>CM057452.1:57003333-58280000 GCA_016271365.2 Neoceratodus forsteri | reverse complement strand
ATCATGCGGTCTCGCTTGAAGGCTACAATCTTTTCAGACTCGACCGGGCAAGCAAGAAAGGTGGGGGCTGTGCTATCTACATAAAGGACAACCTCTCCTGTCAACGCGGCAGCTTCACCCCCACAAATATGCAGATGCAACTCCTCCCTATCAAACTGCTTCTTGGTGCACAAAACAAAGTTCTCACAGTGGCCGCAGTCTATATCCCTCCAAAAGACCACCGTGCCAGTATTAAGTCTGTACTTGATTTTGTTAGTCTGCAGCCCTCTGAAAATGAGCTCCTCCTCCTGGGGATTTCAACATAACTGGCTCGCCTCTGACACTGGCTCTTACAAAGATGACATCCTAGCAGCAAACCAGACTCAGATGGTAACCTCCCCACCCGGAAAAATTACAAAACTGGTACAAGCATCCTTATTGACTGGGTTCTCACAAATCACCCTGACCGTATAAAAACATTAAAGTCCTCCCTGACTCTTCAGTGACCACTCCCCAGTGTCCTGTACCTGGTCTAATAAATTTCTCAGCCACCCCCAAAGTTATAACAAGCAGAGTATTGCCTTATGGGAATCTTATCAAGTTGAAAACCCATCTCCTACAACAGGACTGGATGCCAATCCTTGAATCAACTGATATTAATACCGCACTAGAATACTTCATTAAATCTTTCAACTCTGCATGTGACTTATACGCCCAGTAAAAACGTAAAATCAAAGCCTATCAAATCCATGGATTACTGCCAAACTACTTGCCGAGCTCAAGGTTCGGGACCACCTCTGGGCAGTTGCCAGACACAGGCTCACCTCATGATACCCTAAAATACAAGCAGGCACGAAATAGATGTACCTCACAAATTAGGCAAATGAAGAGCCTCATTTCAAAAATGCCCTTGAATCCACCTGGGTGATGGAAGAGCTTTTGGGACAACGTCCTGAAACATAATGGGTAAACAATCAAAATCATCACCTACCATTATGAAAGTTGATGGATCCACCACTCTTGACCCAAAGTCTATTGCAGATGCGCTTAATAAGACATTCACAGACATTAGTGGGGTCCCTCCCAGATTTCTTCTCGGACTTACCTGTGCCTAGCCTAGTATCACAAAACTCCCTCATGACAAACCACAATTTTACTTCATAAGAAAATCAAAGTGCGAGCACACAAGTACATAAGAAAGGCCTGCTCCAAATCCAGAACAAGTAGTGACACGCTAGATCTAAAAATCCTGTCTCTCACCCTGGATGAAGTAATTCACCCCCTTGCAAAAATTCTTAATCTGTCACTTTGCCAAAGTCAATTTCCCAACAAATGGAAATCTGATATAGTTACGTCAGTGCACAAAGGGGGGGACAAAACCTCAACAGGAAACTATCGACCAATATCAATACTCCTTCCCCTCTCCAAAGCACTTGAATGAATAGTGGCAGACCAACTCTGATTACCTGACAAATACATCTACTTGTAATCAACAGCACGGCTTTAGGAAAGGACATAGTACAACAACAGCCTTACTTGATTTCTCTGGAGAAGTCCACTCAGCCCTGGACAAAGGGTGCCAAACAGGTGCAGTCTTTATCGATCTTACAAAAGCTTTCGACACAGTCCATCATGGCCTACTTACCTCCTACTTTCTAGCCTAGACCTGGCCAAGGTCCTTGTGCTTGAGTAAAAAGTTACCTGTCCAATCGGTCACAGGCTGTAAAATCTCTAATGAACTCTCTGACTTCAAACCAGTTCTCTTGGGTGTACCACAGGGATCAATTCTTGGACTGCTCCTCTTTAGCCTGTTCCTTAACTCCCTCCCAGATATCTGCCAGGAGAAAATAATCTTATATGCTGATGATGCTGTAATTCTCTTCCCACAAGGATCCAAACTCCCTACGAAAAGCCTGCAACTTGCTTTCTAGTGTTGAAAGGTGGTTCCTGGATAGTAAACTTGTGCTAAACCACAATAAAACAAAAGCCATGCTCTTCTCCAATCACCAAAATAAAAATAGGCATACTCCACTCACCATACAAACCTCTGCGGGAATTACACTGGATCAAGTAAATACTTTCAAATACCTTGGCATCACTTTTGACTAAGGGCTCACCTTTGCAACCCACATTGACAACACTGCGAAAACAGTGAACCAACGCCTTGGAATACTATTCCGTAACCGTCAATTTTTAAATCAAGCGGCATTGAGAATAGCTATACAGAGTTCCATAATCTCAATCATTGACTATGGCCTTATTATTTATGGCTCAGCTACCTCCACTGCTCTAAAGCGTATCTCAGTCACTCTAAATAAGGCCTGCCGGCTCTCACGGGGCTCAAAGATTGACTCACACGTGGATCTGTTCTATGAATCAGGCTGGTTGAACCTATCAAATCGTCTTATTTATCTCACCTGCACAATGGCAAAAAATCTATCTTGGGACTGACTCCATTATGTATTCAAACCTACTCTGACTGAATCCTGGCTCACGACCCTCCACCAGATCTGAACGCCAACCTTTCCTGGTTCCGAGATGCCGGACTGCACAGGGACAAAGATCTTTCGATACAGGGCCCCAACATGGTTCAATGCGCTAGTCCACCTACTCTATCCTCAACCTCGCTTGAAGCTTTCAAATCCATGCTCTATGCCCACCTCACCACCACTAGCAACTGTGGATTGCGCTAGATAAAGACTACTACTCCTCATGTCCATCCTCACATCTGAGGCCTCTTCCTCCTGACTAATGAACCTCTGGTACCTCTACTACTTCCTGTCTCCCACCCAAACTCACTCCCCCTTTTTCCTGTCCCTCTCACTTACTCTCCTGCTCACCACCTTCCCTCCTCTCTAGCCTCCTTTTGCGCCTAATGATCACCCTCTCCTGGAAGTTTCTTAACCTCGAAATTGTCTACCGCTTGAACCTGTTATAGCTTGTTTTTCTATGAAACTTAAAAACGTTACTGCCTTAAACTGTTAATAGCAAATTTATGATGTAACTTTCCTGTCTGGTTTTACCTGTAATGTGTATCGTGCTTTGTTAAATGTTCTTTGTGACGTGGAACCTTTGTAAAAGAGCCCTGGCTCAAAGGTATTAATTCCTAGACTAATAAACTAAACTAAACTTGCTTCAGTATTCTGAGTTTTTACTTTGATATCGCATGGTGTTACACATTATGAGGGCCACTGTCTCAGATTGCCCCAAATTACAGTGTCAAATGTTAGAGGGACCTCAGGGAAGTCAGAAATGGGCAAGTTGCCAGAATGAAGGTATGCCTGGTGAGTTGGGGTCAAAACGGAGTGCATAACTATACCTGGGTATTACAGCCTGAGAATAACAGTACAAGTTATAATAAAATATCACCTCTAACATTATTCATATTAGTTGAAGTTCGACAGATGGCAGTTCGAGGTATTTACTTGAGAAAGTTTTGGTTAGTAAGAGGGAATACAGCATGATATTGTGCAGGTTAGCAGCAAACTGCAGGTTAGGACTTTTATTCTCATTCATGTTCTGACCTTGGTTCCTACCGTTTCTGTTGCAAGACCGCATTGGTGGAGCTCTGGCGTCCTCTTGTGGTAAAAAGACAGCTCTGCACTGCCTGACTAGAGTTCGTTTTGCACAATCTCATGATGAGACAGAATTCACTAGCAAAGAATCACTTCAGGGCATTTGTATAATGTCACACTGAGAGAATTAAACTTGGTTTCTTGTTTCTAGGTTATTATGTAATGACTTTTCACAAAGCGTATAACTACCCTATCAAATATCATACTTAGTGCTTGATATATTAATATGTAATTTTGACGAGGAAATAGATTCTGTTTCCAATCTGAGGTCGGTTTCTAAAAATACAAATAGAAATAATGACTTAAAGAGAATATGTTCTGCCCAGAAAGCTGCCCCGGGTGAATGTACAGAAGGTTATATACTAGTTGTTCACCAATCTATAGGCAGTACTGGGATTATGCCTTGTGCGAAAAACGTCCCTCTGTAAAGAGAGCTGGGTCCCCCAATGCTTTTTATAGCATGATGCCAGCTATATTGGGATTTCCTAGAGCTGGGGTGGCTGTCCTTCCTAAACTGCCTGCTAATGTTAACACTGGCTTTAAAATGCACCATCTATTATATGTATATATATGTAGGTGTGTGTGTGCTTTTAAGAATGTAAATAGTATTGTACATATTGTTCCCTCGCTTTCCCTCCCTTTATAATACCATGCGTTTTTGGAAATTGTTTTATAGTGTATGGTGGAACATCGTTCTCCACCGAAATCCATTGTTGTCAAAACCTTGTAGTCACACACTAGTGACATTCCCAGTGCAGCAGAACGATTTTTCTACTGCACTGTGAACACTGTGTCCTCGAGCAGCATTTATTTAGTGTTTGTTAACTGGGGTAGGTGTACTAGCCATAAAATGACTATTTTCAGGCATGACCCGGGAGAGTACAACAAAAGGAGAACAGTTTAACAACAGCAACATGGGTACAATAATACAAACAGAAGAACAGTACAGCAGTGCTACAAAAATACAATGGGTAGAAACAACAAAAAAATAATGGCAAGCATTATACAGATAATGGCAGTAAGACATATAATAAGTGCAGAAACCATGGACCCAACCTGCAGAGTGAAAAGGTTAATAAGACAATAAGGTTATATAGAGAGAAATGTGAGGAATGTTCTAACATAACAAGAAAGACTGACAGAAGGAAGGTCAGGGGTGGTAACTGGCAAAACAACAGTGGATGGTCAGCAACAAGGTTCAAGAAGGAAGAGAGCTAGTAGTCAAGAAGTTATTTCGCTCTCGAGGTAATCCTTCATCATAGTGCCAACTCGGTGAAAGAATAGCCCTGTTGTCAACTGTTCCCCATGCACTACCCTATATATGTTGCTACCCTATGTATTTAGTGTAAACAGGACATCGGACCCAATGCTGTTTTTTTTTCATCAATTCCAGGATAAAAATAAAGATTTTTACTACTATTGCAGTATTTATCGAATGGTAAATGACCTAAAAATAAGAATTTAATAGTTTACTTTTCATTGGTTGAGAACCGCTACCAATCAGAGTGAAAATATTTTCTGCATCCTGTACAGTCATGCCCATTCCTTGGTATTATTTAGAGTTTGCATGCAAATTTTGAGATTGTAAGGCATCAAATCAGTTGGGTCAGGGTGTGGCCAAGCTATAGCATCCACCAATCAGAACTCTGGGATGGTTACAACCAAAGAGAATAAAAGAGACTGTTGCAGCATTAGCTGTCATTATCTTCTGTAGTTGAAGAATCTAGTCAAACGATCATATCAGGACATGGAGAAAAACTGGTGGCAAAGCCTGTGTTAAGGCCAAGACTCGCTCCTCGTGGGCCGGGCTGCAGTTCCTTGTCAGCCGGGTGCACAGGCTGCTGCGGAAGGGAAAGTATGCGGAGAGGGTTTGGGCCAGAGCCCGGTCTATCTGGTCGCTGTGCTCGAGTACCTGACGGTGGAAATCCTGGAACTGGCTGGTAACGCAGCCCAGGACAACAAGAAGACCCGAATCATTCCCACGGCACCTGCAGCTGTCTGTCCGCAATGATGAGGAGCTCAACAAGTTGCTGGGAGGGGTGACCATCACTCAGGGAGGGGTGCTTCCCAATATCCAGGCGGTGCTGCTACCCAAGAAAATGGAGAAACCCGCCAAGGGGAAATAAACTGCAGCAGGGACCGAGACGTGACTGATAATTACAGTAAAACCTACTGAACCCAAGGGTCTTTTTCAGGGCCACCCACACTCCAACAAAAGAGCTGTTTTTGTCTTGCACTAGATAATCAGAAATTATTTCTCAAAATTCTGCCTTTAGCCTGGAAGCATCGGGTCATGGTTTGTTTCCATATCTGTAAATATTTTTTTGGCCATCCTTAGTTTTTTGAATATTTGTAATTTATTTGAATTGTTATAGAGCTACAATAAACATGGCTGCGGACACCTTTTCACTTGCGCCCCCTTCAGGTCACTGCAGTGGGACCCTGTTCTGAACTGTCCCGATGTCCCTGTGTAGTTCTGTCAGTCATACACCTGCTGTGCAGCTGGCAGCAGAGGGGGTTCCAGTGCAGCACGCAGGGTGGCAGAAATGTAAAGGAAAACTGAGCAAATTACTCTGAGATAGTAGATTGCTGGCAGGAAAGAGTACCAGAGAACTGCTCAGCAGAGCACAGGGAGCTCTAATAAACACATGGTTAGTCAGCAACATGGTTTCTAGCTGCAAGTCTGAATTACTGATTGCCAGAGAAAAATTTGGTGTACACCAGCTCCGAGTAGGTAATGGATTGTACATATTTGTGGTTAATGCTCTAAAGTTTTACAAAAATAGGCTGTAGAAGTCAAGGCTGCCAGACTTAATTAAATTTGAATATCAATAATTCATTTACTCACCAGACTGCTACTGATAACAGTAAGTAACCACCTTAAAACTGCTCAAACAGTGATTTTAAGCCTATGCCATATAAATGTGTGCAGCAGTGTAGTCGCTTTGCAAGTAACGACTGTGTCAAGTCTTGCCAGCAAGTGCAAGTCTGTTAAGCTGTCAGCTGTGTGCATAGTAATGAATTCAGCCTCAGTTTAAAGTCTGAAGCCAGAGAGAGAGACTGTGGGTTGTAAACCAAAGTGCAGCACTAGTTATACAAGCAATCCTGTAGCTAAAAACCTGAAGCTTTAAGGAACTGTGAATAAAAGAAATGTTTCCAGCATGTAAAAGTCTGTGGAAAATCCTGTAAATGTGTTTCAAGCAAGAACAGAGCAAGTTGTGCAGTTTGAGCAAAAGTTATCAGTAGTTTGTAGAAATCGGGTGCACAGTGGCTTGACCCAGATTCTGAATGTTGATGCACAGGAGTGCTGCCGCTGCCTTTACAGAGTGGGGTAGTAAAGTAAACACAGCAGCAGAGGAGCCATTTTACAACTAAAGAGTGTGTTCAATAAAGTGGGACTTTCAGTTACAGTGAACTTTTGTTTATTTTTCTGCAGTTATGGCCTCAGGACTAGCTCGTTACATGGATCATGCCCGGGTTGCAGTAACAGTAACAGTAAATAGACTGAGGGATATTGAAAAGTGGTGCTATGGAGGGCAACTGTCTCTTCACGTGACGATTCTTGGTTTTCCAGTGCATGTATGTCAAATATGCTTGAGAGCTGGAAGGAGACGTCTTCATGATTCCTCACTGTGCTTGATGCCTAGAAAAATGTGGCTTGTATAAAGTGCCTCAAATCCGTTTGGCTCCCATGGACAAAGGTTCAGGAATCTGCAGTTGGCAGCACACAGCACCAGGCGGAGCCTACGAACATACAAACATACGAAATTTGCCAGCAGATAAAGGCCTAGAGGTCTATCAAGTCTGCTCGAATGTGCAGCTAGCACCCCTTATTCTGCAGCTGCCCCTCCCTTCCACCCTTCCCCTTCATTAACCCTCCCCCTTGTCCTGTCCCATCCTCGTTTGAAGCAGTCCACTGTTCTACTGCATACCACTTCTGCAGGTAACGATTCCACCCAGCCACCACTCTCTGTAAAAGTGTCTCTCATCTCCTCCTGAACCTTCCTCGCCTCCAGTCTCATATCATGGCCCCTGGTGGCCCTCCCTTCCCTTACTTTGAACAGCCCCTCTGTACCTGTCTTGTTTATTCCTTTCATGTATTTAAAGGTTTCAATCATATCCACCCGTCTCTCCTCTCCTCCAGTGAGTACATGTTCAACTCCTTCAACCTCCTCTCATATGATAAGTCCCTCAGACCCTTGATCATCTTTGTCACCCTGCGCTGCACTCCCTCCAGTAACTTAATGTCCCTTTTCAGATACGGATGCCAGAACTGCACGCAGTACTCCAGGTGTGGTCTAACTAATGACCTATACAGTGGCAGAATCACCTCCTCCCTCCTTGAGGATATACCCCTTGCAATACAACCCAGCATTTTGTTGGCCTTTGCAGCTGCCTTCCTACACTGTGCCGAGTTGTTCATTGACCCTGTGATGAGCACACCCAGATCCTTCTCCTCCTCTGTCTGGGCTAGCTGCACTCCCTAGCTGGTAAGTCCTCCTTGGTTCTTCATCCCAAAATGCATCACCTTGCACTTTTTGGCATTAAAGCCCAGTTGCCAGGTGTCTGACCAGGTTTCAAGCTTTGCCAGATCATCCTGCAACCCCTGCCATCCCCTAGGTCATCCACCACCGCGCCAACCTTGGTATCATCAGCAAACAGACTGATCTTGCTCTTGATGTCCCAATGATATGTCTGCAATGAATATCCCAAACAACACTGGTCCCAACACCGAGCCCTGTGGGACACCGCTCGTCACTGCCCTTGGGTGTGAGAGCTCCCCACCCACCACCACCCCCTGTTGCCTTCCCTGCAGCCAGTTTCCTACCCATCTCACCAGCATTGCACCTGCCCCTGTGCCTACTAACTTCCTTCCCAGCCTTCCATGTGGCACTGAGTCGAGCCTGTGGAGGAAGGCCCTCAGGGGAGTGTGGCACAAAGCTAGAGGGTGCAGAGTTAGAGACAGAACCAGAAGTTGAAGTTTTGGATGCTGGATCCCAGAAGGAAAGTTCGGACCAAGCATCAATAGACCCCTGGAGGGGGGCCTAGCCCAAGTCTTTCAGGTGAAGATGAGATGCAGGAGACCTTTGAGTGGGAGGTGTCGACCTCTGTGCCTAGTGATGAGTGGATAGTCTCAGGAGTGAGGACAACTGCTCACTCCTGGGCTCATATCCTCAGTGAAGAGGAAGATGGGGGGACCTATGTGGCCTTGTGAAAAAGGAACGGGTACACAGCCTCAAGATCTTGCCTCGGAGGAATGTATGGAAAAAAGTGGTGATGCCACTGCCCTGGCTTCACAAGAGGAAGAAGTCAGGGATCCATTTCTAATTTCTTTAAGGATGCAAAGCTGGCAGAACCAGGACTGGCCACCCTCAAGCTAGGCCAGCTGTCTTAGATTGACCAAAGCAAGTAAAGAGGAGAGACTGGTTTATAGGAAGGCAAATGAAATCTATGGTATGACCTTTCTTACCTTTCCTCGAATAGTCTGAGAGGAGATTGAGAACTGCAGGAAATCCTGGATCTAGGATGAAGCCATGAAAAGTGTGCATCCTGGGGCCAACAAGCACGTAAAGAACAGACTGTGTCACGAGAAGTATACCCAGTGGAAGAGAGGCAGGACACTGTTTATAGACAGAGTGCGAATAGTGGATGGAGAGGGACGTGAAATCTCCCACTGTGTGAATTATGTGCACCCAGTCAGGGGAAATAATTCAAGCTCCTGACCCCCGGTACTATTGGCCTCAGTGCAAGGACCTCTCAGCAAATGTGCCCGTGCCTACTAAATGGGGAGCCGAGCAGTGGTAGTCAATACTGCCACACCAGACTATGAAGTGCCTTTATTGATTCGCCAGTATGGACATCCAGGACTCAGGTGCCCCACATTCATCAGTCTACAGTGTACTGGCCTTTCCAGAAACCATCGACTGGCCCACCAGATGACTTCCGATCCAGAGAGGACACCAGCCCAGCTGTATCCTGTTCATTGCCTGGTAACCGGATGACGTCGGACCAGCTGTTTTCTTTTTGTTCCTGTTCTAAGGTTCCGTCTCCAGAGATGACATCATGCCAGCTGTTCCCAGATGTGCCCTCCTGTGGTTCCCAGAAGATGTTCACCCAGCTGTATCAGAAGAAATGCTGCCAGGGAGAGTCTTCATCAGAGGTGCAGGTCGGTCCCAAAATTTCATACTACAAGTGGCTGGTAAGTCCGAACTTTTCTATCTTTATGACATTGTAGTACACACCCTACACTAACAGACAGCAAAATGTGTGAACTGTCCTCAAAGAATCTCCCCTTTGGGACTTTGGCCTGTTTAGAACTGTGCTTCACCGGGCTTCGGCCAGGAGAGACTCTTTATTGGACTAGCCTTCGGGCATTGTGGTCATTAGTTGGGAATTTTAGGGCACTCCATCCCCCCAAAAAATGTGTATTGTAATTAATGACATTGTTTTCTATTGTAAATACTGTTTTTCTACCTTTTTCTTAAAAAAATATTTTTGGTATTATTCAGTGTTTTGATGGTAGGGGTCTAGGTAGACTGTGTATGTAGATTAGGAGTGTGTGTTGTATTTCTTTTTCTTACAGGTGTTCCTGGGAAGACAGAAGAGAAGACAAGAAGAGGAGGAGGGGCTCATCGGAGTTCCTCATCAGTGCTTTAGTGTGTGGAAAATTTAAAGTACTGTGGTGTTATTGTTGTTATTACTGTATTAACCCTTTCCTTCCACAGGTGTGGTTGTGGGGGTAGGGAGGGTACAGTAATATGGTATAAAATATGGTACTTTAATGGTGTGTGGTTGCAGATTGCCCAAGGTCGCGGAGGTCCCTGGGTTGTTTTTGTTTTGGGTGTATTAGATTAGAAGCAGATAGGTTTTCCCTAGAGGGTTAAGGGGGATAGACAGGTTGTGGTCCTGAATGGCCATTGGGACCACAGTGCTGATCTATCAGGGCTATGCTCTGGATAGTTCTACCAGAGCCACTGGGTGTCCATAGTAAGTGGATAGTGTAGAGGCTGATACGTCAGCTAAAGGCCTCTAGGCCCTTAGTGTTGCCTGCCTGTGCTTGCACATGGTAGGAGGGGGCCTGATCACACCCATCCGCTGGTAGCCCATAGGGTGGGATGGCCTAAGGCCGGGTAAATAATGACTGAGGACAGTCATTTTCCTGGTCAAGGGCAAGTGTAACCACCTTGTTACCCGAGGATACTAGAATTCCAGTAAGACCTAGTGGTAGGCAGGGAAGGCAGCTTGTGAAATTCCAGATAAACGGGTTTCACACTGTCTCACTCTGTTCTCAATCTCAGCTGAGACTGAGGGATGACATCACCAATAGAACTTTCGCAGCTGCATAAGCCACATTGGAATCTGCAGCAAAGGGAGTTAGATAGAACGTTGGGAGTTTTGAAGTCAGTGTCTGCAGCTGGTCTTGGATGAGTGTGTGTGAGTTGGGAGCTAGCTAGTAAAGCAGCTTAGTGAAGGCTCTAAGAGTCCCAGACCTGCCAGAGGGCCACTTTTAGTTTTGAAGGTGTGTCCCTCCTTAAGAGAGCCACAGAAGATTACTGAAGTAGTGGAGACCGCTGTTTTCAGGTATCAGTGCCCCCTCCCTCGGAGGGGGGCGAGAAGGTTTCCCTGCAGATTCCTGAGGCAACCCCCTAGTTCTGCTTGTGGAGGAAAAGCTGCCTGTTCGTTCCAGTATTTATTTGGGAAGAAAAGAAGATTTGTGAGTTACCTGTGAGGCACCTGCAATGTGAGGGTGAGTGTCTTCTCTGGCTAAAAGGGCCTACGTTTTCACCCTGGGACTTGTGTGACAATGTGAGGTTTGAACTATTAAATATTGGGAAGCCTAGAGAAATGGGCCAAGCAAAGTCAAAGTAGTTTCAAGTTCCAGAGTTTGTTGGGATGCAAATAATATGTAGAGGTGATGTAACAGACATCTACTCTTAATCTACATTTAAACGTTCAGTACAGGAATTGTTCAGTTTCCGCAGAAATTGCCAAGTATGGGCTGTGGGAGCTAGAGGTGGGTGGCCCCCCATCTTTAGTGACCCGGTCCCCCTCTACAGATTTCTTCTGTGGATTTCTACTTTCCCTCTTGACCAGTGATGGGGGAAGTACCCAGATGTGGGACTGTAAGGAAAATTCTCTGTAAGAGTCGTAGACTCTAGTGTGGTTTGGGGAGTCATAACAGGATAATTGGTTCATTCCTCAAATGGACTGCGGATCAAGTGACCAGCAGGGGAGCCGAGCCAGTGGGGAAAACCCAAGTGTGTACAAGTTGGGCTGTGTACCCAAAGCTGTGTGCAAGTCTGGGCAGTGTGCCTGGTGGGTTTAGAGCCTCAGGGCTGGAAGTAGTGATAAAGTGTTCTGTTGTCTCTAATCTGCATTACCAGGAATGTAGCCCCATGGGGGTCAGTCTATGCTTTGTTTGTTCAGCTAGGATGTGAATAAAAGCCACACTGAAGAATCCCATTCCTGGTTCTGGACATTACAGTTATTGCTTCCTGTGTTTGGATTTACTTGGTGAACCTGTGCAGAGTAGCCAAATCTAGCTCCCTGTGCCGAGTAACCTCATCCTCCCGAACCCAGGTCCCAACCAGGTACTGCTGTCAGCTTCAACAGCATGCCACCTGTCGTTTTGCTAAAAAGGCAGGGGTGAGGGGTTACAAGAGAATAGCTTCTCAGTGCGTAGTTGCCTACCATGCATAATGGCAAACAGTTGGAAATATATTGGGGTAATTTGTTGGTAATAACTCTGTAAGTCCAGAAAGCCACATTTCTATTCCTTCTGTACTGAAGGGAGGTCCACCCCACAGCTGCATATAAAGAGCAGTGGTGGGTGGTGATAGGTAGACCAGTAATGAATCTCAAGGCTCTGTGGTATAAGGTGTCCAGTTTAATAAGACAGGAGGCATTACACTGACTATAAATGAAATCTGCATAATCAACTAGGAATAGAAATGTGGTTTGAACTAACTGCATCTTGGCATCTTTGGTCAGCAGACAGTTTATTCTAAAGAAGAGGACAAGTCCCTGCCTCAACTTTTTCAGCAGATCCTTGACATGTTCCATGAAGGAGAGTCTGTGGTCTAGCCAGACCCCAGGTACTTGAATTTTGTAACAAATTCCAACCTCTCTCCTAGTAAAGTGCTTATGGGATACAAGGAGCCAGAGACAGCAGGGTTCACCGAATGAGCAGCCGGAGAAAACAGCATAGCTTTTATTTTTTTGGCATTGAGTAAGAGTTTTTTATTCAGCAGCTGACTCTGCAACAAGTTGAATTCTGTTTGTAAATCTCACAGGTAGCTTCTGGAGTTGGGTGGCTTAGGTACAACACTGTATCATCAGCAACAAGGTGAATATTGGCCTCCTTGATGCCAACATCAATGTTGTTTATATAAATGGCAGACAAAAGAGGCCCCAGGATGGATCCCAGTGGAATGTCTGTTTTTAGAGGTTTGAGTGGAGAGAGCTCCCCTTTGGCCATGACCTGCTGAAGTCTATCTGTAAGGTTATTATTGAACCAGCACAGAGAGGTCGGGTCCAGACCTATCATTTTTAGTGTGGAAAGAAGCAGGCAGTGGTCGACAGTGTTGAAGACCTTGCTAAGGTCCAGGAACATGGCACGTACAATTTTTTTGTTTTCCAGCTCTTGTTGCCAGTCATCAGTCATAAATCATATGACTGCTCCTCTCACAGACCCAGCATCATTGCTAGTGGGCCACATTGGCCCCATTTCTATATAAAAAGGATCACACGCTACAAATTCCACAAACATCTCGCTGCCCTAAAAACTGACAAATCCACTGGCCCAGACATACCTATCCCCAAGTCCCCGGACTAGTCACTCCAAAAATAGCATGTCTCACAACCAAACTCCTCAAACTATCCTTCTCGTCCAGGAAAGTGCCAGACCTCTAGAAAACATTGACAATTGTACTACTCCACAAGGGCAAAGAGACATCCCTTGAAAATTATTGGCTAATCCCACTTATTTCAGCTCTTGCCAAGCCACAAGAGAAAATTGTTAATTGCCAACTAGTTGACAACCTACAGCAATATAACCTCATTTGCCCTGAGCAACATAGCTTCTGTAAAGGGCACAGCACTGTCACTGCCATGATTAGTTCACAGATGCCATTTATAAAGCAATGGATAAGGGCCTTGCTACTGGAATTGTGTTTGTGGATCTGATCAAGGCTTTTGAGCTGGTCACTCACAGGGTATTAACCTCCAGGCTACTCGAACTTGGCCTTGAGCCCCCTGTACTCACCTTGTTCAAAGACTACCAAGGCCACAGGAAACAGGCTGTCAAAACAGGGAATGCCCTATTTGGGGTAAACACCATAGCCAGTGACGTCCCCCAAGGTTCTCAGGTCCCTTCTTTTTCCCACATACATAAATCTCAGTATCAATCTTTATTTATTTAGAAAACATTATTCCAGTGAGGCCATAGTGTTGTACACAAAGTTATAAAACATTAATTCCATAAAATTATAATTACTGGGGATCATAAATATCAACCGGATTACTGTTTTGTTAGAAATGCATATCAACTGGATTTTGGATTATTATGCTCCAAAGGGCTCTCTGAAACCCATTCCATTTCGCAGGCCTACTCTGAGTATGGAAAACATTTTTTTTAGCTTTTATTTATCATTTACTTATTTTCTGCTGTTTTACATCTGTAGTGATGTTTACTTTACCTCAATTTTTTTATGTGGTCTCAATATCATAAGCCACCCTGAGCCACAAACAGATAAAAATCCCCTGCTCTTTCCACTAGGTCCCAGGACTACTGGTGAAGGTAAGTGGGCTAGCAGAAAGAATTGAAGTAGGAAGGTGGCCAGCTAGACCCCTGTGATGTGTTTGGCCAGAACAATAAAGACATTAATGAGAAAAAAGGAAACAATGTGCTTTATGCAATTCATCTGAGAGGCTGCTTATGAATGTACAGTACTATCAACCAATTCTTATTATTTCAGCAGTTTAAAAGCAATCTTTCCAACTTATTAAAATAATGCACAAATATATAGTTTGAGAACAGCAATGTTGCAATACTTCGTAATTCACCTGGACAACTGCACCCTTATAATGTAACATATGTACAGGTTACCTTTTACATAAAAAAACCTTTTCTTGACATTTTAAACCCCATCTTCCCTTTTTTAATATTGCATAACCCCTTGTTAGTTTGTCTTGTTGTTTGTAGAATATAGAAAAGAGGCATTAGCCAATGTCCTTCCTGTATGTTGGGACATGTGAACTGATTTGCACAGTCACCGGCCATATGTCCAACATAAGTACACATTTTCCTTTACAGAAACATAGAATTTGATGGCAGATAAGGACCGCTTGGCCCACCCAGTCTGCTCATTTCCCTACCTACTGGATAAGCTGCAGATCCTAGTTAACCAGCAGCCTACTTCTTTCTACCCCCCCCTAGAATGGCCTTATGACTGTCCCATGCATGTTTGAATTCCACCACTGATTTTGACTCCACAACCTCCTCCGGAAGGCCATTCCACGCATCCACAACCCTCTCTGTGAAAAAATACTTCCTTATAAAAACATAGAATTTGACGGCAGATAAGGCAATAATCCCATGTTTTAAACAAAGCTCTATGATCTGAAATTATTCCTGATCAATTTACTACCCAATACACACCTCTCTCCCCTTAGAATGTACTTGGGGTTTTCTTCCATTTCCTAACCACTGGGTATAGAAGTATGAATTTTACGTCAAAGAGATCTGATGCATAAATATACAGTCTTCTTCACAGATATTGTTTCTCTGCAGACATTGTACAATGCACAGTGAATGAACCATATGTGATAATGGTTCCTGTCATCCCTTATAACATGCACTGGTAATTTCTACATCCACTCTATTATTATTTTTGTTGTATTTATTTTAGTTTAGTCTTTGGTAACTGGGTAAGACCCACTAGGCACAAGTGCCTGTTTTCAGGGATGACCTGAGAGCATTGGGCAGTTAAAGAGCAGGTACCCAATGTCATGTACCCAGCCCCCTTCAAACATATATAATAGTGGACCTGCTCCACTGCTGAGGGGTATTAAAAATCCCATGTGCTTCCCTCTGGTTAACAAGTTATAGCACCCCAAATGTGCACCCCATAAAAACAGAGCCATGTCTGACATGCCCCCAGACAGGTATACCAGCCCCCATTTGTAATGTCAGAAAATGAAGACTGTATGTGTGTTCCATAGACCTGTATTGGCATCATATTTCAATGACTGCTAGTCATATTTAGAATTGCTACTTGAAAAAATGAAAGTGGCCACTCCAGTAATCAGGGACTGTTACTCCAGGGACTGCTTTGATATTCCTACATGGCACCTCTAAATAGTACTAAAAGACATAGATATATCTCATACATACAGGTTAATAAATGCACCCTCAGTATTCATTTTCTGACATCACAAAAGGGGTCTGGGAGCATGTCAGACATGGCTCTGTTCCTATGGGGGTGCAAATTTGGGGTACTATAACTTTTTTACCCGAGGGAAGTACATATAATTTTTAATACCCTCAACAGTGGAGCAGGTCCGCTATTATATATGTTTGAGGGGGGCTTGGTGCATGACAATGGGTACCTGTTCTTCAAGTGACTTGCTCAGAGTCACACAGTATAGAAACATAGACTTTGATGGCAGATAAGGACCACTTGGCCCACCTAGTCTGCCCATTTCCCTACCTACAGGATAAGCTGCAGATCCTGTGAGAATCAAACCCAGGTCTGGTCTGCTGGATGTACCAAGCTCATTCACATTTCATTACTTGTACTTATAGTGGTGGTTGTCTAATCTTTTGGTGCGTAGGGATGCACCATCCTAGTCTCTCTGAAAAAAGTGTGTTTCACTGTGTCCACTGGTCATATTTGCATTAGGTATTATAGATTTTCATAGGACAGTAATATTTTGTCATTGTACAATTTGAGAGCACTTCTGCCTGTTTTGTGTACATTGCCTAGTTCATTCCTAGCTAATAAAATCTCTATTTCTATGACCCCCACACACACACACAGGGCACATGGGTGACTGAAGTGATGATACTCAGCATTTTGCTTGTGATCACAACATAAATGTGTTCATTTTTTGTTTGTTGCTAAATGTTATGCTTTTTTGTGTTTTTCAGTTGTGCCTCTTCCGGTAATTTTAGAAACACTGAGGAGATGAAGATTGTACAGAGATGGAAAGTACATTGCTTTACCCCACATCCATACTGCATGGGTGTGGTTCTGCTCACACAAAAAGTGTCTTCAGATTAATATTTTTGGGAGAAGGTCATCCACGTCTTAGAAGCTGAATCCAAGTTAAACCATAAAAAGAGTTTCCTATCTTAGTATACAGAGCTTTGTCTCACTGTTTCATGTCTCAACATTATGAGGACTAGTATCCCAGACTGTCCAACTTTCAGTGTCAAAATGCTGGGCGGTACCAGTTGAAGAACTGATTGACAACAGCAGCGATCTCATGGAGTCAGAAAAGGGTGAATTGTCATACTTGGAGGCATGTCTTTACTGGGTGGGGGAGGGTTGTCAAAGGGTAGTGAATGACTGCAGAATTACACCAGAATATAAGGTTTTCTGAAGGTTTTCTCCATGGTGTCCCTTCAAGGTCACCTCAGCTGAATTCTGAACCATAACCAGGTGCATACACTTACAACTTGGGGATGTCCAAGGCAGACTATGTATATGTCAAATACTCTGATAAGTAATGTTGCACCCCGAGACTGATAATACAAGTTATACAAAACGGGTGACTTAGTAAGCATCAAATCATTAGTTGTGTTGATCTATTTGTACAAGGACACATATGACTACAATGTCTAGTACAAATTATAGTGAGATGATATAAGCAAACATTGTTCAGGTTAGTTTGTATGTTCCAGATTAAATTCGGGGTAGTCACAAAATAAAAAGACATTCCTGTTAGTAAGGGGAAATACAGCCTGTGAAATAACTCCATTCTCATTCCTTAATTTTCTGACCTCGGTTCCTGCCTTTGCTGTGCCCCTCTCAAGCTGCTCATTCTGTGGAGCTCTAGAGCCATCTAGTGGTCAAATGCGTAATTGCTCAGTGTAGCAAAATTATTTTGTTCAATTTCAGGACATGCATTTGTCAGGAAGGAATCGCCCTGGGACTCCTCTACACTGAGGGAGCAGAACAGATGGTCTTTATTTTACTGCATAAGACCACTTCACAATGTTATCAATTATCCTACTCAAGCTCTTAATGCAAAATTTTGACAGTGGAATGAATTTCCTGCCCATACTGACCTCTCCTTCTAAGATAAATGAGAGACTATATTACCATTTTTATGTTGGCTTGCTGTGCTTGCGCACAAGCCAACATGTAGGGAGAGTGCAGATTTGGGGGCACGGCCGCTGTTGGGTGAATGCAGGGCATGCATCAGTAGGTGCGTCCCTCATTACCCAATCAGCCTGAATGCCGGCTCCACACCACGCATACATAATGGGGCGAGCACATCTAAGCAAAGGTCCACATCAATCCAAGCAAAGCTCATCATACATAGCGGTCCTTTTCTTGCTGTGCTTGCCACTATTATGAGCATGGTCAGCAAGCAGCTTACGGCTACCGATATCGGGGGTGCCCAATCCCCATGTTGGTAACCCTCCCACTGCTTTCCTGTGCCGACAGGGGAGCCCACTCCCTGTTGGCATACCTCCCAAATGTGGAATGCCAAGGGGTTGCCCAATCCTCCTTGGCTAGTGGCCCCCCTGCTGTCTTTGTACACTGATGGGGGAGCCTAGTCCCCATTGGCATCACCCCCCTATTGTTGAATGCCGAGGGGGTGCCCAATCCCCATTGACTCACCCCCCCGCTTTCTATGTTTGCTGACGGGGGTGCCCAATCCACATCAGCATTATTCCCCCCTTGTTGTGGGCCAAAGAGGGTCCCCAATCCCCCGTAGGCTACTGACACCCCCAAAAAAGAGTTAGGTGGCACACTGGGAGCCCAACCCAGCGTACAAATGCTCTGCAAGACAAAATTGTCCTGTGATGGTTTTCCTTTTTTCCCTGTAAATGAAACCATCCCTCGTAGTCTTGCTGCCCCTCCCCACCCACACCCACCCACTGCGCACTCTGCCTCCCTCACCCCCACCCCATACTTACTTCTGGAGTCTGGCGCGACGATCTTCCGTGGTCCGGGAACATGTCTGCACTCTTCAAAGCCGCCACGAACTGAGGAAAAGCTGTATAATGGAGTGAATATGGTTTTTCAACTTTGCTGCATATCTCAGGCATTTCTTAGAATTTTGGCACCAAATTTTCAACATGGGGTTTTTGGGGCATCTCCTCATGAATTCTATCACTGTCATGGTGTTAATCGACCTCAAAAAGTGATTTCACAGTCACTGCACGAAATCACCTTTTGGGACCCATTAATGAAATGACAGTACCAGTGTCCATGAGGTGGCCTCTCAAAAAGCCTATGTTCCAAATTTGGGGGAAAAATCCAACAAATGCCTGTTTTATGAGCATGCATTGTGCAGTTGCTATGCAGGCTCGTAACTTCGTGCATGCACAATATTTTAACACCAGATTTTCAGCATTGCCATTTTTGTACACCTCCTTGTGAACAGTACAGCTGTCATTTTCCACATCCTTCCCAAAATGTGTTTCCACACTTCCGGCGCACAATAGCATAGTCACTGTGGGAAATCAGTGTTTGGGCCAGATTATGCAAATGACAGTGACACAGTTCATGAGCAGAGGTCCTGAAAAGCCTATGTTGAAAATCCTGTGCTGATACTCCATAAAATGACTGTGTTACAAGCGTGTGTTGGCAGATTACATGCACGCCCGTACCGTTGTGCATTCATGATATTTTCAGTCTGGATTTTCACCATTGCCATTTTTCCACACCTCTTGATGAACAGTACAGCTGTCATTTCACATATCCTACCCAAAATTTGTTTTCGCACTTCCTGCGCAGAATAGCGTGGTCACTGTGCGAAATCACTTCTTGGGACACTTTGAGGATAGAACAGTGACACGGTACATGAGCAGAGTTGCTAAAATGCCTATGTTGAAAATTTGGTGCTGAACGCCCATAAAATGGCAGTGTTGCAAGCGTGCATTGCATATTTCCCACGCACACTTGTAACTTCGCAAATTTGGTATATTTACATGCCACATATTCAACACTGCCATTTTTTTACACCTCCTTATGAACTGTACAGCTGTCATTTTTCACATCCTGCCTGACATGTTTTCCTGCACTGCACTACTAAACACCCAAAGGGACACCCTAATGCCTGTCACTCTCTGCAGGGTGGGTTGACATCAGTTCAATACTTCACTGCCATTCCTATGATGCATCTCTCTAACTCCTGCACTACCAATGCCAATGCCAGCAAGCCAACATTCGGCATTGACAAATGCTTGTTATTTGTAAAGGTAGTGCAGGCAGTACTGTAGTATTTGACAAATACAGTAGCCAATGGTCAGATAATGAATTTTTGGAATGGGAACCCTAGATAAAAGCCTTGTAATTGCAACATTTGCTGTGTGCCATTGTCCTCCGTATCCTAAATGCAGGGAGGCCTAGTTTTAGTTTAACAAATAGTCCATTCTGCCTGGTCTAACCTGCATTGAAATGATAGTTCTCTTAGCAACATATCTGCTACTATCATTCTCTGACTTGGTGCTGATACTCCAGCCCTGCATTGTTTTTAAACATTGCCGTGCTATTGGTATATATATATATATATATATATATATATATATATATATATATATTATTGTTTTACTCAGGTGCTGTTGTATAAATCCGCTCTTTTGTACTTGGCGTTATTATTCTGTGCTGTACTTACTAATGTTATTCTGTCCCTGTATGGGTGTTTTATCGCTGGTCACACGTAGAAATGAGACAGGGCTCAGTGTTCCCATTTACAAACTAATAAGAAAAGCAGCAGCTCAGGCTCTTTGTCAAAAATTATATACAGTTAACGGGCTGCATGTTCTGATTTTTTCTGTAGAACATACATACTTGCAGTATTTGGGGGTGCGAATCCCACTGTAACTGTCATCGCTAGCTCCGCCATCCCACCCATACCTCTTAACTGCTATGAATTTCACATAGCGCTGTGATTTTCACACTCAGATTTACCCTTGCTCCACATAGGTTTACTGGTGTTCTTAATAATGTTAGAGCTATTTCTGGATGCACAAACTAGTAAATCATTTAACTAAGTCAATAGTTCTTAGACTTTGTCACAGTGAGCCTCCCAAATCCATGGAAAGATTTTGAGCCTCCCTTAAAAACTGAAATAATCTTGGGCCTCCCCAAAGAAAAATAGCATACTGTTCTTTGCGCAGTACACCATGAATATAATGAAACCCCTTTGAGTACTTGGCTCACATTCAGTTCTTTGACTTATACTGACGTGAAACCTTTGAAAAAGAGCTCTTGTGCTCATAGGTGTTATCTGAATAACAAATAAAATAAACAAATATTGTTATTCAGCTTTTTACTTTGCTCCTTACTGCTATTGCTCTTAGCACTTCTATGCTCAACCCTTGTATTTGGGCTCTTCTGCCATCAGGCTACAAATTGATCAATTGCCACCACTCATATAGTTTATTGTTCGTATTTGTTTGCACTATTGTTCACTGTGTATTTTTTGATTGTTTTGTAGCTACCTTTTGAAATGTATTCACTCCCAACCCTTCCCTGGGTACACCTGAGATAAGTCTTGGCTCATTCACCTTCCCTTTTCATATTATAAACAAATACATAAAATTCACCTACTATTATCCTCTTTCAGTTTACTTCATCTCTTCACACAAAATATATAAAACTCAACATTTAAATACAGTACTTTTTCAGACTTGCTTGAGCCTCCCTGGAACAGGTTGGGTCCTCCCAGGGAGGCTGGCCTCGCCATTTGAGAAGCCCTGAAGTAAGTAAACAGAAACATTCCTTATCACTAACTATATGGAGCCCAGTATCTGTAGACATTGTATTCCTTAAAATAACAAACTGCTCCCCATTCTGGCCATTTGCTATGATTTTTGTAGGTCAGTGCTATCATTTTTAATGCTGAGAGGTTGAGAGGTATGATCTCACCACTCTCAGAGTTACTGTACTTCCATCTGCAGCACCACACCCTAACCCCTCCCTCCCTCCTGGGCCTATCCTCCCTTTCCCCACCCCTCTCCTGTCACATTCACCATCTGTCTCCATGCTAGTCCCCTCCCCTTCCCTTCTGCTAACCAAATACCACACTATCTCATTGTTCATGATACTTGGGCCCCTCCGCACAGCATCTTTCTAAGCACCCTGGCTGCTGACAACTTGCTGGTATCAGCATTAAGCATCATAACCTGTATGTATATTCAAGCTTCCTTTCCCGTATTCAATACTTGTATTATGTTTCATTATATAATTGCTGTTGTATACCCTGTTATCTTGCAATCCTCTGTACAAACTCACCTAACTGTTCTGTTGAAAATCCTGACGTGGAACCTGCGTAAGGAGCTCTGAGCTCAAATGGTTTAATCCGAGATAGTAATAAACAAATAAATTTGTTTTGGGGGGAGGGTTGTTTTGAGATCATCTACTCTTGGGGTGGGATATTCAAATGGGTTGTGCAACCCACTGATGCACCCCAGCATGATATTCAAAAGGGGAATTTGCTCCATGTAAATCCCAATGTGCCAGGGCACACCACTAATGAATGCATCAAGTGCAGGGGGCGTGCCCATGTGGCACATCCAGATATTCAGCCCGGGATGTGCAGTGCATATGCAGGCACATACCCACCTTGCGATGCACAGGGGGCAAAGATGTTCCCCAAAAATACAGGAGCAAAGACTGGCCATCCATAGGCCCGGTGCCATATTGCTGGGTGCAACATGGCAGCTGCCAGCTGTGGGTGGCCACCTGAGTCCCTGGCAGCACTGTTCAGTAGTGTAGCACCCTCAATGCCTGGATTGCAGGCTCTAATATGGATCTTAACTTCCTGTTGGTCCAGTGGACTTAACTCCATGCCCGATTATGGGCTGTAAAATAAATCAAACCCTGCTGGTCCAGTGGACTCAACCTGCCTGATCATGGCTGTAATTTAAGTCTAACTCCCTGGTGGTTCAGTGGTACTGTAACCCTCTCAACTTACTCCACCCATACCCACCACCCGCCTCCCCAGTAAGTGGCAGATAGCGCAGCACCCCCACCCTCAAAGCGTTTGGCTACCTGTTGACCGACAGCACAGTACTGCTGCACCTACTGGTCCACAGTTTGGGCTAATGGATTTTTGTATTCGATATTGTATTATTGAATCTCAATAGTGAACGGAACCATTCACATATCAGACCGTGTAGTACAGTATGATTGCACACCCATTGGCCCATGCCAGACTAATGGGTGTACGTCCTGCATTGTAAGCTGTCAGTCAGCGGGTGGCCAGATGACTTGCAGGTGGAGTGCTGCTGCCCACCACTGACTGGGGGGGAGTGGAGTGATGGGTATGAGTGGGCAGGTTGGGATGGGGGGTACAGGTACTGCTGGACCACCAGGGAGTTAGACTTTATTTACAGCACACGATTGGGCATGGAGTTAGGTCCACTGGACCACCAGACAGTTTGAATTATTTTCAGCCCATGGTCGGGCATGGCGTAAGGTCCACTGGATCACCAGGGAGTTTTAATTACTTTACAGCTCACAATCAGGTATGGAGTTAGGTCCACTGGACCACCAGGGAGTTTGAATTAATTTACAGCCTATGATCGGGCAATGGACCGAGTTGCCAGTGAGGGGAAGGGGGCGTCAGTCCCCGACGGCTGCAGCCTGGCAGGGTGCCAGGTGCAAGTCACAGGGGATTGGCACACCTGCATGCAAATGGGGCCATAATGACATGCAAATGGCCCCATTTGCACCTTGCATACATTATGTCCCCATTTGCATGTCCACCACTGAATATCGCAGTTGCTGTGCCTAGCGCAACGGCACTTGCACTAGCGAATCCCCCTGCTTCTCTCTGCCCACTTGCACTGGTGCAGTGCCACTGCACCATGCATAATGTGGGTGATCAAGGTGCCATATTCAATGGTGCAGAACCATGGTGCAGCACCATTGAATATTGCCCAGACACTGCCCTGGTGCATTCCAGTTGTGCTGCACTTGGCTTGTGCTCCTGCCTGGCACAGTTCTGAATGTCCCACCCCTGCTGTCATCTGCAGCACTCAGCCACAGCGGAGTGCTGCAGAAATGTGGAGACTGCTCTGGTTTTAAATGAGGATCCTCTGAAATGTCGGTGTGTACCAGCTAACGCTCCTGCCTGGCACAGTTCTGAATGTCCCACTGCTGGTGTCATGTGCAGCATGCAGGAGCCACAGCTGAGTGCTGCAGAAATGTAGAGACTGCTCTGGTTTAAATGAGGATCCTCTGAAATGTCGGTGTGAACCAGCTTATGCTCCTGCCTGGCACAGTTCTGAATGTCCCACTGCTGGTGTCATGTGCAGCATGCAGGAGCCACAGCTGAGTGCTGCAGAAATGTAGAGACTGCTCTGGTTTAAATGAGGATCCTCAGAAATGTTGATGTGTACCAGCTTACGCTCCTGCCTGGCACAGTTCTGAATGTCCCACTGCTGGTGTCATCTGCAACACTCAGGAGCCACAGCTGAGTGCTGCAGAAATGTAGAGACTGCTCTGGTTTAAATGAGGATCCTCTGAAATGTCGGTGTGTACCAGCTTACGCTCCTGCCTGGCACAGTTCTGAATGTCCCACTGCTGGTGTCATGTGCAGCATGCAGGAGCCACAGCTGAGTGCTGCAGAAATGTAGAGACTGCTCTGGTTTAAATGCGGATCCTCTGAAATGTCGGTGTGTACCAGCTTATGCTCCTGCCTGGCACAGTTCTGAATGTCCCACTGCTGGTGTCATCTGCAGCATGGAGCCACAGCTGAGTGCTGCAGAAATGTAGAGACTGCTCTGGTTTTAAATGAGGATCCTCTGAAATGTCGGTGTGTACCAGCTTCAGCTTTTGGAAAGAAAATAAAACTTGACTGATTGCAGTTTTAATTCCACTTGGGACGGAATCATGTTGAAGCCTAGAAATGTTAATGCTGTGCTGCCTGCCTAATCAAATGTTTCCCAGAAAAGCCTTTCTGATCCTGGGGCCAACAGTTGTGTTAGGTGGGGAGGTCCAGCTAACCTGCACCTCACTAGAGATCATGCCATCAATGATGGAATCCCTAATCTTCAAAACTAAGGTACTGTGTTTTGTAACCTCTTTTGTGCTGCTAAGGCGAGATAGTACCCCTCCCCTTTCCCAGAGACAATATACTAGACCGGTAGTTTTCAGTATAAGGGAAGGGAAAGGGAATATTGTTTTACCAGGAGTAGTCAGGAGTTCAGTTAATTTATTTTCCATGGAAGTCTAAAACTTGCAGAAATTGAAATCTGGAAGTCAGTCAAATTTTTTGGAAGTCAAAATACTTCCACGATCTCACTTTGGAAGTCAATATTCTAGGATGGACACATTTATGGATGTTAATATAATGAATCAGTGGTAAAATACAATTTCGTTCAGAAAAATTTATCATTTCTGACTTCCATGCCTGCAATTTTGGAAGTCATATAATTTTTAGTTTTAATCTGGAAGTCAATGACATCCTTCGTCTTTATTATGGAAGTTTTTGCCTTATTTTGGGAAGTCAAATACTCCCAAAATGGAGTTAACTGAAGCCCTGGGAGTAGCACACTAATCTGAAGTTTGTTTCCAGATGTGGCCTGGGAACACGAGTGTAACCTCCCTGTTACCTGTGGTTACTAGAACCCTAGTTAGATCTAGTGGCAGGCAGGGACAAGCAGGTGGTGAAACTCCAGTTAAATGGATTTCACTATGTCTTGCTCTGTTTTCAGTCTCTGCTGAGCTGGGGCTATGACATAATTTAGAATTCTGCAGCAGCATAAGCCAGTTTGGAGTTAGATTTAATGTTGGGGAATTTCAAAGTCAGTCTGAAGTAGGCTCAAGAGAGAGAAGGATGTAGATCCTGTAGTAGAGTAGAGGGTGCTACACAGGGGCAGGCCCCTGCTCTCAGCTCTGACTCAGAGCTACCTTATGTGTGTATGTTTCACCATAAGAGAGACACAAGGAACCAACTGCCAGGGGCAACCTTCTGGTCTGGGAAAAGAAAGAAGCTGCCTGATGGAAAGTGCTGGGGCACTACAGTTTTTGTGGAATAGAGATTCTTTCAGAGTTATTGGACATCTGCAACAATGAGGGTGATGGTGCTTTGACAAAAGGCCAGTGTCATTCACCAAAACAGTGAGTAAATAAGTCTCTGGGGCTGTGGGTCAGTCAGGATGCCAAGTTCAGGGCTTATGGAACAGTGAGATATAATGACTGTTGTATGTGGGGGGTCTTCAAGGGAAAGCCAGTTTCTGCATTACAAAGCCATGTACAGTCTGCACTATAGTAGCAAAGGAAGAGGCTTATGGAACAGTGAGATGTAATGACTGATGTATGTGGGGGGGGTCTTCAGAGAAAGACAGTTACTGCATTACAAAGCCATGTTCAGTCTGCACTACAGTAGCCAAGGATGTGTGTAAACAAAAGAATGGCCGGGTATGGGCCTATGGAACAAAAGTTGGGAAACCCCCCCACCTGGTGTAACAGGGCTCACCTCTACGGATTCACTTTGAGACACCAGTCACCTTTCTGTCAGGTATTGGCCAGTGCCTGAAGAGGGTGCCCAGACATTGGGATGGAGTAGAGGGTGGTAGTGTGCCACTAAAAAGTCCATGACATATGGAAGCTTAGGATCCAAGTCTGGATATGGTGTCTGTGTCATCACCTTATCTGCATTACAAGGAGTGTAGCCCCTTGGGGGTCCATCTATGCTTTTCATTCCGGTTGTTGAATAAAGCCACACTTCAGAATCCCATCTCCTGGTATTGGACATAATGTTATTGCTTCTAGTCTCTGGATTACTTTGGGTTCGGTGACAAAGTGGCTGCAGGGCAGTCTGCTAACCCTTATGAAGTGCAGAGATAAGTGCTGGGCAAAATTCAAGGCCACGGCGTAACAGGCCATATTTCTGCAGTACAGAATGCTCAGAAATCAGTGTAAAAAGGCTATTAGGGTGGCCAAAGGGGAATTTTGCAAATCTGTGCTGCTGCGCACAGCTAGGGACCCCAGGAGGTTCAGGAGAAACATTAAGAATATAGTCAGTGGGACCCTGAGTGGTGAGACCTCGGATATGATCATCGATGGTGCCAGTTGCAACAACTCCCTGACCATCACAAATGCATTCAACCAATACTTCTTGGACCTATCTACCTTTACCTCATAACTCCCCTGGGGAGGGAAGAAGGGTGAAAAATGGGCCGCACTATCCTCATCTTACCCGCCCCTTCTTTTTAAGGTGGTGGCAGTGCAAGAGGTGCAGAGACCGCTCTCAGGTCTCTCCCACATCTTGAGTGCTGGACATGATGGATTGGAGCCAAAACTTCTGAGTCTTGGTGCCAGTGAGACTTCCCCATGGTAACCCATATCTTCAATCTGTTCCTGTCATCAGGTGTCATTCCAGAAGTATGGAAAGTAGCCAGGGTGGCCCCAATACTTAAACAAGGAAACCCCAAACTCATAGAAAACTACCGTCCAATATTCATATTGTCAGCGGTCAGCAAACTTCTTGAGAAGGTCGTGGCAGGGCAACTCTTGGAGTACTTGCAGTCTCATGACCTGTTGTCCCCTGAGCAGCATGGCTTTAGGAAAGGGCACAGCACAACTTCTGCCCTTGTCATGGTCTCATCTTGGATCAGAGTGGCTATGGACCAAGGCAAACTCTCTGGAGCCATCTTTATAGATCTCTCTAAAGCCTTTGATCTTGTTGATCACACCATGCTCTCCACCCAGCTCAGCTCCTATGGTCTATCACTTGAGGAGTTCAACTGGTTTTCCAACTAGCTAAGCAGCAAACAGCAACTTGTTAAGTATGGGAAGGAGTTCTTGGACACTATCCCTGTTACCATGGGTGTCCCACAAGGCTCCATCTTAAGGCCCCTGCTTTTCTCCATATTCGTGAACATACTCCCAGCTGCTGCTATCCACTGCAAGCCTATCCTTTATGCAGATGACCTGGTCATCCTGACTCACTCCCCTGAAATAGGGGTCATAAATCATCACCTGAGCGAGGACTTGAGGAACATCCAATCCTGGATATTGTCACATAAGTTGGTTCCAAATCTCAAGAAAACCCAGGCCATGATCTTCGGGTCTCAGGCCAAGATTAAGGCTGCCCCTACTCCACTATGTGTTTCTGGTGTCGACGGGGTCAAGATCCCAGTTACTGACAACTTTAAATACCTTGGGGTGATGCTGGACCTGCAGCTTGACCTTGGCCTCCACATTCAGAATACTTGCAAGACTGTAAACTGCAAACTGGGTCTGGCATACAGAGCAAAAAGTAATCTTACTCCAGCAGCTCGGATTGCACTTTCCAGAGGGGTGCTCCTACCCTCGCTCTGCTATGGGCTCCTCTTGTTTGCCCACTGATCCAAAGTCCACCTCACTAGGTGGTCCACTGCCTCCATTAATGTCTGCCACTTCATGCTGCCTGCCCCCCGTCTCACTCACCATTGCAACCTCTATAGCAGGCTAGATTGGCTCTCAGCCACTAACCACATAGACTTTGTCTTAGGGTGCTTCACCAGAAATGTCCATGGCACTGGCACCCCTCCAGGGCTTGCAAAATTTCTTGTCCCATCTGTCTCCTCCTCCTACTCCCTCAGGTCCCAGGGACTGGCCCTCTTCAAGACACCGGCTACACAGACTCAAATGGGTGGGCTGGACTTTGCTGCATTCGCTCCCAGACTGTGGAACTCCTTCCCTGTCCAGGTCCATGCTGCGCACTCACAGATGTGTCTCCATTCCTCTCTTTGGAACCATCTCAAACTTGCCTCAGCCTGTGGCTACCTCAAACCCCCATGAATTGATCCAGCACAGCACTCCTCTGCTCTGGATCTACTCCTGGACAAAAGACCAGACTCCAAGAGGTTACTAAGCTGTATATAGCATCACATCTGAAGGATTCCGATACTGTGCTCCTGGAACTGCTCTTGGCTTCCATAAGGTGTTTATGTTGTTATGTTAATACTGTATAATCTATGCCTTACCACGCTCATACGCTGTGTTGAATCTGTAACATTACTGCTCTTATCTCCCACAAGGTGTTTTTTTTGTTATGTTAATACTGTATAATCTATGCCTTACCATGTTTCATATGCTGTGCTGAGCAAGGCAGCATGGGTTCACAGTGGGAAGGTCATGTCAGACGAATCTAATAGATTTCTTTGACTGGGTGACCAAAGTAGTAGACCAGGGAGGGGCAATGGACATGGCCTACCTAGACTTTAGCAAGGCATTTGACACAGTCCCACACAAAAGATTAATAGTCAAATTAACCAGCCTGGGAGTGGGACCCAGGGTGGTAGCCTGGGTAAAACATTGGCTAGACAACAGGACACAGAAGGTAATTGAAAATGAAGTCCACTCTGAAGAAAAGGGGTTACTAGTGGGGTACCGCAGGGTTCAGTATTGGGTCCAGTCCTTTTAATGTCTTCATCAGTGACATTGCAGAGGGACTGGAAGGAAAAGTATGCCTTTTGCAGATGACACAAAGATCTGCAACAGGGTTGATACACAAGGAGGCATGGAAAGGATGAAAAGGACTTGGCAAGTTGGAGGAATGGTCAGAAGTATGGCAGCTAGGATTCAATGCAAAGAAGTGCAAATAATGCACCTGGGAAACAAGAACCCAGGGAAGAATACACAATGGGTGGGGAGGTAGTACGACAACAAAAAAGGAAAGGGACCTTGGGGTAATCATATCAGATGACCTTAAGGTTAGCAATGTGAGAAGGCAGTAGGGAGGGCTGGGAGTATACTGGGATGTATAGGAGAAGCATCATCAGCAGAAAACAGGAAGTTGTTATCCCTCTGTAAAGACAGTTGGTGAGACCCCATCTGGAGTACTGTGTCCAGTTCTGGAGACCCCATCTCCGCAAAGACATAGACAGGACAGAGGCAGTCCAGAGGAGGGCAACTAAAATGGTGCAGGGTCTGCAAGAGAAGCTGTATAAGGAGAAACTAAAGGAGCTTAATATGTATACCATTGAGGAAAGAAGGGAGAGGGGGACATGATAGAAACTTTTAAGTACCTTAGTGGAATCATCAAAGTCCAAGAGGGTAACATCTTTCAGAAAAAGAGACTTGCAAGAACAAGGGGACACAATTTAAAGATAGAAGGAGGGCGGTTCAGGGGCAATGTGAGGAAGTATTATTTCACAGAGAGGGTAGTGGATGCATGGAACAGCCTTCATGAGGAGGTTGTGGAGTCTAAAACTGTGGGAGAATTCAAGAATGCATGGGACAGACATAAGGCAATTCATGTGGGGGGTAGGAAGAAATAGGCTGTTGGTTACCTAGGATCTCAGCGGCTATCCTGTAGGTAGGAAATGGGCAGACTAGATGGGCCTAGAGGTCCTTATCTGCCGTCAAAGTCTATGTTTCTATGAATCTGTATCCTCACATGAAGTGTAACATGTCTAATTTGTACAATGTTGTTGCATGTACCTACATCTATTATTCCTGCACTCTCCTGGGTTGTACCTGAAAATAGGCAATTGTCTTGTCTAGTGTACCTACCTTGTTAACAAAAGCTAAATAAATAAACCTAGTCACCATGCTGAGTGATACCTTTCTACCGAAATTTTCAACTTATAAAAATAAAGGCACCACGTCATAGGACCCAAGCCCCTCAACCAGTTCACTAGCCATACAGGCAGGGTAGTAGCCCACTCAGTTTAGCACCGACTGGGGATTACACAAGGAAGTTAAGTGACTTGCTCAGGATCACAGAGTATGCACGTAGGCGGTTGTGGTATTCAAACCCAAGGTTTTCAGATCTGCTGGGCTCAGTGCCTTAACCTACTACAATATACTACTTCTAACCAAGTCACCTTTTCCTTTGATAATGTTCTTATACTTCCAATACCAATTAGAATCCTACATCATGTTCAAAAATCCCAGAAATAAAAGATTTACTGAAGAAGGAAAAGGAAGGAAGGAAACCACTGGGGGATCAGGAAGTTGAGAGACCATGGGTCGCATAGGGAGCACTGACAACAATTACTGATTTGTTTAAAGTTAAAATAATATTTCTCCAGACATATCTATGTTAATTGACTGGTGGTTGAGGGCGGATATAGTTTACAGCTAGAAGGAATTCAATGTTTAGGGATGAGGCACAAGAGACAAACAGGCAGTCCCTTTGCCAGTCAGGGAATCGCTCCAACTCGCCTCTAACAGGAGCACCTGCAGACTTTCCTGTTGTGTTAGTCCACCGATTTTATGAACATTTTTAACTACAAAGTGTATGAGGCAGGCGCATTATAGAAGCATAAACGCATAATTCACATAATCACAGTTATAATCAAGTTAAATTCTTAAGAATGTCCTTATCTGCATAATTTGGAATTTAAAACAGAAATCATAAACTACTAATCCAGCTTGTCCAGCCAAACAATCAAGCAGCCTTTCCATTAGTTTTAAAGCCCGTGTTTAAAGTTATGGTAGGAATAATTGATTTATGTTAAATCCATTTAATTATCTGTCATAATTGGTTTCCATTTTGAATACATAATGGATAACTGATTTACTTTCACCCCGATTTGTAAGTGAAAGAAACACAACTCTTGGAGCAGCTGCCATTTCAGAGGCAGGGCTACCCTGTGAGTACAATCCTTTCTGGAAAAGGAGCGGACCAATCACAGGTAGAGACACTCCCTAGCCCCGCCTACTGCCAGAGCACTATAAATAAGGGCTGACCGTTGCGTTGTATCAATAATTTATAGTTCAGTTTTCAGATTGTTGGAGTTGCGTTTGTATTGCTTTCTGTGTCACGATGGCTGAAGTGGCACCAGCAGCAGCAGTTCCTACCAAAACTCCCAAGAAGAAGGCGGCAGCAAAAGCAAAACCTCCAGGCCCAGCGTGCGATCTGATCCTCAAGGCGGTGGGCGCCTAAAGAGCGGCATCGGGTGTCTGCCGGCGCTGAAGAAGGCTCTGTACGCCGGCAGCTACGTGGCGGAGAAGAACAAGGCTCGAAAGGAGTGTCCCTCCGAGTCTGGTGGGGAAAGGCAGACTGGTGCAGATCAAGGGCTCCTATAAAGTGAACAAGAAGGAGCTGCAGATCAAGGAGAAGGCAGCCAAGAAAAAGCCGGCAGTAGCTAAAAGCAAGAAACCAGCAGCAGCAGCCAAGAAACCCAAAAAGGCGGCAGCAGCAGGAGGGAGCAAGAAAAAGGCTCCAAAGAAAGTGAAGAAACCAGCAGTGGTGGCTAAAAAGGCAGCAAAGAGCCCCAAAAAGGCTAAACCTGCCAAGCCAAAGAAGGCAGCCAAGAGCCCGGCTAAACCGAAGGCGGCCAAGCCCAAGGCTGCGAAACCCAAAGCAGCAGCGAAGGCTAAGAAGGCAGCAGCAAAGCCCAAAAAGTAAAAGGGGCCCAAATACAACCCAGGAACACGGAATCGGAACCCAAAGGCTCTTTTCAGAGCCACCCACCTTTTCATAAAAAGCTGTACTGGCTGTTAGTATTCTGAATTTCCGCAGCTGTTTTAGTATTCTGTTGTGTGTATCTGTATTTGTGGTGTGTAGTGTTATTTTCGTGCTCTTGTGTAAGGCACCCGGAGCCTCCGGGAATGGGCGCCGAAGAAATAAACGTCTTTTCCTGGTTTCGATCCTGGCCTCTGGGGCATATATATGGTTGAAACGGCAGAGCGCTAGTATACTGTACCACTGTGGATGTCTTGATTGCCCCCCTCCACCGCCCCCCAACCAAATATTTTTTTTCCTTCAGACCGTAGTCCTATATATATTGCTGCCACCGCAGCTGGACATTTTGACCGATGGGTGATCTCGAGGAGTACACCGTGTTAGAGATCGCTTATATATTTTATTGTTGACCGGTAGTGCTTATTTTCGAGCACGACCGGGAGGGGCGTTACTGAATGGGCTGCTGAAAATGAACTCTCCTCGTATTCATCTCCAAGTGTCTACACCTAGGAGGGCACCCAGTGCCATGCTGTAAGATTGACAGTTAGGAGGCACAGAACAAATGTGCTAAAATTCATTTTTTTTTTTGGGGGTATTTTGGAAAAAATTGATTGCTGCTACCAGCCATAAGGGACTTTTTTCGCCACTCTTTGCTGTATGGAAAGGCTGTTGTGGTGCAAGAGGGATAGGGACCATCACAAGAGGCACACGATCATACTAAATGTAAGGAATTCATTTAGTAAAAAAATTATATACATAATCTCCCAGCTACATCAATTATAAGAGGATAACTAAATGGCACTTCCGATGTTAGGGCTTAGATGTTCTGTGCACAATCCTGTAAGCTGTTGGCTAAGTAAAGATCTGCTCCAAAATGAAAACCACGACGGGACATCATGAAAATAAAATTACAAATAAAAAAAACAAACAATTGCTATTAAGTTTCATGCAGGGTTGGGCTAAACAGAAAGCTGTGGCATTTGGGCCACTGTGGCCAGCCCTGTCATAGTCAAATGATGTGGGGCATGTCTTGGATAGCCTCATACTGTTGCACAAGACTCAACATATGCAGATTACCTTTCGGATGACTGGGTAGGGTGGCACTACTGGAACAAATGCAAGTTGTTTTGGCTTTTGTTGTTTTCAGGCTGAATACTGTGCAATTTTACCTGCCACTCTGTTTGCCGTCCTAGTGAATAGATGGACTGGCAACTAGTGGAATTCACATCGAGGTACTTTTCATGTTTTTTTTTTGGGGGGGGGCTGTCAATGCGGGGCTTTGGAGATTCAATTATTCATGCAATCTCGTGCATAGGAGCAGGGACCAGTCATGGACTGCAACAAAACAAACTGCATATGATATAAGGAGAAAGGGGAACTAATACCTGCTGTATACACTAGCTCTTTCTCTCCAGTAAACTGCATTGGCATGTGAATATGGTAATGGTAGCTAGTAATGAATGGATTTTGACTTCGCAGCATTTCTTTTTTTTTCTTTCGTCAAATTAATGTAGGAAATGCACCTAAATAGTGTAATGTAATTACTAAACAGTGTGAACTTGTTCAGGGTTTCAGAAGCAGCTCATTAGAACTCTGCTCTCTAACAGAGTACTGTCCTTTACTGCAACTGCAGCTCTACATCTTTTGCAAGAATTCAATAGTCCACACGATGTTTTTAAACTGTCAGCACAATCCATGGTGCTGCCATGTAGTTCTTTCACTACCTCCCCTCGGTCTTCACATTGCGTGACCCTGGGCTGTGACAAGAACAATTTAAATAGCTGCCATTTAACCCCTAGGCTGCGGACAGAATTAGAACACCGTAATTCTGGACATAAATGTATCAGACAGTGGCACAGCAAGGGTTAGCTCTCCTCCCAGCCAGCTAACTTCAAACAGCTTGAGGCAACTTCCAGCTAAATGCAACTGTTGTGGCTGGAGGACTCCATTTCGTGCAGCGCTGCCAGCTGGGGTGAGAGCTGTTGCACTGGCCTCAGATGAACATGTATGTGATTGTTCAATCTGGGGCCATACCTCTCAACCTTTTCTCCACCAAATGTGGAACATTTCCTCTCAAAATGTGGAACACTTAATCAAATCTTTACCTAGGAGGCTCAGAACACTGTTAAAATGTTTGCATTTATGTTCAGAAAGTCTGTTTTTAATTGAATAATATATTTTTTGCATCATTTACTATAGATTTTTGCTTTAGAATGTGAATACTGAATGTGGAACAGGGACCTTTTGTGAAGTAAAATGAGGAACGTTCCTCGTAATGAGGTACAGTTGAGAGGTATGCCTGGGGCTGCAAAGTCGGCAGCTTCGAAAGAGCATTCGCTTATGTCCTATGAAGGTAGGGGCAGGACAGCACCCAACTTCCGATGCCCCATAAATAATATTTGAACAACTATCCACAAGTAAATTGAATTTGTTTTCAGCTTATGGTAAAAAGCGTATAAAATGCACTTCATTTTACACGAGGGAAGAAACATTTCATGACACTGTAAGTAAGGTATATATAAATTTAGTGAACAGATTAAATAAACGGTGTCATTGGAACGTTCTTTTTCTTGTCAAACATGTCTTCTTTAAACAGAACATTTTTTTCAAATTCCTAAGTGATATATTATTTTTAACCATCTGATTATATAAATGTAATTATACAATGGGCATGAAAACAGAACGTAAATACTGTATCCTGATTGGCTGACTGGTACCCCTCTCCCGTTGTAAATCCTAGCATCACCCCACGGGAAGAGGTGCCAGTTGCCAGTCAGCCGAATCAGTAAGCCCACCCGAAATCACTCCGAGCAACAGAAATCCACAACTGCTAAACTCGTGAATCACCGCTAAACGGCTATTTCTCATGACTGCTGCTTTGCTTCCATTCCCATACGCAAACGGTAAACCGCCCTTCAAACCACAACAGTTTTTTTTTTTTTTAAACACTCTTTTGCTCGAGACACTTGCCTGATAGAACCCCTTTTTCAGAAACCTTTTCCGGGCTAAAACGGCTATTCTCTCAGATCTGTCTCCTAACATATTCACCCTCCATTACAACACTGCCCCAGAGACCTAATACTGACAACATGGTCTCCACAGTTGAAATTCCACGCTACCCTTGACCTTACCTCGCTGCAGCAGGCTGAGACTCAAAACAAACCACATCTAAAATCGCAAAAATACACTACCGCTTTCTCCATTGCAATACCAAAACAAAGCAACAGGAAAAATGTATAGCTCCTTTCAATTAACTAAAGAAACGGAGCTACAACAAATGCTCAGCACACTGAAAACAGCACTCAAGAACTCCGCAACGAGAAGTCAGCACGCACGTCTTCCACTTTCGGGCCGTTCTCACCATGGGACCAGACTCATCCTGTTCAAAGTTACACCGCACTATCCCATCATACAAGCAGCAACGCAATGCACTATTTTCTGTGCCGTACAAACACTTTCACTATTCTATTGAAAATAAAAGAAGTAAAACAATAAAAATCACCTACCCCCCCCCCCCAAAAAAAATTAAACATACAATTCCTATATTGTATATAATAGCAATATCCCACTCGAGGGTGTTGGTGATGCCAGGATTTACCACCCCTGGTAAAGAAAGCACCGGGCTACGCCGTGACTCAACAACACCCAGGGCATGGTAAATCCTGGCATCACCAACACCCTCTCATGGTATATTGCTTAATTAGCTGTTCAACATGCACGCAGATTTGTCAAACATTTATTTATGCAAACCTTATAAAAGATGATGGGAGGTGGCAAGTGGAAAAATAGGGACTGAACGCTACTTTAGAATCTGACTGTAAAAGTGTGAAATATTAAAATCAATGATAGCACAACAAGAATGAATGGGAATCTTAACTGTAACAAAATGTATCAAGCAAAATGGTGAGGCGCTGACTGAGAAAATCAATTGTTTGGCAGTGCAAAACACCTCAGTTGTGACAGAATCAAATCATATGTTACAAATTAACCCAAAGAATAAAACTCTTTTGTATTCCCATCCTATGCTGGTGAGGAGACTCTCCCTGCGTGACTAGGGACGCTGTCCTGTGTGTGTCTTCGCTTTCCAGGTTCTCAGCTGGTCATACGGTCGAGGATCAGCCATTAGCAGTCTCAGAAGGAGAATGAAAACATTTTATTCGCTTTGTTGAGAGCCTTGACTGCTCCTTGAATGCAGAAGTCTGTCTCCGCTTTCAAATAAAGACCGTGTATGGGCAGTGAAGCCTGGAGCGCACTGATCCCTGTGCACTCTTACTGATGACTCTAGGACCTGCACTTGTCCCTGTCTGAAGCTGGGGATGCACTTCAACAGGTCACATTGGTTGCATTGTCTTCCATGGGCTTGCTGTGTGGAAGTCAGCAGGGTGTGCACTTGTGTGTTCACTTTGATGCTGTATTGTCAATACAAGTGAATTCATGAACGAAAGTATTTATGTTCAGTGAGGAATGTCAGAATTGGTATAGCTTTTCATTTATTAATTGTCCCATTTCCTCATGGTTGTGCCTCCTCTAATACTGAAGTGACACAAAGTAATTGGAACTGTGGTCAGTGGAGCTGGAGAACGTAGCTGACAGGAGGGTTCACTTGATTTCATTGAGGTACATGTAGTTACACTCCTTTTTTAATTCTATAAAACCAGGAAGGGAGTACAGTGTAGACATGTACTGCACTTGGATTTCACAGCTGTCGATGCAGTATGGGGGGGAGGGGCAAATTCTGACATCCCATCACTGAACATTAATACCTTCATTCATTAATTCCCTTGTTTTGATAATGCAGCACAGCATTAAACACAAAGAAAGTGAATACACAAATCTCGCTCACTTCCACACAGCAAACCCAAACAGAAGACAACGCCTCCTCTAAGACTTGTACAGTTCCCACCCTTTTTAAAGCAAAATGCAGCATCCCTTTATAAAATTATAGTAGATGATGTTTGCAAATACTGTAGTTCCATTTGAAAAGTTGAGCAGAATGAATATAATGTTTTGAATGCGTCATGGAAGCTTTAGATTTTGCCAGGCATCAGGCTAAATCCTATTTCCTGACTGATAGACTTAGAAGAGAAAATACACGTCCGTTTCTGACACTATGATATGAACATGCCACAAACAGACTATCTCTCCTCCTCTCCCTTATCCAGCTTTCTTTTCTATCAGTAGGGCTACACTTGTGATCGGTAACGGTTCCCTATTTACTTTCTGTTTTACTGGTACCACTGGGGACTTTTTTTTACAGAGAACAAAACATTGCTTTGCTAATGAAAAATATTGTTTTCAATTTCGCCGATTCAGCAGGAGTTGACAGCACTTTCTGAACTGTGTTATGAACATGCCAGTATCTCAAACAAGCAGAATTTCCTCCTCCAGCTTTCCTTTTCTATCAGCAGGGTTCACCTTTTTGCTCAGTTCACTATTCCCTTTTTGTTGTATTGAGTGCACTGAAATGTGTTGCTATGTTTGCATTTGCTCCTTTTTTTTCTTAGTTTCTTTTCTTCTTCCCCATCCAGCATAGTTTAGTCATGCTTGTCTTGTTTTATAGGGGGACAAGGAGAAGAGGGTGATGGGTTGGGACAGAACACCGAAGGTGGGAATGGGAGGCTGTTTCTTTTGTTTATATGAGGATAAGGAAGGGAGCGTGGGGGGCAGCAGGCAGAGTGAGGAAGCAGGATTTTTTTTATGTACCATGTAAGGGAAGATTGGGGTGGGACAGAGAACACGGTTGGGGGTGTGTGTTACATTATCTTAAGTAGAGGCACTTCGTGAATTAATTCCTGAAAAAACATATTTTTGCAGTTTGGGCATCACTATTTTCAACCCTGGAGATAGTCTCATAATAGTGATCATCTTTACAAAATTGTTGCTGCCATAACTTCTACCATATGCAGCAACAGCTCAGACTTATCTCATCGAGGAAGTCTCATGAGCAGTAGCCAGTGTTTAAATCAATGCAGACTAATCAACCTCATTGGGGAGGGGGCTGGAACATAGTGTCATAGAAGTGTGACGGCAGACAAGGCCCATGAGTCTGTCAATTTGTCCTTGGACATGCACCCCACTCTTAACATCCCCCTGTGGCTGTCCCATGCCCTTCTGAATCTCTCAACTGTTTCTTCTCCAACACTGCATCTGGCAGTTTGTTCCACTTTTCCACCACTCTCTGTAAAATAGTATTTCCTAATGTTACCCTGAACTGCTCCTCCTTCCACCTACAAGTCATGCCCCTCATCCTCTGATTCCCCTTCATCTGGAAGATGCTTTTACTGGTACCCTGTTTATACCCTTAACGTACTTGAAGGTCTCTATCATGTCCCTTCTCTCCCTCCTCTGTTCAGGGGAGTACATATTCAGCTCTCTCAGCCTTTCTTCATAGGATAGGTGGCTTAACCCTTTTACCATCTTTGTCACCGGGTCGTTCCTGAAAATAGGCATAATACTTGTCTAGTGTACTTACCCGGTAAACAAAAGCTAAATAAATAAACAAACTCTCCTCTGAACCTGCTTCAGCCTACCCACATCCTTTTTGAGGTATAGAAACATAGAAGTTGACGGCAGATAAGGACCGCAAGGCCCATTCAGTCTGCCCATTTCTTTTTCTACCTTATAAATGTGCCATTGGCCTTTGCTCTGTCAGTGACCTATCTACCTCCAGAACTGGACTCCATACTCCAAATGCAGTCATGCTTGAGTCCTCACAATCCCAGACTACAGAACAATGTCCGGCAGCAGTTGGTGCAATGCCTTGCCCCATACGGAATTAGGTTTTCTTACTATTAGAAATATAGAAACATAGAATTTGATGGCAGATAAGGACCGCTGACCCACCTAGTCTGCCCATTTCCTACCTAACGGATAAGCTGAAGATCCTAGTTAACCAATAGCCTACTTCCCCCAATAGAATTGCCTTATGTCTGTCCCATGCATTCTTGAATTTCCCCACTGTTTTTGACTTATGACTTCCTCAGGAAGGCCATTCCATGCATCTACAACCCTCTCTGTGAAGAAATACTTCCTTGCATTACCTCTGAGCCATCCCCCTCTATCTTCAAATTGTGTCCCCTTGTTCTTGCACATCTCTTTTTCTGAAAGATGCTACTCTCTTGGATTTTGTCGAATCCCTTGAGGTATTTGAACATTTCTATCAGCCCCCCCTCCTTTCTTTGAGACTATACATCTTAAAGCAGCAGTACCATACCTCTCAACCGTCCCTGATTTTCAGGGACATCCCTGATTTTGGCTCAGAATTTTTCTCTGTCCCTTGTAAAATTTGTGTTTTTGTGACAGAACAGTGGGGATTGAAAGTACAAAATAATGGCAAACATTAAAGTTACATTGTTCTTCTTCAGAAACTGCATCTTACTCTAATCCACTTATTCTATCAGCTTTCTAAGTGAATAGTACAAATTTTTAAGTTGTGTCCCTGATTTTGGGTCTTTGTCCCTGATTTATGAGTAAAGAGGTTGAGAGGTATGAGCAGTACTACGAAATCAGGAAGTGATCAATCAACATTCTGTTTTTTGGCTGTAAGCATGCGGCCAAAGTTCCAGTTTCCATACCTGTAAATGTTTTCTTTCCAGTCATTTTTAGTTTTTTTTTTCAGATATTTGCAATTTATTTGAAGTGTTGTAGTGCTACAGCATATATGGAGGCTGACTAATTTTCTGTGCGCTTTTTCTACAGGTCACATCACGTCTTTTGACAACAGCAGACCATTCCTGATGACCCGGAAGTCATTTATATGTGCAGTTGGCCGCAGAGGGAGTTACACTGCAACATGCTTAGTGGCAGAAATGTAAACAAAAGTGGAGAATAACCGAGCAAATTACTCGTCGATAGTACTATGCCGGCGAGAAAGGGTACCAGGTATATGATTAGCAGGGCACAGGGAATAAACTGTCAAAAAGAGCAGTTTTTTTTTTCCTAAACCAAAACAAATGCCTGTGAACATTTGTTTGGTGCAGAAGTAAAGTAACTTTTCTTTGTTTAACTGAACTTTGCTTGCTGGGAGCTTTTTCTGATGGTTTCCATAAAAGTCTTGACTTGCTACAACACTGTTACATGTGGTTGGCCTTGGTGGCAGGATTAAACTTCCCCTTGTCTATATAGGGGTAATATGGTCTCAGATAAAACATTGAAGTGGCTGGCAGAACAGAAAGAGCAACAGACCCAGATGCAAGTACAACAGGCCAAGATGCAAAGAAAAATAAAGAAACCGTAGTAGCTGATTTTATGGAAAAGGGCATCAGAACAAACGAACTGCAGTGCAACAAGTATGTACTTTTTATTTATTTATTTGTAATAAGCACCCACCACCATGTAAATGGAAACACAGAAATATTCAAGGAAAATGCCCAGTCCACCAAGTCTACTTGTTCCTAGATAGATAGAATAACAAAACGAGAGGCTGGTTTGTACATGTTATTCATTTATTTGTTTACTTATTTATTTGTGAAACTGCTGCACTTCAGCATTTCATGAATTATATGTTTTAGCTGTTGGAGTATACTAGAGATTTATTTTTTCATTTTCAATATTGATTTCCAAGATTTACAACACATTTCGGTAGTCCATTTAAAAAGTCTGAACAGAAAACATTTTGCCTGTTCCCTGTTAACCTCACAGTCACTATGTTTATGGCACAGTACTGTTCACCATTAAAACAGACTGATGCTGCATTCATTAATTGTCTGGTTACAAGGGAGAGTCAGTTGCATTGTGAAAGTCTCAGTGAAATAACTGCTGAATTATCTACAATATTTAATAAACAAACAGCGGAGAAAAGTTTAAAAAAGAAGGAGAAAGGCAAATAACTAGAACATAATGAAGTTAAAACATAGTTAGTGTAAATAGGGTTCAAGTTTCTTATTTCAGTAGAGAATTGAGCTGCTCTTTAACGTCATAATAACGCCACATTTAAATTCAGTTTCACCCATTGGCAAGCAGGTTCAATATTTGATACACCTTAGCCTTATTACTCACTTACCTCACAATTACATTTGTGGTTTACAGTTTCCTCTCACATGCATAGTTGTCAGTCATTTACCAGTTGTGTAAAAGACAATCCAATCCCTGCAAGTAACAGCAAGCCTCAGTTTTGAATGATGTTTCTTTCAACATCTGCCAATAAATAAGTGAACCTCTAAAGAACTCATTTAACTAGAGGAAAGCCACTTTTGTATATCGCTTATCGATGCTATGATTGGAAATGTGACTCCTAAATGCTGCACAAAGTTGGTGATTTGATCGATTGAAGCATCAAGAAATTCTCAGCACACAAGTCCCCCGCCTCCCAATGCCCTTCTTCAGATGCACTTACAAAAGCTGCGATTAATACCCCCTGCGGCGCGTCGTGTCACCACTAGATGGCGCCCGCGCTCCATGTACTGAAAGGCTGTCACAGGGAAAATGGTGCGCGCTGATCAGCAGAGAATACATCCCAGAACGGACAATATATCAAACAGTGGCATTTACTGGGGGTTGGCATGTTGGAGTTTAGGGGTTAGACAAGGCTGTAGTTGGTATCACACTACTGGGAATTCAGTACCACAATGTCATTGCTAGTTTTATTATATGTAAATGCTGAATTCTCGTCCCTGAGCCATAATGTAGAACTCCCTAAAACGAAATGTTCCGTCTCCGTTATGCCATTTTTGGAACCGAATGGAACAATTGCAGAAGGCGATGTTTATGCAAATTAGTCAAATGAATTACGTGGGTTGCTGACAGAAAGGGAGGTAGGAGCAGTTTTACTTTTTCATAAGGAATTCCGGAAGGTAGAGTGAAGGTGTCATTATAAACAAAAAAAAGTAAACAATATTTACAAGCTCAGTAGTTTTAGTAAATGTATCCTATTCTGTTGTTTCCTATAAAATAGTTTCTAAGGCGTTTAAAAATGATGAGGGTCGCGCTGTTATTTAAACGGACCAATCAGAGACTGCGATTCGCTCCCTACAGTCCCGCCCACAAGATGATTCAGTGATTGACAGCGTTTACTGTCCAGCCCGCCTTTCTCTGCTCCCTGTTCTCAATCAGGTCCGGCTTAGAGTGATGTCATTCAGGCCCCGCCCCTTGCTCACAACCCTATAAATACTGATCACAGCCGCTATGAATATTATTTTGTTTTAGTTAGTTTGAAATATTGTAAGTATTGATCATGTCTGGACGGGGTAAAGGTGGGAAAGGACTTGGTAAAGGAGGCGCCAAGAGACACCGCAAGGTGCTGCGGGACAATATCCAGGGTATCACCAAGCCTGCTATTCGCCGCCTGGCTCGCCGAGGCGGGGTGAAGCGCATTTCGGGGCTGATCTATGAGGAGACTCGGGGCGTGCTGAAGGTTTTCCTGGAGAATGTGATCCGGGATGCTGTCACCTACACCGAGCACGCCAAGAGAAAGACTGTCACTGCTATGGACGTGGTGTATGCCCTCAAACGGCAAGGCAGAACTCTGTATGGTTTTGGGGGATAAAATTGCGATCAGAAGTGGAAGAAAAAAAACAAAAGGCCCTTTTAAGGGCCACCCACAATACCCTTAGAAGAGCTGTGATTATCAGTGGAGTGGATTCTTGTACATAATGGTATGAGTTGATAACATATACAGACTAGTGCTAGAGCCTGAATCTCGATTGCCAGAGTCTAAGTAAATTAAGTTCTAAATGCTAAAGTCTGAGATTATTTGTTTTTGATATTGTGCAGGCCATTCCAATTCTGGAACTTTATCGGGATTTATGTGAAAACCGAGAAACTGCCCTTGGTGGTAGCATTTAGATAACCGTTCTGTGAATTGAAAGTCGTGTCCTTGCGCAATTGTCTCCTTGGCTCGGTCTTGTTTCAGAGGAGAATTCTGCCCGAAGTGGCGGTGACGAGGTTTGATCTGTTCCCCTTCTAGCTTGTAGCACCCTTCGGGATACAGTGAAAGTGGGGGCATTGTATTGCAGACATGAAGGGCACTGGTTCTAACTCTGTCTGAGCCAAATATTCCCTTGCTGTGCCACGGACTGATGGATCGGTCAAGCATTCCTATCCATTCTAATTCTGTAACTCGGTATTTAAATGTGCAACCCACGTTCAAAGGCAACTTAAAGAGCAGGTACCTACTGTCAGACACCCTGCTTCCCTGAAACACACATAATAGTAGATCTGCTTTACTGTTGAGGGCATTACAAATTCTATCGCGCCTCTGGTTAGAAAGTTATAGCACCCCAAAGTTGCACCCCATAAAACAAAGCCTTGTCTGACACGCCCTTTGTGATGTCAGAAATGAATACGGAAGGTGCAGGTCATTAACCTGTATGCATGTGATATGTCTATGGTGTTTAGTACTATTTAGAGGTGCCATGTAGACAAATTAAAGCAGCTGCTGGAGCTACGGTCCCTGTTTACTGGAGCAGTCACTTTCATTTTTCCAGGTGGCAACTCTAAATAGTACTAAATGTCATTGACAAATAGCACCAATATAGAGCTATGGAGCACACACCAGCAGCCTTCATTTTCTGACGTCACACAAGGCTTTGTTTTTATGGGGGTGCAACTTTGGGGTGCTATAACTTTTTAACCAGAGGAAAGCGCATAGAAGTTTTAATGCCCCTCAACAGTAGAGCAGATCTACTATTATGTGTTAGAGGGGGGCAGGGTGTCTGACAGTAGGTACCTGCTCTTTAAATCATCTGGTGATTGGGCCTTTGAGGTTGCTCACCCAGCCCTGTGGAGCTGACTCCCAAGATCTTATGAGGCCCCTCTTTGGAGCTCTTCAAGGGAGGGCTTGAAGTCTCACTTGTTTTGTGAGGATTTTGGGTTATAGTTAGGGCATCCCACACACTGGGAAATAACTGATTTTATTTAAAGAGCAGGTACTTACTGTCAGACACCTGCTCCCCTCAAACATAATAGTAGATCTGCTCTACTGTTGAGGGGCATTAAAATTCTATGTGCCTCTGGTTAAAAGTTATAGCACCCCAAAGTTGCACCCCCATAAAAACAAAGCCTTGTGTGACATCAGAAAATGAAGGCTGCTTGTGTGTGCTCCATAGATCTATATTGGTGCCATTTGTCAATGACGTTTAGTACTATTTAGAGTTGCCACCTGGAACAATGAAAGTGACTGCTCCAGTAAACAGGGACCGTAGCTCTCAGCGGTTGCTTTGATTTGTCTACATGGCACCTCTTAATAGTACTAAACACCATAGACATATCGCATGCATACAGGTTAATGACCTGCACCCTCCGTATTCATTTTCTGACATCACAAAGGAGGCGTGTCAGACAAGGCTTTGTTTTTATGGGGGTGCAACTTTGGGGTGCTATAACTTTTTAACCAGAGGGAAGCGCATAGAAATTTTAATGCCCCTCAACAGTAAAGCAGATCTACTATTATATGTGTTTGAGGGGAACAGGGTGTCTGACAGTAGGTACCTGCTCTTTAACTATGAGACAAGAAATGGAGTACGCTTGTGTAGAATAATAGATACGCAACTCTTGACATAGCAACTGTTTTGATCTTTCCTGGCACTTGCTACAGAAGGTCCAAGCAGATAGCTGGACAAATGGGCAGACTTGGTGGGCCTTGTTTGTCCTTTTCTGCCATTACACTTCTATGACTCTATGAAGAAATGCTAGCGTTAGAAAAGCTGCCCTCTCATTCCTGGTACCTACTGCCAGCCTCACAATGGTTCCTGTAGCAACCGGTTTGTCTCCTGCTGAACAGCTATGTAATCGTGTATGGTATTTCCGTGATGGGGACCTTTGTTAAGGAGTCTCTGACTCAAAGGTACTTTCCGAACCCTCTCTAAATACATAAGTAACATTTACTGAGAATTCGAGTTTCTCTGAATTAAGTGTTTTGTCATTGTCTGCTGGAAGCATTTGCCATTGGTATTGGGGATTTTCATGGGGCCGTAGTACACTTTTAGTGTGCTTTTTTAATATGTCAGTAAAAATGTATTTAGTTTTCATTGGTTTCCAGGTCATTATGGTAGAAGTAATAAATTACACACCAGTGATTTGGACAATTAAGTGCCCATTTCTAATAAGGTCCCTGAATGACAGTAGTTTTGCTATAGAGCACTGAATAAACATGTACAATGTTGGGGTTCAGTGGTCTCTTTGTAATTATATAAACACAGTAAGCTCAAGACTGTACAGAGATGGAACTCTGTTGCTCTGTCCCGCATCAGTCCTGCATGGACTAGGTTCAGCCCACATAGAAAGGGATCTGCATCAGAAACCATATGAAAAGAGAATGAGAGCTTAATATGTATACCCTTGATGAAAGGAGAGATGGGGGACATGATAGAAACTTTTGGCACCTCAAGGAATAAACAATGTCCAGCAGGGTAGCATCTTTCAGGAAAAGAGATGTGTAAGAACAATGGTGCACAATTTCAACTTAGATAGGGGATGACTTAGGGCAATGTGTGGAATTCTTTTCATGAGAGAGTGGTGGACGATGGAACTGCCTTCCAGGAGAGGTTGTGGGGTCTAAAACAGTGGGGGAATTCAAACATGCATGGGACAGACATAAGGCAATTATAGTGGGGTTGCAGGAAGTAGGCTATTGGTTAACTAGAATCTGCAGCTTATCCAATAGCTAGGAAATGGGTAGACTGGGTGGCTAGGTTGTCCTGATCTGCCGTCAAAGTCTATGTTTCTGTGTTTCACCTTTTCGTGGCTTGTCTGTGTCCTAGTGCTCATATTGAACCACACTGTCTGATGATCACTGGACCCCAGGTGCCTGTCCTTTAGCAATCCAGGACCCTCATCTTTGTGTGGTTTGTCTGTGTCGCAGTGCTCATATTGAACCACACTTTGTGATCATCACTGGAACCTGGGTGCCTGCCCTCCAGCAAGTCAGAAGCCTTTGTGTGGCTTGTCTGTGTCATAGTGTTCATATGTAGCCACACTGTGTGATGATCACAGGACCTCAGGTGACTACCCTCCGGCAAGTCAAACCCTCACCTTTGAGGCTTGCCTGTGTCATACTGCTCATTATGAACCTCACTGTGTGATGATCACTGGACCCCAGGTTTCTGCCCACCAGCAAGCCAGGACCCTCACCTTTGTGTGGTTTGTCTGTGTCACAGTGCTCATATTGAACCACACTTTGTGATCATCACTGGACCCCTGGTGCCTGCCCTCCAGCAAGCCAGGACCCTCTGCTTTGTGTGGCTTGTCTGTATCATAGTGTTCATATTGAACCACACTGTGTGATGATCACTGGACCCTTGGTGCCTGCCATCCAGCAAACAAGGACCCTCAAACTGAGGGTCCTGGCCTGCTGGAGGGCAATACCAGGGTTCCAGTGATCACCATTCCATGTGGTTCAATATGAGCACTATGACACAGACAAGCCAACAGTAAGGATAGGTTCCCAGCAGGCTGGAGGCAGGCACCTGGGTTCCAGTTATCATCACACAGGTTGTCACAGGGGTTTTATGGGCATTTGTCACCAAATTTTCAACTTATCCAGTTTAAGACCTCTGCTAATGAACAGTATCACTGTGATTTTCTTAATCTGTCCCAAACATTGATTTCGCACACCGACCATGCCATTGTGCGCTACATGTGCAAAAACACATTTCAGGTTAGATGAGAAAAATGACAGTGGTACTGTTCATAAGGAGGTGTGGTGAAAAGGCAATACTGAAAATCTGGAGTGAAAATATTAAAAATACTTAAAGTTACGAGCATGCGTTGATACTGCGCAATGCACGCCCGTAAAACAGTCATTTTGGGAAATATTAATTTATCAACATAGTTATTGGGAGCTACTTATGAATGGATAGTGTCATTTCATTAATCATTCTGGAAAGGTGGTTCTGCGCAGTGACTGTGGAAACACCTTTTGGAACCGATTAATGAAATAACAGTGTCACAGTTCATGAGGTGGGGCCCCAAAAACCCCATGTTGAAAATTTGGTGAAAAAATTCCCAGAAATGGCTGAGATATATACTAAAGTTGAAAATATCCATTTATGCCATTTTACAGCTTACCGGCATTTCTTCAGTTCGCGGTCGGCTTTGAAGAGTGCAGACATTTTCCCGGTCTACCTAAGATTGTCGCGCTGGGCACCGGAGGTTAGTATGGGTTGAGGTGTGGGTTAGGTGGGGGTGTGGGATGTGGGTACACAGAGGGTGGGTGCGGGTTGGGGGGGCAAAAGAATCAATGAGGGTAGGTTTTTTTGTTTCAGGTTTTTTTTGTTTAGACTCAGTGAGGACTTTTGTCATGCTGGGGTGAGCTCCCAGCATGGCACCAGGCAGCATGGGGAGGAAGTAAAGCCAACAGAGGATTGGGGACCCCTGTCAGCAAAGGAAGCTTTTACCACACTGGGGTGGACTCCCAGCATGGCACCAGGCAGCTTGGGGGGGGACAGTGAAGACGATGGGGGATTGGGCACCCCGGTCAACAAAGGACGTTCTTCCGCAGGTGGTCGCGAATTCCGCAGGTGATGGCAAATTCCATGGATATTTCTGCGGTTTGCCACACCCACAGAATCACGGAAAACATGGGACCCTGATTATGGCTATTGACTATATACCACACACCCCAATGCCTGTCAGTGGGTGGGTGTGTAATGGCATGAGCATTATGGCTGACGACCCTGTGCCACACATCCCGATGCCTGTCAGTGGGTACAAGGTTTAGGTGAGGGTGTAATGGCATGAGCATTATGGCTGATGACCCTATGCCACACACCCCGAAGCCTGTCAGTCAGTACAGGGTGGGGGTGGAGGTGTAATGGCATGCACACTTTTTGCTGATGACCCTATGCCACACACCACAATGCATGTCAGTGGGTGCAGGGTGGAGGTGGGCGTGTAATGGCATGAGCATTATGGCTGATGACCCCATGCCACACACCCTGATGCCTGTGAGTGGGTGCAGATTGGAGGTCAGGGTGTAATGGCAAGAGCATTATGGCTGATGACCCTATGCTACACACCCCGATGCCTGTCAGTGGCTGCAGGGTGGAGGTGGGGGGTGTAATTGCATGAGCATTATGGCTATTGACCCGATGGCTCACACCCCACTGCCTGTCAGTGGGTGCAGGGTAGGGGAGTAATGTCATGAGCATTATAGCTGATGACCCTATGCCACACAGCATGATGCCTGTCAGTGGGTGCAGGGTGGAGGTGGGTGAGTAATGGCATGAGCATTAAGGCTGACGACCCTATGATACACACCCCACTGCCTATCAGTAAGTGCAGGGTGGAGGTGGGTGAGTAATGGCATGAGCATTAAGGCTGACGACCCTATGATACACACCCCACTGCCTATCAGTAAGTGCAGGGTGGAGGTGGGGGTGTAATGGCATGAGCATTATGGCTGGTGACCCTATGCCACACACTCCAATACCACGAGCATTATGGCTGATAACCATATATCACACATCCCGATGCCTGTCAGTGGGTTCAGGGTGGGGGTGGAGAGTAATGGCAAGAGTATTATGGCTGATGACCCTATGCCACACACACTGCTACCTGTCAGTGGGTACAGAGTGAGGTGGGAGTGTAATTGGCAAGAGCATTATGGCTGATGATTTCATGCCACACACCCCAATGCCTGTTAGTGGGTGCAGTGTGGGGGTGTACGTAACCACCTTATTAACACCCAATGCTGTAACTGCCGCTAGTCAAAGCCGTACTCAATACTTATGACAAAGCTTATTACTAAGCTGCTAAGGACAACATAACTCTGGTATTGTTTGCATCCATCCTACCTGTACCAGCTTGTTTGTATCTATGTCTTAATTTACTGTTATACTTATGTGTTGTACTGCTATACTGTGTATTTTGGTTTGTCTTACTGTGACAAGGTACCTTTGTAAATGAGCCTATGGCTCAAAGGTTTTCCAAACTGCTGTTTAAATAAAAAAAAAAAAATAATAATGGCATCAGCATTACGGCTGATGACACTATGCCACACATCTTGATGCCTCTCAGTGGGTGCAGGGTGGAGGTGGGGGTGTAATGGCATGAGCATTATGGCTGATGACACTATGCCACACATCTTGATGCCTCTCAGTGGGTGAAGGGTAGAGGTGGGGATATAATGGCATCAGCATTATGGCTGATGACACTATACCACACACCTCGATGCCTGTCTGTTGTTGCATGGTGGAGATGGGGGTGTAATGGGATGAGCATTACGGCTGACGATCCAATGGCACACACCTCACTGCCTGTCTGTGGATGTGGTGTGTTGGTGTAATGGCATGAGCATTATGGCTGATGACCCTATGCCACACACCGTGATGCCAGTGAGTGGGTGCAGGGTGGAGGTGGGGGATGTAATGGCATGGGCATTATGGCTATTGACCCAAAGCCACACACCCTGATGCATGTCAGTGAGTGTAGGGTGGAAGTGAGGGTGTAATAGCATGAGTATTATGGCTGACGTGCCTATACCACACACCCCAGATCTTGTCAATGGGTGCAGCGTGGGGGTGTAATGGCATGAGCATTATGGCTGATGACCATATACTACACACCCCGATGCCAGTCAGTGGGTTCAGGGTGGGGGTGGATTGTAATGACATGAGCATTATGGCTGATGACACTATGCCACACACCCTGACGCCAGTCAGTGAGTTTAGGGTGTGGGTGGGGTGTAATGGCATTGGAATTATGGCTGATGACCCTATGCCACACAGCCCGATATCTGTTATTGGGTAAAGGGTGGAGTTTTGGGTGTAATGGCATGAGCATTATGGCTGATAACAATATCCCACACACCCTTATTCCTGTCTGTGGGTTCAGAGTAGTGGTGGGGTGTAATGGCATGAGCATTATGGCTGATGACCCTATGCAACTCACCCCGATACCTGTCAGTGGGTACAGGGTGGAGGAGAGGGTGTAACTGCATGAGTATTATGGCTGAAGACCCTATGCCACACACCGGATGCCTGTCTGTGGGTACAGAGTGGAGATGGGGTGTAATGGCATGAACATTATTGCTGATGACCCTATGCCACAAATCCCAATGCCTGTCAATGGGTGCAGTGTGTGGGTGTAATGGCATGAGCTTTATGGCTGATGACCCCATGCCACACACCCCAATAGCTGTCAGTGGGTACAGGGTTGAAGTGGGACAGTAATCACATGAGTATTTGTTTCCTGATGACCCTATGCCACACACCCGATACCTGTCAGTGGGTTCAGGGTGGGGGTGGGGTGTAATGACAATAGCATTATGGCCGATCACCCAATGCCACACACCCCGATACCTGTCAGTGGGTGTAGTGTGGGGTGTAATGGGATGAGCATTATGCCTGATAACTCTATGTCACAAACCCCGATTCCTGTCAGTGGGTACGTTTGGAGGTGGGGGTATAATGTCAAGAGTAGTATTGCTGATGACCCTATGCCACACACCCTGATGCAATGAGCATTATGGATGATAACCCTATGCCACACACCCTGACATCTGTCAGTGGGATCAGGGTGGGGGTGGAGTGTAATGGCATGAGCATTATGGCTGACGACCCTATGCCACACACCCCGATGCCTGTCATTGGGTGCAGTGTGGGTGTGTATTGGCATGAGCATTATGGCTGATGACCCTATGCCACAAACCCAGATACCTGTCAGTGGGTTGGGGGGGGTGAGTAATGGCAAGAGCATTATGGCTGATAACTCATGGCACACACCCTATGCCCGTCAGTGGGATCAGAGGTGAAGGAGTAATGGTATGAGCATTATGGCTGATGACCCTATGTCATACACCTGATGCCTGTCATTGGGTGCAGGGTGGAGGTAGGAGTGAAATGGCATGAGCATTATAGCTGATGAAGCTGGGTCTCTTGCAATGTGGTTATTTCGGATCCCTTGCCTTGCATGTAGGTACCAGACAGGGATGTCCTTATCCCCCCTCCTCTTTAATTTATATTTGGAACCCCTCATTAGGCGTATAGTGCACAACCGGAATATAAGCGGTATCAGAATTCTGGACCATGCTATTAAGGTAACAGCATATGCAGATGATCTTCTGGTATACATCTCTAAACCGAGTGTATCCATTCCAGCCTTGTTAGAGTCTATCTAATTTAGTCGTTTGGTTAACTACAAATTAAATCAAGAGAAATCTATGGTTTATCCCCTTATGAAAAGGCTTTTTAAACAGGAGATTATTGAATTAGGCCTAGGGTTGAAATCCAAATCTTTTAAATATCTGGGTCTTACCCTGATAAAGAAATGCAACGGATGTCAAGTGAACCTAGACTCTCTGGTGCATACCATTGATTTGGATCTCAAAAGGTGGGCACAACTTCCTCTCTCCCTCTGGGGCAGGATAAATATAGTTAAGATGAATGTATTCCCTCGGTTGTTTTATCCCCTGAGCATGCTTAATATCTGGCTGCCAATTTCGTGGTTTAAGAAGCTCCATGGATCTATAGCTAACTTTGTATGGGGATACAAGAAAGCTAGGATGGCCTACCATAAGTTGGCTACACCCAAATCATCAGGGGGGCTAAAGATGCCACATTTTGCCCTTTACTTCTGGGCGGGTCATGTTAATAAGTATCTGAGATGGGCCCAGAGCACTGACACTCTTACTCAGTCAGCTTGTGTCCCCTTATGGATGCAACTCGAGGTTGCCCTCATTAAGAAACACGGTCTTGTCCCAGAGGCCTTACTCTATCTCAATCCCAAATTACTCCCTTCCCCTTCCCCCTTAGGAATTCCCCGATTGGGATCTCCCTAAGGGTTCACATGCAGCTCTGTAGCTTTTTAAAATACGATCATACCAGGGACTGGTCTCAACCTATTTGGGGCAACCCGCGTTTTTTGATTTATAAGAAGCCTATTAACCCCACTTGGTTGACCCTACCAGTCAATTGTCATTTAAAAGACTTCCTCAACGAAGAGGGCGGTGTCTATCCCTCAAGGAGATCCTGCATAAATTCAACATACTTAACAGAGGGACTTTCAAGGTATATCAACTTCGTCACCTCTTGATTAGTAAGATAGGTACAAATCCAATACAGAACCCGAAAGTGGACTTCCATGAGAACCTGGGAGCTTCGGTGGGACTTCCACATGCAATTTCCAAGATATACAACATATTATTTAATTGGGCCTACTCTATAATCCAATTTCAGGGGCCTACTGGGCCACAGTGTTCACGGAGGAAGAATTTAATTGGACAGCCCTCTGGCAGGGTTGCCATAAATTCATTCTGCAGGACCAGTTGAGGCTTATATAGTTTAAAATTCTCCATAACATTTACTACTCCCCACAAAAGCTTGCGTGCCTAAAGCTGATCTCGGATCCCAAGTAACGGGTGCCATTCCAGAAATGGGGATTTGATCCATATTTTTGAATTGCCCGAAAATAGTCCCACTTTGGACAGCTATTAAAATAAAGTTGATCCCATGCTTGGCCTTGAGGATCTTTCACTCCCGAAATATGCCTGCTGGGGATGCGTCCCGTATCTCAGTCAGGAATAGGAAGTTCTATATGGCTCTGATCTCTGTACCCTTAAAAGGTGGTTCTTAGACACTGGAAAGACCCTGTCATGATCAGTTACTCTGAATGGCTTGAGGAATTACTCTATAGTTTGAAGACTGAGAGGATGATTGCCGTCCTTCAAAATAAGCTTCCCAGGTTTGATAAGATCTGGGCCCCTTTTATACTGCCTATTCACGGTAATGATATGAGGCCTCGAATGCAAACATTTTAAGTGGTCTTGTGCAGGGAGGTAGCAGGGAGAGTGGGGGAAGGAGGATTTCTATCTTTTGGCGTGTGTTCTTTCTTTTTGCTCTCTCTTTATTTTGTATTTGGGTGTTTATTTTTTGGTGGGGATTATTGCAGAGAATGTCTCTTGTCATTAGCTGTTACAAACATCAATGTATACCTTCATGATTGTATCATGTTTTCTGGAAACATTCTTTGTGAATAAAACTTGAATAAAGATTTAATGGCAAAAAAAAAATAGCTGATGAAGCCATGCCAAACATCCCGGTGCCTGTCAGTGGGTACAGGGTGTAGGTATGGGTGTAATGGCATGAGCATTATGGCTGACGACCCTATGCCACACTCTGATGTCAGTCAGTGGTGCAGGGTGTAGGTGGGAGGTGTAATGGCATGAGCATTTTGGCTGATGACCATATGCCACACACCCGATGCCTGTCATGGGTGCAGGGTCTAAGGTAAGTGTAATGGAATAAGCTTTATGGCTGATGACCCCATGCCACACACACAATAGCTGTCAGTGGTTACAGGGTTGAGGTGGGAGTGTAATGGCATGAGAATTATTTTGCAGATGAACCTATGCCACACACCCCAATGGCTGTCAGTGGGTGTAGGGTGGAGGTCGGGGTGTAATGACATGAGCATTACGGCTGATGATCCAATGCCACACACCTCGATGCCTTTCAGTGGGTGTAGGGTGGAGGTGGGGGTGTAATGGCATCAGCATTATGGCTGATGACACTATACCACACACCTCGATGCCACTCAGTGGGTGCAGGGTGGAGGTGAGGGTAAAATGGCATGAGCATTATGGCTGATGACCCAATGCCACACACCTCAATGCCTTTCAGTGGGTGTAGGGTGGAGGTGGGGGTGTAATGGCATCAGCATTATGGCTGATGACACTATACCACACACCTCAATGCCACTCAGTGGGTGCAGGGTGGAGGTGAGGGTAAAATGGCATGAGCATTATGGCTGATGACCCTATGCCACACACCTCGATGCCTTTCAGTGGGTGTAGGGTAGAGTTGGGGGTATAATGGCATCAGCATTATGGCTGGTGACACTATACCACACACCTCGATGCCTGTCTGTTGTTGCATGGTGGAGATGGGGTGTAATGGGATGAGCATTACGGCTGACGATCCGATAGCACACGTCCGGCTGCCTGTCTGTGGGTGTGGTGGGGGGTGTAATGGCATGAGTACTATGGCTATTGACCCAAAGCCACACACCCTGATGCATGTCAGTTAGTGCAGGGTGGAGGTGTGGGTGTAATGGCATGAGTATTATGGCTGACGTCCCTATACCACACACCCCAGTGCCTGTCAGTGGGTGCAGTGTGGGGGTGTAGTGGCATGAGCATTATGGCTGATGACCATATATCACACACCCCGATGTCAGTCAGTGGGTTCAGGGTGGAATGGATTGTAATGACATGAGCATTATGGCTGATGACACTATGCCACACACCACAGCGCCAGTGAGTGGGTTTAGGGTGTGGTGGGAGTAATGGCATTGTCATTATGGCTGATGACCCTATGCCACACATCCTGATACCTGTCATTGGGTACAGGGTGGAGCTTGGGTGTAATGGCATGAGCATTATGGCTGATAACCATATCCCACACACCCTTATGCCTGTCTGTGGGTTCAGAGTAGGGGTGGGGTGTAATGGCATAAGCATTATGGCTGATGACCCTATTCAATTCACCCTGATACCTGTCATTGGGTACAGGGTGGAGGTGAGGGTGTAACTGCATGAGAATTATGACTAATGACACTATGCCACACACCGGATGCCTGTCTGTGGGTACAGAGTGGAGATGGGGTGTAATGGCATGAACATTATGGCTGATGACCCTATGCCAGTCACTCCACTGCCTGTCAGTGGGTGCATGGTGGAAGTGGGGGTGTAATGGCATGAGCATTACGGCTGACAACCCAATGCCACACACTCCGATGCCTGTCAATGGGTGCAGTGTGGGGGTGTAATGGCATGAACATTATGGCTGACGACCCAATGCCACAAACCCTGATGACTGTCAATGGGTGTATTGTGGGTGTAATGGCATGAGCATTAAGGCTGATGACCCTGTGTCACACACCCCGATGCCTGTCAGTCTGTAGAGGGTGGGGTTGGAGTGTAATGGCATGAGCATTGTGGCTGATGACACTATACCACACACCTCGATGCCCGTCAGTGGATGTATGGTGGAGGTGGGGTTGTAATGGCATGAACACAATGGCTGATGACCCTATGCCACACACCCTGATGCCTGTGAATGGGTGCAGTGTGGAGGTGGGGGTGTAATGGCATGAGCATTATGGCTGATGACCCAATGCCACACACCCTGATGCCTGTCAGTGGGTTCAGGGTGGAGGAGGGGTGTAATGGCATGAGAATTATGGCTGATGACCCTATGCCACACACCCCAATACCTGTCAGTGGGTGTAGGGTGGAGGTGGGGTGTAATGGCATGAGCATTATGGCTGATGATCCTATGCCACACACCATGATTCCTATTAGTGGCTACAGGGTGGCGGTGGGGGTCTAATGGCATAAGAATTAAGTCTGATGACCCTATGCCACACACCCAGATGCCTGTCAATGGGTGCAGTGTGGGGGGGGGAGTAATGGCATGAGCATTCTGGATGCTGACCCTATGCCACACACCATGATTCCCGTTAGTGGCTACAGGGTGGTGGTGGGGGTCTAATGGCATGAGAATTATGGCTGATGACCTTATGCCACACACCTCGATGCCTGTCAGTGGATGCAGGGTGGAAGTGGGGAGTAATGGCATGAGCATTATGACTCACGACCCTATGCACACACCACAATGCCTGTCATTGGGTGCAGGGTGGACGGGTAATGGCATGAGCATTGGCTCTTCACCCTATGCCACACACCCTGATATCTGTCAATGGGTGCAAGGTGGTTGGGGGTGCAATGGCATGACATTATGGCTAATGACCCTATGCACACCACCCGATACCTGTCAGTGGGTACAGGGTGGAGGTGGTGTGTATAAGCAGAACACTATGGCTGGCGACCCTATGTCACACACCCCGATGCCTGTCAGTGTGTTCAGGGTAGGGGTGGGGTGTAAAGAGAGGGGAATTATGGCTGATGGCCCAATGCCACACTCCCCAATACCTGTCAGTGGGTGCAGTGTGGGGTGTAATGGGATGAGCATTATACTTGATAACTCTATGTCACAAACCCCAATGCCTATCAGTGGGTACTGGTGGAGGTGTGGGGAGTAATGACATCTGCATTATGGCTGATGACCCAATGAAACACACCTCAATGCCTGTCAGTAGATTCAGGGTGGAAGTGGGGAGTAATAGCATGAGCATTATGGCTGACGACCCTATGCCACACACCACGATGCCTGTCATTGGGTGCAGTGTGGGCGTGTAATGGCATGAGCATTATGGCCCATGACCCTATGCCACACATCCCGATGCCTGTCAATGGGTGCAGGGTGGAGTTGGGGGTGAAATGGCAAGAGCATTATGGCTGACAACCTATGCCACTACACCCCAATGCCTGTCATTGTGCGGTGCAGGCGTGTAATGGCATGAGCATTATGCTTGATGACCATATGCCACTCACCCAGATGCCTGTCAGTGGGTGCAGTGTGGGGGTGTAGTGGCATGATCATTATTCCTGATAACCCTAAGACACACACCCCGATGCCTGTCACTGGGTTCAGGGTGGGGGTGGGGTGTAATGACATGGACATTATGGCTGATGACCCAATGCCACACACCCCGATACCTGTCATTGGGTGCAGTGTGGGGTGCAATGACATGAGCATTATGCCTGATAACTCTGTGTCACAAACCCTGATGCCTGTCAGTGGGTACATTTGGAGGTGGGGGTGTAATGGCATGAGCATTATGGCTGACGACCCTATGCCAAACACCCTGATGCCTGTCATTGGGTGCAGTGTGGGCGTGTAATGGCATGAGCATTATGGCTGATGACCCTATGGCACACACCCCTTTGCCTGTCAGTGGGTTTAGAGTGGGGAAGGGGAGTAATGACATGAGCAGTTTTTGCTGATGACCCTATGACACACACCCCAATACCTGTCAGTGGGTAAAGGGTGGTGGTGGGGGTGTAATGGGATGAGAAATATGGCTGATGGCCCTATGCCACACACCCCAATGTCTGTCTTTAGGAGCACTGTGGAGGTGGGGTGTAATGGCATGAGCATTATGGCTGATGACCCTATGTCACACACCCCGATACCTGTCAGTGGGTTCATGGTGGAGGTGGGATGTAATGGCATGAACATTATGGCTGATGACCCTATGCCAGTCACTCTGCTGCCTGTCAGTGGGTGCATGGTGGAAGTGGGGGTGTAATGGCATGAGCATTACGGCTGACAACCCAATCCACACACTCCGATGCCTGTCAATGGGTGCAGTGTGGGGTGTAATGGCATGAACATTATGGCTGGCGACCCAATGCCACAAACCCTGATGACTGTCAATGGGTGTATTGTGGTGTAATGGCATGAGCATTAAGGCTGATGACCCTGTGTCACACACCCCGATGCCTGTCAGTCTGTAGAGGGTGGGGTTGGAGTGTAATGGCATGAGCATTATGGCTGATGACACTATACCACACACCTCGATGCCTGTCAGTGGATGTATGGTGGAGGTGGGGTTGTAATGGCATGAACACAATGGCTGATGACCCTATGCCACACACCCTGATGCCTGTGAATGGGTGCAGGGTGGAGGTGGGGGAGTAATGGCATGAGCATTATGACTCACGACCCTATGCCACACACCACAATGCCTGTCATTGGGTGCAGGGTGGACGGGTAATGGCATGAGCATTATGGCTCATCACCCTATGCCACACACCCTGATATCTGTCATTGGGTGCAGGGTGGAGATGAGGGTGTAATGGTATGAACACAATAGCTGACGTCCCAATGCCACACACCCTGATGACTGTCACTGGGTGCAGGGTGGAGGTGGGGATGTAGTGGCCTGAGCATTATTCCTGATAACCCTATGCCACACACCCCGATGCCTGTCAATGTGTTCAGGGTGGGGGTGGGGTGTAATTACATGGGCATTATGGCTGATGACCCTATGCCACACAAACCGATAGCTGTCAGTGGGTGCAGTGTGGAGTGTAACGGGATGAGCATTATGCCTGATAACTCTACGTCACAAACCCCGATGCCTGTCAGTGGGTACGGGTGGAGGTGGGGGTATAATGGCATGAGCATTTTGGCTGATGACCCTATGACACACTCTGATGCCATGAGTATTATGGCTGATAACCATATACCACACACCCTGACACCTGTCAGTGGGATCAGAGTGGGGGTGAAGTGTAATGGCATGAGCATTATGGCTGATGACCCTATGCCACACACCCTTATGCCTGTCATTGGGTGCAGTGCGGGCATGTAATGGCATGAGCATTATGGTTGATGACCCTATGTCACAAACCATGATGCTCTCAGTGGGTACAGGGTTGGGGTGGGTGTGTAATGGAATGAGCATTATGGCTGACAACACTATGCCACACAATCTGATGCCTTTCAGTGGGTGCAGTGTGGTGGTGGGGGTGTAATGGCATGAGCATTATTGCTGACAACCCTATGCCACACACCCCAATGGCAGCCAGTGGGTACATGGTGGAGGTCGGGGTGTAATGGCATGAGCATTATGGGGGATGGTACAATGCCACTTGCCCCGATACCTGTCAGTGCCTACAGGGTGGAGGTGGAGGTGTAATGGCATGAGCATTATGGCTGATGACCCGATGCCTTACACCCCGATGCCATGAGCATTATGGCTGATAAACATATATCACATGCCCCGATACCTGTCAGTGGGTTCAGTTTTGGGGTGGAGTGTAATTGCATGAGCATTATGGCTGATGACCCTATGCCACACACCCTGATACCTGTCAGTTGGTACAGGGTGGAGGTGGGGGTGTAATGGCAAGAGCATTATGGCTTATGACCCTATGCCTTGCACCACGATTCCTGTCAGTGGCTACAGGGTGGCAATGGGGGTCTAATGGCATGAGCATTATGGCTGATGACCCTATGCCACACACCCCGATGCAATGAGTATTATGACTGATAACCCTATACCACACACCCCGACCCCTGTCAGTGGGTTCAGGGTGGGGTGGAGGAGTAATGGCATGAGCCTTATGGCTGATGACCCTATGCCACACGCCCCAATGCCTGTCAGTGGATGAAGGGTGGAAGTGGGGTAGTAATAGCATCAGCATTGTGGCTGACGACTATATGCCACACACCACGATGCCTGTCATTGGGTGTTGGGAGGATGTGTAATGGCATGAGCATTATGGCTCTTCACCCTATGCCACAGACCCTGATATCTGTCAATGGGTGCAGGGTGGAGTTGGGGGTGCAATGGCATGAGCATTATGGCTAATGACCCTATGCCACACACCCCAATACCTGTCAGTGGGTACAGGGTGGAGGTGGGTGTGTAATGGCATGAACACTATGGCTGACGACCCTATGTCACACACCCCGATGCCTGTCAGTGTGTTCAGGGTAGGGGTGGGGTGTAAAGAGAGGGGAATTATGGCTGATGGCCCAATGCCACACTCCCCAATACCTGTCAGTGGGTTCAGTGTGGGGTGTAATGGGATGAGCATTATACTTGATAACTCTATGTCACAAACCCCAATGCCTATCAGTGGGTACGGGTGGAGGTGGGTGTAATGACATCTGCATTATGGCTGATGACCCTATGAAACACACCTCGATGCCTGTCAGTAGATTCAGGGTGGAAGTGGGAGTAATAGCATGAGCATTATGGCTGACGACCCTATGCCACACCACGATGCCTGTCATTGGGTGCAGTGTGGGCGGTAATGGCATGAGCATTATGGCTCATGACCCTATGCCACATCCCGATGCCTGTCAATGGGTGTAGGGTGGAGTTGGGGTGAAATGGCAAGAGCATTATGGCTGACAACCTTATGCCATACACCCAATGCCTGTCGCTGCGTGCGTGCAGGCGTGTAATGGCATGAGCATTATGCTTGATGACCATATGCCACTCACCCAGATGCCTGTCAGTGGGTGCAGTGTGGGGGTGAAGTGGCATGATCATTATTCCTGATAACCCTAAGACACACACCCCGATGCCTGTCACTGGGTTCAGGGTGGGGGTGGGGTGTAATGACATGGACATTATGGCTGATGATCCAATGCCACACACCCCAATACCTGTCACTGGGTGCAGTGTGGGGTGCAATGACATGAGCATTATGCCTGATAACTCTATGTCACAAACCCTGATGCCTGTCAGTGGATACGTTTGGAGGTGGGGGTGTAATGGCATGAGCATTATGGCTGACGACCCTATGCCAAACACCCTGATGCCTGTCATTGGGTGCAGTGTGGGCGTGTAATGGCATGAGCATTATGGCTGATGACCCTATGGCACACACCCCTTTGCCTGTCAGTGGGTAAAGGGTGGTGGTGGGGGTGTAATGGGATGAGAAATATGGCTGATGGCCCTATGCCACACACCCCAATGTCTGTCTTTAGGAGCACTGTGGAGGTGGGGTGTAATGGCATGAGCATTATGGCTGATGACCCTATGTCACACACCCCGATACCTTTCAGTGGGTTCATGGTGGAGGTGGGATGTAATGGCATGAGCATTATGGCTGATAATCCTATGCCACTCACCCCGATGCCTGTCAGTGTGTGCATGGTGGAGGTGAGGCTGTAAATGCATGGGCATTATGGCTGATGACCCTATGCAACACACTCTGGTGCCTGTCATTGGGTGCAGGGTGGAGGTGGGGGTGAAATGGCTTGAGTATTATAGCTGATGAAGCTGTGCCAAACATCCCGGTGCCTGTCAGTGGGAAAAGGGTGTAAGTGAGGGTGTAATGGCATGAGCATTATGGCTGATGGCCCAATGCCCCACACCCCAATGCCTGTCAATGGGTGCAGGGCCGTGGTGGGGTAATGGCATGAGCATTATGGATGATTACCTTATGCCATACACACGATGCCTGTCAGTCTGTATAGGGTGGGGGTCGGGGGTAATGGCATTAGCATTATGGCTGATGACCCTATGCTACACAATTCAATGCCTGTCGGTGGGTGCAGGGTTGAAGTGGGGTGTAATGTGAAGAATTATTTTGCTGAAGACCCTATGCCACACAACCCAATGGCTGTCAGTTTTTGCATGGTGGAGGTGGGGTGTAATGGCATGAGCACTATGTTGACCACCCTATGCCACACACCGATGCCTGTCAATGGATTCAGGATGTGGGTGGGGTGTAATGGCATGAACCTTATGGCTGATGACCTTATGCCACACACCCCAATATCTGTCAGTGGGTGCAGTGTGGGGTGTAATGGCATGAGCATTATTCCTGATGACCCTATGCCACACACCCCGATGCCTGTCAGTTGGTGCAGGGTGGACGTGGGGATACAATGGTATGAGCATTATGGCTGATGACCCTATGTCACACCCGATATCTGTCAGTGGGTGCAGTGGGTGTAATGGCGAGCAATATGCCTGATGACCCTATGCCACACACCCCGATGCCTGTCAGTGGGTACTGGGTGCAGGTGGGGGTGTAATAGCATGAGCATTATGGCTGATAACCCTGTTACACACACCCTGATGCCTGTCAGTGGGTGCAGGGTGGAGGTGGGGGAGTAATGTCATGAGCATTATGGCTGATGACCCTATGCCACACACCCTGATGCTTGTCATTGGGTATAGTGTTGACATGTAATGGCATGTGCATTATGGCTGATGACCCTATGCCACACACCCTGATGCCTGTCAGTGGGTGCAGGGTGGTGGTGGGGTGTAATGGCATGAGCATTATGGCTGATGACCCTATGCCACACACCCCGATGCCTGTCAGTGGGTGTAGGGTGCAGGGTGGGATGTCACAGTTGGAATAAGAGGCCAGGGCAGTTTTGAAAGTGAAAAATGGTTTTGGGACAGAGTTCATTTTTGGTGTTGAGAGAAGGAGGACATCAGAAACCTGAGGGGGAAAGTTGGCACTTACCTGAGTGTGGATGCCTTTCCCAGGTTGTCTGGGCGCCTTGGCTCCTGCTCCACCATAGAAGAAGGCTGCTGTATTCCTGTCATCCTATTATTTGCAGTCAAGTCCGGCAGCTTCCTTTGAGGTCCTGCCCCTGTGCTCAGTGTGGGCTCTGTTCAGCCCCATTTATTGTTTTCAGTCCCTGTTGCCTGTAATTCCAGTCCCCCTTTGGCAGCAAAGGAAGAGCCACATCAAGCAAGAAGGAGCCTCCTTGTGTCGGGAAGTCCCGAAAGGTCCCCGCCATCCTGAATGCTGCCTGAAAGCCTTCCTCTGCAGAATCCTCCCACCTCCCAATCCAGCCTCCTCACATCCTGCTCTGGTGTGGTGAGTGAGCAACAGCACAGGGAAGCGTGCTGGCTGCCAGAACTTCTGATTTCTTATTTTAAAAAATAAGAAAAAGAACTACATGTAGCGCTCTGGTGCTATCAAAGGGGAAGAGACAACCCAGGGCCTAGGGCTTATCTGTATTAATTTATTCTGGTCATAGTGACACCCATAGGCAGGGTCCTGAAGTAAAGACCTGTTCGAGAAAAGGTATGTTTCTTAAAATAAGGGGTGGAGCTGAGTTGGGGCAGTCCTGTAACAGACAGCAGGCCCAGGTAAATTTAAAGGGGCCTAGTCAAGAAAGGTCCAGGTATTGAAATGTACTTACCCAAGAAGGTATACCAGGGAAGTGCCCAGGTATTTCAAGCCCATATTTTTTAAAAGGGAAAGCCAGCCCAGTTCTTAAAGGGGCTTGTTCAGATGGACTCTAAGGTGTTTAAAGGGGCTTATAAAGTGTGGCCTGGTATTTAAAAGGAGCTAATCCAGGAAAAGGCCCAGGGTTTAAAAAGGGACCCATACAAGGCAGGCCCAGTTATTCCTTTAAAGGGGCAAGCTTAGGCCCACTGCTAATTAGAGGGGCAAGTTAGGCCCAAGGCTAGCCATTTTGATTTCCAAGGTGTTAGAGGGTGCTGCAGTATTAGGTACCCCCTTTCGGTTAAGGAGTCTAGGTAACCTTACAGAACCCCAGTAACAGGAGGAATCCAATTTAGTCAGAGGGACCCCTGTGAGTTAAGATTCACCAGTGCTAGGGTTCACCAAGAAAAGTGATTTGCTTGTATATTTGCTGTGGTCAGGACACTGGGACTGATCTATCAACCACTGACATAAGAACTATGACTTGATTGGCTTTGCTAATTTTGTTATGTACATTTACTGTGCTAGAGGTACTGCTTTGTGGTCAGCGTTTTGTGTACAAGGAATGCGAATTAGTCTTCGTTTGGTTCCCCGGGTCACTTCACCATTTACAGTTCACCTTAACATAGACCATGGGTCACATCAGGGACAAGTTGAGACCAATGAGGGTGGCCAGAAGAGGGCCGGTGCCATAGCAGTTCAGCCCAAGACAGACCGTAGGTCACACCGGGGACAAGTTGAGACTATTGAGGGTGGCCAGAAGAGGACCCGCGCCATAGCAGTACACCCCAAGACAGACCGTAGGTCACACCGGGGACAAGTTGAGACCATCGAGGGTGGCCAGAAGAGGGTCGGTGCCATAGCAGTACACCCCAAGACAGACCATAGGTCACACTGGGGACAAGTTGAGACCATCGAGGGTGGTCAGAAGAGGGCCGGTGCCATAGCAGTACACCCCAACGCAGACCATAGGTCACACCGGGGACAAGCTGAGACCATCAAGGGTGGCCAGAAGAGGACCGGCGCCATACCAGTACACCCCAACACAGACCGTAAGTCACACCGGCTGCAGGGTGGATGTGGGGGGTGTAATGGCATGAGCATTATGGCTATTGACCCGATGGCTCACACCCTTCTGCCTGTCAGTGGGTGCAGGTTAGGGGAATAATGTCATGAGCATTATAGCTGATGACTCTATGCCACACAGCATGATGCTTGCCAGTGGGTGTAGGGTGGAGGTGGGGGTGTAATGGCATGAGCATTATGCCTGACGACCCTATGACACACACCCGATGCCTATCAGTAAGTGCAGGGTGGAAGTGGGGTGTAATGGCATGAGCATTATGGCTGATGACCTATGCCACACACCCTGATGCCATGAACATTATGGCTGATAACCATGTACCACACCCGATGCCTGTCAGTGAGTTCAGGGTGGGGGTGGAGTGTAATGGTATGAGCATTATGGTTGATGACCTATGCCACACACACTGCTACCTGTCAGTGGGTACAGGGTGGAGGTGGGGTGTAATTGGCAAGATCATTATGGCTGATGACCCCATGCCACACACGATGCCTGTTAGTGGGTGCAGGGGAGGTGGGGAGTAATGGAATGGCGCTATGGCTGGCGACCTATGCTACACACCTGATGCCTGTCATTGGGTGCAGTGTGGGGTGTAATGGCATGAGCACTATGACTGATGACCCAATGCCACACACCCCAATTCCTCTCAGTGGCTACAGGGTGGTGTTGGGGTCTAATGGCAAGAGCATTATGGCTGATGACCCTATACCACACCCCAAAACCTGTCAGTGGGTACAGGGTGGAGGTTGGGGTGTAATGGCATAAATATTATGGCTGATAACCCTATGCCACACACCCCTGTGCCTGTCGGTGGGTTCAAAGTGGAGGTGGGAGTAATGGCATGAGCATTATAGCTGACGACCCTATGCCACACACCCAGATGCCTGTCAGTGGGTGCAGGGTGGAGGTAGGGGTGTAATGGTATGAGCATTATGGCTGATAACCCTATGCCACTCACCCCAATGCCTGTCAGTGGGTGCATAGTGGAGGCGGGGGTGTAATGGCATGAATTTTATGGCTGACGACCCTATGCCACACACCCCGATGCTTGTCAAAGGGTGCAGGGTGGGGGTGGAATGGCATGAGCATTATGGCTGATGACCCTATGCCACACCATCCGATGCCTGTCAGTGGGTGCAGGGTGGAGGTGGGGTGTAATGGCATGAGCATTATGGCTGATGACCATGTGCCACACATCCCGATACCTGTCAGTGGGTACAGGGTTTAGGTGAGCTTGTAATGGCATCATCATTATGGCTTATGACCCAATGCCACGCACCCCGATGCCTATCAGTGGGTGGAGAGAGGGGGTGGGGGTGTAATGGCATAAGCATTATGGCTGACGACCCTATGCCACTCATCCCGATGCCAGTAAGTGGGTGCAGGGTGGAGGTGGGGTGTAATGTCATGAGCATTATGGCTGATGAACCTGTACCACACACCTCGATGCCTGTCAGTTGTTGCATGGTGGAGGTGGGGTGTAATGGGATGAGCATTATGGCTGATGACCCTATGCCACACACCCCAATGCCTGTCAGTGGGTGCAGGGAGGAAGTGGGTTGTATTGGCATGATCATTATCACTGATCACACTATGCCACACACCTTTATGACTGTCAGTGGGTGCATTGTGGAGGTGGGGGTATAATGGCATGAGCCTTATGGCTGATGACCCAATGGCACGCACCCCACAGCCTATCAGTGGGTGCAGGGTGTGGGTGTAATGTCATGAGCATTATGGCTGATGACCCTTTGCCACACACCTCGATGCCTGTCAGTTGTTGCATGGTGGAGGTGGGGCTGAAATGGCATGAGCATTATGGCTGTCGACCCTATGCCACACACTCAGATGTCTGTCAGTGGTGCTGGGTGTAGGTGGGTGGTGTAATGGCATGAGCATTATTGCTGATGACCCTATGCCACACACTCCAATGCCTGTTGGTGGGTGCAGAGTCTAGGTGGGGGTGTAATGGAATAAGCCTTATGGCCGACGACCCTTTGCCACACACCCCGATAGCTGTCAGGGGCTGAAGGGTGTATTTGGGGATATAATACCATTAACATTACAGCTGATATACCTATACCACACAAGCCGATGTCTGTCAGTGGGTACAGGGTGGAGGTGGTGGTGTTATCGCGTGAGCATTATGGCTGATGACCCTATGCCACACACTCCAATGCCTGTCATTGGGTCCAGGGTGGAGGTGGGCGTGTCATGGAATGAGCATTATAGCTTATGACCCTAAGCCACTCACCCCGATGCCTGTCAGTGGGTACATTGTGGGGTTGGGTGTGTAATGACATGAGTATTATGGCTGATGACCCAATGCCCCACACCCCGATGCCTGTCAGTGGGTGTAGGATGGAGATGGGGTGAAATGGCATGAGCATTATGACTGACGACCTTATGCCTCACACCCCGATGCCTGTCAGTCTGTACACGGTGGGGGTCAGGGTGTAATGGCATGAGCATTATGGCTAATAACCCTATGCCACACAACCCGATGCATGTCAGTGGGTACAGGGTGGGGTTGGGTGTGTAATGGCATGAGCATTATGGCTGATGACCCTGTGCTACATATCCCGGTGCCTGTCAGTGGGTACAAGGTTTAGGTAAGGGTGTAATGGCTGGAGAATTTTTGGGTGATGACCCTATGCCGCACACCTAAATGCCAGTCAGTAGGTGCATGGTGGAGGTGGGGATGTAATGGCATGAGCAATATTGCTGATGACCCAATGACACACACCTCGATCCCTCTCAGTGGATGTAGGGTGGAGATGGGGGTGAAATTGCATAAGCAGTATGGCTGATGACCCTATGCCACACACCCCAATGCATGTCAGTGGGTTCAGAGTGGGGGTGGTGTGTAATGGCATGAGCATTATGGCTGAAGACACTATGCCACACACCCCGATACCTGTCAGTGGGTACAGGGTGGAGGTGGGGGAGTAACGGCATGAGCATTATGACTGTCGACCCTATGCCACATACTCTGATGTCTGTCAGTGGTGCAGGGTTTAGGTGGGTGTGTAATGGCATGAGCATTATTGCTGATGACCCTATGCCACACACTCCAATGCCTGTCAGTGGGTGCAGGGTCTAGGTGGGGGTGTAATGGAATAAGTCTTATGGCAGAGGCCCTTTGCCACACCGATAACTATCAGTGGCTGAAGGGTGGATTTGGGAGTGTAATGCCATTAACATTACAGCTGATATACCTATACCACACAACCTGATGTCTGTCAGTGGGTACAGGGTGGAAGTGGTGGTGTTATCGCATGAGCATTATGGCTGAAGACCCAATGCCCCACACCCTGATGCCTGTCAGTGGGTGTAGGATGGAGATGGGGTGAAATGGCATGAGCATTATGGCTGGCGACCTTATGCCTCACCCGATGCCTGTCAGTCTGTACAGGGTGGGGGTCGGGTGTAATGGCATGAGCATTATAGGCTGATAACCCTATGCCACACAACCCGATGCATGTCAGTGGGTACAGGGTGGGGTGGGTGTAATGGCATGAGCATTATGGCTGATGACCCTGTGCACACATCTCTGTGCCTGTCAGTGGGTACAAGGTTTAGGTGAGGTGTAATGGCATGAAAATTATTTTGCTGATGACCCTATGCCGCACACCTTAATGCCAGTCAGTGGGTGCATGGTGGAGGTGGGGATGTAATGGCATGAGTAATATGGCTGATGACCAAATGACACACACCTCGATGCCTCTCAGTGGATGTATGGTGGAGATGGGGGTGAAATGGCATAAGCAGTATGGCTGATGACCCTATGCCACCGATGCCTGTCATTGGGTGCAGTGTGGGCGTGCAATGGCGTGTGCATTATGGCTGATGACCCTATGCCACCCGATACCTGTCAGAGGGTACAGGATGGAGGTTGGGGTGTAATGGCATAAGCATTATGCTAATAACCTATGGCACACACCCCAATGCATGTCAGTGGGTTCAGAGTGGGGGTGGTGTGTAATGGCATGAGCATTATGGCTGAAGACACTATGCCACACTCCCCGATACCTGTCAGTGGGTACAGGGTGGAGGTGGGGGGGTAACGGCATGAGCATTATGGCTGACAACCCTATGCCACGCACTCTGATGCCTGTCAGTGGATGCATGGTGCAGGTAGGGGTGTAATAGCATGAGCATTATGGCTGATGACCCTATGCCAAACACCACAGTTTTTGTCAGTGGCTACAGGGTGGTGTTGGGTTTCTAATGGCATGGGCATTATGGCTGATGACCCAATGCCACACACCTCAATGCCTGTCAGTGTTACAAGGTGGAGGTGGGGGTGTTACTGCATGAGCATTATGCCTGATAACCCTATGCCACACACCCCAATGCCTGTCATTGGGTGCACTGTGGGCGTATAATGGCAAGAGCATTATGGCTGATGACCCAATGCTACTTACCCGATGCCTGTCAGTGGGTGCGTGTAGGACGTGAGGGTGAAAAGGCATGAGCATTACGGTGATTACCCTTGCCACACACCTTGATGCCTGTCAATGGGTGCAATGTCGGGAGTAATGGCATAAGTATTCTGGCTGATGACCCTATGCCACACACCACAATTCCTGTCTGTGACTACAGCGAGGCAGTGGGGGTCTAATGGCATGAGCATTATGGCTGATGACCCTATGCCACACACCTTGATGCCTGTCAGTGCAGGAAGGTGGAGGTGCGGGCTCTAATGACATGAGCATTGTGGCTTGTGACCCAAAGCCACACACCCCGATGCATGAAAGGGAGTTGCGGGTGAAGGTGGGGTGTAATGGCATGAGCGTTATGGCTGATACCACTATACGACACACCATGGTGCCTGTCAGTGGGTGCAGTGTGGGGTTGTAATGGCAAGAGCCTTATGGCTGATGCCACACACCCTGATGCATGTCAGTAGGTACAGGGTGGAGGTGGGGCTGTAATGGCATGAGCATTATGGCTGATGACCCGATGACGTACACCCCGACGCCATGAGTATTAAGGCTGATAACCATATATCACATGCCCTGTTGCTTGTCTGTGGGTTCAGGGTCGGGGTGGAGTGTAATTGCATGAGCATTATGCCAGATGGATCTATGCCACACACCCTGATAGCTGTCAGTTGATACAGGGTGGAGGTAGAGGTGTAATCACAAGAGCATTATGGCTGCGACTCTATGCCACACATCCGATGCCTATCATTGGGTGCAGTGTGGGCGATAAACATGAGCATTATGGCTCATTACCCTATGCCACACACCCTGATATCTGTCAATGGGTGCAGGGTGGAGTTGGGGGTGTAGTGGCATAAGCATTATGGCTGAAGACCCTATTCCATACACCTTGATACCTGTCATTGGGTACAAAGTGGAGGTCGGGGTATTATGGCATGAGCATTATGCCTGATGACACTATGCCACACACCCTGATGCCTGTGAGTTGGTACAAGGTGGAGGTAGGGGTGCAATGGCATGAGCATTGTTCCTGATAATGCTATGCCACACACACCCCGATAACTGTCTGTGGGTGCTGGGTGGAGGTGGGGGTGTAATAGCATGAACACTAGGGCTGACGACCCAATGCCACACAACCCAATGCCTGTAAGTGGTTGCAGGGTGGAGGTGGGTGTATGGCATGAGCATTATGGCTGATGACCCTATGCCACACACCCCGATGCCTGTCAATGGGTGCAGTGTGGGGGAGTAACGGCATGAGCATTCTGGCTGATGACCCTATGCCACACACCACAATTCCTGTCAGTGGCTACAGGGTTGTGGTGGGGGTCTAATGGCATGAGCATTATGGCTGATGACCCTATGCCACACATCTTGATGCCTGTCAGTGGTGCAAGGTGGAGGTGGGGGTGTAGTGGCATGAGCATTATTCCTGATAACCCTATGCCACACATCCCGATGACTGTCAGTGGGTTCAGGGTGGAGGTGGGGTGTAATGACATGGGCATTTTGGCTGATGACCCAATGTCAGACACCCCGATACCTGTCAGTGGGTGCAGTGTGGGGTGTAATGGGATGAGCATTAAGCCTGATAACTCTATGTCACAAAACCCTGATGCCCGTCAGTGGGTATGGGTGGAGGTGAGGATGTAATGGCATGAGCATTATGGCTGATGACCCTATGCCACACACCCAGATGCCTGTCAGTGGGTGGAGGATGTAGGTGGTTTTGTAATGGCATGAACATTATGGCTTATGACCCCATGCCCCAAACCCCAATGCTTCTCAGTGGGTACAGGGTGGAGGATGGTGTGTAATGGCATGATCATTAAGGGTGATGACACTATGCCACACACCCTGATGCCTGTCAGTGGGTGAAGAGAGGGGGTGGGGGTGTAATGTCATGATCATTATGGCTGATGACCCAATGCCACACACCCTGATGCCTGTCAGTCTGCATAGTGTGGGGTGGGGTGTAATGACATCAGCCTTATGGCTGATGACCCTATGCCACACACCCTGATGCCTGTGAGTTGGTACAGGGTGGAGGTAGGGGTGCAATGGCATGAGCATTGTTCCTGATAATGCTATGCCACACACACCCCGATAACTGTCTGTGGGTGCTGGGTGGAGGTGGGGGTGTAATAGCATGAACACTAGGGCTGACGACCCAATGCCACACAACCCAATGCCTGTAAGTGGTTGCAGGGTGGAGGTGGGTGTATGGCATGAGCATTATGGCTGATGACCCTATGCCACACACCCCGATGCCTGTCAATGGGTGCAGTGTGGGGAATGTGACATGAGCATTCTGGCTGATGACCTATGCCACACACCACAATTCCTGTCAGTGGCTACAGGTTGTGGTGGGGTCTAATGGCATGAGCATTATGGCTGATGACCCTATGCCACACATCTTGATGCCTGTCAGTGGTGCAAGGTGGAGGTGGGGTGTAGTGGCATGAGCATTATTCCTGATAACCCTATGCCACACATCCCAATGACTGTCAGTGGGTTCAGGGTGGAGGTGGGTGTAATGACATGGGCATTTGGCTGATGACCAATGTCAGACACACGATACCTGTCAGTGGGTGCAGTGTGGGGTGTAATGGGATGAGCATTAAGCCTGATAACTCTATGTCACAAACCCTGATGCCCGTCAGTGGGTATGGGTGGAGGTGAGGGTGTAATGGCATGAGCATTATGGCTGATGACCCTATGCCACACACCCAGATGCCTGTCAGTGGGTGGAGGATGTAGGTGGTTTTGTAATGGCATGAACATTATGGCTTATGACCCTATGCCCCAAACCCCAATGCTTCTCAGTGGGTACAGGGTGGAGGATGGTGTGTAATGGCATGATCATTAAGGGTGATGACACTATGCCACACACCCTGATGCCTGTCAGTGGGTGAAGAGAGGGGGTGGGGGTGTAATGTCATGATCATTATGGCTGATGACCCAATGCCACACACCCTGATGCCTGTCAGTCTGCATAGTGTGGGGTTGGGGGTGTAATGACATCAGCCTTATGGCTGATGACCCTATGCCACACATCCCGATGCCTGTCAGTGAGTGCATAGTGGAGGTGGGGTGTAATGGCATGAGCATTATGGCTGATGACCCAATGCCACACACCCTGATTGCTGTCAGTGGCTACAGGATGGAGGTGGGGATGTAATGACATGAACATTATGCCTGATAACCTTATGTCCACACACCCCGATGCCTGTCAGTGGGTTCAGGTTGGGGATGGGGAGTAATGGCATGAGCATTATGGTTGATGACACTATACCACACACCTCGAAGCTTGTCAGTTGTTGCATGGTGGAGGTGGGGTGTAATTGGATGAACACTATGGCTGATGACACTGCCACACCTCAATGCCTGTCAGTGGGTGCAGGGTGAAAATAGGGAGTAATGACAGGAGCATTACGTTGACGACCCTATGCCCATACAGCACAATGCCTGTCATTGGGTGCAGTGTGGGCGTAATGGCATGAGCATTATGGCTCATGACCCTATGCCACACACTCTGGTGTCAGTCAATGGATTCAGGGTGGAGTTGGGGTTGTAATGGCATAAGCATTATGGCTGAAGACCCTAGTCCACACACCGTGATGCCTGTCAGTGGGTTCAGGGTGGGGGTGGATAGTAATGGCATGAACATTATGGCTGATTGGCTGATGACACTATGCTACACACCTCAATGCCTGTCAGTGGGTACAGGGTGAAAATGGGGGAGTAATGACATGAGCATTATGGCTGACCCTATGCCACACACTACGATGCCTGTCATTGGGTGCAGGGTGGGCGTGTAATGGCATGAGCATTATGGCTGATGACCCTGTGCCACACATCCTTGTGCATGTCAGTGGCTACAGGGTGTAGGTGAGGGTGTAATGGCATGAGTATTATGACTGATGACCCAATGCCCCACACCCCGATGCCTGTCAGTGGGAGCAGAGTGGAGGTGGGGGTGTAATGGCATGAGCATTATGGCTGACGATCTTATGCCACACACCCCGATGTGTGTCAGTTTGTAGAGGGAGGGGGTTGGGTGTAATGGCATGAGCATTATGGCTGATGTCCCAATACTACACAACTCGATGCCTGTCGGTGGATGCAGGGTTGAAGTGGGGGTGTAATGGCATGAGCATTATGGCTCATGACCCTATGCCACACACTCTGGTGTCAGTCAGTGGATTCAGGGTGGAAGTGGGGGAGGAATGGCATGAGCATTATGGCTGATGACACTATGCTACACACCTCAATGCCTGTCAGTGGGTGCAGGGTGAAAATGGGGGAGTAATGACATGAGCATTGTGGATGACCCTATGCCACACACTACGATGCCTGTCATTGGGTGCAGGGTGGGCGTGTAATGGCAAGAGCATTATGGCTCATGACCCTATGCCACACATCCCGATGCCTGTCAGTGGGTGCAGGGTGGAGGTGGGGGTGTAATGGGATGAGCATTATGGCTGACGACCCGATGGCACACACTCCGCTGCCTGTCAGGGGGTGCGATGTGGGGGTGCAATGGCATGAACATTACGGCTGATATACCTGTACCACACACTCTGATGCCTGTCAGTCTGTACAGGGTGGGTGTGGGGGTGTAATGGCATAAGCATTATGGCTGATGACCCTATAACAACCACCCTGATACCTGTCAGTGGGAACAGGGTGGAGGTGGGGGTGTAATGGCATGAGCATTATGGCTGATGACCCTATGTCACACACCCTAATACCAGTCAGTGGGTAGAGGGTGGAGGTGGGGTTGTAATGGCAAGAGCTTTATTGCTGACGACCCTATGCCACACACCCGATGCCTGTAAGTGGGTGCAGGGTTGGGGTGGGTGTGTAATTGCCTGAGCATTATGGCTGATGACCCTATGCCACACACCCCGATGCCTGTAAGTGGGTGCAGGGTTGGGGTGGGTGTCTAATGGCATGAGCATTATGGCTGATGACCCTGTGCCACACATCCCGGTGCATGTCAGTGGGTACAGGGTGTAGGTGAGGGTGTAATGGCATGAGTATTATGACTGACGACCCAATGCCCCACACCCCGATGCCTGTCAGTGGGAGCAGAGTGGAGGAGGGGGTGTAATGGCATGAGTATTATGGCTGACGATCTTATGCCACACACCCCGATGCGTGTCAGTTTGTAGAGGGAGGGGTTCGGGTGTAATGGCATGAGCATTATGGCTGATGTCCCAATACTACACAACTCAATGCCTGTCGGTGGGTGCAGGGTTGAAGTGGGGGTGTAATGGCATGAGAATTTATTTTGCTGATGACCTTATGCCACTCAACCCAATGCCTGTCAGTGGGTGCATGGTGGAGGTGGGGGTGTAATGGCATCGGCATTATGGCTTATGACACTATTCCACACACCTCGATGCCTGTCAGTTGTTGCATGGTGGAGGTGGGGGTGGAATGGGATGAATACTAAGGCTGACGACCTATTCCACACACCCATATGCCTGTCATTAGGTGCAGTGTGGGCGTGTAATGGCATGAGCATTATGGCTCATAACCCAATGCCACACATCCCGATGCCTGTTAGTGGGTGCAGGGTGGAGGTGTGGGAGTAATGGCATGAGCATTATGGCTGACGATCTTATATCACACACCTCGATGCCTGTCAGTGGGAGTAGTGTGGACGTGTAATGGCATGAGCATTATGGCTGATGACCCTATGCCATACACCCCGATACCTGTCAGTGGGTACAGGGTGGAGGTGGGGGTGTAATGGCATGAACACAATGGCTGACGTCCCAATGCCACACACCCCGATTCCTGTCAGTGGATGCAGGATGGAGGTGGGGTGTAATGGCATGAGCATTATGGCTGATGGCCCTGTGCCACACACCCCGATACCTGTCAGTGGGAACAGGGTGATGGTGGGGGTGTAATGGCATGAGCATTATGGCTTATGACCCTATGCCACTCTCTCCGATACCTGTCAGTGGGAACAGGGTGATGGTGGGGGTGTAATGGCATGAGCATTATGGCTATTGACCCAAAGCCACACACCCTGATGCATGTCAGTTTGTGCAGGGTGGAGGTGGGGTGTAACGGCATGAGCATTATGGTTGACGCCCCTATACCTCACACCCCGGTGTCTGTCAGTGGGTGCAGTGTGGGGGTGTAATGGCAAGAGCATTATGGCTGATGACCCAATGCCACACACCCTGATACCTGTCAGTGGGTTGGGGGTTGGTGTGTAAAGGCAAGAGCATTAGGGCTGATAATCCTATGGCACACACCCCTATGCCTATCAGTGAGTTCAGATTGGGAAGGGGAATAATGGCATGAGCATTTTTTGTGCATGACCTTATGACACACACCCGATACCTGTCAGTGGGTAGAGGGTGGAGGTGGGGGTGAAATGGCATGAGAATTAAGGCAGATGACCCTGTGCCACACAACCCGATGCCTGTCTTTGTTAGCAAGGTGGAGGTGGGGGTGTAATGGTATGAGCATTATGGCTGATGACCCTGTGCCACACACCCCGATGCCTATCAATGGGTGCAGTGTGGGGATGGAATGGCATGAGCATTAGGGCTGATGGCCTATGCCACACTATCCGATGCCTGTCATTGGGTGCAGGTTGGAGGTTGGGGTGAAATGGAATGAGCATTATGGCTAATGACCCTATGCCACACACCTCGATGCCTTTCAGTGGGTGTAGGGTGGAGGTGGAGGTGTAATGGCATCGGCATTATGGCTGATGACACTATTCCACACACCTTGATGCCTCTCAGTGGGTGCAGGGTGGAGGTGGGGGTGGAATGGGATGAATACTAAGGCTGACGACCCTATTCCACACACCCGATGCCTGTCATTGGGTGCAGTGTGGGCGTGTAATGGCATGAGCATTTAGCTCGTGACCCAATGCCACACATCCCGATGCCTGTCAGTGGGAGTAGTGTGGGCGTGTAATGGCATCAGCATTATGGCTGATGACCCTTTGCCATACCCGATTCCTGTCAGTGGGTGCAGGGTGGAGGTGGGGTGTAATGGCATGAGCATTATGGCTGATGACCTATGCCACACCCTGATGCCTGTCAGTGAGTTCAGAGTGAGGAGGGTGTAACAGCCTGAGCATTATGGCTGGCGACCCTGCCACACTCCCGATGCCTGTCAGTGGGTTCAGAGTGGAGGTGGGCGTGTAATGGCATGAGCATTATGGCTATTGACCCAAAGCCACACACCCCGATGCATGTCAGTGAGTGCAGGGTGGAGGTGGGGTGTAACGGCATGAGCAATATGGCTGATGCCCCTATACCTCACACCCCAGGGCCTGTCAGTGGGTGCAGTGTGGGGATGTAATGGCAAGAGCATTATGGCTGATAACCCTATGGCACACACCCCTATGCCTATCAGTCAGTTCAGATTGGGGAGGAATAATGGCATTAGCATTTTTTGCGCATGACCCTATGACACACACCCTGATACCTGTCAGTGGGTAGAGGCGGAGGTGGGGGTGTAATGGCATGAGAATTATGGCGAACGACCCTGTGCCACACACCCTGATGCTTGTCTTTGTTAACATGGTGGAGGTGGGGTGTAATGGCTTGAGCATTATGGCTGATAATCCTATGCCACTCACCCCGATGCCTGACAATGCGTGCATGGTGGATGTGTGGGTGCAATGACATGAGCATTGTGGCTGATGACCCTATGCCACACACCCAGATGCCTGTCATTGGGTGCAGTGTGGGCGTGTAATGGCATGAGCATTATGGCTCATAACCCTATGCCACACAACCCAATGCCTGTCAGTGGGTGCATGGTGGAGGTGGGGGTGTAATGGCATTGGCATTATGGCTTATGACACTATTCCACACACCTCGATGCCTGTCAGTTGTTGCATAGTGGAGGTGGGGGTGGAATGGGATGAATACTAAGGCTGACGACCCTATTCCACACATCCCGATGCCTGTTAGTGGGTGCAGGGTGGAGGTGTGGGAGTAATGGCATGAGCATTATGGCTGACGACCTTATGTCACACACCCTGATACCTGTCATTGGGAGTAGTGTGGGCATGTAATGGCATGAGCATTATGGCTGATGACCCAATGTCACACTCCTCAATGCATTTCAGTGGGTGTAGGGTGGGGGTAGGGGTATAATGGTATCAGCATTATGGCTGATGACACTATACCACACACCTCGATGCCTGTCAGTGGGTGCAGGGTGGAGATCGGGGTGTAATGGGATGAGCATTACAGCTGACTATCCAATGGCACACATCCCGCTGCCTGTCTGTGGGTGTGGTGTGGGGGTGTAATGGCATGAGCATTATGGCTGATGACCTGTGCCACACACCGCGATGCCTGTCAATGGGCGCAGAGTGGGGGTGTAATGGCATGAGCATTACGGCTGTGACCCTATGCCACACACCTCAATTCCTGTCAAAGGGTGCAGTGTGGGGGTGTAATGGCATGAGTATTATGGCTGATGATCCTCTGTCACAAATCCTGGTGCTTGTCAATGGGTACAGGGTTTAGGTGGGGGTGTAATCGCATGAGCATTATGGCTGATGACCCAATGCCACACTCCCCGATGGCTGTCAGTGGGTGCAGGGTGGCAGTGGGGGTGTAATGGCATAAGCATTATGGCTGACAACCCTGTGCCACACACCCAGATGCCTGTTAATGGGTGCAGTGTGGGGGTGTAATGACATGAGCATTATGGCTGATGACCCTGTGCCACAGACTGCGATGCCTATCAGTGGGTGCAGGGTGGAAGTGTGGATGTAATGGCATGAGCATTATGGCTGATAACCCTATACCACACCCCCCAATGCCTTTCTGTGGGTGGAGGTGTGGGTGTAATGGCATGAGCATTGTGACTGATGACACTATGCCACGAACGTCGATGCCTGTCAGTGGGTGTAGGGTGGAGGTGGGGGTGTAATATCATGAGCATTATAGATGACAAACCTATGCCACACACCCCAATGCAACTCAGTGGGTGCATGGTGGGGGTGTAATAGCGTGTGCATTATGGCTGATGACCCAATGCCACACACCCCGATACCTGTTAGTGGTTGCAGGTTGGAGGTGGGCGTGTAATGGCATGAGCATTATGGCTGATTACCCTATGCCGCACACCCCAATAACTGTCTGGGTGCTGGGTGGAGTTGGGGGTGTAATGCCATTAGTATTATGGCTGATAACCCTATACCACATACCCTGATGGCTGTCTGTCTGTACGGGGTGGGGTGGGGGTGTAACTGCAAAACATTATGGCTGAAGACCATATGACACACCCGATACTTGTGGTGGGAACAGTGTGGAGGTGTGGGTGTAATGGTATGAGCATTATGGCTGATGACACTATGCCACTCACCCCTATGCCTGTCGGTGGGTGCAGTGTGGGGTGTAATGGCATGAGCATTATGGCTGATGACCAATGCCACACACCCTGCCTGTCAGTGGGTATGGGTGGAGGTGGGGTGTAATGATATGAGCATTATGGCCAATGACCCTATACCCATCTCCCCAATACCTGTCAGTGGGTACAGGGTGGAGGTGGGGGTGTAATGGCATGAACACAATGGCTGACATCCCAATGCCTCACACCCCGATTCCTGTCAGTGGGTGCAAGGTGGAGGTGGGGTGTAATGGCATGAGCATTATGGCTGATGGCCCTGTGCCACACACCCCGATGCCTGTCAGTGGGTTCAGAGTGAGGAAGGGGTGTAAAGGCATGAGCATTATGGCTGATGACCCTATGCCACTCTCCCCGATACCTGTCAGTGGGAACAGGGTGGTGGTGGGGGGGTGTAATGGCATGAGCATTATGGCTATTGACCCAAAGCCACACATCCCGATGCATGTCAGTGAGTGCAGGGTGGAGGTGGGGTGTAATGGTATGAGCATTATGGCTGACACCCCTATACCTCACACCCCAATGCCTGTCAGTGGGTGCAGTGTGGGGGTGTAATGGCAAGAGCATTAAGGCTGATGATCCAATGCTACACACCCCGATACCTGTCAGTGGGTTCTGGGGCGTTGGTGTGTAAAGGCAAGAGCATTATGGCTGATAACTCTATGGCACACCCTATGCCTATCAGTGAGTTCAGATTGGGGGAGGGGAATAATGGCATGAGCATTTTTTGCATGACCCTATGACACACACCCTGATACCTGTCAGTGGGTAGAGGGTGGAGGTGGGGGTGTAATGGCATGAGAATTATGGGGGAAGACCCTGTGCCACACACCCCGATGCCTGTCTTTGTTAGCATGGTGGAGGTGGGGTGTAATGGCATGAGCATTATGGCTGAGGACCCTATGCCACTAACCCCGATGCCTGTCAGTGGGTACAGGGTTGGTGTGGGTGTGTAATGGCATGAGCATTATGGCTGATGACGCTGTGCCACACATCCCGGTGCCTGTCAGTGGGTACTGGGTGTAGGTGAGGGTGTAATGGCATGAGCATTAAGGCTGTCGACCTAATGTCCCACACCCCGATGCCTGTCAGTGGGTGCAGGGTGGTGGTGGGGGTGTAATGTCAAGAGCATTATGGCTGATGACCCTATGCCACACACCCCGATGCCTGTCAGTCTGTACAGGGTGGGGGTTGGGTTGTAATGGCATGAGCATTATGGCTGATGACCCTTTGCTACAGAACTCAATGCCAGTCGGTGGGAGCAGGGTTGAGGTGGGGGTGTAATGGCATGAGCAATATGGCTGATGACCCTATGCCACATACCCCGGTGCCTGTCAGTCTGTACAGGGTGGGGGTTGGGTTGTAATGGCATGAGCATTATGGCTGATGACCCTTTGCTACAGAACTCAATGCCAGTCGGTGGGAGCAGGGTTGAGGTGGGGGTGTAATGGCATGAGCAATATGGCTGATGACCCTATGCCACACACCTCGATGCCTTTCAGTGGATGTGGGGTGGAGGTGGGGATGTAATGGCATCAGCATTATGTCTGATGACACTATACCACACACCTCGATGCCTGTCAGTTGTTGCATGGTGGAGGTGGGGTGTAATGGGATTAGCATTATGGCTGTTGACCCTATGCCACACACTCTGATGTCTGTCAGTGGTGCAGGGTGTAGGTGGGTGGTTTAATGGCATGAGCATTATGGCTGATGACCCTATGCCACACACCCCGATGCCTGTAAGTGAGTGCAGGGTTGTGGTGAGTGTGTAATAGCATGAGCATTATGGCTGATGACCCTGTGCCACACATCCCAGTGCCTGTCAGTGGGTACAGGGTGTAGGTGAGGTTGCAATGGCATGAGTATTATGGCTCACGACCCAATGGCCCACACCCCGATGGCTGTCAGTGGGTGCAGGGTGGCGGTGGGGGTGTATTAGCATGAGCATTATGGCTGACGATCTTATGCCACACAACCCGATGCGTGTCAGTCTGTAGAGGGTGGGGGTCATGGTGTAATGGCATGAGCATTATGGCTGATGAACCTATACTACACAACTCAATGCCTGTCGGTGGGTGCAGGGTTGAGGTGGAGGTGTAAGGGCATAATAATTTTTTTTGTGGATGACCTTATGCCACACAACCCAATGCCTGTCAGTGGGTGCATGGTGGAGGTGGTGGTGTAATGGCATGAGCATTGTGGCTGATGACCCTATGGCATGCACCTCGATGCCTGTCAGTGGCTGCAGGGTGGAGTTGGGGGTGTAATCTCGTTAGCATTATGGCTGATAACCCAATACCACACAACCTAATGCGTATCACTCTGTACATGGTGGGGGTGGGGGTGTAATGGCTTTAGCATTATGGCTGATAATCCTATACCACACAACCTGATGCATGTCACTCTGTACAGGGTGGAGCTGAGGGTGTAATGGAGTTAGCATTATGGCTGATAACCCAATACCACACAATCTGATGCAGGTACTGGTCCAAAATTAAGAACATTTTCGGCAACGACAAGCAACAGAATCCAGCTGACTTGAACATTCAAGGTGTTCACTGCACCAACCATGACACCATTGCCAACGCCTTCAATGCCCTTTTTTCTTCTCCACCAGTCGCTACTCTAACTAGCCCACAACCTGACTGTCCCTCTTCTCCTCCCTCACCCTCCTACCCCTCCCTTTCATTCAAGCTCCAATCACATACCTTGAAATGCCAAGCTACTTCTCCCTTCTGACGCAGGGGTCAGGGCCTGAGGATCCATCCTTGCATACTTAAGCAGTATGCACCTTGGCTGACCAGACCTATCACCTGGCTTTTAACCTCTCCATTCGACATCTACTGTCCCGTCCACCTGGAAAACTGCCAGAACTATCCCTATACACAAAAGGGCAATGTCAAACTCATGTCCAACTACCACCCTATATCTCTTTCTGCCCACGCCAGTAAGCTGCTTGAAAAAATAGTCCACCGCCAGTTTGCTTCACCTGACATGTTTAATCTTCAAACCCCGTGCCAACATGGTTTCCGGCCCGGTCACAGTACCACCTCTGCACTTACACAACTTACAAATGACATCAGAAATAATATGGACCGTGGCCTACTCACTGGGGCAGTCTTTATCGACCTGTCTAGATCCTTCGACATGGTACACCATCCTCTCATGCTAAAGAAGCTCCAATCCATTGCAGCATCTGACCAAGCCCTCTCCTGGTTCTATAGCTATCTTGACAATCGGACTCAGGCGGTAGCATTTCACAAGGCCCTTTCCTCCCCCCTAAACATCTCCCGTGGAGTTCCCCAGGGATCCACTCTTGGACCTCTACTCTTCTCCCTCTTCCTAAATGATATTCCCACCATGTCCTGGCATAGCTGCACTCTTATGTATGCAGATGACCTTGTTCTCTACTCTGGGTCAAAATCGGTTGCTGCCATCAACTCCACTCTCACTAATGACTTCCAATTCCTGCAGACCTGGCTCTCTAGTAACCACCAAGTCCTAAACCTAGAAAAAACCTGTGCTATGCTATTCGGATCCTCTAAAAACTGTCTGCCCTACGAACAGGCTCTGGGTTCAATGCCTTGACGGCTCCCTCATCTCAAACACTGAGTCCTTCAAGTACCTTGGGGTCACTTTGGATCCCACACTTGACCTGTCTCAACATGTCAATATGGTGTGCCGTGCAGTCAATGCTGAAATTGGCGGGGCTTATCGCGTGCGCCACTCCCTCACTCCTTCCGCTAGACTTTCTGTTGCGAGAGGTATTCTCTTACCCCAGCTCCAATGTGCTCTGCCCCTCCTCTTTGCTGCAATCTCTGCTACACTCCACAAATGGGACACTGTCTACAACAACATCTGTAGATTTGCCTTAACTGCCCCACGTCTTACCCATCATTGTCTCCTTTACGCTGGCTTAAATTGGCTGTCACCTAAGGATATTCGGGCCTACTCCCTGGGCTGCTTTATCGACTCCCTGTCTAGACCTCCCTGCTCTGTCTATCTTGCCAACCTCTGACTCCTGCATCACACACCCGGACCCTCAGGTATTCCTCTTTCCCCATGCTCTCCACTAGATCTTGCATGACAAAATGGGTGAAAAGGCATTTTCCCATTTTGCTCCCAAATTCTGGAACTCACTCCCCCTTATGGTGAAAACTTCAGCCTCCCATCGAGAATTCAAAAACTCGCTGTTCACCCACCTCCTAGCCTCTGGCCAATGCAAATGCTCTTAATTTGCTTTGTCCCACTGCAGACTGTCGGGTCTGACCCTGAGTACTACACTAATGTTCTCCCATGCAATACGCTTGTCTAGGTGGCTATGAACTTTGATGTCTTTACTGTCCTCAGCTGTCTTATGTTACCATAATTGTTTTATTTACATCCTTATTATGAACTATGCCTAAAATGTACCCTTATGTAACTATTACTGTGCTACCCAATGTATATCTTGTTTTGCTCCTGTACACCTATATTATGTCTGTGCATTTCTGCATATTGTAACCAGTGTCCTGTGCTCTCCCGGGTCGTGCCTGAAAATAGGCAGGTCTGTTGCCTAGCGCACTTACCTGGTTCAAAAGCTAATAAATAAATGTCACTCTGTACAGGAAGGGGCTGGGGGTGTAATGGCAAGAGCATTATGGCTGATGACCCTATGCCACACACCCCGATGCCTGTCAGTGGCTGCAGGGTGGAGTTGGGGTGTAATGGCACTAGCATTATGGCTGATAACCCAATACCACACAACCTGATGCGTGTCACTCTGTACAGGGTGGGGTGTAATGGCATGAGAATTTATTTTGCTGATGACCTTATGCCACACAACCCAATGCCTGTCAGTGGGTGCATGGTGGAGAGTGGGTGTGTAATGGCATTGGCATTATGGCTTATGACACTATTCCACACACCTCGATGCCTGTCAGTTGTTGCATGGTGGAGGTGGGGGTGGAATGGGATGAATACTAAGGCTGATGACCCTATTCCACACACCCCGATGCCTGTCATTGGGTTCAGAGTGAGGAAGGGGTGTAAAGCCATGAGCATTATGGCTGATGACCCTATGCCACTCTCCCTGATACCTGTCAGTGGGAACAGGGTGGAGGTGGGGGTGTAACAGCCTGAGCATTATGGCTGGTGACCCTATGCCACACTCCCCGATGCCTGTCAGTGGGTTCAGAGTGGAGGTGGGCGTGTAATGGCATGAGCATTATGGCTATTGACCCAAAGCCACACACCCCGATGCATGTCAGTGAGTGCAGGGTGGAGGTGGGGTGTAACGGCATGAGCATTATGGCTGATGCCCCTATACCTCACACCCGGTGCCTGTCAGTGGGTGCAGTGTGGGGATGTAATGGCAAGAGCATTATGGCTGATGACCCAATGCCATACACCCCGATACCTGTCAGTGGGTTCAGGTGGGGGTTGGTGTGTAAAGGCAAGAGCATTATGGCTGATAACCCTATGGCATACACCCCTATGCCTATCAGTGAGTTCAGATTGGGGAGGAATAATGGCATGAGCATTTTTTGAGCATGATCCTATGACACACACCCTGATACCTGTCAGTGGGTAGAGGGTGGAGGTGGGGGTGTAATGGCATGAGAATTATGGCGGGCGACCCTGTGCCACACACCCAAATGCCTGTCTTTGTTAGCATGGTGGAGGTGGGGTGTAATGGCTTGAGCATTATGGCTGATAATCCTATGCCACTCACCCCGATGCCTGACAGTGTGTGCATGGTGGATGTGTGGTGTAATGGCATGAGCATTATGGCTGATGACCCTATGCCACACACCACGATGCCTGTCATTGGGTGCAGTGTGTGGGCGTGTAATGGCATGAGCATTATGGCTCATAACCCTATGCCATACATCCCAATGCCTGTTACTGGGTGCAGGGTGGAGGTGTGGGAGTAATGGCATGAGCATTATGGCTGATGACCCAACGCCACACACCCCGATACCTGTTAGTGGGTACAGGGTGGAGGTGGGGGTGTAATTTCATGAACACAAAGGCTGATGTCCCAATGCCACACACCCCGTTTCCTGTCAGTGGGTGCAGGGTGGATGTGGGGTGTAATGGAATGAGCATTATGGCTGATGACCCTATGTCGCACACCTCGATTCATAGAAACATAGAAACATAGAATTTGATGGCAGATAAGGACCGCTTGGCCCACCCAGTCTGCCCATTTCCCTACCTACTGGATAAGCTGCAGATCCTAGATAACCAGCAGCCTACTTCTTCCTACCCCACCCCCAGAATTGCCTTATGACTATCCCATGCTGCATGATTCCTGTCAGTGTGTTCAGGGTGGGTGGATTGTAATAGCATGAGCATTATGGCTGATGACCCTATGTCACACACCCCGATGCCAGTCAGTGGAACAGAGTGGAGGTGCAGGTGTAATGGTATAAGCATTATGGCTCATGACCCTTTGCCACATACCCCGACGCAATGAGCATTATGACTGATAACCCTGTAACACACACCCCAACACCTGTTAGTGGGTTCATGGTGGGGGTGGGGGTGTAATGACATCAGCATTACGGCTGATGACCCTATGCCACACAACCCTATGCCTGTCAGTGGGTGCATGGTGGAGGTGGGGGTGTAATGGCATTGGCATTATGGCTTATGACACTATTCCACACACCTCGATGCCTGTCAGTTGTTGCATAGTGGAGGTGGGGGTGGAATGGGATGAATACTAAGGCTGACGACCCTATTCCACACCCGATGCCTGTCATTGGGTGCAGTGTGGGTGTGTAATGGCATGAGCATTATGGCTCATAACCCTATGCCACACATCCCGATGCCTGTTAGTGGGTGCAGGGTGGAGGTGTGGGAGTAATGGCATGAGCATTATGGCTGACGACCTTATGTCACACACCCTGATACCTGTCATTGGGAGTAGTGTGGGCATGTAATGGCATGAGCATTATGGCTGATGACCCAGTGTCACACTCCTCGATGCATTTCAGTGAGTGTAGGGTGGGGGTTGGGGTATAATGGTATCAGCATTATGGGTGATGACATTATACCACACACCTCGATGCCTGTCAGTGGGTGCAGGGTGGAGGTCGGGGTGTAATGGGATGAGCATTACAGCTGACAATCCAATGGCACACATCCGCTGCCTGTCTGTGGGTGTGGTGTGGGGTGTAATGGCATGAGCATTATGGCTGATGACCCTGTGCCACACACGCGATGCCTGTCAATAGGGCGCAGAGTGGGGTGTAATGGCATGAGCATTCTGACTGGCGACCCTATGCCACACACCTCAATTCCTGTCAAAGGGTGCAGTGTGGGGGTGTAATGGCATGAGTATTATGGCTGATGATCCTCTGTCACAAATCCTGGTGCTTGTCAATGGGTACAGGGTTTAGGTGGGGGTGTAATCGCATGAGCATTATGGCTGATGACCCAATGCCACACTCCCCGATGGCTGTCAGTGGGTGCAGGGTGGCAGTGGGGGTGTAATGGCATAAGCATTATGGCTGACGACCCTGTGCCACATACCCAGATGCCTGTTAATGGGTGCAGTGTGGGGATGTAATGACATGAACATTATGGCTGATGACCCTGTGCCACAGACTGAGATGCCTGTCAGTGGGTGCAGGGTGGAAGTGTGGGTGTAATGGCATGAGCATTATGGCTGACTACCCTATACCACACACCCTGAGGCCTGACAGTTGGTGCAGGGTGGAGATGGGGGTGTAATGACATGAGCATTATGGCTGATAACCCTATACCACACCCCCCAATGCCTTTCTGTGGGTGTAGGGTGGAGGTGTGGGTGTAATGGCATGAGTATTGTGACTGATGACACTATGCCTCAGACGTCGATGCCTGTCAGTGGGTGTAGGGTGGAGGTGGGGGTGTAATATCATGAACATTATAGATGACAAACCTATGCCACACACCCCGATGCCTCTCAGTGGGTGCATGGTGGGGGTGTAATGGCGTGTGCATTATGGCTGATGACCCTATGCCGCACACCCTGATAACTGTCTGTGGGTGCTGGGTGGAGTTGGGGGTGTAATGCCATTAGTATTATGGCTGATAACCCTATACCACATACCCTGATGGCTGTCAGTCTGTACGGGGTGGGGGTGGGGGTGTAACTGCAAGAGCATTATGGCTGAAGACCATATGACACATACCCCAATACTTGTTGGTGGGTACAGTGTGGAGGTGTGGGTGTAATGGTATGAGCATTATGGCTGATGACACTATGCCACTCACCCCTATGCCTGTCGGTGGGTGCAGTGTGGGGGTGTAATGGCATGAGCATTATGGCTGATGACCCAATGCCACACACCCGATGCCTGTCAGTGGGTATAGGGTGGAGGTGGGGGTGTAATGATATGCGCATTATGGCTGTGACCCTATGCCATACACCGATTCCTGTCAGTGGGTGCAGGGTGGAGGTGGGGTGTAATGGCATGAGCATTATGGCTGATGGCCCTGTGCACACCCTGATGCCTGTCAGTGGGTTCAGAGTGAGGAAGGGGTGTAATGGCATGAGCATTATGGCTGATGACCCTATGCCACTCTCCCCGATGCATGTCAGTGAGTGCAGGGTGGAGGTGGGGTGTAACGGCATGAGCATTATGGTTGACGCCCCTATACCTCACACTCCGGTATCTGTCAGTGGGTGCAGTGTGGGGATGTAATGGCAAGAGCATTATGGCTGATGACCCAATGCCATACACCCTGATGCAATGAGCATTATGACTGATAACCCTATACCACACACCCCAACACCTGTTAGTGGGTTCATGGTGGAGGTGGGGGTGTAATGACATCAGCATTACGGCTGATGACCCTATGCCACACACCCCGATGCCTGTCAGTGGGTTCAGGGTGTGGGTGGATTGCAATGGCATGAGCATTATGGCTGATGACCCTATGGCACACACCTCGATGCCTGTCTGCGGATGCAGGGTGGAAGTGGGGGAGTAATGGCATGAGTATTATGGCTGATGACACTATGCCACACTCCCTGGTGCCTGTCAGTGGCTGCAGGGTGGAGTTGAGGGTGTAATGGTGTTAGCATTATGGCTGATAACCCAATACCACACAACCTAATGCATGTCACTCTGTACAGGGTGGGGTGTAAAGACTTTAGCATTATGGCTGATAACCCTATACCACACAACCTGATGCATGTCTCTCTGTACAGAGAGGGGGTGGGGGTGTAATGGCATGAGCATTATGGCTGATGACCCTATGCCACACACCCCGATGCCTGGCAGTGGCTGCATGGTGGAGTTGGGGTGTAATGGCGTTAACTGATGCACTATGACATGACAGGCCACACAAATGTGAAAGTCTAGCTTGCTGGAGGGCAGGCACTGGGGTCCAGTGATCATCACACAGTGTGGTTCAATAATAACACTATGACCAGACCAACACACAAAGTTGAGGGTCCAAGCTTTCAGAAGGCAGGCTAGGGTCCAGTAATCACCACACAGTGTGGTTCAAAAAAGCACTATGACACAGAGAAGCCACACAACCTGAGGTCCCGACTTGCTGGAGGGAAGGCACCAAGGTCAGTCATCACAGTGTGGATCAATATGAGCACTATACACAGACAAGCCACACAAAGGTGAGGTTCTGGCTTTCAAGAGCATCTGGGACCACAGTCATCACACCTGTGGTTCAATAAAGCACTATAACAGACAAGCCAGTCAAAGATGAGGTCCTGGTTGCAGGAGACAGGCACCTGGGGTCAGTGATCATCACACAGTGCGTTAAATTTGCACACTATACACAGACAAGCCACTCAAAGCTGGTCCTGTCTTCCTGGGGCAGGCACCTGGTCAGTGATCATTACACAGTGGTTCAATAAAACATATGACAGGCAAATCAAACAATGGTAGGGCCTGGATTGCTTGAGGATAGTGACAGGGTCCAGTGATCATCACACAGTGTGGTTCAATAAACGCTGACACAGACAAGTCAGACAAAGATGAGGGCCCAACCTGCTGAGGTCGGCACCTGAGATCTGTGTCTTCACAGTGGTTCAACATGAACACTATGACATGGACAAGCCACACCTGAAGGTCCCAGGTTGCTGTAGGGCCGGTCCCAGGTTCCAGTAATCATACACAGTGGTTCAATATGAGCACTATACAAAGACAAGCCACACAAGGTGAGGGTCCTGGCTTGGGAGCAGGCCCAGGGTCCAGTGATCAACACACTGTGGCTCAATATCAAGTACTACGACTCAGATGACCATAAAGCTTATGGTGCTGGTTTGCTGGAGACGAACACTTGGTCCAAGATCATCCTCAGTATGGTTCAGTGTAATACTATGACACAGACACCACACGAGGTGAGGACCTGACTTGTGAACTTACACCTGTTGTCTAATGTTTGTCTAGTTTGGATCAATAAGCATAGCACAGATAAGCACAAAGCTGAGGTCCTGCCCTGCTAGAGCAGGCATCTGGAACCGGGATCATCTTCAGTATGGTTCAATATGAGCACTATGAAACAGACAAGCCACACAAAGGTTGTCTGACTGCTTTGGAGGGCAGGCACCAGGGTCAGTCACCATCATACTGTGGCTCTTTATAAGCACTATAACAGACAAGACACACCAAAGGTGAGGGTTCCAGCTTGCTGGGACAAACACCTAGGGACAGAGATCATCACACAGATGATGAAATATGAACAGTATGACACAGACTAGCCACACAGGGTGAGTGTCCCAGCTTGCTGGGGGCAGACACTTGGGTCAGTAATAATCATCACACAGTGTTGTTCAGCCTCAAGGCACTATGGCCTGAACAATCCTCAGAGTGAGGTCCCGGCTTGCTAGAGGGCAGGCACCTGGTCAATATCATCACAGTGTGGTTCAATGAGCACTATGACACAACAAGCCACACAAAACTGAGGCTCCTGACTCTCTGGACATATCTGAGGTCAGTGATCATCATACAGTATGGTAAAATATGTGCACTATGAGACAGAGACAAGCCACTCAAAGCTGGGGTCCAATAACCCTGGAGGCAGGCTCGAGGTCAGTGATCATCACACAGTGTGGTTCAATATGAGCACTACGACAGAACAAGCACAAATCTGAGGCCCTGCCTTGCTGGAAGGTAGTCACCTGGTCTGCCCTGATCATCACACAGTGTGGTTCAATACAAGCACAACAGTACAGACAAGCCACACAAAATGGGGTCTGGCATGGTGGTTAGCAGGCACCTGAGATAGTGAGCATCACATTGTGGCTCAATATGAGCACTGACAGACAAGACACACAAAGTGGGGTCCTGTCATGCTGGAGGGCAGGCACCTGGGGACCAGTGATCATCACAGTGTGGTTCAATATGAGCACTATGACACATACAAACCCTCAAAGGTGAGTATCAGCTTGCTGGATAGCGAAACCTGGGTTCAGAAATCATCACACAGTGTGGTTCAATATGGCACTATGACACAACATCCCGCGTAAAAGTGAGAGTCCTTGCTTGCTGGTGGGCAGGGACCACGGGTCAGTGTCATCACAGTGTGGTTCAAAATGCACTACGACAGACAAGCCACACAAAGTTAAGGTTCCTGACGCTGAAGGGCGTCACCAGGTTCAGTGATCATCACAGTGTTGCTCATATGAGCACTATAAACAGACAACAACACAAGGTGAGGTCCTGGCTCTAATGGGCAGCACCAAGGGTCAGTGATCATCTCACAATGTGGATAATATGGCACTATGACACAGACAGACCACACAAAGCTGAGGTCCGGTTGACTGGAGGCAGACACCTGGGGTCAGATCATCACAAGTGTGGTTCAGACAGGCACTATGGGACAGACAAACCACACAAGGTGATGTCCTGGATTGCTAGAGCAACACCTGGGTTCCAGAGATCACACGAGTGTGGTTCATTTGAGCACTGTGACACAACTAGACACCAAGGTGAGGTCTGGCTTGCTTGTGGGCGACACTGTTGTCAATGATTGTACACAGTGTGGTTCAATTAGCTCACCAACACACAAACCACACAAAGCTGAGGCTCCTGCCTTGCTGAGCAGGCACCTGGGTCCAGTGATCGTGACACTGTGCAGTTCAATAGGCACAACACTGAGAAGCCACAAAAAACCGAGGCCCTGGCACTGGAGTGTAGTCACATAGGTGCAGTGATCATCATAGGTGGTTCAATATGTACTATGGTGACGAGACAAACAACACAAAGTTCCTGGATTGGAAGGCAGGCACCTGGGGTCAGTGATCATCACACCTGGTATGGTTCAATATGAGCACTATGACACAGACAAGACTAGCAGACAAATGTGAGGATCCTGGCTTGCTGATCCACAGTCACCTGGGGTGCAGTGATCTTCACAGTGTGGATCAAAATGACACTATGATTCAGACAAGCCATGCTAAGGTGATTGTCCTGGCACGGGGCAGGTACCTGGTGTCCAGTGATCATCCTCAGTGAGACTCAATATGAGCCATGACACAGACAAGCCATCCCAAGGTGAGGTCTGGCTAGCTGGAGCAGGCACCAGGGTCAGTTATTATGACAGAGTGGTTCAATAAAACCATGAAATTGCAAACCTTACAAGTTGGTCAGGTATGCTGGAGGGCGAAACCTGGTGTCAGTAATCATCACAGTGTGGTTCAATAAGACTATAACAGATAAACCACACAAACTTGAATGTCCTGGATTACGGGGCAAGCACCTGAGTTCAGTGATCATCACACAATGTTGTTGAATATAAAGCTATAACACAGACAAGTCTCACAAATTGGGTCTAGCTTGCTGGAGGAGCACCTGGGGTGCAGGGACCTCACACAGTGGTTATATATGAGCACTATGACACAGACAAACACACAAAGGTGAATATCTGGATTGGAGGCAAACACCTGGGATCAGTATTATCACAGTGTTGCAATAGAGGAGGAAGGGGGTAAAATGGATAAAAACAACACTAAAGGAGGCAAAAGGTACCAATGCCCATTGTCAGAAACAAGCTTACAGAGCTAGTAGCCTGATGGAAGAGATACTTGGATATTGTGGCGACAGAAACATGGTACCACGGAGAACCACGACTGGGATGTCAACTTCCAGGTACAAATCTACAGAAGGACAGGGAGGTAAAGAGGAGGTGGGTAGCTCTCTACGTAAGGGAAGGGATCAGCTACAGAACTAAAAGTAAGGGGAGGACAGAGAACTCTGGGTCACCTTGGAGACAAAGAATAGCATCACAATCCACACAGGGATTGTATCAACCCAATCTCAGGGAAAATGAACAGAAAATGATAAGAGGGCATTCTCAAAATGGCTGAAAAAGGGGAGATACTGTTGATGGGGGAACTGAATGTGCCAGATGTTAACTGGGTGACAAGGACTGCAGCCACATCCCGTCTTTCGGATGAGACATTAAACCGAGGTCCCATCTGACTGGATTGGTGGTAGTTCAGGTGGATGTTAAAGATCCCATCGCACTTATCGAAAAGAGTAAGGGAATTTTCACAGTGTCCTGGCCAAATTTCCCTCATTCGCTAAAATACTACCAAAACAATCTGGTTCAAATTCATTGAACACCATCTTATCCTCCCCACCCGGTCACCCTGAAAAGAGACTTCTAGGCCCAGTGGGCTTACAGGTCAACAAAATTCAACAAACAAACAAACATCAAGACCAGGGTCATTCGATGCCCTACAGGAAGCTGTAGACAGCTAGTGGTGGAACCCACTCAGGAGAACAATAATGAACCTGGTACTCTCAAATGGAAAAGGACCACAAACTTAAGGCAGTAGACATCTGGGAACAAGTGACCACTGCAGTGTGTACAATAAACACAACACAGAGACAAACCATAAAGACAAGGATACTGGACTTAGAAGGGCTCACTTTGGCATGGGTGAATACCTCAGAATGCATTAACAAATGGCTTGAGGAGGGTGGAAGAACAATGAGAAAATCAAACTGCCATGGGCAACAAGCCTTTATGTGAAACAAATAAAACAAAGCAGAATAAAAAAAAACCTATAGCTCTCAAAAGAGGGTCAGGGGAGTTAAGGAGAAAGAGCATTCAAAAGTATAAGGAATCACAGACGGAGCACTACGGGGAACTGTGTCAATTAAACGCGAAAAGAAGTAAGAGGCAGTCAAAAAGCAAAGGCCCAAACTGAGAAAGATAGCCAACTGAGTTAAGAAGAGTACATTAGGGAGCATAGAAGGGACAAGGGGGATAGTGAAGATTAATAAGGAGGTGGGCAGATGGAATGGTAAAAAGAAAGAATATGGAATGATACTTTTGCTTAGTATTCACAAAGAGGAAAGAGGATTACGAAACAGACAGTAGAAGCACTCTGGATAGTGGGATTGACACAGTCCATTTACAGAAGAAAGAATACTGAAGAACTCACAAAACTAGGTGGACAAAGCAATGAGGCTGACAAGTTCACTAAATCCTAAAGAGCTAAAGAGGACCTAGTGACACCACTAACCGCACAACAAATCATGGGAGATGGGGTGGTACCTGAGGACGGAGGAGGCAGATATGATTCCCCTTCACAAAAGTGGGGCTGGCAGAAGCAGGAAACTACAGACCTGTTAGTTTAACCTCAGTGGTGGGAAATATGGAATACTTCTGAAAGAAAAGAATTATTGAGTACCTAGAGCCCAGCGAGGCACAGGACAAGCAGCATGGATTCATAGCAGAAGACATGTCAGACGAAATCAATCAATTTCTTTGACTGGGTGACCAAAGTAATAAACAGGGAGGGCTGGATAGCCACAAACACGACAAGGCATTGACACAGTCCCGCTGAATTAATAATCAAGATAGAGAATGGGATTGGGTCAGGTGATAGCCTGGGTAACAAACTGGCTGCACAACAACACAGAAGGTAATAGTGATGAAACACATTCTGAAGAAGGAGTTACTAATAGGTACCTCAGGGCTCAGTACTGGGTCAGTCCTCTTTACGTTATAGGTGACATTACAGAGGTCTGGAAAAGGTCTGTAACAGAGTTGATACAAGGAAGTAGAAAGGATGAAGGACTTGCGGGTTGGAGAATGCTCAGACATAAGGCAACTTAGATTCAATGCATAAGTGAAAGTAATCCACCTGAAATAAAATCCAGAAGAGTACACAATAACGGAACTAACAACAACAATAATGGAAAGGGATCTGGGTGTAGTCATATCAGATGACCTAAGGTGGGTAAGCAATGTGAGAAGTCAGTAAGAGCCATGGAAACTGGGATGTAGGAGGGCATCACAAGTAGAAAGGAAGTGGTTATCCTCTATGCAGACAGTTGGTGGACTATCTGAAGTACTGCGTGCAGTTTGGAACCTCATCTATGCAAGAATAAGACAGGATGGAGCAGTCAGAAGAAAGCTAAAATGGCAGGAGTCTACATCAGAAACCATATGAAGAGACTAAGAGGCTTAATAGGTATACCCTTGATGAAAGGAGGGTCAGGACATGATAGAAACTTTTAAGTACCTCAGGGAATCAACAAAGTCAGGAGGGTAGCACTGAAAAGAGATGTGTAAAACAGGGGGCCAACAAGTTAGAGGGCCGGCTCAGGGGTAATGTGAGGAAATTCTTTTCATGGATAGAATGGTGGGCGCATGGAACGCCCTGGAAGGTTGTGGGGTCTAAAACAGTGAAATTCAAACATGCATGGAGACGGACATAGAACCAATTATAAGTGAGGGTTGCAGGAATAGGCTGTCAGTTAACTATAATCTGCAACAGCAATAGGTAGAAATGGGCCAACTGGGTGGGCCGTGGTCATATCTGCCGTCAAGTCCATGTTCTATTGTTCAATATAGCACTATGACACATACAAGTCTAGTGAGGCCTGTGAACATTTGCAAAGCCAGAATTTCATGAAATATTTCATGCTGTAAAGTGCTGGTTGCTCTAATTCGCAGCGATATTTAAATTTTTTAATTTCATCTCTAACTACTTTTGAAGAAGAGATGTCTGAGGATGAGCAATACTATTCCTGAGGAACCAATAAGTGTAATAAATCTTGCCAGAGTATAATGATAACAACACTACACTGCGCTGTATTTATTTTCCCCACGACAGACATGGCAGAATCAGTGACATAAAAAAGTCAAAATCTCATATCCTGGTTCAGGAATGAAAGAAAAAAGAACACTGAATAGCTTGATATTAGTGCTAGAAAACATTACTGCTTGCCCCAACAACAGTTCTGAGGTTCAGACGATCAAGATAGACCATAAGGCATAATCTGCTTGGCAATTGGTGTATAAAAGCTGTACTAACAAAAACATGCTGTGCGGACTGATGCATCTGTCATATTTCCTATATGTTCCAAAATTTCTTCGGCAATCTATGGGTTGGAGACCTTTCACCCCTTCATTAAAACACACTTTTATCCGTTTACAACTCGTCTTAGATAAGGTGGCTAATTTTGTATGTGTTGCCATTCAGTACACATAGTTTCTGCGATAATATATTTTAAAAGTTATAAAAACGAGTTGAAATCCTCACCAAATACATTTACAAGTTTTCCAAATGGTTCTTTTTACAGGTTTTATAACCTTCTGACTGATACCACTTTCAGTATGGAACTGCATCCATGTAGTTACCCTTTCTTACGTTTAGTTTTATGCATTTATAATGCAAGGGATGTCAAAATGTTCTTTGCATTCCTATCTCTGGCGAGGGGTAGCATAAGTCAGGTTCACCGGCAGTGAGGACCATGTTAACTAGTAAAGATGCTACTCCCTCTCTTATTATCAGGGTTCAACATGGATACCTCAGCTCACACCATAACAATATTAAAGAATGTTGTTCATAAGAGATTCAGTAGTACAACATTGACCTGAAGATTACAGCAACCAGATGTGAATAGAGCCTGACAATCAGCAATTTGGGTTTGAGTCCCAAGCTCCACTTGCATACTCTGTGACGCTGAGCAAATCCTTAGCCACCCCAGTGCTCCTGGGTCACCCCTGAAAACAGGCACTTGTAGGCCTTACCTGGTTACCAAAAGAATGAAATTACACATTTGGTGGCAACATTTTAACAGATAGCAGGAGGTCATGTAGATATGTTCATGCAGTTTTATGATAACACAATTAAACGTCTTACAGCTCTGCAGGATGTGGCTTTACTTGTTATTTTATTGGATCTCGGTGATGACTGGCATGGAGGATCTGCCACGCCCACCACCCGCCCATGTAAATGAAGCATGCACTGTATATCACACGAAAAAGGCGAAACCTAGCTTGCTTTGTCCTACACAGAAAACAAGTTGAAAGGGATGGCCAGCTGCCATATGTTGATAGCTGTACTGACCATGTGGGGGTTTCTTATCTCAGCAATGACTTCAAATGTCTGTTCCGGGTTCGAACATCTTGCAGATTCATGCTCAATCTGTAATAAGGCTTAGCTTTATTTGCCTCTTACCATTTGAATGACATTTGTAGATACCTGTGCCTTGCATAGTTTCCCTTTGCATGCATGATTTACAGTCATTTACTTTACTGTTGTTTTAGAAAAACAACACCTGCACTTGAATGGAAGTATAGGTCTTTCAGAAGAAAAGGGCTGAATTACAGACTGCTTTGTGCCTCCACAACAGAAAGCGATGGCCAGCTGCCACATGTTGATAGGTTTAACAACTATGCATGTTTTTCCTGAAGTCGGAAGGAGTTCAATTGTCAGTTCCGGGTTTGACATGTTACTGCACCATGCCATCCATGCTCAGTCTGCAACATGCAAAAATCTATTTTGACTACAGAAATCCATTCCTATAGTCAGTCAGCTATCCGAAAATAAATAAACATAGATGGCACAGACATTAACAAATTACAAAGAGATGCATGTCTGTTTTTTGTAAAATGGAGGTTACCGCTTCATACACTGACTGTCAGACTACAGTACAAATGGTTTTATTGCATTTTGTGCCGCACCGCATGTCGCCACTGGATGGCGCCAACGCTCCACAGATAGAACAGCCTCCCGCAATCCAGTTCTAAGGGAGAGCCTGCCATCTGAAGGGAAAGTCAGAGAGAAACATCGGGATGACAGAAGATAAAACTCTGGGGTTCAGACATTTCAAACTCTTAACATCTAATAATCCGGGGGGGAAGGGGGTGCATTACATCAAAAGTTGTGAAGCTGTTCTGTTTCCCTTGACTGGGTCCCAGATATATTTTTTATTGAAAACTTCACTACGCTGAAGAATAAACTGGGCTCAAACATCCGATTTAATAACAGCAGAAATACAGATATGAATGCTGACCAGTAACTGATTCACATAGGTGTTTTTTTAATAGTGAGCTGTATAAGGCATGCCTTCTTTTCAGTTTTTTTTGTTTTAAATCAGTGAGGAGCAGCACCGACCACTTCCATGTTATAACTAACCAATCAGCAAACAGTGCGGGCTTTTTTTTAATCATGAAGTGAATGCAGGTGCACGCGCAAGACAGAGCGAGCCCGCGCATATCAGCCGTGTCTCGCTCCCTCCTCCCCGCGGTAACCACAGGATCCCGGCCTCAGACGGCAGGCCGCTCACCGCCTCTCAGCCCGTGTGTTCACAGTTACAACACCCGGTATTCCTGTTGGGCTTTCCCTGCTTGTACTAGCGACACCCGGTGGGAGGGTGTAACCTGCGAATCCGCAGGATGGAAACTCTGACAAAAAAGCTGTGAGCAGCTAGATGTGGGTGTCAGGCTCGGGGTCTGTTCCGCGTGGGTTTTGCTACATGCTAGAAATTAGAGTGTGGAGTGTGAATGGGGAGGGGGGAGATGGGAGGGATAGAGCGGCTAAAGGAAACGTATCTGGCATTTGATAGGTGGAGACAAAGGGCAAATGCAAATTGCACTTCCCAAGTCCTCATTTGCATGCCATTCATGATTGGTGGAGGTCTGTGGGCGAGGTTTAAACAGATGCTATATATATCGAGCCAGTCTTTCTTTGTTACCTTCATTCTGGGGTAGTGTTGAAGAAATTTGTTCACAATACCCGCACAGCCGCTAAGCCAGCAGCACCTAAAGGCACCAAAAAGTGGTGAAGAACCCGGCCAAAAGGACGGCAAGAAGCGCCGAAGATTGCAAGGGAGAGTTACTCGATCTACGTGTACAGTGCTGGAGCAGGTTCACCCAGACACGAGCATCTCTTCCAAGGCCATGAGCATCATGAACTCTCATGAACCACATCTTTCGAAGCCTACCGCAGTCAAGCCCCTAATCTGGCTCACTACAACAGCTCAACCATCACTTCCCGGGAGATCCAGACTGCTGTGTGACTGCTGCTGCCAGGGGAGCTGACCAAGCATGCCATGTCTGAGGGCACCAAGGCCGTCACCAAGTACTCCAGCGCCAAGTAAAGGGGGCCACAGGGGAGGCGGCACCGCCAGGGAACCGCGACCTTTAAGGGCCACCACCTTCTCTAAAGAGCAGTAAGCACATCCTTGTATTATAGCTGTTTTGTTTCTAACATAGAAACATAGATTTTGATGACCCAGATAAGGACACGCTTGGCCACCCAGTCTTCCCATTCCCTACCTAATGGATAAGCTGCAGATCCTAGTTAACCAGCAGCCTACTTCTTCCTACCCCCACCCCCTAGAAGTGCCTTATGACTGTCCCATGCATGCTTGAATTCCACCACTGTTTTTGACTCCACAACCTCCTCTGGAAGGCCATTCCATGCATCCACAACCCTCTCTGTGAAAAAATACTTCCTTAAATTACCTCTGAGCCCCCCCTTCTATCTTCAAATTGTGCCCCTTGTTCTTGCACACCTCTTTTTTTGAAAGATGCTACCCTCTTGGACTTTGTTGATTCCCTTGAGATACTTGAAAGTTTCTATCATGTCCCCTCTCCCTCCTTTCCTCGAGGCTATACATATTCAGCTCCATAAGTCTCTCCTTCCATATGTCTTCCGAGTGCATATCCTGCACCATTTTATTGCTCCTCCTCTGGACAGCCTCCATCCTGTCTATGTCCTTGCAGAGTTGGGTCTCCAGAACTGCATGCAGTACTCCAGATGGGGTCTCACCAACTGTCTTTACAGAGGATAATAACTCTTGTTTTCTACTGGTGATGCTCTACCTATGCATCCCAGTATCCCCAACCCTCCTTGCTGCCCTCTCACATTGCTTGCCCACCTTTAGGTCATCTGATATGAGTACCCCCAGGTCCCTTTCCATTTTTGTTGTTGTTAGTATCTCACCCCCCATTGTGTACTCTTCCCCTGGGTTTTTGTTTCCCAGGTGCATTTTCTTGCACTTCTTAGCATTGAATCTAAGCTGCCATATATTTGACCATTCCTTTAATCTTGCCAAGTCCCTTCTCATCCTTTCCACCCCACCTTGTGCATGAACTCTGTTGCAGATCTTTGTGTCATCTGCAGAGAGACATACTTTCCTTCAGTCCTCTGCAATGTCGCTATAAAGACATTGAAGAGGACAGTCCTAATACTGAACCCTCAAGTACCCCACTAGTAACCCCTTTCTTCAGAGTGGACTCCATTTACTATTACTCTTGTGTCCTATTCTCCAGCCAATTCTTTCCCAGGCTGTCATCTTGGGACCCACTCCCAGGCTGGCTAACTTGTATATTAATCTTTTGTGTGGGACTGTGTCAAATGCTTTGCTAAAGTCTAGGTAGGCCATGTCCACAGCCCTCCCTATTCTACTTTGGTCATCCAGTCAAAGAAATCTATCAGATTTGTCTGGCATGACCTTCCCACTGTGAATCCATGCTGCCTTGGGTCCTGACCCCTCTGGCCTCTAGATACTCAACAATTATTTCCTTCAGATGTGATTCCATCATTTTCCTACCACTGAGGTTAAACTAACAGGTCTGTAGTTTTCTGCTTCTGCCTTGCTCCCACTTTTGTGAAGGGCAATCACATCTGCCCTTCCCCAGTCCTCAGGTACCACCCATCCTCCCATGATTTGTTAAAGAGGGTAGTCAGTGGTGTCACTAGTTCACCATAGTTCTTTTAGAATTCTGGGATGAATCCCATCAGGCCCATTGCTTTGTCCACCTTCAGTTTAAAGAGTTCTTTCAGAACCCTTTCTTCTGTAAATGGCTGGTATCAACTTCTGTATCCAGAATGTTTCTACTGTTTGTTTTAGGTACTTCCCACTTCCTTTGTAAATACTGAGCAAAAATATTTGTTTAGTATCTCTGCCTTTTCACAGTCACCCTCTGCCCCCCTCCTTTTATGCTTCACCTCACTAGCCCTCCCCTTGGTCTTCCTTCGCCTCCCTGATGTACCTATAAAAGGTTTATCTCCTTCTTAACTGAGTTGGCTATCTTTTCCTCGGTTTGGGCTCTGCTGTTCTGACTGCCTTCCCAGCTTCCTTTTTGCTTTAACTGATAAGTTCCCTGTCCTGCTCCTTCTGTGATTCCTTGTACTTCCTGAATGCTTTCTTTTCTCTTGAACCTTCACTGCCATTCCTTTGAGAACCATAGTGGTTTCTTACATCGTTCGTTTTGTTAAATTTGCTTCACACAACAGCTCGTTACTCTCTGTGATGGCAGTTTTATTATTCCCATTGTTCTTCCACCCTCCTTCCGGCCCATTTGCTAGTGCATTCCTTAGGCACTCACCCATTTTGGCAAAGTCAGCCCTCCTAGAGTCCAGTACTTTTGCCTTTGTATGGCTTGACTCTATTGCTGTGTTTATTGTGAACCATACTGTTCGATGGTCGCTAGTTCTTCATCTCCATTTGAGAGAACCAGGTCTAAGATTGCTCCCTCTCGAGTGGGCTCCAATACTAGTTGTCTAAGGCATGCCTCTTGTAGGGCATCTAGAATAACCCCACTCTTTGAAGTGGCTGCTGCAACTGCACTCCAGTTAACATCTGGCATATTCAGGATGTTTTTGTAATGAAATTGCACTCCCGCAAAAAGTACTACTGTTTATTACTAAAAACAAAGCTTAGTCAGAATGCACTCTAGTTTTGGTTCATTTCGAGCTAGGTACAGGACAATAACTCGCAGTTAGAGGGATTACATGGCTGTTTATCCAAGGATCCCCGTTGTTCCCCAGAGTTCTCATCCCAAAACTGTCCATTGATTTGAGAAATATTGCAGTATAGCACATTCATTATACAAGTACTCAATAGCCTGTTCTCTTCATTTCTTTTTATCTTGGAACTAGACCAATATAATGTAGCAAGAGGATGTCCTCAAGTTGTTGCTGCTGCTCTGGGACATCGCTGTATTGTGAATAGTTAGGAAGTCAGGTGGGAGCACTACACTATGGTCCATGAAGGCCCTGCTGAACATGTTGGCAATCATTTGGGGTCTTCAGTAAGGTTCCTGTTGACATTGGGAAGAGTGGAGGGTAGTTTGCTAGGTTTCCTGGTAATGGTTTTTATGTTCTCCCAGAATGTCTGGCTATCCTCTCAGGAGTTGTTTAACTCCTGCTTGAAATACTGCATCTTGGCAAGCCGACTGGTTTGGATGCAGTTATTCTAACAGGTTTGTAGTTTTGCATGTCTCGCTGGATCTCACACTTGGGCAATGCACAAGATTATCTAGCCTTCATTTGTTCAAAAAGGGAGGGAGTAAACCAGGATTTATTGAGGCTTTACTTTACATTTTTTGAGAGAGGTGTAGATGTTGCAGGAAGCATTAAAGGTACTAGGAAAGTGCTCTGGTGCAAAGTCAACATCGGTGGTGGTGTAAGTGCCTGACCAACCTTGCTGGCTGGGAAGGGCTTTTAGGGGGTCAAGTTGCCCAGTTCTAAAAGTTCTGGTTGTGATAGTTTTAGGTGGGGTTTGGGGGGCTCTGTTTGTCCAGGTACAGAGGATAGGGGACTGGTCACTTATGATATCTGGGAATTCTTTTGTTTTGTTATCCTTTCTAGGTGGCTGGTGATTAGCCAAGCAAGTAGGAGTTGGTTCCAGATCGATAATTACGTCCTGGTGGGGAGTCCACAAGTTATGATATTTATTTATTTCAATTTGGGATTAATACCTGTGAGTCAGGACTTATTTTCAAAGGTTCCACATCAGTGTTGAACAAACATTACAAAAATACAAGGTTTACAGAGAACAAAAAGAAAAAACATTGAAGCATATACAGGCAGTAATAGTAAAATTTTAACATACACATCAAATTAGTAAATATTAACAGAGACTGATTAGATAAGAGGGGTTGGGGGGATCATCTGAAGGTGCCACCATGTGAGGTTGGAGAGAAGAGGAACTTTCAACAAAGTGAGGCCATTGTCAGGTAATTGGTGTAGTGTAGTGGGTTAGGAAAATATGGTATAGAGCAGAAAGATGTAGAGGGGGTAGGTAAATGGAAAACTGGGGCAAGGTACTATCACATTAGCACAGGCAGGTGGCATCATCTGCACTGCCTGGTGAGGTATTCTGTAGTATCTCAGAGTACTGAGGCCTCATCATTCAGGGAATGTAAGGCATGACTAGTGTGAGGCATTTCCCCCATGACCCAATTTGGACTTGTAGTGGCAGTATTTGAGTGTTTCCACTGGTGCCAGGGGTTGGTAGTACACAACCATGGATGGTGTCTGAGTAGATGATGGAAGCATAATGTTTATTGCAATGGGGTATTTGAATCAAATTATAAATACATATTTAATAACATTTGCCGATTTGCACTTCAAGCACCTGCTCAGACTCATTTTTATCTATTATATGAGGACTGGGAGTTCTGTCCCCTGAGAAGAGACTTAACTGTCAAGTAGGAAACTTTGTTTTTTGAGTGGTGAGAACTGCTGATCCCTTAGTACTCTCGAATGTATTAGTATCAGCAAAAAGTGAGGTAATCACAAGAATTAGTGGGTCATTAGGCCATAATGTTCCTAGATAAAAATTGCAAATGAGCAGAAAAGACTGTACTTCAGGCACAGGTTGTTTACTTTTTTAACCAGTGAAAATGTACGTGATCATGTGTAAATGTAAGTAATACTGTATTGTTTGTGTTGTTAAGAGTCAGGCATGGCTGAAAAAGGGCTGTGCCCAGCCCACTTCCTGGTTAAAAAACCAAAATGAAATGAAAGCAATGAAAAAGCACCCCCCCCCCACCCACCACCACTAAGGATCAGAATGCTGCCAGGGTGCAACCCCCTACCTCAACAGAGCAGGAGTGCTGTCAGATAGATGCTGTATCCCTCCCACCCTAGGCATGCCAAGTGTCAGAATGTTGCCAGAGCACTACACACTACTACAACAGAACAGGAGAGCTGTCTGATGGATGCTCAATCCTTTCCCCCAGCAATTGCTAGAGGTCCAGTGTTGCCAGAACAGGCGTTGATAGTTTTATTAAGTATTGTCAATTCCGGGTTTGACATGTTGCAGCACCATGCCATCCACGCTATCTGCAATAAGCAAAAATCTATTTTGACTACAGAAGTCCATTCCTACAATCAGACAGCTATCCAAAAATAAATAGGCATTTATTTAGTTTAGGGGACACTCCGGGAAGCAAGTGCGTGGAGTGAGAAATACGGTCCCATTTCAGAATTCAACTGATTACGGTAAAACATCCTCCCACCGACCTCAGTACTCGCCGCTACTACACACACGTCTTGCAATCAGACTGAGCGCTCCAAATCCGTTTCTCCATGTCCAGTAAATATATGCCCCAGACTGTCCCCTAAAGCAAGTAAAACCCCAAAATGCAGCGAACAAAAATACAACTACAAGTCCAAATAGAATTAAAATTTTAAGAAATAACGTAAATCTTTGTTCTGTGGGGACGCTCCGCCCCCCACACACCCCGGGTCCTCAGTGGCGAGCAGAAATGTAAGTTAATTGTAAGAAATAAATCCTTGTCCTCAGCGCTCAACACAGCATTAAACAACTAGTACTTGTTGATAAATCTTAGTTCTGTTGGGGCGCTCCCCCCCCCACGCCCAAACAGAATGAAACTTCTCTCCTTATATGGGGAATGTAAATATTATACCAATCCCAGCGGTAAATAACTACAATACAGTATCCCTCCCGACTATCGATAATCTCCAGACCCGGGCAATCGCTAGATTCGTGTTCTAGCATTCCCTTGTATGTACAGACCAATATAATTTTATACAAGAACTGCCTGCACAATGTCAAGACAAAATAATTTGGGACTTTAGCATTTAGACAGCAGCAATTTGAACTACTTAATTTACTTGGACCCTGGCAATCGATAGATTCAGGCTCTAACACTAGTCTGTAGATTTTATAAACTAGTAGCATTGTATACAAGAATCCACTCCACTGATAGTCACAACTCCTCTAAGATTATTGTGGGTGGCCCTTAAAAGGGCCTTTTGTTTTTTCTTCCACTTCTGATCACCAATCCAGCAATTTTACCCTCCAAAGCCATACAGAGTCCTGCCTTGTCGTTTGAGCGCGTACACCACGTCCATAGCAGTAACAGTTTTTCTCTTGGCGTGCTCGGTGTAGGTGACGGCATCCCGGATCACATTCTCCAGAAAAACTTTCAGCACGCCCCGGGTCTCTTCATAGATCAGCCCAGAAATGCGCTTCACCCCGCCTCGGCGAGCCAGGCGGCGAATAGCAGGCATGGTGATGCCCTAGATATTGTCCCGCACCTCCTTTACCAAGCCCTTTCCCGCCTTTACCCCGTCCCGACATGATCAGCACTAAGAAATTTCCAAGCTAAACAAAACAGAATAATGTTCGGAGCAGCTGTGATCAGTATTTATAGGGTTGTGAACGAGGGGTGGGGCCTGAATGACATCACTCCTTGCCGGGCCTGACTGAGAACAGGGAGCAGAGAAAGGCGGGCTGCGCAGTAAACGGCTGTCAATCACTGACTTTCCTGTGGGCGGGACTTATGGAGCAAATCTTAGTCTCTGATTGGTCCGTTTAAATAACAGCGCGAACCTCATCATTTTTTAAACGCCTTAGAAACTTTTATAGGAAACTTCAGAACAGGATACATTTACCAAAACTACTGAGCTTGTAAATATTATTTACTGTTTTTTTTGTAATGACACCTTTCAGAATTCCTTATGAAAAAGTAAAGCTGCTCCTACCTCCCTTTTTGTCAGCAACCCACGTAATTCATTTGACTAATTTGCATAAACATCGCTTTCTCCAATTGTTCCACTCAGTTCCAAAAATAGCATAACGGAGACGGAACATTTCATTTTAGGGAGTTCTACATTATGGCTCAGGGCGAGAATTCAGCATTTACACATAATAAAAACTAGCAATGACATTTTGGTACTGAATTCCCAGTAGTGTGATACCAACTACAGCCTTGTCTAACCCCTAAACTCCAACATGCCAACTCCCAGTAAATGCCACTGTTTGATATATTGTCCGTTCTGGGATGTATTCTCTGCTGATCAGCGCGCACCATTTCCCCTGTGACAGCCTTTCAGTACATGGAGCGCGGCCGCCATCTAGTGGTGACACGACGCGCCGCAGGGGGTATTAATCGCAGCTTTTGTAAGTGCATCTGAAGAAGGGCATTGGGAGGCAGGGGACTTGTGTGCTGAGAATTTCTTGATGCTTCAATCGATCAAATCACCAACTCTGTGCAGCATTTAGGGGTCACATTTGCAATCATAGCATCGATAATCGATATACAAAAGTGGCTTTCTTCTAGTTAAATGAGTTCTTTAGAGGTTCACTTATTTATTGGCAGATGTTGAAAGAAATTTCATTTAAAACCGAGGCTTGCTGTTTACTTGCAGGGATTGTCTTTTACACAACTGGTAAATGACATAAAACTATGCATGTGAGAGGGAAGATGTAAACCACAAATGTAATTGCGAGAGTAAGTCAGTAGTAAAGCTAAAGTGTATCAAATATTGAAACTGCTGTGGCAATGGGTGAAACTGAATTTAAATGTGAAGTTATTATGACGTTAAAGATCAGCTCAATTCTCTATTATAATAAGACGCTTAAACAGTAGATTCACTCTAATTATGTTTTAACTTCATTATTTTCTTGTTATTTGCCTTTTCCTTCTTGTTTCTGTCTCTTTTTTAAACTTTCCCCTGCTGTTCGTTTATTGTAGATAATTCTGCAGTTATTTCACAGAGTCTTTCACAATGCAACTCACTCACCCTTGTAACCAGACAATTAATGACTGTAGCATCACAGTCTGTTTAGGGGAACAGTACTGTGCCATAAACATAGTGACTTTGAGGTTAACAGGGAAGAGGCAAAATATCTCTGTACAGGCTTTTTAGATGGACTGCCGAAATGCGTTGTAAATCATTGAAAGGAATATTACAAATGAAAAAAAAAAGTGTCTAGTATACTGTAACAGCTGAAACATATAATTCATTAAAGCACATGCTGAAGTGCAGCAGTTTCACAAATAAATATGTAACCCCTCACCCCTGCCCTTTTACTAAAACGACAGGTGGCATGCTGTTGGCGTTGGCAGCAATACCTGGTGGGGACCTGGGTTCGGGGAGGATGAGGTTACCCGGCACAAGGGACCTAGGTTTGGCTACTCTGCACAGGGGCACCCAAGTAAATCCAAATACAGGAAGCAATAACTGTAATGTCCAGAACCAGGATTAGGATTTTTCAGTGTGGCTTTTATTCATAAACTACCTGAACATAACAAAGCATAGATGATCCCCCAAAGGGCTACGTTCACTGTAAATGCAGATTAGAGACTACAAGGTGGTCCACTTGAAGAATGAACCCATTTCTACTGTTGTCTGGCTCTGGACCCACCAGGCACTCAGCCCGAACTTGCATGCGCTTTGGATACACAGCCCGACTGGCCCGGCTCCCCTGCCGGCCACTTGACTGACGGTCCATTTAAAGAATGAACCCAACTTTACTTGGAGTGACTCCCATCAAACAAGGAGTATATTTCCCAAACTGTGGCTCCCCACACCACTTAGAGTCTGCGAATCCTAGAGAGATTTGTTTTCTTACTTCCTTCGGACTCCCATCAAACAAGGAGAATATTTTTCCATCCTGTGGCTCCCCACACCACTTAGAGTCTGTGACTCCTTGAGAGATTTTCCAATTTGCGACCCACGTCTGGGTATCTACCTCATCACTGGCCAGGCACATGAGGCAAGTAGCAATCACAGTAGAAATCCATAGAGGTGGACCTGCTTACTAAAGATGGGGGGTGTTCCCACCTCCAGCTCCCACAGCCCATACCTGGCCATTTCTCTGGACAAACAGAAACTTAAACTTTGAAATGTATATTAAATGGTGGATGACCTGAAGCACCCCTCACAACAGTACTTGAAATCTTTCAGACTTTAAACTTTAAAATACTCCATTTGTTTGCCCTAGTACAATAGGCCTCCCAAATAGTAGTTCACATCCAGCTTTTCTTCATATTTTCCAAACTGAAGAAAAATATTGTTTGCCCTCTCAAATAGAGCAAAACACTCACCCTTTCGTTGCAGGTGCCCCACAGGTGAAGTACCACTTCTTTCACTGTTATAATACCAGAACAGAAACTGTGAAAGGCAGCTTTCTTCTGTAGTGGAAGTGGGGGCTTGCCCTGGAATCCCACAGAGGACTTACTCCCCGGAGGGAGGGGGCACTGAGACCTGGACAGCGGTCTCCACCACTTTAAACTGGACTCTAACTTTCTCCCAAGGAGGTAAACAGAAAACACTTCCTTCCTGCTTGACAGTAAACAGGAGACTGACTTTGAAAACTCCCAACGTTCTATCTCACTCCCTGTGCTGCAGATTCCAATGTGGCTTATGCAGCTGCAACAGTTCTATGGTGATGTCATCTCTCAAGTCTCAGCAGTGACTGAGAACAGAGTGAGACAGTATGAAACCCATTTAACTGGAGTTTCACATGCTGCCTTCCCTGCCTACCACTAGGTCTTACTGGGATTCTAGTAACCCCGGGTAACAAGGGGGTTACACTCACCCTTGACCAGGAAAATGACTGTCCCCAGTCATTATGCACCTGGCCTAGGCTATCCCACCCTATGTGCTACCTGCGGAGGGGGGTGATCAGGCCCCCTCCTACCATGTGCAAGCACAGGCAGGCAACACTAAGGGCCTAGAGGCCTGTAGCTGACATATCAGCCTCTACTCTATCCACTTACAATGGACACCTAGTGGCTCTGGTAGAACTGTCCAGAGCATAGCCCTGATGGATCAGTACTGCAGTCCCTATGGCCACTGAGGACCACAGCCTGTCTATCCCCCCAACCCTCTAGGGAAAACCTATCTGCCTCTAACATAACATCCCAAACAAAAACAAAACCTGGGACCTCCCCAACCTTGGGCAACCTGCAACTACAACCATTAAAATACCAATTAATACTTCCTCCCTACCCCCACAACCACACCTGTGGAAGGAAAGGGTTTACACAGTAACAACCATAGCAATAACAACACAGTACTTTAAATTCTACACAATAAAGCACTGCCGAGGAACTCCGATGAGCCCCTCCTCCACTTCTTGTCTTCTCTTCTGTCTTCCCAGGAACACCTGTAAGAAAAAGACAAAACAAAAACACACTCCTAATCTGCATACACAGTCTACCTAAACAACAACAACCCCCACCATACAAAAACACTGTACAATCCCAAAAAAGAATTTTTTAGAAAAAAGGTAGAAAAACAGTATTTACATTAGAGTACAATAATGACATTATTTACAATACACAATTGGGGGGATGGAGTGCCCTAAAAGTCCCAACTAGTGACCACAAGGCCAGAAGGCTAGTCCAATAAAGAGTCTCTCCTGGGCTGGAGCCCCGTGAAGCATAGTTCTAAAATGCCAAGAGAGAGTCTTTGCAGACAGTTCACACATTTTTTGAAGTCTGTAGTGTAGGGTGTGTACTGCAATGTCATAAAAATAGAAAAAGTTTTTCGGACTTACCAGCCATTTGTAGTATACAACTTGCACCAACCTTGTCCACAGCCGAAGACTCTCCCTGGCAGCATTTCTTCTGATACAGCTGGATAGACATCTTCCAGAAACCCCAGGAGGGCACATCTGGAAACAGCTGGGCTGATGTCATCTCTGGAGAAGGAACCTTAGAACAGGAACAAAAAGAAAAACAGCTGGTCCAACGTCATCCGATTACCAGGTGATGAACAGGAAACAGCTGGGCTGGTGTTCTCTCTGGATCTGAAGTCATCTGGTGGGCCAGTAGATGGTTGCTGAACAGGACAGTACACTGTAGACTGATGAATGTGGAGCACCTGAGTCCTTGGTTATTCACATTGGCGGATCAATAAGGGCACTTCACAGTCTAGTGACTACCATTGCTCGGCTCTCCATTTTGTAGGCACGGGCTTAATTACTGGGAGGTCCTTGCACTGAGGCCAGTAGTACCGGGGGTCAGGGGCTTGAATTATTACCACATCTAGACGCACATAATTCACACAGTGGGAGACTTCACATCCCTCTCCATCCACTATTCTCACTCTGTCCATAAACAGTGTCCTGCCTCTCTTCCACTGTGTATACTTTTTGTGGAACAGTCTATTCTTTACATGCTGGTTGGCCCCAGGATGCACATGTTTCATTGCTTCATCCCAGATCCAGGATTTCCTGCAGTCCTCAATCTCCTCCCAGACTCTCCGAGGAAAGGTAGGAAAGGTCATACCATAGATCTCATTTGCCTTTCTACGAACCAGTCTCTCTCTTACTTGCTTTGGTCAATCTGAGACTGCTGGCCTGGCTTAGGGGTGGCCAGTCCTGGTTCTACCACTTCACATCCTCAAAGAAATTAAAATGGATCCTGACTTCTCCTCTTGTAAAGCCAGGGCAGTGGCACCACCACCTTCTTCAACACATTCCTCCGAGGCAAGATCTTGAGGCTGTGTACCCGTTCCTTTCTCACAAGGCCGCACAGGTTCCCCCTCATCTTCCTCTTCACTGAGGATCTGAGCCCAGGAGTGAGCAGTCGTTCTCACCCCTGAGACTATCCATTCATCACTAGGAGCGGAGGTCGACACCTCCCATTCAAAGGCCTCCCACATCTCATCTTCACCTGCGAGACTTTGGCTAGGCCCCCCCACCCAGGGATCTATTGATGCTTTATCCAAACTTTCCTTCTGAGATTCAGCATCCAAAACTTCAACTTCAGATTTAGTCTCTAATTCGCAAGAAACATCTTGGGAGAGTGCGACTCTTGGAGGTGTGTGCGTGCCCTGCCCAATATACTGCTTGCTGTAGAGGACACGTCCCGGTTGCACCAATGGATGGGTAGCTGTGGATGACAGCACTTTGGCTGCAGCAGCGTTCACCTCAAAGAAAAAGCCCACTGCAATCAGTAGTGGTACCCTGCGTCTACCCAGCATATTAAGGGTACAGTGTTCTGCGGTCATTCTCGCATTCTGTTTTCTTTTAGCTTCCCACAAGCTGACAAGAGCCACACACTTCTAACCTATCCTTCGCTGTAACCCGCCTTTCCCAGTGAATTTATAGAGCACCTCCTGTCCCCGGAAACTTGATTATTTTTTACTGTTATTATTTTTATACTTGTTAGCAAGATGAGCAGTGCTGCCCACTTTCACAAGCGACAAATCCCTTCCTATAACTGTTATGATACTGTACTAATATTTGTTGCTCTTAACAATACCTGATACTGAAAGTTTACTTTGCTTTTTTTGCCTTGCAACAGGGGTGCAGTGGGACACCTTCTTTGGGCTGGCCTAATTATTTTTTTATTGTTCTGCTATGCATCCATAACAGTTCATGCTGAAATGTGTTTTCCTTTTGTGTTTTCAGGTGGGGGGACTTCATTTGTGGAGCAAGATCCTTTTGCAGTGGCACTGCCAGGCACATCTGCAACACTGAGATGCGTTTTAAAATACCAGAAGTATCCCTGGATGTATTGGTACTGGCACTACCAGGCCAGGGTCCTGAAATGATTTACTTATCGGTGGAGCAGGGGCTGCTACCAGCTACACCTCCGACTCCATGAGTGCCTGATCGTACCAGCGATGTGTTTGAACTACATCTCACCGACATAAAGGAAGCGGCAACCTATTACTGTGCCTGCAGCACAGCACAGTGAAACAAACACATTGGGGACTGAGACAAGAAAAGGACAGCAGAAACACTGCATGCAAAGATATAGCCTCCAAAATACCCCCAACACACACACGGGCACACATACAGCAAAGCGGAACAGAAGGCCATCCATGCTCAGAAAGTGTAATTTGAAGAGAATTCTCTCAAGGCACAGAGCTACCACTCTGTGCTGGAAATGGAACTAAAATCTCTGGGAATCCACAAACATTGACCTATAGGATCGTTTCCTCATTTTCTCATTATATCTTGCATTTTAACTGTATTTTATGGGTACATTTTACAGAGAGCAGTCCTTCTCCATCCTACTTCTGGCACTGATTGAGACTATATTTCACCCATCTTATTATTGTATCTGCATGTATACCTGTGTGGTGTTTGTATACTTTTTCTTTCTTAATCTAATATGCAAGCTCATGTAAGTTATACTCACATTGTTGATACCAGCCCATTTACAGAAGAAAGGGTTCTGAAAGAACTCTTAAAACTGAAGGTGGACAAAGCAATGGGGCCTGATGGGATTCATCCCAGAATTCTAAAGAACAAAGGGTAGAACTAGTGACACCACTGACTACCTTCTTTAACAAATCATGGGAGGATGGGGTGGTACCCGAGGACTGGAGAAGGGCAGATGTGATTCCCCTTCACAAAAGTGGGAGCAAGGCAGAAGCAAGAAACTACAGACCTGTTAGTTTAACCTCAGTGATAGGGAAAATGATGGAATCACTTCTGAAGTAAAGAATTGTCAAGTATCTAGAGGCCAGAGGGGCACAGGACCCAAGGCAGCATGGATTCACAGTGGGAAGGTCATGCCAAACGAATCTGATAGATTTCTTTGACTGGGTGACCAAAGTAGTAGATCAGGGAGGGGCTGTGGACATGGCCTACCTAGACTTTAGCAAGGCATTTGACACAGTCCCACACAAAATATTAATATACAAGTTAGCCAGCCTGGGAGTGGGTCTCAAGATGACAGCCTGGGTAAAATTGGCTGGAGAATAGGACACAGAGTAATAGTAAATGGAGTCCACTCAGAAGAAAGGAGGGTTACTAGTGGGGTACATGAGGTTTAGTATTAGGACGGTCCTCTTCAATGTCTTTATAAGTGACATTGCAGAAGGACTGGAAGGAAAAGTATGTCTCTTTGCAGATGATACAAAGATCTGCAACAGAGTTGATCACAAGGTGGGGTGGAAAGGATGAGAAGGGACTTGGCAAGGTTAGAGGAATGGTCAAATGTATGGCAGCTTAGATTCAATGCTAAGAAGTGCAAGGTAATGCACCTGGAAACAAAACCAGGAAGAGTACACAATGGGGTGAGATACTAACAACAACAAAAATGGAAAGGGACCTGGGGTAGTCATATCAGATGACCTAAGGTGGGCAAGCAATGTGAGAGGGCAGCAAGGAGGCTGGGGGATACTGGGATGCATGAGGAGGCATCACCAGTAGAAAACAGGAAGTTATTATCCCTCTGTACAGACAGCTGGTGAGACCCCATCTGGAGTACTGTGTGCAGTTCTGGAGACTCAATCTCCGCAAAGACATAGACAGAATGGAAGCTGTCCAGAGGAGGGCAACTAAAATGGTGCCGGGTCTGCACCAGAAGACATATGAAGAGAGATGAAAGGAGCTTAATTTGTATAGCCTCGAGGAAAGGAGGGAGAGGGGGGACATGATAGAAATGTTCAAGTACCTCAAAGGAATCAACAAAGTCCAAGAGGGTAGCATCTTTCAAAAAAAGAGGTGTGCAAGAACAAGAGGGCACAATTTGAAGATAGGGGGGAGCGGCTCAGAGGTAATTTAAGGAAGCATTTTTTCACAGAGAGGGTTGTGGATGCATGGAACGGCCTTCCGGAGGAGGTTGTGGAGTCAAAATCAGTGGTGGAATTCAAGCATGCATGGGACAGTCATAAGGCAATTCTAGGGGGTTGGGGTAGGAAGAAGTAGGCTGCTGGTTAACTAGGATCTGCAGCTTATCCAGTAGGTAGGGAAATGGGCAGACTGGGTGGGCCAAGTGGTCCTTATCTGCCATCAAATTCTATGTTTCTATGTTTCTATTAGCGAGATGTTTTGAAAGTCATTGTGTAGTATCAAAGAATATGGTCCTTCAGCCACTAAGTACTATTTCAAACCCTATATGCACTCTTATTGGGAGAGCAAGCAGTATTTAGGTATAAAAATGTTTTATGCACGTTATCTGTTTAAGAGGCCCTGCCTAGCGGTAACAATCGTTAGTTCAAATGGACTTCATCCAGACAGCGGTAAATGACCAGTGGGAAAAACGGGCAGGTAGTGAGGGAGAAACTAACATGTTACAAAACCCAATAAACCAGTATTCAATACTGTAATATTACACAAACAAGAACCTCATGTTCCTCAAATAGGAAGGGTTAGGGTCTGTAAGGTTACTCAATAACTGCATTTGGAGGTTAACAGACATGACCTCTTTATCTAAGATATTCGTTTAAATACAAGTCCGTGCATACAGAGCCTCAGATCGCTGTCCTAAATGTGAAGAGTTAAACAAACTCAGACACTTGGAAACCACAATACCAAAAAAAGTTTCTGTTTTACTGGAACTGAAAGGGTAAACTAAAAAGGCTATATAGAGAGTCATCACCATTAGGCATTTAAAACAACTGCACATGATTGTTGGCTCAGCACAGCTCCACTCGTGTCATGGATGTTATCTGCCCAAGGATGCGGAGATCCCCTCCTACCACTTGCTTTTATTCTGTTGTTGCTAAGCTTTTCATTTTGCTTGCTTAGTAGAAAGTGCCAGGTGTTCCAAAAGGATTATTACAAGAATGATGTCATTTCTGATCATTATTGTTCTAGTTTCCAGGTGCAGAATTTTAAGGTGTATGCAAACTGTTCTCATGTAACTGATATCCGAGGCATTGTGGACGAGCGTCCCAGAGAAACAGATACCCTGTGCGTCATACTTAGGAGTACAGTACACACACATGCTTTCTCCAGCCTTCCAGTGTTAAGAGCATTGTATCTGAAGGGGATCAATCCACTTGTCATCTGGAGCTTTCCAGGGACTCCACGTCTAAGCAGTCTGTGGATAATTGAAGCTCATCCAGGAATGCTATATGAATTGAATAATCAAACAATTCTTGGTTTGGAGAACCTCACTAGTTTGTATCTCAAAAGTGTGGCGGTGATATCTGAAACTGATGAGCACCTCTTTGAGCCACTACAAAGACTGCAATATCTTAGCATTATTAAAAGTACTTTTAAAAGTATAACACAAGTAATCAAAGTTATATGTTCACTAAATACACTGGTGTACCTGGATATTCAGGATAACTCAATAGAAAAACTTTGTTATAGCTCTAAGTCAAAGGAAGCTGCTACAATAGAACAGAGAATTGAGCAAAGTCGGTGTCAATCCCAGAACATTTCATCTCTTGTTTCTATTGCCACTGTTACTTGTCTCAATTGTGTTTTGTCTTATAAAATGCAGACTACTTTGCTTTTATTTAATTAATGTGGTAGTTTTGGTTATGCAACATTATCTTTGCCCCTCAGACTTATGACCTTCTCTGCAACACTTGGTGGGAAAAAAAAAAATCAGTAAGTCTTGCTGCGTTGTATAAGTAAGCAGCAGCACATTTTTTTTTCTTTTGGACTGCACATCAATGAATGATAGATGTGTATCATGCTTCTGAGCTTTTGCATAAAACATTTGTTCATACCATACATGAGAGGTTCAGCAATGTGGTTGTGTACTAATTCAAGCTGCACAGCGTATAAACAGGCTGATGATAAGGGGTCCAGTGATGTCCAAATATACAGGAAAGATTACTGAAAGTAGTAGTACACAGGTCTGTTACCAATGTGGTTTTTATGAAAGAGAACATCTCTTATTTTGATTCCTACCTAACCTAACTATTCATCAGAAAACTTGCAATGCATTTCACCATTTTGCCGTTTTACCAGAAGCGCAGAATGAAAGGTTCAGCAATGTGTTCATGTACTAATCCTGACTACATAGGATATAAATAAACAGTCTGATGATAAAGTGTCCAGTGATGTGTAAATATACAGGGGAAAACCACTGAAAGCAGTAGTACAACGGGTCTGTTACCAATGTGGTTTTTATTAAGGAGAATGTCTCTAATTTTGATTCCTGCCTAAGTATTCCTCAGAAAACTTGTGATACCATTGTATTTAACAGTACTATAATTGTATTCCTGCAAAACTAAATAGCCAAGACTGTAATCTACTGGATAATTTTTTTTTTTTTGCCAGACCTGCAGAGTAATTCTGAAAGCATTTGTTTCTGTTGCCACTGTTAGTTGTCTCAATGGTGCTTTGTCTTATAAAATAGCAGGTTTGTTACAAGTGTGGTTTTCATCAAGGGGAACATATCTTGCTTTTATTCCTACCAAAGTATTCCTCCAAAAACTTGTGACACAGTTCTATTTAACACTAGCGTAATTTTATTCCAGGAAAAATAAATAACTGACCCAGTAATCTACTGGATAATTCATGTTTTACCAGAAGTGCATAGTACTTTTGAAGGCATTTGTTTCTATTGCTAAGGTTAGGTGTCTCAATTGTGCTACCTCTTATAAATAAAGATTACTTTGATGTGACTTTATTTGGTTACTATGCCACTTTTGCTTATGCAAGGTTTCATTTGCCCTACAGGCTTATGCTATTATTACCTTCTCAGCAACACGTGGTGGGGCTAAAAAAAAACAAAACAGCAAATCTTGCCACATTGCACAACCAAACAGCAGCATGTTTTTTATTTTTTATTTTTTGGATGCAGCAAGGTTTTGTCTCCCTCTTTGGACTACACTTCAGTGAATGGTGGACTTGCAACATACTTCTGAGCTTGTACAAAAAAAAATGTGTTTATGCATTCATAAAAGGTTCAGCATTGTGGCTGTGTGCTAATTAAAAGCCATATTTTACACTAAAAAATAAAAAGGGAAGGACAGCGAATGTGATTGAGGTTGCAGTTCTTTGAAAAAAGGCAGCTATTATTGACACTTGTATAAACAAGCAGCAAAACATTTGACTTTTGAGTGCTCATGAATGAATGGTAGACTTGTATCATGCTCCTCAGCTTGTACTTAAACATTTGGTTCACAACGTACATACAATATTCATCAATGTGGTGATGTGCTAATTACAAGCCATATTTCACACTGACAAGAAATCAGAATTGATGGACAGTGGGAAGATGGTTGAGAGTTACAGTTATTTTTAAATTAGATTGCAAATCTTTGAAGAAGCCTCAGTTTTGTATACTTGAAAATAAAAAGAGTAATAATTATAAGACCGACAGTCATAAAACCTTTGTTTTTTCCACGTAGGGAATCAAATGTCAGACCTTTCAATTAGAGGCTACTGACTATGCATTTATTCTGCTAGGCTTGTGAATCATGCTACCTTCTTGCTTTACTTCTTCTTCTTTTTTAAATAATTTTTATTGTCTTTTCAATTAATTAACATTAAAGAAGAATAGAGGAAAAAAGTGCTATGACATTCTTACATTATTACACCATGGACTATGTCTGTTACACCAAGCATTATGACAGCTATCATAACATATGCAAATACCATTGTCTGAATACATAGAAAAAGGATGGGGCCATGCTGTAAACCTGTTGTAAAAATAAGTTCAGTAAAATTGTTTGGACCCCCAAGACGCATTGGTACCTGCAATACTGATGCTTATGTACATGTTTTGATTGTAACTTGTTGCTAATCTGTCCAGTCTTGGAGCCAGTGCATCCTATGCAGTGACAAATAACACATATATCAGCTGGAATATCTTGTGCAATGACTAAAACATGGTGGATGACTATTATCACATTAGAAAACCTAAGGTACAGATCACTGTTTAAACAAATCAGTGACTGAGAAACTTAGAACGTAGTTATGCAAACAAATTACAAACATATAAACACTGTACTACACCATGTGCCAGAATAACTAATATATGAACATTACATTGTGTCATAACTGCTAATAATGGAATTCTACTGACATCCCAGGGTACAACTAAAAATGTCCATTCTGAATGAAACATTTATTACAGAATACAGCATATACATATATATATATATATATATATATATATATATATATATATAGTTACATGGCTAAGAGGACAAATGTTCATTGTACTTTATTATGTGGAAAACACAACCACTCTGAGCTGAAAAAACAAAACTGCCAACACAGTATGGAGACACATCACTCAGAGACATGCAGGGTGCACATGCACACACCCACACACACAGACTCCAATTTTCTGCTACTTTAAGTAATGACCATATAATACAAATTAATTTGTGCTACATACCTTTCACTGACAATGATAGCATATTCCAAATGTCAATTATATGGACTGCAAGCCTAGGGTTTTTTTCATGTGCAGTGCCAGGATGCAGTACAGATATTAGGAGTGATCTATATAATGCCAGTAAAGTTGTACTGCATATCTTTCAGTGACAATGTTAATAAGGCACTCATATGAACAATTACAAGACTGCAATCCTACTGTGTACATGTGTCACACGGCATATACTGCTGATACCAATTCAGAGTTCCCGTTCTGACTGCTCAAATATCCAAAGTGCTATTCACAGCATTCTAAAAGAAAATAGCTTTCTATGTTTTTTTTTCAGTACGGCAAGAGTCATTGGTTGATGCCTGTAACTGACCTGAGCAATGTAACACCTCATTTAATCAAAAGTGCATGTTTTTCTAGCCAGCCAGACAGTCGCCATGTTAAAGTGAAATATCTCTTTATGACTTTAACAACTGTCACTAAATATATACAACACCATCTGGTTAGGATTTACAGAGTCCAGCCTTCTACATTGTTTATATAGGTGGTTCTTTGTACGTCATGAAGTACAACAGTGAATTGCACTCTTTTACAATGATGTTACACTTCTGGGGATATATAGAATTATTTAATTGTTTAGAAACCGTACTTAAATCAACAGTTACACCAGGTTCCTTAACTTACATATTCCACTGCATCACTTATTCTGAAACAGTTGATATGCTGAGCTAAGAAACCTATTGGCTTTGAAACCTTTATGATTAATAACAGTGCACTGCACTAAAAACACATTTAGAGACAGACACAGACATGCAGTTCCATTCTGAAGCACAATAAACATGCAAGCTTTCAATCCGTAATCGTCTTCCACGCACCAGCTCACATACTAACACATGTGTCCCACATTAGAATTTTGTTACCTTACCTGTAACCATATGGTAATGAGATGCTAATGTATTTACTGGACTCTATTCTTTCTCACCATGTTGCCTTTACAATACTGGGGAATATGGTACAGAAAGCATTTCATCATTTACACATACAAAACCTTCACATGGCCTGTAACATGCAAAGTACAGCTAGAAACATATAAAAAACCAGTTATATCCTCTGTCTCTTTATCTGGCCTTCTCTCTGACTCTGTGGAACTTCTACGCCCTTGCATAACTTTACTTGTCTGTCTACTTATCTGTTTACCTGCCTATCTATCTGTCTGTGTGTCTATGTAACTGTCTGTCTACCTACCTATCTGCTTGCGTGTCTGTGTAACTGTCTACCTGCCTATCTGCCTACCTATCTATCTATATATCTAGCTATTGTTTTTCCTTCTCTTTGTGTCTTCCTCTAACTTTCTTGTTATACAACTACCTGAGAATGACATACAGTTGTACACTGCTTGAAAAGCACCACCGTGAAAAATGCCATTAGGAAGCATTAACAGATTAAGCTGTGTTTGCAAAAGAAGAACATTAAAATGCTGTGTCCTCCAAGACAGATGGTTTTACATTATGGTCTGTCCTCACTGCCTGCAGACATTTGCTATCATGCTATCATCACCTCCTAAGCAATATCTGGGGGATTAAGGGGAAAAAGAGGACATCACAATAATCCTCCTGAAAATAAACTACGGGTGAAGAGGGCACCAGAAAGAAAGAGATACATAGAGAGGAAGTAGTTTTTTTTTGATATAGGTGTACTCCCTGTCTTGCAGAAATTAGCTAAAACTCTTATTACAATTTATAATGATATTTACATAAGCTAAATAATATATTTATTGTATGGCCAAGTAAAGCCTTCATTGTAAACAGTTTCAATGAAGGTATTCAGTCTATTAAGACACTTGATATGTGATATAGGACTATGTATGTAATTGTTAAATGCCACATACAGAAGTAAAGCAACAGAAACAGAGACATTTGAAACACATGTTTCTAACTTGTTTCCACTATTTCTTCTATTGCCTGTTTTTCATTAAGTATTCTGCAGACTTTTGGCATCATTACCTGCTCAACAAAAGGTAGTGGGCTTCGGGGAAAAAACCTGTTACCACATTTTAATAAAGTTCCATCACAACCTGTGGTTGATGAAAGGCACAGTTTCACTATATCAAAACTCATATTGTAATAAACACATTAAGAAACCAATTCAATTCATATTGATCATACTCTATTGTTAATTATAAATTAGGGAACAGAAACCAGGAAATGTAATTACATTAGCATGTTACCACACAACAATTTCCACTCAGCCACAATGAAACTCTGCCAGCACAATAACAAAACAAGAGAATTTCTGTTTGTAAAATGTATACAACTACAAGATTTGGTGCTGTGAAAGAATGGACACAAAAGAAGTCATCAAATGTTTTCCAATAGGGACTTGCAATTAGCTTCTTAAAGTGGAATGCTCATGTTTAGTAACAAAACCAGCATTCATTGCATTATTTTTTCAATCTCTGCAGGAGATGACTATGTTCAAGTAAAGGGTTACACTTACCCTTCTGTTCCTTCTACAGATAAGGAGGGTTTCACCTCCTGGCAAGTTGTGAATCCTATCAAAGGATCTGTTAATGAGCTGTCATGTTACACCCCCAACCAACTGGCGGTGATGTTATTGCCTTGTAATATTTCACATCATACTATATTAGATGGTGGTGCTATCTTAAAAAAAAAAAGCTGTTTTATGGCAGGACTCCACCACCATCAATACAAGCCAGCTCCCACACTCACAGATACATGATCAAATATGCATGAAGGCTAAAACAAAACCAGAAAAAACAGCATTGGTATTTTGCAGAGTTAGGATTATTTTAGCATCATTAATCACCTTCCATATATAATACTGAACATGTACATAGTTAATTCTTAGAATTTAGGTAATGTTCCATTTCTTCACTCGTTGACCCTTAAAAGCAGCCTCACTAGCAGTCTGTCTGACAGGGGCCAAAACAGAGCTCAACAGCTGCATTAGATGCCAAACTCCAGCCTTCATGAATTGTAGACTCAGTGGGCCTGTTCAGACCCAATTTTCATTATCAAAGCCACTATATTGGTAAAAATAAAAACCTTAATTAAGTGCCCAACCTAGGAAAAAAGTTAAAAGCTAGTTAGATGCACTATACAAATAAACCTGGCATTTGCAGGAGCAGTTTGTTACTGCATTGCCATAGAGAAGAAATGTTGTCAGCTTATCTAGAAAACCTGGAACTCAATTTCTTACCTCAATGTGTAGCACTGTTTAATGAAAATGGTTAAAACTGTGGATAAAAACAAGTCAGTGAATATATACCACATGCAAGTTCAGAGGGATCCAGAAATACACTCTGATGCAGAGTGGAGCTGCTTAGATTTTACTTAACTTGAAAATGCCACTCCATGCAGGTAAATGTTTCCCATTTGCCTCTGTGATTGAAAAGAAATGAGAAGAGGCATTGGTATATATGGAGAAATTATTAGTTTTATAGAAGGTGTTTTCTGCAGAAAGGTAGCCCATGCAACAGAGATTTAGGTTAGCAATAATGTTACCATATTGCTTAGTCTACTTCAAATGCTGCCACTCCCTTGTTCAAGCTCCCTCATAATTTTATTTTTTTTTAGCCAGGAGAGACACACTAAGCTGAAAGGTTTCTTACTGGTTGGACCTGGGAGCACAAGGAAGTTAAATGACTTGCTCAGTGTCGTACAGTATGCCAGTGAGTGCTGTGGGATTGAAACCCAGGCCTCCAGGTTTGCAGGATAATTTTGATTCTCAGGATAATGCTCTGAGCAGTTATCTAGAGAGGGAAAGGCATAACAAACCTATATAATATAAATAACCCTGCCAATTAATGAAACAGAGTGGCATACTTGCAACTACCTTAACTTGATAGACCTGAATCTGTTCTGGCCATCAAAGCATACCACATCTGCACACAATCCATTAGTAATTTTATAAAAAATATTGCTGAAATGGTTATTATGTTTGGTTCTTAGCCCCTGTAAATGTTCTCAGGTTTAGAAAGGAGAGATAGTTGTGTAAAACATTGGAGAAAATCTCTCTCTCTCTCTCTCTCTCTCTTCTCTCTCTCCATCATTCTCTGGCACAGTATATACAAGACTGCAGCTAATAGTTAGAAATAGGTGAAAAACTTCTTCCGCCCGCCTGTTCTGTGGCTTCCTGCATTCTTGGTTGCTGTGTCCTGTGATGTGTGGATGCTGGAATTCATAGGATGCAGGCTCTGGACCCTGTCCCATACTGAATCAGGCACAGGGTCCAGGACTCAGTGGTTGTTGCTGTAAACTGCCAATGTCGCAGCTTGCAGCCAGTGTTACTGAATCTGGGTGATAATGTGTCTGATGCCTTTTTCTGTCCTCCCCTCCTGTTGAGCCCTTACCTAAAAATGAGCCCCTAAAGATTATCCCAAACTTCCCTCCAAATGAGTATAAAAAATAAGTAAAAAATAACAAGCTAAACACTTTACATTTTAATCAGCCTGCTCTTTGGAATACTACTTTTCAGTAACGTGTGGTTTAAAGGAACATGCACTAGCTTTCCAGGCCAGCATTCACACTGCAGACTTGATTTAAGTGGCGTCCCAAAGTTGCCTTGTTTTTTGCTGCATGGTACTGCTAGTTATACTGAGTTCATTGAGATGCAGATTTATTGAAATGGAATCATTTTTAATGTTTGTTTTAAGTGTACTAAATGCTATGGATCCTGGAAGAAAACTACATTTTGGGTTAGCAGCAGCTCTAGGATCATCAGGTAGAGAATGAAATTGTCAGTTTTCCTCAGCACTTCTTTATCCAGAACTGAGCAATGCGCTCCTTGCTACTAGCCATTCAATTTCTAAATGTGCTTCCTATAACTATGTAGTTATTTATTTTGTTTTCTTTTGATGCTATTGCATGAAAATGTGTTTTGGCTATGTATTTTACTTAAGTCAGGAGCCAGGGGAGAGAGACAGAGTGAGAGCAAGAGAGGGAGGAGGAGAGAGAGAGAAAGAGATCGCTTTACTTCTTGTTTTGTAAAGTTACTGCATTGTACAAAGTCAAGATGCATATACGTCTCTAGTTTTAAGTGGCACAACATTCTCAGCCTGCATAAAGTGTTACCTATATCTAATCAATCAGTACTATATGTAACTGGGACACAGACAGCAAATAATGAGTTGCTGTAGCCTGCAAATTCTGGAACAGAAAAGTTATGTCTCATTTTTGAAGGAATACACATAATGCACACTACATAACAGGCTAGACAGTTAAAATCTTCCATTCAGTGATAATGACTGCTCTGCATCTGGCATGTTCTAGTTTTATTTACTTACTTTATAACTTAAAAAGTCCTCAGACTCATTGGGAATAAAAACAGCAAAGCATGTCTGACTCAGAGCTGCAATTGTCACAGACGGGAAGATATCATTTTTCCTGAAGGCACACACACACACACACACACACACACACACCCATGAACATAGTCTGCTCTTCCCTTTTATAGGTACATCAGGGAGTGAAGGAAGACCAAGGGAGGGCTAGTGAGGCTTAATAAAGAGGAGGGAGGGTGGGCAGAGGGTGACTGTGAAAAGGCAGAGATACTAAACAAATATTTTTGCTCAGTATTTACAAAGGAAGTGGGGAAGGTACCTAAAACAAACAGTAGAAACAATCTGGATACAGAAGTTGATGCCAACCCATTTACAGAAGAAAGGGTTCTGAAAGAACTCTTAAAACTGAAGGTGGACAAAGCAATGGGGCCTGATGGGATTCATCCCAGAATTCTAAAGAACTAAGGTAGAACTAGTGACACCACTGCTACCCTCTTTAACAAATCATGGGAGGATTGGGTGGTACCGAGGACTGGAGAAGGGCAGATGTGATTGCCCTTCACAAAAGTGGGAGCAAGGCAGAAGCAGAAAACTACAGACCTGTTAGTTTAACCTCAGTGGTAGGGAAAATGATGGAATCACTTCTGAAGGAAAGAATTGTTGAGTATCTAGAGGCCAGAGGGGCTCAGGACCCAAGGCAGCATGGATTCACAGTGGGAAGGTCATGCCAGACAAATCTGATAGATTTCTTTGACTGGGTGACCAAAGTAGTAGATCAGGGAGGGGCTGTGGACATGGCCTACCTAGACTTTAGCAAGCATTTGACACAGTCCCACACAAAAGATTAATATACAAGTTAGCCAGCCTGTGAGTGGGTCCCAAGATGACAGCCTGGGTAAAGAATTGGCTGGAGAATGGGACACAGAGAATAATAGTAAATGGAGTCCACTCTGAAGAAAGGGGGGTTACTAGTGGGGTACCACAGGGTTCAGTATTAGGACCGGTCCTCTTCAATGTCTTTATGAGCGATATTGCAGAGGGACTGGAAGGAAAAGTATGTCTCTTTGCAGATGACACAAAGATCTGCAACAGAGTTGGTGCACAAGGTGGGGTGGAAAGGATGAGAAGGGACTTGGCATGGTTAGAGGAATGGTCAAATGTATGGCAGCTTAGATTCAATGCTAAGAAGTGCAAGGTAATGCACATGGGAAACAAAAACCCAGGGGAAGAGTACACAGTGGGGGGTGAGATACCAACAACACCAAAAAATGGAAAGAGACCTGGGGGTAGTCATATCAGATGACCTAAAGGTGGGCAAGCAATGTGAGAGGGCAACAAGGAGGGCTGGGGGGATACTGGGATGTATAGGGAGAGGCATCACCAGCAGAAAACAGGAAGTTATTATCCCTCTGTACAGACAATTGGTGAGACCCCATCTGGAGTACTGCAAGCAGTTCTGGAGACCCAGTCTCCACAAGGATATAGACAGGATAGAGGCTGTCCAGAGGAGGGCAACTAAAATGGTGCAGGGCCTGCACTGGAAGACATATGAAGAGAGACTTAAGGAGCTGAATATGTATAGCCTCGAGGAAAGGAGAGAGAGGATGGACATGATAGAAACTTTCAAGTATCTCAAGGGAATCAACAAAGTCCAAGAGGGTAGCATCTTTCAAAAAAAGAGGTGTGCAAGAACAAGGGGGCACAATTTGAAGATAGAAGGGGGGTGGCTCAGAGGTAATGTAAGGAAGTATTTTTTCACAGAGAGGGTTGTGGATGCATGGAATGACCTTCCAGAGGAGGTTGTGGAGTCAAAAACAGTGGTGGAATTCAAGCATGCATGGGACAGTCATAAAGCAATTCTAGGGGGTGGGGGTAGGAAGAAGTAGGCTGCTGGTTAACTAGGATCTGCAGCTTATCCAATAGGTAAGGAAATGGGCAGACTGGGTGAGCCAAGCGGTCCTTATCTGCCATCAAAATCTATGTTTCTATGTTTCTCCACACAGCCTTGGAGCAGGGAGCCATGTATTTCTGAAGTTACAAATTATTAAAATAATCACACCTTCTATACGTATTCTTCAACACTAAATGAATGACACTCCTTTTTTTGTTTATTATTCTTTATGAGAAACCACATTTTGGCATTAACAAAGTGATTGGAAAAACCACACTGCTGTGGCTGAAGTGTTAATATGTGCAAAACATTTGTTGAACTTCTTAAAATGAAAAAGCTGAATGACTGTAGAATTAATTAATATGAAAGTCGATGAGCAGAGAACCTCTTGGGAGATCACATTCCTAGATTCCCAGACCACCAGCCAAAGAAAAGGAGCAACATTCATTTCACTGTCATGTATGGCGATCTCCCCTTTGAAACTGTTACAGTGACAGGGGGAGGCCAGCTATGGGGTGCAGCATAATTTATCTCAAGAGATAGGGACTTTTATTCTTTCTCTGAAACCGTGATTATTTACCCAGTCTGCCAAACAAACAAAGAGAAGTGAAGTGGGCTAGAATTCCCCAGCATCCTTTTACGATACCATTATGGAGCCAGAACATTGTATACTTGAAAATATTTGTTTTAAAGCTGGATTCTGTTGTGCAGATATTGTCCCTGATACTTGTAAAATGACTTGGACAATGAAATGTTTACTCCTAGTATGCCAGCGAATTCACACCGAATTCTCCTTTATTACTTTGTTTGCTAAACTGGGTAATTAGTCATGGTTTAACAGACAGAATAAAAGTTTTGTAAGAAAACCAAAAAGAACACGGCTCAAAGGTTGTAAAAAGGGGAGGCAAGGTACACAAAACAGAATGCAAAGTAAACAAGAGAACCCTTGGCTCACCCAAACCTCACAGGAAAACAACGAGTGCTGTTTTAAAAAAAAGCAACAATTTATTAACGTGGTAGCACCCTGACACAAGATCTACATTTCACGTTGCACTTGGCGCTTTATCAAGATGAAATAATTGCATATAAAACATGTAGTACATAGTGTCAAAGCCATAATCATTCAATTATTTTAATTAAAAATGTACAAGACAACACGTGACATATTATAAAAAGCGTGCTCACTAACAGTTAACACTTCAGGCTATCTGACAAAATTATTCAATTAGCTATTCAGGCTCTTATAGCAAATGAAGTACATGTTTGCCCATCAAATAGTCAGCTTTAGATAGGATAAATACAATATTATGGAAGATCTCCATTAACATATCAATACTGATAACTTTGGATAGGATAAGCACAATATTAGGAAAAACCATTAACCCATCAATAAGCGGTAGCTCATCTAAAAAGACAAAATGAGAAGTTACAAATTATAATACACAAAAGGCCGTCCAAAAGAAACAACTCAAGCACATATTATAATAATAATAATAATACAAAAATGACTGTAAATAATGCAAAAACTATTAGGCAAAACAGAAAATACATAGCAATTCAATCCATTACATCACCTTTTCTTTAAATATGGAGCCAATTGAAAATGTCCATTTAACCCTAGAAAAATGCCAGCTCTTAATTTAATCTGCCAATATGTTTCCTACACATTAATTTATTATATAAGTTCCCCTCTAATGTTATTATAAACTTTCCTAAACCAAAAAAGTAAGCATATACTTCTTTCCTTTTAAGCGAGCATGATTTGCCAATACATTTTCTGGCAAAGCCAAATTAATGTATCTCAAATGTTCCAGAATCCTAGTTTCACGTTTTCTCAGGTGATGTAATGGATTGAATTACCGTGTATTTCTCTTTCTCTATAGATTTTACATTATTTACAGTAATTTTTTGAGTATAATTATTAGTATAATATGGGCTGAGAGTTATTCTTTTGAGACAATCTTTGATGTAATATAATTTGAATGATTATGACTTTGATACTATATACAGTATAACTTGTTTTGTATTTAGTTAATTCATCTTGATAACACGTCAAGTGTGATGCCAAATGTGAATCTTTGTATCAAATGTACTACCATTAATAAAATTGCCTTTATTTTAAGCAGGCGCCTTCCTTGTTTCCTGTGAGAATAAAAGTTTGCATTACTTTCTTTCTTGAGCTAATCTTGGGACCTGTTAATGAATAATGTACATCCTTCATTTCTGTGTTAAAAGCAGTGTTTCCCAGTTTTTAAGAGGGTTCTTACCTTGCAGCAGATCAAAGTGAAAAAATTAGGTTAACTCAAACAAGCGTTGTGTTTTACAAATTCATGCCCGCTATGAGGTTTTAAGTTTTACAAATGGAAGACCATGCTTTTATGACTACTTGAAGCTGAATCTTGATGCATCATTCTTTAATTTTAACTTGTTTCATATGCTTTAAACATGGCATTTGGAGCGTTGTTATATATGCTTTACTAAGATGCTTCTGTTGTTTAAGACAATCAACAATGAGCCCTTACAAAGTATACAAATGCTAAAATTAGGAACATCCATCTGTCTCTGTGGGACTCATCTGATTCCTTCTGGCATGGGATTGAAGGGGAAATTTGATTTTTAGATTAACATCACACACACACACACACACACACACACACACACACAGGCAGGTATAAGGCCAGTGACTGAATCAATATTTCTGGCCCACAGAAAATGACAGTGGTCCACTGGGTAATGTATTATGTATTCAAACTGTTGACTATGGGTCAGTGGTCATCACACCTCAGTGTGTTTTGAAGTGTGAGTTGACACACCAGGTATTTTTTAACACACAGGAAAAAAAACTGTTTATGATTTATTTAGAAAATAATTCTTTCCTGTGAAATATTCCCTGAAAACAACAACATAGTTGTATTCTCTTTTTTAACCAGGAGACACTAAGCTGAAAGGTTGTTTACGGGTGCAACATGAGCACAAAACTGAAGTGACTTACTCAGAGTCACACAGATATGCAAGTGGGGCTGTGGGTTCAATCCTCAGGTCTGCAGCTCACAGCCTTAACCACTGTGCTATATTGCCTTACTTTGTGATAGAGACAAACCTAGAATATGGGCTATCCAATTACAGGACTGTCATTTGACCAACCTATTTCAGTGCAGTATTGTAACAAATATGGTGACTAGAATGTTCTTAGTGTGGACAGAACAACACTGATGCTACAACACGGTAATTACTCAGTTTTACAAATCCGATAAATTAACATACTGTAATAAGAATGGAATAGGGTTGACAGACAGAGTACCAGCCTACTAGTTGAGAGTAACAATCTGCGGAATGAACTTAATACCACCCACCACATTTAGGTTTGATTCCTACAAACTCCCTTGCAGACTGAACAACTCTAATCAACAGTCACTCCAACTACTCCAGTGCTCCCAGGTCACCACTGAGAACACACACTTGCTGCCTGGTGGCCTCATCTGTTACCCAAACAGTATAAGAAAAAGACAATGAAAGCAATGTTACTTTTAAAGTAGCACCTACTACATTTATATCTGAGATACTTTTTATTTTCCTGTTGGTTACCTGGATTTGTTTTATCTTATATTAGTAACTCTGATGTGATATAGCACTCTGTCGAGTTGATATATCTAGCTGTGTGCTCCTCCATTGCATCAGCAGTATTATTATTTTACTGACTGACATAGCAGCTGATCGGGAAGAGCCACTCAGTATGTCCATGACAGTCACCTGTGATGTCACTGTCACTGAGGTCTCATTGGTGATGCATAATGCTATCACATAGAAAACTCTCTACTCAAGCAAAACACAGAAGGAAAATACTTCCAGCAAGATAAGGTTATGACCACTTCTTTACATTTTAAACATTTTCCTGTCTGCCATTAGGTGGTTCTACTAGTTGTTTAACATATTAATATAACATTTTAAATAGTAACATCTTTATCAATGTGTCATAAGGTATCCTCACTCCTGTCAAGTAAGTATCTATGAACTGAGATGCGTTTCAGAGCCCAGAATGGCATGTCAATTTACCGAGATGCTAGCAGGGTGGGCCACTGTTTTGTTTCACTGCTGCATACTGGCTGACGCACCAACACCTCACTGATGTACAGCGATTCCTGTATTTTACAGTGATTTACAGACATCTACAGGGAAAATATTCCCATATACTTGTATTTTTTATAGAGGACAACACAGCAATTTGGCTTCCAAAGAAATTCATGTAATCTACAGGAAACTACATGGAGAATGGAAATATGCAAATCTGGCAACACTGAACACACCCCATTGTTAAATATCAGTGTGCATGACAACATGGGGTGGGTGCTTGCATCATTATTGAAAAATCAAACATTTACTGAACTAAAATTAATTGTACAGGACATGTTTTCGCGAACCAGAGGGTCCTCTCCCACAGACAGCAGGCTAACTGAGTAGTGAGTGGCCACTACACTGTTTTATTGATTGTCAGCTTTTCACAGCTATGTCTTCCACAACTTGCAACCTCAAGATGTTCCAGATTATGCTCAGACTGTATGTAGTATTCTTTAACATGGTAATATTCCTGGATGTACCTTCTGCACACCTTTGTTATACATGGTGCTCTTTATTTTCTAGTCTTCACGGATATAGTTGTATATTTACTTGCCATTTCATTTTGCTTTTACATGTATTATATCAGGATTGGCCATACCTGCATCTTGTATTGGCTACAGTTTGCTTCTTTATTGAATGCCTTGATGGTTGCCTTCTCCTTATGCCTGCAGTAATATACATTGTAAGGTCTTTTGTGATACTTGGGACAGACATAGGGCAATTCTGGTGGGCATGGGAAGAAATAGACCTTTTATTAACTAGAATATGCAGCTCACCCAATTGGTAGGGAAATGGTCAGACTGGGTGAGTCAGCTGATCCTTCTCTGCCACCAAAGTCTATGCTTCTGCACTTCTACTCTCCAATTATGTGACCTTTTCCTGTACTGTGGTTGTGTTTCTTATGCTACTCTTATCTCTTAACCTTCCCACTCCTTCCCTCCCCTTTTTGCGTTCACTTGCGTGCATCCACAATGAACATCTTGTCACAGTATGACTTTTTGGAGTGTGTGACCCTTCTATCGTATAACAGTCTAAGTGTAGCAGATGTGACCTACCACACCAATACATGCTTAGCTGTCTATGACAGCAGTTCAGCAACAGTGGTCTTCATGAAAGACTTCTAGCAATCACTGGTATACCGTGTGTGTAATTAGCATACTGATGTCATCCTTTTCCCTTGGCTGTTGCAATCCTCCACTTCCTCCCTCTGCTAATCTCTCCTGCTCCCTGTGTATTGTGTGCTGGGGGTTCCCAATCCCCTCAGCTCCATGCCCCCAAGCACACTGTATGGTTGATGGGGCCCAGTCCTATCGCTGCAGCCCCCAGCAAACCCCAGGTAGCATGCTGGGACCCACCCAGCATGCTCATGCACTTCCCAAGCACATTGATAGCTAATGGGGTGCCCAGTTCCATCAGTTCCAGACCCCATAACAAATACCCAGGTGGCATGCTGAGGAACCACCCAGCATGTCAAAACTTTTCTGCATTGTCCTTTTTTTTCACCCTAAAAAAAAACAGAAAATAGTACCTTGCTGTCCTTGGGTGCCCTCTCCCCCAACCCACAACTACCCTCTGTACATCCCTTCCCTGCATCCCCTCTCATCACTTATCTCCAGAGCCCTGTACAATGTTCTTTGGTGGGGGCGGCAACATGTCTATACTCTTCAAAGCTGACTGACAGACTGAAGAAATGCCAATAAGTTGTATAATGGCATGGATAGGGTTTGTCAACTTATGTAGATATCTAAGCCATTTTGCATTTGGCTTATTTTTAAACATGGGTTCTTGGGACCCCACCTCATAAATTCAGTCACTGTCATACCGTTATTTTTATCCTGAAAGGTGATTTCCTAGTCATCATGCAGAATGATCTTTTAGGACTGATTAATGTACCAACAATGTCACTATTCATGAGGTGGGCTCCCAAAATGTATATGTAGCAAATTTGGTGAAAAAATTCCCCAAAATAACTGTGTCATGGCGCTGATGAGCTGCTTCCATGCGCACTCATACCTTACCAAATCTGCAATATTTTCCTCCAGATTTTCAACACTGTCATTTCTCACACCTCTTTATGAAAAGTACAGCTGCCATTTTCACATCCTGGCCAAAATGTGTTTTCACATCTGTCTCCACAATGGTGCAGTCACTGTGGAAATCAATGTTAAGAACAGATTATGAGCAACCACAGTGATACCATTCATGAGAAAGGTCACAAAATGCCTATGTTGAAAACCTGGTGAAAAAAATTCCAACAAATGACACAGTTAGGAGCGCATTGTTGCAGTTCCCATGCCACTCATACCTTCGAGAATTTGTAATATTTTCACTCCAGATTTTCAACATTGCCATTTTTTTCACACCTCCTTATGAACACTGCAGCTGTCATTTTTCACATCCTGCCCAAAAATGTGTTTCTGCACATCCAGTGCACAATGGCATGGTTGCCGTGGAAACTCAGCATTCAGAACATATTATGAAAATCATACTGCCACTGTTCATGCGCAGAAGTCATCAAATGCCTATGTTGAAAATCTGATGAAAGAACTCCTTAAAATGACTGTGTTAGGGACGGCGTTACTGTACAGTTCCACATACACTTGAAAGTGGGAGAATGTTTTATATTTTCACTTCAGATTTTCAGCATTGCCATCTTTTCACACCTGCCTATCAAAAGTACAGCCGTCTTTTCACATCCTGCCCAAACTGTGTTTTCGCACATGTGAAGCAGAATAGCACAGTCACTGTAGGAAATCACCGTTCAGGACAAACTAACAAAATCCACAGTGCCACTGTTCATGAGTAGAGGTCCAACATGTGTGTGTGTGGGGGGGAGTGGTCCAAAAAAAAACATGTTGCAAATTTGTCTGCAAATACCAACCAAATGCCCCTGGGCATTAGGGTTCCTAACTATAATATCCCACCTGCCACAAACTGAGTAGGCATCAGAAGTGTTCACTGGATTGCTGGCTGTATGATCAAGCCATTCCACCTCCACCACACCCTACAGCCCCTAACAGGCATAGAGGTTGTGCCTTGGACTCTTCACCCCCAAAGTTCACCCCATTCTCCTATACTGCACCCATTTCCATGTCTCCTTATGGAATGGGGTGACTATAAAGCTGAACACCACAACGCACACCTCAACACTTCAGTATCTGCAGGATAGAGTGAGGTTAACTGATGTGAACATTATGGTCGATGATCCAAAGGCACACCTCAGTGACTTTCCATCTCTGTTGCATAGGAGTGGGAGTGCCATCACTTCAGTACTTCACTGCCATTCCTATTCTGCATCTGTCTTACTCATGCATTTCTAATGGTAATACCAGCAAGCAAACATTCGGCATTGACAAATGCTTGTCTTAATCTGTCCCAAGCACTGATTTCCCACAACGACTGTGTTACTATGCGCTGGAACTGTGAAAACACATTTCGGTCAGGATGTGAAAAATAACAGCTGTACTGCTCGTAAGGAGGTGTGAAAAAATGCCACTGTTGAAAATCTAGCATGACAGTATTACAAATCTGCAAAATTACAAGGGTGTGTGGAAAGTGAGCAATGCATGCTTGTAACACATTCATTTGATGAACTATCATCACCAAATTTTCAACATAGGCACTTTAGGACCTCTGCTCATGAACAGTATCACTGTCATTGTCTTAATCTGTCCTAAGTGATTTCCCACAGCAGCCACTCTATTCTGCACTAGAAGTGCAAAAACATATTTCGACCAGGATGGGAAAAATGACAGCTGTACTGTTCATAAGTAGGTGTGGGAAAAGGGCAATGTTGAAAATCAGGATTGAAAATATTATAAATTCGTGAAGTTATATGTGTGCTTGCAAACTGTGCAACGCACATTCATAGCACAGACAATTTATGGAATATCATTACCAAGTTTTCAACATAGGCATTTTAGGACTTCTACTCATGAACAGTGTCACTATCATTTTTCTTAATCTGCCCGAACACTGATTTCCCACAGTGACCACACAATTCTGTGCAGATACGAAAACACATTTTGGCCAGGATGCGAACAGTGACAACTGTACTGTTCACAAGCAGGTGTGAAAAAATGCCAATGTTGAAAATCTGGAATGAAAATATTGCAAATTTGCAAAGTTACGAGCATGCGTAGCAACTACACAATGCACGCTTGTAAAACAGTAATTTTTTTTGATTTTTCCACCAAATTTGCAACATAGGCTTTTTGAGAACCCAACTAATGAACACTGGCACTGTCGTTTCATTAATCAGCCCCAAAAGGTGATTCCGTGCAGTGACCGTGAAATCACTTTCAGGACTGATTAATGCCATGGCAGTTCCAGAATTCATGAGGAGGGGTCCCAAAAACCCCATGTTGAAAATTTGGAGCCAAAATTCCCAAAAATGACTGAGATATGCATTAAGGTTGGAAAACCCCTATTCATTCCATTACAACAGTTTGCTAACATTTCCCTCCCAGTTACATGATCGGTTTTGAAGGTGCAGGCGTGTTCCCGGCACACGAAAATCATCACGCTGAGCTCAGGAGGTAAGTATGGGGTGGGGGTGTGTGGGGAGGCAGAATGAGCAGTGGCCTGGTGCGGGTTGTGGGTGGGGGGCAGGAGACTGCCGAGGACAGTTTCCAGCCTTTTGGGGTTAAAAAACAAAAGATGTTGGAACCATTTTTATTTACAAGGGCATATGGCACTAGGTGGAGTAACAATATACCACGAATCTTTCTTTGGGTGGGCAGCTGTAGCCAATGGGGATTAGGCACCCCTGACACACAACAAAGAAGTTACCACCATGCTGATGGGACTAGGCATCATTGAAACAATAAAGCAAGTTGCAATGCCGATGGGGTAGGCTCCCAGTCAGCAAAATAAACATCAGAGCCGACCAGATGGGTTGAGCCCCGTCAACAATAAATGTGGGGGTAATATTGTTTGTGAACATGGCAGCAAACCATGCTAACAAAACAAAATCAATGTTCCTACAACCTGCAATGACAGGTCCTCCCTCATTGCAGCGGATGGCTGATGCTGCACAATAAGAAGTCCCTGATTGCAGTGGCTAAATTTTTCCAAGTCAGTGGCATGGTTGAACTACTGTCAGCAACAGCATGCTAGTACTAAGAGAAGCAGGATAGCCTTTGCAGGCTGTTGGGGCATGGCCTGACGTGCCGCCCTCAAAACCTGCTTGTGGAGAAACCTGCACAACATGTTTCTTGCGCATCGTGCAATCAACATAAAAATGTCTATGTCTTTCAGTTGCTGCTCTTGTTTCCCTCAAAGCGCATGTAAATGGGTATTAAAAGTGCCACATCAGTTTCTGAAAGAATACAGCACTGAAAATGTACAAGTTCCGTGGAACCCCTCAGTGAATAAAATGTGACTAATACTTGATATGTCTGGGTGACTGACAGCTGTCTAATGCGACCTATCTCACTTTCTATTACCTCTCTCCCTCCCCTCTGTATTCTTAATAAATATATTTTCAAGCTACTACATGCCTATGTCTTTCTGGGTATGCTGTCGCTACAGTAATTTACTGACAACACTACACAACAACGTGTCAAGGTCAATCAGGTAAAATGAGGACCCTGCCACTGTTTCTGAGGTGTTGCTTCCTTGAATCAACTTCAAATTTAGGTTGATTAATTTCACTCTGAGGGAGTTGCGAGATCAAACTCCTGCATGATGATTCTGGCATGATGGCCTGAAGAAACATGGTATAAGTGTCTGCCTTCATTGACCACAAATAAGCTCAACATGAAAATGTTGCCGTATCTGTTGACAATGACTGTTGATAACTGCCATGGATCAAATACACATAATTATTCACAGACACACATCAATACTTTTTGCTATCCTTCTCGGCATCTCTCTACTCACTACCAATGCAAATACAAACAAGCAAACATTGGCATTGGCAAATGCTTCATTTGTTGTTTTACCCCCCATTGTATTCTTCACAGGGCTTGTTTCCCAGGTGCATTAGTTACACTTCTTTGCATTGAATCCGATGCCATACTTCACCATTCCTCCATACCAGTCCCTTCATCCTTTCCTCCTCATAGTGTATCAACCTGTTGAATCATTGTGTCAAAAGAGCATATTTTCCTTCTAGACCCTCTACAATGACACATATGAAGACATTAAAAGGACGGGACCCAATTGAACCCTCGGTCCCCACAAACCCCTCTTTCTTAGGTGATCCATTACAGTACTTTCTGTGTCCAGTTGTCCAATAATGTTTCCCAGGCTACCACCTGGGCCCCTCCCAGGAGTTGAAGACTACTAATCTTTTGTGTGGGACTGTCAAATCCCTTCTAAAGTCTAGTGACCATGTCCACAGCCTCAGTCTACTACGGTCATCACAAAGAAATCTATTAGATTCACCTGACAGCGGCCCCGCTGTGAAACCATGCTGCCTTGGGTCAGCCCTGGCACTAAGTACTCAACAATACCCTTCAGTACTCATCACTCCCCTACCACAGAGGTCAGACTGACAGATCTTAGTTTTACCTCTGCCTTGGCCCACTTTTGTGAAGAATTACATCTGCTGCCTCAGTCCTAAGGTACCACCCATTCTCCCTGGTTTATTAAAAGAAGCCAGTGGTTCCACTAATTCCCCCTTAATTCTTTTAAATTCTGGGGTGAATTCCATAGGACCCATAGCTTTGTTCACCTTCAGTTTAGGAGTTCTTGCTGACCCTTTCTTCCATGAGACTGGGATTGCCCTCCTATCAAAGTGCTTCTGTTAATTGGTTGACGCCCCTCCTCTTTATGAATACAGGCGAAATATTGTTCAGTATTCCTGCTCACTACCCCCTCGCACCCACCGTTACTTCTATTCAGCTCACTATCCCTCCTTTGTCTTTCAGCTCACTGATGTGCTATAAGGTTTATCCCCCTTCATAACTAGGTTAGCTATCCTTTCATCAGTTTGGACCTTTGGTATTCTGACATCCTCCTACTTCCTTACCTTAACGATACAGCTCTTTCCTGCTCCTTCTGTGTTTCCATATACTTCAGAATGCTATCTTTCTTCAGCTTTCACAGCCACCTCTTTGACAACCATAGTAGCTTTTTCTCATTTGTTTATTTACTTCCACAAAGGCATTGCCTCTCTGATGCCATTTTGATAATCCCATTGTTGCTCCACCTCCTTCTAGTCTGTTTGCTATGGTGCTACGATGTCTCTATCACCCAAAAGTCACCTTCCAAGTCAGTGCCCTCACTTTTGCATGGCCAGCTCTAGCTGAGTTGCGGAAACCACACTGTTTGATGGTCACTGTTCCCAGATGGCAACCACTTCTAGATCTAAGATCCTCGCCCGTTTGAGTACAGGTCTAAGGTGCCCTCACCAGTGGGTTCAAACTAGCTATCTGAGGCCTACCACCTGTAGAGCATCAAGAATAGCCCTGCTCTTGGATGTAGTTGCAGCAAATGTGCTCAAATTAACATCTGCATATTCAGGTCTCCATCAACATATCTCCTTTCTCTGCCATTCTAGAATGCCTTCTATCATATGTCCATTCCCTCCCCATGGGGTCTGTACACAACCCCTGTGCGGTTGGCTTGCCTTTCCAGTCTCAAGGTGACCCACAGTGCCTCTCTCCCCCCTATTTACTCTTTTGTTCAGTTACTTTTTATCCCTTCCTTCATGAGCTTCTCTCCCCCACTTCCCCTGCCTGGATTTCTCCTGTGGGTTAGCCACCTAGTATGTGCTGTCAGTTTACTCTGTGTACCCGTAACATGACACTACAATATCCAGGCATCCTCTTCATCAGGCCCAGCTCAAGCGTACCCCAAACTATGAGCATTGGTACAGGACCCCTCTATTTCGTGCCTCCTTTTTTGCCCATCCTGTCCTTCTTGCCTTTGTCCTTTCTCCATTTAACCCTGCCCTTCTCCCTATAAACATATATTGGTGTTTACATGCCTACATGATTTTTGCTGGGACTAGGTTCCTGCTCCTTTCCAGTGCCTCCTTTGACTGGTTACACAATTGCCAATGAAGCATTAAAACCTAGCCTAGGATCTGGTTCCCTCCTGGACAGATGCAGCCACCATAACAGTGCAACACTCCACAGTGAACCCCAGTCCCCAATGAAGCAAATCCTGGGCGCCCACAATTTTTCAACCACTGGTTAATCATGGTGTGGAACACCTAGCCTCTTCTATACCATAGATGGGCCAGCACCTGAAGGTTACCATACAGGCTTCTTGTCTAAGGCCCCCAATTCCAAACTCTTCTGCACTTCTCTAATCCCTTTCTTGAGGTCATTTGTCCCTAGGTGGACAATGACATTCAACTCACTCCCGTGCAGCTACTCAACAATGTGAGGTCGCTCCTGTCCTCAAGCCATGGTACCAGGCAGGCACCTTACCTCCTCTCCTTCCTCCCAGTTCTACCTTCCCAACAATAGGTCCCCACCAGGTTGTTCCTTCCCTCCAGGTCCCTGCTACCCTCTGTGGGTGCTAACTGGAGGTTCAATATCCTCCTTGGTCTCCACTCGGGTGCCTCATGGGAAACCACTGCGCCAGATATGGGTGGGAGGTACAGCTCAGGATACCTCTGTTCCCACCTCACCCTCCTGGGCCCACTGTGGTCCAATAACCTCTTTCTTGGCAACCTCTGAGGCAACGACAGGGAACGATGAACCCTGGAGAGAGGTCCCACAAATCCAAGCCAACTCAGCCTGGAGACAACCTCTCCTCAGCAGAGGTGCCCACAGACGGGACAACACCGCATCCTCAGAACATCTCAAGACTGCTGCTCCACAGCAGCTGCATCCTCCCATCACCTCTTCTTCCAGCCCCAACTGTTTGCAATCCCCACTCTCCTCTGTTTTTTCTCTCCTTACTTTCTACCTGTGCCTTTAAGCTCCTGGTGTCTGTTCTGAGACAAAAATATCTGCCTCAGTGCCCCTACCTCAGGGCAGACCTCCAGCTAGAGGCAGGAGGCTACTCTTGCCCGCTAGGATGGTGGGTCTTTGGTGGCTCTATGATCACTCCTTCCTGCTCGAACAGAGTTCTATTGTCATCAATCCTATAAAAGTGAAATAGCTTTGGGTGGGAGGAAGGCAATATAGTCCCATGAGGTCAATCACAGTCCCTTTCTGGTGTCTTCTGCCAAGCTAGCAGAATCTTTCCATGATCTTTAAATGCAGCTTCCTTCTAGCTAAGCCACTCCCCTGTACTAGATCTCTAAGTATTTAAATCTCACAGCAATCAGTCCTCAATCACCTGTGATTTACACCTGAATGCAGTTCAGATAACAGTTAGTTCAGTTAACTCAGACAAACACACACTTTTTGTTTTTGTTTGTTTGTTTCCTAATTAAAGGTCCAAACAAAGTTCCACTTCTTTAGTCAGTAGAAGTCAGTCACAGCAGTCCTTTCTCTGTTCTTCTGTAGCTCTTACTGTGCAGCCTAGTAATCTGAGAGGAGCTCTGTGAAAGTGCAACAATACTAATCATTTACATGATAATGGTAATATGGTTTTGTCTAACTACTTTCTTTGGCAATGACTTTTTGTTTGTCTCCTGTCTGTCTGGATTCAAATTGGACAATCAGTTCTGAGTGGGACTAAAATAAAGTCAGACTACAGGGGCTGTCTGAAGTCAAAATCTGCCGAAACAACAGTTTTGAATTGACTCCTTTTGGCAACTGAAGGGGAGCTCTTGCTGACAGCAACAAATAAGCAAACCAAATATTTTAGATCATAAATCCTGGGCTGATGCAGTTGCAGTTAGTTCTGAGCTGGGAAGTGAAATGAAAACTCAAAAATATTTGGGCAGCAATCCCAGTGGATTTACAAATCCCTGAAAGAGCTGAGTTTTTGGCTTGCATGTCTGCTGCTGCTCCTGAGGGAAGAAAAATTATTTGGACTAATCAAGTTGTACAAGCTAAGTAAGCTAAAGTGGACCAGGCTCAACAGAAGAGACCGAAGATTTTATGAATCATCGACTGGGAGTTCAATTACCCTAAGCTCCTGGTGTGTCCGAACTTGCAATTTTGACAGGGAGCACACTGGTACAGAAGTCTGGTACATGTAAATCTACTATGAGCTACCATGGCTTGAAGTTGATTCCCCACTGTGAACTGTGTTCTGCTTGCTGGGCTATACCGGCCCAAGCAGACCATCAGAATTTGTCTCCATACAGTCTGGTGCCAACTACCCACTACGACATCAATGAGAGATCTGCCAGGATCCCCGATCCATGCTGAGATGACTCCTCTGCGACTCGTGTGAGCCCTGCTTCTCCTGGCATTCAGTCAACACCTGCAGTCGATTTTTTTCAAGCCTGTGTCAGTCTTGGGTATCATGGTAAAACATAAAGGGTGCCCACAACAATCAACGTGTATCATCAGTTGTCTTGTTGTTTCCCTTATGAACTAGCCCTCTGGTTCCGATTACAAATATTGTACTGTGCATGTTGTATTGTCATTACAGGGCCCCAACAGCTGCAAACCATGAGCAACATTCTACTAGCCATTTCTTCTCAACTGGTACCCAGGGTGTGACTGTGGAGATAAAACGCATGCATAACTGCTTATTGATATATTTAAGCTAATTAACCGATTTTCCCCTTCTGGACAAGTCCTTGAATAAATCAGATCTAACTTTCTGCATATAATCTTTAGGGTTCAATTTGTCAAAAGTACTGTACTGTTATTTGCTGTACTAACCGTGTTTACTGGGGTCCAAGGGTGAACCAGAGGAACCAGCCTGGTGGTAGTACAAACAGTGGGGAGCTGTGTGTGTGAAGTATTATGAAGTGATGACTTACTGTTCAAGCCACTAGAAAGAGAGTTACAGTGCCCAAGGGCTATCCCAGGTGTGACCACTACCAACTGACTCTGGTGGGCCTTGAATTCAGGCCCCATAACCTACTACTAGCCAAGCAGGCAGGTGTAGCCATGAGGAGAGTACCACCGAAGTTACAGAATGTGAGCACTCAAATAAACAAAGACCTGACAGAAACAGAAACATAGAATCTGATGGTGATAAGGTCTTGGCCCACCAAGTCTGCCATTTTCCTACTAATGGATAAGCTGCAGATCTAAATTCTTAAGCCTACCACTCCTACTCCCGCAAATTAACATATGTCTGTCCATGCATTCAAAGATTCCCTCATGTTTTTGACTCCACCTCCTCAGGATGATTTCCATATCAACAACCACTTGAAAAAAAATACCCTCATTTACCCCTAGGCAGTTCCCTATCTTCATTGTGCCCCTGTTCTTGCACTCTTTTCTGAAAATGCCCTCTTGGACTTGTTGATTCCTTGGTACTTGAAAGTTTCTATTGACCCCCATCGCTTCTCTTCTTGAGGGTATACATATTAAAGTCTTCAATCTCTCTCTTCATATCTTCTGGTTAGACTGCACCATTTAGTTGCCCTCCTCTAGATAGCCTCCATCCTGTCTATGTCCTTGCAGCGATGGGGTCTCTCAGAACTGCTGGTACTCAGATAAGATCTCACCAACTGTCTGTACAGAGGATAACAACTTCCTATTTTCTACAAGTGTTACCTCTCCCTATACATTCCAGTATCCTACCACCCTTCTTACTGCCTCTCCCATTCTTGCTCCTTTTGGTAATCGTGACCAACCCCAAAGTCCCTTTCCATTTTGTTGTTGTTATATCTCACCCCCCATTGACTCTTCCCCTGTGTTTTGTTTCCCAAGTGCATTTACATTTCTTTGCATTGAATCAAACTGCCACCATTTAACCATTCCTCAAACGCCAAGTCCCTTGCATCCCTCACCCCATATTCTGTATACAACCTGTTGCAGATCTGTGTCATCTACAAAAGAGACATACTTTCCTTCAGTCCATCTGCAATATCACCCATAAAGTCATTAAGGGACCAGTCCAATCTGAACACAGTACCCTGCTAGCACCTCCTTTAACGATGGACTCAGGTTTACTATTCCCTCATGTCCTGTTGTCCAAAATCTTTACCAAGATACCACCTGACACCACTCTAGACTAGCTAACTTGTATATTAATCTTCTGTGTGGGACTGTAGCAAACCAGCAAAGGCAAACTTCCTGATAGGGACCTGAAAGCGTGATCCCAGGTAAAAAAATGACAGGTGGCAACCCACAATGACCCATTTCCTCTCTATTCTCTCTCCTCAGACTCAGAAAGGTAAGTTGTTCAACCTGTTTGAAATTAGAGTATCGAAGTGTGAGTGTCTAGTGATGTCCTGTCTCACAGAAATAGATCAGTAGTAGTAGTACTATTTATAAGTTCTTGTTCAAGCTCAGTCAGATTCATTTCCAGTGAAAATCAAATAATTCAATGCAGTCAATGATTTAAAAGATGCTGGTTAAACTAGCAGACTTGCCTGCTATATGGAGGAGAGGTTAGTTAAATGTACATATGGGATGTGGGGCAGGGAACAGGGAAAGATGGTGGGGCCCTGTAGGGGCTGCACAGGGGCCCAGATAGTTAGCTGGCCTGTGCATAGGCTACCTCAACCTCCCAAGGAGAACTCTGCAAGTCAGGAAACCTGGTGGAAGTATAAGGAGGGTTAGGCAATCAGAGAGCAGGTCATGTAACTGTGTTTGAATAACAAAACATTCCTGCCAAGACAACCTGGAATAGGTTGGAGGAGGACAGGATATTTAGATGATAGATGGCAGTTAGAGCAGAGATGCAAAGTAATGGGACTGCAAAGAAAGATGGGAATATTAACTAACAGACACTGTGCAAATCTAAGACACTTAGTAGATTCAGAACTTGGAGGCACCATCAGGTCCAAACAACAGCTGCAGTAACAATGAATTAAATAATAATAAAATCCCTGCTCTAAATAATGGTCCTGTAAATAAACAAGTAAAACCTTTGCTCTGATAGTAGTCCTCACTGTGGCCCAACAACATATCAATTACATCAGTATTATATTTACAACAACAGTCGGTTCACTAAAAACTCCGAGTCCACGGACAGTGATAACAAACATTTATCAATACAATGTTGCGCTAACATATTGGGTGGTTGTAATTATTAGTTCCAGCCTGCTAAAGCATGCACAATGACTTTCCAATCATATTCACAGAAAGTGGGAGGGCAGGGCCAGCAGTACAGCAATTGCCAGGGGTGAAGAGGTGGACAATAGTACATTCAAAACCAAAAAGGTCCTGCAGAGCTCTATAGGTGAAGTGGACAAAGCAGGAACCAGATGGCATATACCCAAGGATATTGAGAGAACTGTGAGAGATAGCAGTACCTCTGGCACATGTTCACTGAGTCATTCAACATAGATTGGAGGAGGCATGTGGTCTCTACAGAAGCAGGGAGGCCCGGAACAATAGGCCAACTGACCTCACCCAGTAGTGGGAAGATCATGGAAACATTGCCAAAAAGAAAGATAGTAGGGCATCTGAAGCCATCAGGCCAAGGACCATAGACAACATGGTTCACGTGGGGACATCATCTCAGACAAATCTGGTTAATTTTTGACAGAGACAAAATAAATGAATCAGGTGGGGCGTGGACAGCGCTTACCTTGATTTCAGGAAGCTTCAGACACCATCCCACAGGAGGCTGATAGTAGCTGGGTAGGCTGGGCATGGAAAGGGTGGTAAATGGGGTTAGAAACTGGCTAACAGACGAGCAGAGTGGTTTAATGGGGTGCAATCTAGAGGTGACCAATGGGATGCAGGGATCGGTCCTGGGGCCAGTCTGTCCAATGTCATTAGTAACAGGGGCATCACCAGAGTCAGTGACCATCACACAGTGTGGCACAATATAGACACTACGACACAGACAGACACACAAGGTGTAGGTCCCAGCTTGCTGGAGGGCAGGCACCTGGGGACCAGTGATCATCACACAGTGAGGTTAAATATGAAGACTATGACACAACAAGCCACTTAAGGTGAGAGACCTGACTGCTGGAGGGCAGGCACCTGGGTTCATGATCATCACAGTGTGGTTCAATATGCACTATGACACAGACAAGCCACTCACATGGGATTGTCCAGCGCTGGAGGCAGGCACCTGGGTCAAGTGACCATCACACAGTGTGGCTCAGTGAAACTGACACAGATCGCCCTCAAGCTGATGGTCCGGCTGCTAGGTTTGGCAGCGGTCAGTGATCATCACAATGTGGTTCAAATAGACACTATAGAATAAACCACACACAGGTGGTCCCAGCATTTGGGAGGGCAAGTAACAAGTCCTGAGATCACCACAATGGTGGTTCAATATGTGCAATATGACATTGACAAGCCACTCAAGGTGGGGTCCTAGCTAGCTGGATGGCAGTCATCAGGGGTCCAATGATCATTGCAAAATGTGGTTCAACAAACACTATGACACAGACAAGCCACTCATAGGTGAGGTCCTGGTTTGTGGAAGCGCACTTGTTGTCCATATTCATACACAGTGTGGTTCAATATGTGCACTATAACAATGACAGACCACAAATGTGAGGGTCCTGGCTTGCTAGAGAGCAGGCATCAGGGCCAATGATCATCTCTCACTGTGGTTAAATATGAGCTCTATGACCTGACAAGCAACAGAAAGGTAGGGCCCACACTTGATGGAGGGCAGGAACACTGGTTCCAATGATCATCACACAGTGTGAGTTCAATATGTGCACTACAACAATGACAGGCCACACAAATGTAGGGGTCCAACTTGCTGGAGCAGGCACCTGGTCAATGATCATCCACAGTATGGTTCAATAATACCAGCACAGGCAAGCCACACAAGTTGGTCCTGGCTTTCAGGAGGGCGGCACCTGGGGTCAGTAATCATCACACAGTGGTTCAAAATAAACACTGACACAGAAAGCCACACAATGCTGAGGGTCCCGACTTGGAGGGAAGGCACAGGGTCAGTGATCATCATACAGTGTGGATCAATATGAACACTATGACACAGACAAGCCACACAAGGTGGGTTCCTGGCTTGCTTTCCAGCAGGCATCTGAGAACATGATCATCACACTGTGGTTCAATAAAGCTATGACTCAGACAAACCAGTCAGATGAGGGTCCTGGATTGCGTTAGGGCAAGCACCAGGATCAGTGATTCTTCAGTGTTGCAATAAAAGGAGCTGAGGCAAAAATGGATAAAACAACATAAAAGGAGACCCAGAACACCAATGCCCAGTCAAAAAAAAAGCACAGACTAGCCCTGATGGAAGAGACTTGAATATTGGCAGTCACAGAAACATGGTACATGGAGAACCATGACTGGGATGTCAACACAGACCACACAATCTAGAGGGACAGGGAGGAAAAGGAGATGGGTAGCTCTCTACACAAGAAAGATCAGCTACAGAACTAAAAGTAAAGGAGACAAAGTAACTCAGGACACCTTGGAGACAGAATGTCTGAAATCCTCACAGGTTATACAGACCCGTCTCAAGGAGAGAAATGAACAAGAAAATGATAAGGCATTCAAATGGCTGAAAAAGTGATACTTGATGGGGAGAACTGCCAAATGTAAGCTGGGTACAAGGATGCACATCCATCTTCCGGATGAGGCGTTAACGGGTCCCATCTGCCTGGATTGGTGGTAGTTCAAGTGGATATTAAAGATCCATACATATCTAAAGAGAGGAATTTCCAGGTGTCTGGAATTCCTCTTCACTAAAATACCACAACAGCCAATCCGTTCAAATTCAGTTTAACATCTACATACCCGGTCACCTGAAAAGAGATTTTAGGCCAGTGGGCTACTGGGTCAACAAAACAAAAACAACAAACATCAGACAAGAGTGTTCAATGCCTAGGAAGCATCCGTGAACAATGGTGGAACCACTCAGGAGACAATAAGACCTGGTACTCTCAAATGAAAGGGACCACAAACTTAGAAATTGACATCTGGGGAACAGTGACTGCAATAGCAGCACAATAAACAACCATGAGACAAGCCATACAAACAAAAGAGACTGGATAGAAACTCCTTTGGCACAATGGGTGAATACCTCAGAATACATTGTAAATGACTAGAAAGGAAGGTGGAAATGGAGAAAAATCAAAACTGTCATCATGAGGCAGCAAGCCTTTGGGGAAACAAATAAAAAAAAGCAGAATAAAAACCACAAATAAAAGGGCATCAAAGGAAGACAAGAAAACATTAAAAGAGAATAAAAAGCCAGGCACTACAGGGAACTGTATCAGTAAAGCAGAAAAGTGGGAAAACAGTCAGAAAGCAAAGGACCAAAGGAAAAATAGCAAACTCAGTTAAGAAGCAAAACATTTATAGTGTGAAAGAATAGAAAGGTTAAGGGAGATAGTAAGATTAATAAAGGAGGGAGACTGGAGGGAGATAATGAAAAGAAAAATGGAATGAATACTTTTGCTTAGTAATACAAGAGGAAGAAGGAAGTTACTAAACCAGACAGTAGAAGCATAGGTGTGGGGTGACACAATCCATTTAAGAAGAAGACACTGAAAAAACTCTTAACTCAAGGTGGACAAAGCAATGAGGCTGACAGGATTCACCTAAGTCCGAAAACTAAGGGAGGACCTAGTGACACCCACACTTTCAACAATCATGGGAAGATGGGGTGGTGCCTGAGGACTGAAGGAGGCAGATCTGGTCCCCTTACAAAGTGAGAATAGGCAGAAGCAGAAACTACAGACCTATTAATTCTAACCTCAGTGGTGGAAAAAATGAGATCTTCTGAAAGAAAGAATTGTTGAGTACCTAGAGGCCAGGCGGCTGGGACCCAAAGCAGCATGGATTCATAGCAGGAGGTCATGTCAGATGATCTAATCGATTTCTTTGACTGGGTGACCAAGTAATAGACCAGGAGGAACTGTGGATATGGTACCTAAACTTAAAGCATTTGACACATCCATACAAGATTAATAATCAAGTTGCCAATTGAGATTGGGTCCCAAGGTGATAGCCTGGGTAGCAAACTAGCTGCACAACAGACACAGAGTATAATGAATGAAACACATTCTGAAGAAAGGGGTTATTAGAGGCCACACTCAGGGCTCAGTACCGGACAGTCCTGCTAACGTCTTATAGGTGACATTGCAGAGGGTCTGAAAAGAGGTCTGTAACAGGTTGATACACAAGGGGTGAGAAAGGATGAAGGGACTTGCCAAAGGTTGGAGGAATGCTCAGACATGCAACAAGATTCAATGCATAAAGTGCAGATAATGCACCTGGGAAATAAAATCAGGAGAAGAGTACATGTGGGGGGTACTAAGACAAAAAATAATGAAAAGGATGGGTGTAGTCATATCAGATGAAATGGGGTAAGCAATGTGAAGTCAATAAAGTAGAGCCATAGAAACTGGGATGCATAGGGAGGGCATCACAAGTAGAAAAGAAGTAGTTATCCTCTATATGACAATTGAGACACCTATCTGAACTAAACTGCATTTGATTATAACCATGGACATAGACAGGATGGAAACAGTCAGGAGGCAAAAATGAGGCAGGTCTACATCAGAAACCATATGAAGAGACTAAGGGCTTAACATGCATTCATGAAAGAGGTCAGGGGTAGAAACTTTTAAGTACCTCAGGAATCAACAAGTCAGGAGGTAGCATCTTTCAGAAAAGAGATGTGTAAGAACAAGGGCACAACAAATTAGAGAACGACTCCAGGGTAATGTAGAAATTCTTTTCATGGAGAATGGTGATGAATGGAACCGCCTTCCTGGAAGTTGTGGGGTCTAGAACAGTGAAATTCAAACATGCATGGGAGGACATAAAACAGTATAGTGGGGGTTGCAGGAAGTAGGCTGTCGGTTAACTATAATCTGCGCTTATCCAATAGGTAAATGGGCAGACTAGGTGGCCAAGTGGTCATATCTGACATCAATCTATATTTCTATTGTTCAATATGGCACTGACATACAAGTCACCAAGAGGAGCCTGTGAAACATTTAGCAAAATGGCAGAATTTCATGAAATATTTCATGTGAAATTACTGGTTTAACTGTAATTTCTGTGATATTAATTTTTAATTTCATATCATCTCTAACTAACACCCCAGAGAAAGGGTGTCAGGGATGACAATACTATTCTGAGGAACCAATAAGTCAAATGTTGCCAGAGTATAATAATATAACACTACACCGCTGTTTATTTTCCCCGACAGGCATAGCACGGGAGTATGACATAAAAAAGTCAAAATCTCATATCCTGGTTAGGAATGAAAGAAAAGAACACTGAATAGCTTGATATTAGTGCTAGAAAACATTACTGCCCCAACAAGGTTCTGAGGTTAGGCAATTGATGAACATAAGGCATAATCTGCAACAGTGGTGTGATACAAGCTGTACTAACAAAGACATGCTGTGCAGAACATACATCTCCCAGATTTCCTATATGTTCACATTCTTCTGGCAATCATGGGTTAAGGGAGCCCACCCTTCATTAAAACACACTTTATCCATTTACAACCGTCTTAAATAGGTAGCCCAATTTTGTATGTGTTGCCATTCAGTATACATAGTTTCACGATTAATATTTTAAAGTTATAAAAGATTGATCTCACCAATTATTTACAAGTTTTCCAAATGGTTCTTTTTACAGGTTTGTAACATTACACTGATACTTTCAGTATGGATCATCATGTAGTTACCCTTTCTTACATTTTAGTTTTATGCATTTATAATACAGGGATGTCAAAATGTTCTTTGCATTCCTATCTCTGGCAGGGAGTACAGGTCAGGTCTCGACGGTAGAATATGTTAACTGGTAAAGATTCTTTTACTCCCTCTTATTATCGGGATCAGCATGGACACCTCAGCTCACCATAACTATATTAAAAGAATGTTGTTCACAGAGATTCAGTAATTACAACATTGCCTGAGATTACAGCAGATGTGAATGAGACAACATCCAGCAGACCTGGGTTTGAGTCACAAACTCACTTGCATACTCTGTGACACTGGGAAAATCCTTAACCCCAAGTGCTCTGGGTCACCCCTGAAAACAGGCACTTGTGTAGGCCTTACCTGGTTACCAAAAGAATGAAATTACACACTTGGTGGCAACATTTTAACAGATAGCAGAGTCATGTGAATATATTCACACAGTTTTTTGTAACACAATTAAACATCTTACAACTCTCAAGATGTGAAACTACTTATTTGATTCAATCTAGGTAGTGCTGGCGGAGGATCTGCCACCACCCTACCCCCAACAAATACAAGCACCACTGTATATCTCCAAGCGAAAAAGGCGAAACCTAGCTTGCCATCTCTAGAAACATACTGAAAAGGATAGCCAGCTGCCATATGTTGATTGCTGTACTACCATGGAAGTTTTCTTATCTAGCAATGACTTCAAATGTCCGTTCAGGTTAGACATCTTCCAGATTCGCTCAATCTGTAATAAGGCTTAGCTTTATTTGCCTCTTGCCATTTGAATGACATTTGTAGATACCTGTGCCTTGCATAGTTTCCTTGCATGCATAGTTTACAGTCATTTACTTTACTGTTGTTTGAAAAAACAACACCTGCATAAATGGAAGTATAGGTCTTTCGAAGAAAAGGCTGGTTACAGACTGCTTTGCGCCTCCACAACAAGCGATGGCCAGCTGCCACATGTTGATAAGTTTAACTACCTGCATGTTTTCTAGAAGTTGTAAGGAGTTCAATTGTCAGATTCCGGGTTTGACATATTGCTGCACCATGCCATCCATGCTCAATCTGCAACATGCAAATCTATTTTGACTAAGAAATCCATTCCTATAGTCAATTAGCTATCGAAAATAAATAAACATAGATGGCACAGACATAACAAATTACAAAGAGATGCATATCTGCTTTTGTAGCAAAATGGAGTTACCGCTTCATACACTGACTGTCAGACTACAGTACAAATGGTTTTATTGCATTTTGTACCGCACGTAGACCACTAGATGGCGCCAATGCTCCAAGATAAAACAGCCTCCCACAATCCAGTTCTGAGGAGGCCTGCCATCTGAAGGAAAGTCAGAGAAACATTGGGATGACAGAAGGTAAAACTCTGAGGTTCAGACATTTCAAACTCTCAACATCTAATAATCCGGTGAGGAGGAGCATTACATCAAAAGTTGTGAAGCTGTTCTGTTTCCCTTGACTGGGTCCCAGATATGTTTTTATGAAACTTCACTATGCTGAAGAATAAACTGGGCTCAAACATCCGATTTAATAACAGCAGAAATACAGATTATGATGCTGACCAGTAACTGGTTCACATAGGTGTTTTTAATAGTGAGCTGTATAAGGCATGCCTTCTTTTCAGTTTTCTTGTTTTGAAATCAGTGAGCAGCACCCGACCACTTCCATGTTATAACTAACCAATCAGCAAACAAGCGCAGGCTTTTTAAATCGCCCGTTAATGCAGAACGGCGCAGCGACAGGGCAACCAGCGCATATCAACCGTGTCTCATCCCTCCCTCAGCGGTAACCACGGGATCCCGCCCTCGGATGGCAGGCTGCTCACCGCCTCTCAGCCCGTGTGTTCACAGTTACAACACCCGGTATTCCTGTTGGGCTTTCCCTGCTTGTACTAGCGACACCCAGTGGGAGGGTGTAACCTGTGAATCCGCAGGATGGAAACAGACAAAAAAGCTGTGATCAGCTAGATGTGGGTGTCAGGCTCGGGGTCTGTTCCATGTGGGTTTTGCTACAGGCTAGAAATTCGAGTGTGGAGTGTGAATGGGGTGGAGGAGATGGGAGGGATAAAGGCGAAGAGAAGCGTATCTGGCATTTGATAGGGTGGAGACAAAGGCAAATGCAAATTGCACTTCCAAGTCCTCATTTGCATGCAATTTGTGATTGGTTAGAGAGTCTATGAGGCGAGGTTTAAACAGATGCTATATATATATCGAGCCAGTCTTTCTTTGTTACCTTCATTCTGGGGTAGTGCAGAAGAAATTTGATCACAATGTCTGATCCGACAAGACAGCAAGAAGGATCCAAAAGTGGTGCAGAAACCCGCCAAAAAGGATGCAGAAGCGCCCGAAAGGCCGACAAAGGAGAGTTACTCGATCTCGTGACATAAGTGCTGAAGCAGGTTCACCTGGACACGGACATCTCTTCAAGGACATAAAGCATCTGTGAACTCGTTTCGAACATCTTGGAGACACATGTGGCCGAAACCCCTGCCTGGCTCCACTGCAACAACCAACCATCACTTCCAGGAAGATCCAGACTGCTGTGCAGCTGCTGCTGCCAAGGGAAAGCTAGCCAAACACGCCATGTCTGAGGAGCACCAAGACCCGTCACCAAAGTGCTCCAGAGTCAAAGTGAGGGCCATGAGGGGAGTGAGTGCACACATCGGGAAACCAAGACCCTTTTAAAACACCACACCTTCTCTAAAGAAGCGGTGACACCTCCTTATATTGTAAGCTGTTTTGTGTTCTAACATAGAAACATAGATTTTGACAACAGATAAGGACTCGGCCCACCCAGTCTGCCCATTTCCTACCCTAATGGATAAGCTGCAGATCCTAGTTAACCAGCACCCTACTTCTTCCTACCCCACCCCAAAATTGCCTTATGACTGTCCATGCATGCTAATTCCACCACTGTTTTTGACTCCACAACCTCCTCCAGAGGCCATTCCATGCATCCACAACCCCTCTGTGAAAAATACTTCCTAAATTACCTCTGGCCGCCCCCTTCTATCTTCAAATTGTCTTTGTTCTTGCACACCTCTTTTTGAAAGATGCTACCCTCTTGGACTTTGTTGATTCCTTGAGATACTTGAAAGTTTCTATCATGTCTCCCCTCTCCCTCCTTTCTTCGAGGCTATACATATTCAGCTCCTTATATGCTTTCCGGTGCAGACCCTGCACCATTTTAGTTGCCCTCCTCTGGACAGCCTCCATCCTTGCAGAGACTGGGTCTCCAGAACTGCATACAGTACTCCAGATGGGGTCTCACCAACTGTCTGTACAGAGGGATAATAACTTCCTGTTTTCTGGTGATGCCTCTCCTATGCATCCTAGTATCCCCAACCCTCCTTTGCTCACATTGCCTTGCCCACCTTTGGGTCATCTGATATAGTACCCCAGGTCCTTTCCATTTTGTTGTTGTTAATATCTCACCCCATTGTGTACTCTTCCCCTGGTTTTTGTTTCCCAGGTGCATTTCTTGCACTTCTTAGCATTGAATCTAAGCTGCCATATATTTGATGATTCCTTTAACCTTGCCAGGTCCCTATCATCCTTTCCACCCACCTTGCATGAACTCTGTTGCAGATCTTTGTGTCATCTGCAAGAGACATACTTTTCCTTCAGTCCTCTGCAATAGCAAACCTAAGAGACATTGAAGAGGACCAGTCTAATACTGAACCCTGATTTCCACTAGTAACCCCTTTCTTCAAGTGGACTCCATTTACTTTCTCTCTGTGTCCTATTCTCCAACCAATTCTTTACCCAGGCTGTCATCTTGGGACCCACTCCAGGCTAGCTAACATTATATTAATCTTTGTGTGGGACTGTATCAAATCCTTGCTAAAGTCTGGTAGGCCATGTCACAGCCCCTCCTGATCTACTACTTTGGTCATCAGTCAAAAATCTATCAGATTTGTCTGGCATGACCTTCCCTATGAATCCATGCTACCTTGGGTCCTGGGCCTCTGGCCTCTCGATACTCAACAATTATTTCCTTCAGATGTGATTCCATCTTTCCCCTACCACTGAGGTTAAACTAACAGGTCTGTAGTTTTCTGCTTGCTTGCTCCCACTTTTGTGAAGAGGCAATCACATCTGCCCTTCTCCAGTCTCAGGTACCACCCATCCTCCCATGATTTGTTAAAGAGGGTAGTCAGTGGTGTCACTGTTCTACCATTAGTTCTTTTAGAATTCTGGGATGAATCCCATCAGGCCCCATTGCTTTGTCCACCTTCAGTTTTAGAGTTCTTTAACCCTTTCTCTGTAAATGGGCTGGTATCAACTTCTGTATCCAGGTGTTTCTACTGTTTGTTTAGATACTCCCCTCTTCCTTTGTAAATACTGAGCAAAAGTATTTGTTTAGTATCTCTGCCTTTTCACAGTCCCCTCTCCCACACTCCCTCCTCTTTATTAAGCCTCACTAGCCCTCCCTTGGTCTTCCTTCGCTCCTGATGTACCTATAAAAGGTTTATCCCCCTTCTTAACTGAGTTGGCTATTTTCCCTCGGTTTGGGCCTTTGCTGTTCTGACTGCCTTCCCAACTTCCTTTGCTTTAACTAATACAGTTCCCTGTCCTGCTCCTTCTGTGATTCCTTGTACTTCCAGATAGCTTTCTTTTCTCTTGAACCTTCACTGCCATTCCTTTGAACCATAGTGGTTTCTTACATCATTCGTTTGTTAATTTGTTTCACACAAAGGCTTGTTACCTCTGTGATGGCAGTTTTATTATTCCCATTGTTCTTCCACCCTCCTTCCTGCCCATTTGCTAGTGCATTCTTAGGCACTCACCCATTTTAGCAAAGTTAGCCTCCTAAAGTCCAGTACTTTTGCCTTTGTAACTTGACTCTATTGTTGTGTTTGTATGAACCATACTGTTCGATGGTCGCTAGTTCCCAGATGGCTACCCACTTCTACATCTGTGATCCTCTCTTCATCTCCATTTGAGAGAACCAGGTCTAGATTGCTCCCTCTGAGTGAGGCTCAATACTAGTTGTCTAAGGCATGCCCCTGTAGGGAGCATCTAGAATAACCCCACTCTTTGAACTGGCTGCTGCAACTGCACTCCAGTTAACATCTGGCATATTCAGGATGTTTTTGTAATGAAATTGCACTCCCTCAAAAAGTACTACTGTTTATTACTAAAAACAAAGCTAAGTCAGAATGCACTCTCGTTTTGGTTCATTTCGAGCTAGGTACAGGACAATAACTCGCAGTTAGAGGGATTACATGGCTGTTTATCCAAGGATCCCCATTGTTCCCGAGAGTTCTCATCCCGAAACTGTACATTAATTTGAGAAATATTGCAGTATAGCACATTCATTACACAAGTACTCAATAGCCTGTTCTCATTTCTTTTTATCTTGGAACTAGACCAATATAATGTGGCAAGAGAGGATGTCTTCGAGTTGCTGCTGCTGCTGCTCTTGGGACATCGGCCATTGTGAATAGTTAGGAAGTCAGGTGGGAGCACTACACTATGGTCCATGAAGGCCCTGCTGAACATGTTGGCAATCATTTGGGGTCTTCAGTAAGGTTCCTGTTGACATTGGGAAGAGTGGGGGGTAGTTTGCTAGGTTTCTTGGTAATGGTTTTTATGTTCTCCCAGAATGTCTGGCTATCCTCTCAGGAGTTGTTTAACTCCTGCTTGATCTGCAACATGGCAGCCGACTGGTTTGGATGCAGTTATTACGAACAGGTTTGTAGTTTTGCATGTCGCTGGATCTCACACTATGGGCAATGCAGAGATTATCCTGGCCTTCATTTGTTCCAAGGAGGGTGAACCAGGATTTATTGAGGCTTTACTTTACATTTTTTGAGAGGGGTGTAGATGTTGCAGGAAGCATTAAAGGTACTAGGAAAGTGCTCTGGTGCGAAGTCAACATCGGTGGTGGTGTAAGTGCCTGACCAACCTTGCTGGCTGGGAAGGGCTTTTAGGGGGGTCAACTTGCCCAGTTCTAAGAGTTCTGGTTGTGATAGTTTTAGGTGGGGTTTGGGGGGCTCTGTTTGTCCAGGTACAGAGGATAGAGGACTGGTCACTTATGATATCTGGGAGTTCTTTTGTGTTGTTATCCTTTCTAGGTGGCTGGTGATTAGCCAAGCAAGTAAGAGTTGGTTCAATCACGATAATTACGTCCTGGTGGGAAGTCCACAAGTTATGATATTTATTTATTTCAATTTGGGATTAATACCTGTGAGTCAAGGACTTATTTTCAAAGGTTCCACATCAGTGTTGAACAAACATTACAAAAATACAAGGTTTAGAGAACAAAAAGAAAAACATTGAACATATACAAGGCAGTAATAGTAAAATTTTAACATACCATCAAATTAGTAAATATTAACAGAGACTGATTAGATAAGAGGGGGTTGTGGGAATCATCTGAAGGTGCCACCATCTGAGGTGGGAGAGAAGAGGAACTTTCAACAAAGTGAGGCCATTGTCAGGTAATTGGTGTAGTGTAGTGGGTTAGGAAAAAATGGTATAGAGCAGAAAGATGTAGAGGGGGGTAGGTAAATGGAAAACCGGGGCAAGGTGCTATCACATTAGCACAGGCAGGTGGCATCATCTGAGGTGGAACTTTCAGCCAAGTGAGGCGGTTGTTAGATAATTGGGGGTAGGGGAGTGGGTTAAGAAAAAAAAAAGTGGTATATAGCTGAAAGACGTGGGGGGGGTGGTAAATGGAAAATTGGGGTAAGGTACATCCCAACAGAGATGAGGGCATCAATATAAGGAGCTGCTTCAGTGGACATTCAGTTTATGGTGAAATCTCCGAGCATTAGGATCTCACTGTCCTTGCACTGCCTGGTGAGGTATTCTGTTGTATCTCGGAGTCCTGAGGCCTCATCATTCAGGAAATGTAAGGCATGACTAGTGTGAGGCATTTCCCCCATGACCCAAGTTGGACTTGTAGTGGCAGTATTTGAGTGTTTCCACTGGTGCCAGGAGTTGGTAGTACACAGCCATGGAGGGTGTCTGAGGTAGATGGAAGCATATGTTTATTGCAATGGGGTATTTGAATCAAAGTATAAATACATATTTAATAACATTTGCCAATTTGCACTTCAAGCACCTGCTCAGACTCATTGTTATCTATTATATGAGGACTGGGAGTTCTGTCCCCTGAGAAGAGACTTAACTGTCAAGCAGGAAACTGTTTTTTGAGTGGTGAGAACTGCTGATCCCTTAGTACTCTCGAATGTATTAGTATCAGCAAAAAGTGAGGTAATCACAATAATTAGTGGGTTATTAGGCCATAATGTTCCTAGATAAAAATTGCAAATAAGCAGAAAAGCTGTACTTCAGGCACAGGTTGTTTACTTTTTTAACCAGTGAAAATGTACGTGATCATGTGTAAATGTAAGTAATACTGTATTGTTTGTGTTAAAAGTCAGGCATGGCTGAAAAAGGGCTGTGCTCAACCCACTTCCTGGTTAAAACACAAAAATGAAATGAAAGCAATGAAAAAGCACCCCCATCACCACCACCACCACGGATCAGAATGCTGCCAGGGTGCAACCCCTTACCTCAACAGAGCAGGAGTGCTGTCAGATAGATGCTGTATCCCTCCCACCCTAGGCATGCTAAGTGTCAGAATGTTGCCAGAGCACTACACACTACTACAACAGAACAGGAGAGCTGTCTGATGGATGCTCAATCCTTTTCCCCAGCAATTGCTAGAGGTCCAGTGTTGCCAGAACAGGCGTTGATAGTTTTAAGTATTGTCAGTTCCGGGTTTGACATGTTACAGCACTATGCCATCCACGCTATCTGCAATAAGCAAAAATCTATTTTGACTACAGAAATCCATTCCTACAATCAGTCAGCTATCCAAAAATAAATAGGCATTTATTTAGTTTAGGGGACACTCCGGGAAGCAAGTGCGCCGAGTGAGAAATACGATCCCGTTTCAGAATTCAGCTGATTATGGTAAAACGTCCTCCCACCGACCTCAGTACTCGCTGCTACTACCTACACACACACACGTCTTGCAATCAGAATGAGCGCTCCAAATTCTTCATGTCCAGTATATATCCCCAGACTGTCCCTAAAGTAAAGTAAAACCCCAAAATGCAGCGAACAAAAATACAAGTAGAAGTCCAAATAGAATTAAAATTGTAAGAAATAACGTAAATCTTTGTTCTGGGGGCGCTCCGCCCCCACACACCCCGGGTCCTCAGTGGTGAACACAAATGTAAGTTAATTGTAAGAAATACATTTTTGTCCTCAGCGCTCAACACAGCATTAAACAACTACTAGTACTTGTTGATAAATCTTAGTTCTGTTGGGGCGCTCCGCCCCCCACGCCCAAACAGAATTAAACTTCTCTCCTTATGTGGGGAATGTAAATATTATTATACCAATCCCAGCGGTAAATCACTACAATACAGTATCTCTCCCGACTATCGATAGTCTCCAGACCCGGGCAATCGCTAGATTCGTGTTCTGGCATTCCCTTGTATGTACAGACCAATATGATTTTATATAAGAACTACCTGCACAATATCAAGACCAAATAATTTCAGACGTTAGCATTTAGACAGCAGCAATTTGAACTACTTAATTTACTTGGATCCTGGCAATCGATAGATTCAGGCTCTAGTACTAGTCTGCAGATTTTATAAACTCGTAGCATTGTATACAAAAATCCACTCCCACAGATAATCACAACTCTTCTAAGATTATTGTGGGTGGCCCTTAAAAGGGCCTTTTATTTGTTCGTCCACTTCTGATCACCAATCCAACAATTTTATCCTCCAAAGCCATACAGAGTTCTGCCTTGTCGTTTGAGCGCGTACACCACGTCCATGGCAGTGACAGTCTTTCTCTTGGCGTGCTCGGTGTAGGTCACGGCATCCCGGATCACATTCTCTAGGAAAACTTTCAGCACGCCCCGAGTCTCCTCATAGATCAACCCAGAAATTCGCTTCACCCCGCCTCGGCGAGCCAGACGGCGAATAGCAGGCTTGGTGATACCCTGGATATTGTCCCGCAGCACCTTGCGGTGCCTCTTGGCGCCTCCTTTACCGAGCCCTTTACCCCGTCCCGACATTACAACCAGTAACAATCTTCCAAACTAAATGAGATATAACAATGTGCGGAGCAGCGGTGATCAGTATTTATAGGATTGTGAACGAGGGCGGGCCTGAATGACATCACCCCTTGCCGGACCTGACTGAGAACAGGGAGCAGAGAAAGGCGGGCTGCGCAGTAAACGGCTGTCAATCACGGACTTTCTTGTGGGCGGGACTGTAGGGAGCGAATCTTAGTCTCTGATTGGTCCGTTTAAATAACAGCGCGAACCTCATCATTTTTTAAACGCCTTAGAAACTTTTATAGGAAATTTCAGAACAGGATACATTTACCAAAATTACTGAGCTTGTAAATATTATTTACTGTTTTTTTAATGACACCTTCTAGAATTCATTATGAAAAAGTAAAGCTGCTCCTACCTCCCTTTTTGTCAGCAACCCACGTAATTCATTTGACTAATTTGCATAAACATCGCTTTCTGTAATTGTTCCATTCAGTTCCAAAAATGGCATAACGGAGACGGAACATTTCGTTTAAGGGAGTTCTACATTATGGCTCAGGGACGAGAATTCAGCATTTACATATAATAAAAACTAGCACTGACATTTTGGTACTGAATTCCCAGTAGTGTGATACCAACTACAGCCTTGTCTAACCCCTAAACCCAACATGCCAACCCCAGTAAATGCCACTGTTTGATATATTGTCCGTTCTGGGATGTATTCTCTGCTGATCAGCGCACATTCCCTTTGACAGCCTTTCAGTACATGGAGCGCGGCCGCCATCTAGTGGTGACACGACGCGCCGCAGGGGGCAGTAATCGCAGCTTTTGTAAGTGCATCTGAAGAAGGGCATTGGGAGGCGGGGGACTTGTGTGCTGAGAATTTCTTGATGCTTCAATCGATCAAATCACCAACTCTGTGCAGCATTTAGGGGTCACATTTGCAATCATAGCATCGATAAGCGATATACAAAAGTGGCCTTCTTCTAGTTAAATGAGTTCTTTAGAGGTTCACTGCTGTTTACTTGCAGGGATTGTCTTTTACACAACTGGTAAATGACATAAAACTATGCATGTGAGAGGGAAACTGTAAACCACAAATGTAATTGCGACAGTAAGTCAGTAGTAAGGCTAAAGTGTATCAAATATTGAAACTGCTGTGGCAATGGGTGAAACTGAATTTAAATGTGAAGTTATTATGACGTTAAAGATCAGCTCAATTCTCTATTATAATAAGACGCTTAAACAGTAGATTCACTCTAATTATGTTTTAACTTCATTATTTTCTTATTTGCCTTTTCCTTCTTGTTTCTGTCTCTTTTTTAAACTTTCCCCTGCTGTTCGTTTATTGTAGATAATTCTGCAGTTATTTCACAGAGTCTTTCACAATGCAACTCACTCACCCTTGTAACCAGACAATTAATGACTGTAGCATCACAGTCTGTTTAAATGTTGAACAGTACTGTGCCATAAACACAGTGACTGTGAAGTTAACAGGGAACAGGCAAACTATCTCTGTACAGGCTTTTTAGATGGACTGCCGAAATGCGTTGTAAATCATTGAAAGGAATATTACAAATGAAAACAAAAGTGTCTAGTATACTGTAACAGCTGAAACATATAATTCATGAAAGCACATGCTGAAGTGCAGCAGTTTCACAAATAAATATGTAACCCCTCACCCCTGCCCTTTTACTAAAACGACAGGTGGCATGCTGTTGGCGTTGGCAGCAATACCTGGTGGGGACCTGGGTTCGGGGAGGATGAGGTTACCCGGCACAAGGGACCTAGGTTTGGCTACTCTGCAGAGGGCACCCAAGTAAATCCAAATACAGGAAGCAATAACTGTAATGTCCAGAACCAGGATTAGGATTTTTCGGTGTGGCTTTTATTCATAAACTACCTGAACATAACAAAGCATAGATGATCCCCCAAAGGGCTACGTTTACTGTAAATGCAGATTAGAGACTACAAGGTGGTCCACTTGAAGAATGAACCCATTTCTACTGTTGTCTGGCTCTGGACCCACCAGGCACTCAGCCCGGACTTGTATGCACTTTGGATACACAGCCCGACTGGCCCGGCTCCCCTGCCGGCCACTTGACTGATGGTCCATTTAAAGAATGAACCCAACTTTACTTGGAGTGACTCCCATCAAACAAGGAGTATATTTCCCAAACTGTGGCTCCTCACACCACTTAGAGTCTGCAACTCCTAGAGAGATTTGTTTTCTTACTTCCTTCGGACTCCCATCAAACAAGGACAATATTTTTCCATCCTGTGGCTCCCCACACCACTTAGAGTCTGCAACTCCTTGAGAGATTTTCCAATTTGCGACCCACGTCTGGGTACCTACCTCATCACTGGCCAGGCACATGAGGCAAGTAGCAATCACAGTAGAAATCCATAGAGGTGGACCTGGTTACTAAAGATGGGGGTGTTCCCACCTCCAGCTCCCACAGCCCATACCTGGCCATTTCTCTGGACAAACAGAAACTTAAACTTTGAAATGTATATTAAATGGTGGATGACCTGAAGCACCCCCTCTACAACAGTACTTGAAATCCTTTCAGACTTTAAACTTTAAAATACTCCATTTGTTTGCCCTAGTACAATAGGCCTCCCAAATAGTAGTTCACATCCCAGCTTTTCTTCATATTTTCCAAACTGAAGAAAACATATTGTTTGCCCTCTCAAATAGAGCAAAACACTCACCCTTTCGTTGCAGGTGCCCCACAGGTGAAGTACCACTTCTTTCACTGTTATAATACCAGAACAGAAACTGTGAAAAGGCAGCTTTCTTCTGTAGCGGAAATTAGGGGATTGCCCCTGGAATCCACAGAGGGACTTTACTCCCCAGAGGAAGGGGGCACTGAGACCTGGACAGCGGTCTCCACCACTTTAAACTGGACTCTAACTTTCTCCCAAGGAGGTAAACAGAAAACACTTCCTTCCTGCTTGACAGTAAACAGGAGACTGACTTTGAAAACTCCCAAAGTTCTATCTCACTCCCTGTGCTGCAGATTCCAATGTGGCTTATGCAGCTGCAACAGTTCTATGGTGATGTCATCTCTCAAGTCTCAGCTGTGACTGAGAACAGAGTGAGACAGTGTGAAACCCATTTAACTGGAGTTTCGCAAGCTGCCTTCCCTGCCTACCACTAGGTCTTACTGGGATTCTAGTAACCCTGGGTAACAAGGGGTTACACTCGCCCTTGACCAGGAAAATGACTGTCCCAGTCATTATGCACCTGCTAGGCTATCCCACCCTATGTGCTACCTGCGGAGGGGTGATCAGGCCCCTCCTACCATGTGCAAGCACAGGCAGGCAACACTAAGGGCCTAGAGGCCTGTAGCTGACATATCAGCCTCTACTCTATCCACTTACTATGGACACCTAGTGGCTCTGGTAGAACCGTCCAGAGCATAGCCCTGATAGATCAGTACTGCAGTCCCTATGGCCACTGAGGACCACAGCCTGTCTATCCCCCCTAACCCTCTAGGGAAAACCTATCTGCCTCTAACATAACATCCCAAACAAAAACAAAACCTGGGGACCTCCCCAACCTTGGGCAACCTGCAACTACAACCATTAAAATACCAATTAATACTTCCTCCCTACCCCCACAACCACACCTGTGGAAGGAAAGGGTTTACACAGTAACAACCATAGCAATAACAACACAGTACTTTAAATTCTACCCAATAAAGCACTGATGAGGAACTCCGATGAGCCCCTCCTCCACTTCTTGTCTTCTCTTCTGTCTTCCCAGGAACACCTGTAAGAAAAAGACAAAACAAAAACACACTCCTAATCTGCATACACAGTCTACCTAAACAACAACAACCCCTACCATACAAAAGCACTGTACAATCCCAAAAAAGAATTTTTTAGAAAAAAGGTAGAAAAACAGTATTTACATTAGAGTACAATAATGACATTTTTTTACAATACACAATTGGGGGGATGGAGTGCCCTAAAAGTCCCAACTAGTGACCACAAGGCCAGAAGGCTAGTCCAATAAAGAGTCTCTCATGGGCCGAAGCCCCGTGAAGCATAGTTCTAAAATGCCAAGAGAGAGTCTTTGCAGACAGTTCACACATTTTTTTAAGTCTGTAGTGTAGGGTGTGTACTGCAATGTCATAAAAATAGAAAAGGTTTTTCGGACTTACCAGCCATTTGTAGTATACGACTTGCACCAACCTTGTCCAGGGCCGAAGACTCTCCCTGGCAGCATTTCTTCTGATACAGCTGGGTAGACATCTTCCGGAAACCCCAGGAGGGCACATCTGGAAACAGCTGGGCTGATGTCATCTCTGGAGAAGGAACCTTAGAACAGGAACAAAAAGAAAAACAGCTGGTCCAACGTCATCCAATTACCAGGCGATGAACAGGAAACAGCTGGGATGGTGTCCTCTCTGGATCTGAAGTCATCTGGCGGGCCAGTAGATGGTTGCTGAACAGGACAGTACACTGTAGACTGATGAATGTGGAGCACCTGAGTCCTTGGTTATTCATATTGGCGGATCAATAAGGGCACTTCACAGTCTAGTGTGGCAGTATTGACTACCACTGCTCGGCTCTCCATTTTGTAGGCACGGGCTTAATTACTGGGAAGTCCTTGCACTAAGGCCAATAGTACCGGGGGTCAGGGGCTTGAATTATTACCCCATCTAGACGCACATAATTCACACAGTGGGAGACTTCACATCCCTCTCCATCCACTATTCTCACTCTGTCCATAAACAGTGTCCTGCCTCTCTTCCACTGTGTATACTTTTTGTGGAACAGTCTATTCTTTACATGCTGGTTGGCCCCAGGATGCACATGTTTCATTGCTTCATCCCAGATCCAGGATTTCCTGCAGTCCTCAATCTCCTCCCAGACTCTCCGAGGAAAGGTAGGAAAGGTCATACCATAGATCTCATTTGCCTTTCTATGAACCAGTCTCTCCTCTTTACTTGCTTTGGTCAATCTGAGACTGCTGGCCTGGCTTGGGGGTGGCCAGTCCTGGTTCTACCAGCTTCACATCCTCAAAGAAATTAAAAATGGATCCCTGACTTCTTCCTGTTGTAAAGCCAGGGCAGTGGCACCACCACCTTCTTCAACACATTCCTCCGAGGCAAGATCTTGAGGCTGTGTACCCGTTCCTTTCTCACAAGGCCACATAGGTTCCCCCTCATCTTCCTCTTCACTGAGGATCTGAGCCCAGGAGTGAGCAGTCATTCTCACCCCTGAGACTATCCATTCATCACTAGGTGCGGAGGTTGACACCTCCCATTCAAAGGCCTCCCACATCTCATCTTCACCTGCGAGACTTGGGTTAGGCCCCCCCACCCAGGGGTCTATTGATGCTTTATCCGAACTTTTCTTCTGAGATCCAGCATCCAAAACTTCAACTTCAGATTTAGTCTCTAATTCACAAGAAACATCTTGGGAGAGTGCGACTCTTGGAGGTGTGTGCGTGCCCTGCCCAATATACTGCTTGCTGTAGAGGACACGTCCCGGTTGCACCAATGGATGGGTGAGCTGTGGATGACAGCACTTTGGCTGCAGCGGCATTCACCTCAAAGAAAAAGCCCACTGCAATCAGTAGTGGTACCCTGCGTCTACCCAGCATATTAAGGGTACAGTGTTCTGTGGTCATTCTCGCATTCTGTTTTCTTTTAGCTTCCCACAAGCTGACAAGAGTCACACACTTCTAACCCATCCTTCGCTGTAACCCTCCTTTCCCAGTGAATTTATAGAGCACCTCCTATCCCCGGAAACTTGATTTTTTTTACTGTTATTATTTTTATACTTGTCAGCAAGATGAGCAGTGCTGCCCACTTTCTCAAGCGACAAATCCCTTCCTATAACTGTTATGATACTGTACTAATATTTGTTGTGCTTAACAATACCTGATACTGAAAGTTCACTTTGCTTTTTTTGCCTTGCAACAGGGGTGCAGCGGGACACCTTCTTTGGGCTGGCCTAATTATTTTTTTTTTTTATTGTTCTGCTATGCATCCATAACAGTTCATGCTGAAATGTGTTTTCCTTTTGTGTTTTCAGGTGGGGGGACTTCATTTGTGGAGCAAGATCCTTTTGCAGTGGCACTGCCAGGCACATCTGCAACACTGAAATGCGTTTTAAAATACCAGAAGTATCCCTGGATGTATTGGTACTGGCACTACCAAGGCCAGGGTCCTGAAATGATTTACTTATCGGTGGAGCAGGGGACTGCTACCAGCTACACCTCCGACTCCATGAGTGCCTGATCGTACCAGCGACGTGTTTGAACTACATCTCACCGACATAAAGGAAGCGGCAACCTATTACTGTGCCTGCAGCACAGCACAGTAGAGCAAACACATTGGGGACTGAGACAAGAAAAGGACAGCAGAAACACTGCATGCAAAAGGAAGATATAGCCTCCAAAATACCCCCAAACACACACACGGGCACACATACAGCAGAAGCGGAACAGAGAAGGCCATCCATGCTCAGAAAGTGTAATTTGAAAGAGAATTCTCTCAAGGCACAGAGCTACCACTCTGTGCTGGAAATGGGAACTAAAATCTCTGGGGAATCCACAAACATTGACCTATAGCATTGTTTCCTCATTTTTCTCATTATATCTTGCATTTTAACTGTATTTTATGGGTACATTTTACAGAGGAGCAGTCCTTCTCCATCCTACTTCTGGCACTGATTGAGACTTGTAATTTCACCCATCTTATTATTGTATCTGCATGTATACCTGTGTGGTGTTTGTATACTTTTTTCTTTCTTAATCTAATATGCAAGCTCATGTAAGTTATACTACACATTGTTGATACCAGCCCATTTACAGAAGAAAGGGTTCTGAAAGAACTCTTAAAACTGAAGGTGGACAAAGCAATGGGGCCTGATGGGATTCATCCCAGAATTCTAAAAGAACTAAGGGTAGAACTAGTGACACCACTGACTACCTCTTTAACAAATCATGGGAGGATGGGGTGGTACCCGAGGACTGGAGAAGGGCAGATGTGATTCCCCTTCACAAAAGTGGGAGCAAGGCAGAAGCAGGAAACTACAGACCTGTTAGTTTAACCTCAGTGATAGGGAAAATGATGGAATCACTTCTGAAGTAAAGAATTGTCAAGTATCTAGAGGCCAGAGGGGCACAGGACCCAAGGCAGCATGGATTCACAGTGGGAAGGTCATGCCAAATGAATCTGATAGATTTCTTTGACTGGGTGACCAAAGTAGTAGATCAGGGAGGGGCTGTGGACATGGCCTACCCAGACTTTAGCAAGGCATTTGACACAGTCCCACACAAAATATTAATATACAAGTTAGCCAGCCTGGGAGTGGGTCTCAAGATGACAGCCTGGGTAAAGAATTGGCTGGAGAATAGGACACAGAGAGTAATAGTAAATGGAGTCCACTCAGAAGAAAGGAGGGTTACTAGTGGGGTACCGCAGGGTTTAGTATTAGGACCGGTCCTCTTCAATGTCTTTATAAGCGACATTGCAGAAGGACTGGAAGGAAAAGTATGTCTCTTTGCAGATGATACAAAGATCTGCAACAGAGTTGATACACAGGGTGGGGTGGAAAGGATGAGAAGGGACTTGGCAAGGTTAGAGGAATGGTCAAATGTATGGCAGCTTAGATTCAATGCTAAGAAGTGCAAGGTAATGCACCTGGGAAACAAAACCATGGGAAGTGTACACAATGGGGGATGAGATACTAACAACAACAATAATGGAAAGGGACCTGGGGTAGTCATATCAGATGACCTAAAGGTGGGCAAGCAATGTGAGAGGGCAGCAAGGAGGGTTGGGGGGATACTGGGATGCATAGGGAGAGGCATCACCAGTAGAAAACAGGAAGTTATTATCCTCTGTACAGACAGCTGGTGAGACCCCATCTGGAGTACTGTGTGCAGTTCTGGAGACTCAATCTCCTAAAGACATAGACAGAATGGAAGCTGTCCAGAGGAGGGCAACTAAAATGGTGCAGGGTCTGCACCAGAAGACATATGAAGAGGATGAAAGGAGCTTAATTGTATAGCCTCGAGGAAAGGAGGGAGAGGGGGGACATGATAGAAATGTTCAAGTACCTCAAAGGAATCAACAAAGTCCAAGAGGGTAGCATCTTTCAAAAAAAGAGGTGTGCAAGAACAAGAGGGCACAATTTGAAGATAGAGGGAGCGGCTCAGAGGTAATTTAAGGAAGCATTTTTTCACAGAGAGGGTTGTGGATGCATGGAACGGCCTTCTGGAGGAGGTTGTGGAGTCAAAATCAGTGGTGGAATTCAAGCATGCATGGGACAGTCATAAGGCAATTCTAGGGGTTAGGGGTAGGAAGAAGTAGGCTGCTGGTTAACTAGGATCTGCAGCTTATCCAGTAGGTAGGGAAATGGGCAGACTGGGTGGGCCAAGCAGTCCTTATCTGCCATCAAATTCTATGTTTCCATGTTTCTATTAGCTAGATGTTTTGAAAGTCATTGTGTAGTATCAAAGAATATGGTCCTTCAGCCACTAAGTACTATTTCAAACCCTATATGCACTCTTATTGGGAGAGCAAGCAGTATTTAGGTATAAAAATGTTTTATGCACATTATCTGTTTAAGAGGCCCTGCCTAGCGGTAACAATCATTAGTTCAAATGGACTTCATCCAGACAGCGGTAAATGACCAGTGGGAAAAACGGGCAGGTAGTGAGGGAGAAACTAACATGTTACAAAACCCAATAAACCAGTATTCAATACTGTAATATTACACAAACAAGAACCTCATGTTCCTCAAATAGGAAGGGTTAGGGTCTGTAAGGTTACTCAATAACTGCATTTGGAGGTTAACAGACATGACCTCTCCACCTAAGATATTCGTTTAAATACAAGTCCATGCATACAGAGCCTCAGATCGCTGTCCTAAATGTGAAGAGTTTAACAAACTCAGACACTTGGAAACCACAATACCAAAAAAAGTTTCTGTTTTACTGGATCTGAAAGGGTAAACTAAAAAGGCTATATAGAGAGTCATCACCATTAGGCATTTAAAACAACTGCACATGATTGTTGGCTCAGCACAGCTCCACTCGTGTCATGGATGTTATCTGCCCAAGGATGCAGAGATCCCTCCTACCACTTGCTTTTATTCTGTTGTTGCTAAGCTTTTCATTTTGCTTGCTTAGTAGAAAGTGCCAGGTGTTCCAAATGGATTATTACAAGAATGATGTCATTTCTGATCATTATTGTTCTAGTTTCCAGGTGCAGAATTTTAAGGTGTATGCAAACTGTTCTCATGTAACTGATATCTGAGGCATCGTGGATGAGTGTCCCAGAGAAACAGATACCCTGTACGTCATACTTAGGAGTACAGTACACACACATGCTTTCTCCAGCCTTCCAGTGTTAAGAGCATTGTATCTGAAGGATCAATCCACTTGTCATCTGGAGCTTTCCAGGGACTTCCACATCTAAGCAGTCTGTGGATAATTGAAGCTCATCCAGGAATGCTATATGAATTGAATAATCAAACAATTCTTGGTTTGGAGAACCTCACTAGTTTGTATCTCAAAAGTGTGGCGGTGATATCTGAAACTGATGAGCACCTCTTTGAGCCACTACAAAGACTGCAATATCTTAGCATTATTAAAAGTACTTTTAAAAGTATAACACAAGTAATCAAAGTTATATGTTCACTAAATACACTGGTGTACCTGGATATTCAGGATAACTCAATAGAAAAACTTTGTTATAGCTCTAAGTCAAAGGAAGCTGCTACAATAGAACAGAGAATTGAGCAAAGTCGGTGTCAATCCCAGAACATTTCATCTCTTGTTTCTATTGCCACTGTTACTTGTCTCAATTGTGTTTTGTCTTATAAAATGCAGACTACTTTGCTTTTATTTAATTAATGTGGTAGTTTTGGTTATGCAACATTATCTTTGCCCCTCAGACTTATGACCTTCTCTGCAACACTTGGTGGGAAAAAAAAAATCAGTAAGTCTTGCTGCATTGTATAAGTAAGCAGCAGCACATTTTTTTTCTTTTGGACTGCACATCAATGAATAATAGATGTGTATCATGCTTCTGAGGTTTTGCATAAAACATTTGTTCATACCATACATGAGAGGTTCAGCAACGTGGCTGTGTACTAATTCAAGCTGCACAGCGTATAAACAGGCTGATGATAAGGGGTCCAGTGATGTCCAAATATACAGGAAAGATTACTGAAAGTAATAGTACACAGGTCTGTTACCAATGTGGTTTTTATGAAAGACAACATCTCTTATTTTGATTCCTACCTAACCTAACTATTCATCAGAAAACTTGCAATGCATTTCACCATTTTGCCGTTTTACCAGAAGCGCAGAGTGAAAGGTTCAGCAATGTGGTCATGTACTAATCCTGACTACATAGGATATAAATAAACAGTCTGATGATAAAGTGTCCAGTGATGTGTAAATATACAGGGAAAACCACTGAAAGCAGTAGTACAACGGGTCTGTTACCAATGTGGTTTTTATTAAGGAGAATGTCTCTAATTTTGATTCCTGCCTAAGTATTCCTCAGAAAACTTGTGATACCATTGTATTTAACAGTACTATAATTGTATTCCTGCAAAACTAAATAGCCGAGACTGTAATCTACTGGATAATTTTTTTTTTTTGCCAGACCTGCAGAGTAATTCTGAAAGCATTTGTTTCTGTTGCCACTGTTAGTTGTTTCAATGGTGCTTTGTCTTATAAAATAGCAGGTTTGTTACAAGTGTGGTTTTCATCAAGGGGAACATATCTTGCTTTTATTCCTACCAAAGTATTCCTCCAAAAACTTGTGACACAGTTCTATTTAACACTAGTGTAATTTTATTCCAGGAAAAATAAATAACTGACCCAGTAATCTACTGGATAATTCATGTTTGACCAGAAGCGCATAGTACTTTTGAAGGCATTTGTTTCTACTGCTAAGGTTAGATGTCTCAATTGTGCTACCTCTTATAAATAAAGATTACTCTGATGTGACTTTATTTGGTTACTATGCCACTTTTGCTTATGCAAGGTTTCATTTGCCCTACAGGCTTATGCTATTATTACCTCCTCAGCAACACGTGGTGGGGCTAAAAAAAAATAACAAAACAGCAAATCTTGCCACATTGCACAACCAAACAGCAGCATGTTTTTTATTTTTTGTATTTTTTTGGATGCAGCACAAGGTTTTTGTCTCCCTCTTTGGACTACACTTCAGTGAATGGTGGACTTGCAACATACTTCTGAGCTTGTACAAAAAAATGTGTTTATTGCATTCATAAAAGGTTCAGCATTGTGGCTGTGTGCTAATTAAAAGCCATATTTTACACTAAAAAAATAAAAAGGGAAGGACAGCGGTAATGTGATTGAGAGTTGCAGTTCTTTGAAAAAAGGCAGCTATTATTGACACTTGTATAAACAAGCAGCAAAACATTTGACTTTTGAGTGCTCATGAATGAATGGTAGACTTGTATCATGCTCCTCAGCTTGTACTTAAACATTTGGTTCACAACGTACATACAATATTCATCAATGTGGTGATGTGCTAATTACAAGCCATATTTCACACTGACAAGAAATCAGAATTGATGGACAGTGGGAAGATGGTTGAGAGTTACAGTTATTTTTAAATTAGATTGCAAATCTTTGAAGAAGCCTCAGTTTTGTATACTTGAAAATAAAAAGAGTAATAATTAGAAGACCGACAGTCATAAAACCTTTGTTTTTTCCACGTAGGGAATCAAATGTCAGACCTTTCAGTTAGAGGCTACTGACTATGCATTTATTCTGCTAGGCTTGTGAATCATGCTACCTTCTTGCTTTACTTCTTCTTCTTTTTTAAATAATTTTTATTGTCTTTTCAATTAATTAACATTAAAGAAGAATAGAGGAAAAAAGTGCTATGACATTCTTACATTATTACACCATGGACTATGTCTGTTACACCAAGCATTATGACAGCTATCATAACATATGCAAATACCATTGTCTGAATACATAGAAAAAGGATGGGGCCATGCTGTAAACCTGTTGTAAAAATAAGTTCAGTAAAATTGTTTGGACCCCCAAGACCGCATTGGTACCTGCAATACTGATGCTTATGTACATGTTTTGATTGTAACTTGTTGCTAATCTGTCCAGTCTTAGAGCCAGTGCATCCTATGCAGTGACAAATAACACATAAATCAGCTGGAATATCTTGTGCAATGACTAAAACATGGTGGATGACTATTATCACATTAGAAAACCTAAGGTACAGATCACTGTTTAAACAAATCAGTGACTGAGAAACTTAGAACATAGCTATGCAAACAAATTACAAACATATAAACACTGTACTACACCATGTGCCAGAATAACTAATATATGAACATTACATTGTGTCATAACTGCTAATAATGGACTTCTACTGACATCCCAGGGTACAACTAAAAATGTCCATTCTGAATGAAACATTTATTACAGAATACAGCATATACATATATATATATATATATATATATATATATATATATAGTTACATGGCTAAGAGGACAAATGTTCATTGTACTTTATTATGTGGAAAACACAACCACTCTGAGCTGAAAAAACAAAACTGCCAACACAGTATGGAGACACATCACTCAGAGACATGCGCGGGTGCACATGCACACACCCACACACACAGACTCCAATTTTCTGCTACTTTAAGTAATGACCATATAATACAAATTAATTTGTGCTACATACGTTTCACTGACAATGATAGCATATTCCAAATGTCAATTATATGGACTGCAAGCCTAGGGTTTTTTTCATGTGCAGTGCCAGGATGCAGTACAGATATTAGGAGTGATCTATATAATGCCAGTAAAGTTGTACTGCATATCTTTCAGTGACAATGTTAATAAGGCACTCATATGAACAATTACAAAGACTGCAATCCTACTGTGTACATGTGTCACACCGGCATATACTGCTGATACCAATTCAGAGTTCCCGTTCTGACTGCTCAAATATCCAAAGTGCTATTCACAGCATTCTAAAAGAAAATAGCTTTCTATGTTTTTTTCAGTACGGCAAGAGTCATTGGTTGATGCCTGTAACTGACCTGAGCAATGTAACACCTCATTTAATCAAAAGTGCATGTTTTTCTAGCCAGCCAGTCGCCATGTTAAAGTGAAATATCTCTTTATGACTTTAACAACTGTCACTAAATATATACAACACCATCTGGTTAGGATTTACAGAGTCCAGCCTTCTACATTGTTTATATAGGTGGTTCTTTGTACGTCATGAAGTACAACAGTGAATTGCACTCTTTTACACATGATGTTACACTTCTGGGGATATATAGAATTATTTAATTGTTTAGAAACCGTACTTAAATCAACAGTTACACCAGGTTCCTTAACTTACATATTCCACTGCATCACTTATTCTGAAACAGTTGATATGCTGAGCTAAGAAACCTATTGGCTTTGAAACCTTTATGATTAATAACAGTGCACTGCACTAAAAACACATTTAGAGACAGACACAGACATGCAGTTCCATTCTGAAGCACAATAAACATGCAAGCTTTCAATCCCGTAATCGTCTTCCACGCACCAGCTCACATACTAACTTACATGTGTCCCACATTAGAATTTTGTTACCTTACCTGTAACCATATGGTAATGAGATGCTAATGTATTTACTGGACTCTATTCTTTCTCACCATGTTGCCTTTACAATACTGGGGAATATGGTACAGAAAGCATTTCATCATTTACACATACAAAACCTTCACATGGCCTGTAACATGCAAAGTACAGCTAGAAACATATAAAAAAACAGTTATATCCTCTGTCTCTTTATCTGGCCTTCTCTCTGACTCTGTGGAACTTCTACGCCCTTACATAACTTTACTTGTCTGTCTACTTATCTGTTTACCTGCCTATCTATCTGTCTGTGTGTCTATGTAACTGTCTGTCTACCTACCTATCTGCTGCGTGTCTGTGTAACTGTCTACCTGCCTATCTGCCTACCTATCTATCTATATATCTAGCTATTGTTTTTCCTTCTCTTTGTGTCTTCCTCTAACTTTCTTGTTATACAACTACCTGAGAATGACATACAGTTGTACACTGCTTGAAAAGCACCACCGTGAAAAATGCCATTAGGAAACGATTAACAGATTAAGCTGTGTTGCAAAAAGAAGAACATTAAAATGCTGTGTCCTCCAAGACAGATGGTTTTACATTATGGTCCTGTCCTCACTGCCTGCAGACATTTGCTATCATGCTATCATCACCTCCTAAGCAATATCTGGTGGGATTAAGGGGAAAAAAGAGGACATCACAATAATCCTCCTGAAAATAAACTACGGGTGAAGGAGGGCACCAGAAAGAAAGAGATAAATAGAGAGGAAGTAGTTTTTTTTTGATATAGGTGTACTCCCTGTCTTGCAGAAATTAGCTAAAACTCTTATTACAATTTATAATGATATTTACATAAGCTAAATAATATATTTATTGTATGGCCAAGTAAAGCCTTCATTGTAAACAGTTTTAATGAAGGTATTCAGTCTATTAAGACACTTGATATGTGATATAGGACTATGTATGTAATTGTTAAATGCCACATACAGAAGTAAAGCAACAGAAACAGAGACATTTGAAACACATGTTTCTAACTTGTTTCCACTATTTCTTCTATTGCCTGCTTTTCATTAAGTATTCTGCAGACTTTTGGCATCATTACCTGCTCAACAAAAGGTAGTGGGCTTCAGGGAAAAAACCTGTTACCACATTTTAATAAAGTTCCATCACAACCTGTGGTTGATGAAAGGCACAGTTTCACTATATCAAAACTCATATTGTAATAAACACATTAAGAAACCAATTCAATTCATATTGATCATACTCTATTGTTAATTATAAATTAGGGAACAGAAACCAGGAAATGTAATTACATTAGCATGTTACCACACAACAATTTCCACTCAGCCACAATGAAACTCTGCCAGCACAATAACAAAACAAGAGATTTCTGTTTGTAAAATGTATACAACTACAAGATTTGGTGCTGTGAAAGAATGGACACAAAAGAAGTCATCAAATGTTTTCCAATAGGGACTTGCAATTAGCTTCTTAAAGTGGAATGCTCATGTTTAGTAACAAAACCAGCATTCATTGCATTATTTTTTCAATCTCTGCAGGAGATGACTATGTTCAAGTAAAGGGTTACACTTACCCTTCTGTTCCTTCTACAGATAAGAGGGTTTCACCTCCTGGCAAGTTGTGAATCCTATCAAAGGATCTGTTAATGAGCTGTCATGTTACACCCCCACCCAACTGGCGGTGATGTTATTGCCTTGTAATATTTCACATCATACTATATTAGATGGTGGTGCTATCTTAAAAAAAATAGCTGTTTTATGGCAGGACTCCACCACACCATCAATAGAGCCAGCTCCCACACTCACAGATACATGATCAAATATGCATGAAGGCTAAAACAAAACCAGAAAAAAACAGCATTGGTATTTTGCAGAGTTAGGATTATTTTAGCATCATTAATACACCTTCCATATATAATACTGAACATGTACATAGTTAATTCTTAGAATTTAGGTAATGTTCCATTTCTTCACTCGTTGACCCTTAAAAGCAGCCTCACTAGCAGTCTGTCTGACAGGGGCCAAAACAGAGCTCAACAGCTGCATTAGATGCCAAACTCCAGCCTTCATGAATTGTAGACTCAGTGGGCCTGTTCAGACCCAATTTCCATTATCAAAGCCACTATATTGGTAAAAATAAAAACCTTAATTAAGTGCCCAACTAGGAAAAAAGTTAAAAGCTAGTTAGATGCACTATACAAATAAACCTGGCATTTGCAGGAGCAGTTTGTTACTGCATTGCCATAGAGAAGAAATGTTGTCAGCTTATCTAGAAAACCTGGAACTCAATTTCTTACCTCAATGTGTAGCACTGTTTAATGAAAATGGTTAAAACTGTGGATAAAAACAAGTCAGTGAATATATACCACATGCAAGTTCAGAGGGATCCAGAAATACACTCTGATGCAGAGTGGAGCTGCTTAGATTTTACTTAACTTGAAAATGCCACTCCGCAGGTAAATGTTTCCCATTTGCCTCTGTGATTGAAAAAGAAATGAGAGAAGAGGCATTGGTATATATGGAGAAATTATTAGTTTTTATAGAGAAGGTGTTTTCTGCAGAGAAAGGTAGCCCATGCAACAGAGATTTAGGTTAGCAATAATGTTACCATATTGCTTAGTCTGCCCCAAATTGCTGCCACTCCCTTGTTCAGAAGCTCCCCTCATAATTTTATTTTTTTTTAGCCAGGAGAGACACACTAAGCTGAAAGGTTTCTTACTGGTTGGACCTGGGAGCACAAGGAAGTTAAATGACTTGCTCAGTGTCGCACAGTATGCCAGTGAGTGCTGTGGGATTGAAACCCAGGCCTCCAGGTTTGCAGGATAATTTTGATTCTCAGGATAATGCTCTGAGCAGTTATCTAGAGAGGGAAAGGCATAACAAACCTATATAATATAAATAACCCTGCCAATTAATGAAACAGAGTGGCATACTTGCAACTACCTTAACTTGATAGACCTGAATCTGTTCTGGCCATCAAAGCATACCACATCTGCACACAATCCATTAGTAATTTTATAAAAAATATTGCTGAAATGGTTATTATGTTTGGTTCTTAGCCCCTGTAAATGTTCTCAGGTTTAGAAAGGAGAGATAGTTGTGTAAAACATTGGAGAAAATCTCTCTCTCTCTCTCTCTCTCTCCATCATTCTCTGGCACAGTATATACAAGACTGCAGCTAATAGTTAGAAATAGGTGAAAAACTTCTTCCGCCCGCCTGTTCTGTGGCTTCCTGCATTCTTGGTTGCTGTGTCCTGTGATGTGTGGATGCTGGAATTCATAGGATGCAGGCTCTGGACCCTGTCCCATACTGAATCAGGCACAGGGTCCAGGACTCAGTGGTTGTTGCTGTAAACTGCCAATGTCGCAGCTTGCAGCCAGTGTTACTGAATCTGGGTGATAATGTGTCTGATGCCTTTTTCTGTCCTCCCCTCCTGTTGAGCCCTTACCTAAAAATGAGCCCCTAAAGATTATCCCAAACTTCCCTCCAAATGAGTATAAAAAATAAGTAAAAAATAACAAGCTAAACACTTTACATTTTAATCAGCCTGCTCTTTGGAATACTACTTTTCAGTAACGTGTGGTTTAAAGGAACATGCACTAGCTTTCCAGGCCAGCATTCACACTGCAGACTTGATTTAAGTGGCGTCCCAAAGTTGCCTTGTTTTTTGCTGCATGGTACTGCTAGTTATACTGAGTTCATTGAGATGCAGATTTATTGAAATGGAATCATTTTTAATGTTTGTTTTAAGTGTACTAAATGCTATGGATCCTGGAAGAAAACTACATTTTGGGTTAGCAGCAGCTCTAGGATCATCAGGTAGAGAATGAAATTGTCAGTTTTCCTCAGCACTTCTTTATCCAGAACTGAGCAATGCGCTCCTTGCTACTAGCCATTCAATTTCTAAATGTGCTTCCTATAACTATGTAGTTATTTATTTTGTTTTCTTTTGATGCTATTGCATGAAAATGTGTTTTGGCTATGTATTTTACTTAAGTCAGGAGCCAGGGGAGAGAGACAGAGTGAGAGCAAGAGAGGGAGGAGGAGAGAGAGAGAGAAAGAGATCACTTTACTTCTTGTTTTGTAAAGTTACTGCATTGTACAAAGTCAAGATGCATATACGTCTCTAGTTTTAAGTGGCACAACATTCTCAGCCTGGATAAAGTGTTACCTATATCTAATCAATCAGTACTATATGTAACTGGGACACAGACAGCAAAGAATGAGTCGCTGTAGCCTGCAAATGCTGGAACAGAAAAGTTATGTCTCATTTTTGAAGGAATACACATAATGCACACTACATAACAGGCTAGACAGTTAAAATCTGACATTCAGTGATAATGACTGCTCTGCATCTGGCATGTTCTAGTTTTATTTACTTACTTTATAACTTAAAAAGTCCTCAGACTCATTGGGAATAAAAACAGCAAAGCATGTCTGACTCAGAGCTGCAATTGTCACAGACAGGAAGATATCATTTTCCTGAAGGCACACACACACACACACACACACACACACACACACACACACACACACCACCCATGAACATAGTCTGCTCTTCCCTTTTATAGGTACATCAGGGAGTGAAGGAAGACCAAGGGAGGGCTAGTGAGGCTTAATAAAGAGGAGGGAGGGTGGGCAGAGGGTGACTGTGAAAAGGCAGAGATACTAAACAAATATTTTTGCTCAGTATTTACAAAGGAAGTGGGGAAGGTACCTAAAACAAACAGTAGAAACAATCTGGATACAGAAGTTGATGCCAACCCATTTACAGAAGAAAGGGTTCTGAAAGAACTCTTAAAACTGAAGGTGGACAAAGCAATGGGGCCTGATGGGGTTCATCCCAGAATTCTAAAAGAACTAAGGGTAGAACTAGTGACACCACTGACTACCCTCTTTAACAAATCATGGGAGGATGGGGTGGTACCCGAGGACTGGAGAAGGGCAGATGTGATTGCCCTTCACAAAAGTGGGAGCAAGGCAGAAGCAGAAAACTACAGACCTGTTAGTTTAACCTCAGTGGTAGGGAAAATGATGGAATCACTTCTGAAGGAAAGAAATGTTGAGTATCTAGAGGTCAGAGGGGCTCAGGACCCAAGGCAGCATGGATTCACAGTGGGAAGGTCATGCCAGACACATCTGATAGATTTCTTTGACTGTGTGACCAAAGTAGAAGATCAGGAAGGGGCTGTGGACATGGCCTACCTAGACTTTAGCAAGGCATTTGACACAGTCCCACACAAAAGATTAATATACAAGTTAGCCAGCCTGGGAGTGGGTCCCAAGATGACAGCCTGGGTAAAGAATTGGCTGGAGAATGGGACACAGAGAGTAATAGTAAATGGAGTCCACTCTGAAGAAAGGGGGGTTACTAGTGGGGTACCACAGGGTTCAGTATTAGGACCGGTCCTCTTCAATGTCTTTATGAGTGATATTGCAGAGGGACTGGAAGGAAAAGTATGTCTCTTTGCAGATGACACAAAGATCTGCAACAGAGTTCATGCACAAGGTGGGGTGGAAAGGATGAGAAGGGACTTGGCAAGGTTAGAGAAATGGTCAAATGTATGGCAGCTTAGATTCAATGCTAAGAAGTGCAAGGTAATACACCTGGGAAACAAAAACCCAGGGGAAGCATACAAAGTGGGGGTTGAGATACTAACAACAACAAAAATGGAAAGGGACCTGGGGTAGTCATATCAGATGACCTAAAGGTGGGCAAGCAATGTGAGAGGGCAACAAGGAGGGCTGGGGGGATACTGGGATGCATAGGGAGAGGCATCACCAGCAGAAAACAGGAAGTTATTATCCCTCTGTACAGACAATTGGTGAGACCCCATCTGGAGTACTGCGTGCAGTTCTGGAGACCCAGTCTCCACAAGGATATAGACAGGATAGAGGCTGTCCAGAGGAGGGCAACTAAAATGGTGCAGGGCCTGCACTGGAAGACATATGAAGAGAGACTTAAGGAGCTGAATATGTATAGCCTCGAGGAAAGGAGAGAGAGGATGGACATGATAGAAACTTTCAAGTATCTCAAGGGAATCAACAAAGTCCAAGAGGGTAGCATCTTTCAAAAAAAGAGGTGTGCAAGAACAAGGGGGCACAATTTGAAGATAGAAGGGTGGCTCAGAGGTAATGTAAGGAAGTATTTTTTCACAGAGAGGGTTGTGGATGCATGGAATGGCCTTCTGGAGGAGGTTGTGGAGTCAAAAACAGTGGTGGAATTCAAGCATGCATGGGACAGTCACAAGGCAATTCTAGGGGGTGGGGGTAGGAAGAAGTAGGCTGCTGGTTAACTAGGATCTGCAGCTTATCCAATAGGTAGGGAAATGGGCAGACTGGGTGAGCCAAGCGGTCCTTATCTGCCATCAAAATCTATGTTTCTATGTTTCTCCACACAGCCTTGGAGCAGGGAGCCAAGTATTTCTGAAGTTACAAATTATTAAAATAATCACACCTTCTATACGTATCCTTCAACACTAAATGAATGACACTCCTTTTTTTGTTTATTATTCTTTATGAGAAACCACATTTTGGCATTAACAAAGTGATTGGAAAAACCACACTGCTATGGCTGAAGTGTTAATATGTGCAAAACATTTGTTGAACTTCTTAAAATGAAAAAGCTGAATGACTGTAGAATTAATTAATATGAAAGTCGATGAGCAGAGAACCTCTTGGGAGATCACATTCCTAGATTCCCAGACCACCAGCCAAAGAAAAGGAGCAACACTCATTTCACTGTCATGTATGGCGATCTCCCCTTTGAAACTGTTACAGTGACGGGGAGGCCAGCTATGGGGTGCAGCATAATTTACCTCAAGAGATAGGGACTTTTATTCTTTCTCTGAAACTGTGATTATTTACCCAGTCTGCCAAACAAACAAAGAGAAGTGAAGTGGGCTAGAATTCCCCAGCATCCTTTTACGATACCATTATGGAGCCAGAACATTGTATACTTGAAAATATTTGTTTTAAAGCTGGATTCTGTTATGCAGATATTGTCCCTGATACTTGTAAAATGATTTGGACAATGAAATGTTTACTCCTAGCATGCTGGCGAATTCACACCAAATTCTCCTTTATTACTTTGTTTGCTAAACTGGGTAATTAGTCATGGTTTAACAGACAGAATAAAAGTTTTGTAAGAAAACCAAAAAGAACACGGCTCAAAGGTTGTAAAAAGGGGAGGGAAGGTACACAAAACAGAATGCAAAGTAAACAAGAGAACCCTTGGCTCACCCAAACCTCACAGGAAAACAACGAAGTGCTGTTTTAAAATAAAAGCAGCAATTTTATTAATGTGGTAGCACCCCTGACACAAAGATCTACATTTCACGTTGCACTTGACGCTTTATCAAGATGAAATAATTGCATGTAAAACATGTCGTACATAGTGTCAAAGCCATAATCATTCAATTATTTTAATTAAAAAATGTACAAGACAGCCGTGACATATTATAAAAAGCGTGCTCACTAACAGTTAACACTTCAGGCTATCTATAGGAATTATTCAATTAGCTATTCAGGCTCTTATAGCAAATGAAGTACATGTTTTGCCCATCAAATAGTCAACTTTAGATAGGATAAATACAATATTATGAGAAAGAGCTCCATTAACATATCAATACTGATAACTTTGGATAGGATAAGCACAATATTAGGGAAAAAGGCTCCCATTAACCCATCAATAGCGGTGGCTCATCTAAAAAGACAAAATGGAAGGTTACAAATTATAATACATAAAAAAGACCATCCCAAAAAGAAACAAACTCAGCACATATTATAATAATAATAATACAAAAAAAATGACTGTAAATAATGCAAAAACTATTAAGGCAAAGCAAAAAATACATGGCAATTCAATCCATTACATCACCTTTTCTTTAAATATGGAGCCAATTGAAAATGTCCATTTAACCCTAGAAAAATGCCAGCTCTTAATTTAATCTGCCAATATGTTTTCCTACACATTAATTTATTATATAAGTTTCCCCCTCTAATGTTATTATAAACTTTCTCTAAACCAAAAAATGTAAACTTATGCTTCTTTCCTTTTAAGTGAACATGATTTGCCAATGCATTTTCTGGCAAAGCCAAATTAATGCATCTCAAATGTTCCAGAATCCTAGTTTTACATTTTCTCAGGTGATGTAATGGATTGAATTGCCATGTATTTTCTGCTTTGCCTTAACAGATTTTGCATTATTTACAGTAATTTTTTTGAAGTATAATTATTAGTATAATATGGGCTGAGTTTGTTTCTTTTTGAGACAGTCTTTTTTGATGTAATATAATTTGAATGATTATGACTTTGATACTATATACAGAATAACTTGTTTTGTATTTAGTTAATTCATCTTGATAACACGTCAAGTGCGATGCCAAATGTAAATCTTTGTATCAGGGGTACTACCACATTAATAAAATTGCTGCCTTTATTTTAAAACAGTGCTTCCTTGTTTTCCTGTGAGAATAAAAGTTTGCATTACTTTCTTTCTTGAGCTAATCTTGGGACCTTTTAATGAATAATGTACATCCTTCATTTCTGTGTTAAAAAGCAGTGTTTCCCAGTTTTTTAAGAGGGTTCTTACCTTGCAGCAGATCAAAAGTGAAAAGAATTAGGTTAACTCAGAAGCAAATGTTGTGTTTTACAAATTCATGCCACACAGGGTTTTAAGTTTTACAAATGGAAGACCATGCTTTTATGACTACTTGAAAGCTGAATCTTGATGCCTGCATTCTTTAATTTTAACTTGTTTCATATGCTTTAAACATGATATTTGGAGCGTTGTTATATATGCTTTGCTAAGATGCTTCTGTTGTTTAAGACAATCAACAATGAGCCCTTACAAAGTATACAAATGCTGAAATTAGGAACAACCATCTGTCTCTGTGGGACTCATCTGATTCCTTCTGGCATGGGATTGAAGGGGAAATTTGATTTTTAGATTAAGAACACCACACACACACACACACACACACACACACACACGCAGGCAGGCAGGTGTAAGGCCAGTGACTGAATCAATATTTCTGGCGCACAGAAAATGACAGTGGTCCACTGGGTAATGTATTATGTATTCAAACTGTTGTTATGGGTCAGTAGTCATCACACCTCCAGTGTGTTTTGAAGTGTGAGGTGCTTACACCAGGTATTTTTAAACACACAAGAAAAACACTGTTTTATGATTTATTTAGAAAATGTTCTTTCCTGTATGAAATATTTACAGAAGGCAAAAGCATAGTTGTATTCCTCTTTTTTTAACCAGGAGACACACTAAGCTGAAAGGTTGTTTACAGGTGCAACATGAGAGCACAAGAAACTGAAGTGACTTACTAAGGGTCACACAGTATGTAAGTGGGGGCTGTGGGATTCAATCTCAGGTCTGCAGCTCACAGCCTTAAACCACTGTGCTATATTGCCTTACTTTATTGATAGAGCCAAACCTAGAATATGGGCTATCCAAGTACAGGACTGTCATTTTGACCAACCTATTTCAGTGCAGTATTGTAACAAATATGGTGACTAGAATGTTCTTAGTGTGGACAGAACAACACTGATGCTACAGCACGGTAATTACTCAGTTTTACAAATCCGATAAATTAACATACTATAATAAGAATGGAATAGGGTTGACAGACAGTATAGCCTACTAGTTAGAGTAACAATCTGTGAATGAACTTAATACCACCCACCACATTTAGGTTTGATTCCCACAAACTCCACTTGCAGACTGAACAACTCTGATCAACAGTCACTCAACTACTCCAGTGCTCCCAGGTCACCACTGAGAACACACACTTGTGCCTGGTGGCCCTCATCTGTTACCCAAACAGTATAAAATAAAGACAATGAAAGCAATGTTACTTTTTAAAAGTAGCACACTACTACATTTTATGTCTGAGATACTTTTTATTTTCCTGTTGGTTACCTGGATTTGTTTTTATCTTATATTAGTAGCTCTGATGTGATATAGCACTCTGTCTGGCAGTTGATATATCTAGCTGTGCTCCTCCCATTGCATCAGCAGTATTATTATTTTACTGACTGACATAGCAGCTGCTCAGGAAGAGCCACTCAGTATGTGCCATGACAGTCACCTGTGATGTCACTGTCACTGAGGTCTCATTGGTGATGCATAATGCTATCACATAGAAAACTCTCTACTCAGCATAACACAGAAAGGAAAATACTTCAGCAAGATAAGGTTATGACCACTTCTTTACATTTTAAACATTTTCCTGTCTGCCATTCGTGGTTCTACTAGTTGTTTAACATAATATAACATTTTAAATAGTAACATCTGTATCAATGTGTCATAAGGTATCCTCACTCCTGTCAAGTGAGTATCTATGAACTGAGATGGGTTTCAGAGCCCAGTACGGCATGTCAATTTACCGAGATGCTAGCAGGGTGGGCCACTGTTTTGTTTCACTGCTGCATACTGGCTGACACACCAACACCTCACAGATGTACAGTGATTCCTGTATTTTACAGTGATTTACAGACATCTACAGGGAAAATATTCCCATATACTTGTATTTTTTTATAGAGGACAACACAGCAATTTGGCTTCCAAAGGAATTCATGTAATCTACAGGAAACTACATGGAGGTAATGGAAATATGCCAAATCTGGCAACACTAGACACACCCCATTGTTAAATGTCAGTGTGCATGACAACATGGGGGTGGGTGCTTGCATCATTATTAAAAAATCAAACATTTACTGAACTAAAATTAATTGTACAGGACATGTTTTTTGTGGGCCAGAGGGGCCACTCTCCCCACAGGCAGCAGGCTAACAGTAGTGGTGGCCACTACACTGTTTTATTGATTGTCCAGCACTCACAGCTATGTCTTCCACAACTTGCACAACCTCCAAGATGTTCCAGTTATGCTCAGCTATGTATGTATTCTTTAACATGGTAATATTCCTGGATGTACCTTCTGCACACCTTTGTTATACATGGTGCTCTTTATTTTCTGGTCTTTACTGATATAGTTGTATATTTACTTGCCATTTCATTTTGCTTTTACATGTATTATGTCGGGATTGGCCTTAGCCTGCATCTTGTATTGGCTACAGTTTGCTTCTTTATTGAATGCCTGGATGGTTGCCTTCTCCTTATGCCTGCAGTAATATACATTGTAAGGTCTTTTGTGATACTTGGGACAGACATAGGGCAATTCTGGTGGGGATGGGAAGAAATAGACTGTTTATTAACTAGAATATGCAGCTCACCCAATCGGTAGGGAAATGTGCAGACTGGATGAGTCAGCTGATCCTTCTCTGCCATCAAAGTCTATGCTTCTGCACTTCTACTCTCCAATTATGTGACCTTTTCCTGTACTGTGGTTGTGTTTCTTATGCTGCTCTTATCTCTTAACCTTCCCACTCCTTCCCTCCCCTTTTTGCGTTCACTTGCGTGCATCCACAATGAACATCTTGTCACAGTATGACTTTTTGGAGGTGTGTGACCCTTCTATTGTATGCAGTGCTCAGTGTAGCAGATGTGACCCTACCACACCAATACATGCTTAGCTGTCTATGACAGCAGTTCAGCAGCAGTGGTCTTCACTTGAAAGAAAACTACCACTGCAATCACTGGTAGTACCGTGTGTGTAATTAGCATACTGATGTCATCCTTTTCCCATGGCTCCTTGAAATCCCTCCCACTTCCTCCCTCTGCTAATGTCCTCCCTGCTCCCTGTGTATTGTGTGCTGAGGGGGGTTCCCAATCTCCCTCAGCTTATGTGCCCCCCCAAGCACACTGTATGGTTGATGGGGGTGCCCAGTCCCTGTCAGCTGCAGCCCCCCAACAAACCCCCAGGTAGCATGCTGGGAGCCCACCCCAGCATGCTCATGCACTTCCCCCAAGCACATTGTATGGCTGATGGGGGTGTCCAGTTCCCATCAGTTCCAGCCCACCTGCCAACAAATACCCAGGTGGCATGCTGGGAGCCAACCCCAGCATGTCAAAAACTTTCTGCATTGTCCTTTTTTTTTCACCTGTAAAAAAACAGAAAATGGTACCTTGCTGTCTTGGGTGCCCTCTCCCCCAACCCACAACCACCCTCTGTGCATCCCGCCTCCCTGCATCCCCTCTCATCCATACTTATCTCCAGAGCCCTGTACAATGTTCTTTGGTGGGGCGGCAACATGTCTGTACTCTTCAAAGCTGACGGCAGACTGAAGAAATGCCAGTAAGCTGTATAATGGCATGGATGAGGTTTGTCAACTTATGTAGATATCTCAGCCATTTTTGCACATTTTGGCACCACATTTTAAACATGGGGTTCTTGGGACCCCACCTCATAAATTCAGCCACTGTCATACTGTTATTTTATCCTGAAAGGTGATTTCATAGTCATCATGCAGAATGATCTTTTAGGACTGATTAATGTACCAGCAATGTCACTATTCATGAGGTGGGCTCCCAAAATGTATATGTTGCAAATTTGGTGAAAAAATTCCCCAAAATGACTGTGTCATGAGCGCACAGTGAGCTGCTTCCATGCACACTCATACCTTACCAAATCTGTAATATTTTCACTCCAGATTTTCAACACTGTCATTTTCTCACACCTCTTTATGAAAAGTACAGCTGCCATTTTTCACATCCTGGCCAAAATGTGTTTTCACACATCTGTCTCACAATGGTGCAGTCACTGTGGGAAATCAATGTTCAGAACAGATTATGACAACCACTGTGATACCATTCATGAGGAAAGGTCACAAAATGCCTATGTTGAAAACCTGGTGAAAAAATTCCAACAAATGACACAGTTAGGAGCGCGTATTGTGCAGTTCCCATGCACACTCATACCTTCGAGAATTTGTAATATTTTCACTCCAGATTTTCAACATTGCCATTTTCTTCACACCTCCTTATGAACACTGCAGCTGTCATTTTTCACATCCTGCCCAAAAATGTGTTTCTGCACATCCGGTGCACAATGGCACGGTTGCTGTGGAAACTCAACATTCAGGACATATTATGAAAATCATACTGCCACTGTTCATGGCGCAGAAGTCACCAAATGCCTATGTTGAAAATCTGATGAAAGAACTCCATGAAATGACTGTGTTAGGAGCATGCTTTATGCAGTTCCCACATACACTTGAAAGTGGGAGAATGTTTTATATTTTCACTTCAGATTTTCAGCATTGCCATCTTTTCACACCTGCCTATCAAAAGTACAGCTGTCATTTTTCACATCCTGCCCAAACTGTGTTTTCGCACATGTGAAGCAGAATGGCACAGTCACTGTGGGAAATCACCGTTCAGGACAAACTAACAAAATCACAGTGCCACTGTTCATGAGTAGAGGTCCAACATGTGTGTGTGTGGGGGGGGGGGAGTGGTCACAAAAAAAACCATGTTGCAAATTTGTGCTGCAAATACCAGCAAATGCCCCTGGGCATTAGGGTTCCTAACTATAATATCCCACCCTGTACAAACTGATAGGCATCAGGGGGTGTTCCTTTGGATTGCTGGCTGTAATGCTCAAGCCATTCCACCTCCACCCACACCCTGCAGCCACTGACAGGCATAGAGGTGTGCCTTGGACTCTTCACCCCCAAAGTTCACCCCATTCTCCTATACTGCACCAATTTAAAGCACTGATTTCCCTCAACGACTGTGTTATTATGCGCTGGAACTGTGAAAACACATTTCGGTCAGGATGTAAAAAATAACAGCCGTACTGCTCGTAAGGAGGTGTGAAAAAATGCCACTGTTGAAAATCTAGCGTGACAGTATTACAAATCTGCAAAATTACAAGGGTGTGTGGAAAGTGCGCAATGCATGCTTGTAACACATTCATTTGATGAGCTATCATCACCAAATTTTCAACATAGGCACTTTAGGACCTCTGCTCATGAACAGTATCACTGTCATTGTCTTAATCTGTCCCTAACAGTGATTTCCCACAGCAGCCACTCTATTCTGCACTAGAAGTGCGAAAACACATTTCGACCAGGATGGGAAAAATGACAGCTGTACTGTTCATAAGTAGGTGTGGGAAAAGGGCAATGTTGAAAATCAGGAGTGAAAATATTATAAATTCGTGAAGTTATATGTGTGCTTGCAAACTGTGCAACGCACATTCAGTAACACAGTCATTTTATGGAATATCATTACCAAGTTTTCAACATAGGCATTTTAGGACTTCTACTCATGAACAGTGTCACTATCATTTTCTTAATCTGTCCCGAACACTGATTTCCCACAGCAACGGCACAATTCTGTGCCGGAAGTGCGAAAACACATTTTGGCCAGGATGTGAACAGTGACAGCTGTACTGTTCACAAGCAGGTGTGAAAAAATGCCAATGTTGAAAATCTGTCACGAAAATATTGCAAATTTGCAAAGTTATGCGTAGCAACTACACAATGCACGCTTGTAAAACAGTAATTTTTTTGATTTTTCCACCAAATTTGCAACATAGGCTTTTTGAGAACCCACCTGATGAACACTGGCACTGTCGTTTCATTAATCAGCCCCAAAAGGTGATTCCGTGCAGTGACTGTGAAATCACCTTTCAGGGCTGATTAACGCCATGACAGTTCCAGAATTCATGAGGAGGGGTCCCAAAAACCCCATGTTGAAAATTTGGAGCCAAAAGTCCAAAAAAATGACTGAGATATGCATTAAAGTTGGAAAACCCCTATTCATTCCATTATACAGTTTGCCCGCATTTCCTTAGTTCGCGGTCGGTTTTGAAGAGTGCAGACGTGTTCCCGGTCCACCGAAGATCATCACGCTGAGCTCCGGAGGTAAGTATGGGGTGGGGGTGTGTGGGGAGGCAGGTTGCACAGTGTCTGGGTGCGGGTTGCGGGTGGGGGTCAGGGAGACTGCCAAGGGACAGTTTCCTTTTTTTACAGGGTTAAAAAAACAAAAAGATGTTGCAGGACCATTTTTTATTTTACAAGGGCATGTGGCACCCTAGGGTGGGCTTCCAGTATGCCACCGGAGTCTTTCTTTTGGGGTGGGCAGCTGTAGCCAATGGGGGATTGGGCACCTCTGTCGGCACACAACAAGGGGGGGGATTACATTATGCTGATGGGGATTGAGCATCCCATTGGCAGACAATAAAAGCAGGGGGGTTATGCAATGCCGATGGGGAGTGGGCTTCCCAGTCGGCAAAATAAACATCAGGGCACAGAAGCTGACTGGGATTGGGGCCCCCATCAGCGAATAAATGTGGGGGGTAATATTGTTTGTGAACATGGCGGCAAGCCGCTGCTATGTTCACAAAATCAGTGTTTCTACATTCCAACCTGCAATGACAGGTCGCTCCCTCATTGCAGCGGATAGCTGATGCTGAAATGATGAGGCGGACCCTGATTGCAGTGGCTAAATTTTCACAAGTCAGTGGCATGCTGGCTGAACTACTGTCAGCAGCAGCATGCCACGGTAATGGGAGAAGCGGGATAAGCCTTTGCAGGCTGTTGGGGCATTGGCCACAACAGTGCCGCACCTCCACAACCTGCTTGTGGAGAAACCTGCCGCAACATGTTTCTTGCGCATCCGTGCAATCAACATAAAAAATGTCCTGTGTCTTTCAGTTGCTGCTCTTTTCATTTTCCTCAAAGCACTGTGTAAATGGGTATTAAAAGTGCCACATCAGTTTCTGAAAAGATACAGCACTGAAAATGTTACAAGTTCCATTGGACCCCACAGTGAATAAAATGTGACTAATACTTGATATGTCTGGTGACTGACAGCTGTCTAATGACTTATTCCTATCTCACTTTCTATTACCTCTTTCTCACCTCCCCTCTGCTGTTCTTAATAAATATGTTTTCAAGCTACTACATGCCTATGTCTTTCTGGGTATGCTGTTGCTACAGTGACAATTTTACTGCAACTGACACTACAGCAACAACAGTGCCAGGTCACTGTAGTGTCGATACAGGACCCTGCCACTGTTTTCTGGGGGTGTTGCTTCCCTTCCCTGAATCAACTCCAAATTTGAGTTGATTAATTTCATTACGGGGGGGTTGTGAGGATCAGAGCTCCCTGCATGAGTGATTCTGGCATGATGGCCCTGAAGAAAACATGGTATAAAGTGTCTGCCTTTATGATGACTGCAAATGCGCTCAGCATGAAGATGTCGCTGTAATGTCTGTTGACAATGACTGTGTTGACCAACTGTCATGGATCTGTATTTTTGTAATTATTCACAAACACAGCATCGATACTTTTTTGCTATCCTTCTCATGCATCTCTCTACCTCCTGCACTACCAATGCAAATACAAGCAAGCAAACATTCGGCATTGACAAATGCTTGTTTGTTGTTGTTACTACCTCCCCCCCATTGTGTATTCTTCCCCTGGGTTCTTGTTTCCCAGGTGCATTAGTTTGCACTTCTTTGCATTGAATCCTAGCTGCCATACTTCTGACCATTCCTCCAACCTTGCCAAGTCCCTTCTCATCCTTTCCACGCCTCCTTGTGTATCAACCCTGTTGCAGATCTTTGTGTCATCTGCAAAGAGGCATACTTTTCCTTCCAGTCTGCAATGTCATAAGAAGACATTAAAAGGACTGGACCCAATATGAACCCTACGGTACCCACTAGTAACCCCTCTTTCTTCAAGTGGACTCCATTTACAATTACCTTCTGTGTCCAGTTGTCAGCCAATGTTTTACCAGGCTACCACCCTGGGACCCCTCCTAGGCTGGTTAATTTGACTATTAATCTTTTGTGTGGGACTGTGTCAAATGCCTTGCTAAAGTCTAGGTAGGCCATGTCCACAGCCCCTCTCTGGTCTACTACTTTGGTCACCCAGTCAAAGAAATCTATTAGATTCATCTGACATGACCTTCCCTCTGTGAACCCATGCTGCCTTGGGTCCTGTGCCCCACTGGCCTCTAGGTACTCAACTATTCTTTCCTTCAGAAGTGACTCCATCACTTTCCCTACCACAGAGGTCAGACTGACAGATCTGTAGTTTCCTGCCTCTGCCTTGGTCCCACTTTTGTGAAGGGGAATTACATCTGCCTTCCTCCAGTCCTCGGGTACCACACCATTCTCCCATGGTTTATTAAAAAGAGTAGCCAGTGGTTTCACTAGTTCCCCACTTAATTCTTTTAGAATTCTGGGGTGAATTCCATTAGGCCCCATTGCTTTGTCCACCTTCAGTTTAAGGAGTTCTTGCTGAACCCTTTCTTCTGTGAAAGGACTGGGATTGACCCTCCTATCAAGAGTGCTTCTGTTAATTGGATTAGGCACTTCCCCCTCCTTTTTTGTGAATACTGAGCAGAAATATTCGTTCAGTATTCTTGCTTTTTCACTGTCCCCCTCTGCCCACCCACCGTTCCTTCTATTCAGCCTCACTATCCCTCCCTTTGTCTTTCTACGCTCGCTGATGTACCTATAAAAGGTTTTATCCCCCTTCATAACTGAGTTGGCTATATTTTCTTCAGTTTGGACCTTTGCTATTCTGACATCCCTCCCTGCTTCCTTCTGCCTTAACTGATACAGCTCTCTGTCCTGCTCCTTCTGTGTTTCCTTATACTTCCAGAATGCTATCTTTTTCTTCCTGACTTTCACAGCCACCTCTTTTGACAACCATAGTGTCTTTTTCTTTCATTTTGATTTGTTTATTTGCTTCACACAAAGACTTGTTGCCTCTGTGATGGCACATTTAGATGATTCCCCATTGTTGCTCCACACCTCCTTCTACTCTGTTTGCTAGTGCTTTTCTGAGGCTGTCTCTCATCTTGCCAAAGTCAGCCCTCCCAAAGTCCAGTACCCTCACTTTTGTATGGCTTGACTCTGTAGCTGAGTTTAATGTGAACCACACTGTTTGATGGTCACTTGTTCCCAGATGGCAACCCACTTCTAGATCTGAGATCCTCTCACTGCCCCCGTTTGAGAGTACAAGGTCTAAGATTGCTCCCTCATGAGTGGGTTCCAAAACTAGCTGTCTGAGGCCTGCCACCTGTAGGGCATCAAGAATGGCCCTGCTCTTGGATGTGGCTGCAGCAAATGTGCTCAGTTAACATCTGGCATGTTCAGGTCTCCCATCAACAGTATCTCCCCTTTCTCTGCCATTCTAAGAATGCCTTCTATCATATTCTTGTCCATTCCCTCCCCCTGACATGGGGGTCTGTACTCAACCGCTGTGCAGATTGTGGTGCCCTTTCCAGTCTCCAAGGTGACCCACAGTGCCTCCTCTCCTCCCTGTTTACTCTTTTGTTCAGTTGCTTTTATCCTTTCCTTTACATAGAGAGCTACTCCTCCCCCACTTCTCCCCTGCCTGTTTCTCCTGTAGGTTATGCACCCTGGTATGTTAACATCCCAGTCATGGTTCTCTGTGTACCATGTTTCTGTGACTGCTACAATATCCAGGCATCCCTCTTTCATCAAGGCCAGCAGCTCAGGGAGCTTGTTGCCCAGACTACGGGCATTGGTACACATTACCCTCTATTTCCTGATGGCCTTACTCCTTTTTGCCCCATCCCTGTCCTTCTTGCCTTTGTCACTTTCTCCATTTACCCCTGCCCTTCTCCCTATCGACACCTCTATGTTGGTGTTTACCGCACTTACTGCCATGATTTTTTGCGGGGGGCTGGGATTTCCCTGCTCCTTTCCAGTGCTTCCCCCTTTGCCTAGTTTACATGATTGCCAATGAAGCATTTAATCCTATCACCTAGGATTCTGGTTCCCCTCCCGGACAGATGCAGCCCATCATGCCAGTATAGGCTTGCATCACTCCAGGTAGACCCCCAGTCCCCAATGAAGCCAAATCCCTGAGCTCTACACAAGTTTTTCAACCACTGATTGAATCCCATGGTGTGGAACACCCTAGCCTCTTCTACGCCATAGATGGGCAGCACCTCCGAGAAGGTTACCGTGCGAGCTACTTGTCTAAGGCCCCTCCCCAATTCCACAAACTCTTCCTGCACTTCTCTAATCCCTTTCTTAGCCAGGTCATTTGTCCCTAGGTGGACAATGACATCCAGCTCCCTCCCCTGTGCAGCTGCTCCGGCAATATTGAGGATTCGCTCCCTGTCCCTCCAAGCCATGGTGCCAGGCAGGCACCTTACCTCTCTCTCCCCTTCCTCCCCCAGTTCTACCTTCTTAACAATTGAGTCCCCCACCAGGAGTTGTTTCCTTCCCCTGCGGGGTCCTCTGCTACCCTCCTGTGGGTCTTCTTTGTGGAGGTTCCCAGCATCCTCCTTGGTCTCCACTGCGGGTGCCTCCATAGAGGAACCACACTTTGCCAGAATGGCATAGGAATTGTGGAGAGGTACAACTAGAGGGATGCACCTCTGTTCCACCACCCTCACCCTCCCTGAGCCCACTGTGGTACAATCACTCCTCTTTCTTGGCAACCTCTGAGGCAACGGCAGTGGCACTGATGGTCCCTGGATGGAAGAGGAGGTCCCACAAATCCTGGCCAACTCAGCCTGGAGATGAGCAACCTTCTTCCTCAGCCCAGAGAGGTGCCTGCAGATGGGACAACACCGCATCCTCCAGAACATCTCCCAGAAGACTGCTGCTCCACAGCCACTGCACTGCATCACTCCCATCATGTCTTATTTCTGGCCCCTTAACTGTTTGCAATCCTTACTCTTTCCTCTGTTTTTTTCTCTCTCTCCTTACTTTCTGCCTGTGTGCCCTTTAAGCTCCTGATTGTCCTGTTCTGAGACAAAAATATCCTATATTTCTCAGTAGACCCCTTACTTGCTCAGAGGCAGACCTCCAGCAGCTAGAGGGGGCCGGAGAGCTACTCTTGCCCTTCGAGGATGGAGGGTATTTGGTGGCTCTATGATCACTCACTTCCTGCTCCCAAACAGGAAGTTCCTGTTGTCAGTCAAATCCTGTGCCTATAAAAGTAGAACTAGCTTTGGGTGGGAGGGAAGGAGGGCAATATAGTCCCAGTAGAGAAGTCCAATCACACAGCAGTCCTTTCTCCTGGTGTCTTCTGCCAAGCTATTAGCAGAATCTTTCTAACGCAGTCTTTAAATGTAGCTTCCTTCTAGCTAAGCCACTCCCCCTACTTACTAGATCTTTCTACAAGTAATTTAAATCTCACAGCTATCAAGTCCTTTCAATCACCTGTGATTTACACCTAGATAACTGTTCAGATAACCATTCAGTTCAGTTAACTCAGACAAACACACACTTTTTTTTTTTTTTGTTTGTTTTTACCCTGAATTAAAGGTCCAAGTACAAGAGTTCTACTTCTTTAGTCCCAGTAGAGAAGTCCAGTCACACAGCAGTCCTTTCTCCTGGTGTCTTCTGCCAAGCTATTACTATTGCAGCCTAAGTAATCTGAGAGGGAGCTCTGTTGAAAGATGTAACTATTTGCTGAAAATCATTTAGCGTGATAATGGTAATGTAGTTTGTCTAACCTGCTTTCTTTGCAGCAAGGACTGTTTTGTTTGTCTCCACTGTCTTTGTCCTGGATTGCAAATTGGACCAATCAGTTCTGGTGGGACCTAAAATGTAGTCGGACTACAGGAGCTGTCTGAAGTCAAAATCTGTAGGAACTGTAGTTTTGAACTTTTTGACCCTTTTTTGCAACTGAAGGGGGAGCTCTTGCTTTGACTGACAGCCAAATAAGCAAACCAAATATTTTAGATCATGGGGAAGTCCTAGGCTGATTGCAGTTTTCAGTTAGTTCTGAGCTGGGAAGTGAAATGAGAAGAGCTCAAGTATATTTTGGGCAGCAATCCTGAGTGGATTTGCATAGGAAAACTGTGAAAGGGCTGAGTTTTTGGCTTGCATGTCTGCCTGCTGCTCCTGAGAGGGAGAGAAGAGAATTATTTTGGACTAAATCCAAGTTTGTGTGACTAAAGTAAGCTACTGAAGTGGACCAGGCTCAACCTGAAGAAGACCGAAGAATTTGCTGAATGCGATCGGCCTTCAGGAGTTCCAGTTACCCCTAAGCTCCTGGTGTGTGCGGAGACTTTGCAATTTTGACCGGGGAGCGCTTTGCCTGGTACAGTAGAATTCCGGTACATGTAAATCTGCTATGAGCTGCTAGTGGGTTGTGAGTTAGTTCCCCACTGTGTGAACTGTGTTCTGCTTGCTGGAAGCTGTACCCAGCCCAAAACGGACTGCATCTGAATTTGTCTCCAAGACTACCCACTGCACAGAGAAGCCATCAATGAGAGATCTGCCTGGGGATCAACCCCCTGATCCATGCTTGAACAGGAATGACTCCTCTGTGACTCGTGTGAGCCCTGCTTCTCCTGGCATTCCAGATCAACCACCTGCAGTCTCGATTTTCGTCCAGCCTGTGTCCAGTCTTGGGTATCGTGAGTAAACATCAGGGTAGCTCCCTGCAGCAACGGTTTAATCTGAGTGTGTCATCTGATTGTCTTGTGTTTCATTTCCTTTATGAACTGAGCCCTCTGGTTCCGGATTACAAATATTGTGTACTGTGCATGTTGTGTTTTCCATTACAGGGCCCCAACAGCTGCAACCGCGGGCAACATTCCTGGCTATCCCATTTCTTCTCCAACTGGGTACCCAGATGTGTGACTGTGTGGGGGGACTCAAAGCGCATGCATAACTGCTTGATTGATATAACCTTTAAGCTAATTAACCTGATTTTGCCCCTTCCTTGTTCAAGTCCCTTGAATAAATCAGATCTAACTTTTTCTGCATGTAATCTAACTGTGGTTCCAGTTTGTGCTCAAAGTACTGTACTGTTGCTATTTGCTGCTCATAACCTTGTTTTACTGGGGTTCCCCAGGGTCGAGCCAGAGGAACCAGCCCTGGTGGTAAGTGCAAACAGTGTGGGTACTTGTGTGGTGTAGCAGGGATATTGTGAAAGTGATTATTGTACACTGTTCAAGCCACTAGAAGGGAAAGAGGGGGGTTACAGTGCCCCAGAGGGCTGTGCCCAGGTTAGCTTGACCACTACCAACCCTGACCTCTGAGTGGAGGCACCCATTTCAGAATTCAGGCCCCTTAACCTGCTACTAGCCAAGCAGGCAGGGGTAGTAGCCCTTGGGATAGTGCCACCTAGGGGTTACACAGAAGTATGTGAGCACTCAAAATGGCTCAAAGACCTGACCAGAAACAGAAACATAGAATTTGGCAGTATATAAGGACTGCTTGGCCCACCAAGTCTGCCCATTTTCCTACCTAATGGATAAGCTGCAGATCCTAGTTAACCTACAGCCTACTTCCTCCTACCTCCCGTTAGAATTACCTTATGTCTGTCCCATGCATTCCTGAATTCCCTCACTGTTTTTGACTCCACTACCTCCTCAGGAAGGTTGTTCCATGTATCCACAACCCTTTCCATGAAAAAATACTTCTCATTTTACCTCTGAGCCGTTCCCCCCTCTATCTTCAAATTGTGCCCTCTTGTTCTTGCACATCTCTTTTTCTGAAAGATGCTACCCTCTTGGACTTTGTTGATTCCCTTGAGGTACTTGAAAGTTTCTATTGTGCCCCCATCTTCCTCCTCTTCTTGAGGGTATACATATTAAAGTCTTTTAATCTCTCTTCATATGTCTTCTGGTGTAGACCTTGCACCATTTTAGTTGCCCTCCTCTAGATAGCCTCCATCCTGTCTATGTCCTTGCGGCGATGGGGTCTCCAGAACTGCACGCAGTACTCCAGATGGGGTCTCACCAACTGTCTGTACAGAGGGATAACAACTTCCTGTTTTCTACTGGTGATGCCTCTCCCTATGCATCCCAGTATCCTGCCAGCCCTTCTTACTGCCCTCTCACATTGCTTGCTCACTTTTAGGTAATCTGATATGACTACCCCCAGGTCCCTTTCCATTTTTGTTGTTGTTAGTATCTCACCCCCCATTGTGTACTCTTCCCCTGTGTTTTTGTTTCCCAGGTGCATTTCTTTGCATTGAATCCAAGCTGCCATACATTTAACCATTCCTCCAACCTTGCCAAGTCCCTTTGCATCCTTTCCACCCCATATTCTGTATCGACCCTGTTGCAGATCTCTGTGTCATCTGCAAAGAGACATACTTTTCCTTCCAGTCCATCTGCAATGTCACTTATAAAGTCATTAAAGAGGACCGGTCCTAATACTGAACCTTGCGGTACCCTGCTAGTAGCCTCCCTTTCTTCAGAGTGGACTCAAGTTTACTATTCCCCTCTGTGTCCTGTTGTCCAGCCAATCTTTTACACAAGATACCACCTGGGGACCACTCTAAGGCTGGCTAACTTGTATATTAATCTTTTGTGTGGGACTGTATCAAACCAGCACAGAGCAAAACTGGATTTCCTGATAGGGACCCTGAAAACGTGATCAGCAGGTAAAAAAAAAATGACAGGTGGCAACCTTACTGGTGTCCCATGATTGCCCTCTCTACTCTCTCTCACTTGGAGCTCCAGAAAAGTTAAGTTGTTTAACCTGTTTGCAAATTAGAGTATCAGAAGTGTGAGTGTCTAGTGATGATGTCCCTGTCCTCACAGAAATGAATACGGTAGTAGTAGTACTGTATTTACTTAAGTTCTTGTTCCAGGCTCAGTCAGATTCATTTCCAGTGGAGAAATCAAATAATTCAATGCAGTCAATGGCACGATTTAAAAGATGCTGGTTAAACTGGAAGACTTGGTACTGCTTTCTTAATACAGGAGAGGAGGGTTAGTTAGGTGTACATATGGGATGTGGGGGCAGGGCACAGGGAAAGGAGTGGTGGGGCCCTGTAGGGGTCTGCACAGGGGCCCAGAATGGTTAAGGCTGGCCCTGTGCATGAGCTACCCTCTCAACCTCCCAAGGAGAACTCTGCAAGTCTGAGGAGAGCCTGGTGGAGGAAAGTATAAAGGTGGGTTGGGCAATCAGAGAGCAAGGTCATGTGCAACTGTGTTTGAATAACAAAACATTCCTGCCAAGACAACCTGGAATGGGTTGGGGAGGAGGGGACAGAGATCATTTAGATGATAGATGGCAGATTGGGGGAGACAGAGATGCCAGTGTAATGGAGACTGCAAAAGAGAAAGATGGGAATATACTAACTAAACAGGAGCACTGTGTGAATCTGAGGCAGCCTGGGAGTGGGTCCCAAGATGACAGCCTGGGTAAAGAATTGGCTGGAGAATAGGACACAGAGAGTAATAGTAAATGGAGTCCACTCAGAAGAAAGGAGGGTTACTAGCGGGGTACTGCAGGGTTCAGTATTAGGACCAGTCCTCTTCAATGTCTTTATAAGCGACATTGCAGAAGGACTGGAAGGAAAAGTATGTCTCTTTGCAGATGACACTAAGATCTGCAACAGAGTTGATGCACAGGGTGGGGTGGAAAGGATGAGAAGGGACTTGCTAGGTTAGAGGAATGGTCAAATGTATGGCAGCTTAGATTCAATGCTAAGAAGTGCAAGGTAATGCACCTGGGAAACAAAAACCCAGGGGAAGAGTACACAATGGGGGGTGAGATACTAACAACAACAAAAATGGAAAGGGACCTGGGGTAGTCATATCAGATGACCTAAAGGTGGGCAAGCAATGTGAGAAGGCAGCTAGGAGGGCTGGGGGGATACTGGGATGCATAGGGAGAGGCATCACCAGTAGAAAACAGGAAGTTATTATCCCTCTGTACAGACAGCTGGTGAGACCCCATCTGGAGTACTGTGTGCAGTTCTGGAGACCCAATCTCTGCAAAGACATAGACAGGATGGAAGCTGTCCAGAGGAGGGCAACTAAAATGGTGCAGGGTCTGCACCGGAGGACATATGAAGAGAGACTTAAGGAGCTTAATATGTATAGCCTCGAGGAAAGGAGGAGAGGGGACATGATAGAAACTTTCAAGTACCTCAAGGGAATCAACAAAGTCCAAGAGGTAGCATCTTTCAAAAAGAGGTGTGCAAGAACAAGAGGCACAATTTGAAGATAGAGGCGGCTCAGAGGTAATTTAGGAAGTATTTTTCACAGAGAGGTTGTGGATGCATGGAATGGCCTTCCGGAGGAGGTTGTGGAGTCAAAATCAGTGGTGGAATTCAAGCATGCATGGGATAGTCATAAGGCAATTCTGGGGGGTGGGGGTAGGAAGAAGTAGGCTGCTGGTTAACTAGGATCTGCAGCTTATCCAGTAGGTAGGGAAATGGGCAGACTGGGTGGGCCAAGCGGTCCTTATCTGCCGTCAAATTCTATGTTTCTATGTTTCTATGTTTCTTATTAGATTCAGAACTTGGAGAGGCAGCATGAGGTCACAAACAACAGCTGTATGGCATGTAACAATGTGAATTAAATAATAATATAAAATCCCTGCTCTCTAAATGTGCTGGTCCTGTAAATAAATACAAGTAAAACCTTTGCTCTGAGTCACGTAGTCCTCACTGTAAGGCCCGTAACTTAATGTCAATTACATCAATTATTACTATTTACAACTAACAGATCGGCTCTTTCACAGCTCCGAGTCCTGCAGTTCAACTGATAACAAGCATTTGTCAATGCCGAATGTTGCTTGCTTGCATGTGCTGTTGAGGTAGTTGTAATTGATAGTTCCATGCCTTTCTCTCAAGGCATGCACTGTGTCTTTCCATTCAGTATTCACAGAAGAGTGGGAGGGGCAAGGGCCACAGCAGTACAGCAGTTGCCAAGGGGGGTGAAGAGGTGGACAGTAGTCCATTCAAAGGCAAAAGAGTCCTGCAGGAGCTCTCTAAATTGAAGGTGGACAAAGCGATGGAACCAGATGGCATACACCCAAGGATATTAAGAGAACTGTGAAGGGAGATAGCAGTACCTCTGGCAGCCATGTTCACTGAGTCATTCAACATAAGTGAATTGGAGGAGGGCACATGTGGTCCCTCTACAGAAGCAGGGAGGAGGCGGGGAACAATAGGCCATTCAGCCTCACCCCAGTAGTGGGAAAGATCATGGAGACATTGCTTAAAGAAAGGATAGTGGGGCATCTAGAAGCCATCAGAGCCAAGGACCATAGACAACATGGATTCACAGTGGGGACATCATGTCAGACAAATCTGGTTGATTTTTTTGACTGGGAGACAAAATAAGTGAATCAGAGTGGGGCAGTGGACAACGCTTACCTTGATTTCAGCAAAGCCTTTGACACCATCCCACATAGGAGGCTGATAAAGTAGCTGGGTAGGCTGGGCATGGGGGAAAGGGTGGTAAACGGGGTTAGAAACTGGCTAGCAGACAGGAGGCAGAGAGTGGTGGTTAATGGGGTGCAATCTAGAGAGAGGAGGTGACCAGTGGGATGTTGCAGGGATCGGTCCTGGGGCCAGTCCTGTTCAATGTCTTCATTAGTAACAGGGGCGTCACCAGGGGGACAAAGTCGGGGGCTAATGCCCCTTAGTCAAAATCCTAACATAGCTAGGAGGTCTGGGGGCATGCCCCCCCATAAAATTTTGAAATTTTACCTTCAAATGGTGGCTTTTCCTGCATTTTAGTGGTGAAAAACATGTTTGAAAAGCCAAGTTATCAGCCATCTATTTAATGGTACATGTGGAAAAATGTGGTTACTGGTCCACAGAGGACAGGTTACAGGAGGACCCCAGAGCAAATAAGAGACTAGAACACAACAGCCAGACACCACTATCCCAGCCATCAGATCTGCTGGGAAGGTTGCAGGAGGACCCCAGAGCAAACAAGAGACCAGAACAGTCAGATACCATTATCCCAGCAGATCTGCTGGGAAGGTTGCAGGAGGACCCCAGAGCAAATTTGCAAGGAACATACCCGCTCCCCACTAAGTACATGTCTCCTGATCCAGCCAGAAAGACTGCTGAAATGTCAGAAATGACCCTGGAATGCTGTAGAGCAGCAGTGTGTGAATCTAGTGGTGGCAGTGTGGTAGGAGCGGTGCGAGTTGATACAGACAGCAGTGCTCCAGGTACTTTCGGCATAAACGTGCCTTTTTTGTCTCAGGTGTGCATCTTGCAGCTAAAAGCAGGGTCCTAGAGTCAGGTCACAGTCTAGGTACATTATGTCTCTCTCACGTGCCCACACTTTACAACTTGTGTTGTCGGTGCTGAGCAGTGCCCAACAGTTAGGAGAACTTGGTCAGAAACCAATTTTTAGAAGACAGTTTTGTTCTTTTTAAATGAAAGGGCAATTTCATTTTCCTTTTTTAATAAATTGCAGCTGTCAGCATGTACTAACTTGTGATAAATAACCGTGCCCTTCATAAACATCTTCACCTGCAGTGTGGGACATGGGATACAGAACAGCGCTTTCTGATGGCATCACTATGATTATTACTTCTAGTAAGTTGATTTCCATAAGGATTTTACACCCGTACTTGGTCACATTACACTAGTTTTTCACCCCTCATACTGTATGTTTTCAAAGGAAAACTGCAACAGTTTGCTTCAATTGACAGTGTTATTTCTCCTTGGCTACCAAAAAACCTACCCTCACCATAAAACCACACCACAGCCCCCCAGCTAGGATCAGTGTAACCTCCATCTCAGAGTGTCCACCTGGTTAGCACCAGCAGGGCTGCTACTTCCTTTCAGTGAACTCCAGGTTCACCCACTGTGCACTCAGATGGCTCTGGTAGAGTCGTCCAGTGTATACCCACCTGGCCCTGGCACAGCACCCTTTTGGCGTGCGGTGACTGGCACCAGAGGTCTGCCCATGTTCAGCTGGATGGCACAGAGAAAGCTGCCAAAAGCTCCCCAGCCCAGTGCATACCCAGCTGGTACGGTGTTTTGCAAAGCCTGCAGAATCTCCCCATGTGCACAACCAGCTACAACTGGCAAAGTTCCACCTGGCAGTCAGGTACACAGCCTGACCTAGCAGGTGCCCTCCCCCAATGCAGTATCAGCTGGTACCAGCCCAGCAACCCCCAATAAAGCATGACTGGTAGAGTACAACCACCTTCCCTACAAGTGCACCTGACTGTAGCAGAAGAATACCTCCCCCAATGGAACACACGCAGCTGGTACCAGGCTATAGATTGGACAGACTGGAAAAAGAAAGGCATCTGTACAATCAAGGACTTACTGACACCAAAAGGGGAATATTTTGAATCATTTCTAAATTTACAAGCTAGGTTTAATATCCCCAAAACTGAACTATGGAGATTCTAACAGATTAAAAACGTATTTTACCAATGGAAAAAGAGAACATGTACTTGCTCCACCTTTAAACTTATCCAGACATAAATGAAAAGTGATGAGGCCCTGGCTGGTTGCATTTACCAAAGCCTCAGCAATGCTGCCCCAGATCCCTCTACCCCATCCAAAGTGAAACGGCAAAGCTCACTTAAAACAATAATCTCAGATGAAACATAGGCCCACTGCTGGCAGCTAACACACAAAGCCTACATTGACCAAAACAGCCTTCTAATGCACAAATTACTGAAAAGGGGTATCACCATGAACAGTTAATGTGAGGGGGTGCAGGTCACAGGCAGCCATCCTTAGTATGAAGCAAATAGTCCCGAACAGGCCTGCACTTCAAACCACACAGCAAATAAGTAGACCAGACTGCAGTATTGCAAATAAACTTACATTTGATTTATTCAGGTCTAAGCACAAGGCAGATGCCTTTACCTCAGTGCTTCAGTGTAAAGCTTTCATCATTGGGTGTGGCTTCAAAGAATTACACGTAACCTTATATATTCCCCATAATTAATTAATCTCGGCTGAGCAACATTAACTGATACATACAAAGAAATTTAAAGTGATGTTTTTGAAGTAATAAACTTTCATTTCAGAACATGGCCAGGCAGCTCATTCATTATTTGCATCAATATATTTTTGAGTATGATATTTCAAGCTAAAAAGCTGAAATAAAATTAACATCAAAGTGATTTTAAAATAAAGAAAAGGATAGTGTTAGGAGAAACAGCCAAGTTTGGTGGTTGCCTGTATGTTCAAATGACTGGAAGGGATCTACATCACACATGGTGAAATTGTTAGAAGGCAACATTTGTAAAGTGAAGTTTTGCTGAGGCGATATGAAAGAGGAAGAACCACAGCACTCAGTGATCACCCGTATGACCCTCTGTCAGACATCTCAGTTTCTCGGGGATCTACACAAGATAGTGTCCACAGACCTACAAAGAACAAGAAACTAGAAATATGAGAAGTAACATTGTGGCATTCAATCCCAATACATAACCTTCAAAACATGCGGCTTCTTTTTAAGGAACAGTTTCAGATCTAGTTCATCATTTAGCCCAATGAGTTTTAAGCTTCTCATTTTATCAGATCTACCGACTCTCTCTCTCTCTGGAGATTGGAGAAGCATGTTGACTCGATTGTCAATAAATTTAGGGTCTGGGACATGGTTGATTTCCAAGAATCTTAAACATTTGAGGTCAGAACCATACTTCTCCAGATAGTGCAGTCCCACTGGTTTGTCAATCCGCTTATTTATTATGGAGCACTGGGGTTAGACCTTAGACCTGAATAAATCAAAATTAAATTTATTTGCAATACTGCAATCTGGTCTACTTATTTGCTGTGTGGTTTGGAGCGCAGGTCTGTTCGGTACTGTTTAATGCGCAAATATGAATTTAGCTGCCAAACTCCATCATGTACAAAAGACTATTAACACACATAGGACCTTAGTTGATTCTCATGAAAAATGGACAGAGGAGCTGAAGGTGTGGCTGGGGACACAGGAAGAGTGATTAACAAAGGCACTCGCAGCGTGTTTGTGTGCGGTTGAAATCCGCATCATTTTCCCCTCTGTCCCTCCTAGCTGTTGTGGTGCAGAACGGGCTGGGGAATCATCATGGATCCATTTGGGTACTTTACTATACAAAAAAATCAGTCAAGTGGGTCAGGTCCTTATCGCTGCCAGTAAGGGTACACACTGCACAGCAGCTGAGTTGCAGCCAGTCCGGTCGGCGAGATGGAGTTGTAGGATGGGAGGGAGTCAAGCAGATGGATGGCTTAATTTTTTACCTCAGTCTAAACTGCATGCAGAATCAGATCAGCGATCTGCACGCATTGCAGTTCAGATTGAGGTAAAATCAGGGCAGACAGAGAGGAGAACAATCCGCAAGTCAGGGAGTGTGCTAGCTCCAGCTCAGCTGCTGTGCTGCGAGGGGTGCATCCAGTCACAGACAAAAAGGGTTGCTGTGTTGTACTCAGGACATTGACGCTAATAAATAAATAGAATTCTGCTGCTGCCAGAAAATAAAATTTACATTGAAGTTAGTGAGTCCCTTTAGTTGCTTAGGGCTTGGCTCGTGCTGCTGCCTTTGTCTTGCGACTGTGCGAGTCGCTCCATCCACTCCACTCGCTACTCTGTCTGCTGTTTCTCAACTCGAGTCAGAGTAGACAGGAGTGTCAGTCAGATATTTTTTTCCAATCTCCTCCAGACTTCAGTAGTAAGTCACAATCACAAGTTGCTAGGAAGTCAAGTCAGACACACAAAACAAATAAAAAAATGTATATGACTGCTATTTATTTAGGTTTACTGACATGATTGGGGGGCTTTAACTTAGATTGGAGGGGCTGTAGCCTCCCCAAAATCAACGTGGTGATCCACTGTTTTACAGCCTGAAAACCTGGAATAAAAGTGTATTCACATTCATAGATTTATAGAGCAGTAGCTGCCATTTTTGTTATTCAAACACTCTCATTGTTATATGTCTTGCAGTCAAGTTACTAATGTAAAATAATAATGGTAATTAATTTGATAATGTCCACAACTTATACTGTATGCAGACATTTCTTGACTGAGGTCCAGGTATCATACTGTTCAGTCCTGTGCTTTATAATGGCATTTTAGTGCCTATATGGATTTGTTTTTATGGTTATAAACGTTATAACGAAAAAATTAATGGCAAGGGGCAAGAAGTGCTGTTGCTCAGTACTACATAGGCTGCGATATTAGTCACATCGCTAAGATAGCATACACGGATTATTTATTAAAATGATGGTGCAGCCGGTTGCTAGAAAACAGAATGGCAAGGACAAACAAGCAATAAAAATTGCTGAACTCAAACATCAACTGCTGGCAGAAAATAATATAATGCAACAGAATGAACTGAAATTATGTGAAAGACATTTGGTCCTGGTGGGGTCAAATATTCAAACACTTTAATGCCGCAAAACTTAAAACTGCGGCGTTTAAAATATTATCTTCTTGAAGAATGGCACAGTCAAACCATGGTCACTTCTCAATCTTTGGTTACTAAAATGTGGGGCACTGGCTCTCATAATGTGGGGGACATCATAAAATACAACGATAAAGGGTCAGAACCCTGCGGAAAACAGTGTAATTATCAGTGCACAGTTTACCTTTTTTAGCCATAATTTGAAGAAATTTCTGTTGTAAAATCTTCGTTCACAACACCATCTCTGTGTGGCAGCACCTTTTATATGTGGAACAGAGCCATTCTCAACTGCAAAATAAGGAAATACTTCGTATTTTGACACAGTTGAGAGGTATGCCATTGTGTTGTTATATGTATTTATGTCCATTTTATTTTATAATATGATCACAGTTGCTATGGAATTTCAGAGGAAAGAAGAGAGAGATCTTTGTGAAATTGTCTTTCCATATTTGTTATCTTTAATTTATATATTTCTAAGCACAAAAAGCAGAGTTGCTAAAATATTTTTGAACGATTTGCAAGTGCATTTTTAAAATGATCTATTTGCAGATGAATGTACCTTTTACTTTTACCGTCAGCTGGATGAGATATTTAAAACTAGTCGATTTAAGTCGCTTGGTGTACCAGTTATTTCATTTTAATAAATAATATGGGATGAATAACTGTCAGCTGAATGAGATATTTAAAACTAGTTGATTTAAGCAGTTTGTTGAAGCAGTTCTTTCATTTTAACAAATAATACGGGATGAATAAATGAAAAGAGTTTAGACCCTAGCATTTCCAGCCCACAAGTACGGTATAAGATAACCTAAAAGTATACAACTAGAACAAAGCTGGATTTTTAATATCCAGTTAGTTACAATTTGACAGTAAGCGGCAACAACACGGTTATTTATGCTTTGTGCTATTACCGATGTTATTTTCTGGCAGATGTTCTTTCATGTTTCTGCCAGGAGAGGGTACCCTTAATTGATGATGGCAGCAGGCAGCAGATAATTAGTTTATATGCAGATAATATATAATCATAGAAATAACCTTAATTTATTTTAAAATAGTGTAAGAAAGCTGCACAGTCCGAGAAATCCATATGTTTATTTTTTTGTTTTGTGACCCAGTCCTTTTAACTGCAGTAGCCATTATTGCTTGAGCACCCACTGGAAATGTAGGCATTGTAAGCAATGTTAAATCTAATTTTTCCTGTGCAAAACTTAATTAACCATTTTAAAAAAGGTTAGCGCCAGTGTCTCAGACAGTTTTTGTGTAATAATCCTATTATTGACTGCTCATCATGTATGAAATGGTGTAGTAGGATGCCCAATTTCTACTTGTTTATGTGTATGTGTGCCAGAACAAGTCAGGGCTCGGCGGATGGGCAGTGCACACCCTGCAGGAGCTGTAGGACTCTGGTCCTGAAGGAATGCTGTCACCCTGCAGAGGGCTCATGATGAGTACTGCTCCCAACTCACCTGGAGAATGGCGGACAGTAAGTAGCATCCCCTTGCACTCTACATGGAGTTTGAACAGAGGACAGCAGCTTGCTTGCCCTTTCTTCACAGCGCCGCACACAAAGCTGTGCCCATGTTTACCATGACAGTTACTGTTTTATGTCTGCATTGTGATCAGGATAGATGCTCACCCTCGAGACTTGCTATTAGTTCTGTACTTCTGGGGTTGCCTGCCACTGCCTGATATCCTCATAAATTACAACTGGGCACGTCCGCTGCATCTTTTTTCAGTAGTATTCACTGCTGTCTATGGCTTTCTTTTTCCATATATTACAGTATGTCTACTGTCTGTCTATATGTGTGTCTATCTCTGTATCTGCCGTCTTCCTATGTATGTGTTTTCCAATGTATCTCTCCGAATGACTTTCTGTATCTCAGTATGCCTGTGTCAGTACGCCTGCTTAACTCTGCTCTGTGTCTCTCGCCAGCTGTTATTCCATGAATAAATGCCACTGTATGGCTCAGATCTGCACTCCAAAGGTAGCCAAACTCAGAGAGATCCATGGGAAACCTTAGATCAGCACTTGGCAGAATTTGTTCTTCCCCCATCCCCGGAGTGTAATGATAACCAGGGACCGGTTCTTATGTGGCATATAGTATGTGGACTCTATTATAAAGTATATAGATATATCTGCTGTCGCTTTGTGACATCGCTGTAAAAAGGTTCTTATCGGAAGGCCTCACCAATGCAGTTACCGAAAAATGCATTGCTAAGTATAAAGAAAATCTTGGACTCCAATATTACTCAGAACATTAGTGTGTGCCTGGTGGGAAGCATGCCCACGCAGCATATGTGTGTGTGGAGGGGGGAGCGCGTATGAGCATGCAATCTTATCTCTGCTCACTGAAGCGTAGCTCCCCCTTTCAACTGTATGCCACTGCATTTTCAGCTGTTGTCATACACAGCTGCAGCCTTGATTGGAGGACTGCGGGCAGTGCCTGCAAACACACTGACTGAATTGGAAGAGGGCTGCCACACCTCCGAAAACTCGGGTGATGGCACTATGTTTCTTGCACATGCGTGCAAGCAACATAATGAATGAATGAGAATGAAGTCTCTAAGCTGCAGGTTGCTAACAAGCACAGTAATAGGCTGCAATCCCTCTTACTAACCGGAATTTCCCCATGTTGGATTTTTAGTACCCTGATCTTTCCTCAGACAGGTTAATTAATCTGAATAAAAAATAAAACCAGTTTCTGGGACATCTGCCTGAAGAACTATATGAAGCTGACAAGATAGCACAGGCAAATGATCTGGAAATGTGCTGTAACCGGCCCTGCCCGAAAATCAAAAGCCAATTAGCCAAGGAGCAGGGTAAGGGCCTCGTTGGGTTTTTCTACCCAACAGCCAGGTGACTGACCCCAATTTAAACACAGGCCAGTCAGCGCCAGCACTAGAAAGTTTAGCGAGAGCTGGAATAAAGGGGAGGAGGCTCTGTTCCACTAAGTGGGTACCACTGGGTGATCAGCAGAAAAGAGACGGACAAGGTAAAAGTCAGTTACAACAACAGTTTACTGAACTCTTTTTTAGAACAATAATAAACATAAGGGGGTATGGAGAGAACCTATACTACACAGGAAGAGATGGTAGGACAAAATACCGGTTCTAAGAAAAAAGGGAAGTTTCAGCAAGATACAAAAGGGTCTCAGGGTTGATGGCCAGAAGAAGCAGCACATTACAAGCACGGGGCATGCCAAATTCTTGACCCAGAGGCCAAGAATGTATGTGGTGGGGCAACTGCTACAGCGTTGGCCCTCTTCTGACCACACTCAATGGTCTTAACTTGTCCACGATGTAACCCACTGTCTGTGTTGGGCTGAACTGCTATGGCACCGGCCCTCTTCTGGACACCCTCAATGGTCTCAACTTGTCCCCGGTGTGACCTACGGTCTGTGTTGGGCTGAACTGCTATGGCACTGGCCCTCTTCTGAGCACTCTTGATGGTCTCAACTTGTCCCCAGTGTGACCTACAGTCTGTGTTGGGCTGAACTGCTATGGCACCGGCCCTCTTCTGACCACCCTCGATGGTCTCAACTTGTTCCTGACGTGACCTGCTGTCTGCTTTGGGGCCAAGAATGTATGTGGTAGGGCAACTGCTACAGCGTTGGCCCTCTTCTGACCACACTCAATGGTCTTAACTTGTCCACGATGTAACCCACTGTCTGTGTTGGCCTGAACTGCTATGGCACCGGCCCTCTTCTGGACACCCTCAATGGTCTCAACTTGTCCCCGGTGTGACCTATGGTCTGCGTTGGACAGAACTGCTATGGCACCGGCCCTCTTCTGACCACCCTCGACGGTCTCAACTTGTCCCCGGTGTGACCTACGGTCTGTGTTGGGGTGTACTGCTATGGTGACAGCCCTCTTCTGACCACCCTCGATGGTCTCAACTTGTCCCCAGTGTGACCTACAGTCTGTGTTGGGGTGTACTGCTACAGTGCCAGCCCTCTTCTGACCACCCTCGATGGTCTCAACTTGTCCCTGGTGTGACCTACGGTCTGCGTTGGGCTGAACTGCTATGGCACCGGCCCTCTTCTGACTACCCTCAATGGTCTCAACTTGTCCCCGGTGTGACCTATGGTCTGTGTTGGGCTGAACTGCTACAACGCCAGCCCTCTTCTGGACACCCTCGAAGGTCTCAACTTGTCCCCAGTGTGACCTATGGTCTGCGTTGTGCTGAACTGCTATGGCACTGGCCCTCTTCTAACCATCCTTGATGGTCTCAATTTATCCCCAATGTGACCCACAGTCTGTGTTGGGCTGAACTGCTATGGCACCGGCCCTCTTCTGACCACCCTTGATGGCCTCAATTTATCTCCAATGTGACCCACTATCCGCGTTGGGGTGAACTGTAAATGGTGAAGTGACTCGAGGAACCAGATGAAGACTAATTTGCATTCCTTGTACACAAAATGCTGACCACAAAGCAGTACTTCTAGCACAGTAAATGTACGTAGCAAAATTAGCAATGACAATCAAGCCATAGTTCTTATGTCAGTGGTCGATAGATCAGTCCCAGTGTCCTGACCACAGCAAATATACAAGCAAATCACTTTTCTTGGTGAACCCTAGCACTGGTGAACCTAAACTAACAGGGGTCCCTCTGGCTAAATTGGGTTCCTCCTGTTACTGTGGTTCTGTAAGTTACCTAGACTCCTTAACCAAATGGGGTACCTAATACTGCAGTGCCCCTCTCACACCTTGGAAATCTAAATGGCTAGCCTTGGGCCTAACTGGCCCCTCTAATTAGCAGTGGGCCTAAGCTGGCCCCTTTAAATGAATAACTGGGCCTGCCTTGTATGGGTCCCTTTTTAAACCCTGGGCCTTTTCCTGGATTAGCTCCTTTTAAATACCGGGCCACACTTTATAAGCCCCTTTAAACACTCTGGAGTCCATCTGAACAAGCCCCTTTATTTATTTAGTTATTTATTTATTTAGTTAAACATCAGTTTAGAAACCTTTGAGCCAGAGGCTCATTTACAAAGGTACCTCGTCACAAAGAGGACATCAGAACAGTAGTACAAGGGACACAGTACTTAGAAATAAAAAAAGTTACAATTCAATTACAATTTTGTTACAATAGAATACAATCTCCAACGAAGCAAAAGATAACAAAAGGTGCAAAACGTATGGTCGGGGGAGAGCTGGTGGGGGTAGAAGGGAGGGAGATAGGGGAGGAGGAATTAGTAGGGAAAGGAAGGGGGGGGAGCCGCTCAGTGAGCATTGTCAAACAGAGTATATATATATATATATATATTTTTTTACACTAGGCTAGCAGCAGTTGCATTTGCGAGAGCTAAGCAGGAAGTTTCTGAGCCTGGGCTTAAAGCAAGCTAAGGTTAGTGAGTTTGAGACACTGGCAGGGAGGGAGTTATACCAGTGGGGCGCACGGTAGGGGAATGCCCTCTGACCTTGAGAGGTCCTGGCTCTCGGAATAACTAGGGTAGCTCTTGACGAGCTGCGCGTGATCAGGGTCGGTGCAGTACGGAGAATGGAGTTGGATAGGCCTATGGGGGATAGGCCACGCAGGGCTTTAAAGGTGAGCTGGCATGTCTGATACGTGAGTCGCTCTTCCAGGTTGAGTAGGGTAGCCAGGGTGTACAGCTCACATGTGTGAGTGAGTCTGGGAGCACCAGTACCTTTAAGAACTGGGCTGGCTTTCAAGTAAGTGCTAACTTCCCCCCTCAAGTTTCTGATGTCCTCCTTCTCTCAACACCAAAAATGAACTCTCTCCCTTTCAAAACTGCCCTGGCTTTGTACTCCAACTGTGACACCCCACCCTGCACACACTGACAGACATCGGGGTATGTGGCATAGGGTCATCAGCCATAATGCTCATGCCATTACTCCGCCACCTCCACCCCACACCCACTGACAGGAATCAGGGTGTGTGGCATAGAATCGTCAGCACAATGCTCATGTCATTACACCGCCACCCTGCACCCACTGACAGAGATCAGGATGTGTGGCATAGGGACGTCAACCATAATGCTCATGCCATTATACACCCACATCCACCCTGCACCCACTGACAGGCATAAGATCATCAGCCATAATGCTAGATTACAAACCCACATCCACCCTTCACACACTGACAGGCATCAGGGAGTGTGGCATAGGGTCGTCAGCCATAATGCTCATGCCATTACACACCCACCTCCACCCAGTACCCACTGACAGGTATCAGGGTGTGTGGCATAGGGTCTTCAGCCATAATGCTCATGCCATTACACCCCACCCCCACCCTGAACTCACTGACAGGCATCGGGTGTGTGGCATAGGTTTATCAGGCCTAATGCTCATGCCATTACACCCCACCTCCACCCTGCACCACTGATAGGCATCGAGGTGTGTGGCATAGTGTCATCAGTCATAATGCTCATGCCATTGCACACAACCCCCACTCTGAACCCAATGACAGGCATTGGGGTGAGTGGCATAGGGTCAACAGCCATAATGCTCATGCCATTACACCCCACCTCCACCCTGTACCAACTGACAGGCATCGGGGTGTGTGGCGTAGGGTCATCAGGCATAATGCTCAAGCCATTACACCCCACACTGCACCCACTGACAGATATCAGGGTGTGTGGCATAGGGTTATCAGGCATAATGCTCATGCCACTACACCCCCAACTCCACCCTGCACCACTGACAGGCATCTAGGTGTGTGGCATAGGGTCATCAGCCATAATGCTCAAGCCATTACACACGCACACTGCACCTATTGACAGGCATTCGGGTGTGTGGCATAGGGTGGACAGCCATAATGCTCATGCCATTACACCCCCATCTCCACCGTGCACACACTGACAGGCATTGGGGTGAGTGGCACAGGGTCATCAGCCATAACATAGAAACATAGAAACATAGACTTTGACGGCAGATAAGAACCACTTGGCCCACCCAGTCTGTTAATTTCCCTACTTATTGGATAAGCTGCAGATTCTAGTTAACCAACAGCCTACTTCCTGCAATCCCCACTATAATTGCCTTATGTCTATCCCATGCATGTTTGAATTCCCCCACTGTTTTAGACCACACAATCTCTCCAGGAAGGCGGTTCCATGCATCCACCACTCTCTCCATGAAAAAGAATTTCCTCACATTACCCCTGAGCCGTCCCCTCTCTAACTTTAAATTGTGCCCCTTGTTCTTACACATCTCTTTTTTTGAAAGATGCTACTCTACTGGACTTCATTGATTCCCTTGAGTTACTTAAAAGTTTCTATTATGTCCCCCCGTCCCTCCTTTCATCTAGGGTATACATATTAAGCTCTCTCAGTCTCTCTTCATATGGTTTCAGCTGCAGACCTTGCACCATTTTAGTTGCCCTCCTCTGGACTGCTTCCATCCTATGTCCTTGCATAGATGAGGTCCCCAAAACTGCACGCAGTACTCCAGATGGGGTCTCACCAACTGTCTGTACAGAGGGATAACCACTTCCCTTTTTCTACTAGTGATGCCCCTCCCTATGCATCCCAGTATCCCCCTGGCTGTCCTTGCTGACTTATCACATTGCTTACCCACCTTTAGGTCATCTGATATGACTACACCCAGAACCCTTTCCATTATTGTTTTCGTTAGTACATCCCCTGCTATTGTGTACTCTTCTCCTGGAATTTTATTTCCCAGGTGCATTACTTTGCACTTCTTTGCATTGAATCTAAGGTGCCATATGTCTGGCCATTCCTCCAACCTTGCCAAGTCCCATCTCATTCTTTCTACCCCACCTAGTGTATCAACTCTGTTACAGATCTTTGTGTCATCTGCAAAGAGGCATACCTTTCCTTCCAGACTCTCTGCAATGTCACCTATAAAGACGTTAAAGAGGACTGGACCCAGTACTGAGCCCTGAGGTACTCCACTAGTAACCCCCCTTTCTTCAGAAAGTGTTCCATTCACTATTACCTTCTGTGTCCTGTTGTGCAGCCAGTTTGCTACCCAAGCTACCACCCTGGGATCCACTCCCAGGCTGGCAAATTTGATTATTAATCTTTTGTGCGGGACTGTATCAAATGCCTTGCTAAAGTCTAGGTAGGCCATATCCATAGCCCCTCCCTGATCTATTACTTTGGTCACCCAGTCAAAGAAATTGTTTAGATTCATCTGACATGACCTTTCTGCTGTGAACCCATGCTGCTTTGGGTCCTGTGCCCCGCTGGCCTCTAGGAACTGAACAATTCTTTCTTCCGGAATGCTGACAGGTATCAGGGTGTGTGGCATTGGGTCATCAGCCATAATGCTCATGCCATTACACCACCCACCTCCACCCTATACCCACTGACAGGCATCGGGGTGTGTGGCATTGGGTCATCAGCCATAATGCTCATGCCATTACACCCTCACCTCCACCCTATACCCACTGACAGGCATCGGAGTGTGTGGCATTGGGTCATCAGCCATAATGCTCATGCCATTACACCCCCACCTCCACCCTGTTCCCGCTGACAGGTATCGGGCCATGTGGCATTGGGTCATCAGCCATAATGCTCATGCCATTACACCCCCACACTGCACCCACGAACAGGCATAGGGGTGTGTGGCATAGGGTCGTCAGCTATAATGCTCATGCCATTACACCCACACCTCCACACTGTACCACCGACAAGTATCGGGGTGTGTGTCATACGGTCTTCAGCCATAATGTTCTTGCTATTACACTCCCTACCCCAACCCCGTACAGACTGACAGCCATCAGGGTGTGTGGTATAGGGTTATCAGCCATAATACTAATGGCATTACATCCCCAACTCCACCCAGCACCCACAGACAGTTATCGGAGTGTGTGGCATAGGGTCATCAGCCATAATGCTCATGCCATTACACCCCAACACTGCACCCACTGCCTGGCATCAGGGGGTGTGGCTTTGGGTCAATAGCCATAATGCACATGCCATTACAACCCCACCTCCACCCTGTACCACTGACAGACATCAGAGTGTGTGGCATAGGGTCGACAGCCATAATGCTCATGCCATTACACTCCCACCTCCAACCAGCAACCACTGACAGGTATCAGGGTGTGTGCATTGGGTCATCAGCCATAATGCACGCCATTACACCCCACCATGCACCCACTGAGAGGCATTGGGGTGTGTGGCATAGTTTGTCATCTATAATGCTCATGATATTACACCCACCACCTCCACCCTGCACCCACTGACGGGCATCGACGTTTGTGGCATAGTGTCATTTGCCACAATGCTCATGCCATTACACCCACACCTCCACCCTACACCCACAGAAAGGCATTGAGGGGTGTGGTATAGGGTTATCAGCCATACTGCTCATGTCATTACACCCCCACTGCCACCCTGCACCCTCTGACAGCCATCGGGAAGTGTGGCATTGGGTCATCAGCCATAATGCTCATGCGATTACACCCCCACCTAAACTCTGTACCCACTGACAGGCATCGCAGTCTGTGGCAGAGGGTCATCAGCCATAATGCTCATGTCATTACACGCCCACACTGCACCCATTAACAGGCATCTGGGTGTGTGGCACAGGGTCGTCAGCCATAATGCTAATGCCATTACACCCCCACTGCCACCCTGCACCCACTGACAGCCATCGGGGAGTGTGGCATTGGGTCATCAGCCATAATGCTCATGCGATTACACCCCCACCTAAACCCTGTACCCATTGACAGGCACCAGGATTTGTGACAGAGGATCATCAGCCATAATACTCATGCCATTATACCCCCACACTGCACCCATTGACAGGAATTGGGGTGTGTGGCATAGGGTCGTCAGCCGTAATGCTCATACCAATACACCCCCACACTGCGCCCATTGACAGGCATCGCAGTGTGTGGCACAGGGTCATCAGCCATAATGCTCATGCCATTACACCCCCACACCACACCCACAGACAGGCAGCGGGATGTGTGCCATTGGATCATCAGATGTAATGCTCAACTCATTACACCCCGACCTCCACCCTGCACCCATTGACAGGCATCGAGGTGTGTGGTATAGTGTCATCAGCGATAATGCTGATACCATTATACCCCCACCCCCACCCTACACCCACTGAAATGCATCGAGGAGTGTGACATTGGGTCATCAGCCATAATGCTCATGCCATTAGACCCACACCGCCACCCTGCCCCCACTGACAGGAAACAGGGTGTGTGGCATTGTGTCATCAGCCATAATGCTGATACACATTACACCCACCTCCACCTTCTACCCACTGAAAGGCATCAGGTGAGTGGCAAGAGGGTCATCAGCCATAATGCTCATGCCATTACCCGACCTCCACCATGCACCCAGTGACAGCTATTGGTGTGTGGCATAGGGACATCAGCTATAAAGCTTGTTCCCATTACACCCCACCTAGAACCTGCACCAGCTGACATGCATCGGGGTGTGTGGCACAGGGTCATCAGCAAACAAATTCTCAAGCCATTACACCTCCACCTCCACCCTGCACCCACTCACAGGAATTAGGGTGTGTGGCATAGGGTCATCAGAAATAATGCTTATGCCATTACACCCCAACCTCCACCCTGTACCCACTGACAGGTTTCAGGGTATGTGGCATAGGGTCATCAGCCATAATGCTCATGCCATTACACACCCACAGTGCACCCAATGACAGGCATTGGGGTGTGTGGCATGGGGTTATCAGGACATAATGCTCATGCCGCATACACCCCACCTCACCTTAACACTGACAGGCATCAAGGTGTGTGGCATTGGGTCATCAGCCATATTGCTCATTCCATTAAACCCACCTCAACCATGCACCACTGACTGGCATTTAGGTGTGTGGCATGAGATCATCAGCAAAATAATTCCCATGCCATTACACCTCACTAAACCTTATGCCCACTGGCAAGGCATTGGGATGTGCAGCACTGGGTCATCAACCATAATGCTCACACTCCCACCCACACTGTACCCACTGACAGGCATTGAGTGTGTGTGGCATGAGGCGATCAGCTATAATTCTCATGCCATTACACCACTTCCACCTAACACCCACTGACAGGCATCAGGCCATGTGGCATTACGTCATCAGCAAAAATTATCAAGGGCACACACCCCACCTCCCACCCTGCTCCCAGTGACAGGCATCGAAAGTGTGCATGGGGTGATCAGCAATAATGTTCATGCCATTACAACCTCACCCCCACCCTGTACAGAGTGACACGCATCAGGTTGTGTGGTATTGGGTTATCAGCCACAATGCTAACGCCATTACACCCCAACTCCACCCTGCAGCCACTGCCAGGCATCGGGGTGTGTGGAATTGGGTCATCAGCCATAATGCTCATGCCATTACACCCCCACCCCCTCCCAGTACAGAGTGACATGCATCAGGTTGTGTGGTATGGGGTTATCAGCAATAATGCTAACGCCATTACACCCCCAGCTCCACCCTGTACAGAGTGACACGCATCAGGTTGTGTGGTATAGGATTATCAGCCATAATGCTAAAGCCTTTACACCCCCACCCCCACCCTGTACAGAGTGACACGCATTAGGTTGTGTGTATTGGGTTATCAGCCATAATGCTAATGACATTACACCCCCAACTTCACCCTGCAGCCACTGACAGCCACCGGGGAGTGTGGCATAGGGTCATCAGCCATAATACTCATGCCATTACTCCCCCACTTCCACCCTGCATCCGCTGACAGGCATCGAGGTACATGCCATAGGGTAATCAGCCACAATGCTCATGCCATTACACCACCACCGCCACCATGCACCCACTGACAGGCACTGGGTTGTGTGGCATAAGGTCATCCACAAAAAAAATTATCATGCCCTTATACCTCCACCACAACCCTGCACCCACTGACAGGCATTGAGTTGTGTAGTATAGGTTCATCAGCCATAATGCTCATGCCATTAAACCCACGAACCCCACCCTCTACAGACAAGACACGCGGGGTGTGTGGCATAAGATCAACAGCCATAATGCTCATGCTAAACACAGCCCCACCACCCCTGCACCCACTAGACAGGCATCAGGGTGTGGGCCATTGAGTCGTGAAACCATAATATCATGCCGTACAACCTCACCTACACCCCGTACCCACCCGAGCAGGCACTGAGATGTGTGGCACAGGGTCATCATCCATAATGCTCATGCTATTACACACTCACCACAACCCTGCACCCACTTACAGGCATTGGGGTGTGTGGCACAGGGTCATCAGCCATAATGCTAATCCCATTACACCCCACCTCCACTATGCAACAATTGACAGGCATCGAGGTGTGTGGTATAGTGTCATCAGACATAATGCTGATGCCATTACATCCCCACCTCCACCCCACATCCACTGAAAGGCATTGAGGTGTGTGGCATAGGGTCATCAGCCATATTGCTCATGCCATTACACCCCCACCTCAACCCCTGCTCCCACGACTGGCATTGAGTTCTGTAGCAAAGGGTCATCGCCATAATGCTCATGACATTACAACCCAACCCGCCCTGTACAGACTGACAGGCATCAGGGTGTGTGGCATAAGGTCATCAGCCATAATGCTCTTGACATTACACCCCACCGCCACCCTGCACCCACTGACGGGCATCGTCAGTGGGACATTAGGTCGACAGCCTTAGTGACAAGACCATTACACCCTCACCTACACCCAGTACCCACTGACAGGCACCGGGATCTGTGGCACAGCGTCATCAGCCATAATGCTCATGCCATTACACACCCACACCAACCCTGTACCCACTGACAGGCATCGGGGTTAGTGGCATAGGGTCCTCAGCCATAATGCTCATGCCAGTCCACCCCCACACTGCACCCATTGATAGGCATCGGGGTGTGTGGCACAGGGTCATCAGCCATAATGCTCAAGCCTTACACCCCACCTCCACTATGCTAACAAAGACAGGCATCGGGGTGTGTGGCACAGGGTCATCAGCCATAATTCTCATGCCATTACACCCCCACCTCCACCCTCTACCCACTGACAGGTATCTGGGTGTGTGTCATAGGGTCATGTGCAAAAAAAGCTCATGCCATTATTCCCTCCCATCTGAACTCCACTGATAGGCATAGGAATAGTGTGCCATAGGGTTATCAGCCATAATGCTCTGCCTTTACACACCAACTCCCACCTGAACCCACTGACAGGTATCGGGTGTATGGCATTGGGTCATCAGCCATAATACGCTTTGGCTTCCTACAGTCATCTGTTACTGACAAATTGTTATACACATCTCCCACAGCCTGTGTCTGTAATGGTTTCTTCTAAACCATTCTCATTGCGCCCGAGGTACCAGACAAGGCTGTCCCTCTCCCTTCTTTTAACATCTATCCTGAGCTCCTTCATATGAGATTGCTCACAATGCCTAATTTTCAGGTAATCCACATAGAAACACAACACCTTTATCAGCTTATGCTGATGATCTACTGCTACATATAGAAAACTCTAGCATACCAATCTTGTTTCAAGAGATCGAGTCTTTCACCAGGTATCTTACTATAAACTCAATATAGCAAAATCTAGTATCTTTCCTCAAATAATAAGCTATATGCAGATGTGGAAAAATGATTAAATTGGGAACCCAAAATGTTAATATACTTGGGCATTAAAATCTCCAAAAAACTTCCCATGATTATTAAAGAGAACTTCACTAAATTAATTCAGACTGTACAACTTGATCTGGAGAGGTGGAGTGCTTTGCCAATATCACTATAGGGAAAGATTAGCTCCGTCAAGAAGAATGTGCTGCCCCAAATTTTAGATCCTCTATGCGTGTTAGCTCCATATTTCACAAATCATGGTTTCTCACTCTCCAGAAATTACTTAATAAATATATCTGGAAAGATTAAATAGTTCATAGGGCATATCAAAAATTAACTGCACCAAAATCTAAAGGGAGCCTTTCTTTACCATCCTTCTTTACTTATTATGGTGCTATCCACATCAGTAAGTTAACACAGTGGACGTCCTTACCACGTGGAGAATGTACAGGGTCTTATTCCCCATCCTGGTTAGATATCGAAAAAACCCTAGCATCCAAAACATTCTGCTCCCTACCCACCCTCATATGTTCCTCCCCAAAACATATCCCCAAGGAACTCTGGAATAATCCAATGGGATGGTCCTAGCGAGCTTTACATCAAGTCCAACGCCACTTCAATTCAAACTGGCAAGTAGCTGGGGAACAGCCGCTTGAAAATAATCTGCACTTTAAACTTCAGCAACGACCCATTTCAGTAGCATTTTGGCCCTCTCTTTGGGGGAAGAAACTTATGGATATTGCTCCTAATGGTACAGTTTTATCACATAATCAGTTCCTGCAAAGCTTCCCCGATTTTGAGGAATGCCCCTTTAAATACTGGCAGGTTAGACAAGCAGTAGTCTCCTTTTTAGCTACAATGGGGAAACTACATTTTCCCAATGCTGGCCTATCTTCACTTTTGGATATCACAGGTCAATCACATCCAATTTCTAAAGTCTATAAAGAACAGCAGGTCCTGGCTACCCAGCTACCCAAAGGCATATGTTTCTACTGGGTCCATAAATTATCTCTCCCACCTGAAGTGGACTTCTGGTAGCGAACCTGGATTAATTTATACAGATTTGTCAAGCAAGATAGATTACATCTCACACAATTTAACAGCATGCATAATCTCTATTTTACCCCCCAGAAACTCCATAAGATTGGGAAACTTCCCTCTTCTCAGTGTCCCCAGTGTTTAGCACCTAATGGAGATCTACATTAAATGTTATGGTCATGCAATAAAATTCAAGTATTTTGGCATAATATCCAGAAATCATTAGATCCTGTTCTAGAATTGGATTCCCTATTCCTGCCAGAAATCTGCATGCTTAATCACTACCCTGTAGATACTCTAAAACCCAGGAAACCCTTCATAGCCCTAATTGCTGCTGTTGCCAAGGTAGTAATCATGAGACACTGGATAGATGACTTTTTGCCTACATTATTAGAATGGCATAGAGAAATATTACTGGCCCTTCAGGTAGAAAAACATATTGCCAGGATGAGTAATAGATTGTCACATTATTTAGACAAATGGGACACTTTGGACACGTTATCTGCATGGAAACAATAAATGTAAATTCCAGACTAGAAGCTGGCACTGATTTTCCTTTTATTGGTGATAAGTTGAACCTAAACACTCAAAGTCTTTTAAAAGGGGGGGACAGGATTATTAAAGATTTAATCTGGGACTAATTTTGTTTTAGTACTGTTTGTTTTACTTTGTTGGACTCGTATATTGGGGGGTTTGAATTGGACATAACTAAGCTTAACATACAGTCGCATAAATGTATCTAACTGTTGAACCCCTGATGTTGACTGTCTTCTTTTCCTGTAATTGATTGTGTAAACAAATTGAAAAATGTAAATAAAGGTTACTGAATGAAAAAGAGAATTCTATATGGCTTTTCTTCTCTAAGCTACACCCTTCCTTCCATTTGGAATGGAATCCCCCAAAAAACCTTAAACTCTCACAATTTGTCAAATTATCTGTCTTCAAAGTGGAGATCTATAACCTTTTAACCAATATCTTGAAATCTTTTAAACCCTAAGCTCACCTTATTTTTCCTAGATAGATGGAGATAGATAGATATTTTATTTCTAAAGCACTCAATTCATAAGACTCTGAGTGCTGTACAATAAAAACAACAATGCTACTAAATACACCATACAGTACATATTCAATTATAATAAAATGCCTTTAGTTGCATTTCTGAGTCAGTCAATTAGAGCCTGTTGGAACAGGTAGGATTTTAATCCCCTTTTAAAGGCTTCTAACAAGGGAGCCCTCCTCAGATCATCAGGCAAGGAGTTCCACAGGGTAAGCACATTCACAGCAAATGCTCTATCCCCAAAGTGCCACAATCTAACCCTGGGAACCCCTAGAAGGCCTCCCTCAGAAGAATGGAGTGCCTGGTCTGGATGGTAGGAGACATAGAGCTCTTGCAGATAAAAGGGACCCCCTACATGCAGGGTCTTATCAGTAAGGAGTGCTATTTTGAAGACAATCCTCCAAATGACTGGCAAGCAGTGCAGTCTGTGGAGGACCAGGTTAATATGATCACATCTCTTTGCTTCTGTTAAAAGTCTTGCTGCCGCATTCTGCACCAGTTGCAGGATGTGGAGATTGCCTGCAGATAACCCAAGGTACAGGGCATTACAGTAGTCCAGCTTGGAAGTGATGAACACGAATATCAGTGTGGCCAGGTCATCAGGGGAACCAGGGTTCAGATTTGGGTGATATTCATAAGATGGTAAAATCCAAATTTAACAATGGCTGACAACTAAGTATCAAGCATCAGCCCCTCATCTAGGATCACACCCAAATACTTCTCCTGCCTGGAGGGGGCAAGCAGAACCCCACCCGTTACTAGACTTGGGAGTAAACCCCACCCCCCACGACATCCTGGTTCCACCATCAACACCTCTGTCTTGTCTGTGTTGAGCCTAAGCCAATTCTGAGTCATGTATGACTTGATTTCCTTGAGACAGCTATTGAATACAGAGTCCAACACCTGAGAATCAGGTGGACAGGACAGGTACAGCTGGGTATCATCTGCATAACAGAGAAAACCAAGCCTGTACTGCCTGATAATGTCCCCCAATGGCAGCATGTACACCATGAATGATAAGGATAATGACTGAACCCTGTGGAACCCTGCAGTACAGAGGCTTCAGGGTAGATGAGACAAGTCCCATTACCACCCTTTGCACTCTGTCTGTCAGGTATGACCTGAACCAGTTGATGACATTACTGGACAGGCCACACCAGAACCACAGGTGGTCAAGCAATACCTCATGGTCAATGGTATCCAATGCCATAGAAGGATCCAGAAGAACTAAGATGGTACAAACTCTCCTGCTCCTCACCATCAGGAGATCATTTAACACCCTTATCAGGGCAATCTCTGTACTATGCCCTGCTTAAACCCATACTGGAAAGGATCATAGGCAGAGGCAGAGACAAGGTGTCTCTCAAGATGTATGACCACCACCTCCTTTTCTATAACCTTCCCAAAAATGGGTGGTTTGAGACCAGCCTGTTGTTGCTGAGGCAGTCCATGACCAGACAGGGCTACTTCAAAAGGGGTCTAACCAAAGCCTCTTTCAAGAACAGTGGAAAGACCCCACTCCTCAAATAATTCCAGAGCACCTCAGCAACCACAGGTCTAATCAGGTTCAAACAACCAACCAACAGGTGGGGTGGACCTGGATCTAGATCACATTGTGCTGGCTACAGTTTAGAGATTATCCCCATCACTTCAACCACCCCTATCAGCTCAAATTCATCCCAGACAGGAGGAGTGCTCCACTACAAGTCAGGCTGAACACTGCAACCCCTTTGAGAGCTACTCAAGGAGATCTCAGCTCTGCTAGAGGACATCTTGTCAATGAAGAACTCATTGTATGTCTCAGCTTCCCTTTTGCATCAGCACTCCATCATGAACTGTACCTTCTGTATACTGTATATTGTTTATTTTATTTTGTTGTAAATTTCATATGTTGGTTATTACTGCTGTATTAGCTACTCTGTACATACTCTCCATTTGTATTTGTTCTTGTATTTTGTCTTTATTCTGTTTTACTTATCCAAGACCACTTTGCAAATGAGTTCTCCCAATAGTGCTTCTCCAAGTAAAATAAAGATTGACTGACTGAGTGATTCATTGATTGACTGATTGAAAGCAGAGTTCACTCCTAATACAGTATATACACAAAAGAGTAACTTAATTGTAGCTTTTTATGTTAGTGTCCAGTCTGATAGCAAGGCTTCAACTGTGTTCTGAAATACTGGAAACATTAAGGGGAAATTGTGTAACCAGGAAAGGCACATGGTAAGCTGAAGCTTGTTTTCAGGTGCAATCTGGGAGCACTTTAGGAATTTCAGTGACTTGCTCCAGGTCACACGGTATAATTGTGGGGGGGCAGGGTGGTGGGATTAAACAATTGGTCTACAGATTTGCAGCTCAGAGCCCTAAACCTCTACACTATACTGTCTCTAAACATTTGTTAACAAAAAAGTTTCATATAAATGAGGAAGAAAGAAAATCCGCAATGCCTGAAACTGATTCAAGTAATAACATGAGCAGCTACAGGTTCTCCTGTAGTGTGCAGACAGTGAGATTAAGATTTTCAAACTATAAAACAGATCCAAATAAAAAATGCAGGAAGGGGGATTCAGAAAGAATGAACACAAATGTGGGGAGTCATCTGTGCCAATGTAAGGCGCCTTATAGATAAAATTCCTTATGTTAAAGGCAGACCTGGATCTGGTTGCCATGACTGAGTCACGGTACACACAAAACAAGGACTGGGATATGATCATAGCTGGCATATGTTTTTAATATATGCCCTATCCTCAGTTTAGCAAATGAACATTTCTCAAAACAATTCCTCCCCCCCAAAAAATACCCCAAGTATATATGTTCTACAAAAAAAGTCAGAAAATGCAGCCCGATAACGGTATACAATTGTTGTCAAGCAGCCTGGCAGTGTGCCACATCTATTCTGTTAGGCACAGGAAGATGATACACTGTGTGGAAAGAAGTCCTAGCCTTCTGCTAGGCACCTTGGGCAGATTTGGTGGGCTAGGCGATCCTTTTCTGCTGACATGTTTCTATATTTCTATGTTTCTATATGTAACAAAGTTTTCTTTGAGAAGAGAACCCTTTGCAACAATGTACACTATTTAGGGGTATCTGTAATTTGCAACTTAAATGTATCATTGTTTCAGTCATCAAAGAGAACCATTTGCAACAATTTAGTAACCCTGCTGTGTCTTATACAAATATGTCCGTTTCACTTGAGTACACCTAAGCTGAATTCTTTAAGGGTGCTGCCCCGACACCAGTATACGGAAAGAGCATGCACAGTGGCGTCATGCCCATAGGGCCCGAGAGGGCATGTGCCCCCCCAATATTGTTGTGAAGTCCTTTAATAAAACTGTATTTAGACTTATATTTTTTTATCATCCTGTGGGCTGGAAAGAATAGTTGTGTTTTTTCAAACTCTTTATGGTGGGGACTGGGGGGTGGAGTAGGTTCCAAATCAATTATGAGTGCGTGAACCGGGCTGGGAAGCCTGACTGAGAGCCACCAGGCCAGGTTTTAAAAAAAGGTACTTGTTGCTTCCGCTGGGCTAGTGATTGGCTTCGGGGCTCAGCACCTGTAAAAACAAAGAGTGAGCGAGACGGTGACAACAGACAGTTGATTGGTGGTAAAAACTGCCAACCAGCAGCAGCCAATTACAGTGCTGGCAGTTACCACCAATCAACTGTATGTACAGGCAGCAGAGGCACGAACCCGAAGAAATAGCTCATCACGAGAGGTGGCAAATTGGCTTCCGTTTCTTCGTCCTTCAGTGCCAGGGCCATTCTGAGTAAAAATTTGACAGTCACATCGCAGATGACGAGATGAGTCATTGACAGTTGGCACTGCAGACTCTGCACTAAGACAGCGCGGTTGGTCCGGTGTGTTCAGATTTACTCCAGACCAGAACACTGCCTGAAGTTCCTGCCTGGCTGCTTCCTAAAGAAAAAGGTCTGAGATTTTGTATATTACTGCATTTAGAGCTATCTACAGGCAAATTCTACTCTATATTTGACTTTGACTTGCAATTGGCACACCTTCTTCCAAGTCTCCTGCATTTAATGCTTCTTTCAGATCTCCATCCAGCATAAATAACTAGTTTAGGCCTCTTTAGAGGATCTCAATGCAAACTCAAAAGTTCAGTAATGTAAGCCCTGTACTGCTTATGAGTCCACCTGGGCCCTAGTCTCTGGGGGGTCTTGGACATTGGTCTCAGACACTGGCAGTGCGAATTCTTAAAAGGTGCTTGTACACAGCTGCTTGTTGCTTCATATTTTATAGGAGGTCTTGTCTCATATATTGTATTGTGTGGTTAAAAAAATTTAAAGTTTTACACTCACGCCATTTCAGGAAAACAACCAGCGAGGAGAAAGGGGTGCGGTTATAAAACTAATAGCACTTTTTTTTTTTGAACTGCAACCCTGCAGTGCAAAGTTCTTGCAGGAGTGAGGTGTCCCTGAAGTAATGAGCAGTGTGGTTTCCTGTAGTAACCCAATGCATTCTGTCCACGTGTGAACAAATAGGTTTCTGTGCAATATGCCTGATTGGCAGAAAAATGTAGTTGCTGTTTTTTTTGGGGGGGTTAAACATTGAGAAAGTGTGGGGGGAATCAAGGGGCACATACACTGGAAGAATGAACATGATGGGGAGTAGTGGCTTGCTGGTGAAATGTACATTGTCCATTCCAGGAAAGGGGGTGGGAGAGGGACACAACAGCAGGGCATTGCAGGGACCGAGCGGCCTTTAGTGGGCACACAAAAATGTCCCGAGTGCCAGTATGTAAACCATTGTGGCAATCTTAAGTGGCTTTATTTTCACTGAAAAGCTACATGTAAATGGGAGCACCTAGAAATAGCACTGAATGTACTGTATAATTATATTGTAGGTTATTTGTCATAAAGTTAATAACATTGATGAAAGTGCACCATAGTTTCTTAAAACTATAAATAGGAGAGACTGAGAAAGCAAGGGGGTGGAGTGAATCAAGTGGTACATACACTGGAAGACTGAATGAGGGTGATCGGAGTAGTTACTGGTGAAATGCATATCCTCCTTTCGGGGTGGGGAGTCAAAGCAGTTGGGCATTGCAGGGACTGAGTGGCCTGTAGTGGACTCATCAGAGTCCCAAGTGCATATTTTGAATGCCACTGTGTATTTCTTGCCACTGGAGGGCTGAGAATGATGTGATATCTCCAAAAACTGCATATTAGTCCTCTACCAGTCCTGTATCATGCTCACAATTCTTTATCAAGAAAATACCAACCCTGGTTGTATAATGGGTATACAGTAATATATTGTAACCAGAATCTCTACTGAGCCGGCCTGTGGGAAGCAAAATACTAAAAACCCAAATTTGGTATTTGTCACAAAGTCTGGTATTTCGTCTATCCAAATGAGCATGATATAGATTGAACTGTAGAGAGGAGGCATGGAAGAGTGGCATTCCCGTCTGAATACTAGCATGATGAAAATGGTATTTTGCCTTAACTGATATGCAAAATCTGGTGGAATAAAATTAAATTTTAGCCATGTTAACTATTCAAAATGGCCAGTATGTAAACTGTTGTGGCCATCTTAAAAGTGGTGTTTTTCACTGAAAACTACATGTTAAAAATGGAGTGCATAGAAATTATGCTGGAAGCTGATTTAAAGTAAATTTTTCAAGCCTTTTTGGGGCGGGGGCTTTTGGGCTTTATAGTTGTTATCTGAAGGCAGCTTAAGTTCTCTCAGACAGAAAAATAAATGGAATTAGTCTTGTTAGGAAGAGAGCATAAATCTGGCAGAGCCCAATGGCAAGCCAATCCCATCCACTTCCTGGTCTGCCAACCACATCCCTGTGCTCAGATGTTTTATGACGTGTTACCAGGGAAAGCATGCCCCATTGAGTTTATGGGCTCTTTCAAAACATTTAAGACAAGGTAATCTCCAGATATATGAAGCCACTGCTCAACTAGCAGATGTTCTAATTAGTTGACGGTGGCTTCATGTACTGAGATTGCATTGACTTAAAGTTTTGAAACTGAGCCCCATAGACTTTGTGTGGGCACGTCCCCTGTGCTCTCCCTGGTTAGACACAAAATGTCTGAGCGAAGGTGGATGGAAGTGAACGGATCAGTTGGACATCAGGCTCAGCCTGATTTTATGATCCGTTCCTAACAGGACTAACAATTTTCTGTCTCAGAGGACATACGCTGCCTTAAGGTAACGGGCTATAAAGCCCAACACCTCATATATTTGACAAGCCTTTTAAATTGTTATTAATACAAAAGGTAACACTGTAAGTAGAATGAACAAAGGACTAAAACAATTGATCATTCCTCTAACCTACATCAGCATTATGGCTCTTAGCTTGTTGGGGAACAGCTTTCTGGACTGCTAAAAGTCACCAAAATGCACCATCTACCCTCAGTTTTTAAAATTTTCCAGGGGGGCATGCCCCCAGACCCCCCTACAGAGGTTGAGATTTTGTGCCCCTTCAAGATTTCTGATTGCATGACACCCCTGAGCATGCAGTAGTGGTTTACTGTGGGAACATAGGACAGAGTGTGCTGAAATATTTATTTATTTATTTTCATTTGAGTTTTGGTGACCGGGTAAGTCCACTAAGACAATACAGTCCCTTTTTTCAGGGTCATCCCGGGGTTTTGGTAAAATAGCAGAGAGACAATTGCAGGAATACATTGGTACAAAATGCAGTGGCAGATAAGGAGCTACAACAAGTACAATGGCAGACATTGAGGTACAGCATTGACAATGGTAACAAAATATAGAGATACAGCATACAGGTATTTACAAAAATGAGTCAAACAAGGAATAAGTACTTCAGAAACACTAACAATATCAAAGATATATTCAATAAACTTAGAACAGCAACTAAGAGCTAAAGGAAGAAGGAGAGGGGGGATGGGAGGGGGAGGGGAGAGACGATGAGGAAGAGGAGGATGCAGGGCAGAACACAGTTTGCCTCATAGGGTAGCCGGTCTAGAGAGGAGAGGACATTGCAGTGGTGAGAGTGGGCATTTGCCCCAGTGCAATCCTCCCCACCCTATGATACGCCTGGGTGACAAGGGTCAGGGAGGAGGAATTTGCAGAGAGCAGGAATGGAGCACCATACATTAGGAGTGGCAGGAGAGACACAGTAGCTATCTTATGGCAGGAGGCAGAGGAAAGAAAGGGACGGATGTGATAACGGAGGCCACGTTTCTGGTACAAGGATTTGGTGACACAGGAGACATGCAGGATAAAGGTGAGAGCAGTGTCCAACAGGATACCCAGATATCTGAACATCTGGATTTGTTGAGTGTTAATTTTTCATTAATATATTTATTTATTGTTTTTGTTGCTTTTGTTATTAATGAGTGAGGATAACTCCAGTCTGTGGTTCTGTTGAGGGAGGGAGCTGCAGAGGGAGAAAGGCACATTTGTTTTTGTTTTTAAATCTGTGGTCCAGTTCATGGGATTGACAATTAGTTAGTTAGTGATTTTAATAATGAGTTGGAGACAGTCCGGTCACTGGCTTTGTTGGGAGAGACAACTTCAGTGCAGGAGAGGAACATGTCTATATTAATGGGTCTCAGTTTATTGACCCTGTGTACAGTATACAGTTGCAGTATTGTGTACTAGAGTGTCTTATTAGGAGGCAGTAAGGTGCAGTGGTTTAAGACTCTCAGCTACAAACCTGAAGACCTGTGTTTGAATCCCACTGCTGCCACTTGCATACTGTGTGACCCTGAGCAAGTCACTTAACTTCCTTGTGCTCCCAGTTTGCATCTAGAAACAAGGTTTGGCTAAGTGTTATTCTCCTGATTAAACAACCCCCCCTCCCCAATTCTGCTGGGAGATTGATTGTCAGCCTTTTTAGATGCCATCCAGTGAATCATAGAATGTGTACAAATGCAATAAGCTAGAAGCCCTTTTAAGAACTTGCCACCTTTTTATGGGTGGTATATATATTTATTGATCCCCATGTGAAAATCCAGTCTAGTTTTAAAAGTGTCCATTGCTGGACTGGATACTATATGTGCAAGCAAACTATTCCATATTCCAATGATCCTCTGGGTAAAGAATTTACTTCTCTTAGAAGATTTTATGAACTCCCCTGTGATTTTAAGTCCATTGTTTCTTGTATTGGCTGTAGCGTTATTCAAAGTCAGACCTACAGTTACACCTAAATAACTATCTTTTAATGCTTTATATGTAAAACATAGGTCCCCACGGACTTGTCTATAACCTACAGAGTATAGCTATAGATTTCTTAATCTTGTACTGTAGTCCAGATTCTCTTGGTTTCTTATTTTTTAGTGTATTTTCTCTGAACACCTTCAACCAGTTTACAACTTCTGAAAGAATGGGACTTATTAAACTGGGAGCAATACTCCAGATATGGTTGCACCAGGCTAGACTATAATGGCATTAGTACCTCTTGCTTGCTACTCTTTATATTTGCCAAAATGGAACCAATCATTTTTTGACACTTCTTTACCTTTAAAGTACTGTTTTTGTCAAAGTTAAGATCGTTAGTTATTGTAGTGCCGAGATCTTTCTCTTCAGATACAGACTGCAGTAAGGAATATCCTAAGTGATAACTGTAACATGGGTTGTTCTTCCCAATGTGCATTACCTTGCACTTATCTAAGTTAAATTGCATATGCACAGTATGCCCCCATTCCATCAATAAATCTAACTGTTTTTGTGTATTACCCTTGTCCATTATGGTGGTTACAAGGCCCCTATCTTGCAGTCATCTGCATATCTGGCAAGCAATACTCTGTCCAAGATTGGCATAGTTGCAACTAAGATATCAACAAGCATTTGTCAATGCCGAACGTTCGCTTGCAGGTATTTGCAGTGGTATTTGGCACTTGGACATGGCTTAAAAAAATCAGTGACAAAGAGATAAAATGAGGGAGACAGTTTCACAAGTGGTTCTATTGCCTGAAGCAGGCAGCATAACAGTATTGGTGTAAAATACTTTGTCTGCAGAAGAGCAAGTCTGTAACTCTGTTACCCACTGTTCAGTCACAGAAACAAATTGTAGGAGGGACAGAAACATGCTAAGGCAAAGTCTTGGACATCCCTGAATATACATAGATATATATCTCCCCCTCCCCCCCTCCTCCTCTCCCTCCCACCCCTCCAAACCCCCTCTTCTACAGGTGCTTTTCAGGCTTGGCCATACTGTGCCACAGGAAAGCTCAGAGTTGAAAGGCAGAGGGGTAAGTGCATTAGGTGTTGGGGGGAAAGTGGGCAAGACGTGGAGGAGATTGGCTACACCAGAGAGGAGTATTTAAAATATAAGTAAAAAAAGGAACAGTTGATTTGATCAGGGCTATACAGTGTATTTGGGACTGAAGGACAAGAGGGCATACAGGGGTGGTGGGAAGGGGGAGGGATTAGTTAACAAGGAAGCATTTGTTTTTATTTACTCATGGAGAGTGGTGAATGTATGTAAGAAGGTGCCAGATGATGTGGTGTAAGTCAAGAATGCTGAAACTTTAAACTGAAGCTGTATCACTTTCTCCTGTAATATATACTCTTTCAGTTGCCCCCCTTTATGAGGGATCACCCTCATTCTACCTCCAAGTATTACTGTGTCCCACATAAAAAAGGTACTGGCCATGCAAAGAAGATGCTGGAAACTCTTAAAGCAGGAATTCATAAGTCTTTTGCTAAAGCAATAGTAAACCTGCTAAGCAATGGTACTAGATTCCAGTGTACTGAGCCAGATCACCTTTCTTTTGGTGTTGCACATCGGGAAGGCTAGTGTTGCAAGTGTCAGTGTTATACCTTCTGAGTGTCAGTTTCCCCACATTTTGGTGTCAGTGTTCCACATGCTGTATGCCACTGTCCCACATTTAATGAGTGTCTGTGTCCCACATTGTGAGGGCCATTGTCCCACATTTTGAGGGCCAGTCCATCACTTTCTGAGGACCAATGACATTCCACATTTTTGTGTCAGTATCTCACATTCTAATCCATTTAAAAGGTGCTGTTAAAATGCAACTTGTTTTTTCCTCAGACCCCAGCTGTGATGTAATGGATGTGTAAACCTTGCTAGCAGTAGTATGGGTGCATCGGGTAGGTACCACGGGAAGTGGGAGATTCCAGCCCCAGTTCCCTTGTCAGGCTAGGAATGGTGATCGCTATGTGTGCACTGATGTCTCCCCCCGTCATGCCCACCACTGGTCACTGGGAGGGGCTGAGAGCAGTAGCGGCGGGGCCAGCAGATCCAACTGTCACACACACAGTCAGTGCTTTGGAGTACCAGGCTCGGCTGTCACTGGAATGGGCACCTCCCCCTCCGTCAAAGGGCTCAAAGTTCCCATATTGTAGTGGAGCTACAGTTTTTCAGTGACTTGCCTCTGCAGTGATTCTTGTGGCAGTATGTATCCCTGCTTGCCTGTGCCGGTTCGTCGTTGCTCAGCGCTCACTGGGCTGGTGGTTCGAAACATTTGTTTGCACACAGTGGGGGAGGACTGTCATTATTGGCACAGCTGCAGCCTCTCGCTGCTCCCATTTACGACCTGAGTTGGAAGTTTTGGGGAACAAAAGTGGAGACGGACAGAGGGACAGGAGCTACCGATAGCCAGCAGCAGTGAACAGTACTGGCCCTGTAGTGTCAGCACCGAGCTGTACCAAGCACTTTGCCCAGCCCTGAGTATGAGAGAGCAGAGCTTTTTTTTGTTTCTTTCATTTATCAACTTGTTCCCGGGGAAGCTGTCGGTCATTCGTCTTTTGCTATTTATTTTGTCGATCTTGTGAGTGCATCGGTATTTTGGCGTCGATCAATTGAGTGTCGACCTTGTAGTAGTCGATCATTCGTACTGCTCCCGTATCTGTCTATCCTCTTGACTGAGTCTACCATGATACACTGCAGTGAACATGTCTGCACTTTAGTATACTAGTGGGGTATATATTATTTACTTCTCAGCAGCAGCTGCCGGGCAGGTCAGCAGTGCAACTGAACCCTCCTGTCTCAGCAACTTTTCAATAAAGCATCCAGTCCTTTAAAACTGGCTGGTCGAGACTGAAATGTTTTATAAATCAACATGCTGTAACCAAAATGTATTGTACAATTTATCGATTTTTAAGAACCAGACGATCTATGGGACATATCTTTTCGCTGTTGCAATAACACACTAGGTCTAAAAGAAGGGGAAACTGTTATGAATAAAACTGATGGTATTTTTTTTTTACTTTTGCAACTAAACTTCAGGAAAAATAAGGATGAGAGTGTGACAGGAAAAAGTTTCAAAAGACTGTTTTCAAAAAAGTCAATACATTTATACATGTGAGCCACCAGTAATGTTTACTTTAAAAAACTGCATTCACAGCAGTTTGGTGCCATTTATTACTGTTGTTAGGGAGACTGCTTTTAAAATGAAGCAGAAGATAAATAACAAGTAGTAAAACTTTAATAAGATAGGAAAAATAGGCAAATAAGGAGTTTTGCATAGAGTAAGGTGACAATTACTTCTGTTGCTATGGAGATCCTGTTTCAAGCAAAGGAGAAAGGGACTGAATAAACAAACAAACGATAAAGCACTTTTAATGCACATCTGCAACTGTTTGGTGTCATTTTTCTGTTGTCCTCGAGACAATATTCCTTTATGTGGGGAGGGATCATGACCACCTGCACTCACAAACAATCAGAAAAGTAACACACTGTACTGCATATAACATAAGGGGCTAACATTTACAATCCTGTACAGTGAAAAAAAAATCTGCTGTGTGATCTGCAATAAAAAGTATAGAAGGGAACTTTTTTTAACAGATAAAAGAAGGTATGAACTGGAGTTTGGGGGCTTTTGGGGAGGGAGAGGGTGGGAGCATTAAGCAGAGTCTGTGGAAGGCAGGGGTGTTTCATTCATGGTTTAGGGGTGTTAGTGGATCTAACACCCCTAAACCATGGTTTGCTGGCCAAGGCACCTAGCTTCACCTAGCTTCACCTGAGCTCTTTCCTTCTAAGACTGCTTGAAAGGCAGAGTAGAGAAACTTACCAGAGCAAGGGAAAAGGATTAAGACTTAGTTTGGCTAAGCAGATTTACTGTGTGGTGGTGTTTTTATGTTTTACTCACAGGGATTGCTACTGTTTGTTGCTAACATTTCATTGCTTTATTTTTTCTCTGATTCAAATTGTTGTTGCTGGTATACCTTCTTCTGCATTATTACAAGGTGTGCCTACAGGTGTGTGCTAACAGATTACTCCTGCAATCTTCTGATTCAAATTGTCTTTTGCAAGGTATATCTTCTGTTACTGCTTTATTTTTCTCTGGAGCAAAGTGTTTCTTACAGCGTATATCTTCTCTGAAATTATTACAGGAGGTGCTTTACAGGTTTTACAGTTTTATCTAACATTAGGATAAGCTTTCAGGGTTACTGCATTTGTTGTTGACTGATTGTTTCTGCTCTAACCTCCTTGTTCTTTCGTCCGTGGTTCTTCTTTTTAGGCAGGGGAAGGGCCCAGCCACCCACCCTCATCCCCAACCACCCCACGCTACACTCCTTTTATAGGGTACCACAGTTGTAACATTTCCTGTGGCAGAGCAGAAAGGGGCGGATCAGTGGGGCCTCCACAAGGTGATCTCATTTACAGGGGCACTAGTAATTTAACTTGTTATAACAAGTTAAACAAAGCACAATTAAACCATTACTTGCATTTTTTTTCCTTTTTTTCTCCTTCTAATTACTCTGACTAGGTTACAAACCCAGCAACTTATTATTTGGAATGGATTTCATTAACTGCAGGTACTGTGGAACAATTTTCAGAAGGACAGTCTTACAGGATTTAGGACACTGTCCTACATGCTGGGCCTTTGGAGATCTTAGGGCTCAGCTCCGGGCAGCATGGGCAGAGATTGCACGCCTCAAATTTCATATTGAAGAGGAAATACATTATAAGAACCACCCGCCATTTCCCCAACATCCAACAGAAAAACCTCGACCGCAGAGAGCAGTTGGTCCAGGAGGTTGGCAGGTGGTTAGGAGGAGCAAATCAGGTGCCCCATCACCTCTGCTCTCCAACACATTACCTCCAAAACCATATAAACCTACAAACAGGTATCTGCCTCTATCTCTGAAATCAAATAAAGAGGCAGAAGACACTTGCAGAGCAGGACACTCATGCACAGGAGCTAGCACAACAAAACTCACCCAAATCAGGAACCAAAACAAAACAAGCACAAAAGAAATCCAAAAAACTTCTGATCATAGGGGACTCCATGATTCGGGGAGTTGATACCCATCTCCAGCAAGGGGTGATGGTCAGATGTCTCCCAGGTACATCAGCATGGAGAGACACTGACCACATTGCTAAAATTGTTCACAAAGCAGGAGAAAACATTGATGTCCTAGTACACATAGGGAATAATGAGCTCGCCAGCCAGTCAGTTGTGGAGACCAAGGAACACCTGACTAGGCTGGGTGACAAACTATCATCTATTTCGTCCGGCATCTCCTTCTCTGAGATCCTGCCAGTCTGGGAGAGGGGAGCAGATGGACAGAAGGTCAGAGAAGGGGAGATAGGGGACCTAAACACGTGGCTCAAGGGCTGGTGCCAGGAAAAAGGACACAGATTTATAGGGAACTGGCAACAGTTCTGGGAGTGAAAGTTCTTTAAATTTGATGGACTGCATCTGACTAAAGAGGGAGTCAGTGCATTGGGGCAGAAGTTTGACATCTTTGCAGAATATTTAAACTAGCAAATGGGGAGAGGGGTGCAGCACCCCATACGTCAAATGGAAAGAACACCCTTCCCCCCTCAGCTAGTGGTCAAACAGGAATTTAGCATGTTTGCCGTTCATTTGCATCACCAGGTAAGAAAAAAGGTTTGTCTCCCCATACGACGCACAGGGGTAATGCCAAACTTCACCCAACAACTAACACACCAAAATCTGGCCAATGGAAAATCATGTACACAAATGCTCAGAGCCTGGGAAATAAGATCCCAGACCTGCAGGCAATAATGTCAGAGGCTAAACTGGACATAGTAGCAATTAGTGAGACGTGGTTTACCAGTAACCACACTTGGGAGACTTCAGTACCTGGCTATGTATTGTTCAGAAGAGACCGAGGTGCAAAAAGGGGGGGAGGAGTGGCCCTGTATGTTAATGAAAATATCAAAGCTACAGAAATTCAGAATACACATAAGGAGCCAGAATAACTGTGGGTCACCCTGGAAACAGGAAATGGGACAGCCATAAGAACTGGGGTTGTCTACAGGCCCCCAGACCAGAGGGAGGACACAGAAGCATTACTGTTAGAAGATATACAAAACATGACAGCTAAAGGGGAGGTTCTGATAATGGGAGACTTCAACATGCCGGATACAGATTGGTCAATACCAGCAGGAACATCTGCCAGAACTAGACTCATCGTGGATTCCCTGCAGGGGGAGGGCCTCAAACAACTGGTACAGCAACCCACAAGAGACAGGGCTATCCTAGATCTAGTACTGACTAACAAAGAAGGGATCACAGATCTCCAGGTAGAAGGTCACCTGGGAATAGTGACCATCACATGGTATGGTTCAATTGCCTACATCTAAATCATCCCATTCCAAGGCAAAAATATGGGACTTCAGAGGAGCTGACTTTGATAAGATGGCCAACAGAGTTAAGCTAGCCCTGGCAAAAGAAACACAGGTGAGGGGGACAGGCAAAGTGGGCAAGCATTAAGGATGCAATACTTGAAGCAACATCCCATTGTGTTAGACAGAAAAGGAAGTGCAAAGAAGAAGGAAACCACTTTGGTTCTCAAATACAGCAGCAGAAAAGGTCAGAGCCAAAAGGCTGGCCTTCAGGAAATATAAGGGAACACAGCGGGATGAAGATAGGGAGGCATACCAAACTGCCCTAAGGGAAGCAGGTAAGGCAGTAAGGGAGGAAAAGTCCCAAACTGAGGAAACACTAGCACAAACAGTAAAAGAAGGTGACAAGACTTTCTATAGATACATTAGTGAAAGGAGAAAGTCCAGAGGGGGTATTGCTAAGCTTAATGGAGAAAAGGGAGCATGTGAGGAGGAGGACCCTGTAAAGGCATCTATCCTAAATAGATACTTTTGCTCAGTATTTACTGAAGAGAAGGTAGGGCAGGGCCCAGCTCAGCATCATGGACACAGGGGAGGGAGTGAGCACTACTCCTTCACAAAAGAAAGGGTCCTACAAGAGCTTGCTAAGCTCAGGGTGGATAAGGCAATGGGACCTGATGGCATACATCCCAGGGTACTTAAGGAGCTAAAGGAGGAACTAGCAGAGCCATTAGCAGAATTGTTTAGTGAGTCTCTGAGCACAGGAGAGGTCCCAGAAGACTGGAGAAGGGTTATGTGATCCCGCCCACAAGAGTGGTAGCAGGAGGAGGCAGGGAACTACTGACCAGTCAGTCTTACCTCAGTAGTGGGCAAGATTATGGAGGCACTCCTTAAGGAAAGGATAGTGCAACACCTGGAACCATAGGGCCACAGGATCCAAGACAGCATGGGTTTACAAAGGTAGGTCCTGTCAAACTAATCTCATAGATTTCTTTGACTGGGTAACCAGAGTGGTGGACCAAGGGGAGCAGTTGATGTCGCCACCTTGACTTCAGCAAAGCTTTGACACTGTTCCACATAGAAGATTGATAAATAAGCTGGGTAGGCTCGGGTGGTCAGAAGTTGGTCAACCGGTGGCAAACTGGTTGACGGGCAGAAAACAGAGAGTGGTGGTAAATGGTATACAGTCAGAAGAGATGCAAGTCACAAGTGGGTACCTCAGGATCAGTCCTGGGCCAGTCCTCTTCAACATCTTCATTAGTGACCTTGCAGATGGACTAGAGGGTAAGGCTTGTCTGTTTGCAGATGACACCAAGATCTGCCACAGAGTAGATGATCCAGATGGGGTGGGCAGAATGAGAAGAGATCTGGATAAACTAGCAAAATGGTCAGAAGAGTGGCAACTGGGATTTAATGCAAAGAAGTGCAAAATCATGTACATAGGGAAGAGAAACCTGAATCCACCTATAGGCTGGGAGGAGTTGCTAGCAGTCACAAAGGAAGAAAGAGACTTGGGCATCATCATCACTGATGACCTAAAATCATCCAAGCAGACCTCTAAAGCAGTAGGTAAGGCTAGGGGGGTGTTAGGGTGTATTAGTAGGGGTATCACAAGTCGTAAGAGGGAGGTAATAATCCCTCTGTACAAGACACTGGTTAGGCCCCATCTGGAGTACTGCGTGCAGTATTGGAGGCCACACCTTCACAAGGACATTAACCAAATTGAGGCAGTCCAGAGAAGGGCAACCAAAATGGTGCAGGGACTGCATCAGAAGACATATGAGGACAGATTAACGGAGCTCAATATGTATGCCCTTGAGCAAAGGAGGGAGAGAGGTGATATGATCGAGGCATTCAAACACTTTAAGGGCACAAACAAGGTGAAAGAGTCTAACATGTTTAAATATAAGAAAAATAGCAGGACAAGATGACACAGCATGAGATTAGAGGGAGGCCGATTAAGGGGGAATGTGAGGAAATTCTTTTTCACAGAAAGGGTGGTGGATGCATGGAATGGGTTACCACAAGAAGTGGTGGCTATGAATACAGTGCAGGGCTTCAAACAGGCATGGGATAGGCATAAGGGAGCAATACAAATGACTATGAATAGATAGGCCACTGACAGAGCAAAGGCCGATGGCACATTTATAAGGTAGAAAAAGAAATGGGCAGACTGGATGGGCCTTGCGGTCCTTATCTGCTGTCAACTTCTATGTTTCTATGTTTCTATGTAACAGTTATTGCTGAGGCTGAACTGATTCACATTCAGGAAGATTTTGAAGAATGAGCAGTGATCCCAGGTACTGGTTCCTTTATGTGCAAAATGTTTTCAATTTATTTTGATTTCAAATGTATACATTAATGATAAACTGCATAATTAAAGTGCAAAGTGCTATGCGATTCAGTGTGACTGACCATTCGGCATCTGTAATACAACAACCCTAAGAAAAAATGGCATGAATTGTCAAATGCAGCATGACAGATATGTCATGTACAGATAAATGCATCTGAAGTTGGTCACAAATATAATATAACAAATTCCAGTGTAGCAGGTGTGTAAGTGACAGTATAGTGCAGCCGTAGAAATTCAAACAGAGGTTGGACTTAAAGGCAACCTGAACACACACCTAAATAACAAGCATTTGTCAATGCCAAATGTTTGCTTGCTGGTTTTGGCACTGGTAGTGCTGTAGGTAGAGAGAGAGATGCAATCGGTGGAAGGGAGTGAAGGTTTGAAACGGAGTTATTGAAGGAGTTTAGAATTAAGTTGGGATGTAGTGAGAAGAAAGTACAATAGAAACATAGAATTTGACAGCAGATAAGGACTGCTTGGCCCACCCAGTCTACCAGTTTCCCTACCTAATGGATAAGCTGCAGATCCTAGTTAACCAACAGCCTACTTCCTCCTACCCCCAACTCCTAGATTTGCTCTTATGTCTGTCCCATGCATTCTTGAATTTCCACTGTTTTGACTCAACAACCTCCTCAGGAAGACCGTTCCATGCATCCACTACCCTCTCTGTGAAAAAATATTTCCTCACATTACCTCTGAGCTGTCCCCCTTCTATCTTCAAATTGTGCCCTTGTTCTTACACATCTCTTTTTCTGAACGATGCTACCATCTTGGACTTTGTTGATTCCCTTGAGGTACTTGAAAGTTTCTATCATGTCCCCCGTCCCTCCTTTCCTTGAGGGTTTACATATTATGCTCCTTAAGTCTCTCTTCATATGTATTCTGGTGCAGATCCTGCACCATTTTAGTTGCCTTCCTCTGGGCGCCTCCATCCTGTTTATGTCTCATGCCGAGATTAGATCTCCAGAACTGCAAGCAGTACTCCAGATGGGGCCTCACCAGCTGTCTGTACAGAGGGATAACAACTTCCTGTTTTCTACTGGGATGCCTCTTCCTATACATTCCAGTATCCCCCCAGCCCTCCTTACTGCCCTCTCACATTGCTTGCCCGCCTTTGGGTCATCTGATATGACTGCCCCAGGCCCCTTTCTGTTTTTGTTCTTGTTAGTATCTCACCCCACATTGTGTGCTGTTCCCTGGGTTTTTGTTTCCCAGGTGCATTACTTTGCACTTCTTAGCATTGAATCTAAGCTGCCATACATTTGACCATTTCTCCAACCTTGCCAAGTCCCTTCTCATCCTTTCCACCCCACCATGTGTATCAACTCTGTTGCAGATCTTTGTGTCATCTGCAAAGAGACATATTTTTCCTTCCAGTCCCTCTGCAATGTCGCTTATAAAGACATTGAAGAGGACCGGTCCTTGTACTGAATCCTGCAGTACACCACTAGTAACCCCCCTTTCTTCAGAGTGGACACCGCCTTCTGTGTTCTGTACGCCAGCCAATTCTTTACCCAGGCTACCATCTTCGGACCCACTCTCAGGCTGGCTACATTGTATATTAATCTTTTGTGTGGGACTGTGTCAAATGCCTTGCTAAAGTCTAGGTAGGCCATGTCCACAGCCCCTCCCTGATCTACTACTTTGGTCACCCAGTCAAAGAAATCTATTAGATTCGTCTGACATGACCTTCCCCACACACCACAGGGTAAAACACTGTATGTTTGAAACCATGTTTAAAACCAGTTTTAAGCATAGGTCCCTTGCAGAGTTTCAGCATGGTTCTTAAACACAGTTTCAAACCATGTTAGGTGCTGACGCAAACAGTGTTTTGACTTTTTAAAACATTTTAAACCACTTCAAACATTTTAAAAAGTATAGCGGTTACACAGGCTATGTTTCTATGCTGGGATAATATCCAGTAGAACACTGGTACCCTGACTAATGTCTGGGCAATATCCTAGTTTTAATGGACAGCATATCCAGATTATTCTGCATATCTGTGATAATCTAGCCACCATGAAATAGAGTGGGTAGTTTAAGCAGTTAACTAATTCTACTCAATAAGTAGTTAAGTTAAGATTTAATCAAATAGGTATGGAGCAGATACAGGGATCATACAGGTGCTATATGATCTAAATGCCAGAGTAACTAGCTGGTCTGAAATTTTGAAAACACTGTGGATCTAGCTCCAGATGCAACTTTTCTGAGTGGATAGCTAATTGAGCAGATAATCCACTCTCCAGTCACAGTCTGTAGAGAGACATTTATTTTAGAACCACAGTTTGTGGCTCAAAGGAAACTGTCTCCCCAAAGTAACTTTTTTTAAAATGAAGGCTTCAAAATTGAACTAATGTTGAATGGTCCCAGTCTGTGTTTATTTAGTTAGTTATTTGCTTTTGTAACCGGGTGAGTGCACATCAGAATGCCTATTTTCAGGCATGACCTGGGAGGATAAAAGTGGAAACACGTGAGTAGACAAGTGACGCAGCACATGAGATATGAGCTATGTAACATAGTGAGGAGGAAGATCACATACAATCAACTGTAGGTATCAGTGATGCATGGATAGACAAGAAGAACAGAAACCAGGCACTGGCAATTATGAAATATACAGAATGAAGATTTTAATCTAAAGGATAGCTGTGTCAAGGCACAACTATCTAATTTGATGCTAGTAGATTCAGTTAGAGATATTAAAGTATTTCTAGGAAAATAGCTTTGTTGTACAAGTCAGATGGTGTTATGGAAACCCTGATGGCAGATCACAGATCCAGAAACTGTCACGATGTTACTGGTTCAAGAACTTCAGTTTTAGTGTCAGTGGGAAGACGTACAGGAACTCAGTTCCTGCTGCAAAAAAAGGCACACGAACTGAGTTCCTGTGCATTCCTGCTCACTTTCATCACTGGTAGGTATGGAGAAACATTTTTCTAAATATTCTTCAGCATGATACAAACAATACAGGATGCTGTTCATGTTTGTATGTTAAGCCAGAAGGCCTTTCTCATAGACAATCTAGGGCAGTTCTAAATGACAACATATAGAATAATGGATAGGGAACTGTGCACAACAAGGCTGTGTTTGCATCGAGGGGTTGATGACATCATAGACCTCGAGAGGGAAGCTCGAGAGGTCCCTATGATGTCATCAGCCCCCAATATGGAAATACGGCCCTGATGTGCACAGTTCCCAATCTGTTATTTTATACAGTATATGGTTCCCCCCAAACTGTGCCAGTTTAATTTCACAAGGATTTGTCACAATTTCTGTACATTTTCCTGACACTGCCATCTCCTCCCGGTCCTTGCTGCAGTCCCGCTCTGCTGTTGACCCTGAAGGAAGCATTTCTCGCTGTCGTCCAGCTTAGCTTTGTTCCTCAGGACCACTGATTTATTTTAAAAAACAGATTGACAAACTGATAGTTTGGAAACACGGTGTTGACTATGGCAGTCCATGTCCAAACTATCTGAGAAGCTGGTGCCCAACTGGTCGCTTACCAGCACCGCCATGTTGTATAGTATTTTTTGTGAAGCCCAATGTTTCAGCCAATTGGTAAACAGTTGAAGGTTAAGAAGTTGTTGTACAATTGTTGTGATGTCAGAACGATAGTACAACAACTCTTTTGACCTTTGAACTGTCTCATAACAGGATTTGGAAAACCATCCTTTTCCATCCACAATAAACCATAACCATATACTGTAAGGTTTTTTACTGTGACTACAACTACTTTTGGAAGATGCAGTTTGCTATCACCATGCTCTGGAAACTAGCCACAGCCATTGTCTGATGCAGGTTTTGCTACCGCTAACATAGTGTCATGATGACAGTCACTGCCATGCTCTGGTTCACTGACACCATCCTGAATGAAATGGATCACAGTTTGATCACTGCCACTATCTGTGTTTTTAAATCCTTGTATGGTTTCCACTGAAGGAAGTTCCCACCTTTAAATACCTGAAAAACTGATGGACAGGCATCTGACTTCCCCTGCCATGCTGATGGCGTGCACAAAAGCTCTTCCCAAAATGTGAGTCACTCTAACAAAACAAATCATGTCTCTTCCTTCTAGTATGCTGTGAGATTGTTGTGGAAATGATCCTCCCAGTGTTTGACTAAAGGGATGGGGTGAATAGTGTCATATCCAGATCCATCTCTCCAGACTTGATGCCCTCATTCACTCTGTCACTTCACTCAGAACTGCCCTTTCCTATGTGGCCACCACTGTTCCCTTCACTCCTCCTCACCTCCTCCTCCTGTGAGGACCAGTATCTCTCTCAGTGTCTCCTTAAGTAAAGACCCAGCTGCGTTCACTGCTATCTCATGACCTCATCAACAGTCCTCCCCATTTCTACTACTCCATGAGGAATTATGAGCTCCGACACACACTCCTTAACTTTACTCATCCCATGACCTTTGCTGAGCCATTTAAAAGACAGGAAATTCAGTGCAAATGTACTGAAGCAAAGGTGGCCTGGAAAGGCATTTACAATAAAGCCAGGTTTCAAAGGAATAAAAAATTACACATACCCCACAAATGTACAGCATCATGGGAAGCATATGCAAATCGCAATAAAATAATGAAAGCTTTGTCAACTCATATCCTGATTCCTGGTGCATCCTAGGGGAAGATGAGTTGAATGCATTAGAAAAAGCTTGATGCTAAGCTAGCCTTGGTTCTTTTATGGTGATTTCCATATTTTATTTATTTATTTAGTTATTTATGTGAAAATTGATGACCAGGAAAGGCCTACTGACATGAAGCTTGTTTCCAGGTATGGCCCAATGGAAGGAAATAGGGGTACAAAATACAAAACACAGATCAAGTTCTAGTATTTCCCATGATGCTTTTCATATTTGCAGTATGTGTATTGGTATTTCTCTGCTGGTCAGGCTGCCTCCGTTATAGGCTGCATTGGCTATGGGTCACCCTCCCTTCCCTGTCCACTCCTTCTATACGCCCACAGCTCTGAAAGTCCTTGTCCATGAATATTTCACTTATATATGCACCTACTTCTAATACCAATTCATGCCCCTCTTCTTCTTTCTTGAGTGTTCCTCTTTCTTTCATCCATCTTGCTTACTTCCTCCTTTGCCCATCCCATCCTCATATACCTACCTTCCAAGTCCCTTTTCAACCCAGGATTGACCTCTAAGATGCCCAATCTCCCAGTAGGAGTTTCTATTGGTTAGCCTTGCTGCAGTCAGCTGAGTTTCATGAACATAGTTCCAGTATTAGAGTTAACTTTTCTGATTGCACATTTTAGCATACTGTATATACACCTTTTTATATGTATATTTACTTTTTCTCATTTTTACACATGCAGTGGGTGTAGCCCTGCAGATGTCTTGTGATCATAGTAAAGAAAAGGTAGCTTACTGGACACTGAATAGACTTATAAATTGTGGAGGTGAACAGAAATCACTGCATGTCCACTGCACTATTTTGTATTGGTGTAACATGGCACTGTCTGCTGTGTCCACGATGGATGCCAGAGTTGTCTACACATGCGCAATCACTTGCACATGCACACTGAACTCCAGGGGCATGGTGGCACAGTCTGTCATGTCTAAGATAGCCACTGGAGCCCGGCGAGCATGCACAAGTCATCGCATTGGCAAAAACTCTGTTGTTATCTTTTTTAGTTCATGAGATGACGCACATTATGATGACTGAGTGAAGACTGAATATATAAACATTATGGATTTATAGGAACACACATATGAACATAGACTGAGTCAGCAGAAAAAGGCCTCGGGGTCCATCATGTCATAGAAACATAGAATCTGATGGCAGATAAGGACTGCTTGGCACATCTAGTCTGCTTGAGTTTACAAACCCCCTCAGCACCTACTGAGGGAACTTCCCCCACTCCCCATTATCTACTCCTCCCACCATTGATGTTCTCCCTAGGGACCCCGTCTATGCAACTTTCCCCTTTACTCTGTCCCATCCTCTCTTGAAGCTGTCCACAGTTCTTAGGGAGACAACTTCCTCCAGCAACTCATTCCATTTCACCTCCACCTTCTCAGTGTAAATGTGTCTCCTTATCTCACTCCTGAATCTTCCCCCCACCAGCTTGAGGCAATGCCCCCTAGTGGTCCAGTTCCCATTAAGACTGAAGAGACCCTCAGAGCTCAGTTTGTTGATGCCCCTAAGGTATTCAAAAATGTTGATTATGTCTCCCCCATCCCTGCTATCCGCCAAGGAGTAGATAATGGGAGGAGGAGGGAAGTTCCCAGTAGGTGCTGAGGGGTTTGCAAACTCACGCAGATTAGGTGTGCAAGCAGTCCTTATCTGCCATCAGATTCTATGTTTCTGTGACATGATGGAACCCAAGGCCTTTTCTGCTGACTTAGTCCTATGTTCATAAGTGTGTTCTTATAAATACATAATGTTTATATATGGCAGTCTTCAGTTTTGGGTCATCCTTGAAATGCACTTCATGCTCATGGACCTTCTTAAAAAAAACATACTAGCTGTGATGTGGAACAACAGTTAGCCTGACAGATGACATCTCTTGGTCTTGTGGCCCACACTCACATCATCAGCAGTGACCTCACTAACTGTGACATCACTGCTACTAGGAACAGCAAGTCAGCGACTGCCAAATTATTCACCTGTGACGTTACTGTCAGTGAGATCACAATGCTGATGATGTGGTATGGGGCAGTAGACTTACAGTAGATATGTCGGCTTCCAGGCTAAGAGCTGTTCCACACATCCAGCACAATATTATCACATAGAATACTTTCTGATGTGCATAGTACAAAGAAAATACTTCAGAAATAAAATGTTTCAACTGACTACTACTTAAAATTTTATTATTTTCCTGTCTGCCCGTTTTGGCTCCACTAGCTTTTAGGAAACCATCCCAGTTCAACCTCTGAAAACAATACATTTAAAATCATATTTATTTTCATTCCTAACATTAGATTGTTTTGAATTTACAGCAGATCCTTCCTTTTCAGCTACTATAGAACTAATTTATTTTAAGAAATCTAAAGTTTCCTGCACTGCAGATCTCATGTATTCCTAATTCTTTCCAAAGTATTGTGTGGCTGGTAAAATAATTATTTTTCCTGAGCAAGAGAATCCTTGCTCCCGAGTTCTGATTCTGTCCCGCCCAGTGTTCCAAAAGGGAAATTATGTTGGGGAGGTACATTATTATATACAGGTAGTCCTCATTCAGACAGAAGACAGCCCCAAGGGGCATCAACCTTGATTTTGTCAATGAAAGTAATGTGAAACCCACAGACTGCCTGTCAGGGAAAAATGAAAAAAGGGTCTGTCCACTTCTGCAAGATGGCATTATTACATTATCCCACCTGAGGAGGCAGATTGACTAGTGATGCCACACACTGAACATCAACACTTGGCCACCACTTAACATTTATTGTATCTCTTTAGCTTTATTGTACATGCTAATGTAATGTCCTTAGGTGGCAGATGATGTCCTGCAGGATTAAAACAGGAAAAAAAAACATAGTCCCCTTAAAAAACATAACAAGAATACATACAGGTCAGCACATTATATTCACAATCCATTGATAGTTGTGTCTTCCTGGTATCAGGAAAACGGCATTGTTTATTACAGCAAGCCACAACTCATTTGCACCCACAGGCTTTACTAGCGCTGTGGTAGAAGCAATTCTACCTTGTATAATTCAGCAAAAAACAGTGATACGATATTGAAAAGGGGCTGGTAAATGTGTTTAACTCCAGAATTATGCAATTTTAAAACTACTGGGTGCGTCATCGTTTAGAAATGTTAGCATTTGCTATTCTTCATCTCAAGCATCCAATTACCATTCTAAATCTGTGAGGACCACATCCATTTTCAGGTGATAGAAGCATTTGGGATAGTTATTTTTAGTTGCTTTCCAGCTAACGGTTTTGGAATAAAAATGTATTCATCTGAATAGGTCATCGGGTTATAAATTGACTGATGGTGGCAGTGACCTTTTGTTTCTCGTTTTGTTGCTTTATGTGGGATGCGTCCTAAATCCCACCCCAAATAATCCCGCATGACTCAAACTCAAAAAAATGTAGAAAAACCGAAATACAAAAAAAAAATAAGATTGAAAATCGGCTGACCGAAAATCTAAATCCCGCATCATTTAGGGCAGATAGACTCCAGCAAGGTTGTCTAGTAGAAGGGCTTTGTAAAGTTTAAAAAACACATCAAATAGTATAATTTTACATTATATGCAGCTGGCATAATTTAGGAAAGAGCATTTGTTGAAGCAGTGTTTAAGGACTTTTAAAGTCAACAGTAAAACTGTGAAGTTGGTACACCACATAACTGGTAAACAGTGCAATTCTTTAAAACAGATGTGACAAACGTTTACAGAACTACACTCCGAGGCAAAATACAGATGATACGAAAAAGTATATAAGAACAACAGTGCGTAAGGTCCTTCAAAAATATACAGTGAGTGTACAGTAGGTATACAGTGAGCATATCAGGACTATACTGTAAGTATGGCAGCAGAAATAGAATTGCCCTCTGAAAAGGTGGTGTGAAAGGCTAAAGGCAATACATGCAAAAACAAATAAAGCCTCGCACATACCACTTTCAGAATAGCTCCTTGGCTCCTTCTGAACTGAAGCACGCTGTCACACAGTAAGTGCCCCAGCCTGGCCTGCCTTTCAATGCAGCAGCCTGAGTTTGCTACCGAACAGCTGGGTGGTTAGGTAGGGACAATGTATTTAAGGCAGCCATTTACTTGAGGAATTAGTAGTGTCACAGATTTGTTTTAAAAATGGTGGAAGAGGAATGGGCACAGCCTTTTTTTGCTTTGCAAAATAATTTTAAGAGCTGCTTTCATCCAAGCCAGCCACGAACTTGGGCAGAAGCTGCATTCTTTAGGAATTAAAACTATTTCTTGGAGATCCTGCTCATTTGAAGAGAATGGGCAATGACCTCAATACAGGGAGATATTTCACCTCCTTTACTTTTATCAGATGGCGCTGTATATCAGAGGAAGTATGTTTGCAGCAAAGTTTCTTGCTGTGGTACCAATACTTATTTAACCCTTTTTTTTTTGCCATGCTGTTATATCTCAAATGTTCTGATGGTGGCCGGGAATGGAGGGAGCGGTGTGAGCAGCATGCACTGGGAGGGAGCGGGAGGGTTTAATTACTTGCCAGTATGTTTACTAAACCAAAAGATGCAGAGGATTTTGTAAATAGTGAAGGAAGAGCAGCTGAGATCAGACTGAGCTCCCAAACAAATATCGCCAGTACAGTGAGTATAATGAGGCTAACTGATGACCTGTTCTGTATTATGAACGGATGGTAAAGAATGCCTGTCACAATAACAGCAGTTGCATGGCTGGTTCTATAAAGGGGACAGAAATGCAAAACTTGAACTGCTGCTGGATTGAAGCCCAGAATGTGATACGGACTAAATGCTGACTTTTATAGTAACATTTTCGAATGTACGAAGCTGTCCTTAACAAATATCACAGCCATATTTTAGCGGTCAGAAGCAGGATAATCATCTTCCTTATTATACTGGTAAAAAAATGACTGGAGAAGAATGTTTAACCTAAATATACTTTTTACGTTCACTTTCTTTCATTTATCAACTTGTTGCGGGGGAGCTGTCGGTCATTCATCTTTCGCTATTGAAATGCTGGGAGGGATTTCAAGCAGAGGGAAAGGGTGACGTAAATATGCTAAATGCATACACGTTGTCACCGCTGATTGCAGTGGCAGTTTTCTTAGAACCGAAGACAAGGGCAACTGAATTGCTGTCATAGACAGCTTGCACATCCATTGGCGGGGTAGGATCGCACCTGCTACAGGGAGTACTGGATTGCACAGGAGTGTCACACACCTCCAAAAAGTCGTACTGTGACAAAATGTTCCTTGCGCATGCACGCAAGTGAACGTAAAAAGGGCAGGTCACCTGACATTGGTGGTGGGAATATTAATAGAGTCACTGCTGAAAGAAAGGACTGTGGAGTATCTTGAATCCAGTTGTTTACAAGAGCTGAGGCATCATGGATTCATGGGGGAGTCACGTACAAATCTGATGGACTTCTCTGACTGGCTGACTAAGGAATGAGATCAGGTGGAGCAGTGGACATGACCTCGTAGATTTCAGTAAGGCTTTTTTTTTTTGTTATCACAAATTTTTATTCAGATTTTCACAAAAAAACAGAGGGGGGTACAGGTTATTATCAGTCAAATATTCATGTTTTTACAGGAATTAAAAAATTAAAAATTGAGCCATACAGCAAGACAGTCCATGTAATATATACCTTAATACTTTGATCGCACAGGTGGGTAAATTATATAAGTTCATGTTGTAATCTCTATGAGACACTAGAATAACTTTAAAAGAGAGAAACAGGCACATAATACACTGTTCACTCCAAGGTCACCCTTCCCCTATCTCCCAGGCCACATTCCAAACCCACATCCCCAGTCCAACCAACAGGTTTGACAACCCATGCAATTTCCTGAATGAGGATTAAGGAATAAAAGTTACATCTTTCAAACTAATGTGAAAAATCTATCTGGCCCATTTCATAGTACATAGGTCTGACTTATCATTCAAGGGGTAGGAAATCTTTTCTGACCTGTAGATGCGGGTCATTATTTCCCTCCATTCTAATAATGTAGGAACCCTGGAAGTTAACCAGCAGTGATTCAGGGCTTCTTGGCTGCCATTCAGGCTGTTCCCAACAAGTACCATGTCTGGATGTCTCTAAGTCCTCGGGGGAGAATATGTAGTATAAATAAATCAGCAGTAAGTGTGATCAGGACGCTGAACAGTTCCCTTAATTCAGATTGTAGAGTCCTTAAAGGGTTGTATCTTTGGACATAGCCAAAATCTGTGAGTATGATGTGCTACCAATTCACCACATTGATGTAACAGTCACCTAAATGTGTTGGTGCAAAGTGGGCTGTTATAGCCGGAGTTCGAAAGTATCTGGTCAGTACTTGCCAGGAGAAGAGTCTCCAGCTGTGGGAATAAGTGAGTTTAGGTATTGACAGGCAGCCCCTATCCCACTGTTGTGGAGGAATGTCAAAGCCAAATTCCTGACTCCACTTTGTGCATATCCCCTCAGTACTTAACCCTTGTGTTTCCCCCAGTGCCTTATACAGGACAGAAACAATGTGGCGAGCCAGCCCGTGGGTAATGTTCTGCTGAAGACAGGTGACCAATGGTGGGGGGGATTCTCAGTGCAATGTACTTCCAGTGGGAGAGAATAATAGAAATATCTCAGCTGTAGATATCGATAGCAGTCTAATCGTGGGATTGACACAGCTCCTGGAAGGATTTGAACTCTCCACTGGTTAGGAGTTGTGAGAGGTTAGAAAGTTGCAAGTGCTCCCAAGATTCGAATGTGTGATCAAGAATAGCCGGGAGAAAATTCTCAAGAGGGATATGGGAGTTAAGAACAGTAGATATGGAGTGAGAGAGAAATGTCAACGTGTTAGATTTCAAGTTTTTAACTGATGTGTAATCCATGGGTTGGGACGTCTGTTCATGGAGAAGGGAGGGAGAGCAGTATAATGCAGTCCTTATCAGATTCTGAAAAGGCACAAGGCCTTCCTTGATTTCTCTCCAAAGGACAGGACTGACCCTCACAATTCAGCACAGGAGAAATGACAAATGGGATGCCCAATTATAGTATTTAAGGTTAGGGAGGGTCAATCCTCCTGATTTTCTTGGGAGGGACAGAATGGAAAATTCATTCTGAGGCATTTTCCAGCCCATATAAATCTGCTAATAGATTTGTTCCACAGTTGAAATGTTTAAGCTGGACATTCTGGAACAAATATAAAGCTCGAGGCAAAACTACCATCCTAATGACCTCGACTCTCTGGAGGAGGTTCAATGGAGATATATTTTATTGTGCAAGGTCAGACTGAAGTTGGGTGAAAAAAGGGATGTAGTTATTTCTTTCCGCTTCGCTTGCCCTATGTGATAGATAGATGCCCAGGTATTTCAACTTGCTCAAGTCTCAGCAGAAAGGATATGTTTGTGCCAGTGATGGGGGGGAAATTAAAGTTCAGTGCATCTGTTTTGGTGGTATTAAGTTTGTATCCTGAGCATCTGCCAAATTGGTCTAATATGTTGAAGACGGCTGGGATCAACTGGGAGGGACTGGATAAATAGAGCAAAACATCATCTTCATTTAGAGCTATATGATGTTCCATCCCCCTCAGTCTGTACCCCTTCTATCAGAGTGGAACCTCTAATGGCCTGTGCCAATGGTTCAATAAAGATAGCAAATAGACCAGGAGCGAGGGGACACTCCTGTCGGGTTCCTCTGAACAGAGGAAAATAGGAAGAATGATGTCTGGAAACATTAACACAGGCTTTGGGGGAAGAGTAAAGCATTTTAATCAGGGAGACAAAGGGAGAGGGGAAGCCCATCTTTGCCATCATTGCAAACAGGGTCTCATGGCCCTTCCTATCAAATGCCTTCTCAGCATCTAAGCTGAGATGGACAGAGGGGGCCACATGAGTCTCCATATCGTGCACCAGATACAGTGCTCTTCTTGTGTTGTCAGTGGTGGATCTACCACTGACGAATGCAGTCTGATCTAAATTAATTATAGAGGGTAAAACTGTGTTTAAACGTTTGGCCAAAATAGACTTCAAAAATGTATAATTCACATTTAAAACTGAGGCTGGGTGATATGATGTACAAAACTGAGGGTCTTTGTCTGGTTTGGGAATTAGGGATACTTCCACACATGACCAGTTGGTAGGGTCAGCCAGCCCCTGCTACACTTCATTATATACCGGTAGGGGGCATGGGGCGACCCTTTGCTCTTAATTTTTGTAAAGTTCTGTGCCATATCCATCCTGGCCGGGGGTCTTCCTGGTTTGGGAATGGGAGACTGCAGTTGTCAGCTCAGTATATAATATTGGAGAGACCAAAGAGGTCTGCTGGTTCCTGGTTAGCCTTGGGAGGCCCAGAGGGGAAAGGCATGCATTGATATCTATATGTTCTGAGGGGTGTTCTGGGGTGTACAATTTTTTGTAGTATTCACAAAAGGCCTGGGTAATATGACCCACTCTTGTACAGGGGGTACCAGAGTTAGGGTCCCTGACAACAGCTATGGTTGAGAGACGTCTCTGCTTGCACAGCCAAAAGGCCAAAAGGTGAGAGGCCCTCAGGCCAATTTCACCATATCTTTGCCTAAGGAAGTCTAGGGCTGTTTCTGTATTTTTCAAAGACCAATGAGTCTAATTCCTGCTTATAGAAACATAGAAACATAGAATTTGACGGCAGATAAGGACCGCTTGGCCCACCCAGTCTGCCCATTTCCCTACCTACTGGATAAGCTGCAGATCCTAGTTAACCAGCAGCCTACTTCTTCCTACCCCCACCCCCCAGAACTGCCTTATGACTATCCCATGCATGCTTGAATTCCACCACTGATTTTGACTCAACAACCTTCCTCCGGAAGGCCGTTCCATGCATCCACAACCCTCTCTGTAAAAAATACTTCCTAAATTACCTCTGAGCCACCCCTCTATCTTCAAATTGTGCCTCTTGTTCTTGCACACCTCTTTTTGAAAGATGCTGCTCTTGGACTTTGTTGATTCCTTGAGGTACTTGAACGTTTCTATCACGCCCTCTCCTTCTTTCCTCGAGGCTATACATATTAAGCTCCTTAAGTCTCTTCATATGTCTTCCGGTGCAGACCCTGCACCATTTTAGTTGCCCTCCTCTGGACAGCTTCCATCCTGTCTATGTCATTGCGGAGATTGGGTCTCCAGAACTGCACACAGTACTCCAGATGGGGTCTCACCAGCTGTCTGTACAGAGGGATAATAACTTCCTGTTTTCTACTGGTGATGCCTCTCCCTATGCATCCCAGTATCCCCCAAGCCCTCCTTGCTGCCCTCTCACATTGCTTGCCCGTCTTTAGGTCATCTGATATGACTACCCCAGGTCCCTTTCCATTTTGTTGTTGTTAGTATCTCACCCCCATTGTGTACTCTTCCCTGGTTTTGTTTCCCAGGTGCATTACCTTGCACTTCTTAGCATTGAATCTAAGCTGCCATACATTTGACCATTCCTCTAACCTTGCCAAATCCTTCTCATCCTTTCCACCCCACCCTGTGCATCAACTCTGCTGCAGATCTTAGTGTCATCTGCAAAGAGACATACTTTTCCTTCCAGTCCTTCTGCAATGTCGCTTATAAAGACATTGAAGAGGACCGGTCCTAATACTGAACCCTGCGGTACCCACTAGTAACCCTCCTTTCTTCTGAGTGGACTCCATTTACTATTACTCTCTGTGTCCTATTCTCCAGCCAGTTCTTTACCCAGGCTGTCATCTTGGGACCCACTCCCAGGCTGGCTAACTTGTATATTAATCTTTTGTGTGGGACTGTGTCAAATGCCTTGCTAAAGTCTAGGTAGGCCATGTCCACAGCCCCTCCCTGATCTACTACTTTGGTCACCCAGTCAAAGAAATCTATCAGATTCTGTCTGGCATGACCTTCCGCTGTGAATCCATGCTGCCTAGGGTCCTGTGCCCTCTGGCCTCTAGATACTGACAATTCTTTCCTTTAGAGTGATTCCATCATTTTCCCTATCACTGAGGTTAAACTAACAGGTCTATAGTTTCCTGCTTCTGCCTTGCTCCCACTTTTGTGAAGGGAATCACATCTGCCCTCCTCCAGTCCTCGGGTACCACCCCATCCTCCCATGATTTGTTAAAAGGGTAGTCAGTGGTGTCACTAGTTCTACCCTTAGTTCTTTAGAATTCTGGGATGAATCCATCAGGCCCCATTGCTTTGTCCACCTTTCAGTTTTAAGAGTTCTTTCAGAACCCTTTGTTCTGTAAATGGGCGGTATCAACTTCTGTATCCAGAGTGTTACTACTGTTTGTTTTATGTACCTCCCCCTTCCTTTGTAAATACTGAGCAAAATATTTGTTTAGTATCTCTGCCTTTTCACAGTCTCCTCTGCCCACCCTCCCTCCCTTTATTAAGCCTCACTATCCTCTCCTTGGTCTTCCTTCGCTCCCTGATGTACCTATAAAAGGTTTTATCCCTTTTTAACTGAGTTGGCTATCTTTTCCTCGGTTTGGGCCCTTGCTGTTCTGACTGCCTTCCCAGCCTCCTTTGCTTTAACTGATACAGTTCTCTGTCCTGCTCCTTCTGCGATTCCTTGTACTTCCTGAATGCTTTTTTTCTCTTGAACCTTCACTGCCACTTCTTTGAGAACCATAGTGGTTTCTTACATAGTCTTGTTTTGTTTATTTGCTTCACACAAAGGCTCGTTACCTCTGTGATGGCAGTTTTTATTATTCCCCATTGTTCTTCCACCCCTCCTTCCTGCCCATTTGCTAGTGCGTTCCTTAGGCACTCACCCATTTTGGCAAAGTCGGCCCTCCTAAAGTCCAGTACTCTAGTCTTTGTATGGCTTGACTCTATTGCTGTGTTTATTGTGAACCATACTGTTCGATGGTCGCTAGTTCCCAGATGGCTACCCACTTCCACATCTGTAATCCTCTCACCATCTCCATTTGAGAGAATCAAGTCTAATATTGCTCCCTCTCAAGTGGGCTCCAGTACTAGTTGTCTAAGGCATGCCCCCTGTAGGGCATCTAGAATAACCCCACTCTCCGAAGTGGCAGCTGCAACTGCACTCCTGTTAACATCTGGCATATTCAGATCACCCATCAGCAATATCTCCCCTTTTTCTGCCATTCTAAGTATACTTTCTATCATTTCCCTGTCCATTTCCTCCCCCTGAGAAGGGGGTCTGTATACAACCCCTGTGCGTATTGTGGTGCCATTGCCTATCTCCAAATTTACCCACAGTGCTTCTTCTCCTCCCTGTGAACCTTTTTGTTCTGTTGCTTTTATTCCTTCCATTATGTAAAGAACTACTCCTCCTCCTCTTTTACCTGCTTAGTCTGTTTGAGCTGAACCAGGACAGAATTATCCCCCTGCTGGTGTGTCATTTGAAGAAAGTTAAGGGACTGCTCTAAGTGGGATTGCCTCTCCCTATGCTGTTTTGCCAAAATTAACAAGTGTTTATTAGGTGGCCATGAAGTACCACTTTTAATGTATCCCGCCTAATTGCAGAAGAGACTTCCAAGTCTGAGTTATCCTGCTGAATCTCCTGTATTTTCTCTTTAAGAAAATCCTGAAAGAGGGCATTTTAAAGATGGATAGGGTTGAATCTCCAGATTGCGTTTTGTCTTTCAAGGCCCAGTTCCCACCTTGTGACCACTGGGGCATGGTCGGAATGTACAATATTCCCCATGGATGCCTCCCTGAGGATATCTAAACATTCCTTTTGTGTGTAGCAATGATCTATTCTAGAGTAGGAACCATGCACTGCTGAGTAAAAAGTATATCTTCTGTCCCTGGGGTGTAGGGTATGCCACACATCCACTCAGCCCACCTCCTGCACAAAATGTTTCAAAGAATTTATGTGAGGCAGGTTGCTTACCTCTAACCACTCCAGTGGTATTTAGGTTAGGGTTAGGGGCAATATTGAAATCACGGTTAGTATAAGGGTGCCCTTGGTCAACTGAATAATTTTATTCAGGAGGAACCTAAGCATCTGTATAATTGACTCTGGGGGAAAATACACATTAGCCAGAGTTACTTCTTTATCCCGTGGCAAACCCTGTACAACCACTAAGCGACCCTCTGAATCCGCCCATTCCTGAGTGACCAGAAAGGGAGTATGGCTGGATAGCAATATGGTGACCCCCCCTCCTCCTTCCATTAACAAAGGAGGAGGAAAACACTTGGGTGAACCCCCCTCTGGCCAGCTTTCTGTGCTCATTATTAGTCATATGTGTCTCCTGTACATATATTATTCCTGCATGAGTCTTTTTAAACAAAGAGATCATTCTAGCTCTTTTAACAGGACTGCCTAGTCCATTAACATTCAAAGAAAAAAGCTGGAGTGGTATATTAGCCATTTTAAACATAGAAATATAACTTAAAATTAAATGGAGCAGATAGCTTCGAATTGAACTCCAGTTTATAGAAACCCCTAGGCTCCAATTCTATTCATAGGAAATGTGACTGCCAATATGGGGGAAAGTGAGGAGTAACTTCCTCATACTGTGAGCAACAAAATTTAAACAGTAACTGGGAAAACTTTTTAAAGCAGTTGCCTACCAACTGGGAGTACAGACGTAGTACATCTCTGTTAGAAGGGGGGAGGGGAAAGGGGAAGGCAGTCATGCCTCCTACTCCACCAAGGTGAATAGGTGTATTATGTAGACATTAACATTACTCGTGATTTAGTAGCAGTTAATAAGGTGGCTTCGTTGGTTAAACTTCTCATGGAGAAGGAGCTGCATATTGTAATATATATCAAATGTTGTATCATATCAGCTCCCCGGGTATCTCCATGGGATAAAACAAGTTGGTTCTGAGGGACCCCACCTCCACTCTAGTCCCCCCCACTGTTACAGCAAGTGGTGGGGTAGAACCAGGGGGAGCAGGGCAGGGACACAGAACCCCCTCTGGAAACATCAATTTATAACCAAAGGTCTCAGTGAGACCCAGGGGGTCCACAATAGTATTTAAGGAGGAGCAAGGCCTCTCAATGCTTAACATATGGACTATATAGTTAAAAGTGCCTCAAAATTAACCCAAAATCCATCGGTGTTCATCGCCTAGGGACACTTCCATAACTGTCCCATTTGTCCATCCCTACTCCCCAGCAACCCACCCTCATTCCAATCCTCAACCCATGTCTTCCCCTCCATTCTAGGGCCCTCCAACACATTCATTTTACTACAGGAGGTTACCCGAGTAGTCGTACAGTCAAAACCACAGTTGAGGTATCAGGATATGTGGCTTGAGGTGCTAGAGGGAGGCCCCCTCACTAAGGGAAGGGATACCCCCAGCTGGTCACCACCTATCTTGTGAGGGCTGATAGGTGAGGGAGAAAACCCTGGGGAAGACAGACATCAGGACAGTCACTGTGGAGATTATAAGGGATAGTCAAAAATGACCTACCTGAAAGAAGAGGTAAACAGGCAATAAAAAGTTCCAAGAACTTCTTCACTTCACTTCACTTCTTGGTTGGCTGGGGAAGTCTCAGGCATAGCCATGGCTTGCTGTCTCAGTCCTTTAATTATCTGCTGGATCGCAGTGACTCCTTCTTTGCATCGCTGCTTCCTCGGGAGTATTCTTGACCATGCTTTCTGTGCCAGTTTCACTGCCAGAGATGTGCCAGTCTGTCATTGAGTTAGTGTGACATTGATACCAATTTTAGTAAGCTCCTGGGCTGCCTCATCTGTGGTTTTGAAGGTCTTAGGACCCTCTTCCAGCTAGATCACCAACTGAGCTGGGTAGGGGGTTCTGAACTTGAGCTTTGCCTTGTTTAGCTTTTTAAGAATAGGTGCATAAGCTCTGCATTTCACTGTGATTGCCACTGGATAATCATTGTCAACGTGGATTCTGTGGTCTAGGTAGGTCAAGTCACCTTGTTGCCAAGACATATTCAATACTAGCTCCTTCTCCTGGTAGTGAAGGAAACTAATCAGGATAGCACATGGTCAGTTGCCTAACTGTGGGCCCAGGGTATGATGAACTCGATCCATTTCAAGTGAGCAACTATCTGGTAGATCCAGCTTTGATTTAAAAAAATGCTGCATAATTGAATAGATTTGTTGCCTTCGGAGCCCTCAGGGAAGCCATTAACCCTCAGGTTGTTTCTTCTGCTCCTTGTCTCTGAGTCTTCAGCCCTTTCTTGCAGGCCGTGCAGTGCTTGATGCATTTGTACTATGGCACATTCTGTACAGTCCACTCGAGAGTCTGTGATCGTAGCCTGCTCTTCCAATCCATCGAGCCTTTCCTCCATTTTCCCCAAGTCCATTCGGAGAGCATTAACAGTGGAACGAGTTTCTTTTCAGAAATCCCACAGCTCTTGTAAGACAATGTCCATTTGTCTATTGACATTGGGCATTTTAGGGTATTCCTCCCTTGAGCACTCGCACTTGACAGAAATTTGCGAGTCGTAGCTGTCTGAGCAGCCTCTGTCTAGGTCGGCATTATCTAGAGCTGATTTTTGAGGATTGGGTCTCCTTTGGCATCCCTATAAGGCACCAGGTTCAATTCAGCCAGAATTTAGATCTAATTCGGTGTTTAAATATTTTAAGGCCTTGGTGGAGATGGAGCTGAGAAATCAAGTGGCTTTCCAGAGCATGGCGTCACTGAAGGCTATCAGTAAGGCTTTGACACCATTCCTCATAGGATGCTCAGTAAGCAAGCTGAAAATATAGAGTGGGTCCAAAGGTGGTAAACTGGAAAAGAAAGTAGTCAGGTGGTTAGGTGATACAGGTGGCAGAGGGTGGTGGTAAACAGAGTGCACTCAGGGGTGAACAGGAGTTGCCTCAGGGATCAGTACTGGACTGGCCTCTTTAATTGCTTTATAAGGAACATTGCAGAAGAGCTGGGAGGAAGGTCTGCTTCTTGGTGTATGACACCAAAATCTTCAATAGGGTGGACACACGGTGGTAGAGACCTGAGAAAACTAGAGGAGTGGGTCAAGGTGTGATAGCTGGGCTTCAATGTGATAAAGTGAGAGTAATGCACTTGGGGCACTGAAACCCAGGGCAGATTACTGAATGGGAGAAGTGGTTCTGCAGACCACCAAACAGGAAAGAGACATGGGGTAATCAACTGCACCCCCCAACACACACACAGGTTAAGGTAGACAACAGACAGATACTAGATAGTGCCAACAAAGGAACATTTAAACTAGCCAAGGGGGTGGTGGAATTAAGCGAGGAAAAAACAACACACAACACACAAACACACAGTCACACACACACACGCACACACTTTGAGGCATTATAGCACAGTGGGTTAAGGCTCTGCTGCATCTCTGGAGACCTGGGTTTGAATCCTACTCCCACCTAGGTGCATACTGTGTGATCCTGAGCAATTCACTTAACTTCCTTGTACTCCCAGGTCGCATCTGGAAACAAGCTTTGGCTTAGTGTGCTACTCCTGGTTAAACAATATTCCCTTTCCCACTCCCAAACAGGCTGATACTATGATCTTGGAAGCAAAAAAAGGAAACACAAAGGGAGGTAATAGCAGGGGAGGCATGGAGGAATGCATAGGCATAGGTATAGGAATGGGGGGGCAAACTGGTACAGGCAGGGGCATCAAAACATGGAAAGCCATGTGTACAAATGCTCAGAGCCTAGGAAACAAGATCCCAGACCTAGCAGCCTTTATGGTGGAGGAAGACCTAGACATTGTCACAGTCACTGAAACATGGTACACAGGAAACCATGACTGGAATGCTACCATACCACGGTACAAAATCTCCAGGAGAGACAGGGAGGGCAAAATGGGGGGAGGGGTGGCTATGTACATCAGAGAGGGGATCAAGGTAATGGAGTTAGGGGGAAGACAGGAAAGGGAAGAGGCACTATGGTCACATTAGAGATGGGAAATGGCACCACCATCCACACTGGAGTTGTCTATAGACCTCCAGCACAAGAGGAAGAAATAGACAGGGTATTTGTGGAACCCACAGACAAAATGGCAGAGAAAGGGTGTGTGCTGGTAGGGGACCTAAACATGCCAGATGTTAACTGGAATACATATGCAGCAGCCACTACCAGGAGCAGAGACATCTTGGATGCCCTGGAAAACATGCCTCAGACAGTTGGTGAAGGAGGAGCCCACATGGGATAGAGCAATACTAGACCTTGCTTGATTCCTTGCAGCTAAGATGGCTGACATCAGGGTGGAGCTCCAACCTGTACACTCTATGAGCCTTGCTTTGGATTGATGCTCTGTCACAGTCTCTCAATTTTCCTGGAGTTCCTTCAACCAGCTGGAGTTCATAGCTCTCATGCGGATTGTCCAGGGTATGTACCCTACATGCTGTAGTTTGGACCCAGGATCAATGGCCATAATTATGGGCTGTAGTGATATCATTGGCCTGGTCCTAGCATAGATAATCTGGTGCTTCTTGAAAACAGGTGGGTTTCCTAGCTCCCTGAAGGAGGTGGTGGTGACACCTCTCCAAAAGAAAGTTTATTTGGACCGAGATTGCCATGCCAACTACAGACCAAGCTCAAACCTTCCCTTTATAGGGAAAGTGATTGAGAAAGTAGTGGCCTTACAACTGGAGAATCATTTGACCATCTGTGACATCTATGAACCTCTCCAATCTGGTTCTCATAAGAGGTATAGTATGGAGAAGGTGCTGGTTCGGGTGCTCAATGATCTTCTGATGGCAAGGGATCAGAAAAAACATTCCATCTTGGTTTTTCTTGATCTTGCATCAGCATTTGTCACAGTGGACCATGGGGTCCTACTTGACCACCTGAGGTTCATTTGTGGCCTGTTGGGTACAGTCCTCATGTGGTTTACATCTTTCCTCACTTGAAGATCTCAGAGGGTGGTGTCGGGAATTCATTCCTCTGACCCAGTTCCTGTTTAGTGGGGTTCCTCAGGGGTCGATGTTGTCCCTCATGTTGTTCACAGTGTACATGCTACCCTTCAGAGACATTGTAAAAAGGTATGGGCTGAGGTTTCACTGCTATGCTGATGATACCCAGCTCTACCTTTCTTTTGCTCCTGACCAGGATAGAGCTCTCTCAGTATTTAACAACTGCCTCTCTAAAATCCAAGACTGGATGAATTCAAGCTGGTTAAGGTTGAACTCGGAAAAGACAGGTGTTGGTTGTGGACCGGGGGTGCCGGATAGGGGGGTTGGGAGTGGATTTGCCCTCGGGACTTTTCCTTGAGGGCCTTCCACTCCCTACCTCTGAATGGGTGTGAAACCTGGGAGGATTTTTGATGAAGGGCTGACACTGTGATTACAGGTGTCGGCAGTCATCAAATCCTCTTTTCTACCATCTGAGGAACATGTCCAGGATTGATCGCCTTGTTCCGCCTGGCAATCTCCCACATTGGTTCATGCCTTTGTGTCCTCATGCCTTGATTATTGTAATTCCCTGTACCTATGGCTACCTGAGGTGGATATCCACCACTTGCAGCTGGTGCAGAATGCAGCAGTCCGTTAGTGATTGGGACCCTCGTCCTGTCATATCTCCCCGTGCTGCATGAACTGCATTGGCTGCCGAACAGTGGTGGATCACCTTTAAAGTCAGACTGCCTAATTTATAAAGCCCTACACAGACAGGGCCTGACTACCTGAAATATCTTCTGTTTCTTTACTGCCCTGGGTGATCGCCTCCCACTGCTGGCTTAGGGGTTACTAGAGATTCCAAGGGTTTGTTCAAAATCTTCAGGGCCCTGTGCATTTGTGCACACAGCCCCAGCCATTTGGAATTCTCTACCCCATCAGTTACAGGAGTGTGCAACCATGGAGGGATTTAAATAGGCCCTCAAAACCTGTGGGTTGCCCTCCCTTCAACACAGTTGGTATAGAAATGCAGCCCTCTGGACGCTCTGAGCCATCACCAACAAACTCCTGCAATACATTGCTGACTGTCTCCCACTAAGCCTGACTGGGAATTATGCCTTGAAAAGTCAGTTGCTGATTTCCCTGAAAGTACCTAGGGTGGGTACCCACTTTGGAAGAGCAGCCATAAGCTTTGTCCTGCCCACGCTTTGGAATAGGATACAGAAATCGCTGAGACTTAGCTCCCCTGTTAGTCTTGCTATGTTCAAGACCCTGTATGTCAAAACATTTGTGGAGCTCTGTAACTGTTTCCATCATTCCTAGTTGTCCAGCTGACATTTCCACTCAATCTAAGTCCTTCCCGTTCAAACTAAGCGTTCCCTTACCAAGATTACTCCCCCCTCCCTCAGTCCATTCTAGTTCCACCGGTACTACCGGTTCACCTCAGTCCATTCCAGTCCCACCGGTACTACGTACTAACTGCAACACACACCCTCATTGCCCACTCTTATGCCCTGATACCACCTGCTTAGTATCCCAGAATCTTTCTGCCAGCATCCCTGCCTCCTACGCGTGTGCTTTTCCATATCCCAGGGACTCCTTTACAGGCTATGAACATGTTATTGATGGATAGGGTTATAAAGGCATCTCTGTATATATTATTTACTTTTATTTCTACACTGTATATATTTTGTTGTATACATCTCGTTACTGCTGTTTTATGTATATTTTACTTGTACTCTATTCAGTATCCTCGTCCTTGCAAACTGCAGGTCCACCTTGTAAATGAGCTTGCTCAATGGTGATCACCTGGGTAAATAAAGATTTTGATTGATTGATTGATTGAAAACCTTTTTGTGGAATCAGGCATATTCTGAGTGACTAAATTGTGTTTTTACCAGCGTTTTATTGTTTTTATAATGTACGTATTATTGTATTGGTGTTTATCTAATTGTTTTGTAAGGCACCTTGGTATCTCAAAAGGTGCATTATAAATAAAGAATTATTATTATTATTAGACTTGGTTCTCACAAATGGTGACAGAATAATGGATCCATCAGTGGGCAGCCATCTGGGGTCCAGTGATCACCGTACAGTGTGGTTTAAGATATAGACAGTAGTAGCAGCAGAGTCAAGCCACTCAAAAGTTAAAGTCCTGGACTTCAAGAGGGCAGACTTTGCAAAAAATGGGGAAACGCTTCCAGAGAATCCTGGTGAAGGGGAGGGAGGGCAGGGAGTGGAGGAACAGTGGGAGAAATGAAAAGGAGCCATAGCACAGACAACAGGCCTCTGTGTAAAGCTAGTAAACAAAGCAAAATGAAAGAAAAAAAATATGGTTTTCAAAAGAAGTGGCAGGGAAGGTTAGGAAACAGGAATTCAGAAAGTACAAGGAAACACAGAGGAAGGGAGACAGGGAAATGTACCAGGCAAAGCAGGAGGTGGGAAGGCAGTCAGGTGTGCAAAGTCACAAACTGAAGAAAGGATAGCAAAATCAGTAAAATATGGTGACAAACCCTTCTTCAGGTATGTTGGGGAAAGGAAAAAGACCAATGGAGGGATTCTGAAGTTGAATAAGGGGGAGGAGTGTACAGGGGGACCTAGAAAAAGCAGAAATTCTAAACCAATACTTCTACTTATAAACTAAACATGGACAAGGCAATTGGACCAGATGGGATGCATCTCAGAATACTGAAAGATCTCAGGGAGGTACTAGGGGCACCACTGACAGCCCTATTTAATAAATCACTAGAGGAGGGAGTAGTGATAAAGATATGGAGGAGGATGAGTGTGGGGAGCTTCTAACAACAACAAAACTGGAAAGGGACTGGGGTGTAAACATAATGAATGATCTGAAGGTGACCAGGCAATGTGAAGAGGTGGTGGGGAGGGCCGGAGGGATTCTGCGGTGAATAGGGAGGGGCATCACCAGTAGAAAACAGGAGGTGGTGATGCCACTGTACAGACAATTGGTCAGGCCACATCTGGAATAGTGCGTTCAGTTCTGGAGACTGCATCTCCAGAAGGACATTGACCGAATCAAGGCGATCCAGAGAATGGCAACAAAAATGGTGAAAAGAATGCACCAGAAAACATACGAGGAAAGGCTGAAAGACCTCGAAACAGTGTGTATATCCTGGAGGAAATTAGGAAGAGGGAGATATAATAGAGACATTCAAGTACCTCAGGGGAATCAACAAGGTCCAGGAGGGCAACATCTTTCAAAAAAGCTTTGTACAAGAACAAGGGGTCTCAATATGAGGCAGGGGGTGGGAGACTCAAGGATAATGTCAGGAAGTATTTTTTCACAGAAAGGGTGGTGGATGCATGGAACAGCCTCCCAACATAGGTCAAAGAGGCTAAAATGAGTTCAAAAATGCATGAGATAGACAGAAGCCAACCCTAATGATAGGAAAGAGAGGGTACGCTGCAGATCATTTAGGACTGGGAGTTAAGTAGGTAGGGAAATTGGCAGACTAGGTGGGCCAAGCGGTCCTTATCTACCATCAAAATCTATGTTTCTGTTTCTATGTAATCATACTGGATAACCTAAAGGTGACCAGGCAGCATAGCATGGCAGCTGAGAGGACTAGTGGGATACTGGAGTACATAGGGAGGGGTATCACCAACAAAGAAAGGGAGGTGATAGTGTCTCTGTATGGATCACTGGTAAGACCCCACCTAGAGTAGTGCATCCAGTTCAGGACACCACATCTCTGGAAGGACATAGACATAGTGGAGGCGGTCCAGAGGATGGCAATTAAAATGGTGCAGGGTCTGTATCAAAAGCCCTATAAGAGAGACTTACGAACCTAAATATTTAAACCCTGGAAGAGGAGGGAGAGGGGGGATATGACAGAGATGTTTAAAGCAGCAGTGCAATGAAGAGTTGTAATTTTTACACCTGTGATTTTAGTTTCAATTAATCAAATCTTTGTTTATCCAGGCAGTCACCATTGAGCAAGCTCATTTACAAGGTGGATCTGCTGTTGGCAGGGACAGTTATACATACGCAGACTAAAGGTACAGAATACAAAATGAACAAAGTGATACAAACAATGATTACAACAAAATGGAAGGTGCAAATAGTATACATTTCAAAGGTTCAGGTATGAAAATATATACATCACACAACATTATTGTGGTATTTACAACATCCATGGAGACAGAACTTGTAGTATTATCTTATTCAAACCTTTGTAGAAAAGGACAATTATTTACATTTCAGCCCTCAGTGACCATTTGCAGGCTTGGGTGGAAGATCCTAGGCTACAGAGGAGCGCATAACGGTGTCTGCATCTCATGCTTGAGTGGTGGTGGGGGGGGTAGTATGGGAGATGTGGTACAGAGTGTGCTAAGGGCCAGTATGGCAGCTGAATAGTGAACTAATTAATAGTGGAAGGAAGAAACTTAGGTCATTGGCTGGAGGTAGTAAGGATAGAGAGAGAAACGGCAGTAAGGCTGCTAGGAACTGTGGAAACAATTACAGATTTCAGCAAACATTTTGTCATAAATGGTCTTAAACAAGGCAATACTGACAGGGGAGCTAAGTCTCAACAATCTTTGTATCCTATTCCAGAAAGTGGGCAAAGTATTGCTTATGGCAGCCCTACCAAAGAGGGTACTGATCCTTGGGATTTTCAGGGAATGCAGTGAGTGGCTTCTTAGGGCGTAGCTACTGATTGGACTCAAGAGAAGACTGGCAACAATGTAATATGGAAGTCTGTTGGTATGGGCTAGAAGCATCCAGAGGGCTGCATTTCTGCACTGCCTGTATTGCAGGGAAGGCCACCCTACAGATGTGTATAGAGAGCAGTGATGTGTGGAGGATGGAAGGCCAGTTATAAATCTTAATACTCTATGGTACAGAACATCCAGTTTTGCAAGGCATGAGACAGGGCACTGGCCATAAATAAAGTCGTCGTAGTCGATTAATGAAAGAAAAGTAGATCGAACAAGCTGTCTTTTTGTGTCTGCAGTCAGGAGGTGTTTAATTCTGAAAAAAAGGCCAAGCCTCTGCCTAAGCTTTTTCATCAGTTCTGTGTGCTGCACAAAGGAGAGTTTATTGTCCAGCCATATACCCAGATATTTGAATTTAGGCACGAACTCAAGATTTTCGCCTAGTAAGGTGATGATGGAAGGAAATGTACCAGCAGCAGCAGAGTAAGCCCTAGTACTAGATGGTGAGAAGAGCATGGCCGTTTTTTTTTTGCATTTAGCAGTAGCTTTTTGCTGAGAAGCTGGTGCTGCAGCGTATTGAATTCAGTTTGTAGTTCAGCGCAAGCAGCTCCAGGAGAATTACGGCTTAGATAGAGCACCATATCGTCGGTAAACAAGTGGATACTGGCTTCCGTGATGCCTAAGTCCAAGTTGTTAATATAGATGGCGAACAGTAGAGGTCCCAATAAGGATACCCATGGTACTCCTCTTTCTATTGGTTTGAGTGGAGAGAACTCTCCTTCAGCCTTGATTTGTTGCTGCCTGCCAGAGAGGTAGTCTTGGAACAATCCAATGAGACTGAGTCCATGCCTATACTTTTTAAGGTGGAGAGAAGCAGGCAGTGGTCAACAGTGTCGAAAGTCTTGCTGAGATCCAAGAACACGGCACAAACAAATTTTTTATTGTCAAGATTCCGTTGCTAGTCATTAGTGACTTTAGCCAGTGCCATGATTGTACTATGCTTTGCTCTAAAGCCGGACTGCATAGGATTAAGCAATGTAGCGGTGTCTAGGAATGATCTAAACTGTATATCCACAATTTTTTCCAGCATTTTCGAAAGTATGGGTAGAAGAGAGATTAGTCTATAGTTATTTAGGTCACAGGGATCCCCTGCTTTAAACAGAGGGATGACATGAAACATAGAAACATAGAATTTGACCGTAGATAAGGACCGCTTGACCCACCCAGTCTGCCCATTTCCCTACCTAATGGATAAGCTGCAGATCCTAGTTAACCAGCAGCCTACTTCTTCCTGCCCCCACCCCCTAGTATTACCTTATGACTGTCCCATGCATGCTTGAATTCCACCACTGTTTTTGACTCCACAACCTCCTCCGGAAGGCCGTTCTATGCATCCACAACCTTCTCTGTGAAAAAATACTTCCTTAAATTACCTCTGAGCTGCCCCCCTCTATCTTCAAATTGTGCCCTCTTGTTCTTGCACACCTCTTTTTTTGAAATATGCTACCCTCTTGGACTTTGTTGATTCCCTTGAGGTACTTGAAAGTTTCTATCATGTCCCCCTCTCCCTCCTTTCCTCGAGGCTATACATATTAAGCTCCTTAAGTCTCTCTTCATATGTCTTCCAATGCAGACCCTGCACCATTTTAGTTGCCCTCCTCTGGACAGCTTCCATCCTATGTCTTTGCGGAGACTGGGTCTCCAGAACTGCACTCAGTACTCCAGATGGGGTCTGACCAGCTGTCTGTACAGAGGGATAATAACTTCCTGTTTTCTACTGGTGATGCCTCTCCCTATGCATCCCAGTATCCCCAGCCCTCCTACTGCCCTTCTCACATTGCTTGCCCACCTTAGGTCATCTGAATGACTACCCCAGGTCCCTTCATTTTTGTTGTTGTTAGTATCTCACCCCCCATTGTGTACTCTTCCCCTGGGTTTTTGTTTCCCAGGTGCATTACCTTGCACTTCTTAGCATTGAATCTAAGCAGTTTTCCTTTCCGTGGGGATAGAGCCCTGGGCTAAGGACAGGTTGAATAGGTGTGATATAGGTGCGGCAAGTATGTGGTATGCTATTTTCAGAAAGTATGGGTCAAAAGAGTCGACTCCCGTGCTTTTTCTAGTATCTAGCCATAGTAGGATGTCTTCAACTTCTTTTACGGTAGTTGGAGATAAGGAGAAGATCAAGTTTTTGTTACTTGGTTCTGGAGGCTGGGCGTTGACCTGCGGAGAGTTTACTAACAAGCTGCTTGATGTCCATTTTAAGTTATTCTAAGGGTTTCCTTTGGTTCTTTATTAATTTGTAATTAACTTGCATGGCATATTTGTTTTCTTCATGTGACTTGGGCAGAACATTAATTTGTGGAAATTAATTGCAGTTTTTACTGAAGTAATAAAAACTAATAAAGAACTGCAGAAACACTTAGAATAACTTAAAATGGACATCAAGTGGCTTGTTACTAAACTAAAATCATAGATGACTGCAAAATTACAACTTTTCATTGCACTGCTGCTTTAGGTTTCTAAGAGTTTTCTTTGGTTCTTTATTACTGTGTAATTAACTTGCGTGACATGTTTGTTCTCTTGATGTAACCTGCAGGGCAGTGTATTAATTCCTGTGATTATAGATTCATAGATTCATAGACATGTGTCAGCAGAAAAGGACCTTCCTGGCCCATCTAGTCTGCTCATCCCCCCCACCTCTACTTGCCCCCACCAAGAGTCCCCCTGCTCCCCTTGTCAACCCCTTGTGTTTGTCCAAGGCCTTCTTGAAACCCTCCACTGTACTGGCCCTCACCACCTCTTCCAGCAGTCTGTTCCAGGGCTTAACCACTCCCTCCATGAAGTAATACTTCCTAATGTTTCCCCTAAACCTGCCCCTTCCACTTTCAGTCCATGCCCCCTAGTTCTTGTATCTACCGTCCCCAAAAATAAGCTCTCCCCCACTTTAATGATCCCCTTCACATACTTGAATGTTTCAGTCATGTTCCCTCTCTCCCTTCTTGTCTCCAGAGGATACAAATCTGGCTCCTTCAGCCTCTCATCATATGTCTTCCCACTTAGCCCATGTACCATTTTAGTGGCCCTTCTCTGCACCCTTTCCATGCTGTCTATGGCTTTTCTTAGATGGGGCCTCAAATATTAATTTCAGTTTTTATTGAAGTAATAAAGAACCGAAGGAAACCCTTAGTTTAACTTAAAATGGATGTCAAGCAGCATATTACTAAACTAAAATCACAGGAGACTACAAAATTGCATTTTTAATTTGCACTGCTGCTTTAAAATGGAAACTACAGATGATAAACTAGCATGATAAATGTTACTGGTGGAATGAGAGATGGGCAGGAGAGGTTGTCATGGATAAAAATATGTCCGGCCTCTGATTGATGGAAATAAACAGCCGCTGACAATTGAATTTCCAAGACCTTATTTGCATGTCATTCACAATTGGTGGAGATTTGTGGGTGAGGTTATATAGACACTATAAATGTCTGAGTTGTTTTTTTCTTGCTCTTTGCACTTGCAGTTGTTGTCTGTGAAGCATAGCTAATACCACCAGCCAGCAGCACCCAAGAAGGGTTCCAAGAAAGTTTTAAGAAGCCCATGAAAAAGGACGGCAAGAAGCACTGAAAGAGCCGCAAGGAGAGTTACTAGATCTCTGTGTACAACGTGCTGAAACAGGTTCACCCAGACACGGGCATCTCTTCCAAGGTGATGAGTGTCATGAATTTGTTTGTGAACGACATCAACGAGCGCTTCACGGCTGAAGCCTCCCGCCTGGCTCACTACAACATGTGCTCGACCCTCAGTTCCAGGGAGATCCAGAAGGCCAAGCATGCCGTGTCTGAGGGCACCAAGGCCATCACGAAGTACACCAGCACCAAGTAAAGGAGTTATAGAGGAGGGCAGCACACATTAAGAAACAGCGGGCCCTTTTAAGAGTAACCCACCATATCTAAAGAGAGTTGTAATTGCACATATGTTATTTTATTAAACAATAAAAGGTCTTCTTGACTGTGTTTTAGTTAAAATATAGTTTACATAAGCAGTAATGTTTTTCTAGTTGAAAATATCAAGATACCCATTGTTTTTTTCATGTTCTATTTATTCCTGAATGAAGTTCCCACTCCCATGCCATGCCTGTTGTGAAAAAAATTAAATATTGTGGCCGTGTTTATGGCAACACCATCCTAATACTTCTGCCTTATGAACCTGGAATGTATATTCAGCAGATAAACACAACATAGCTTTTTAGAACTTACAAGTGGTGGCCATCATTAATGAGGTGAGTCATTAATTACAAAATTAGCAGTAAAAGCTGATTTAAAAATATCTGAGAAAATTAGAATTACATGGGGTAAAAATCCAAGAATGTCAGAAGCACATTTTTGTGTAAAATATAAGTTGAGATATTTTACAGACTAACACACTACTGCTTTAACACAGTCTTTTTTTAGACAGAATTCTACACTGTTGTCTGAAGTACAGTTGCAGAACCAAGCGGCTAGTTTAGTTTTCCATAACTATAAGTGCATCAGACTGCATTCAGTTTTGACTAATGTCAAATGGCCTGGGCTTCTTTCTATTTTCTTCCAATTTTCCACCATGGTGGTGTTGTGTAGGCACAGGCATGTGGAGGCATGCACACACTGCAGAACCGTGGCCCCTCCTATGGATTGTGAATTTGGGCACTGTGATACCAGATGGTTTAAATGATGAAGCTGATTACACACCATGGGCCAAATTCTAGAAGGTTGGTGCAAGTCGCTGCCAAACATGACTTGCGCCAATCGCAAGTGTGACATTGACCCTGCACCCTATTCTAGAAGGGGCCATGTCTCCGCATCTAAGTCCTGTGACTTGTGGCCAGGTACACCGAACAGAGGGTGCACCTGGCGAGCATGTTGCAAGCCGCAACAGGTACAGTGCAGGTCACAAGTCCCCCTACATGCCCAGCAAGCTATATTAGATGCCCCAGAGAGCTACCAACACCCCCTGCCCCCGATGTGTAATATATGAGCCCCGCAGGCCTGCCCACACCCCCAGCCCCCTGAATCCCCCATTGTGATATGCCCCACAGGGTGGCACAGTCAACCGCCCCCACCCATGTCCCGACCCAGAGTTGCTGCTACAAATGCAGCATATACCCACTCTGGGTAGTCTAGTAGCCCCCACCCACCCAGCCATGCCAGTCCACCCAGCAGCCCCCCAACCCATCCCCAGATGGAAAATGGCATGGCCCATCTCCATGGCCAACCGCTGACTGAGTTCAGTTGGAGCACATACTGAATTAATTTCTGAGCGTGTCTTTACAGTTGCACTCCTACTGAACTCAGTCAGCAGCTGATCATGAAGGTGAGAGGTGGGCTGTGCCAATTGCCAGCTGGGTACAGGTGTGGGGTGCTGGGTGGACTGGCACGGCTGGGTGGGGGGTCACTAGACTACCAGGGCTGAGCTGAGTATATGCCACATTTGTGGTGGTGACTTGGGGTAGGGGTATGAGTGGGGGTTGACTGCACTGCCCTGTGGGGGTATATCACAATGGGATATTTGGGGGGCTGGGGTGTAGAATTATGGGCTCATAAATTACACTTGGGGGCAGGGGGTGTAGGCAACCCTGTGGGGCACCCACTGGGGTATGCTTGTCATGGGGGGGCATCTGAGGATTGACTTCTGGGCTGCTGGCAGGTCTACAGAACCCCCAGGGGCATCTGTAAGTTACACCAGCTGAAAGCAACTGCTGGCATAAGTTGCTACATGCGCCATTCTACTTGGCGCAAGTGCTGTTATGCCAGGCATAACTGTACTAGAATCGGGGCCCATATTTATAAAAATCTTTTTTCTTTGTTTCCCACCAATATCAGAGATCACCGGTATAGAGAATCACCTTGGACCCAAATTCTGGACTATGCTTAGAGAGAGCTACATGTATTTGTAAGTCCACATGGCACGGAGCTAGTTCAACAATTTGAACTAGGAGTGAGGTCGACTCATTCCCCATGGTTGGATCCTGCTGTCCTCCTCCTTATTAGTGACCCCTTTACTCCTTCAAGCCCCCCCCATTGCTCTAAGCTTCCCCTCTCCCTTCCAATTTTAAATAACTTTGTTGCATTTAATTTTGTTCAAAATTTTCACCTGAAACTTGAGAGGTGGGTTTAGAAATTAAGTTTAGTTCAAGTAAACTACTTGAATTATTAGATTAAATATCCTGTTTTTGGTCTACCATTATTCCTGCATTGCAGGCTTCCTAGTTTATAAATCTCACTGTAGAAAATGGGCTGGATATTCAAAGGGTTGTGCAGTGTGCAATAGGGTTGCTGGCGCAAGTCAGAAAATGCGGCCATTCTGCGATATTCAGCAGGAGGCAGTTTTGCCACTGAAAACATGCTGAGCAACAGCTCAATGATAATGAAGGCATGCGCAACCGAAGGGGGTGGAACCATGCATAAAGGGCGCAGTGCGATGTTCAAAGACTTGCGCAATGCGCAACAGTGGAGCAGGTGGAAGTTGCACCATAGCAGAAATGAGCCAAAATAAAAAGGAGCAAGGAAGAGGCGCAAGAACGCTACAGGGAAGCCACATGAGACAGAGGCAGAGACAGGCACAGGGAAACAGTGAGAAAGAGGGCAGGCCAGGGAAACCACACCACAGAAGAGAGGCAAGGGAAGGTGAGTGGGGCCACAGAAAGCAGAGGCCAGTAGGTGTACCCAGTGCAGGGATGTAGCAGTCAGGACAGCGGGGGGAACAAAGCAACATCAGCTGGGGGGGAACGCAAGCCAGGGACATGGACAGTGCCACCTTCCACATGGATTCCATAATGAGGGGGCTGAGAAGGTATGCTGCAGGGGGACGTGGCCGTGGAAGGGCCCGTCAGCCGTATGCCCCCAGCAGGCAGTACCGAGCCCACACCAGCTTTGAGCTGTACACAGATGTTGAGATTGTGGGCCGGTACCGCCTGAACAGGGCAATACTGAGGTGGCTCTGTGAGCTGTGCAGTGATGTGATGCAGGCACCCACACGATGGAGTCATGCTCTATCAGTGGAGACAAAGGTAACAGCCTGCATGTGCTTGCTTGCCATGGGTACCTTCCAGAGACCAACAGGGGATACCACAGGCATAACACAGTCAGCCACGTCATGCATCCTCACCCAATTCCTCAGTGCACTGCTGCCACATGCTGTGGAGTACATCCATTTCCCCAGCACTGCAGTGGAGCACACAGCAAACATACAGGAGTTCCACAGGGTAGCACATATGCCTGGCATGCTAGGGGCAATAGACTGCACCCATGTGGCCATTTGCACACCATCTGGTCCTGATGGGGCCACCTACATGAATCATAAGGGATATGCCAGTGTTAACTGCCAGGTGGTGTGTGATGCCAATGGGCGCATCATCAATGCCTGTGCCACACACCCTGGAGGAGCACATGATTCCTTCATCTGGCACCAGTCGGCTCTGTGCCACCAATTCGAGAGTGGGGACATCCCCACAGGTCATCTAGTGGGTGAGTATGTATGTAGAACTGACATATCATGGGCAAGGGGGGTAAGCCAGAGGTGCCATGGGTGTGGCCCACTGGGCTTGGGGCAGTCTGAGTCTGAACAAGACACTAACCTCCACTATCTCCACACAGGTGACAGTGGATACCCACTCTGTCCCTGGCTGCTCACACCCTACCGGCGGCCCACAACCCCATCGCAGCAATGCTTCAATGAGGCACATGCCACCACACGCAACATCATTGAGTGGGTGTTTGGGATGCTGAAGGTGCGTTTCCATTGCCTGGACACCTCTGGCGGTGCCCTACAGTATAGCCCCTCAAAGGCCTGTGGGATATTCCTGGCCTGTTGCATCCTGCACAACATGGCCAAAGACTGTGGGATAGCTATACAGGTTGAAGAGGGGGACAGTGATGGGGATGATGGTGACACCGGTGATGATGGGGATGGGCAGCCCCCCTTGGCCGATGGGACCCCCGACTGATCCGGCTGGCACAGCTGCACTGGGACACCATCACAGAGGAACACTTCAGCCAACACAGGTAAGTCATGGTGCCATGTGCAACCACCAGTGGCAAGGGCACAACCAACATACATGCATGGAAACACACCAGGGGTGCATGCTGGCAAGGGATGTGGCAGGGCACAAAAGCACACACATACAACCAGGGAGGGGTGAACAATAACACGCCACATGGACAGACACACACACACGCACACACAATAGGCACAAAGTGCACAGGGGTCAGGTGCAAAACAGAGCCAGAACACAAACACTAGCAACACACAAGTCCACAGGCTACCACATCCACTGACTGTCTATGTGCGTGTGTCAGATGCTGGGCACCATCGCACTTTGGTATACAGCGCAATGCAGGAATCATCATGCACACACACCTGTGGACAGCAGTCAGGAGGGTGTGCAGGTGGACCGTGTGTCTGTGTGCAGGGCCGGGCACCCACCCATGCACTGCCCACCAAAACACACAATGCACACAGGGCAGCACCAGACAGTGCCCACGCTGGGAGACAGGTCAGTCTTGCGGCACAGTGCCACATCTGCCTTGGATGCATGGGCGGTCCCACTGAGACCCAGAAGCACTGGCAGGCTGACCACGGGCCTCATGGGGTGGCACTGATGGTCCACCAGGGGTTCCACTGCGTGAACACGACCGTGCCCATACAGGGATCTGCAGCACACCGAACATAACTGCACCAGGAGTGCTCGGGATGCCCACAGCTGAACCCGGCATCAACAGGGTGGGTGTTGCATGATGCTGGGAATGGGGAGTGGATAGCGAACTGCGCGGTGTGAGCGACGCATGGGCACCTGACTGTGTGCCCATTGTGGCCATGACAGCGATGAACGTCTGTGTTTGCCTGTCAATGGCAGCAGTCACATCCTCCCACAAATGGTCAATCCGTGACAGGATTCTATCGGTGTCCCTGCTGTGTCGCTCCTCGACCCACTCCAGAACCACACACAGTGCCTCCACGGATGTTGCAAGCCGCATCTGCTGCTGTACTGATGCCTGCAGTAGGTGGGTGTGCTCATCAAAGAGGTCGTCTGCCACCTTGGCATCCTGTCCATCAGGGTATGGATGGGCCTGATGTTCAGCACTCCTTGAGGGTGGGTGCTGCTCACCAGGACCAGGTATGGGCAAGTCCACAGGCGGTGCACAGACGCCACCACTGAACCCTGAACCCCCAGTCCCAGTGAGCGACTGCTGCTGCTGCCCCTCCACCTGCTGTGCCCAAGGGATTAGTTGTTCTGCTGCTGTGGCCGCAACAGTCCCACCGGTGCTGCCCCACTGGTGCTGACAGGCACAGCCTGGGACTATGCTGACACGCTGGCACACGCCAGAACCAGCCAGGTCCATGGGCGTGAGCTGGCCTGCTGTGTGTCTATTCCGTGGCACACACATGTCACTGCCCATGACAGTTGTGTCTTCATCATTGGTGCAGGTCTCTGCCACAGCCACAGCGTGCCGTCATCCTTCGACGCCAGAATGCTGAGACACAGGAAGGGCCTCCCCCACACCTGTCTCAAAGACATCAGTGTGGACAGCCAGGTGGACCCACTGTTGCAATGCTCGCTGGATACCTGTGGAGGTGGATGGTCCCTTCTCCAACTCCAGATGACTGTCCGCAGTGGACAGACCCCCCACTGCTGACCCCTGCAGGCGTGCAGGATCTGTAACAGAAAGTAAGGTCACATTAGTGCATGTGATCTACCCTGCCCCCCTGACAGACCATGAAGTACCATGCAGTGATGGGCTACCACCTGTCTAGAAGCCACCTCCTGGAACGCCCTCTATGGCACTGTTCTGCATGCTTGCAGTGAGTCTGTCCTCTCCCGGTGTCAGCTGCACCACCTCCAGCTGGCCTCTGCCTGTTGCAGCATGTGCCGCCCTGATGGCAGCCACCGTCTCCTTCACCCTCCTCCTGTCGGTACCCATCTTCTTCTTACACTCCTGCATGGAGCGCTGGTGGCTGCTGTGTAGGTTGACGGCATGTGCCACCCCCTCCCATGCAGCAGCACAGGCCTGAGGGGTGCCCTGCCATCCACTGAGCAGTGGCTCCTGATTGAGCTATGCCTCAAAGAGTGCCTCCATCTCAGCCTTGGTGAAATTGGGCCTCCTCTTCTGCCCACCATCATAGTCCTCCTCACCCAGACCTTGCTCGGTCATTATTCAGCCTGTATGGATGACAGTTGTTACCTGTGACTGTGCAGTACAAAGCAAGTCCCTGATACCTCAGTCCAGAACCCCACACAGCATGCAACTCACCAATAAACTACAGTAACCGAATATAGTCACTGTAGAACAGTGTCGCAGTTTTATAGTGCAATCCATGCAAATTAGGTGAGGAGCAACTTTAATGAGATGCAAATCGCGCTACTGCGCCATTGCATGACTGATTGGATGATTAGCATATGATGGCTGAATATTGCACTTTTGCGCTTTGTGCAGTTGTGTAGAACATGCTGAGCCAATGGCGCAGTTCTGTGGCATGCATAATACACCTCACTGCACATGCCCAGGTAGCTTACGCAGGCATCTGCCATGCTGATGATGTGCTATGCACGGTAGGCAATGCAGGGCATGGCCACCATTGTGCCAGTGGTGCTATGGCGAGGGTCACTACATGGCACTGTGGCACAACTGCATGATAGTTCGCTGTGGTGCTGGCACACAGGCAACCAATCACGCTAGATGCATAGACTTCCGATGGCGCTGTGCATGGCCTTGCACCAGAGACCCATGACCCTGTGCCCGACCTTTGCCCCCTTGGCGCTATACGTCCGGCATGGCTGCACCTCTATCGTGCTGTTCGGTAACAGCACAATAGGGAATGGTGGCGCTGTACTGCGCAGCAGTTCCATGCGGGGTGCCGCTCTGCAGAGTGCCATATTGCCTACTATAGCAGTTGAGATGGCACACAGGAGAGCCCCTCAATGAAGTGCCCTTGAGCTGGCCAACCTTGTGGCCATTGTGAAGCCACACTATGGCCCACTCTTTGGTGAAGAGGCACTGGACAGGGCCAGGACCCAGGTTTGGCAGGAGGTGGCCACTGGCCTGGAGGTGGCCACTGGATGCAGGAGGACAGCAGAGCAGTGCAGGCACCGTTACGGGGACCTTAGGAGGAGGGAGCCGGAGCTACTTGCCCATCTGTGGTCATGTGAAGGAGGGGCATGGTGCCTCATCCAGGTAGGTGATAGGTCTACACACTTGTTTCACCCATATGGGTAGCACTGTCTTATGTGTCCAGCACATAGGGGAGGGAGAGTCTAGGGTTGGCTGTGGCGGTGTTTACAGGGTATGGGGTGGGTGGAGTCTGGCTGGGTGGGTGGGCACACACATTGGGGCAGGGGACTTTGCTTTGGGTTTGTACTGATGTTTTCTCTCCTTTTTCTCCCACAGGTGGCTGAGTGGCAGCGGATGGTGGAGCAGCAGGAGAGGGAGGAGGTTGCAGCACTCAGGCGTGTTGGGGACCAACACCAATGACAGCAATGTCCCGATGAGGGTGAGTGCCATGACACCATGATTACTATTGCATGCTGTGTAACAGGGCGGGAAGCAGAGCATGGCCACCATCCATGGACACCACTGCCATGCACACGACATGTGACAGTCAGCACTGACCAGTGGCACTGCATGTCTGGGAGTGTGTCAATGGTGGTCCAAGCGTGCACTGGGCACATGGCTGTGGCACTGCCTTCCCACCGCGTAGCCACGTCACTGTACAGCCTTGGTTGTGCTGTGCTGGACATGGGTGGTGTGTATTTGCAGTGGTACACATGGCTGTTGCTGCCTGGTTGGGCATGTCTTGTGGACAGGGTCACTGTGTATAATGGGTGGGCTGCAGGGGGATGGACAGTCACACCTATTGACTCTGATCCCTCATCCTAGGTGAACGGATACTCCTGCAGATCCAGCAGGCTGTGCAGGAGCTGCTGCAGGTGGCACGGTAGTCCCTGATCATACTGAGGGACGTACAGCAGCATAGGGTCAGGAGGAGGAGACGGTCCATGTGACAGCCCCAGGCGGAGGAGGACCAGGCTGGCTGATAATGTCTGCAAGACCTGCCTGCAACTTCCCCCCTTTGACCAACCCTCACACCCCACCTTCCCTCTCCCATATGTTCACCCCTGCCCCTTACCCACCCCCACCTTGTTTCTGTCCCTCCTCCCCATTTGTACATAGTTTACTGTATATAGTTGTGTTTCATATTTTACAATAGACGTATTTTGATATGAATCTTGTGGTGGTCTCTGATTTGCAGCTGGCTATAGGTGCTCAGCTGCAGTGGTGTGCATGGCATCTGGGGTGGTTCAGTCATGGGTATGTTTGTGTGTGCATGGGGAAGTGTCTCTGGTGTGGGAGTGGCTATCAGTCGGTGTCTGTGGTGTGTGTGTGTTGTTCCCTGTGCACTGCATTACTGTGTGCAGTGGTCCATGGTGCATGCTCTGTGTCCATTGTGCCCCTGTCAACCCGTCCTTGGCCTGTGCAGCTGACACACTTGCATGTCAGTGGCCTGCAAGGTCTGCTGCCTTGTCAGTGGTGGCTGTCCCTGCAGATCATCCACTGTGACTGTCACAATGGTGGGTTGCCTCCTGTCACTGATGTGGTGCATGTTTGCCTCGGGTGACACTGTGGCCTCCGCAGTTGCTGTCCCACCTTCATGCTGTGGCTTGTGTGTGTTGCAGAGGCTGTGCACCACTGTCTGTGACTTGTGCTCCAGGCATATCATGGTGGTGTACAGGACTACAGTGCATGCACAGGGTGGGTGTCACCCCTGTGCCATGGAGGACTGCAGGCTGTGTGTGCTCAGTTTTCATGGGCCCACACTGGGGGCTTGGTTGCCACACTACTGCGTCCCTGTGTTATTATCCCCATGGGTATGGGTGTGTGTTTGCTCCTACACTGTGTTGCATCTGGTGTGATGCATGCTTCCACACACCACTGTGGGTGTCTGTGCTAGCTGCTGTGCTAGTGGTGGGTCGGGATGTGACACTTGTCTACTGTGCAGGGTGCAGTCTCAATGGTGGTGGTGTCAGGGCATGCCCTTTCCCGTGTGGGGACCTCTTGTGCAGACACATGGTCGGTCTCTCAGCTGTGCCTCAGGGGGATTGTGCATGTTCGCACTGTGTCTGCCGTTGTTGCATTGCCGTGTGCTGCCACCCACTGCTGGGTGCTCATGGTGGGGCTGGCTTGTATGGTTCTGTGGTACACGAGGTTGCAGTGTGACAGTGGGGGTGGTGGTATGCATGGGGTTTCCTGCAGTGGTGGTCACTGCTCATGGGGGGTGTCTGGGAGTCATGGTGCAGGCTGTGCTGTGCACTGGGGGGCTGGTGTGGCATGGGGTAGTCCGCCTTCCTTGTGTGGCAGTCTCAGCTTGCCGGTGGGTGTGCTGGGGCACCATGGCCCAGCTGTGCTTTGTTTGCTTGTCCCCATGGGCCAGTGGATATTCCAGCCCTCCCCCAGTTGTGCTGTGCTTAGGGTGTGGGGGTGCATTGTCAGTTCTGCTGTGTGTTCCTGTGCCCATCTGTGGCATGGGTGGTGGGCCCCTACCTACCTCTCTGGTTGTGCAGTTACATTGCTCTGCTGCTGGGGGGCTCCCTGCTTGTGCTATGGTGCCTCTGGGCTGCTCAGCTGGGCAGCCCTTGTTGCGCCATAGCGCATCATATCTGCTCAGCTTCCCCTTCCTAGTTGCACTATGGCGTAGGCTGTGTGATATTCAGACGTTAACTGTTGGCGCAATTTGGCTTGCTCCTTTTTTGAATATCGTGTTTATTGTGCATGGGTGCAATGGACTTGTGCTTGCTCCTGCTATTGCGCACTTTTTGGGTGCAGTTTGAATATCCAGCCCACTGTCTTTATTTAAGAGAAACACCTTCCTATTAAGGGCTCCAGAAGTAAACACTTAGTATTCCTTCTTATACGGTAGTATTGTTTGCTTAATCTTTCTAACATCACCTTGGGGATACTTATATATTTGTCTCCCCACCCCATTTGTTGGAAATGACTTGCATACTGTGTGACCCTGAGCAAGTCACTTAATGTCCTTGTGCTCCCAGGTCACACTTGTAAAGAAGCTTTCCATTTGGTGTGTCTCTCCTGGTAAAAAAAATTATTATTATTAAATACTGTATTAAAGAACACACATGTTTAATTTATACCTATGTTGAATGTAGATTTTGCCAGAAACTGTGTGTGTTTGTTTACATTTTATGCAACTTAATTTTATCACCGATTGGACGAGCGTCACTTTAAGGATTCTGTATCAAGGTTGAATGATTCTGCTACTCCGCAGTCCCACCCCCTGAGGAAGAGCCTGTGTTAGGGTTGAAGCACTGGGGTAGCAGGTTGCTGTCTGGCGACATAGCCACATGAAACTATCTGAATTTATCATGATTGTGGGATCTTGAAGTGCTAGCTTACTTCAGCTCCTTGATACCCTTGTACTTGACTGACTGAATTCCACCAGAACGCGCTAAGTGTACTTGTTATGTTGCTTTATAATCTCTGTTATTGATAAGGGACCTTTGTAAAACAGCACTGTTATTCAAAGGTATTCTCAGAAATGTTCAATCAACCTTCATATTTTTTATCACACAAGCAATTCCTCATTGTATTTATTGATTTAGTTTTTGTTTACCAGGTAAGTGAACTAGACAGAACTTTGCCTTTTTTCAGGCACAGCTGGGAAGAGTTAATAGAGGTATGGTATCTCAGAATATGGTGACCGCGACTGAGTACTTGCAAAATGGTGACTCAGTCACGGCACCTGTGTTCTGGGCTACCTGGCAGGGTAGCAACAGGATACCATGATGGGGAGGAGGTGACAGGAAGTACATACATGCAGGGGTCCACCACATCATGTGAGGGCAGAAGGGGGTGAGGGTATGTGGGAGGTAGTGTGATGGTCGTTTACCAACCTGGTCATGTGGCGTGGTGGTGAGGGTGCCTGTCTGGGGTTGGGAGGTGCCAGGTTCAGTTCTGGGGGACATGCTTTTTCTGTCGGGTAGGGTTTTTTTGTTTGTTTGTTTTTCTTAAGTTTTACACACACCTCTGACATGTGCTCCCCTGGAGTTGAGAATCTTTAGTTGGGGGGGGTGCAGGGAGTGAAGTCCCTCACAGGGGGGCACGGAGAGGTGCAGCCCCCCACATATGTTAATGTCCTGTCGTCGCCTTTGGAGTCACTGCAGGTGTACATCGCCGTCATTTATTTTCAGAGATGTAAATTTGCCCAAACTTTGGTGATCACCGTTTTGACATGGAACCCAGAGGAAATAGCAATTCAGGAAAAAATACATTACATGATTTAGTGCAAGAATCATAAACTAAAATAATTTCAGGCATTTCAGTGGGGTAGGGGGAGAGCAGCTACAGATAGGGAAACAACAAATTTGGGAGAAATCATACAATACATGTTCTAGTGCAAGGATTAGCAAAGCTTGAAAAACTATGACAGCTGATACAGTAGTACAAGACCCCCAGAAGTAATAATCATAACCAGAAAGAGGTGTCCGTGAACACAGTGGGGTGGCATTATTGGCAACCAGACTCAGGGTCCATAAAATATGTGCTCTGCCTTTTATAGTGTGTTACCTCTCCCCACAAGCTTTTCTTGGTTATTATTGTAGCCTTTATTATTATTCTGCAGTGTGTGTTTAACATACCCCTGAGCCCTAGGTAGTGTATGAATCTTGCTCTAAGTCCTGAATTTCAACCCAAGGATTGCAGAACCTTTACGCCTGTGTTGCTCTTGTGTTCTATGTCTGCAATGCATGTTTTTACACATTGAATTGCTTTGTACTCCCATTACTTTGTAAACTATGGCATGTAATAATAGTGATTGCTTTGTACTCCCATTACTGTGTACACTATGGCATGTAATAATAGTTATTGCTTTGTACACCCATTACTGTGTACTCTATGGCATGTAATAATAGTGATTGTTTCGTACTCCCATTACTTTGTACACTATGGCATGTAATAATAGTGATTGTTTTGTACTCCATTACTGTGTACACTATGGCATGTAATAATAGTGATTGTTTTGTACTCCCATTACTGTGTACACTATGGCATGTAATAATAGTGATTGCTTTGTACACTATGGCATGTAATAATAGTGATTGTTTTGTACTCCCATTACTGTGTACACTATGGCATGTAATAATAGTGATTGTTTTGTACTCCCATTACTGTGTACACTATGGCATGTAATAATAGTGATTTTTGACTTTTGTACACTATGGCATGTAATAATAGTGATTGCTTTGTACACTATGGCATGCAATACTAGTGATTGCTTCTGCATCTCCATTACTTAGTACACATGGCATGTAATAGTGATTGCTTTTCACCCAGGACCTCCTGAAAATCAGCTTTGCTCAGCAGAGTCTTAACATAGCAAAATAATAAATAACAAGCATTTGTCAATGCCGAATGTTTACTTGCTTGATATTAACATTGGACATGCAGGAGTTAGACAGATGCAGAAAGGGAGTGGCAGTGAAGTACTGAACTCATGCCAACCCCACATCCACCTTGTAGAGATGGACAGGCACTGGCATGTGCCTCTGGGCCACCGCCCATAGTGCTCACAATGTTTCACCTCACCTCTCCTGTAGACACCGACAAGTGTTGAGGTGTGCCTTGTAGTGCTCGGTTCACAGTTACCCCATTCCATAATGACATACGCTGAAATGGGTGTAGTATGGAGAATGGGTGAAGTGGTGAAGAGTCCAAGGCACACCTTGTTGCCTGTCACTGGCTTCAGGGTGGGTGGTGGAGGTGGAATGGCATGAGCATTACAGCCAGCGATCCAAAGGCATACCCTGATGCCTGTCAGTCTGAACAGGTGGGATGTTATGGTAAGAAACCTAATGCCCAAGGCTTTATGGGTATTTGCACTACAAATTTTCAACATGGCCTCTTGTGCTCTCCCACCTCATGAAAGCATTTCTGACCTCTTCTCATGAACAGTGGCACTGTAATTTTGTTAATGTGTCCTGAACTTTGAGTTCCTAAGCAACTGTGCCATTCTGCACCAAACGTGCGAAACACAGATCAGACAGGATGTAAGAATGACAGCTGTACCATTCATAAGGAGGTGAAGAGATGGCAATGTTGAAAATCAGTGAAAATATTAAAAAGGCTTGATCTTCCAAGTGTACGTGATTCAGTGGAATTATTTCATCAAATTTTCAACATAGGCATTTTCTGACCTCTGCTCATGAACACTGTCACTATGATTTTCTTAATTTGTCCTGAACATTGATTTCCCACAGCGTCATCGCTACCATTGTGTGCCAGATGAAAATGCATATTTCGGCAGGATATGAAAATGGCATGTACTGTTCATAAGGAGGTGAAAAACACCAATGTTGAAAATCTGGAGAAAAATTACAAATGTGCGAAATTATGAGGGTGCATGGAAACTGCGCAACGTACACTCATAACACAGTCATTTTATGGACTTCGTCACTAAATTTCAACATAGGCATTTTAGCACCTCTGTTTATGAACAGTGTTACTGTGATTTTCTTAATCTGTCCTAAACATTATCATACCTCACAAGGTCAAAGATCTTTTGCCTACGGCGTGTCCAGCTGGCTAAATCGACTAAAACAGTTATATCTCCTCCACTCCTACCCTTGGTGCATTTAAATCAAGGCTCCACCTCTCTGTCTCTCACTACCTCTAGCTTCTGTGACTGCCTCCACTAGATGACCCCATGAATATTTCACTAACCTTATGCAGTTCTCTCTCCTATTAGCACTTGGTTACCTCTTAGCAAGCACTTCCACATGTTATGTCTACGACAATGCCTCTGACTGCACTCCTCCTCTATAGCTCTCCACCCCTCTGCTCTCTCTCTCTCTTGCCCTCTATCCTCTAAAACTCATCTGCTATCTCTTTGTAACCTAGCCTCCCAAACTTATTTTGTTTCTCAGATGCTTTGTAACTCCATTTAGCTTATATTGTTGTAACCTTGTCTACATATTGAATTTGTAATCTGACTTAGATGTCTTATGTTTTGAATTGTAACCAGACATGGAACCTTTTTAAAAGAGCCCTGGCTCAAAGGTATTGCAATCCTAGACCTAATAAATAAAATAAATAAACGCTGTTTGCCCACAGTGACTGTGCTATTCTGTGCTGGAAGCGAGAAAACACATTTCAGCCAGGATGTGGAAAATGACAGCTGTACTGTTCACAAGGAGGTCTGAAAAATGCCAATGTTGAAAATCTGGAGTCTGGTCATAAGGAGGTCTGAAAAATGCCAATGTTGAAAATCTGGAGTGAAAATATTACAAATTTGTGAAGTTAAGAGGGTGTATGGAAACTGCACAACACACGCTCATAACATTCATTTTATGGACGTTTGTCACCAAATTTTCAACGCAGGCATTTTAGGACCTCTGCTCATGAACAGAGTCACTGTGAGTTTCTTAATCTGTCCCAAACTCTGATTTCCCACAGCAACTGCGTTATTCTGTGCCAGAAGTGTGAAAACACATTTCAGCCAGGATGTGAAATATGACTGCTGTACTGTTTATAAGGAGGTGTGGAAAAATGCCAGTGTTGAAAATCTGGAGTGAAAATATTACAAATTGCAAAGTAGTAGCATGAGAGAAACTGCACAATGCACATCAGTAAGCAGTCATTTTATGGAATTTTTTTCATTAAATTTGCTAACATAGGCTTTTTGAGAGCCCACTTTATGAACAATGACACTGTTATTTATTACATTGGTCCCAAATGGTGATTCTGTGCGTGACCGCAAAATCACCTTTCAGGACCGAATAACATCATGACAGTGACTGGACTCATGAGGAGGGGTCCCAAGAACTCCATGTTGAAAGTTTGGTATAAACGCTCAGAAAATGGCTGAGATAGCTGCACAAGTTGAAAAAAACATTTATGCCATTACTGTACACCCTTCCTCCCATCTCTTATCCTCTGCTTACCTGGGCACTGCCCAAACTTGCCACAGGTGCATGCTGGTATTATAAGGCCATACCTCCCTCCCCTTCTCTTGTCTACCATTGCCGCTGGATGTCCGAGGCCTGGGACTGCCACCGGTCCTTATGCCCAGCCTCGGAACCACCAGCCCGGCTGCACCTACCCACCTTCTACCGCCATAGCCGTATTTCAAGCCGCCTTTTTCTCACGTCGACCACTCCCCTTTTTTTCTTCACCCCCGACTGTGGGGCCATGAACCTGGTGTCCCACTAGCCTGCCACCAGGATGTTCTCTGGCATCCTCTCTTACTTACCCTGGGTACCCTGCTGCTGCTTAGGCTGGCTGTTGCCGGCCGCCAGGTTACGGCTCCTTCTACCCCATCTCCTGTCTTTTCCTGATGCAGGGTGTCTCTATGATCTCCCATATACGGCCCAACCACCCTCCTGAGATGCACTGGTGACTATCTCCCGGGCTATTCTGTTGCCCGCACTCCTCCCTGTCACTTCCACAACATCCTGCCCGGTTTGGGGAACCACAAACCCGCAGTCTCCCTATGCATTCCCTGGTAAGGCAGCAAGCATTCCTTCTGGCCCTATACCTTCCTTACCTGTTACCTGTATCCAATACTCCCCTGAAACACCTCCTTGTTTTGGCCTGCAGGTCGCTTAGTATAGCCTAAATCATGTTGGACTAGCTGGAACCGCCTCTATGTCTGGAATGTACTTGTATGGTTGTTGCCTCAGTTGTATTGTTTGGTTTCCATGTTGCGTTGTATTGTACTTCCCGGTCATGCCTGAAAAATAGTCACCACACTGGCGAGCCGTCTCCGGTAAACAAAACTAAATAAATACAGCTTTACCGCATTTCTTCATTTCAGCGTTGACTTTGAAGAGTGAAGATGTGTTCCTGTCCACTGAAGATCACTGCGCCAGGTCTGAGGTAAGAATGGTGAATGGAGGAGGTGGGTGGCCAGAGGGTGGGTGTGGAGTTGGGGAGGGCAAGGGACCTGATGGGGGATTCATTTTTTTTTTTACAGGATTAAAAAAAGACTACAGGACACTTTTGGCATGTTGGGTGGGCTCCCATGCCACCTGAGTGTCTGTGGTGGAGAGACTGCAGCCGATGGGGTTAGGCAGTTCCACTGGTCACAGTGTGCTGGGGGGAGAGGGCAGAAGAGTTGAGGGGATTGGGCCTCTCAGTACAGAACAAATGGGGGCACATCATGCCGACTGGGATTGGGCTACTCCATTGGGCAAATGAACTCGGAGAGGGGCATGCCAACAGAGGGACTGGGCACCCTGTCAGCTATGGGGACTTGAGGCAGACAGCTGATAGCCACCACCATGTTAATTGATATGTTACACCAGGCAGCATGATTTCTGCAATTGATGGGTCACTCTCATTGCAGTGTCAGATCTATTTCAAGTTGGTGGCACACGGCTGAATGATGTCGCAGCAGCATGCTACCACATTGGGGAAAGCGGGACAAGCTCTAAATGGAGTGGGGCACTGACTGCCACAGTGCTGCACCTCCAAACCTCACTTTCCTCCTGTTGTCCCATAATGTCTGTGCATGTGCACAAGCAAACATAAAAGTCATCAGAAGCTGTAGCTGCTCATGTTCCTCACCATCCTGGTAGCTTATTCAGAATGCAGGCTCCTTCACCTTTGACATTTCTCTCCACATTCGACATTGACTGAGCAGTGCTCATGGAGCAATGCTGCCACCTAGTGTGCAGTGTTGTCATGTGGCACCGCGGGCCCTGTGGGACAGCCAGAGACACACAGAAACACATTCATGCTTTGTGCCTGTAAAGGAGTCTATACGATCTTTACTCTGATCCCCTTCACTAAGATATTAGCAGGAGAACAGGGAATTGAACTTGCTATGCTAATCTTTGGTCCAGCCCTTTAGAGGACATCTGTACTGGCTGCAAGAGCTCCTTGAATTTCTGACCTAGGGGGCTACTAATGATCCTCACATGGGAGAGAGAGAGAGAGACAGAGAGAGAGAGAGAAGGAGACTGCTGTGAATGGACAGCTGAATGAAATCTAAACAGTGTTTGGTTTGTAGTTGCTCTGCCAAAAACAAATGACTGTGAACATTTGTTTGGTACAGATGTAAAACAACTTTTCTTTGTTTAATTGAACTTTCTTTACTGGGATTTTTTTTCCTGATGGTTTCCCCAAAAGTCTCGGCTTGCTACAACACGGTTACATATGGTTGACTTAAGCAGCAGGATTAAATTTCCCATTGTCCAAATAGGAATTCTGTTACCCAAATGGTTGCTACACAAGCACCAGGAAGGACAGATGGGAGGGAAAGGGTTAACCCCCCACCCGACATCCAGCCAGCTAGCTTACTGACAAGCTAGCTGGCTGACTACTTCCTGTTCTGGCCCCCCTCCCCCTCCTGTACTCCCCCCCGCAGGCTTTGGCGTTTGTTCTGGCCAGGCCAGAGCTCCAGCCAATGCCTACAGGGGCCAGGCTTTAGGGTGCACGTGCACCTGTCAGTGCCCGAGAGGGAGGCTCGGAGCTCATTTTTAAACACCTGGTGCAATTTCGAGCACCTTACAGAAGAGGACAGAGTGTTCCAAAGCTTGGGGGCTTGTTCACCCATTTTCATAGCACATTTAGGTATACTAAGAGAGGACTTTTATTAGCAGTTGTATGAGAGCAGGCAGCATATATTATGATTCATACTTCCTTATTAATTTAAACATTAGTCATTCTGTAAAATAAAACAATTGCTTTTTTTCATTAGGCCTCTGAACAGTCCACTGCATGTTGTTCAGGAGTGTTTTAGTCTGTTACAGTAACAATTTGACTCAGATATGTGGAACTATGAGTCACACTTTAACTATTTTTTACATTGTTACCATTTGAAAATTGTAACTACAAATGGAACATGTATATACATAGCACAGAAGAATATTATGCTATGGTTATGAAGTAAGGTTTACTAGTTTAGTGAATGCAACAAAACTATAGCTTTTGTAGTTAAAACCTATATAAAATTTATGCTCGCCTGCAGAAACAGGCCACATGATTCTCGTCAAGTTCTTGAATGCAGCTAGCACTCATACTGTAGCTGACCCCGCCTCCTCTCCTCCCCACCTTTACCCCACACCCTGTTCCATGCCCTTTAAAAATGTCCACCAGTCTCACAGGATACTACTTCCTGGATAGAGGTTCCATTCTCCACCTTCCTCTGTGAAAAATTCCTCATCTCTCTTCCGATATCTTTCACCTCCAATCTGAGACCATGTCCACTTGTGTCCCTTCTCCTCCTCAGCTTAAATATCCCTTCTGTGCCCATTTTGTTAATCCCTTCAAGTATTTAGTTGTCTCAATCATATCCGCCATCCTCCTGTCCCAGGGTGTACACATTCATCTCAGTCAGTTTGTCCTCATAGGTTTTGCCTCCAGCCCTTGGATCATCTTGGTTACATTCACTGCACCTCCAGCGATGCAATAACATGTAATGAATTCCTCGTCCATGTCACTAATGAATGCAATGATCAGAGAGTTCCAGCAAAACCTAAGCAAAGAAGTGAACAGTTACATGCTATTTCGTATAGTTTAAATCTGATTTATGTGCGATCGGGTTAATTTAATATACTTGGGGGCTGTTGCATATAATACCTAAAATGAAGCAATAGCCAAACAGCACAGGCAGAACACTTAATTGCAGGGAAACTGAACACTGTTGTATACATACATGTCCAAACTTTTAGATATATTGTATTTATCTGAAATAAACTGAAGTGTTCTGCCTCCTCCTTGATGTAAGTCACTAACTCCAATCTCATTGGGCTGGATCAAGGGCTCATGACACCAGTTTCACCAACTCTACTAAGACTGTTAACTCAGTGGCCCACCTCCTCCTGGATAAGTTGAGCTTGTCAGCCTCTCCGCTCTGCTGTCAGCTGGTTCTGTTCCAATCTCATGGGCCATCTGCAGTTGGTACGTTAGAGGAGCCCTGTCCATACCACTTTCATTTCACATTGGGGTACTACAGGAGATCCATGATGGTTCCCATCTATTTCATCATCTTCCTAAATGACCTTCCCTCCATCCGTGTGCAACCCACATATCCATATGTGTCTCAGGTGACACAGTCACCTACCCTCCAGTCCCTTAGCTTCAGCTGTGGAGTTTAATCACAGCATGACCGCCACATTGTCCTATGCTGGTTCCTTCCAACAACCCCAGGTCAATACTGAAAACAAATGGTGGCTATGACCTCTGGTACCAGCCAGAGACAGCCCAGACCCCACCAACTTCCCTCCCCCAGGTGGTACACCTCGATGGGATTCTCCTCCCAAGTACCTGACTGTTTAGCTGGACAACAGGTTGGACCTTGCCCACATCAATGCCATCCTCCATACTCCATCCCCAACCTAGGTGCACTATACAACAACAAGGACTGACCCACATCAATGCCATCCACTCTATACTCCATCCCAACCTAGGTGCACTATACAACAACAAGGACTGCCCACATCACTGCCATCCATCTTATACCCACCCCAACCTATGTGCACTATACCACAACAAGGACTGCCCATATCACTGCCATCTACTCATACTCCACCCCAAACCTAGGTGCACTATACCACAACAAGGACTGCCCACATCAACGCCATCCACTCTATACCCACCCCAACTAAGGTGCACTATACCACAACAAGGACTGCTCACATCGATGACATTAACTCTATACTCCACCCAAACCTAGGTGCACTATACAACAACAAGGACTGCCCACATCAGTGCCAATCCATTCCATACTCAACCCCAACCTAGGTGCACTATACCACAACAAGGACTGCCCACATCAGTGCCAACCACCCATACTCAACCCCAACTCTAGGTGCACTATACCACAACAAGGACTGCCCACATCAATGCCATCCACTCCATACTCCACCCCAACCTAGGTGCACTATACCACAACAAGGACTGCCCACATCAGTGCCATCCACCCATACATTCCACCCCAACCTAGGTGCACTATACCACAACAAGGACTGCCCACATCAGTGCCATCCACTCCATACTCCACCCCAACCTAGGTGCACTATACCACAACAAGGACTGCCCACATCAATGCCATCCACTCCATACTCCACCCCAACCTAGGTGCACTATACCACAACAAGAACTGCCCACATCAACGCCATCCACTCCATACTCCACCCCAACCTAGGTGCACTATACCACAACAAGGACTGCCCACATCAATGCCATCCACTCCATACTCCACCCCAACCTAGGTGCACTATACCACAACAAGGACTGCCCACATCAGTGCCATCCACTCCATACTCAACTCCAACCTAGGTGCACTATACCACAACAAGGACTGCCCACATCAGTGCCAACCACTCCATACTCAACCCCAACCTAGGTGCACTATACCACAACAAGGACTGCCCACATCAATGCCATCCACTCCATACTCCACCCCAACCTAGGTGCACTATACCACAACAAGGACTGCCCACATCAATGCCATCCACTCTACATTCCACCCCAACCTAGGTGCACTATACCACAACAAGGATTGCCCACATCAGTGCCATCCACTCCATACTCCACCCCAACCTAGGTGCACTATACCACAACAAGGACTGCCCACATCAATGCCATCCACTCCATACTCCACCCCAACCTAGGTGCAGTATACCACAACAAGGACTGCCCACATCAATGCCATCCACTCCATACTCCACCCCAACCTAGGTGCACTATACCACAACAAGGACTGCCCACATCAATGCCATCCACCCATACTCACCCCAAACTAGGTGCACTATACCACAACAAGGACTGCCCACATCAGTGCCATCCACTCCATACTCCACCCCAACCTAGGTGCACTATACCACAACAAGGACTGCCCACATCAATGCCATCCACTCCATACTCCACCCCAACCTAGGTGCACTATACCACAACAAGGACTGCCCACATCAATGCCATCCACTCCATACTCCACCCCAACCTAGGTGCACTATACCACAACAAGGATTGCCCACATCAGTGCCATCCACTCCATACTCCACCCCAACCTAGGTGCAGTATACCACAACAAGGACTGCCCACATCAGTGCCATCCACTCCATACTCAACCCAACCTAGGTGCACTATACCACAACAAGGACTGCCCACATCAATGCCATCCACTCCATACTCCACCCCAACCTAGGTGCACTATACTACAACAAGGACTGCCCACATCGATGCAATCCACACCATACTCACACCCCAACCTAGGTGCACTATACCACAACAAGGACTGCCCACATCAATGCCATCCATGCCATACTCCATCGCAAACCTAGGGTGCACTATACCGCAACAAGGACTGCCCACATCAATGCCATCCACTCCATATTCCTCCCCAACCTCTGTGCACTATACCACAACAATGACTACCCACATCAATGCCATCCTCTACATACTCCACCCCAACCTAGGTGCACTATGCCACAACAAGGACTGCCCACATCAACGCCATCCACTCCATATTCCACCCCAACCTAGGTGCACTATACCACAACAAGGACTGCCCACATCAATGCCATCCACTACATACTCCACCCCAACCTAGGTACACTATACCACAACAAGGGCTGCCCACATCAGTGCCATCCACTCCATACTCAGCCTCAACCTAGGTGCACTATACCACAACAAGGACTGCCCACATCAATGCCATCCATGCCATACTCCACCCCAACCTAGGTGCACTATACTACAACAAGGACTGCCCACATCGATGCAATCCACACCATACTACACCCCAACCTAGGTGCACTATACCACAACAAGGACTGCCCACATCAATGCCATCCATGCCATACTCCATCGCAACCTAGGTGCACTATACCGCAACAAGGACTGCCCACATCAATGCCATCCACTCCATATTCCTCCCCAACCTCTGTGCACTATACCACAACAATGACTACCCACATCAATGCCATCCTCTACATACTCCACCCCAACCTAGGTGCACTATGCCACAACAAGGACTGCCCACATCAACGCCATCCACTCCATATTCCACCCCAACCTAGGTGCACTATACCACAACAAGGACTGCCCACATCAATGCCATCCACTACATACTCCACCCCAACCTAGGTACACTATACCACAACAAGGACTGCCCACATCAATGCCATCCACTCCATATTCCACCCCAACCTAGGTGCACTATACCACAACAAGGATTGCCCACATCAACACCATCCACTCCATACTCCACCCCTACCTACAGCATGACCAACACACTGTCCTATGCTGGTTCCTCTCCAACAACTCCAGGTCAATACTGAAAACAAAATGGTGTCCATGACCTTGGTACCAGCCAGAAACAGCCCAGACCCCTCTATCTTTACTACATTCTGGGTGGCATACCTTGATGGGACATGGGCATATGTGGGCAGGGTGGTAGCCTGGGTAGCAGACTGGCTGCAAAACAGGACACAGAAGGTAATAGTGAATGGAACACATTCCAAGAAAGGGGTTAATAGTGGAGTACCTCAGGGCTCAGTACTGGGTCCATTCCTCTTAACATCTTTATAGGTGACATTGCAGAGGGTCTGGAGGGAAAGGTATGCATCTTTGCAGATGACACAAAGATCTGTAACAGAGTTGATACACAAGGATGGGTAGAAAGGATGTGATGGGACTTGGCAAGGTTGGAGGAATGGTCAGACATATGGCAACTTAGGTTCAATGCAAAGAAGTGCAAAGTAATGCACCTGGGAAACAATAACCCAGGAGAAGAGTACACAATAGCAGAGGAGGTACTAGCAACAACAAAATTGGAAACGGACCTGGGGGTAGTCATATCAGATGATCTAAAGGTTGGTAAACAATGTGAAAAGTCAGTAAGAAGAGCCAGGAGGATACTGGGATGCATAGAAAGGGACATCACAAGTAGAACAAGCATTTGTCAATGCCGAACATTTGCTTGCAGGTATTTGCAGTGGTGTTTGGCACGTATGGTGCTTTACCCTAATGCCCTGTGCGATTGCTGGTATTTGCACAATAAATTTTCATCATGACCTTTTTGTTACCCCCATTGTGCGCTACATAGGCGGAAACACGTTTTGGGCAGCATGTGAAAAATGACAGCTGTACTGCTCATAAGGAAGTGTGGTAAAATGGCAATGTTGAAAATCTGGAGTGGAAATATTGAAAATTCGCAAACCTATGAGCATGCGTGGGAACTGTGCAACACACGCTCGTAAAACAGTCATTGTTAGGAATTTTTTCACCAAATTTTCAACATTGGCATTTTAAAACCTCTGCTAATGAACAGTGTCACTGTGATTTTTTTACTGTGTCCCATACATTGATTTTGCACACCGACTGTGCCATTGTGCACTACATGGGCGGAAACACGTTTTGGGCAGGATGTGAAAAATGACAGCTGTACTGCTCATAAGGAGGTGTGGTAAAATGGCAATGTTGAAAATCTGGAGTGAAAATATTGAAAATTCGCGAACTATGCGCTCATGAGGAACTCGCGCAAGACGACGCTTGTAAAACAGTCATTTTTGGATTTTTTCACCAAATTTTCAACATAGCCATTTTAAGACCTCTGCTAATGAACAGTGTCACTGTGGTTTTCTTAATGCATCCCATACATTGATTTCACACACCGACTGCGCCATTGGTCGCTACATGGGCGGAAACACATTTTGGGCAGGATGTGAAAAATGACAGCTGTACTGTTCATAAGAAGGTATGGTAAAATGGCAATATTGAAAATCTGGATTGAAAATATTGAAAATTCGCGAACTTACTAGCCTGCATAGGAACTGTGCAACGCACGCTTGTAAAACAGTCATTTTTTGGATTTATTAATCAACATGGATTTGACTTTCATGAATGATGTCACTGTCATGGTGTTATTCAGGCCCAAAGGGTGATTTCGCGCTGTGACTGTGCAGTGAATGTGAAATCACCTTTCGGGCCCCAATAACACCATGACAGTGACATCATTCATGAGAAGGGGTCCCAAAAACCCCATGTTGAAAATTTGGTGCAAAAATTCCAAAAAATGCCTGAGATATGCAATAAAGTTGAAATCCCCCTATCTAGCCCATTATACAGCTTACCGGCATTTCCTCAGTTCGTGGTCAGATTTGAAGAGTGCAGAAGTGTTCCTGGTCCACCCAAGATCCACGCCAAGCTCGGAGGTGGGCATGGGGTGAGGGGGTGGGGAGGCTGGGTGCGCAGTGGTGGGTGCGGGTTGTGGAGGGGTACTGGGAGACTATGGGGACTGTTTTTTCTTTACAGGTGACAAAAAAAAGACTACTGGGGACGCTTGCCACGCTGGGGTGGGCTCCAACGTGGCAGAAGGATGGCTGGGGGGGCTGAGGAGCAGATGGAGGATTGGGCACCCCCGTCTGCAAACAACGTGGGACATTTGCCATGCTGGGGTGGGCTCCCAGCGTGGCAGAAGGATGGCCTGGGAGGGCCTTGGAACCGACGTGGGATTGGGCACCCCCGTCTGCAAACAACGCGGGATGTTTGCCATGCTGGGGTGGGCTCCCAGCATGGCAGCAAAGATTTGGGGGGGCGGTGTGACACGAGGGGGGTGGCGTGATGCAGGGGGGCAGCGTGATGCAGTGCTCTGTATGACAGCGGTGGTTTTCTTTGAAGCGAAGACCACCGCTGTCATACACAGCTCCCACACCCATTGGTGCAGGACCTCCACGCCTGCTCAACGGAGCAGTGAATTGAAAGGGAGAGGCACACCTCCAAAGTGTGCTACTCTCCCAAAATGTTCCTTGTGCATGTGCGCAAGCAAACGTAAAAAGGGAAGTGGTTATCCCTCTGTACAAACAGTAGGTGAGACACCATCTGGAGTACTGCATGCAGTTTTGGAGACCTCATCTACGCAAGGACCTAGACAGGATGGAAGCAGTACAGAGGAGGACAACTAAAATGGTGCAGAGTCAGCATCAGAAACCATATGAAGAGAGACAGAGAGCTTAATATTTATACATTTGATGAAAGGAGGGACATGGGGGACATGATAGAAATGTTCAAGTACCTGAGGGAATCAACAAAGTCCAGGAAGGTAACATCTTTCAGAAAAAGAGATGTGTAAGAACAAGGGGGCACAATTTAAAGATAGAGGGGGGACGGCACAGGGGTAATGTGAGGAAAAATTTTTTCACGGAGAGAGTGGTGGATGCATGGAACCACCTTCCTGGGGAGGATGTTGGGTCTAAAACAGTGGGGGAATTCAAACATACATGGGAGAGACATAAGGCAATTGTAGTGAGGGGTGGCAGGAAGTAGGCTGTTGGTTAACTAGAATCTGCAGCTTATCCAGTAGATAGGAAAATGGGCAGACTGGGTGGGCCAAGTGGTCCTTATCTGCCATCAAAGTCAACGTTTCTATGTAACCTAGGTGCACTATACCACAACAAGGACTGCCCACATCAATGCCATCCACTCCATACTCCACCCCAACCTAGGTGCACTATACCACAACAAGGATTGCCCACATCAGCGCCATCCACTCCATACTCCACCCCAACTTAGGTGCACTGTACCACAACAAGGACTGTCCACATCAACACCATCCACTCCATACTCCACCCCAACCCAGGTGCATTATACCACAAGGACTGACCACATCAACATCATCCACTCCATACTCCACCCCAACCTAGGTGCACTATACCACAACAAAGACTGCCCACATCAGTGCCATCCACTCCATACTCCACCCCAACCTAGGTGCACTATACCACAACAAGGACTGCCCACATCAACGTCATCCACGCCATACTCCACCCCAACCTAGGTGCACTATACCACAACAAGAACTGCCCACATCAGTGCCATCCACTCCATACTCCACCCAAACCTAGGTGCACTATACCACAACAAGGACTGCCCACATCAACACCATCCACTCCATACTCCATCCCAACCTAGGTGCACTATACCACAACAAGGACTGCTCACGTCGATGTCATCCACTCCATACTCCATCCCAACCTAGGTGCACTATACCACAACAAGGACTGCCCACATCAACACCATCCACTCCATACTCCATCCCAACCTAGGTGCACTATACCACAACAAGGACTGCTCACATCGATGTCATCCACTCCATACTCCATCCCAACCTAGGTGCACTATACCACAACAAGGACTGCCCACATCAACACCATCCACTCCATACTCCATCCCAACCTAGGTGCACTATACCACAACAAGGACTGACCACATCCACTCCATACTCCACCCCAACCTAGGTGCACTATACCACAACAAGGACTGCTCACATCAACACCATCCACTCCATACTCCCTCACAACCTAGGTGCACTATACCACAACAAGGACTGCCCACATCAATGCCATCCACTCCATTCTCCACCCCAACCTATGTGCACTATACCACAATGAGGACTGCCTTTCTTCCCAGGTGAACTGGGAGCTTGCCACTAAAATGGTTCTCCCAGTGTTTGGCTATGTGGATGTGCTCTATGGCACTGCCCCCTCCTCTTCTCTTTCCAGACTGGACACCCTCTGTAATGCTTTTTCTCACTTCATTACTAACTCCACCTCTCGCTTTCACCACTTCTCCCTTTACTCCTCACTCTCAGTCCCTACTCTACCTTCACATTGCAAGTCCCGCTGTGCATCCTTCATTTCCAGATACTGGTTCAGGTCTTTTCCTTACTCCTCCCACTCCGTGTCCCATCCCCCTTTGCTTCCTACTCTCTTGGCTCCAGAGACTCTCACAGTTTCTCTATTCCCTATCCACACTCCCTGCTGGCAATCTGCTTTATCACATTGCCTGCTCTCCCTCTGGAACACATTCCCTTCCACTCTTAAGCTCTCTCCCTCTCCTCTTCATTAAATGCCAGCTAAAACTTCCGTCTGCCACATTCTGCTCCTGCCAATCCTACAACTGTCTGTTGCCTCTGGCAGTTTCTGCCACACCTATGCTACAGATGTGAATTTACCTGTACTGCCACTGTCTGTTCTAGACTTTATGCCACCATTAGCATATTCTTTTACCACCAGCATTGTTGTTGCTTTTTCACACATAAATGCTGCTCATTGTTCCACCTTGTGCTGTTACCATTGTCACGGCACTTTTCTTGTTAGTTGTACTTTATTTTGTACTCAGTCATTGATGCTATGTCAGGTTGCGTTGTTGTACCCCCCCAAACCACACTTTTTCTAAGTGCACCTTTCCTGCTTATCAATTTTCAATTAAATACATAAATTAATAAATATATAAATAAATACATAAATTGTGTGCCACTCTTGCATAGAATGTATTGTCCCACTGCCCTTCACCCACCAAGATAGTCAGCTCCCCTTGTAGAGTGGGTCCTACCCCCAAAATAGAGACGCTCAGCATTCCCAGTCCCTAAACCCAACCCTCAAACACAAAGCTGGTCAGGAGCACTTATAGTCCTGGTCCTCACTCCCACCCCAATACAGAGCTGTGCTGTGGACTTTATAGTCCTGGTCCCCACTCCCACCCAATACAGAGCTGTGCTGTGGACTTTATAGTCCTGGTCCCCACTCCCACCCCATACAGAGCTGTGCTGTGGACTTTATAGTCCTGGTCCCCACTCCCACCCCAATACAGAGCTGTGCTGTGGACTTTATAGTCCTGGTCCCCACTCCCACCCCAATACAGAGCTGTGCTGTGGACTTTATTGTCCTGGTCCCCACTCCCACCCCAATACAGAGCTGTGCTGTGGACTTTATAGTCCTGGTCCCACTCCCACCCCAATACAGAGCTGTGCTGTGGACTTTATAGTCCTGGTCCCCACTCCCACCCCAATACAGAGCTGTGCTGTGGACTTTATAGTCCTGGTCCCCACTCCCACCCCACTACAGAGCTGTGCTGTGGACTTTATAGTCCTGGTCCCACTCCACCCCACTACAGAGCTGTGCTGTGGACTTTATAGTCCTGGTCCCACTCCCACCCCAATACAGAGCTGTGCTGTGGACTTTATAGTCCTGGTCCCCACTCCCACCCCAATACAGAGCTGTGCTGTGGACTTTATAGTCCTGGTCCCCACTCCCACCCCAATACAGAGCTGTGCTGTGGACTTTATAGTCCTGGTCCTCACTCCCACCCCAATACAGAGCTGTGCTGTGGACTTTATAGTCCTGGTCCCCACTCCCACCCCAATACAGAGCTGTGCTGTGGACTTTATAGTCCTGGTCCCACTCCCACCCCAATACAGAGCTGTGCTGTGGACTTTATAGTCCTGGTCCCCACTCCCACCCCAACTACAGAGCTGTGCTGTGGACTTTATAGTCCTGCCCCCCAACACACACATAGCTGATCGGCAGCACTTGCAGTTCAGCTACCCCTCACATAGCTACTAGGTGGCACTTCCAGTCCTGGATCACCACAAAAAAAAATGCTCTTTAGCACTTGTAGATCAGACCCCACCATTGCAAACTCGGGGCTACTCAGCTATAATTGTAGATCCACTCTTCCCAACACATATCCAATTGTCAGCACTTGTAGTGATGTTACCCTACCACAGAGCAGCTCAGTGAAACTTAATGTCCCCTTCCCACCATAAAACTGCTCAGTGGCACTTGGAGTTCTACTCTTCCAAAAAGCTGTTTGGCCACACTTTATGCCCCTCCCCCACAAAGTTGCTGGTTGGTAGTTGTAATCCCATTTCTCTCCACCAGACATGATTTGCTACATCTGTAACCCCAGTCCTACTATCCTAATACTTTTCAGCTCAGCAGTATTTCACATACTACCACACCCCCAACCCTCCAAAGCTGCTCGGCATCAATTCTGTTCCTTGTCCTGTGCCCCCAATACAACCTGTCTCAGTAACATTTGTATCCCCATCTCATACCTCCACACCACCACAAATACAGAGCCTCTCAGAACTTCCATTCTTGTTCCACCAACAAAGCTATGCCATTGCACTTTCTAGCCCTGTCCTACCCCATCAATGTAGAGCTGCTCAGACATAACTTCAATTTTACAACCGCTCCCCCACCAGCACACACAAAGCTGCTCGACTGCAGTTGTTGTCCCAGTCCCACCCCAGTGCTCAGTGAAAGGACTGAACACATTATGGACAGTTGGAATGTAAACTGAGAGGGAGGAGGGGGACTGCCAAGCTTCACGGAACTAGACATTTCAACAGAATGTGGCAGGAGGGCCTCCAACCAAACAGTGGAAAATGAAATAAAAATGATTTGTGGGTACATGTGGGTGAGTATAGTGGAAGGAAAGCATGTAGTGAGGGGGAGAGGGTCAGAGCAATGAGAGGGAGAAAGCAGAGGGGAAACCAGGAGTCTGGGGAGCTGGTAATGGCAGCAGGGGGAGGGCAACAGGTAGTGTGGAAGGTGACATCCAGAGATGTCAGGTGTCTGGGGAGAAGATGGGCAACCTTCAGGCCATGATGATAGAGGGCCAACTGAATCTGGTGGCAGTCACTGAGACCTGGAAGACCCCAAACCATTCGTTGGACCTGTCTGATTCCCAATACACCATCTACAGAAAGGACAGAATAAACATATGGGGGAGGGGTAGCAATATAGATTAGTGAGGGGACATCAGTCAGCAGGGTCACTGATCATCAGTACCATAGGTTGGTGGGATAAGGTACTACTGAAAAGGTAGACTCAAAGGACCAAGAAACATTTCACAAAGTACAGCAGGTTGCTGTGTGGTATCCTGCTTTGCAGGTCACGCAGAGTTCTGTGATGTTGCACTTGATCCATGTAGGAACACTGATCTGGGTCTGGGGGATAGTGTTTAATCTTTCAAATACCGATGTGGTCATCCAATCACTGAAGACTTAAGTACAGTAATCTTTGACATTTTGCAGTATTTGTCTTGATTTCAGTTTGTTTGCAGGGATTGCACTTCATGTGGAGAGATTTTTCTTGTCTGTCCTGTCAGTTGTTTAATGTGTAAACTGATGTGTCAGTGAACACAGTGGGGTGGCATGATTGACAACCAGACTCAGGGTCCATAAAATATGTGCTCTGCCTTTTATTGTATGTTACCTCTCCCATAGCTTTTCTTAGGTTATTGTAGCCTTTATTATTATTGTGCAGTGTGTGTTTAACGATCCCTAAGCCCTAGGCAGTGTATGAATCTTGCTCAAAGTCCTGAATTTCAACCCAAGGATCACAGAACCTTTAGGTCTGTGTTGCTGTTGTGTTCTGTATCTGCACTGCATGTTTTTGCATATTGAATTGCTTTGTACTCCCACTACTTTGTACACTATGGCATGTAATAATAGTGATTGCTTCGTACTCCCATTACTTTGTACAATATGGCATGTAATAATAGTGATTGCTTTGTACTCCCATTACTTTGTACACTGTGGCATGTAATAATAGTGATTGCTTCGTACTCCCATGACTTTGTACACTATGGCATGCAATAATAGTGATTGCTTTGTTCTCCCATTACTTTGCACACTATGGCATGTAATAATAGTGATTGCTTTGTACTCCCATTACTTTGTACACTATGGCATGCAATAATAGTGATTGCTTTGTACTCCCATTACTTTGTACACTATGGCATGTTATTACTTTGTACACTAAGGCATGTAATAATAGTGATTGCTTTGTACTCCCATTACTTTGTACATTGAGGCATGTAATAATAGTGATTGCTTTGTACTCCCATTACTTTGTACACTATTTCATGTAATAATAGTGATTGCTTTGTACTCCCATTACTTTGTACAGTATGGCATGTAATAATAGTGATTGCTTTGTACTCCCATTACTTTTTACACTATGGCATGTAATAATAGTGATTGCTTTGTACTCCCATGACTTTGTACACTATTTCATGTAATAATAGTGATTTCTTTGTACTCCCATTACTTTTTACACTATTTCATGTAATAATAGTGATTGCTTTGTACTCCCATTACTTTGTACACTATGGCATGTAATAATAGTGATTGCTTTGTACTCCCATTACTTTATACACTATGGCATGTAATAATAGTGATTGCTTTGTACTCCCATTACTTTTTACACTATGACATGTAATAATAGTGATTGCTTTGTACTCCCATGACTTTGTACACTATTTCATGTAAAAATAGTGATTGCTTTGTACTCCCTTTACTTCGTACACTATGGCATGTAATAATAGTGATTGCTTCGTACTCCCATTACTTTGTACAGTATGGCATGTAATAATAGTGATTGTTTTGTACTCCCTTTACTTTGTACACTATGGCATGTATTAATAGTGATTGCTTCGTACTCCCATTACTTTGTACAGTATGGCATGTAATAATAGTGATTGTTTTGTACTCCCTTTACTTTGTACACTATGGCATGTAATAATAGTGATTGCTTTGTACTCCCATTACTTTGTACAGTATGGCATGTAATAATAGTGATTGTTTTGTACTCCCATTACTTTGTACAGTATGGCATGTAATAATAGTGATTGTTTTGTACTCCCATTACTTTGTACACTATGGCATGTAATAATAGTGATTGCTTTTCATCCAGGACCTCCTTGAAAAATCAGTTTTGCTCAGCAGAGCTTTATCATAGCAAAACAATAAATACAAAACATAGAAAAGCTGTAGCTGCTCATGTTATCATCATCCTGGTAGCTTATTCAGAATGCAGGCTCCTTCACCTTTTGACATTTCTCTCCACATTCGAAGGCTGACTGAGCAGCTGCTCATGGAGCAATGCTGCCACCTAGTGTGTAGTGATGCCATGTGGTACTACAGGCCCCATAAATACAGCTAGAGATACACAGAAACACATTCATGCTCTTGTGCCTGTAAAGGAGTCTATATGATCTTTACTCAGGATCCTCTTCACTAAGATATTAGCAGGAGAACAGGGAATTGAATCTCGACATGCTAATCTTTGGTCCAGCCCTTTAGAGGATATCTGTACTGGCTGCAAGAAAGCCTGGAATTCCCTGATGAGCGGGCCACTAATGATCCTCACATGGGAGCCATTAAGAGGAAACAAGAAAAAGCAAAAAGGAGGATTTGGGGTCTGAGAGAGAGAGAGAGAGAGAGAGAGAGAGAGAGAGAGAGAGAGAGAGAGAGAGAGAGAGAGAGAGAGAGAATGGCTGCTATGAAATGTACAGCTGAATGAAACTAAACAGTGTTTGGTTTGTAGTGGCTCTGAAAAAAACAAGTGACTGTGAACATTTGTTTGGTACAGATGTAAAGCAACTTTTCTTTATTTAATTGAACTTTCTTTGCTGGGAGTTTCTTTTGGTGGTTTCCCCAAAAGTCTCAGCTTGCTACAACACTTACATGTGGTTGACTTTAGCAGCAGGATTAAACTTCCCCTTGTCTAAATAGGAATGGTAGCACCCCAATGGTTGCTACACATGCAGCAGGAAGGACAGCAAGGAGGGAAAGGGTTAATCCCCCACCCACCCCACATCCAACCAGCTAGCTTGCTGGCCAAGCTAGCTGGCTGCTACTTCCTGTCCTGGTCCCTCTCTTCCCCATCCTGTACTCTCCCCTCCCCCAGCTTCGGCCTTTGTTGTGGCCAAGCCAGAGCTCTGGCCAACACCTAAAGGTGCCATAAGTCAGCCCCTGGGGCTGATCTAGGTGCCAGGGACCCAATCACTTGGCCAGAAGCCAAGTCCACCCCCAGGCTAGAAAAGGATCTCCCCTTCTAGCCAGACTGCAGTTCTGGACTGGGTGGCTGACAGAGTGCAGAGCACAAGGGCATGGATGCCTTGAGGCTCACCTGAGGCTTGGGTCTGCAGCTGCTTGGTGGCTGCTCCTCTGTAGCCAGGAGTCCTCCAGGGTCTTTGCCAGCAACAGGAGCAGCAATCTTCCAGCCTGAAGGGAGTCCAGCAGTCTGTCCCACCTCCAGCAGTAGCAGTCATCCTCCAGCTCAGCGTGGAATCCAGCAGCCCCCCCCCCAGCAGCAGCCAGCCCTATAGGGTAAATCCCATTAATTGTCTGCCCTGGCTAGTGGGTTTCTCTCAGTTGCTTTTGTGGGTATCAGGGGTGTTTTTCCTGCCTGGGCGGTCCTCCTATTTGTCCCCCTAGCTGCAAGCTTTGGGGCCCAGCATGGTGGATGGACCCCATCAGTCCCCTTCTGACAGGCCTTAGTGCCAGCTACAACCCAGTGGGTTGTTCCATTTCACCTCTGTTCTTGGAAGTTTGGTTTCTCTCTCCCTCCCCTTCTTCTTCTGTGCAAGTTCCCCCGACATCAGTGGAATTCCTCCCACCTTTCCCCAGATCAGACGGAGTCCAGTTCTGCAATCGGCAGCAGAGAAGGGGGTGCTTGTTGATATCCTCTTTCCCACTCCCCTGCTCCACTTGCCTCCTGATCACCCGGGTGGTGCACACAGTGCCACAGCAGCTGCAGGCCTGGTTTCACCGGGTGGCCATCTGTGATGTATCAGGAGAGAGGAAGCGGTTTAGCACCTGGACCACAGCGTCCCACTGCAATTTGCATCTGGGTGGAAATGCTGCCCCTGCTCTGAGGTTCTGCCTAGCGGTGGATTAAGATACCAGAGATGGGGAAAAAGCAAGCTCCCTGGTGACCTCACCACCACCAGCTGCAATTGTCTTTGCCCTGTAGGGCCCTGGCCAGATGGTAAGTGGGCTGTAAGCCCAAAATTGCTTTTATTTAGCACTGAGGGTGCCTACAAGTACAGGTAGGGGCATAGAGGAGCACAAGGGGCATAGCACCCACAAGGGTATAGCAAGAGGCACTGCATGGCATGAGTCCCAGAGAGTAGGATTGGTGCCAAATGGGTACTCCACAACAGGGAAGACAGCTAGGGAAATCAGCAGGAGTTAGAGTGGGGCTGAGGGATTCAAACCCCGATCTCCAGGTTGGCAGCTCAGACCCTTGCACCATTGCACTATACTGCCTCCTGATTATAGGGGGAATGCAGCTGTGGACAGCACACTCAGGCCAAGAGTGCAAGGGTAGGGCCAGGAGCTAAAGGGGCATCCATTGCTGTGCATAAAAGGCAGGGCTAGCTCCACATCCTGTACCAGTAGGACTGCTTGCTGGTGGCTTCTGGGGCCTGCAGATTGATTAAATGGCCAGGTGGATGCTGTGCTGCCTCTCACCCTGACCCTGGCCATCAGGTAAACCAAGTTCCTGGTATAGAAAAGTAATTGTTGTGTATTTGCTGGGTTTAATGTTTGCCCAGATTGCACCCCGGGATGCTAAGCAATCCCAACTGACTGAACTCTTTGCACGGGGTCTACTCACAATTGCAACAGGGCCTGAACTTGCCTGTCCTGCACCTCGACCAGTTGGTTCCTGCACTGTCCTGAAAGGGATACAAACTGCCTGCTCCCCCCACCAACTGTATTGAGCGCATCAGTTCTCTCTCTCTCTCTCCACTCCCAGTCTGAGCTGTTGCCATGGGGAAGTAGACAGGCTGCCCAACAATGATAGTCCCATCACCCGGCTAATTGCCCTAAGAAGACTGCAATTGCCTGCACCCCTGAGGTCAGAGGTCACCCACCTTTTGGCCAAGCATCCAGTGCCTCCTGCCCAGCCTGCCAGCAACCCGTGAAGATAATGAAAGCCTGCGCTAGCCAGCATAGCGGTAGTCAGTAACCCTCCCGTCTAGTCAGCTTAGGAGCCACCCTGGCTCACGATAGTGAGGTTCACTCCAAAGTATACAATTAGAAAATTGCCCCATTTTTGTTTTACTAGTTGGAGGTGGCCATAGCTCCCTTCCCTGGCTGGGCGGCAACTCATCAGGAGCCTTCCAGAAGACCCATCATCACCATTGAAGGACATTGCCTTGACGATCCTCCATCCTCTCACTACCTGTATCTCCAGCTCTGGACCAGCCTGCATCCTCTTCATCTTCTCATTTTCATCTCCATCTTGTGGTCTTCAGCCCTCATGTCGGCCAATGAGACTGATCGGTCACTCAGGTACTGTACCCTATTCTTCAAAGCTAGCTAGCCACCACCTGCACTGCACCGAAAAGACTGCTCCTCCTACATGACTGTCAGATTATAACTGGGGTGCCTTTCTAAGTATCCTTGGCCAAGGTGGGTAGGTCTTGATAAAGTATTAATATTGATGTCTGCAGACGTAGGGCACTAGGTGATCCTGTTAGAGGTATTTCGTACATTGTTAACAAATGTACGATTGTTTATTTTTATAGTTACTGCTGTTAGACCTGTGTAATTGTCTCCTACTGCTAAAAACTATTTTGTGCAGGACAATCAACTAACCTATTACTTTCCAGTGGAACCAGTGGCTGCTTCCCATAAAAGCTCTCTGTTTGCATCTGGAACCATTGTGCCTGCCTCTCCTTGACCAGAAGAGACAAACCACCCACCCAAGTTTGGCCAACACAAGGGGTAAGATGGACTCAGACAAAACAGTGAAATGGCTGGCAGAACAGAAAGAGCAACAGACCCAGATGCAAAGTACAACAGTTTAAGATGCAAAGAAAACAAGCATTTGTCAATGCTGAATTTTTGCTTGCAGCATTGGTAGTGCAGGAGTTAGAGAGATGCATAGAAGGAATGGCAGTGATGTAGTGAACTAACGCCAACCCCCACCCCTACCCTGCAGAGACTGACGGGCATTGGTAGTGCAGGAGTTAGAGAGATGCATAGTAGGAATGGCAGTGATGCAGTGAACTAACGCCAACCCCACCCCTACCCTGCAGAGACCGACAGGCATTGGTATTGCAGGAGTTAGAGAGATGCATAGTAGGAATGGCAGTGACGTAGTGAACTAATGCCAACCCCACCCCTACCCTGCAGAGACTGACAGGCACTGGTAGTGCAGGAGTTAGAGAGATGCATAGCAGGAATGGCAGTGATGCAGTGAACTAACGCCAACCCCTACCCTGCAGAGACTGACAGGCACTGGTAGTGCAGGAGTTAAAGAGATGCATAGCAGGAATGGCAGTAATGTAGAGAACTAACGCCAACCCCACCCTACCCTGCAGGGACTGACAGGCACTGGTAGTGCAGGAGTTAGAGAGATGCATAGTAGGAATGGCAGTGATGTAGTGAACTAACATCAACCCCACCCCTACCCTGCAGAGACTGACAGGCACTGGTAGTGCAGGAGTTAGAGAGATGCATAGTAGGAATGGCAGTGAAGTAGTGAACTAACGCCAACCCTCAACCCCTACCCTGCAGAGACTGACAGGCACTGGTAGTGCAGGAGTTAGAGAGATGCATAGTAGGAATGGCAGTGACAAAGTGAACTAACGCCAACCCTCACCCCTACCCTGTGGAGACTGACAGGCTTTGGGGAGTGCCTTTGGGTCTATTTAGTTATTTATTTATTTATGTGGTATTCGGAAAATAACCTTTGAGAAAAGGCTCTTTTACAAAGGTTCCACATCATGTGAACAGAGTATAGACTTCAATTAAGAAGGTTACAGAGTTTTAGGACATTTGAGACACTGAACAGCACAATAATCAGGAAAAGGTTACAAAGTTTCTTAGACATTTAAAACACTCTACAGCATATGGACATCAACTGTAGTTGGTTACAAGTGCAGGTAAGGTGCAGAGGCACTAGAGGTTAGGTTAGGTAAGGCAGAGGGTCAGTAAGGACAGGATTTTGGTAGGGAGGGCGCTAGTAAAAGTGCTCAAGGAGGCAGGGCTGAGGCCAGGAAGGCAGAGACCAATCCTAGCATGGAGACGTTGGGAGGGTGAGGAGTAGAGTGAGGGGTGTACAGGAGTAGCCCCTTAGAGTGATTCAGAGGCATTGTCAAGGAGCATGTGGGAGGGTGGCTTCTGTCTTGTGCTGAGAATAATTGCTGTTAGCAGAGGATGGGCCATAACACTCACGCCATTCCACCTCACCCCACCCTGCAGACAGTGACAGGCATCACAATGTGCCTTGGGGTCTTCGGCTGTTAAGCTCACCCCATTCCATAAGGAAATAAGGTGAGATGGGTGCAGTATAGGAGAATGGGGTGACGTTAGGGTCAAAGACCCCAAGACATACCTCAATGCCGGTGAGTAGCTGCAGGGTGGGGGTGAAATGGCGTGAGCATCATGGCCGAGAACCCCAAACCACACCCTCGATGCCTGTCAGTCTGTCTGTCACAATCCTGTCTCTAGAATAATCCAAACTCCCCAAAACTGGCCAAAAAGCAGATAATAAATATATAAAAAGTGAGGCAGAGAGTGACATAATGAATACTATCAGTAGACAACTTCAGTTGTCAGTCCTATATGTTCTGCCCATAACATCACTCGCTCCAACTTCAATCCTCATAGTCAGGTGCCTCCTGCTTCAGTCTTGCTTGAAATTCAGTCCCCCCCCTGGAATTTTTTCTAGTTTCTTACCTCCTCAGAAATGTAGTCTCCTCAGGCTGATGGTGCAGATAACCTGTGCTGCTGTCTGGACCCACCCTGGTCCAGCTCCGGCAGAGGTGGCAATCTGCGCTGCGGCGGGCTGAGCCTTTTAAAAAAAATTCAATGATTTCAGCTCTTTATCAGAAGTTGTTCCAATCTCACAGCTCATTCCGATCCTCTTGGAGACTGCCCCCATCCCCAAAGGAACCACTACCTGGGCTAACCATGTCATCCGTGAACTGAAGCAGCCTACTGTGCTGGAGACTCCAACTTTAAGATCATTGATGATGATTTTGAAGTGCAGTGGCCCCAGCCCTGATCTCTCAAGGATGTCAAGTACCCCCCCAGACAGACTGCCCACCTCAACCCTACAGATGCCCCAGAACGTCTATCCCTCCCTCCGTTCATATGGTGCAAGTTGGAGTCTGCAGGATGTGAGGCACTAGAATACAACCCAGGAAAGGTAAGAAGCAACAAAAGCTAACAGCAGCAACAATGGAGAGGCTGGAGGGTTAAACAGAAGGAAAAGCCTCCAGCTCAGAGATGCCAGCAAATTTTTATTGTTTATTTAGTATTTGTTGACCGGTAAGTGTCCTAGACAAATTCTGCCTATTTTCAGGCACGACCTGGGGAGGGATACAGATGAATATCAACTGACCTTGAACCAGATTCAGCTGCTTGTGGTTTTTTTACTTTTAGTGAATGGGTAGAAATTTGGCCAGGGCACCAGGGAAATTTCCCCTTCTCTGTAGGCGGGTGGCGCTGTCCATCGGTCCACAGAGATGGAAGACCTCAGTCAAAGGAGGTAGTGGAGGAGGACGGTCCTAGCTCTGGAGCTCTGCAGCCTTCGTATGCCTGTGCAGCTAGTGTGAAGGAGACAGAGCGTTTTGAACCCCAAGAGGGTCTTTTGCTGACGGAATGCCAAGACATGTTGACAGAGTTATCGGTTTCTGGTAGTGACAATGAATTTTTATTATATGAAGAAATGGAAGAAAAGAAACAGCAGTTATTGGCTTTAATCCAAGTAGCGGAAAAAGACTATGGTTTATGCCAAGAGTGACTAGAGGAAGAAAAGAAATGAAAACGTTCACTTGCTAGTCCTGTATTGTCAGGTAATAAAAGGTTACCACTTACTACACCCCCTGGAGAACAGTTGGCTTCTTCAGCTCGAATGTAGTATAGCGAGGTTTGGTGGATGGGCGCTTCCCTCAATTACTGATGATAATGAGATTAGTTCCAAGAATGAAGTTCTTATTAAAGCGGGTTAGCTGTGGCAAAGGATATTTGGATCCCTGACCGAACTTTTCATTTTCTGATGTTTCACAAACTACATTACAGGATGTTCCCAGATCAGTGGTTTTGATTTCCAGTCCGAGTGTCAGAGTCCCAAATTGGCAGAAGTACGCAACTGTCAGCTGAAGGTGAGGCTGACATGAACATGACTACATCAGGCTGTAGTAGACAGCATTTGCAAGAATACCAGGCCACTTGACATAGCAAGTGCTAAGTCTCCAAGCCCAGGTGTTACTGATTCTTTGGATGAAAATTGTGTTTCTAACCGCCAAGTTAGTGATGTTCCTTCTGCACATACCGATGTGAGGAAGAAAAAATCTTATGCAGGTCTGTTTCTTCATCCTGCTCAAGAGGCAAAACTGAGATTTTTAGTAAGACTTCATTATAAGGGGCTAGCACCTATTGTCCCGGACAGACTATGGGTAGGGAAACTCTCTTACTCGACAATTTAGGGTTTGTACCCTCTGATGTCTATGCCTTCATTCATTCACCTGGGAACCATCAATATGGTATAAACTTTTGTTCCATGCATTTATTAAATAGATTTTGGAAACGTTATTATGCAGTAAAGGACACGGATATATGGAAAGACTTTTTAGCAATCCCAGTCACTAAACCCACCATCAAAATAGTGACTGTTCTATTTCGGAATGAAGGTGTCAATGTGGCAAATATAATATACTAGTTGGAACAACGTTGTAGAATAATGAGAATCCAGACCCATCATAGATGATAATGGGTTTTGGACAGGTGGTTGGACTTTTAGGGTTCAACTATCCCAGGATGACTCAGGATACAGCATTTACCTAGTTCTTTTTTTTTAGGAAGTGTTCTGCTGGTAGCTCAGGTGGATGTTAATGATCCTGTGGCACTTCTGGAGAAGAGTGGGGAAATCCCACGGTGTCATGAAATTCTCCAGACTACAAATATTATTTATTTATTTATTAATAAATTTGAGTGACGGTAGGCCTACTGAGCCCAGTTCCCTTTTCAAGAGTGACCCGGATAACAACACAAGTTATAGAATGAACAAGACATAAGGACATTTGTGGCATTGGTTACATCATAAGTGGTTCAGTAAAGAAAAATAGTGGATACAGGCATGGTAAAGAAAAGCAGTGGATACAGGCATGGTTACAGGCATGGTAAAGAAAAGCAGTAGATACAGGCATGGGTACAGGCATGGTTATCATCATGACATGTAATTGGTGTACTTTGCATATAGTTTATTCAGGGGTTACGTGGCCTCTGAGCAGTCTACAATATAGGAGCTAGTAGGAAGGTTAAGCTAGGAGATGGGAGTTGGAGGAGGAGTACCTTAGAAACTTTAAGTGCCATGACAGTGGCATGTGTGGGTCAGCAGATGGGACTTAAGCCTGGTGCGGAAGTTCATGAGTGAGGCCAGGACCTGGGAGGAATACCAACAGCTTAAAAACAGTACCTACTGTGGGCACCAACTCCCTCAAACATATAATAGTATATCTGTTCTACTGTTGAGGCATTTAAAAATTATCTCTGCGACCCTCTGGTTAAAAGTTGCCTTTTAAATTTGCACCCATAAAAAGCCTTGTCTGAAATCTCCTTTTATGATGTCCAAGATGGCCAGCTGTGGGTGCTCATAAATCTACATTGGTGCCATTTGTCAATGACCTGTACTACTATTTTATTTATTGAAATGTTTCATCAGGAAGGCACTGGGTGACAAATCTCTCATTTTCGATGTGACCTTGGGAAAGGTACAATTGAATAGACATTAGTCAAATACCCGAACCGCACAAATAAATAACGATGGGTTTACTTGAGGTTGGAAAATAGGTGGGAAACAAAGGAAACAAGGGGTAAAACATCAACCAATCAACAATAATAAATACTATAGGCCACTACATTATTACCTCTGTACCAGTCCTCTCCCCAGGTGCTGATTCACCCCACAGTCCTGTGGTAACTCCCAATAGTCTTACTGTACCACGATGAGGGACACAGGCCAGGGACGAATGGACACTGGAGTACAACACCATTCATTGGGTGGACCTGCAGCAACTAAACCTTTCAGGCTACCACAGAGTTTACTGTCAAACCCTAGAATGTTGTTGAAAATCTCAATGCACCATTGGCTGGAAGATAAGCAGGCTCACCTTCATTGGACTACTGCAGATACCAATCAGGTCCTTGCTATTCTTCAGACAGACCACTTTCAACATGGCCACACACAGAATCTGTTAAATCTGTTAAATATTTTCTGAATTAAATGTTTGGCAGCTTCTGCCTGCAGGTCAAACCCTCCTGGTCCCATCTGGTGGTGCTGGATCGAGCATGTTCAGGGACCCAAGCTCCATAGGAGAATCTGTTTTAAGATCCCCAGCGATGCTGGTCTGTGAAAATAGATCATACTAATAGGACATAGGGCATGGTCAGCGCCATCTTGTCCCGTTTCTCCTGACCACTGGTGGCAGGATTGGGTCAGAACTTTTTATTTTGGCTAACCCCCTTTTGTGTGTTTGGGATGGGAGATGAGCTTCAAAGCAACATTTCTGCCACAGCAGCTGGGTGCTTTGAGACAGAACAAATGGGCCTTTTTCCTTCTACCGCTGTACAGCTGTCCAAGGGGTGGGAGCACAATGTGGATGGAGCTCACTGGTGGCATCAGCGGGCACATGGGCACTGAAAACTGTCAAGTGCTCCTGGCCTGGAACAATACAGAGAGCTGGGGGTGGTAAGCAGCTCCAGCCACGGATGGGAGGTGGCTGGTCAGCTAATGGAGCCCAGTAGCTCAACATCGAGAGGAGTTCATATACCTGAACTATTTGTTAGATATGATTACATCAGCACTAATGTCATGCACTTTAAGCAACTTTTAAGTTGTACTAAAACTATTACTGTTCTGTATCATTATAATTGGTTGTTCTATGTCAGATGTCACTGAAAAAAGGCCATGCAGTTCCTTCCTGGTTAAAAATAAAAAAAAATGAAATTATTATTCTTCACATTTTATAGGATAGAACAAGGTTCTTCTTTACCGATTTCTGCAGCGGCTGGACTGGACTGAAGCACTGAAAGTTAGTGACATGCCTAAAGTCACACAGCGGTAATAATGGGGACAAACCTTGGAATAACAGAGGAAAGAAACAAGTTGTGGTGACCAGTAAAGATCTCAGCTATAGCAAGAACATTTTAAAGACGAGCTACATGCAATGCTCAGTGGAAATCTTCCTGGTCACTCATACAACAAATGCTTCCTGATTTCTGTTTTTGTTCTCACTATTAGTCTGGGCAGACTAGGTGGGCCGTGGTCCTTTCTACTGACGATATGCTTCTACTAATGTACACAATGTGAGTTTACCTTGAGTAATATCAAGGCGCAACTTGTGGTTGGTGTACTGAGATTGCATATTCTAACACCACTGAACCAAATTCTCATAGTGCCTTTAACAGAGGGGACCACAAGGACACCTGCCCTGCAGGCTACGCTGACCTATCTTGAGGATGAGAGAATACCTTTGTGCTGCTGCACTGATGGAAATGTCCTTACTGGTACTGTTCCCTTAGTCTGGTTCACAAGCCACACCCCATCCACTGAGCCACAATGTCACAAAGCACAGGGTGTAGTTGCTAAATGATCTATTCAAATAAATAAGTATGTTATGAATATGCAGTAATGAATCTGTTACTGTTCTTATGAAGCATGTTATTTCCTTCACTGTACACAGAAAAGGTGTGATATTGGTGGGTTTCAGACTGACACCAATCAAAAAATAACACTTATGAGTGTAATAAAAACAGAGAAACTTTGTTTGCCAACGTTTAGTAAGTTTATGTTTTACAAATACAGACATTGTGCAGTCAAATGACTAGTAAACAAAACTAGGCAATGATGGCAGAAAAAGCAAGTTCCATTCAGTCTACAAGTTCTAAATCCTGGAACTTTCCTTGGACCAGTGTTCCTTCGGGTACTAATACCGATCACTATCAATCTTCCTGTGCCTGTTGCCCAGGCAGCACTATTCCTTCATCCTTTCCCGTACAAACGAACTGCTGTATTCATCACCACCTCAGACTGTTCACGGCTCCACCCTTTCTGTAAAGTACTTCATTACACCCCTTCTGAACTTCCCACCTGCTAACTTCAATCTCGGTGGAAACTGGTTTGGCAGGCAGAAAACGAAGTGGTGAAATGGTATACAATCAGAAAAATGCAGGTGGGAATACCTCAAGGGATCAGTCCTGAGACCGGTCATCTTCAATATCATCAGCAGTACAGATGGACTGGAGGTAGTTGTCTGTTTGCAGATGACACCAGACCTGCAACAGAGTAGATGTCCAGATGGGGTGAGCAGAACGAGAAGATCTCTGAACTGTAACATATCAATTTGTCCAGTGTCGCTGTATGTACCCAAAATCTATTACTCTGTACTCTCCCGGTCATTACCTGAAAATAGCAATTGTCTTGTCTAGTGTACCTACCTGGTTAACAAAAACAAAATAAATAAAATAACATAGGAAGACAAACCACAAGCCACCTATAGGTAGGAGGAGAGTTGCTGGCAATTACAAGGAAAGATACTTGGGCATCATCTCCGGATTGCAAATCATCCAAGCAGACACTAAAGCAGTAGGTAAAGCTAGAGGATGTAGGGGTGTATTAGTAGAAATATCGCAAGTCGTAAGGGGCAATAATCCTCTTTAAAAGATATAGTTGACCCTATCTGAAGTACTGTGCAGTACTGAGCCCAACCACAGGACATTAAAATGTAGGCAGTCAGAGAGTACAACTAAATGGTACAGGGTCACATCAGAAAACATATGAGCAGATTAACAGAGCAATAAATACCCTAGAGCAAGGAGGAGGTGATGTAAAACATTAAAATATCTTAAAGCAGTACTACCCAACCAGGAGGGCATACAGCTGTTGTAGCACCACAAATATGGCATCCCTAACTAGTCAATGGGTGGGCAGCGAAATGTAAACAAACACAAGGATAACCAAGCAAATTATTCAGTGATAAATACATTGGCGGAAAAGTACCAGGTACATGCTCAGCAGGCACAGGAATAAACTATCAGCACAGATTTATTTTCTTGTACTGCTGCTTTAAGGCATTAATAAGGTGAAAAACTCTACAAACAATATAAGAAAAACAGTACAGAAGGACATCATGAATTAGAATGAGGCTGATTAAGAAGTAATATGCGAAGTTCTTTTACAGAAAAAGGGTGGTGGATGCATGGAATGGCCTGCCTCCGGAAAAGGTGGGTATGAATACAGTGCGGGGCTTCAAACAGGCATGGGATGGGCAAGGGCAGCCATAATGGTGAATAATGGCCATTGACAGGTAAAGGCCTATGGCACATTCATAAGGTAGAAAAAATGGGCAGACTGGATGGGCCACATTCCTTATCTGCTGTAACTTCTATGTTTCAATCTTCCAGAGGTCTGTGTGCCAGACCACTGAACATATCTGGCTATTCTCAATGCCCTTTTGTCATATGACCCAGGTCAACATACCCTCATTCAGAGTGTCACTCTTCAACAACCTACCTCCACCTTTGCTCAGTGCCTGAAAATGGTGTCATTTAAGAACCTAAATACTACCTCCTTGACAAATTAGTATGTAAATGATCTTGACTGTGCTCTTATCTCTGAGTTATGCTACCCATTCGTGTCTTGCACTAATATTCTCATTTAATTCTTGCTCTTCAATACCTGTACTCAGATATGTTGTTCCTCTGACTGTACTTTTACTCCCTATCACTGTCACTGGGCCTTTTGAAAGCAGACAGGTTGCTCATATGCCTTTCAGTATAACACATAAATGAAATGAAATAATTTCTACTCGTGTCCGCGACCCAAGTCGGTATGCAGAAGAATCATTCCCAGTTCACCTTATTAATTCCTTTGAGGAATTTGAAGATCATTCATATCCCCTCTCCATGCTGACTATCAAGGTACATATTTAGTCCAGAGGCCTCCTCATGGATCTGCCCTGCTGTCAGATCATTTTGGTCACTCTGCTCTGCCAGCCTAGCCTTATTATTCATTCCCTGAGATGAGGACTCCAGAACTGGGCACAACCTCTAGGTGAGGCCTCACCAGGATAAGAGAGAAATGTAACTGCTTCTTCCTATCAGTCCCCTCTGGATTCATCCCAGCATCTGTTGACTGCTGTACAGTAGGCCTTGATGCACTGACTCTTTTGTTTAGGGACTGATAATAACTCCTAGATCCCGTCCTCATCTGTAGTGTAGTCTCTCTCCACCATCCAGTACTCTGTCTTGGGTTCTTTTCCCTAGGTACATTACCTTTTTGTGATGCTTGCATGCATGTGCAAGGATCAACATCAGCTTTCTTCACAAGCAGATTGTGGAGGGCAGCAGTGTTGGGCCAATGGCAGCAGTCCATTTTGACTGGTCTCTCCGCACCAATAGAGAACATCTGTTAATGACGGCAGTTAATGAGACACCCACTAGATCAAAAGTGAGCATGTAATCGGGAGTGCCCGTCACTGCGCATCAGCTGTTTTGCTGTAGGCAGTCACTTACTGCATAGTATGCTTGGTTTCTCATGCTGTTTATTTTCCAAGGCGTGGTCAGAAGTTCAGCTGTGCTGGGCTTGCCCTCGTTATCCAGAAGCAGCATTTTTGTCAATCACCACCATTCACCACCTGCAGCTGATTTTTAATTTTTTCAATATTCTTAACCTTTTCCTCACCTGCTTGCTGTGTGACAGAAGTGAAACTACACCCCCAGACCCAAAAAAGCACCAGTGGCTGATGGTTCCCAACTGACCCCTTCCTCAGCTAGACTTTTCAGCTCTGGTCTGCCTCTGGACCACACACTCGTGATGGGCAATCCTCCAAGGCCAGAGGTGTAGCTAAGTCCTGAGGGCCGAAATACGGTGGCAGACTGGCGCAAACTACCTGTGTTGTGTCGGTCAGGACCCTGCAGAAAGGCCCAATGGACTTTACAAGAGGGACATCAGGACAGGGGATGAGCATAGTGAGACAGGCTGTGGACCACGTAACAAATGGTTGACAATCGTGCTGATGGGTGGTGGAGGTCCCGAAGTCAATCTCTCTCTTGACGATTGAAAAAGAAAAAAAAAAAGCAGTGACAAGAGGGGACGGAGAGAAAGAGAGACTAGATAGGCCAGAGGTTGGATAGCCATATTTGTTAGAAATGAAATGTACAGAGATGAAGGAAGAGGAAGGAGGTGAGAGAACAGTAAGATGTAAGGCAGAGGAAGAAATGGAATATAAAGGCTCAATAGGAAAGTGCTTGGCATCAAGAGGCGGAGTGAAAGTGGAGGAGCACTGTGAATGGGAAGAGGCAGTGCAATACAAAATGGCAGAGGAAATAGGTCTAGTCTGACAGTTGAGAATTGGGAGCACCACTATAGACTACATCCATAACAGTACCCTGGTTGTTGCAGTCTTGCAGGCATGGCACTGAGAAGACTGGTGTTGGCATTAGAGCCCCAGACCAAAATATAATTTGAGGCAGAGCCCCATCCATTATTCTGTACCTGAGGACATCTGTCTGCGACACAGGGGCCTTGGGTGCAGGTGGCATAAACAACACAGTCGACACGATGGAGTGGGATGAGCATGGCCATAATTGCCTGGTGTTGCTTGGATGGCTGAGGAAAATGATGCTGAGACCAGAAGTCAACAGCCTCGTTAGTGTCCCCAGATTCCATTTAATAACCTCTTTCCTACTTGACCTTCTTGTGAATTAGCATGGACTGGCTGTATACTGACCAGCTGAACCATTCCTAGATTTCTTCTAATATAATGCCATTCTTTGTCAGATCACCTGTAACTTTCAGGTTAACAATAATAGATGACGCCATATTAGCCACACAGTTCCGTCACAGTGTACGGTTGTAAGGCAATGCATAATTATTTTAAAGGATATGTTTATTAACATTCAGCACCGGGAATGGTACTGCAATTTGCTGTAGATTTTCCACCCCCTTGCAAAACAAATTCTTATGATGCCCAAAGCTAGATGCTTCATTGTTGTTGTCAAATACTGTTATTAGTGATGTTTTTGGAAAAAAGGCATTTAAGTCAATTCAGCAGTAGCATAGTCTCCGAATTACATGGTTGTCATGGAGATGGGTACAGTTAGCTGGTAATATAACTACATCTGGACTAGAAGAAGGCTACAACTGACGAATGGTTTTGTTGTATATCTGTCTACTTTACTTTGTTCAGCTTTCCATAACAATTAAAAAAGGGACAGTATCTTAATAGGCTTTACAGTGTCAGACCTTATTTACATGTATTATCTTAATTGTAGTATAATTACTCCCAGACAACTATTTTATGCAGATCCTGAAGAAGAAAAAAGTAAACAGGATCAATACAATAAAGTCAGTACTTTTGAATCATTTGCAGAAAATAACACATGCCATATTGCAGGGTAAATGTAAGTAGTTTAATAGATTTATAGATTCATAAGTGTAACGACGAAAAGGACCGACAAAACCCAAAGTCTTCCCATTTGTCCAACTATCTGTGGACTAGACCCCACCTAAACACTCATGGTTGTCCCATGCCTTTGAATCCTCAATTTTCAACTACCCCAAGCTGCCTCCAGGAGTCATTCCCTTTACCACCACTCTCTGAAATAATATTTCCTAATGTTACCCTAACTCCCACCACCACCCACCTACAGGCCACATGCCCCTCGTCCTCTGATTACCCTTCATCTGAAGTCTCCACTAGTACCCTGTTTTTTACCATAAGGGTACTTGAGGTCTCAATCATACCCCTCCCTCCCTCCTCTGTTCCAGGAGTATTGTCAGATCATTCCTTTCTTCATAAGTTGGTGGATCAACTCTTTTATTATCTTTGCCTCTCCTCTGAACCCACCCAGCCTCCCCATCGGAGGTAGCCTCAGAACAGACTCCCTCAAATGCAGTCTAACCAGATGGATGTACATAGGTACTATGTGTCCTATTTCTATAGTTATCCTCCTCGATACATCAACATTCACTCCCCACCACTGCCCTCCTGCACTGCTTTCCACTTCAAGTTCCTAATTCATTAAAAGATGTTCACTAAATGTGAACTGTTCTATCAGATATTGTCTTGTCAGAGATCTTTGTTTTCTGAGCAGTGGTTTCATTGCTATAATAAATACAATAATAGAAGAAAACATCTGTAACAAGGATATCATGTTTTCAAGGTGTTCTGGTGATATCTTGGACATTAGGAAGCTTGGATGGTTTATGGTGTCACCAGAACCCTGAGACAGAATGGCAGGACTATTTCTAGTTTCTGTTGTTTTCTATTACTACTAAAGAATGCTTTTTTTTTTTTCATGTCAGTTCACCTTTCTAGGTTCTAATGCATCTTGGCAGTGCATTGAAAATCAATAAAATAAACATTCCCTCTGCCCTCCTTTATGACATCACAGTGCTGTAATAATAATAATAATTTGTTATATAGCGCTTTCAAAATATCAATGAACAGATTAATAACATAAATTCAAATACCATAAAAAATAAAAACATATAAACACATCATAAAATACATCATAAAACATAATAAATGCAATAAAAATCCATCCAATTCAACTAACTTAATTCTCCAAAAGCCCTTTCCATAGAAAAGTTTTAATTCTTAAATATCTCCGCAGTAGTCCAGCATGACCTAGTAAAGAATTCAAAGAGTAGAACGCATGAGAAATGCTCTACTGCCAAGTTTTAAACTCACTCTTGGAATCTCCAGCAACCCATATCGGCCAGCGGAGCGTTGGCCAGGGCAATAAGACAGGAGGTCTTTCAGACAGGATGGACTTTGGTTGCGAAGGGCTTTAAAGTCAATAAAATGCTTTAAGGTGATCGCCACCATACAGGCAGCCAGTGCAGTTTGCGCAACACAGGGTAATATGACAGGACCTACTGTCAGTAAAACCTGGGCTGCATTCTGCACCAGCTACAGGTGGCAGTTCAACCCCGAAAGCCCAAAGTAAGGGCGTTGCAGTAGTCCAGGTGCGAGGACACAAAGCGTGGACCAGCGTTGGCAAGAGTCAGATGGAACAAGTGCTAACCTGGAATATTCCTAAGATGGTAAAAGGAATGACGACGGCACCTGAGATTAAAAAATCAGCTTATCATCAAAAAAAACCCAAGGTTCGCACCCGTTCAGAAGTCGGCAATGACCGCCCCAAGAAAATTCAGAGACGCACCGTACCGACTCTCAATCTGAAACCCGGATCCAACAAAACTCAGTCTTCTCTGATTCAACTTTAACCAACTAGAATCCAACAGTCTTGGTTCCCTGAACATTGTTAAACACAGAAAGCTCCATCTTGTGGGTGCAAAGACAGGTATAGCTGGTATCATCTGCATAACAGTGAAACCTCATCCCATACCATTTATAATGTTTCCAGGGCAACAGATACACTGCAAATAACATAGGTGACAGCACAGAACCTGAGGCACTCCACACAACAAAAGACTGGGCACAGAAAAATCGACACAACTCTTTGTGATCTCCCAATAAGAATGAAGTGAACCATTGCGGTTCTCGACATTCCGAAGATGCCACAAGCATACTAACAACACCACGTGATCCACAGTGTCAAAAGCGGAGGAAGATCAAGAGAACCAAGATGGGGCCTCTTTTGATCCCTCGCCCTCAGAAAATCATTAACACCGAACCAGCGCGCTCGGTGCTATGTACGACCAGACTGGAAGGATTAGCAGATACTATGGATGGTTAAGTCATCAATTGAGCAGCTACAACCTTTTCAATAACCTTCCCAATAAAGGGAAGGTTAGCGATAAGTGTAGCTTGAACAACAGTCTGGGCCTAATGCAGCTTCATTCAGAGAAATCACCACCGCCTCTTTCGGGAATGAAAACTCACCTGACTCCAGGCACCAGCTATTTAGCAAAACCGACCAGACATCACACAACCCAAAATTGGGTAGTCAGTCAGGATCAAGCTACAGCTTGTGGGTGCCACTATGGATGCCTCAATATCCCCGAACTCAGGTTGATAAAGACTCCCAACTGTGTTCTCGCACGTCCCTACAACACCATGAAGTTATTGAACACAGGTCCGCTCATGTAACACATAGTTGCAAAATGGCGAGCTCGCCACCTCTGTTGCAAAAGGCTTTCGAACTTGCAGACAGGCTGGGTTACACATTTATCTACAGTTAGAAACAATGGGCAGTCAATTCTGACAACTGCAATCTCCTGGACAGGAACTCTGCCTTCTCAGGTGATTGCAGATTGATAACATAATATTCTATCAATCTAGCGGTCAACAAGGCGGATCTCGTAACAATGCTATAACATCATTTTCTCACATCTCCTCAAGTCCCATCAAACCAAAGGGCCCTGGGTGAGAGGAAAAGAAATTCGACAGAACAATAAAATCCAGGGCAACCGTGGTGGCCTCGTATAGACCAACACCAGTGCCTCTGTGTTACTGCTCACAACAGCCGGGATGATAGGTCAGGACCGCAGCTAGGCCTTGTGAATAACATTCCATAATGGCGGTACTGAACCATCTCCACAGGATGGCCTCCTAATGGAGTGCAAAAACTGAACCTCACGGTGTAGTGGTCAGACAAACAACTGGTTCACCCCGTAAGATGCATCAATCCCTAGAGGAAGACTAAGTCCAGAGTGCCCAGATTTATGTGTAGCAATGGAAACTACCTGTAAGGCCAAAGACATTAGTGGAGAGTGATTACAAATGTGAGAGTTCATCATCGGCCCAGCATTGAAGTCTTAGCACCATCAATCTGGGCGACTCAAATGCTCGAAGAAGTCTGCAACTTCCTGTAGGCGTTTCCATCATTCGCCACCTGCACAATTGAACCTCAAGACTCAACCTCCCATCTGCCACACTTGTGAGACCCAACTCAGTCTTAAAACAGACTGCAACCCCCTCCCTGATGTCCAATCCCAGGCGGTGTATCACGAGTACCGGCGGTCATAACCTCTACTATAGGCCAGAATTTTCATCAGCGGTCTCTGATACAACCAAGGTCAGCCGGCAACAGTCAACAATAATAACCGTCTTGTTCCTAACAGACCTGGCATTTGCAAACACCACCAAGCTGGACAAACCTCGGAGGTTGTCAGGCCATCTGCCCTAAGAAATCAGTAGTGCCCTTGGGTATGGATACCAGACAAGACCAACCCCAATCTGGGTTCCATTTCCCCAAGCACCTTCTGGACAACAACATACGATGGCCCGCTCATTCATCCTCCTGTTAGTACCCCACCCCCTCACTCTCCCCGGCAATCCCTAATCTCTACACGCTAATGTCAAATTGTGGGGAGGAGTACAAAGGGCAGAAGGCGAGGAGGATGAATAGTGCACCACCATGGGGAATAGTGGCCAGCACATGTCGCTGCTTAACTAAAATTAAACACAAAAATACATAAACAAACCAAAAATTCAATCTAACCTGAACTAACAAAAAACTAAATTAAATATACAATTTAATATATAAATATAAACAAAACAAATAATACATTTCCTTAATCCCTCCTCCCGGTCCTCTACACACGGGGAATGAGAATCAATGCTCTCACTGCCAAACCAGCATAGATATACAATTCTAAACAAAAGAAAAATAACTCCCAAATTCTCTCAAAGGAAAACAGTAGCAGTCTTTCTCCTGTTGGAGAAAAACACAAACTAATACAATCAAAATAAACAAAAAAATTAAACAAACAAAATGTAGGGCAGGGTCCTCTCACCACCCGGGAGTCCAAAACAAAATCCGGAAGCGGACAGCAGTCAGCAGCCTCTTGCAGTAGATCCAACAAACGCGGCAACAGTCTGTCATAAACTGCACTTGTGAGATCAGCTTGGGACCATACCTCTCAACTGTCTCTGTTTGCAGGGATGTCCCTGATTTTGCCTCACAATTTTCCTCCATCCCTCGTAAAATTTATGTTTTTGTGACAGAAGAGGGGATTAGAATCACAAAACAATGTCAAACTTTAAAGATTCAGACTTATTCTTCTTCAGAAAATGCATCTTAACACAAATCCTTTTATTCTATCAGCATTCTGAATGAATAGTATCAATTTTAAGATCGTCCTGATTCTGGGTCTTCATCCAGATTTTAAACATTGTCCTGATTGGAAACCAAGAGGCTGAGGCATGATGAGACAGTCAGCTTTTTTTTTTAACACTTTCCTTTATACCCCCCAATTCCAATCCTACAGACCTCTGTTCATCCCAGGTCCTCCACAGATTCTGCCTAGAGTGCAGGCTTACTCTTTCCCTCCTCTTATTCCTTCTCCTTGGAATACTGTGAGTCTGTCCTGTGGGTAGGCAATCCAGTGGATCGGTCGTCATCTTGGCCTAGGAGGTATGTTTTGTTTCTCTGGTCACTTCTCCAAGGGTGGCAGCATGTGATGTCAGGCACGGCATGCTGCGTATGTCACAGACAATACACAACATCCTCCTTCCCCACTCTGGAAGAGCTGCCTGTGCACCCCATGCTTCCACCAGCACAGGTGTTGGGGTCACGGTGTTGTGAGGTCCAGCGTCGCGCCTCAACCCTCCGCCACCAGGCAGCCGAGACAGTCTGGTTTAAGGAACTCTATGAAATATATGCTGCAGTTTGGAATTGTAGTGGATCAACAACAGAAAAAGGTTAACGCCTCTCAACATTCAATGCACTATAAATTGACATTATTTTAATAGGCAATGCTTTTAAAATGTGTGCTGTTTGTTCTGGGTCTCCCTTTGGACGTATTTGAGCAGAGCAGTTTGCCTGAGTATAAATACAGTTTTTGGTCTCTGGAGAAATGTTTCAAGGCCGTATTCGAACTGGTGCTTTCACTTAAGGAACATACATGTTGTATTTCACATTTTTAATATAGTTGAAATTAAGACAATCTGGTCTGTTTCTAATACTGCCAGTATATTGGTTGTGTGTTTATTTTGTAATGAAGATTGTTGTTTTCGTATTCAAGTCCTCGTATGCTTTTCAGCAATACTCTGCATGCCACAAAAACACCTTGCTTCAGTAGCGGCATTAACCAGCATGCCACTATGCACAAAACATCCGCTGCAAACAAGACACCCGTCATGATCAGCTGTGTTTGTGGGGTGGTCCCTGACTACAACAACAATTACAGCTGGTTTCATTCATTCGGATAAATCCTATCGCTGAGTTGCAAGGCAGGAGATTCAAGTATGCATGTCCTCACCAGTAAAACTGACAGGGCAAGACGTGAGCCGAGACCACAGTGAAAATTGACATTTCAGTGCAGTTTGCCTGTGGAAAAATAAGTTTCAAAAACAACTTTTTTTTCCCGATGCCAGCTACAGACACCAACTTTTATAAATCGAACTATAAACTCCTATTCTGCTTTAATAACTTGTTCTGTTTCAAATCTCCAACAAAACAAGAAAGCAGATCCTACAAAAATATAGCACAGTACCCAAAAGGTGATCACAACCCTCCCTCGCTGGGGGGTCCTTCCTGCTTCAGTGGCTGTCCAGCTCCTCCTTGTCCTGCAGCACTGCTCTCTCTTTGGGACTCGGCTCCTGCTCTAACTAAGGTGGATTGGGCCTCATTATCCTACAGCTCTGTTGCTTCCTGCATCTAACACTTTGACTGGGTGCTGAACCACAGTAGCTCTGTATTTAGTAGTCTCAGCCCCCTCCACGTCAAAGCCTTTTGGGGCCTTACTGTACATTAGCTCGGGTAGATGAGGAGGTACACCTATCCATTCCCCTTGTCCTGAGGCTTCTACGTTTCATCCCAAGGGCTCCTCAATCCACACAGCAGGTGCAGCCTGAGCTCTGTACAGGCTAAGGTAATGGCATCACCTGGCATCTTTACTTTTATTGCGGAGACTCACTACCAGCGGGTCACAGCCCAAGCTCCGTCAGACTGGGAGTAGTGAGCATCACCCATCTTTACTTTTATGCGGTGACTAGCGGCAGGAGCCTGGGCTCTATACAGGCTAGGGTAGTGGCATCACCTGGCATCTTTACTTTTATTGGGTGACTCGCGGGTAGCAGCCTGGCTCCGTACAGGCTGAGTAGTGAGCATTGCCTGGCATCTGCTTTTTATTGGGGGACTCACACTGCCAGCAGCAGGTCGCAACCTGAGCTCCGTGCAGGCTGAGGAGTGAGCATCACCTGGCATCTTTACTTTTATTGGGACTCACCACCAGCAGCCCAGAATAGTCATTTTATCAGTTGAACTCAGGACTCTGAGCTGTGGCCCGATCTGTTAGTTGTAAATAATAATAATTGATGTAATTCACATTATTACGGGCCTTACATGAGACTAAGTGACTCAAACAAGAGTTTTACTTGTTTTACAGGACGGCACATTGAGCAGGAACTTTATATTACTAGCCAATTCATTGTTACATACATACAGCTGCTGTTTGCGACCTCATGCTGCCTCTCAAGCTCTGAATGCCCAGTGCCTCAGGTTCCAGGGCTCCTGTTTAGTTAGCATATTCCGCTTTCTCCTTTGTAGTCTCCATTACTCTGGCATCTGCCTCCCCACTCTGCCATCGCATCTAAATGATCCTGTCCCTCCTCCCCACCCATCAGGTTGTCTTGGCAGGAATGTTGTCATTCAAACACAGTTACACATGACCTCTCTGATTGCAACCACCTTTATACTTTCCTCACAGGCTCTCCTCAGACACAGAGTTCTTGGGAGGTTGAGAGGTAGTTCATGGGGCCAGGCCCACCATTCTGGGCCTGTACAGCCCCCGAGCCCCACTCCTTTCCTGTGCCCTGCCCCCATCCCATACATGCACCCTACTAACCTCCTCCTGTATTAAGAAAGCATGCAGTCTGCCAGTTATAGCTTTTTAAATCATGCGTGACAGCATTGGTGTTGGTTCTCCACTGAAATGAATCTGACTGAGCCTGGAACAAGAACTTAAGTAAATACAGTACTACTGCCGTATTCATTTCTGTGAGGACAGGGACATCTCACTAAACACACACTTCTGATACTCTGATTTGCAAACAAATTAACAACAGCTTTTCTGGAGCTCTGGTGAGAGAGAAAGAGAGGCAATCATGGGACACCAATAAGTTACCACCGTCATTTTTTTTTACCTGGTGATCAGGTTTCAGGATCCCTATCAAATCAGTTTTGCTCTGTTAGTTTGACACATCCACAAAGATTAATATAAGCTAGCCAGCCTTAGGTGATCCCATCCTAGGTAAAATGGCTGGACAACAGGATGCAGAGGAATAGTAAACTTGAGTACTCTGAAAAGTTTCTAGCAGGGTACCAGGACAGTACTAGGACGGTCCTCTTTAATGTCTTTATAAGTGACATTGCAGATGAACAGAAGGAAAAGTATGTCTCTTTGCAGATGACACAGAGATCTGCAACAGAATTAATCAGAAATGTAGAAAAGGATGCAAAGGACAGCAAGTTGAAGGAATGGTTAAATATGGCAGCTTGGTTCATGCAAAAGTGCAATATGCATCTGAAACAAACCCAGGGAAGAGTACAATGGGGTGAAATACTAACAACAACAAAATGGAAGAGACCTGGGAGTAAAAGTATCAGTTACCTAAAGTGAGCAAGCAGTAGCAGGAAGGCAGTAAGAAGGGCTGGCAGGATACTGGGATGCATGGGAGGCATCCCAGTGAAAACAGGAAATTGTTATCCTGTACAGACAGTTGGTGAGAACCCATCCCGAGAACTACACGTGCAGTTCTGGAACCCCATGACGCAGGACATAGACAGATGGAGGTTATCTAGGGAGACAACTAAATTGCAAGTCTACACAGAAGACATAAGAGAGATTAAAAGAACATATATGTATACCCTCGAGAGAGAAGGAAGATGGGGACATGATAGAAATTCAAGGCCTCAGGGAATCAACAAGTCAAGAGGTAGCATCTTCAGAAAAGAGATGTGCAAAACAAGGGGGGCACAATTTGAAGATGAGGACAGCTCAGAGGTAAGTAAGTATTTTTCATGGAAGGTTGTGGATACATGGAACAACCTTCCTGATGAGAGTAGTGAGTCAAAAACGGGGAAATTCAGGAATGCATGGGACAGACATAAAGCCAATTCTAGTGGGGGTGGGGAAGTAGGCTGTAGGTTAACTAGGATCACAGCTTATCCATTAGGTAGGAAATGAGCGAACTTGGTGAGCAAACAGTCATATCTGCCATCAGATTCATGTTTCTGTTTCTGGTCCGTCTTTGAGCCATTTGATGCTCACATGCTTCTGTGTAACCCTAGGTGAAACTGTCCAGGGCTACCCTGCATAGCAGCTGGTAGCAGGTTAAGGGGCCTGAGTTCAAACGGGTGCCTCCACCCGGAGATCAAGTTGATATGGTCAAGCTAACCTGGGCCACCAGCCAAGACACAACACCCTCTTTCCCTAGTGGCCTAACAGACAATAATCATACAATACCCTAATACACCACACAATCCCACTGTTTGCACTTCCACTAGGGCTGATTCCTCTGGCTCAGCCTGAGGACTAATAAAACAAGGTTATGCAATAAATAGCAACAGAACAATGCTGAGCACAAACTGGAACCACAGTTGGGTTACATGCAGAAAAGTTAGATCTGATTTATTCAAGGACTTGAATAGGAAGAACAAATCAGTTAGTGGCTTAAAGTTATATCATCGAGCAGTTATGCATAGCTTTGGCCCCGACACAGTCACACCTCTGAAACCAGTTGGAGAAAAATGGGCTAGCCAGGAATGTTGTCAGGTTGCAGCTGTTGGGGCCTGTGATGGAAAACACAACATGCACAGTACAATATTTGTAATCGAACCGAACTCAGTTCATAAAAAACAAAACAACAAGACAATCAGATGACACACTCAGATTAAGCCGTTGTTGCAGGGAGCTACTTTGGTATTTTCTCATGTTACCCAAGACTGGACACAGGCTGGACTAAAATCGAGACTGCAGGTGGTTGATCTGGAATGCCAGGAGAAGCAGGGCTCACATGAGTCGCAGAGGAGTCATTCCTGTTCAAGCGTGGAGCAGGGGGGTTAATCCCCAGGCAGATCTCTCATCGATGGCTTCTCTGTGCAGTGGGTAGTCTGACTGGGCCAGACTGCATGGAGACAAATTCAGATGCAATCTGTTTCGGGCTGGATACAGCTTCCAGCAAGCAGAACACAGTTCACACAGTGGGGAACTAACTCACAACCCACTAGCAGCTCATAGCACATTTACACGTACCGGAATTCTACTGTACTAGGCAAAGCGCTCCCACAGTACTGTCCTTAAAGTCTCTGCACACACCGGGAGCTTAGGGGTAGCTGGAACTCCTGACAGGCCGATTGCATTCAGCAAAATCTTCGGTCTTTTTCAGGTTGAGCCTGGTCCACTTCAGTAGCTTACTTTAGTCACACAAACTTGGATTTAGCCCAAAATAATGCTCTTCTCTCCCTTTCAGGAGCAGCAGCAGACATGCAAGCCAAAAACTCAGCCCTTTCACAGTTTTCCCATGCAAATCCTCTCAGGATTGCTGCCCAAACTACACTTGAGCTCTTCTCATTTCACTTCCCAGCTCAGAACTAACCAAAAACTGCAAGCCGCCCAGGACTTCCCCAAGATCCAAAAGATTTGGTTTGCTTATTTGGCTGTCAGTCAAAGCAAGAGCTCCCCCTTCAGTTGCAATAAAGGCACACAAAGTTCAAAACTACAATTCCTACAGATTTTGACTTCAGACAGCTCCTGTAGTCTGACTACATTTTAGGTCCCACCAGAACTGATTGGTCCAATTTGCAGTCCAGGACCAAGATAGTGGAGACAAACAAAACAGTCCTTGCTGCAAAGAAAGCATGTTAGACAAACTACATTACCATTATCACTCTAAATGATTTTCAGCAAATAGTTACATCTTTCAACAGAGCTCCCTCTCAGATTACGTAGGCTGCAAACAGGCAGCTCTTAAAGAGACAGTACACAGAGGCTATACAGACTCTGGTAATCACATTTAAACTGCTAAAACGCAGGACACCAGCCTGGCAGTGAGCATTTAGGCAAGCTCAAGGAAGACTTTTTGGGAACCCCCATTTGTAGGGGGGGGGGTTACATTTGAAACAGATTTTGTCATATCATTCATTGTTTCAACTACATGTCCAGGATTCAAACACGTTCTCTTATCAATATAGCCCTTTGTTTGTGAAAGCAGTCAACCTGGGAGGTGTAAAGTATGGCCATTAACACCATTAGCACTTACTTAACCTAATCTTTTCCACTGCAGCAAAGCTGCCCCCACCTTTTGTAACAGTAACAGAGCCAGTTGTCTTCCACTTTCATTTGCTGGTGAACATTTTATCTCTTACAAAATTTAGGCATAAAGTATGGGCCCCCAAGGTGCAGGGGCACAGTTTGCAATAGCTAAGGCTGGCTCTGCTCATGCACAGACCTTCTCCAGCCCACCCCAATGGCTGCCCTGACCACAAGAGAAGAACTGTTCAAGGTATAGAAACTCCATGCTTCACAAGTACACACTGCCATTACCCAGGCCAAGCTACGTTGCATTTTCTATAGGCAGACTGGCCTGATTGTACACCTATGGCTGCTGCTTTGCCATTGTGGTGTATCTCATCATCCTGGGCTGCTGCTGCAACATTGTGCTGTATCCCACCCTCCCCACACCCACCCAGCAGCTGCAGCTGTGGCATTGTGGTGTATCCCATCATCCTGGGCTGCTGCTGCAACACTGTGCTGTATCCCACCCTCCCCTCACCCTCCCAGCAGCTGTTGCTGTGACATTGTGGTGTATCCCACTCATCCTGGGCTGCTGCTGCAACACTGTGCTGTATCCCACCCTCCCCACACACTCCCGGCAGGTGCTGCTGTGGCATTGTGTGTATCCCATCATCCTGGGCTGCTGCTGCTACTGTGCTGTTATCCCACCTCCCCACACCCACCCAGCTGCTGCTGCTGTGGCATTGTGGTGTATCCTACTATCCTGGGCTGCTGCTACACTGTGCTGTATCCCACTCCCACACACCCAGCAGCTGCTGCCTGTAGCATTATGGTGTATCCCATCATCCTGGGCTGCTGCAACACTGTGTATCCCACCCTCCCCACACCCACCCGGCAGCTGCTGCTGTGGCATTGTGGTGTATCCCATCATCCTGGGCTGCTGCTGCAACACTGTGCTGTATCCCACCCTCCCCACACCCACCCGGCAGCTGCTGCTGTGGCATTGTGGTGTATCCCACTATCCTGGGCTGCTGCTGCAACACTGTGCTGTATCCCACCCTCCCCACCCACCCAGCTGCTGCTGCTGTGGCATGGTGTATCCCATCATCCTGGGCTGCTGCTACACTGTGCTGTATCCCAACCTCCCCACACCCACCCAGCTGCTGCTGCTGTGGCATTGTGGTGTATCCTACTATTCTGGGCTGCTTCTGCAACACTGTGCTGTATCCCACCCTCCCCACACCCACCCAGCTGCTGCTGCTGTGGCATTGTGGTGTATCCCATCATCCTGGGCTGCTGCTGCAACACTGTGTTGTATCCCACCCTCCCCACACCCACCCAGCAGCTGTTGCTGTGGCATTGTGGTGTATCCCACTATCCTGGGCTGTTGCTGCAACACTGTGCTGTATCCCACTCTCCCCACACACACCCGGCAGCTGCTGCTGCTGCTGCTGAGGCATTGTGGTGTGTCCCATCATCCTGGGCTGCTGCTGCAACACTGTGCTGTATCCCACTCTCCCCACACCCACCCGGCTGCTGCTGCTGTGGAATTGTGGTGTATCCCATCATCCTGGGCTGCTGCTGCAACACTGTGCTGTATCCCACCCTTCCCACACCCACCCGGCTGCTGCTGCTGCAACACTGTGCTGTATCCCATCCTTTCCACACCCACCCAGCTGCTGCTGCTGTGGCATTGTGGTCTACAATGTACCAAATAACATTTTACATTACTGCAATGTGGTTCTCCTCCCCTCCCTGTTCTTTCTCCCCCCTCCACTTTCCCCTCCACACCCACCTCTCTCACCTGTCAGCTAACAAATCCCCCAACTCTCGCCTGACTTTCCTCTCCTTCTACCCTATCCATCTAACCTTGGCCACCTTGTGCATTCATACACCCCACCCCTACTACCCTGCTTGCTGCCTTACAATTGTCCAAGTTCACACTCATGTTACTACCCCCAAGTCACCCCCTCCACATCCAACATCTTTAAAATGGACACATACTGTCTAAACTACTGATCATCCTACTACTGATCACAGCTGGTGATATCGAACTTAACCCTGGACCTACTCCCCTCCCCACACACCTCCCAAAAGAACTAAAAATCACACACCTTTATATCCAAGCCTACTCCCAAAAACAAGAGAGGCAGTGTGAGAAGGTAGCACTAAAAGCCAGTGGCATGCTGGAATACATAGGGAGGGGTATCACGAGCAGAAAGAGGAAGGTGGCATTGCCACTGTACAGGGCACTGGTCAGGCCCCACCTGAAATACAGTGTCCAGTTTTGGAGAACCAATCTCTGAAAGGACAGAGACTGGAAGGAAGCAGAACAAAGAAGAGCGTCAAAAATGATTGAAGGATTGCACCAAATGCCATATAAGGACAGGTTTAAAGAACTAAACATGTACTCACTGGAAGCGGGGGGAAGAGGTGATTGAAACCTTCAGATACATCAAGGGTGTAAATAAAGTACCGGTGCAGAAACTCTTTCAGTTCAAGGAAAACAGAACCAGGGTACATACCTTGAGACTGAAGGGGAGGGGGAGAGTTCAGGATGAATGTAAGGAAGTCCTTCTTTACCGAGGGGTAGTTGACACCTGGAACAGCCTACCCTCTGAGGCCGTGGAAGCTAAAACATTCAGGGGTTTCATGACAGCATGGGGTAGACACAGAGGACTCTGGCTCCATAAAGGCAAAGAGGGAAGGGTTAGAAAACTTAAACATGGGCAGACTAGATGGACCTCGAGATCCCCTTCTGCTGTCACCTTCTGTGTTTCTGCGTAATAACCCTCCTCCTGCCACTCATACAAGACATACTCCCAGATGTTTTAGTCCCCTCAGAAACTATGCTCTCTCACAAAATACCCAACAACAGCCTCATCATTCCCGGCTACACACTTATGCAGCAAGATTGACCCAGAAAAGACAGAGTGTAGCTACTGCATGTACTTATCTACCAACCTGTCCTCCCCCTCTCAACACAAACTCCTCCTTATCAAGCTTCTCCCTGCCATACGCATTCCTTGTATTCATAGCTGTCACATATTGCTGCCCTGGCTTCTCTGCATCTACAGTACATTAACCGAACTCATGACAAACATTACCACTCACTCCTCCTCCAGGGAACTAGATATTCTGGTTGTTACAAACCTGGACTGACTCTCTCCCACTAACTCCAAAACATGCTCAAAGGTAGAATCACTAACCCTAACCCAACTACTCCAACTAGACTAAACTCCAGATCACTCAGCCACACGCACCCCATTAGACTGGGCCCTCACCTCACATCCACGTCGCATCATTGATTTTTGCACCCTGCCAGACTCTGAGTGCCCCGTCACATGATTTATTGCATCTGCAAAGTCCACTGACCTGAAGCACTCCCAAACGTATTCCTTTATAATCATTTCACTCACTAAACCTTCCCCCCATCATAGATTGTATCACATTCATATCTCTCCATGTTCTGTCTATGATCTCGCCACTGTATTTTCTCCATGTTAACCTATTTTCCTCTTTACTTTAACAGGTATGACAGGATACTGACTCCTTCCCCATTAGATTAAGTATCACTCTGCATTTAACCTGCTATGTCCTTCCTTTTTGCTCCCCAAGAATTATGAGTCCTTTGTGATCCCTTTCCTATAATTTATTTTACTGGTCTGACAGACACCGTCCCTTCAAGATTCCTACCTCAGGCTCCATATTACTCGGGTAAGAGACTCTAGACATATTACCTATTTGGCTACTGTGTCAATTATGACACCAACACTGTTGGCGTAGAGCTCAAGTTATGCTACTTGGACAAATCAGCCTTTCAGTTATTTTTTTATTAGTTTATTTCCATTGGGGTGTTTTATAGAAACATAGAAACATAGAAGTTGATGGCAGATAAGGACTGCAAGGCCCATCCAGTCTGCCCATTTCTTTTTCTACCTTATAAATGTGCCATCGGCCTTTGCTCTGTCAGTGGCCTATCTATTCATAGTCATTTGTATTGCTCCCTTATGCCTATCCCATGCCTGTTTGAAGCTGTGTACTATATTCATAGCCACCACTTCTTGTGGTAAGCCATTCTATGCATCTACCACCCTTTCTGTGAAAAAGAATTTCCTCACATTACCCCATAATGGGGCCCCTCTAATCTCATGCTGTGTCCTCTTATCCTGCTATTTTTCTTATATTTAAACATGTTAGACTCTTTCACCTTGTTAATGCCCTTAAGGTGTTTGAATGCCTCGATCATATCGCCTCTCTCCCTCCTTTGCTCAAGGGTATACATATTGAGCTCTGTTAATGTGTACTCATATGTCTTCTGATGCAGTCCCTGCACCATTTTGGTTGCCCTTCTCTGGACTGCCTCAATTTGGTTAATGTCCTTGTGAAGGTGTGGCCTCCAATACTGCACGCAGTACTCCAGATGGGGCCTAACCAGTGTCTTGTAAGAGGATTATTACCTCCCTCATGACTTGTGATACCCCTACTAATACACCCTAACACCCCTAGCCTTACCTACTGCTTTAGAGGTCTGCTTGGATGATTTCAGGTCATCAGTGATGATGATGCCCAAGTCTCTTTCTTCCTTTGTGACTGCTAGCAGCTTCCTCCCAGCCTATAGGTGGCTTCAGGTTTCTCTTCCCTATGTGCATGATTTTGCACTTCTTTGCATTAAATCCCAGTTGCCACTCTTCTGACCATTTGCTAGTTTATCCAGATCTCTTCTCATTCTGCCCACCCATCTGGATCATCTACTCTGTTGCAGATCTTGGTGTCATCTGCAAACAGACAAGCCTTACCCTCTGTCCATCTGCAAGGTCACTAATGAAGATGTTGAAGGACTGGCCCCAGGACTGATCCCAGAGGTACCTTACTTGTGACTTTCATCTCTTCTGACTGTATACCATTTACCACACTCTCTGTTTTCTGCCCGTCCAACCAGTTTGCCACCCAGTTGACCAACTCTGACCCACCCGAGCCTACCCAGCTTATTTATCAATCTTCTATGTGGAACAGTGTCAAAAGTTTTGCTGAAGTCAAGGTAGGCAACATCAACTGCTCCCCCTTGGTCCACCACTCTGGTTACCCAGTCAAAGAAATCTATGAGATTAGTTTGACAGGACCTTCCTTTTGTAAACCCATGCTGTCTTGGATCCTGTGCACCTATGGATTCCAGGTGTTGCACTATCCTTTCCTTAAGGAGTGCCTCCATAATCTTGCCCACTACTGAGGTAAGACTGACTGGTCTGTAGTTCCCCGCCACCTCCCTGCTACCACTCTTGTGGAGTGGGATCACATGAGCCCTTCTCCAGTCTTCTGGGACCTCTCCTGTGCTCCGAGACTCACTAGACAGTTCTGCTAATGGCTCTGCTAGTTCCATCTTTAGCTCCTTAAGTACCCTGGGATGTATGCCATCAGGTCCCATTGTCTTATCCACCCTGAGCTTAGCAAGCTCTTGTAGGACCCTTTCTTTTGTGAAGGGAGTAGTGCTCACCTCCCTCCCCGTGTCCATGATGCTGAGCTGTGGGCCCTGCCTACCTTCTCTTCAGTAAATACTGAGCAAAAGTATCTATTTAGGATAGATGCCTTTACAGGGTCCTCCTCCTCACATGCTCCCTTTTCTCCATTAAGCTTAGCAATACCCCCTCTGGACTTTCTCCTTTCACCAATGTATCTATAGAAAGTCTTGTCATCTTCTTTTACTGTTCGTGCTAGTGTTTCCTCAGTTTGGGACTTTGCCTGCCTTACTGCCTTCCTTGCTTCCCTTAGGGCAGTTTGGTATGCCTCCCTATCTTCATCCCGCTGTGTTCCCTTATATTTCCTGAAGTCCAGCCTCTTGGCTCTGACCTTTTCTGCTACTGTATTTGAGAACTGAAGTGGTTTCCTTCTTCTTTTGCACTTCCTTTTCTGTCTAACACAATGGGATGTTGCTTCAAGTATTGTATCCTTAATGCTTGCCCACTTTGCCTGTACCCCCTCACCTGTGTTTCTTTTTGCCAGGGCTAGCTTAACTCTGTTAGCCATCTTATCAAAGTCAACTCCTCTGAAGTCCCATATTTTTGCCTTGGAATTGGATGATTTAGATGTAGTAGCCAAATTGAACCATACCTTGTGATGGTCACTGGCCCCCAGGTGACCTTCTACCTGGAGATCTATGATCCTTTCCCTGTTAGTCAGTACTAGATCTAGGGAGGCCCTTCCCCTGCAGGGAATCCACCATGTGTCTAGTTCTGGCAGATGTTCCTGCTGGTATTGACCAATCTGTATCTGGCATGTTGAAATCTCCCATTATCAGAACCTCCCATTTAGCTGTCATGTTTTGTATATCTTCTAACAGTAATGTGTCTATGTCCTCCCCCTGGTCTGGGGGCCTGTAGACAACCCCAGTATTTATGGCTGTCCCATTTCCTGTTTCCAGGGTGACCCACAGTTCTTCTCGCTCCTTATGTGTATTCTGAATTTCTGTAGCTTTGATATTTTCATTGACATACAGAGCCACTCCCCCTTTTGCACCTCGGTCTCTTCTGAACAATACATAGCCAGGTACTGAAGTCTCTCAAGTGTGGTTACTGGTAAACCACGTCTCACTAATAGCTACTATGTCCAGTTTAGCCTCTGACATTATTGCCTGCAGGTCTGGGATCTTATTTCCCAGGCTCTGAGCATTTGTGTACATGACTTTCCATTGGCCAGATTTTGGTGGGTTAGTTGTTGGGTGAGGTTTGGCATTACCCCAGTGCGTCGTATGGGGAGACAAACCTTTTTATGTTCGCTTGCGCGCATGCACAAGGAACGTTTTGGGAGAGTAGCACACTTTGGAGTTGTGACTCTCCCATCCAATGCACTGCTCCCTTGAGCAGGCGTGGTGGTCCTGCACCAATGGGTGCAGGAGCTCTGTATGACAGAGCACTGCATCACACCGTCCCCCCCTTGCATCACCCGCTCCCCCCTCACACGCATCACGCCACCCCCTCCAAAGCTTTGGTGCCACGCTGGGAGCCCAAGGGGGTGCCCAATCCCCCGTCAGCTCCATGGCCCCCCCAAGCCATCCTGCGTCCATGCTCATTCCTTTTATTTTGCCAACAGTGCCCAATCCCCCATCAGCTCCTAGGCCCCCCCCCAGCCATCTTCTGCCATGTCGTCATTTTTTTTTAAAAAACCTGTAAAATAAAAACGGTCCCATGGCGCATCTTTCAGCCCCCCCTACCACAACCCGCATCCACCCACTGCGCACCCAGCCTCCCCACACCCCCCAACCCATACTTACCTCTGGACTCCGGCGCGACGATCTTCGGTGGACCGGGAACACGTCTGCACTCTTCAAAGGCGACCACGAACTGAGGAAATGGTGGTAAGCTGTATAATGGGCTAGATAGGGGGGTTTCAACTTTAGTGCATATCTCAGGCATTTTTTGGAATTTTTGCACCAAATTTTCAACATGGGGTTTTTGGGACCCCTTCTCATGAATGATGTCACTGTCATGGCGTTATTCAGGCCCGAAGGGTGATTTCGCAGTCACTGTGCAGTCACTGTGAAATCACCCTTCAGGCCTGAATAGCACCATGACAGTGACATCGTTATGAAGGGTCCCAAACCATAATGGTGGTATAAAATCAAAATACTGTTTTCTGATGTGCATTGCGCGGTTCCTATGCAGGCTCGTAAGTTTGTAAATTTTCAATATTTTCACTCCAGATTTTCAACATTGCCATTTTACCACACCTCCTTATGAGCAGTATAGCTGTCATTTTTCACATCCTGCCCAAAACATGTTTCCGCCCATGTAGCACACAATGGCGCAGTCGGTGTGCAAAATCAATGTATGGGACACATTAAGAAAATCACAGTGACACTGTTCATGAGCAGAGGTCTTAAAATGGCTGTGCTAAAAATTTGGTGAACAAATTCCTAAAAATGACTGTTTTCGAGTCTGCATTCTGCGCGGTTCTCATACGCTTCAGTAAGTTTGCGAATTTTCAATATTTTCACTCCACATTTTCAACATTGCCATTTTACCACACTCCTTATAAGCAGTGCAGCTGTCATTTTTCACATCTTGCCCAAAACGTGTTTCTGCCCATGTAGCGCGCAATGGCACAGTCGCTGTGTGAACTCAGTGTATGGGACACATTAAGGAAATCACAGTGTCACTGTTCATGAGCAGAGATCTTAAAATGGCTATGTTGAAAATTTGGTGAACAAATTTCTAAAAATAACTGTTTTACCAGCGTGCGTTGTGCAGTTCCTATGCACTCTCGTTAGTTTGCGAATTTTCAATATTTTCACTCCAGATTTTCAACATTGCCATTTTACCACAACTCCTTATGAGCACTACAGCTGTCATTTTTCACATCCTGTCCAAACCGTGTTTCCACCCATGTAGTGCACAATGGCGCAGTCGATGTGCAAAATCAATGTATGGCACACAGTAAGACAATCACAGTGACACTGTTCATTAGCAGAGGTTTTAAAATGCCAATGTTGACAATTTGGTGAAAAAATTCCTAACAATGACTGTTTTACGAGTGTGCATTGCACAGTTCCCATGCACTCTCCTAGCTTTGCGAATTTTCAATATTTCCACTCCAGATTTTCAACATTGCCATTTACCACACTTCCTTATAAGCAGTACAGCTGTCATTTTCACATCTTGCCCAAAGCGTGTTTCCACCCATGTAGCGCCAATGGCACAGTCGCTGTGTGAACTCAGTGTATGGGACACATTAAGGAAATCACAGTGTCACTGTTCATGAGCAGAGATCTTAAAATGGCTATGTTGAAAATTTGGTGAACAAATTCCTAAAAATAACTGTTTTACGAGCGTGCGTTGTGCAGTTCCTATGCACGCTGTTAGTTTGCGAATTTTCAATATTTTCACTCCAGATTTTCAACATTGCCATTTTACCACAACTCCTTATGAGCACTACAGCTGTCATTTTTCACATCCTGTCCAAAACGTGTTTCCACCCATGTAGTGCACAATGGTGCAGTCGATGTGCAAAATCAATGTATGGCACACAGTAAGACAATCACAGTGACACTGTTCATTAGCAGAGGTTTTAAAATGCCAATGTTGACAATTTGGTGAAAAAATTCCTAACAATGACTGTTTTACAAGCGTGCATTGCACAGTTCCCATGCACGCTCCTAGCTTTGCGAATTTTCAATATTTCCACTCCAGATTTTCAACATTGCCATTTTACCACACTTCCTTATGAGCAGTACAGCTGTCATTTTTCACATCCTGCCCAAAACGTGTTTCCGCCTATGTAGCGCACAATTAACAAAAAGGTCATGCGACAATTTATTGTGCAAATACCAGCAATCGCACAGGGCATTAGGGTACAGCACCATACATGCCAAACACCACTGCAAATACCTGCAAGCGAACGTTTGGCATTGACAAATGCTTGTTTCTTACCTGGTGATGCAAATGAGCTGCAAACATGCTGAATCCCTGTTTGACCACTAGCTGAGGGGGGAAGGGTGTTCTTCCCATTCAACGTACGGGTGCTGCACCCCTCTCCCCATTTGCTAGTTTAAATATTCTGCAAAGACATCAAACTTCTGCCCCAATGCACTGACTCCCTCCTTAGTCAGATGCAGTCCATCAAATTTAAAGAACTTTCGCTCTCAGAACTGTTGCCAGTTCCCTACAAATATGTGTCCTTTTTCCTGGCACCAGCCCTTGAGCCACGTGTTTAGCTCCCCTATCTCCCCTTCTCTGACCTTCCATCCATCTGCTCCCCTCTCCCAGACTGGCAGGATCTCAGAGAAGGAGATGCCGGATGAAATAGATGATAGTTTGTCACCCAGCCTGGTCAGGTGTTCCTTGGTCTCCACAACTGACCGGCTGGCGAGATCATTAGTCCCTATGTGTACTAGGACATCAATGTTTTCTCCTGCTTTGTGAACAGTTTTAGCAATGCGGTCAGTGTCTCTCCATGCTGATATACCTGGGAGACATCTGATCATTACCCCTGGCTGGAGATGGGTATCAACTCCCCGAATCATGGAGTCTCCTATGATCAGAAGTTTTTTGGATTTCCTTTTTGCATTTTTTGTTTTGGTTCCTGATTTGGGTGAGTTTTGTTGTGCTAGCTCCTGTGCTGCAGTGTCCTGCTCTGCAGTGTCTTCTGCCTCTTTGTTTGATTTCAGAGATAGAGGCAGATACCTGTTTGTAGTGTTTATATGTTTTTTGGAGGTAATATGTTGGAGAGCAGAGAGTGATGGGGCACCCGATTTGCCCCTCCTAACCACCTGCCAATCTCCTGGACCAACTACCCTCTGCGGTCGAGGTTTTTCTGTTGGATGCTGGGGAAATGGTGAGTGGTTCTTATAATGTATTTCCTCTTGAATATGAAATTTGAGGCGTGCAATCTCTGCCCATGCTGCCCGGAGCTGAGCCCTAAGATCTCCAAAGGCCCAGCATGTAGGACAGTGTCCTAAATCCTGTAAGACTGTCCTTCTGAAAATTGTTCCACAGTACCTGCAGTTAATGATATCCATTCCAGATGAGTTGCTGGGTTTATAACCTGGTCAGAGTAATTATAAGGAAAAAAAGGAAAAAAAATGCAAGTAATGGTTTGATTGTGTTTTGTTTAACTTGTTCTAACAAGTTAAATTACTAGTGCCCCTGTAAATGAACTCACCTTGTGGAGGCCCCACTGATCCACCCCTTCCTGCTCTGCCACAGGAAATGTCACAACTGTGGTACCTTACAAAAGGAGTGTAGTGTGGGGTGGTTGGGGATGAGGGTGGTTGGTTGGGCCCTTCCCCTGCCGAAAAAGAAGAACCACAGATGAAAGAACAAGGAGGTAAGAGCAGAAACAATCAGTCAACAACAAATGCAGTAACCCTGAAAGCTTATCCTAATGTTAGATAAAACTGTAAAACCTGTAAAGCACCACCTGTAATAATTTCAGAGAAGATATACACTGTAAGAAACACTTTGCTACAGAGAAAAATAAAGCAATGAAATGTTATCAACAAACAGTAGCAATCCCTGTGAGTAAAAAATAAAAACAACACCACACAGTAAATCTGTTTAGCCAAAATAAGTCTTAATCCTTTTCCCTTGCTCTGGTAAGTTTCTCTACTCTGCCTTTCAAGCAGTCTTAGAAGGAAAGAGCTCAGGTGAAGCTAGGTGCCTTGGCCAGCAAACCAAGTCTTCTACCTTCCCACAACCCCCTTTAAAAACAAAGCAAAACAAGGTGGGGAGGAAGAGTCCTCCAACTCAAATAAACGGACAAAACCAAAATTAACAGGACGTGATGAAATTATGCTGTATTTATAGTTTTACACTACGCTAACAGCAGTGATCTGACAATCGAAACAATGGCCACCAGTAGCTGGTGAGTTTACTGTAACTCTGCGGCAGCTCCCACTACTGCGTGTGTGTGCGTGTGTGTGTCTGTGTGAGTGTGTGTGTGTGTGTGCGTGTGTGTGTGAATGTGTTTGTGCATGTGTGTGTGTCTGTGTGAGTATATGCGTGTGTGCGTGTGTGCGTGTGTGATGTGTGTGTGTGTGTGTGTGTGTGTGTGTGTGTTTTTATTGAGGTGCTACATATTGCAGCAGCATTTTTGTTTTCTTACCTTAAATCTTTCTGGCTTGGCATTCAATGCAGGCAGGCTTTCATCCCTGCCCCCACCTCCCCTGGACCCACTGAGCCTGAAGTTCTGCATGGATTGCCTCCTGTTGCAGGGCTGGCATGGCGATGGGCAGTTCTCTCCACACTCTGTGACACGCATCCTGAATTTGGCTGGTGACCCAAATGGTGCGGGACAGAGGTAGGTAGACAGGCAGGGCTTCGTGAAGCCTGCACTGACAATTTTTTCCCCTTGAATCTCCTGATGTGGTAGCAAGTAAGCGTCTACATGGACATGCACACATGCTACTGAATGACAGTTCAATGTCACTATAGTTTTTTTTTGCTCCTCCCTCCCCTGACCAGCCTCTCCTTGGGGCCACCATGGACCACGCCAGCACTCATCCCTGCCATTAACCACCACCTCAAATTGCAGCCTACCCCGGGGTAACCCAGCATAACCATTTTTTTCAGATGGGTCCTCCCCTCCAAGGGGCAAGTGCCAGTGGGGGTGGCCTGCACACTCTACGATTGGCCAGGGTGCTGCTCAAGTGGTCCAGCTTTCCAGGACTTTCTGCAGTGATGGGGCCAGCGACCTTCATCCGGTCTGTTGGTTTTCTCCACATGGGAGCATGACGTGCCACTGATGTCAGGTTATATGCCACCATCCATCAAGCTCCTTAGGCAACAAAACCCACCATATTGCTGTTCTCCCGGCCACTGCCAGGAGTCCACAAATGCTGGGCCACAGTCCTCCCTCCCCTGGGAGAAGACGAGCAGTCATGGATACTCACGATGTCTCCCCCCAGCGGGCCCTCCAACCCCCGAGTCCGTTTCCAAACCCAGGTTGCCAGCATCACAGCTATGAATCTTTCTGCTGCACTGCTGGGCCAGCTGTCACTATAGTTTCTGGTGGTACCCCTAGGTCTCCAGTTGGGGACAGTCAAGGGTTGAGTCAGCATGCATCCCCACTTCAGGAGAGGAGAGCTATCTGATGGATGCTCAGTTCCCCCTTCCCAGATGACACCCAGCAACCTGAGCTTGTTACTGGATTGGTTTGCCAGCATGGTGGGGGGTAATGCACATAGCATCTGATCCCTCTATGCCACTGGACCAGCCGTAAACCACATCAGTTGTTTTAATGCATGAAAGTAAGCTAGCTGTTAGGTGGAGAAGTATGCAAGTCTCAGTGCTCTATAGTTGTTACAGATGTGTGTGTGTGCGTGCGTGCACACACGCGCATGTGTTGAATGCCTAGTCTGAAATGCTTTGTAAATTGCCAATACTGTAATTCTCCAGCTGTGATGGGAGAGGGTGGTGTTGTTGTCAATACCTGCCATGAAAGCTCCTTCTGTGTGTGTTTGTAGTGTGAGATGCATACATGTCAAAATTTGCCTTGTACTTGAACTGCTGTCTTTGATGGTGGGCAGTACTGTGTGTAATAGCTGCTTCTCTTCAAGGATGTGTGTATGTCACAGTCCTCAACATTTTGTTGATACCCACGAGGGGACGGAAAGTGGTGCATGAGATAATGTCAGAAGTTCACTGTGTGTGTATGGGTGGCAAAGTCTGTATTATATTGTTGATATCCAGTCAGTTGATGGCTGGTAGTGGGGGGATGGAATGTGCTGCGCAGTAGTCAGTACATGAATTCCATCACTCTAGCAACACTATTCAGCATCTCATTGGAGATGGAGATGTGCTAGTTCCTGAGCACTGGATGAGGGCCAGTGTGGTCTCTATGCACAATAGCAGCAGTAGGAAGGAGGCTCGCAGTTACAGGCCATTCATTCTCACACACCAGTGGTGTGGAAATTATTGGATACCCTACTGATGGAATACCTGGGGGGGGAATGGCTGCAGACCCGCCAGCAGCATGGTTTCACAGGGGGGCGTAATGTCCAACAAATCTCCTCGATTTCTGACTGGGTGACCATCGAGGGGGATCAGCTGAAGGCAGTGGATGTGGCCTATCTGGGTTTCAGTAAGTCTTTTCACAATGTGCCACCCAAGAGTCTAATAAAGAAACTTAGCGACGGGGGCCGCAGCAGTGTGAAAATCCTGTTGCCCCTGTCTGGGCCAAGTAACATTTCTTTCAAGGACAAGTACAAAAAAAGAGCTAAATGTATTGTAATAAATAGGGGCAGGGGAAAATTCAGCTAGGTCATGGCTGGTCAAGTCCTAAAAGTTTTGATTTGAACACCCCTGGGGTTGGGGAGAAAATTGTAAGCTAGGTATCAAACTTGTTGAAGAGTCTGAGACAGACAGTGTTGTAATGAAAGTCACTTAGGGAGCAGGATAGTGACCAATGGAGTACCCCCAGGATCAGTATTGAGTCCTGTCCTTTTCTTTTTTTTTTTATTTTCATCTTTATCCCTCCTTACTGCCTCCGGTGCCCCCTCCTTCCGTCCGCTCATGTCCCCCGGTACCTACCTTAGGGATCTGCCCCTAGAGTGCCCATCCTCCTCTCCTCGCACATTGGGGTCTGTCCTGTAGGTGGTCGGGTGGACTAAAGGCGAGACTTCATCTAGAGCTGGGAGGTTTCTCGAGTTTCTTCCTGACGTCCCCACTCCCCAGGGCGCCTTGCGCTAGGGGCGTAGTCCCAGAGGTAGTAGCGTGCTTACGCCACTTCAGACCCTCATGCGCCCCTTGACGTCCCCCTCCCGGCTCCGACAAGCGAAGCCGCCTCCACCCTTCCCTCTGCGGTGCTTCCACCGGCTATGGAAGAATGCGAGGCGCAATGCGCTCTTGAAACCCACCCTGAGGAGGAGCATCCGTTGGGGCACTCGATCCTCCCTCTCCCGCCGACCCCGGCCACCGAGTCGTTCCCGAACCCGGGTGGCGAGCGCAGCGTGGTGTGGCGTCCAGCGCCTCAACCCTCAACGCCACGAGCCGAGCAGTCCTGTCCCTTTCAAAGTCTTCATAAGTGACATTGCTGAGAATCAGACAGGAAGATGTGAGTGTCTGCGGATGACACAGAAATCTGTATACGGGTTGATTCCCAGAAAGGGACGGAGAGAATGGAATGTAATCTGGGGAAACTAGGGGAGTGGTTTACGGAGTGGTAGCTGGGTTTCAATACCAACAAGTCTGAAGTCATACACCTGGGGTGAGAAACCTGGTGGCTGTGTACAAGACTAGAGGTGGGTATTACAGTTATCCAAACAATAAAGGGACCTTGGAGTAACTGTATCTGATCTCAAGTTGGCAGGCCAGTACAGCAGGGGTGTTTGCAAAGCTAGTGAGATGCTGAGGTGCACAGTGAGGGAGATTTCTAGCGGGAGAAGGCAGTTGGTATTTTATCAATCGGTATGCCACATCTCTGCAAGGAGCCAAGGACATTGACAGATTGGAAGCAATCCAGCGGAGGGGTACCAGAATGGTGCTGGATTGTACAGAAACACTACGATGGTAACATTGAGAACTCCACATGTACTCCCTTAAGGAGAGGGGACATGATTGAAACCTGTAAGTACATCATGGGAGTTAACAAGGTACAAATGGGGAGTTACATTGGACCACAGTGGACTCAGGGAGGGTGAGGATGGTGGAACAGAGGCACACCCAGTCAGTTGTTCCACTCCACAATCCATACACCATTCTGGGGGAGCATAGCTCCCCTATGGATGCACCCACAGAGGAGACTGATGACAACTGTCACAAAGGAGGCCCACTGGAAGGAGGCAGATGACACCAGAGGGAAAGGAAGCAGCTCCTGGTGGGGGACTCAGTTATTATAGTGATAGAACTGGGGGGAGCGGGGAAAACTGAACTAAGGTGCCTGCCTGGTGCCATGGCTTGGAGGAACAGGAAGCGCATCCTCAGGATCACGAGAACAGCTGCACGGGAGTCTGAGCTGGACGTCATTGTCCACCTAGGGACAAATGACTTGGCTCATCATGAGATTAGAGCAGTACAGGAGGACTTTGTAGAGTTGGGGAGGGGCCTAAGACAAGTAGCACACACAGTATCCTTCTCAGAGGTGCTGCCTGTCAATGGCATGGGGAGGCGGTACTTTGCACCATGCAGTTTAATGAATGGTTGAAAAAATGGTGCAGACACAGGGTTTAAGCTTCATTGGAGACTGGGTTCCACCTGGAGGGACACAAGCCTATACTGGCAGGATGGTCTGCATCTGTCCAGGAAGGGAACAAGTCTTTTGAGCAATCGGTTTAAATGCTTCATTAGCAGCTTTTAAACTTGTGTCAAAGGAGGCACTGATAAGCAGCAGGAAAATCCCAGCCTCTCCCTACAAAACAGGGTACTAAATGAGAAAAGACCGAGGCAGAAAGGTCAGTGGGGGATGCTGCAACAGAAGGTAAAGCCATCAAAAAATGGAAAGCAATGAGTACCAATGCCCATAGTCTGGGTAACAAGCTTTCTGAATTAGTGGCCTTGATGGAGGAGGAACATCTGGATATCGTGGCAGTCACAGAAACATGGTACACACAAAACTATGACTGGGACGTAAACATACCAGGATACACTATCTACAGGAGGGACAGGGACGGTAAAAGAGGAGGAGGAGTAGCTCTTTACATAAGGGAAGGAATAAAAGCAACAGAACAAAAGGGTAAACAGGGAGGAGAAGAAGCACTGTGGGTAAATTTGGAGACAGACAATGGCACCACAATCCACACAGGGGTTGTATATAGACCCCCTTCTCAGGGGGAGGAAATGGACAAGGAGATGATAGAAAGAATACTTAGAATGGCAGAAAAAGGGGAGATATTGCTGATGGGTGATCTGAATATGCCAGATGTTAACTGGAGTGCAGTTGCAGCAGCCACTTGAAGAAGTGGGGTTATTCTAGATGCCTACAGGGCATACCTTGAACAACTAGTATTGGAGCCCACTCAAGAGGAGCAATCTTAGACCTGGTTCTTTCAAATGGAGATGGAGAGAGGATCACAGATATGAAGAAGTGGGTATGCCATCTGGGAACTAGCGACCATCAAACAGTATGGTTCACAGTAAACACAGCAATAGAGTCAAGCCATACAAAGGCAAAGTACTGGCCTTTAGGAGGGCTGAATTTACAAAATGGGTGAGTGCCTAGGAATGCACTAGCAAATGGGCAGGAAAGGAGGTGGAAGAACAATGGGGAATAATAAAACTGCCATCACAGAGGTACTGAGCCTTTTGTGTGAAGCAAACAAAACAAAGCGATGTAAAAACCACTATGGTTCTCAAAGGAAGTGGCAGTGAAGGTTCAAGAGAAAAGAAAGCATTCAGGAAGTACAAGGAATCGCAGAAGAGACAGGACAGAGAACTGTATCAGTTAAAGCAAAAGGAAGCTGGGAGGCAGTCAGAACAGCAAAGGCCCAAACCGAGGAAAAAGATAGCCAACTCAGTTAAGAAGAGATAAAACCTTTACAGGTACATCAGGGCGAAGGAAGACCAAGGAGGGATAGTGGGCTTAATAAAGGGGGAGGAGGGTGGGCAGAGGAGACTGTGAAAAGGCAGAGATACTAAACAAATATTTTGCTCAGTATTTACTGAATGAAGGGAGGTACCTAAAACAAACAGTCAAAACACTCTGGATACAAAGTTGATACTAGCCCATTTACAGAAGAAAGGGTTATGAAAGAACTCTTAAAATGAAGGTGGACAAAGCAATGGGCCTGATGGGATTCATCCCAAATTCTAAAAAGAACGAAGGAGTGAGAACTAGGCACCACTGACTATCCTCTTTAACAAATCATGTGAGGATGGGGTGGTGCCGAGGACTGGAGGAGGGCAGATGTGATTCCCCTTCACAAAGTGGGAGCAAGGCAGAAGCAGGAAACTACAGACCTGTTAGTTTAACCTCAGTGGTAGGGAAAATAGATGGAATCACCTGAAGAGAAGGTGTCAGTACCTAGAGGCCAGAGGCACCCGGGACCCAAGGCAGCATGGATTCACAGTAGGGAGGTCATGCCTGGCAGATCTGATAGATTTCTTTAACTGGGTGACCAAAGTAGTAGATCAGGGAGGGCTGTGGACATGGCCTGACCTAGACACCTAACAAGGCATTTGACACAGTCCCACACAAGATTAATATACAAGTTAGCCAGCCTGGGAGTGGGTCCCAAGATGACAGCCTGGGTAAAGAGTGGCTGGAGAATAGGACACAGAGGGTAATGATAAATGGAGTCCACTCTGAAGAAAGGGGGTTACTAGTGGGGTACCCGCGAGTTCAGTATGAGGACGGTCCTCTTCAATGTCTTTATAAGTGACATTGCAGGAGGGACTGGAAAATGTATATCTCTTTACAGAATAACACAAAGATCTGCAACAGAGTTGATATACAAGGTAGGTGGAAAAGGATGAGAAGGAACTTGGCAAGGTTAAGAGGAATGGTCAGAATGTATGGCAGCTTAGATTCCACATGCTAAGAGGTGCAAAAGTAATGCACAAGAAACAAAAACCAGGGAAGAGTACACAATGGGGGTGAGATACTAACAACAACAAAAATGGAAAGGGACCTGGGAGTAATCACTTGTCAGATGACCTAAGGTGCGGAGCAAGCAATGTGAGGAGCAGCAAGGAGGCTGGGAGGATACTGGAATGCATGGGAGAGGCATCACCAGTAGAAAACAAAAGTTATTATCCTCTGTAACAGTCACTTGGTCAGACCCCATTTGAGTACTACGTGCAATTCTGGAGACCCAGTCTCAAGAACATGAACAGGATGGAAGCTGTCCAGAGTAGGACAACTAAAATGGTGGGGTCTGCACCAGAAGACATATGAAGAGAGACTAAAGGGCTTAATATATAGCCTTGAGGAAAGGAGGAGGGGGACATGATAGAAGCGTTCAAGTACCTCAAGGGAATCAACAAGTCTATGAGGTAGCATCTTTCAAAAGAGGTGTACAAGAACAAGGGCACAATTTAAAGATGAGAGGGCAGCTCAGAGGTAATAAGGAGTATTTTTTTTCACAGAGGTTGTGGATGCATGGAGCGGCCTTCCAGGAGGAGGATTGTGAGTCAAAAACAGTGGTGCGAATTCAAGCATGCATGGGACAGTCATAAGGCCATTCTAGGGGTGGGGTGGGAAGAAGGGCTGCTGGTTAACTAGGATCTGCAGCGCATCAGTGGTAGGAAATGGGCAGACTGGGTGGGCCAGCGGTCCTTATCTGCCGTCAAATTCTATGTTTCTATGAGTCAGGAGAGTCTCTTTCAGAGGAGGAACACCAGAACACAGGGCATGCAGTGACTCTGGGGTGGAAAAGAGGATATGAGACGTAAGTCTTCTCAGAAGGGTGATGCATGCTGAGACAGCCTGCCAGAGGAGTTAGTGTGCATGAGACAGTGAGGGCCTTCAAGCATGCATAGGATAGGCACATGGACAATAATAAGTAGGAGTCAGGGGAGACAGAAAGACACAGTGTGACCCAAAATATGATCTTAGGGTGATAATGGGGTATGAAATGGACTACATAGACCTACCAGTTTTTTTCTATATCAACAAATTCCACGTTTCAAGAGTACCTAATTGGAATGACTGGGATCCTTGTCCTGAGTAGCACCTCCTCTTCCTTATGGGGAAATGCATAATAAATACCCGGGTCTATCAGCAACAGCCCTCTTTTGAAATGTGGCATAACCTGGTTTTAAATGTTTTACCTATGGAAAGACTGACATATGACTTAAAGGGATGGCGTACAAAATTTGAAACAGTGTGACCAATTTATATCTTCCCTTCCTCTGCAGGTTGCCATGCTGATATGCATAGGGTGTTGAAAGAGCTACAGTGGTGATAAATAAATAAATAAATACACCAGACATGGTCAGACAAAATGAACTCCTGTTTATTATGCAAGCATGACTGACAATGTGATGAAAGCTGTCATTGGGCCCCATCACCACTGGTGCATTAACCTAGATTGCACTGGTTTCTTTATTTGAGGGAGCCGATGATGGCTCCCAAATCTCTCTCTTCAGCTGTAGTGGCCAACCTACCCTTCACCCTGTCTAGTGTTCTGTAGGTGACTTTATTTTCATTAAGTGCATCACCTTGAACATCCAGCATTTAAACTGAAGTGTATCACATGCTTACCAATGTCTTTTAGAATAACAAATATTTTATCTGCACCTCGCACCACGCCAGTGACCTGGGTTCAGGAGTGGACTCTGGCTGCCAGCGGGAGAAAGTCTGGAGCATCCGACGACCACTCGCCTTCTCCGGGGGGAGGGACGGGATCCAATCCAGCATGTGCCGACCCCTGGCAGAGACTGAGGGCCTGACAGCACATCAACACCTCAGCAGTATGACTGGCCACAGGTGGAGGCCTGCCAACCAATCAGCTCCAGGGGGTGGACGTTGTGGATGTCGGCACTCACACCTTGATGTCAGGGCACACAACATCAGCACAAAAAAAGGAAAAACACCCTCAAAAGCCAGGAAGATGGGCGCTGTGTCTATTCGATGTGCCACCATCTGCCAGTTGCCTCGGGGGCCTGATAGAGACTTGAAGGTACAGGTGTGTTCTGCACACCGCCCCCACCCTGAGGCAATCTGCTACGATGGAGGTACCCAGCCAGCAGGTAAGATGGTGGCAGGGTCGAAAACTTCACTGGCGGGCGCTCCTGATGGAGGCGGCTCTGGTGCAACAGTAGGAGAAGTAAAGAAGAAGTATCAAAAAAAAAAACATATTTTATCTGCCCCATTTGATGTGAGGACTGAGGCACTTTCATCTCTCCCTCGGCTATGCGGTGTCCCAGTGTTAATTAATCCCCAATAACTGCACACCCTGTTGTGGGTTACTGCTTACTTGTATCAATACATTACACCATGTGACTCAGTCAGCATTATGCTGTACCCCATGATCATGTGTAGTTACTCTGTAGCCATGTTTACTGAGGCAAAGGTTGAACTAGTACATACGTTAATGTGGATCACTGTTACTGCTGTGTAACACTCTTGCCTCAGCATATAGTTAAAAAAGTTGCATGGCTGGATCTCCATCTATTTCTTCTTTTTTTGTCTTTTGCCCCTACAGGTTATTCCTTGCAGTTCTACTACATTCTGTCCACAGCCAGCTTCCTGCTGTGGCACAGGATCCGAACCCCTGGAGGACCCATAAAATACTACCCCTACAGCTGATGCTAGACCCTTCTGCTGATTTCCCTTATTCCTGCTGTGAGGTCTACCTTACATACCAGGGAGTGGGGTTCCTTTATGGGTCTGCATGCAGTTCTGTGAACAAGGGGTTGTGCATGTGTTTAACAGGGATGTCTAGGCACTCTGCAACTGCCTCCTCATCATTGGCTCTTCCATATGGTGGGGATCTGGTTACAGCAACAATCCCAGGTTTCTTGCAGTAGCACAATGAATTCAGTGTCAGTGGCTCAGCAGGCAGTACGCTCACCTCTGAGGTTGGGAGATCAGAAAGCTGTGGGTTCTAGACCCCCACAAGGCACTTGGGTTAAATCCTAATACTGACACTGTAGTGCTGTATGAGAGGGGTGCTGCACTCCTGAGGTGCCATTTTCCAGATGAGACTATAAACCGAGGTCCCATCTGCCTGTTCAGGTGGATGTTAAAGACCCCGTGGCACTTCTCAAAAAGAGTAGGAGAAGTTTTATTACAAAAAATAAGTACAAAACTGGAACATTAAACAATACACAGCAATACTTAGAGTATATGACTACAAAATGCTCCAAAAAAATAATTGTTTCACAGTCCGTGTCATAAAGGTCAGGGGGTGTCCAAGGATAAGGGGTGTGGATATGGGCAGCAGAAGGGTGGGGCTGAGGGGAGGCTGGGGCAATGCTCTGAAATTACAAGACATTATGTTACAGCAAGCAGGAGGGGGGATATTAGGGACAGAGGACCCTTAGATAGGGAAGTTGATGCTAAGGGGAAAGCGTACGGGGTGAACATTCTGAATACAAAGAGAGTGGAGGGGGAAGAGTCAGGAGGGGCTGTTGTGCGGAAGCCTAAAACAGCAGACTGTGGGAAGGGAGCTCCTAAGGTGAACAGAGCAAGAGGGGAAGAAGAGAGGCACTTTAGAGGTGCAGTCAGGGAAGCTCAGGTTATGATGGAGGCTGACATAAGTGTTGCAATAAATTTGGCTACTAAGCAACCTAGAGGGAGGAAGGGGTTGGTGGAAATGAGAAAACTTATACAGAGGCCGGGGAGGTCCCAGTACCCATAGAGCATCACAGACCCGGCAATGGAAAAGATAGAAATAGTCCCAGAGGAGAAGAAACATATATGTTAAGCAAATGGGGAGATGCAACATATTCCAGACATGAGAGAGAAAGCATGATTGGAAGAGAAACTGGGAGACAAGGAGGTGGAGAGAGCCCCTTTCAGCAGGGGGTCAGTACAGAGATGGGGCCCTAGCTAAGGGACCACAGAGAGCCTCTGGAGGCAGGGTACTACTACAAGGGGAGGATGGCGGTTTGGGGAAGGAGAACCACCATCAGGGCCAGGATAAATGGTTCCAGATAAGAGAGGGTTAAGGGACACCTATTCAGAGGAGTTTGAGTTAAGTGGGCAAAATAGCAAGGGAGGCAGAAGGGAGGGTGACAGGGGTCTCTAGTAGGCAAGAGACTCCCACAAAGTGAGATAATGAATAAAGGGGGGGGGCTGAGAGGGCATAGTGGGAAGTAGCCATAAGGATGATGGCGGTGTTAAGGTTCTGTTATTGGGAGGCTAGCGATGATTGAAGAGGAGGGTATCCAGTGCAGGAGGACAGGGGGGTGGATGCCATAGCCAGACAGAAGGTAGTGTACTCTGAGCTGACACTGCACACAAAGTTCATAGTGTATGAAATGGTTAAAGGGATTGTGGAGGAAACAGGATTTCCTGGTGCATTTAGGAACTAATGATCTAGAGGAAATAGCATTTTGGAAATCAATCAAGGTTCAAGAACTTGCACAGTCTGTCGGGATAATGGATGCAACATTTCCTTTTTGGAGATATTGCCAGTACCAAAGGCTCAGTGGAGAAAAATGAAGCTCACAGAGGTTAATGACTGGCTCAGGAGTGGGGTGAAGAAGTGGGTTAGGGTGTTAGGGAACTGGAATGGAGTTTGGGAGGATGAGGACTATATACCAAGGACAGGTTCATCTTGCCCCATTAGGGAAGGAGAGTCCATAACAGGGGATGGCTGACTACATACAAGAAAGGTGGGGTTTAAACTTGTGAGGAGGGAAGGGATAAGGGAGGGGCTGACCAAGCCCTCTCCTCCAGATGAGGAGCCTTCACGCCCAAGGGAGAGGAAACAGATTGGGGATGGAGTTTCAGGAGGAGCAGAGGAGGATGGAGTATAAAGGAATCTGGGTGAGGTTCGACAAAGAGAATCAGGGATAAGGGGTGGGGGTTGGTGTTAGTAAATGCGGGAGCTAGAAACAAGTTGCCAGAGTTCCAAGCCATGCTGTTCGAGGGGTGGATATGGGCGGTCAGAAGCGTGAGCCAACAAAAACCATGACTGGGACCTAAGCGTGCAGAGGTACACTATGCTCAGGAAGGATAGAAAGGAGGGCAGAGGGGTGGGTGGCTATGTTCACTAGAGATGACAAAGAAATTGCTAGGGTAGAAGTGGCAGAGGGAAACGTGGAGGCCTTATGGATCACTTTACGATCCCTCAGCAGGAAATAAGGTCAAGCTGGGTGTAGCATATAGGCCCCCAGGGATGAGTGAGGTTCTAGAGAATGGTTTGCTGGACAACATCATTGCCCAGTGTGGACCAAAAGGGGAAGGAGTGGTGTTGATGGGGGACCTTAATATGCCAGGTACAAACTGGGGAACCATGTCCTCTAAGGTGGCCAAGGAGCAGAGGCTGCTGGATGGCTTCTCAGGATGTTTTCTTAACACAGCATGTGATGGAGCCCACAAGGAAGGGCATGTCCTGGATGTGGTTCTGGCAGATGGGGATCTGGTAAGGACATGGTTGTACAAGACCCCTGACTGGAGGCGACCACAATACTGTCTGGTTTCAAATAAGCATGGGAGGGAGATCTAGGACACTGGTAGTGGACTTCAGTGAACAGACTTTATGGGCATGAGAAATATTCTCAAGGATCACTTGATGGGGATTACCTCAATGACAAGTGTGGAAAGGAGATGGGAGGTCATAAAGCAGGACTACATGAGGCAGTCAGGATCTGCACTAAGTTGAAGCGTAAGGAGCAAGGTCACATAAACCATGCTGGTGGTCAGTGAGGTACAGGTAGCAGTCAGAGAAGAAGAAGCGACCTACAAAAATATAAAACAACAAGAGGGGATAAGGATAAGAAATGTACCAGCTTGCATCTAGAAAAGTCACCGGATGGTGAGGGGAGCAAAGTCCAGTAAAGAGCAGGCTGGCACAGGGATTATGGAGGAAAAGGAGTTCTTCCGGTACATTGAGGACAGGAAAAACTAAGAGCCATCTCAACAGATTGAGATCAGAAGGAGGGTGGGTGGAAAAAGGCGAGGACCAGGCAGAGGTATTTCTAGTACTTTGCCTCTGTATTCACTAGGGAGGGATGGGATATCTACAAAGCAAAGGCACTGAAGGGGATAGAAACATCAGTAAAGTGGGATCAGGGGAGCAACAAAAATGGAGCAAGAGGGAGGAAAGGTACCCAGGGTGTCACATCTGGATAAGGATAAAAGAGCCGTAAGGGTGGAAGGGCGGATGATGCTATCTCCACCAAAGGGTGTGGTTAGCCCTAAGGCCCTAAAGAAAAACAAATCTCCTGGGCGGATGGCATTCATCCGAGAGTACTATGGAATTGGCGGACATACCGGCTGCACCCCTGGCGGAGCTTTTCAGCAGGTCACTTGAGACAGGGAGGGTACCTAGGGATTGGCGAGAGGCACATGTGGTACCAATCCATAATTGGGGGTCGAGGGAAGTACCAGGTAACTATAGACCCATCAGTTTGACCTCGGTGGTGGGAAAATTAATGGAGAGTATACTAAAAGGAATGATTGAGGGTGTACTTGGAGGAGGTGGGAGGTCTGGATGATCGGCAACATGGGTTTGTGCCAGGTAGATCATGTCAAACCAACCTTGTGGTTCTATGAATGGGTAACATCAGAACTGGACAGGGGTAAGCCTGTGGATGTATTATTCTTGGACTTCAGCAAGGCGTTTGACTCTATCCCCACAATGGTCTGGTGGAGAAACTGATGGGTTAGAGGTAGGCCCTTTGATGGTCAGATGGATTGAAAACTGGCTAGCTGGACGCACTCAAGAGTAGTGGTCTGTGGGAGCTCTCGAACCCTAGAGGTTGGTAGTGGAGTACCGCAGGGCTCGGTCCTGGGTCGATCTGTTTAATGCATACATATTGGACATCAGGGAGGGTATAGGGTGTGAAATGGTCTCTTCACGGATGACTCCAAGATGGGAGCAGTAGTTGAGGGAGAAGAGGGAGGTTGGCCTGCAAGAGACCTGGACACCCTGGAAGCTGGGCTCACACATGGAAATTAAATTTCAATATCACCAAGTACAAGGTGTTGCATCTTGGTGGAAACCTAAACACAGGTACACCCTGGGAGGGAGCTGGAGGCCTCAATGAGGAAAAAGACCTAGAGGTCATGGTGGATGCATGTATGAATAACTCTGAGGCAGTGCAGGAAGCGGCTAGCAAGGCAAACAGGATGTTGGGATGCATCGTAGAGGGATCACCTCTAGGAACAAGGAAGTGATTCTGCCGCTGTACAATGGACTGGTTAGACCACACCTTGAGTACTGTGTACAGTACTGGAGACCACCCTTAAGAGGGACATACAGCTCTAAAGAGGGTACAGAGGGCAACAAAAGATGATCACGAGGACTAGGGGTTTGACGTGTGAGGACAGACTTAGGAGCTCTGCCTGTTTTCACTGGAGGAGAGAGAGACAGGGAGACATGATTGAGGTCTTCAAGTACCTCAAAGGAATAAATAGGATAAACATGGAGGATCTTTAGACTAAAGCAGGGAGGTATCACCAGAGGCATGGTTTGAAGTTGGAAGGTGGAAGGGTAAGGGGAAAAAGGAGGAGGTTTTTCACTGAGAGGGTGGTGGACCCTTGGAATGCACTGCCTGGTGAGCTAGTTCAGAGATCCACAGTGGAGGGCTTCAAGAGAGGATGGGACAGACACAGAAAGTGGATGTATCAGATGATGTCCTGTCCCAGGGGGGTGGGGATGGATGATACGGGTTTCTGGAGCACAAGGGATGGGAGGGTCTCGGCACCCAATTAAGGATCTAAAGTTCGAGCAGACTCGATAGACCGTAAGGCCTAATCTGCTGGCAAATAGTATGTTAGTATGTTAGTATAAAATACACATGAGTCAAAGACAACATAATGGAGCAATCCCCCTTGGTCTTGAACAATACATAAAATAAAAGAAATGTAACAGGGGGACAAAAAAAAAACACAATAATTTAAACATCATTTCAAAAATAAAAGGGGGGGGGCACCAGGAACTGGATCATTCTTCAGGAAATAATATCCACCACACCAGTGTGTAGAAAAAACACACAATACCCCCAAGAGTGTATCACACTGTACACCTTAATACCCGTGCATACTTCAGCATATTCTTAAATCATAGTCTGCAGTGGTACACTCTTCCCTGCTTTTCCTGTTCCCAAGACATCTTTCCTTATCAAAGTTTGCATTAAGAACAATTTCCTTTTCAATCATACATACCAGAATACAGGAGAGATATACTTTTGCTGTAGAACAAATTTACACGAACCTGCACATCAAAACTTAATACATGTAAATAGGAAGGATCGTTCCTGCATCAATGTTCAGAGAAAGCTGTATAGAACCTGTAAGGATATTTGACATAAGTAACCTTGACCATCCCACCCCCATTTATGATCATGTTCCAACCATGGGTCCACAGCATATGGACAGAGATGAAGAAATGCTCCTGTGTTTCTATCAGGTGCTGGCGCTTGCTCCTAGGGCAGAACCTGTCCACAAGACATTTGTGCTTTGCATTACCCTTAACCCCAAGATGGCCATGTGTGCTCAACCACAGCACATCCACATCCATGGCAGAGCTCTCATCAAGCAAATAGGTTTCCAATAAAGGATGGACACTACGGCTCAGAGAAGGATATGCCACTGGAATCTGGTGAGACCCCTCTTGATTGTTAAATACAACTAACATCTTCCTGTTGGCACAGAAAGATGTGCCTTGACATCTTCCAGCAACGTTCTTCTCCAAACCATGCACAACAAACAAAGGCCAAAGCTCCTGATTCCATGTAACTAGAGGACCCTGTGTCCACATTTGTAGCAATGGATCCACCAGAAACCGCCACCCATTTCAACTGCACTCACCTGGTAGGATAAATGCTGATACCATGTTAAACAAAAGAGACTATGTAGATAACTAATTGGGTTTAGCAACTGTAAACCTCCCTCCCTAATGCCCTATAAAGGACCTCCCTCTTAATTGGGTTCAGACTTCTCCCCATATCAGTTGGAAGGTCTGGTTCAAAATGGTGACATCCATTGAACTCGGGAGGAAATACAGCACCAACATATGTTAACAGGGGCAAAAAAAATGTTTTAGTAATCGACACATTTCTTTTATTTGTTGCCAGTTTTCCAAATTTTGACTTTCTCTGCACTGCTATCCAATACCTTCCTCCAATTATCCTGTACCATGTCACCAGACCCAAATGTCATACCCAAGATTGTAATACACTCATCTGACATACGGATTTGCTGAATTTTACCCAAGGGAGCAGTACTAGGGCTCAATATATATCCACAACTTTTTTTGATATTCAAAGCAGACCCTGTAAGTTGTGAACAATGATGAATTACCCCTAAAGCACAGTCAGACGATTCTTTATCTGCTACCAGGAGACAGACGTCATCTGCATAAGCTGACATTTTAGTTAGGGTAAATACCCCAGGAAGGTGGATACTGCTAATCTCAGGGTGTTGTCTAATCAAGCGGAGCAAGGGATCCAGATTAAAAATATACAAAATAGGGATCATGGGGCATCCTTACTGGATTTCTCAAGCAATTTGTACAGGCCTCCCCTCATGTCCATTAATTAAAGGACTGGAGTAGGCAATGGAATACAATTTCATGATCCAGTCAGTAAAAAGACTGGGTATACCATAATGATCCAGTACCATTTTGAGATACAGATGTGAAACTTTGTCATATACCTGTTCCTGATCCAGGCTCAGCAAATATCCACGAAGTACATCCCTCTGTCCTTGAGAAACCACTTCTCTCAACAGTAGTAGAGTATCCATTATTTTCTGTCCTTGTACTGTATAAACCTGACTAGGGTCAATGAGGAAGGGAGCCACCATCCTGAGACAACTCTGCAACATTTTCATTAAAATTTTCAGATCAGAATTCATAAGACTCAGCAGATGCCAGTTCTGTAAAAGACGCCTGTCCCCTTTTTTAAACACAGACAATTGAACTGAATGACCAAACTGTGGGGCCACTATCTTGTCCATCCAGAATTGCATTAAATACCACACACAAAACATCTACCAAATCTGAAATACACGCATTATAAAATTCCGAGGTCAGACCATCAGGCCCGGAGTAGTATTATTATCTAAAGTACCAATAGCTGTCCTAATTTACTGTTCAGTGATGTGTTTCACCATGTGCTGGTTCTGGTGCTCAATGATCTCCTGATGGTGAGAGATCAGAGAAGCCACTCTATCTTGGTGCTCCTTGATCTCTCTTCAGCCTTCGACACTGTAGACCATGGGGTGCTGCTTGGATGTCTGGTGGTCCATCTGTGGACTGACAGATATGGTCCTCAGGTGGTTTACATCTTTCCTCACTGGCAGGAGTCAGAGAGTGGTGTCCCAGATTTTTTCCTTGGACCCATTTTCCCTGCCATGTTGGGTACCTCAGGGTTCAGTGCTGTCCCCCATGTTGTTTGCAGTGTATATGATGCCTTTTGGAGATACTGCTATGCTGATGATACCCAGCTCTACCTGTCTTTTGCCTCCAACCAGGATAGAGCTGTCTCTGTTTTTAATTCCTACCTTGTTGAAATCCTGGACTGGATGAATTCGAGCTGGCTGAAGTTGAGCAGCTGGAAGACAGAGGTGATGGTAGTGGACCGGGTCACGGATAGAGGTGAGTGGACTGATCATTCCTCTGGACTTTTCTTGGGGGCTCTCAGATCCTATTGTCTGAATGGGTGTGAAACCTGGGTGTAATGCTTGATGACAGACTGACTTTATGAGCTCAGGTGTTGGCCGTCATCAAGGTTTCCTTTTATCATTTTAGGAATATCTCCAGGATTAAGCACTTGGTTCCATCCGGGGACTTGCCTACAATGGTCCATGCTTTTGTGACCTCGCACCTAGATTGTTGCAATTCCCTGTACTTAGGGCTGCCTGGGGTTGATATCCACCACCTGCAGCTCATGCAGAACGCAGCAGCACGATTGTTGACGGGAGCTTCCCGATCTTCTCATATTATACCTGTGATACAATTTATTATTAGTATTATTATTATGATGTCAGAAAGCAGACTAGGAGCACAATTTGGCTGAGTGCAGGGCCGGAGTAAGTCAGCAATCATTTCAAGTGACACAGCAGAAGCAGCATACAAACATTCCAGGTGATGGTGAACCTCATTAAGAATTCCATCTTGAGACTGAACCACAACCTCTCCCGGAGTGCAGAGCGAGACCATCACCCCTTGTTGCTCCCTCGTTCTACAGCTCTAAGAAATATCCCCCATGGCGGCTTTTCCAGGGGTCCTGATACAATGTTAATACAACAGAGAAGAGGCCCATTCATACTGCAGTGTTTCCATTTGTTGCTTTAGAAGAAGGACCTGACTAGAATATTCTCCTTAACCCTCATTTACCAATGACACCACCCACATGTATTGCCTACGTAAAGTCAAATAATGGAGGTATTTATTAGAATGTGAATAGAAGGCCCAAGTCTTCATAAAATATTTAATATCTCTTTTGGTTTGAACCCAGCAATGACACATTATGATCTAATTCAATGACAGACATCTGAGCCCCTATCAGGTCCTGGATACCAGCCACGCACCGCATCTCCTGTAAGCCTGTACTATTCATCTTCCATAGGCCTCGTCCTCTGCTGACACTGTCCCCCAGGGATAGACTAACCTTCACCATCATGTGGTCAGAAGTCACCAGAGGAATCGTGGCAGCCTGAACACACACCAAAGAAGCAGCTGCAAAAACAAAAACAATTCTAAGTAGCCAACTCGCTTTATAAACAGTATACCCCCCGAGGCATGCACCCGTCGACAAGCATCAGCAAGCCCCATCTGTATCAGAATATTCTTTAAGGCATTCGAATCACAGTATGATTTTTTTCCAATGTATGCACTCCAGCCACGGGTAAGCAGAAGTTAAAATCACCCGCCCAGATATGGAGATGAGATGTAAATAGGAAAGATGTTACTGCAGAGAACAGATCTACCCTTCCCTTTTTTGTTGGGGTGCATACAGGGAAAATAATCTCCATTGCCTATGGCCATGAGTGAAATCTAGGAGCAGTGCCCTTCCTGGGTCAATATCCACCACCCTGTGATCAAATAATCCTAGCCTCGAAATACAACTCCCACCCTGCCGCAACGTTCCTGGGTTAGGGAAAAGAAGGCTGGGCCCCAACACCACAGTTTTTTTGCATATTCCACATCATTCACAGTATATAATTGCACATCCTGTAAACAGGCAATGTCAACATGATAATCCCTAAGGACTGAAAAAGCAGCTACACGTCTACGGCCATTATGAATACTGTTCATGTTAATCGTGGTGATGTTATAAAGACATGGGTGAGACATAGTAGCTTTAGCATGAGTGGAAAATACAAAACAATAAAACTTTAAATAAATCTAGTCACAGCCTGTTTACCCAGATGCTGACTATGTCTGGGCTGTGAACTGCTTTGTTTTGTACGTGTCCGTAGTGTATAGTCAACAGACATTGTTTCATCCTCCTCAGACTCGGAAGACAACCTTTTTCTGAGGAAATCATAGAGGAAGCTTCCGAATCTTCTCCAATGTCCTGATCCCGAGGTTGGAGCACATCATATGGATTTAACAGAGGGATGGGTGGTACAGCTCCCCCCATCTTTTGCACTTTTGCTTCAGACTTCAGGGATTTCAACGAGTATTTTTTTTGACATCACTACAGTCATCTCAGGTGGGGGCATGTCCCTCATGTCCTCCTCCTGGACCTCTCATGTCAAATACACTTCAGACCGGAGTAACCCCTGGAGAGTCTGCCACAAGCTCTACCACCAACAGATTATCTTCCACATGAACCTGCTCCTCTACGGGGACTGATCCCAAAGGCACAGGAAGCAGGAGGGGGAAAGGGGGGACTGCATATGCATCATGTCAGGGCCTGCAGAAACAGGTGGAGGACCCTGCACCTGTGGTTCTTGCATTGCCACTATCCGATTCTGTTCCTTAACAGTTCTCTGTGTCGAAATGCTGAGGCACTGAACTTTATCAACGGTATCTTCCAGATTCGGGCGGTCAGACCGATTATGTGTGGCCCATTCACACTGTCTAAAGACATGGCCAGGTATTTCACATAAAGTACACTTTTGTACTTCAGTGCAGTCATAATTAGTATGTCCAAAAGACTGACAGGAAGCACATTTTATTCTATCACAGACATTGCTGAGGTGGGAATGGGAACCACACCTAAAGCATGTCTTTGGTTGCCCCGGGTAAAAACAGTGGCCCCTATCAGACCCCAGAAAAAAAGCACTTGGTAAATGTTTGGGGCCCTGAGGAACAGAATTCAAACAAACTTTATATTTCCAGCCCCCAGTCCATATGTGTTCCCCATCTAAAATAGGGGAAGGGTCCCCCAACACCGCACACCATTGTTTCAACCAATATCGCACATCATGAACAGTCACCCCTTCATTCCTAAAAAGCACAGTGACCTGCTTAATGGCTGGTTTTGTAATCAGGAGAACCCGAAATGGGAGCCATAATACAGAGTGTTTTTTTCTTTTCATAAGAGGCCCAGAAACTATCAAGGCCTGCAGGAGATTTAAAGCTGACATCATACACTGTGTCACCTGTTATGTGTATCAAGGCATAGATCTCAACAAATCTTTTAATAAAGTTTTTACAATATACAGTCTATCAAGGAGGAAGGGGCAGCCCTCCCATATACTGTATGTGGACAGTGTTCCTCCTCTGGGCTGGGAGATTACCTGAAAAAAAGGACTCCCTGTTGTGAAACTGCTGCCAGAGCAGAGATGGCTGGACCCCAGGGACAGGCTGTTCAGTATCCATATGATCACCCCACAAACCCCTTACCCACTTAGGATTTGACACAATAGGACCTATATGCAGAGGGATTATTGTAGGAGAAATACCAGGTGCTGCATCAGATACCAGAGACACAGCAGTGTCTTGAGCCATTAGACAGGGATCTACCTGTCGAGAGTCTGGAGGAAAAGCCACAACCGGTGTCTCTATAACAGAGGTCTCCATGGGGTCTGAGACCCACCCTCCAACCTCCACTTTCATCCATCCTGCCCTGCAAGCGCTGAATCCACAGTCCAACCATCCAATTGTTGCACAGAAGAAATGACAGTAATTCCATCTCCCAGGCTGCAACTATCTACTATAGCTTGCGTTACATTTAGGCCTTCCCCACACATTGTACTGGCAGCACAGAAATGGACATAACACAGGGTAGTAAACCACCATTTAAGACGTCAGAATCACAAACAGTACTTACTGCAGCCTCGGCCATTGCAGGAGTGTCCAAACCACAAACAGAATCCCTCTTAGGCAGTGCCGACTCCACAGCCTGACAGGACTGTGGTAAAGGGGGAGGACAAGAGGCACTCTGGGTTATCTTGGAGACAGGAAATGGCATCACAATCTGCACAGGGGTTGTATACAGACCTCCGTCTCAAGGGGAAGAAATGGTCAAGAAAATGATAAGACAGCATTCTCAAAATGGCTGAAAAAGGGGAGATACTGTTGATGGGGGAGCTGAATATGCCAGATGTTAACTGGGTGACATGGACTGCAGCCACATCCAAGAGCAGGGTCATTCTCGATGCCCTATAGGAAGCATGCCTTAGACAGCTAGTGGTGGAACCCACTCAGGAGGGAGCAATATTAGACCTGGTACTCTCAAATGGAGAGAGGATCACAAACTTAGAAGTCAGTAGACATCTGGGAACAAGTGACCACTGCACAGTGTGTGCTTCACAATAAACACAACCATGGAGACAAGCCATACAAAGACAAGGATACAGGACTTTAGAAGTGCTGACTTTGGCATAATGGGTGAATACCTGAGGAATGCATTAACAAATGGCCAGAAAGGAGGGGTGGAAGAACAATGGAGAAAAATCAAAACTGCCATCATGGAGGCAACAAGCCTTTGTGTGAAACAAATAAAGAAAACAAAGCAGAATAAAAAAACACTATGGCTCTCAAAAGAGGTGTCAGGGAAGGTTAAGGAGAAAAAGGCTGCATTCAAAAAGTATAAGGAATCACAGACAGAGCACTACAGGGAACTGTATCAATTAAAGCAGAAAGAAGTAAGGAAGGCAGTCAGAAAAGCAAAAGCCCAAACCAAGGAAAAGATAGCCAACTCAGTTAAGAAGGGGGATAAAACCTTTTATAGGTACATTAGGGAGCATAGAAAGGTTAAGGGAGGGATAGTGAAGATTAATAAAGGAGAGGGGAGGTGGGCAGAGGGAGACAGTGAAAAGGCAGAGATACTGAATTAATACTTTTGCTCTGTCTTTACAAAAGAAGAGGAGGAGGAGTTACCTAAACCAAACAGTAGAAGCACTCTGGATAGTGGGGTTGACACCAGTCCATTTACAGAAGAAAGAGTACTGAAAGAACTCCTAAAACTCAAGGTGGACAAAGCAATGGGGCCTGACAGGATTCACCCTAGAATCCTAAAAGAGCTAAGGGAGGACCTAGTGACACCACTAACCACACTTTTTAACAAATCATGGGAAGATGGGGTGGTACCTGAGGACTGGAGGAGGGCAGATGTGATTCCCCTTCACAAAAGTGGGAGCAAGGCAGAAGCAGGAAACTACAGACCTGTTAGTTTGACCTCTGTGGTGGGGAAAATGATGGAATCACTTCTGAAAGAAAGAATTGTTAAGTACCTAGAGGCCAGCGGGGCACAGGACCCAAAGCAGCATGGATTCACTGCAGGAAGGTCATGTCAGACGAATCTAATCAATTTCTTTGACTGGGTGACCAAAGTAATAGACCAAGGAGGGGCTGTGGATATGGCCTACCTAGACTTTAGCAAGGCATTTGACACAGTCCCGCACAAAAGATTAATAATCAAGTTAGCCAGCCTGGGAGTGGGTCCCAGGGTGGTAGCCTGGATAACAAACTGGCTGCACAACAGGATACAGAAGGTAATAGTGAATGGAACACATTCTGAAGAAAGGGGTGTTACTAGTGGAGTACCTTAGGGCTCAGTACTGGGTCCAGTCCTCTTTAAAGTCTTTATAGGTGACCATAGTGTATTGCTTTTCCGCCTGAGGGAGTTATGCAAACTCACCGGTGTTGTCATCAAATGGTTTGAGTCATTTCTTACTAATAGGAGGCATCGGATTGTGATGGGTAATTTCTCATCTGCATCCCACCTCCTTCCGTGTGGAGTCCCTCAGGGTTCGGTATTGGCTCCTATGTTGTTCGCAGTGTACATGCTGCCCTGGGAGATCATTAGGAGGTATGGTTTGAGTTTTCATTTCTATGCTGATGATACTCAACTATACCTTTCCTTTGCCCCAGGAACATCAAATGCAGTGGATGTGTTAAATATCTGTCTGGCTGAGATAAATGACTGGATGTCTTCCAGCTGGCTGCGACTGAACCCTAACAAGACTGAGGTATTAGTATTGGAGTCAAACAGAGTTCGTGATGGGATGGCCTCTGACTCTGTGACTGGCATTGTGCTAGGAGCTGTGTCATTGATGGCCTCCCCATGGGTGCGTAATCTTGGTGTGATCTTTGACAGGAATTTGTCCATGGAGGCTCAAATATTCTCTGTGGTTCGTTCCTGTTTTTTTCATCTGAGAAATATCGCCAGGATTAAGCCCCTTGTTCCGGATCTGGACCTCCCTACTTTGGTACATGCCTTAGTCACTTCTAGGCTTGACTACTGTAATGCCCTCTATCTCAGGGTCTCTGGAACTTCTCTTCGCAGACTGCAGCTAGTGCAAAATGCTGCTGCCGGTTTTGACTGGACGAAGTAAGTTCAGTCATATTACTCTAGTATTCTGAATGCACTGGCTGCCAGTCAGGTGGAAGTATTGTTCAAGGTGGGTTTTCTCACCTATAAGACCCTACATGGACAGGGCCCTGGTTACCTTTCTGATCTCCTGGTACTGTCCACCTCTATTCGTGATCTTCGCTCCTCTAATAGTGGCCTCCTCAAAGTCCCGAGAGCGAGATTGAAATCAGCTGGGGACCGATCGTTTGGAGTTGCTGCTCCAGTTCTCTGGAACTCGCTGCCGTTGGAAGTGAGAGAGGCCCCTACTATAGAGGCTTTTAAGAGCCGTCTGAAGACCTTTTTATTTATGCAGGCTTTTGGAAATTGAATTTTATGTATGTTATTTTAAGGAATGTATATGGTATGACACACTGTATAGTTTTTGTGCGGCGCCCAGAGCCTTTGGGATTGGGCGTCTTTTTAAATAAAATTGACATTGACATTGACATTGACATTGCGGAGGGTCTGGAAGGAAAGGTATGTCTCTCTGTGGATGACACAAAGATCTGTAACAGAGTTGATACACAAGGGGGGATAGAAAGGATGAGAAGGGACTTGGCAAGGTTGGAGGAATGGTCAGACGTATGGCAACTTAGATTTAATGCAAAGAAGTGCAAAGTAATGCACCTGGGAAATAAAAATCCAGGAGAAGAGTACACAATAGCAGGGGAGGTACTAACGACAACAATAATGGAAAGGGATCTGGGTGTAGTCATATCGGATGACCTAAAGGTGGGTAAGCAATGTGAGAAGTCAGTAAGGAGAGCCAGGGGGATACTGGGATGCATAGGGAGGGGCATCACAAGTAGAAAAAGGGTAGTGGTTATCCCCCTGTACAGACAGTTGGTGAGACCCCATCTGGAGTACTGCATGCAGTTTTGGAGACCTCATCTATGCAAGGACATAGACAGGATGGAAGCAGTCCAGAGGAGGGCAACTAAAATGGTGCAAGGTCTGCATCAGAAACCATATGAAGAGAGACTGAGAGAGCTTAATATGTATGCCCTTGATGAAAGGAGGGACGGGGGGACATGATAGCAACTTTTAAGAACCTCAAGGGAATCAACAAAGTCCAGGAGGGTAGCATCTTTCAGAAAAAGAGATGTGTAAGAACAAGGGGGCACAATTTAAAGTTGGGGGAGACGGCTCAGGGGTAATGTGAGGAAATTCTTTTTCACGGAGAGAGTGGTGGACGCATGGAACCGCCTTCCTGGAGAGGTTGTGGGGTCTAAAACAGTGGGGGAATTCAAACATGCATGGGGCAGACATAAGGCAATTATAGTGGGGGGTTGCAGAAAGTAGGGTGTTGGTTAACTAGAATCTGCAGCTTATCCAATAGGTAGGGAAATGGACAGACTGGGTGGGCCAAGTGGTCTTTATCTGCCGTCAAAGTCTATCTTTCTATGTTTCTAGCAGCACCTGATCTAGAACCTCGCTCCGGGGTGCATTGGCAATAGGTTCCTCAGCCCTACAAGGGCTCACTGGCACACTCACATCACTCGGGTCCATCATTCCAGATGCTCCATCAGGATTACCTCCTCAGCCACCTCCACGTCCTCGGGTTGAAAGAACCAGCAGCAAATGCTGTTGCTGTTCAAAACCTAAAGCATGGACAAAATCTACCTCTTGCTGTAGACCTGCTGCACACAAATACGTATATCCAGTCAGCTGCTTGGGCTGCATATTCCTGAACGATACCATGCATTTCAGTTGCCATCTCCTCCGGCCTTATTTCCTGTGCTGGACCTACAGGAAGGGAGACCTGCTCTCCTGTAGGGCTACCAGCCAACTGAGCAGAACTCGCTCCATCTTTCATTACACACCAGCGTCTGCTACCAGGAAGAGTAGGGGAATTTTTTTATTGACAAAACATAAAATTAAGATACAAGCAAACAGTGTTACATCACACAAAATCATAAAAACAGGAAAGAAACAAAATTATGTATTACATCATACAGTAAAACAAAAAGTAATCAAAACAGCTTGCTCCCACCTGAAATCATAGAAAAGATAAACTTAAATGAGTATGTAACATTCTACTCCCAACAAAAACAGTTTGTATATAACCTCAAAACCAAATAAATACAAGTACCCCCACCCCATCCTCTCCTATGAAAAGAGTAGGGGGGATTTTATTCAATGAAATATAAGGACAGGCAATCCATACAGTCAAACCTACAGCACAAAAAAAAAAAAAACAGAAAACAACAGAGACTAGCATTACAACAGACAAAAGAACAAATTCCAAATACATCTCAAGAAATAAAAGTACAATAAAGTCAAAAGAAATATATATCATACAATCAAAACAAATCAGCTGAACAGCACAGAATATTCAAGTAATTGGGGCATCAGTAGTGGTTACCCAGGGCAAACCCTTCCATGATTCTAACAATTGCCTTCTATTGCACTTCTGTAAGTCCTTAGAGTAACATGTCCTCAAATCTATCCTAATTTTAGAATGAAGTTCCATAAGATCACTGTCTTTTTGCTGTAGCGAATAACCACATCGAGATACCCAAATATTCCATTTTAGTATGACCATAATCAATTGCAGAGTATATAAATTCCAGGAACTCCATTCAGCTGAAAATACTCCAGACATCAAGTTATGAAGAGTCACAGAACCCCAGATGCACGATCCCCATTTGTTTACTAGAAATTCCCCAAATCCCTTAATGAAAGAACAGGTGAAGAACAAATGTACTGTAGTTTCTTCCTGCTGAACACAAGCTGGTCTACTACAATAACGTTCCTCCAGTTTTTTATGTTTCTGATTTGCTTTTACATTTATCCTGTCATGATGTGCAAGCCAATGAAAATCCCACATGTTAACAGGAACCCTATTATTATTACGAAACTTCAGCAGATAGTCTGAGTAGTCCAAAGGACAGAGCCGAAAACCCACATCCTCACAACAAACAGCATCTAAAAATAAACATAGAATGGTTTCCTAGGCAACAACCGTAGCTGATTCACTGTCAATTTCCATTGTTTAAGTCCCAGAAAAGTACATCTGAGATATTCTGGAACATCCGGAGACCTCTTTATAACAGTACGCTTTTTGGAGTGCCACAAGTCTAACCAATGCCCACTATTATGGCTAATCAAAAGTTCCCAGCCAACCCCATGAGCAGCCAATAAAGGCCCAATGTTAGTGTAAATAAAGAAACTGTTAAAAAATAAAATAGGATTGACCGTATTTAAACCTTCCCTTTTAAGAGGGAGATATAAAATATTCCTTCTGATAGAGTTTAGTCAGCTGCCCCAACAAGCTTGAAAAAATACACTAAGCAATTCTGTTTCTCTATTCTTAGGAGGGGGAATATAAAATTAGTAAACAAAAAAAACAGGAACCAAAAAAGTTTTACTAAGATAAATCCTTTTCTTTTTACTAAGCTTCCATTTATTCCGGGACATAACCTTTTGCCTACCCAAATCTAATTTTCTCCCCCAATTTAAATAATCCAAATCAGCAGGCCCAAAAAGAAGTCCCAAAATAGAGATAGGATCTGTAGAAATAGATACATTCACTATAGATCCCACATATCCCAACTTAAAATTAAACGTATCCCTACACACTTCAGCAAATTCAAAGAGGCCCCAGAGAGCTCACCAAATCTGGCACAAAGGTTTAGAGCCTGAGTTAATGAGCTGTCATTCTGCACTATCAGAGTCATATCATCCGCATAAGACAGCACTTTATACGGAAAGGTCATGTCCGGGAGTTTAACTGGAAGAAGCAGATCTGAATCGCTCAACATCCTCAACAACAGTCTAAAAAATACATATTGAATAGGGATAAGTGGACATCCCTGTCTAACACCCCTCTGTAATTGTACCAAACAGCCTTTCCACCCATGCAGGACTGGGACAACTGTAGCCATTCTATAGATACATCTTAGCCAGTTCTACCACTATAGGAGGAACATGAGTGTAAGAAAACAGCCCACAGAAATTCATGACTAACCATATCAAAAGCCTTCTGTTGGTCAATCAAAACCAGAAACCTATCCACCTTGCCCCCTTTACCCAACTTAATTATCTCCCTAAGTAGCAAAAGATGATCTTGAATACATCTGTCAGGAATAGCATAAGATTGGGCCCTGGAAATGACTTCTGATGCCACACGTTTTAGTCTATCAGCCAGTAATTTAGCCAGAAGTTTAAAATCTGAATTCAACAGACAAAGAGGTCTCCAATTATGAAGCAGTGTGACATCGCCCTTTTTAAAAATAAATGTCAAAATCTCCATATTCATAGAAAGCGGCACAGTCAGAGTATTCAAAATATGATTAAAGACCAAAGTAAGTTCTGGGAGGACTTCTGGCACTAGGAGTTATAACACTTCATTAGGCAAACCATCCGGCCCAGGCGATTTACCTGACTTTAAAGCGTTCAATGTTTCCGAAAATTCAGACACCTGCAATGGCCTAGAGATATTTTCAAGTAATGTAGGGACAAGTTCTGGGATAATCAAATTAGATAGTCAGAAACAGACTCCGGCTGAACAGCCAAAGGTTCATACATGTCTCTAGTATAGTCTCCCACAATTTTCGAAAGGGTTGCCTTATCAGTGTATAAAGTACCATCCTGTCCGTTAAGGGGTGTCATTTCCTTAATCTTTTTAGCTCTGGCAAAGTTCTCATGGGGCAGACCACATCTGACCTTCTCTGAATCCCAAATCTATGCTGAAATTCCAAAGTTTTAGCTTTACTAGTATGATAATGTTTCATAACGGCTGTTACTTGAGCTATCTGATCTGCATAAGAATGACCCTGCTCAACAGATAAAGAAAGCAGTCGTTGAGGCTGCAACCTGTTTTGCAGATACATAAAATAAGATTTATGGGAATTGATTCTACCAAACTTCCTACACAGCTTCTGGAGATGTAGCTTAGTATCCTCCCACCATAAACAGGGGTCATAAAAAAAAATAAAAACTGACTTCCTAAAAATAATGAAATCCTTTAGAAGTTGCAAACAATACATATCAGACAAAATATAAATATTCTTTTTGCAAAACCCAGATCCCCTCCTAACTAGCAAAGGGTTCTCTAGTGTAATCCCCACTAACCTATGATCTGTAAATTCAACAGGAAATTTCTCTGCCCTTAAAATAGGTAGATTACTAGAAGAAAAAACATAGTCCATTATAGAAGTCAGGGGATCCTTTTTGAAAAGTTGGCACATGCTTATTCATGTATGCATACCAAGCACCCTTCAAAGCTGTCTGGGTAATCAATTTGTTTCAAAGATTAGAGTCACAATAAGCCTTAAAGGACTTTACAAACAGAGGAGAATTGAACTCTCCAGCCAGTCTCAGGTGGTGGGATGTGAACAACACTGGCTGAATCCTTTTCAATAAATCACATCCAGCTCCTTAGTTTGGGGCGCACATAAAGTAATCAATGAAAGAGCTCTCCCTATGTCACAACATCCAGAACAAGAGACCTACCTGGCAATAAATCATATAATTTCAATAATTTACATTCAGGTAACTGAAACAAAATCCCTATTCCTGAACAGGTTTCCTGTCCGAAGGACAATAAGAAGGCCCACATACCACTCTCTAGTGGCCAATGCAACTCTTTCAGAGTATGAAATATTACATCCTGTATAAAATAAACACCAAAGGAGAGAGTTTTCAGAAAAGAAAAAACATCTTACGCTTACTAACCCTCTTAATGCTATTAACATTGAGGGTATAATAGGTAAAGGGAATAAGCATAAGTTAAAACAATCAGTTATATTTACCCTGCCTAACATTCTGCCTTTTTTATTTTGCTTTCCTTTTCTGAGGACCCTTAACTGATTGTGGCAGCTTGGAATCTGAAGCAACTTCTGGTAATGAAGAGGCAACTGAAGAATCATTTGACTCTTCACCTGTCTGATCAGGTTGTAATATATCAGATTTATTACCAGTAGGTACAGGAATAGAAATCCCTTGTTGTCTCATTACAGAGGCCCTCATATGATGTTTAGAATTATGTGTCCAGCCCACTGCCTTATCAAAAGGCTGTGGGCATAACATTCTCAGGTACCTCCATCGAAGAAGTAGAGGCCAATTCCAGATTCCTATCCACCACCGTCAGAGACCCTTCATGTGCATCAGTCATTTACTGAGGCAAAGACTCTTCAACCACACCAGCAACCTTCCCTGTGTCAGCTTTAAGCCCCTCAACAGCTGAAGTATGCATAGCCCCAGAGGTAGTCACCACAGTTTGCTTCATATTCAAGAGACCCTTTTTGTTACCTAAGGTTTTCTTTTGTGTCAGGGTAATGAGCAAACGCTGCTCATCCCCAGCAGCCCTATCAGGAAGATTGTGCACTACCCACTTGCAGTTCTGGAAAGTGTGACCCAAAGCATGACATAGGTTACATTTACATTCATTCGTACAGTCAGATCCCAGATGCCCCAACTCCCCACAAACATTACACCTCGCCTGATCACACATACTACTAATATGCGTCTCAGACCCACAACGGTAACACATCTTAGGTTGCCTTGTGTAAAACAAGATACCACGATCCCACCCCAGAAAAAAGGAGTTAGGTAGATGTAACACTCCTGTATCTGAGGTTTTAAGCAGAACCTTAACCCTCCACCCCCAGACCAAATGTTCTCTGAATCTAGAATGGCCTCTGAATCCTCTATAACAGTACATCTTTGCTTTAACCAGTAAATCAAGTCATTCACGCTAACACCTCATTCCGAAATAGTACCGTGATAACTTTCTGCACTGGTTTAGAGAGGGGTATCGCAATAAAGGGTGCCCGTAAAGGAGAAGTCTTTAATTGAGAATACTTCATCCAAAAACGTTCCAATCCCGACACAGACTTGAAACTCACATTAAATGTAGTTTCCACTGAAACATGTATCAAAGCATAAATTTCAGTAGTAAAAAACTTCATTGAGTCTTTTAATAAGGTCTTTGCTACAAATAATCTATCAGGAGGGTCCTGCAGTCCACCAGTATAAGACAGATGGACCGCATTGTGCCTTTTAGCAGGAAATCAAGTCAGTCACGCTAACACCTCAGAATTATGTGTCCAGCCCACTGCCTTATCAAAAGGCTGTGGGGGCATAAGATTCTCAGGTACCTCCATCGAAGAAGTACATCTAGCTTAACAAATGAATGTAAATGTAACCTATGACATGCTTTGGGTCGCACTTTCCAGAACTGCAAGTGGGCAGCTTAAATAAAGAAGAATAAGAATGAGGAGCAACCCTCGGGACTAAATTCAGGGGCTTCTGCAGTTTGGGCAACTCCACGCTAGCTAGTGCCACAGATACAGTAGCACAGGCAGGGTTATTATCAGGCTGAGCAGAACAAACCATCTGTAATACCGGATTCTGCGTGAGTTTCAGTTCCTCAGGCAATTCTAGTGCTAAATCTTTAGAAACTCCACTGACTGAAGACATGCGAATAGGGGTACTCCCCGCAACCCACTGACCTGAATCGGCCGCCTTCTCCCATCCTGCATTAAGGAGATCCCCATCTACCAACCATGGCTTCTCTCCAATGACCCGAGTCTCTGATGTAACCTCAGCAAGACCTAGGTAAGGCTGCACACTACATCTGTTAGCCATTCCTGATGCAACATCTACATGTTGAGCAGTAAGCGGTAAATTTAAACATTCCTCCTGCTCCACGGTCTCCACCCAAGATTGCGATAATGCAGTTTGTTTAATAAATCCCACAGACATTTCTGGAGTTGCATTTTATGAAATAAAAATACTCTCTCCTCTGCATCCAGAATCTACAGCAATTCTGGCTCCTCCAAGTCTGAAACACCCTGTTCAGGTGAATACACAGTCACAGCTTTGGTAGCGACACTGTGAACCAACAAATCTATCTCCGATCGCTCCAGTTCAGAGACCATATGAGAGCCTACAGGAACCATGGAAACCTCGTCTCTCACTCCCCCTCCAGTCTGGGAAGTACCTTGGCCATCCGATAATCCAGGAACAACAGAACTTGCTGTGCATTTCCATAGTTTCCAGTTCCATGACTGCTTGATGTACTACCATCCTGAGGCAGCCATCTTGGACAGCAGTCCGGAGACCAGCTCTCCCCAACCGAGCAGTAGGGGAATTTTTTTTATTAAAATCAAAAATGAAATCATAACAAATATGTGAAAACAGTAGTACAATGAAAAGGTTGAAAAGCAAAACATAAATAAAGATCAATATCTTAATTCTGATTGAAAACCTCCCCTCCTACATTCCAAAATATAAAAATGTTTCAGTAAAATTGAAACAATTATACACAGGGTATAAACATAGAAAGAACAGTATAGGCAACATATGCAGTTGTAAAACATCTCCCCATCCTGGAAATGTAACCTTGATTATAATTGGACAGACACAAACCTATTTTCCCTTTTTTTTCATGTCCTTAATCCCAGGTATACACATATGCCAAGAAGAAACATAAGAAATGTGAAAATTAAACATAAAATTTTATAATAACAACCATTTTTTTTATTATATTTAGTGTCCCCTTTCCTTCCCTACTTTCTTATTATCCCTTTTTTCCTTCTTAGCCCTACCAACCCTGTTCTACTCATCCCCTCACAACCCAGAACTAAAACATAATAATTCCTATAATTCCAATTTCTAACCAAATCTAGAAAATAACAAATTTGTGCCAAATCTTTTCCTGTTGTGGAAAGGAAAAATGTTTACATTCAACACGTTTAAAAGTTTGTAATTCATTTACAATTATTTGTGCCAGATTTGTTGCAGGGATATCCTGTTGTTGCAGAACTAAACGGCATCTGCTAAGCCAAAGCCAATACAAACAGTGTACATGAATAATTTGTAATGTGCTTATACAAATTCCTTCGTTAAGAACAGGACAAATACCATAATATAATAAATCCTGTAAAGGGGAAGTGTTAACCAACTCATATGATTTAACCATCTGTTTTTCAGCACATCCTAAAACCTAACTGCATATGGACATTGAAAATACAAGTGATTCATGGTTTCCAGTTTACCTTTACAATCTGATCTTGGACAGAAGCGCTCGTTTAATGCTTTATGTTTCTGATTACTCTTAACGTTCACCCTATTGTGAATCGCTAGCCAAACGGTATCCCACATGTTAACCGGGATCCTGTTATTAGTAATGTAGCTAGAAATCTGCTGTTGTTGATAAGCAGAAAATTCTATCCAAGGGGTGTCTGTAAAAAACGAATCCATTATCGATATATAAAGAGCTTTCCGAGACATTTGTAATGCGCTTAGATAACTTATATCCCACATTTTTATTTTATCGAAAACTGAATCCCATATATCTAATAATCTAGGTTTTTGTTTATTTTTATGTAAAAAAAAAGCCATTTCTCCATTCTTCTAACACATGTTTAACATTTATAAATCCAAGCTGTATCCACCATTTCGATTAATTTCTAATCAATGGAGACAAATTAACGGAAAAAAATATTGTAAAATAAAACACTATTGGATTGATCATGTTCAAGCCACCTTCTTTAATCGGTTTATACAAAGTATTCCTTTTGATTGGATTTAACCTACTTCCCCAAATGCAGGTAAAGAAAATCCACAAAACTGAAGCCTCCAATTGTTTTTTTAAAGGGAATATAGCGCTTAAATACAAAAATAGTGCATTCAGAAATGTTTTTGTGTAATACACCCTTTTTTTTGTTGTTGTTTCCATCTATTCCATACTTCCACTTTTTTCTTTGCTACCTCTAAAGCACATTCCCAATTGAAAAGGGACATATCCCTTCCACCCCAATAAATCCCCAAGATCTTACAGGGCTGTTGGGCCACCAGAAAACCCCCAAAAAACTGAAGGAGTGGTTAGACTCTCATGTAATCTTAAAATTTTAGTTTTAGTCAGGTTTAAAGAGGCCCCTGTAATTTTCTTATTTCTTGGATAAGGTCTCTTGCTATACCAAAGGAATATTCATTTTTTAATAATAGACATACATCATCAGTGTATGCTAACACTTTATAATTAGAAGCCATAGAATCATTTAAACCTTTAATCAACAGGGACCTGTTCAGAACCCGCAAGAGAGGGTCCAAAACAAACACATACAATAAATGACTTAAAGGACATCCTTGCCGTAAGCCCGTATATATGAAATGTGGATCTCCTTTCCAACCATTTTCGTACGGAAGTACATATGCTAGAGCGTAACAAAGCTTTATCCACCCAATAAAAACCGTAGGTAACCCAAATGCTAATAAAACGTCCCACAAAAAGGAATGTGATACTGAATCGAAAGCCTTGGCTTGATCCAGGCTAATTAAATACCCTGGCATCTCTAGCATCTCAGCATCTACTCTCGAAGCAGTTATGATTTCTCTTCTAGTTAATAAGGCATCAGAAATGTTCCTACCTGGAACTGCACAATACTGCATGGGGCTAATTAATGAAGGCATAATTACCGCCAACCTATTCCCTGAAAGCTTTGCAAATATCTTAAAATCTACATTCAACAAAGTCAGTGGTCTCCAATTCCCTAAATCCTTATTACTACCAGATTTATATAAAAAAATTAGTAGTTCTTCATACATCTGGGTGGGTAAAATATTATCTTCCAAAAAAAAATTATAAAGACGTAGGAAAAAAAAAACGGAATCACTGACCATATTATTTTATATAGTTCGCTTGACACGCCATCTGAACCAGGAGCTATATTATCATGCAAAGAGTGTATGACCCTGTCCATTTCTTGCAAAGTAAAAGGACTAAGCAAAAGAGAATTCTGAGAGCTGGTGGACTGAGGAAGCGATGCCATTTGTAAAAAGGTGTCAGCTGATGAAACAGATCCTGGAAAGTTCCAAAAGTATCCTCAATATATTCCTCAACAACCCCCGTAATACCTTTATTATCCCAATGTTCTACACCTGCAGAATCTACAAGGCTTGAAAAAAACTTGTCTATCTGTCCTAGTTTTACAGGTTAAAACGGATTAACTTGTTCAGATTTCCCCTGAGTACCAACAAATTGTTCTTTCTGTAAGGACTGCATTCTAGAATATTGATAGTCTTTCATCTGCTGCCTTACACTATCTATACGATCTCTTAAATCAGGTACCCCCAAACTTTGTTGAGATAATAATATACCCAATTCATCTCAAAATTCTAAATATTTATCCCTTTTTGTTTGTGCCCTATATGAACCCACTATTTTAAAAAACTCGATTAAACATATTTTCAGATCTGACCACCAAAGACCTATATTTTCATACAAGTCTAAAGCAGATACTTTATCACTTATAACCTCTTGCAATTCATGCAAGATAATCACATCAGACATCAAGACCACATTTAACCGCCAAACCCCTTTCCCAGCTACCCTTTGTGGGGGACACTCAAACCGAAAGCCCAACAGCCAATGATCTGAGATCTCAATAGGGATTAGTTTAGGAGAAAACACTTGAAACATCTGATTCACAAAAATAAAATCTATACACGAAGAGAGGGAACCCTTAAAAAAAGAAGGCTTCTTATCCAAAGGGGTGCCTACAAAAGCATTTTTCAGATTCGCTTGAAAAATTACCTGGTTTAAGAAATTTTTATCACAATATTGTTTCGTGTCTTCCTTTTGAGTCTTGAAATTGATATTGAAATCACCCCCAAAGATCAAATGATGTTTTGTGTATAAATAAGGCTGTATTTTTTTAACAAGTCATTCCGAATGGATTTTACCTGAGAATTGTAAATATTAATTAAACGCAAAAAAAAAGCCATAAAAATTAACATCTAACAAAAAAGCCCTACCTGGCTCTGTTTCTACTATTCTAATAACATGAACCTCATAGGTTCGAAAACAGAATCCCACCCCACTACAGGGTTCAAATCCTGGTGACCAAATTGAAAACCCCCTTCTCCAATCCATAGTGGACTGTTTAATCTCCACCGTATCTTGTAAACGTACATCTTGTAAAAATAAAATATCGTAACTTAAGGATTGTAAGATACTAAACATAGTGAACCTATGTTTCTTATTTTTTATACTATTAACATTTAAACTCGCTATAGAGAAATTTACCATTTATGTTTGTTTTTTTTCATTTTCCCACTAGACCGTGTAACTCGTTTTACTGGAAAAGGAACATCATTCCCCCCAACTGGTAAATCTGCCTTACCCTCTATCTCTTGGTCCTGTATAGTCGCATTCTCAACCCTTTCAGAATCAATAGGTTGAGCTTGTTCCATCTGGTCACTCCAAGAAGGAAGGGAAGAAAATCTATTCGATAGCGTTACTGGGGTTGCAGTAAATATAGAATCCTTAATTTTATTGGACCCTGATTGCTGCACCAACACAAATTGCTCATTTTCACCTAAAGGATCAGAAGATCCAAAACCATCCACAACATTTTCTGTTGCCTGCGAATCCCCTTGTGAACTTTCCATAGACTCAGTAAGTAAGGGTGACTGGGGCATAAGTAGGGAACCTAGTGAGGTAACCAAAGGGATAGAATTCCATGTGCTTAGGGTGTGATCAATCTCTGAATTATCAGACTCTAAAATCCTAACACCTGTTTGAACAGTAGGTTGAAAAGGGAGAGAAGCTCTATTCAACCCTCTCGCAGCCCCCCTTCCCCTACTTCTCTCAACCGGTTGAGTACCTAAAGTCAGATCTGAATAAGGATGTTTGGCTTTATATAAAAAATGTGCATGGTCAGAAGCTGCATCTAAATCAGTCATGTTGCATGGACATTCATCAAAACCATGCTCCAATTCCCCACATAAATTACATACGGGGGGGCTTCACACTCATTCGCCCCGTGCCCAAAAACCCCACAAGAAAAACATTTTACAGAGTTACAATCAGTGTTTAAGTGATCTAGAGAACCACATTTATAGCAGCTCTTTGGTTGGCCTGCATAAAAGATTATTCCCCTATCCCTTCCTAAAAAAAAAGAACTAGGTAAATGCTGTATCCCGGAGTCATCCTGGGATAGTTGAACCCTAAAAGTCCAACCACCTGTCCAAAACCCATTATCATCTATGATGGGTCTGGGATTCTCCATTATTCTACAACGTTGCTCCAACCAGTATATTATATTTGCCACATTGACACCTTCATTCCGAAATAGAACAGTCACTATTTTGATGGTGGGTTTAGTGACTGGGATTGCTAAAAAGTCTTTCCATATATCCGTGTCCTTTACTGCATAATAACGTTTCCAAAATCTATTTAATAAATGCATGGAACAAAAGCTTATACCATATTGATGGTTCCCAGGTGAATGAATGAAGGCATAGACATCAGAGGGTACAAACCCTAAATTGTCGAGTAAGAGAGTTTTCCCTACCCATAGTCTGTCCGGGACAATAGGTGCTAGCCCCTTATAATGAAGTCTTACTAAAAATCTCAGTTTTGCCTCTTGAGCAGGATGAAGAAACAGACCTGCATAAGATTTTTTCTTCCTCACATCGGTATGTGCAGAAGGAACATCACTAACTTGGTGGTTAGAAACACAATTTTCATCCAAAGAATCAGTAACACCTGGGCTTGGAGACTTAGCACTTGCTATGTCAAGTGGCCTGGTATTCTTGCAAATGCTGTCTACCACAGCGTCTGATGCAGTCATGTTCATGTCAGCCTCACCTTCAGCTGACAGTTGCATACTTCTGCCAATTTGGGACTCTGACACTTCGGAAACAAAACCACCGATCTGGGAACATCCTGTAATGTAGTTTGTGAAACATCAGAAACGAAAAGTTCGGGTCAGGGATCCAAATATCCTTTTGCCACAGCCAACCCGCTTTAATAAGAACTTCATTCTTGGAACGAATCTCATTATCATCAGTAATTGAGGGAAGCGCTCCATCCACCAAACCCTCGCTACACACATTCGGAGCTGAAGAAGCCAACTGTTCTCCAGGGGGTGTAGTAAGTGGTAACCTTTTATTACCTGACAATACAGGACTAGCAAGTGAACGTTTTCATTTCTTTTCTTCCTCTAGTCACTCTTGGCATAAACCATAGTCTTTTTCCGCTACTTGGATTAAAGCCAATAACTGCTGTTTCTTTTCTTCCATTTCTTCATATAATAAAAATTCATTGTCACTACCAGAAACCGATAACTCTGTCAACATGTCTTGGCATTCCGTCAGCAAAAGACCCTCTTGGGGTTCAAAATGCTCTGTCTCCTTCACACTAGCTGCACAGGCATACGAAGGCTGCAGAGCTCCAGAGCTAGGACTGTCCTCCTCCACTACCTCCTTTCGACTGAGGTCTTCCATCTCTGGACCGATGGACAGCGCCACTCGCCTACAGAGTAGGGGAATTTCCCTGGTGCCCTGGCCAAATTTCTACCCATTCACTAAAAATAAAAAAACACAAGCAGCTGAATCTGGTTCAAGGTCAGTTGGTATTCATCTGTATCCCCTTCCCCAGGTCGTGCCTGAAAATAGGCAGAATTTGTCTAGGACACTTACCCGGTCAACAAATACTAAATAAACAATAAAATTCTGCGGCACCTCTGAGCTGGAGGCTTTTCCTTCTGTTTAACCCTCCAGCCCCTCCATTGTTGCCCTGTTAGCTTTGCTGCTTCTTACTCTTCCCTGGGGTTGCATTCCAGTGCCTCCCATCCTGCAGCACTCCAACTTGCACCGCATGAAGGGAGGGAGGATAGACGTTCTGGGGCATCTGTAGGGTTGAGGTGGGCAGTCTGTCTGGGGGGGTACTTGACATCCTTGTGAGATCAGGGCTGGGGCCACTGCACTTCAAAATCATCATCAATGATCTTAAAGTCGGAGTCTCCAGCACAGTAGGCTGCTTCAGTTCACGGATGACATGGTTGTGAGGTAGTGGTTCCTTTGGGGATGGGGCAGTCTCCAAGAGGATCGGAATGAGCTGTGAGATTGGAACAACTTCTGATAAAGAGCTGAAATCATTGAATTTTTTTTAAAAGGCTCAGCCCGCCACAGCGCAGATTGCCACCTCTCGCCGGAACTGGACCAGGGTGGGTCCAGACAGCAGCACAGGTTATCTGCACCATCAGCCTGAGGAGACTACGTTTCTGAGGAGGTTAGAAACTACAAAAAATTCTGGGGGGGGGACTGAATTTCAAGCAAGACTGAAGCAGGAGGCACCTGACTATGAGGACTGAAGTTGGAGCGAGTGATGTTATGGGCAGAACATATAGGACTGACAACTGAAGTTGTCTACTGATAGTATTCATTATGTCACTCTCTGCCTCACTTTTTATATATTTATTATCTGCTTTTTGGCCAGTTTTGGGGAGTTTGGATTATTCTAGAGACAGGATTGTGACAGACAGACTGACAGGCATCGAGGGTGTGGTTTGGGGTTCTCGGCCATGATGCTCACGCCATTTCACCCCCACCCTGCAGCTACTCACCGGCATTGAGGTATGTCTTGGGGTCTTTGACCCTAACGTTCACCCCATTCTCCTATACTGCACCCATCTCACCTTATTTCCTTATGGAATGGGGTGAGCTTAACAGCCGAAGACCCCAAGGCACATTGTGATGCCTGTCACTGTCTGCAGGGTGGGGTGAGGTGGAATGGCGTGAGTGTTATGGCCCATCCTCTGCTAACAGCAATTATTCTCAGCACAAGACAGAAGCCACCCTCCCACATGCTCCTTGACAATGCCTCTGAATCACTCTAAGGGGCTACTCCTGTACACCCCTCACTCTACTCCTCACCCTCCCAACGTCTCCATGCTAGGATTGGTCTCTGCCTTCCTGGCCTCAGCCCTGCCTCCTTGAGCACTTTTACTAGCGCCCCTCCCTACCAAAATCCTGTCCTTACTGACCCTCTGCCTTACCTAACCTAACCTCTAGTGCCTCTGCACCTTACCTGCACTTGTAACCAACTACAGTTGATGTCCATATGCTGTAGAGTGTTTTAAATGTCTAAGAAACTTTGTAACCTTTTCCTGATTATTGTGCTGTTCAGTGTCTCAAATGTCCTAAAACTCTGTAACCTTCTTAATTGAAGTCTATACTCTGTTCACATGATGTGGAACCTTTGTAAAGAGCCTTTTCTCAAAGGTTATTTTCCGAATACCACATAAATAAATAAATAACTAAATAGACCCAAAGGCACTCCCCAAAGCCTGTCAGTCTCCACAGGGTAGGGGTGAGGGTTGGCGTTAGTTCACTTTGTCACTGCCATTCCTACTATGCATCTCTCTAACTCCTGCACTACCAGTGCCTGTCAGTCTCTGCAGGGTAGGGGTGAGGGTTGGCGTTAGTTCACTACATCACTGCCATTCCTACTATGCATCTCTCTAACTCCTGCACTACCAGTGCCTGTCAGTCTCTGCAGGGTAGGGGTGGGGTTGACGTTAGTTCACTACATCACTGCCATTCCTACTATGCATCTCTCTAACTCCTGCACTACCAGTGCCTGTCAGTCCCTGCAGGGTAGGGTGGGGTTGGCGTTAGTTCTCTACATTACTGCCATTCCTGCTATGCATCTCTTTAACTCCTGCACTACCAGTGCCTGTCAGTCTCTGCAGGGTAGGGGTTGGCGTTAGTTCACTGCATCACCGCCATTCCTGCTATGCATCTCTCTAACTCCTGCACTACCAGTGCCTGTCAGTCTCTGCAGGTTAGGAGTGGGGTTGGCATTAGTTCACTACGTCACTGCCATTCCTACTATGCATCTCTCTAACTCCTGCAATACCAATGCCTGTCGGTCTCTGCAGGGTAGGGGTGGGGTTGGCGTTAGTTCACTGCATCACTGCCATTCCTACTATGCATCTCTCTAACTCCTGCACTACCAATGCCCGTCAGTCTCTGCAGGGTAGGGGTGGGGCTGGCGTTAGTTCACTACATCACTGCCATTCCTACTATGCATCTCTCTAACTCCTGCACTACCAATGCCTGTCGGTCTCTACAGGTAGGGGTGAGGGTTGGTGTTGGTTCACTACATCACTGCCATTCCTTCTATGCATCTGTCTAACTCCTGCACTACCAATGCTGCAAGCAAAAATTCGGCATTGACAAATGCTTGTTTTCTTTGCATCTTAAACTGTTGTGCTTTGCATCTGGGTCTGTTGCTCTTTCTGTTCTGCCAGCCATTTCACTGTTTTGTCTGAGTCCATCTTACCCCTTGTGTTGGCTGAACTCGGGTGGGTGGTTCATCTCTTCTGGTCAAGGAGAGGCAGGCACAATGGTTCCAGATGCAAACAGAGAGCTTTTATGGGTAGCCGCCACTGGTTCCACTGGAAAGTAATAGGTTAGGTGATTGTCCTGCACAAAACAGTCTTTAGCAGTAGGAGACAATTACACAGGTCTAACAGCAGTAACTATAAAAATAAACAATCGTACATTTGTTAACAATGAACGAAATACCTCTAACAGGATCACCTAGTGCCCTACGTCTGCAGACATCAATAATAATACTTTATCAAGACCTACCCACCTTGGCCAAGGATACTTAGAAAGGCACCCCAGTTATAGTCTGATAGTCATGTAGGATGAGCAGTCTTTTCGGTGCAGTGCAGGTGGTGGCTAGCTAGCTTTGAAGAATAGGGTACAGTACCTGAGTGACCGATCAGTCTCATTGGCTGACATGAGGGCTGAAGACCACAAGATGGAGATGAAGATGAGAAGATGAAGAGGATGCAGGCTGGTCCAGAGCTGGAGATGCAGGTAGTGAGAGGATGGAGGATCATCAAGGCAATGTCCTTCAATGGTGATGACGGGTCTTCTGGAAGGTTCCTGATGAGTTGCCACCTAGCCAGGGAAGGGAGCTATGGCCACTTCCAACTAGTAAAACAAAAATGGGTCAATTTTCGAATTGTATACTTTGGAGTGAACCTCACTATCGTGAACCAGGGTGGCTCCTAAGCTGACTAGACTGGGGGGGTTACTGACTACCGCTATGCTGGCTAGCGCAGGCTTTCATTATCTTTGCGGGTTACTGGCAGGCTGGGCAGGAGGCACTGGATGCTTGGCCAAAAGGTGGGTGACCTCTGACCTCAGGGGTGCAGGCAATTGCAGTCTTCTTAGGGCAATTAGCCGGGTGATGGGACTATCATTGTTGGGCAGCCTGTCTACTTCCCCATGGCAACAGCTCAGACTGGGAGTGGAGAGAGAGAGAGAGAGAACTGATGCGTCTCAATACAGTTGGTGGGGGGAGCAGGCAGTTCATATCCCTTTCAGGACAGTGCAGGAACCAACTGGTCGAGGTGCAGGACAGGCAAGTTCAGGCCCTGTTGCAATTGTGAGTAGACCCGGTGCAAAGAGTTCAGTCAGTTGGGATCACTTAGCATCCCGGGGTGCAATCTGGGTAAACATTAAACCCAGCAAATACACAACAATTACTTTTCTATAACAGGAACTGGGTTTACCTGATGGCCAGGGTCAGGGCGAGAGGCAGCACAGCATCCACCTGGCCATTTAATCAATTGCAGGCCCCAGCAGCCACCAGCAAGCAGTCCTACTGGTACAGGATGTGGAGCTAGCCCTGCCTTTTATGCACAGCAATGGATGCCCCTTTAGCTCCTGGCCCTACCCTTGCACTCTTGGCCTGAGTGTGCTGTCCACAGCTGCATTCCCCCTATAATCAGGAGGCAGTATAGTGCAATGGTGCAAGGGTCTGAGCTGCCAACCTGGAGATCGGGGTTTGAATCCCTCAGCCCCACTCTAACTCCTTCTGATTCCTTAGCTGTCTTCCCTGTTGTGGAGTACACATTTGGCACCAATCCTACTCTCTGGGACTCATGCCATGCAGTGCCTCTTGCTATACCCTTGTGGGTGCTATGCCCCTTGTGCTCCTCTATGCCCCTACCTGTACTTGTAGGCACCATCAGTGCTAAATAAAGCAATTTGGGCTTCAGATATCTGGCCAGGGCCCTACAGGGCAAAGACAATTGCAGCTGGTGGTGGTGAGGTCACCAGAGAGCTTGCTTTTTCCCCATCTCTGGTATCTTAATCCACCGCTAGGCAGAACCTCAGAGCAGGGGCAGGCATTTCCACCCAGATGCAAATTGCAGTGGGGCTGCTGTGGTCCAGGTGCTAAACCGCTCCCCTCTCTCCTGATGCAACACAGCTGGCCACCCGGTGAAACCAGGCCTGCAGCTGCTGTGGCACTGTGTGTGCCACCCGGGTGATCAGGAGGCAAGTGGAGCAGGGGAGTGGGAAAGAGGATATCAACAAGCACCCCCTTCTCTGCCGCCGATTGCAGAACTGGACTCCGTCTGATCTGGGGACAGGTGGGAGGAATTCCACTGATGTCGGGGGAACTTGCACAGAAGAAGAAGGGGAGGGAGAGAGAAACCAAACTTCCAAGAACAGAGGTGAAATGGAACAACCCACTGGGTTGTAGCTGGCACTAAGGCCTGTCAGAAGGGGACTGATGGGGTCCATCCACCATGCTGGGCCCCAAAGCTTGCAGCTAGGGGGACAAATAGGAGGACCGCCCAGGCAGGAAAAACACCCCTGATACCCACAAAAGCAACTGAGAGAAAACCCACTAGCCCAGGGGCAGACAATTAATGGGATTTACCCTATAGGGCTGGCTGCTGCTGGGGGCTGCTGGATTCCACGCTGAGCTGGAGGATGACTGCTACTGCTGGAGGTGGGACAGACTGCTGCACCCCCTTCAGGCTGGAAGATTGCTGCTCCTGTTGCTGGCAAAGACCCTGGAGGACTCCTGGCTACAGAGGAGCAGCCACCAAGCAGCTGCAGACCCGAGCCTCAGGTGAGCCTCAAGGCATCCATGCCCTTGTGCTCTGCACTCTGTCAGCCACCCAGTCCAGAACTGCAGTCTGGCTAGAAGGGAGATCCTTTTCTAGCATGGGGTGGACTTGGCTTCTGGCCAAGTGATTGGGTCCCTGGCACCTAGATCAGCCCCAGGGGCTGACTTAAGGCACCTTTAGGTGTTGACCAGAGCTCTGGCTTGGCCACAACAAAGGCCAAAGCTGGGGGGGGGGGAGTACAGGAGGGGGAAGAAGGAGACCAGGACAGGAAGTGGCAGCCAGCTAGCTTGGCCAGCAAGCTAGCTAGTTGGATGTGGGGTGGGTGGGGGATTAATCCTTTCCCTCCTTGCTGTCCTTCCTGCTGCTTGTGTAGCAACCATTGGGGTGCTACCATTCTTATTTAGACAAGGGGAAGTTTAATCCTGCTGCTAAAGTCAACCACATGTAAGTGTTGTAGCAAACTGAGACTTTTGGGGAAACCATCAAAAAAAACTCCCAGCAAAGAAAGTTCAATTAAATAAAGAAAAGTTGCTTTACATCTGTACCAAACAAATATTCACAGTCACTTGTTTTTTTCAGAGCAACTACAAACCAAACACTGTTTAGTTTCATTCAGCTGTACATTTCAAGCAGCCATTCTCTCTCTCTCTCTCTCTCTCTCTCTCTCTCTCTCCTCTCTCTCTCTCTCTCTTCTCCAGACCCCAAATCCTCCTTTTTGCTTTTTCTTGTTTCCTCTTAATGGCTCCCATGTGAGGATCATTAGTGGCCCGCTCATCAGGGAATTCCAGGCTTTCTTGCAGCCAGTACAGATATCCTCTAAAGGGCTGGACCAAAGATTAGCATGGCAAGGATTCAATTCCCTGTTCTCCTGCTAATATCTTAGTGAAGAGGGGATCCTGAGTAAAGATCATATAGACTCCTTTACAGGCACAAGAGCATGAATGTGTTTCTGTGTATCTCTAGCTGTACTTATGGGGCCTGTGTACCACATGGCATCACATACACACTAGGTGGCAGCATTGCTCCATGAGCAGCTGCTCAGTCAGCCTCCGAATGTGGAAGAAATGTCAAAAGGTGAATGAGTCTGCATTTTGAATAAGCTACCAGGATGATGAGAACATGAGCAGCTACAGCTTTTCTATGTTTGTATTTATTGCTTTGATACGATAAAGCTCTGCTGAGCAAAACTGATTTTCAAGGAGGTCCTGGGTGAAAAGCAATCACTATTATTACATGCCATAGTGTACAAAGTAAAGGGAGTACAAAACAATCACTATTATTACATGCCATACTGTACAAAGTAATGGGAGTACAAAGCAATCACTATTATTGCATGCCATAGTGTTCAAAGTAAAGGGAGTACAAAACAATCACTATTATTACATGCCATACTGTACAAAGTAATGGGAGTACAAAGCAATCACTATTATTACATGCCATAGTGTACAAAGTAAAGGGAGTACAAAACAATCACTATTATTACATGCTATACTGTACAAAGTAATGGGAGTACGAAGCAATCACTATTAATACATGCCATAGTGTACAAAGTAAAGGGAGTACAAAACAATCACTATTATTACATGCCATACTGTACAAAGTCATGGGAGTACGAAGCGATCACTATTATTACATGCCATAGTGTACGAAGTAAAGGGAGTACAAAACAATCACTATTTTTACATGAAATAGTGTACAAAGTCAAGGAGTACAAAGCAATCACTATTATTACATGTCATAGTGTAAAAGTAATGGGAGTACAAAGCAATCACTATTATTACATGCCATACTGTACAAAGTAATGAGAATAAAGCAATCACTATTATTACATGCCATAGTGTATAAAGTAATGGGAGTACAAAGCAGTCACTATTATTACGTGCATAGTGTACAAAGTAATGGAGTATAAAGCAATCTACTATTACATGAAATAGTGTAAAAAGTAATGGGAGTACAAAGCAATCACTATTATTACATGAAATAGTGTACAAAGTCATGGAGTTACAAAGCAACTACTATTATTACATGCCATAGTGTAAAAAGTAATGGAGATAAAGCAATCACTATTATTACATGCCATACTGTACAAAGTAATGGGAGTACAAAAGCAATCACTATTATTACATGAAATAGTGTACAAAGTAATGAGGAGTACTAAAGCAATCACTATTATTACATGCCCCAATGTACAAAGTAATGGGAGTACAAAGCAATCACTATTATTACATGCCATAGTGTACAAAGTAATAACATGCCATAGTGTACAAAGTAATGGGAGTACAAAGCAATCACTATTATTGCATGCCATAGTGTACAAAGTAATGGGAGTACAAAGCAATCACTATTATTACATGCCATAGTGTGCAAAGTAATGGGAGAACAAAGCAATCACTATTATTGCATGCCATAGTGTACAAAGTAATGGGAGTACAAAGTAATCACTATCATTACATGCTATAGTGTATAAAGTAATGGGAGTATGAAGCAGTCATTATTATTACATGCCATAGTGTGTAAAGTAATGGGAGAACAAAACAATCACTATTATAACATGCCATAGTGTGTAAAGTAATGGGAGTACAAATCAATCACTATTATTGCATACCATAGTGTACAAAGTCATGGGAGTACGAAGCAATCACTATTATTACATGCCACAGTGTACAAAGTAATGGGAGTACAAAGCAATCACTATTATTACATGCCATATTGTACAAAGTAATGGGAGTACGAAGCAATCACTATTATTACATGCCATAGTGTACAAAGTAGTGGGAGTACAAAGCAATTCAATATGCAAAAACATGCAGTGCAGATACAGAACACAACAGCAACACAGACCTAAAGGTTCTGTGATCCTTGGGTTGAAATTCAGGACTTTGAGCAAGATTCATACACTGCCTAGGGCTTAGGGATACGTTAAACACACACTGCACAATAATAATAAAGGCTACAATAATAACCAAGAAAAGCTTATGGGGAGAGGTAACATACAATAAAAGGCAGAGCACATATTTTATGGACCCTGAGTCTGGTTGTCAATCATGCCACCCCACTGTGTTCACTGACACATCAGTTTACACATTAAACAACTGACAGGACAGACAAGAAAAATCTCTCCACATGAAGTGCAATCCATCAAAATCAAACTGAAATCAAGACAAATACTGCAAAATGTCAAAGATTACTGTACTTAAGTCTTCAGTGATTGGATGACCACATCGGTATTTGAAAGATTAAACACTATCCCCCAGACCCAGATCAGTGTTCCTACATGGATCAAGTGCAACATCACAGAACTCTGCATGACCTGCAAAGCAGGATACCACACAGCAACCTGTTGTACTTTGTGAAATGTTTCTTGGTCCTTTGAGTCTACCTTTTCAGTAGTACCTTATCCCACCAACCTATGGTACTGATGATCAGTGACCCTGCTGACTGATGTCCCCTCACTAATCTATATTGCTACCCCTCCCCCATATGTTTATTCTGTCCTTTCTGTAGATGGTGTATTGGGAATCAGACAGGTCCCACGAATGGTTTGGGGTCTTCCAGGTCTCAGTGACTGCCACCAGATTCAGTTGGCCCTCTATCATCATGGCCTGAAGGTTGCCCATCTTTTCCCCAGACACCTGACATCTCTGGATGTCACCTTCCACACTACCTGTTGCCCTCCCCCTGCTGCCATTACCAGCTCCCCAGACTCCTGGTTTCCCCTCTGCTTTCTCCCTCTCAATGCTCTGACCTCTCCCCTCACTACATGCTTTCTTCCACCACTACTCACCCACATGTACCCACAAATCATTTTTATTTCATTTCCACTGTTTGCTGGAGTCCTCCTGCCACATTCTGTTGAAATGTCTCAGTTCTAGTGAAGCTTGGCAGTCCCTCCTCCCTCTCAGTTTACATTCCAACTGTCCATAATGTGTCAGTCCTTTCACTGAGCACTGGGTGGGACTCGGACAACAACTGCAGTCAAGCAGCTTTGTGTAAGTGCGGTGGGGAGCCGGTTGTAAAATTGAAGTTATGTCTGAGCAGCTCTACATTGATGGGGTAGGACAGGGCTAGAAAGTGCAATGGCGTAACTTTGTTGTGGAACAAGAATGGAAGTTCTGAGAGGCTCTGTATTTGTGGTGGTGTGGAGGTATGAGATGGGGATACAAATGTTACTGAGACAGGTTGTATTGGGGCACAGAACAGGAACAGAATTGATACCGACAGCTTTGGAGGGTGGGGGGTGGTAGTATGAAACCACTGCTGGAGCTGAAAAGCATTAGGATAGTAGGACTGGGGTTACAGATGTAGCAAATCATCGTCTGGTGGAGAGAAATGGGATTACAACCACCAACCAGCAACTTTGTGGGGAGGGGCATAAAGTGTGGCCAAACAGCTTTTTGGGAAGAGTAGAACCCAAGTGCCACTGAGCAGTTTTATGGTGGGAAGGGGACATCAATTTCACTGAGCTGCTCTGTAGGGCAACATCACTACAAGTGCTGACAATTGGATATGTGTTGGAAGAGTGGATCTACAATTATAGCTGAGTAGCCCCGAGCTTACGACGGTGGGGTCTGATCTACAAGTGCTAAAGAGCATTTTTTTTGTGGTGATCCAGGACTGAAGTGCCACCTAGTAGCTATATGGAGGGGTAGCTGAACTGCAAATGCTGCTGACCAGCTATGTGTGTGTGTGTGTTGGGGGCGCAGGACTATAAAGTCCACAGCACAGCTGTGTAGTGGGGTGGGAGTGGGGACCAAGACTATAAAGCTCACAGCACAGCTCTGTATTGGGGTGGGAGTGGGGACCAGACTATAAAGTCCACTAGCACAGCTCTGTATTGGGGTGGGAGTGAGGACCAGGACTATAAAGTCCACAGCACAGCTCTGTATTGGGTGGGAGTGAGGACCAGGACTATAAAGTCCACAGCACAGCTCTGTATTGGGGTGGGAGTGGGGACCAGGACTATAAAGTCCACAGCACAGCTCTGTATTGGGGTGGGAGTGGGGACCAGGACTATAAAGTCCACAGCACAGCTCTGTATTGGGGTGGGAGTGAGGACCAGGACTATAAAGTCCACAACACAGCTCTGTATTGGGGTGGGAGTGAGGACCAGGACTATAAAGTCCACAGCACAGCTCTATTGGGGTGGGAGTGGGGACCAGGACTATAAAGTCCACAGCACAGCTCTGTATTGGGGTGGGAGTAGGACCAGGACTATAAAGTCCACAGCACAGCTCTGCATTGGGGTGGGAGTGGGGACCAGGACTATAAAGTCCACAGCACAGCTCTGTATTGGGGTGGGAGTGGGGACCAGGACTATAAAGTCCACAGCACAGCTCTGTATTGGGGTGGGAGTGAGGACCAGAGACTATAAAGTCCCAGCACAGCTCTGTAGTGGGGTGGGAGGGGGACCAGGACTATAAAGTCCAACCACAGCTCTGTAGTGGGGTGGAGGGGGACTAGGACTATAAAGTCCACAGCACAGCTGTGGGGTGGGAGTGAGGACCAGGACTATAACGTCCACAGCACAGCTCTGTATTGGGGTGGGAGTGGGGACCAGGACTATAAAGTCCACAGCACAGCTCTGTATTGGGGTGGGAGTAGGGACCAGGACAATAAAGTCCACAGCACAGCTCTGTATTGGGGTGGGAGTGGGGACCAGGACTATAAAGTCCACAGCACAGCTCTGTATTGGGGTGGAGTGGACCAGGACTATAAAGTCCACAGCACAGCTCTGTATTGGGGTGGGAGTGGGGACCAGGACTATAAAGTCCACAGCACAGCTCTGTATTGGGGTGGGAGTGAGGACCAGGACTATAAGTGCTCCTGACCAGCTTTGTGTTTGAGGGTTGGGTTTAGGGACTGGGAATGCTGAGCATCTCTATTTTGAGGGTAGGACCCACTCTACAAGGGGAGCTGACTATCTTGGTGGGTGAAGGGCAGTGGGACAATACATTCTATGCAAGAGTGGCACACAATTTATGTATTTATTTATATATTTATTAATTTATGTATTTAATTGAAAATTGATAAGCAGGAAAGGTGCACTTAGAAAAAGTGTGGTTTGGGGGGGTACAACAACGCAACTGACATAGCATCAATGACTGAGTACAAAATAAAGTACAACTAACAAGAAAAAGTGCCGTGACAATGGTAACAGCACAAGGTGGAACAATGAGCAGCATTTATGTGTGAAAAAAGCAACAACAATGCTGGTGGTAAAAGGAATATGCTAATGGTGGCATAAAGTCTAGAACAGACAGTGGCAGTACAGGTAAATTCACATCTGTAGCATAGGTGTGGCAGAAACTGCCAGAGGCAACAGACAGTTGTAGGATTGGCAGGAGCAGAATGTGGCAGACGGAAGTTTTAGCTGGCATTTAATGAAGAGGAGAGGGAGAGAGCTTAAGAGTGGAAGGGAATGTGTTCCAGAGGGAGAGCAGGCAATGTGATAAAGCAGATTGCCAGCAGGGAGTGTGGATAGGGAATAGAGAAACTGTGAGAGTCTCTGGAGCCAAGAGAGTAGGAAGCAAAGGGGGATGGGACACCGGAGTGGGGAGAGGTAAGGAAGAAAAGACCTGAACCAGTATCTGGAAATGAAGGATGCACAGCGGGGACTTGCAATGTGAAGGTAGAGTAGGGACTGAGAGTGAGGAGTAAAGGGAGAAGTGGTGAAAGCGAGAGGTGGAGTTAGTAATGAAGTGAGAAAAAGCATTACAGAGGGTGTCCAGTCTGGAAAGAGAAGAGGAGGGAGCAGTGCCATAGAGCACATCCACATAGCCAAACACTGGGAGAACCATTTTAGTGGCAAGCTCCCAGTTCACCTGGGAAGAAAGGCAGTCCTCATTGTGGTATAGTGCACATAGGTTGGGGTCGAGAATGGAGCGGATGGCATTGATGTGGGCAGTCCTTGTTGTGGTATAGTGCACCTAGGTTGTGAGGGAGTATGGAGTGGATGGTGTTGATGTGAGCAGTCCTTGTTGTGGTATAGTGCACCTAGGTTGGGGTGGAGTATGGAGTGGACGTGGTTGATGTGGTCAGTCCTTGTTGTGGTATAGTGCACCTAGGTTGGGATGGAGTATGGAGTGGATGGTGTTGATGTGGGCAGTCCTTGTTGTGGTATAGTGCACCTAGGTTGGGATGGAGTATGGAGTGGATGACATCAATGTGAGCAGTCCTTGTTGTGGTATAGTGCACCTAAGGTTGGGATGGAGTATGGAGTGGATGGTGTTGATGTGGGCAGTCCTTGTTGTGGTATAGTGCACCTAGGTTGGGATGGAGTATGGAGTGGATGACATCGATGTGAGCAGTCCTTGTTGTGGTATAGTGCACCTAGGTTGGGATGGAGTATGGAGTGGATGGTGTTGATGTGGGCAGTCCTTGTTGTGGTATAGTGCACCTAGGTTTGGGTGGAGTATGGAGTGGATGGCACTGATGTGGGCAGTTCTTGTTGTGGTATAGTGCACCTAGGTTGGGGTGGAGTATGGAGTGGATGACGTTGATGTGGGCAGTCCTTGTTGTGGTATAGTGCACCTAGGTTGGGGTGGAGTATGGAGTGGATGGCACTGATGTGGGCAGTCTTTGTTGTGGTATAGTGCACCTAGGTTGGGGTGGAGTATGGAGTGGATGATGTTGATGTGGTCAGTCCTTGTGGTATAATGCACCTGGGTTGTGGTGGAGTATGGAGTGGATGGTGTTGATGTGGACAGTCCTTGTTGTGGTACAGTGCACCTAAGTTGGGGTGGAGTATGGAGTGGATGGCGCTGATGTGGCAATCCTTGTTGTGGTATAGTGCACCTAGGTTGGGGTGGAGTATGGAGTGGATGGCATTGATGTGGGCAGTCCTTGTTGTGGTATAGTGCACCTAGGTTACATAGAAACATTGACTTTGATGGCAGATAAGGACCACTTGGCCCACCCAGTCTGCCCATTTTCCTATCTACTGGATAAGCTGCAGATTCTAGTTAACCAACAGCCTACTTCCTGCCACCCCTCACTACAATTGCCTTATGTCTCTCCCATGTATGTTTGAATTCCCCCACTGTTTTAGACCCAACATCCTCCCCAGAAAGGTGGTTCCATGCATCCACCACTCTCTCCGTGAAAAAATTTTCCTTACATTACCCCTGTGCCGTCCCCCCTCTATCTTTAAATTGTGCCCCCTTGTTCTTACACATCTCTTTTTCTGAAAGATGTTACCTTCCTGGACTTTGTTGATTCCCTTCAGGTACTTGAACATTTCTATCATGTCCCCCATGTCCCTCCTTTCATCAAATGTATAAATATTAAGCTCTCTGTCTCTCTTCATATGGTTTCTGATGCTGATTCTGCACCATTTTAGTTGTCCTCCTCTGTACTGCTTCCATCCTGTCTAGGTCCTTGTGATGAGGTCTCCAAACTGCATGCAGTACTCAGATGGTGTCTCACCTACTGTTTGTACAGAGGGATAACCACTTCCCTTTTATGTTTGCTTGCGCACATGCACAAGGAACATTTTGGGAGAGTAGCACACTTTGGAGGTGTGCCTCTCCCTTTCAATTCACTGCTCCGTTGAGCAGGCGTGGAGGTCCTGCACCAATGGGTGTGGGAGCTGTGTATGACAGCGGTGGTCTTCGCTTCAAAGAAACCACCGCTGTCATACAGAGCACTGCATCACGCTGCCCCCCTGCGTCACGCCACCCCCCTCGTGTCACACCGCCCCCCCAAATCTTTGCTGCCATGCTGGGAGCCCACCCCAGCATGGCAAACATCCCGCGTTGTTTGCAGACGGGGGTGCCCAATCCCACGTCGGCTCCACGGCCCTCCCAAGCCATCCTTATGCCATGCTGGGAGCCCACCCCAGCATGGCAAATGTCCCATGTTGTTTGCAGACGGGGGTGCCCAATCCTCCATCTGCTCCTCAGCCGCCCAGCCATCCTTCTGCCACGTTGGGAGCCCACCCCAGCGTGGCAAACGTCCCACGTAGTCTTTTTTTTGTCACCTGTAAAGAAAAAACAGTCCCACATAGTCTCCCAGTACCCCCTCCCACAACCCGCACCCACCCACTGCGCACCCAGCCTCCCCACACCCCCCCTCACCCCATACTTACCTCCGGAGCTCGGCGCGACGATCTTCGGTGGACCAGGAACACTTCTGCACTCTTCAAATCTGACCATGAACTGAGGAAATGCCGGTAAGCTGTATAATGGGCTAGATAGGGGGGTTTCAACTTTATTGCATATCTCAGGCATTTTTTGGAATTTTTGCACCAAATTTTCAACATGGGGTTTTTGGGACCCCTTCTCATGAATGATGTCACTGTCATGGTGTAATTGGGGCCCGAAAGGTGATTTCACATTCACTGCACAGTCACAGCGTGAAATCACCCTTTGGGCCTGAATAACACCATGACAGTGACATCATTCATGAGAAGGGGTCCCAAAAATCCCATGTTGAAAATTTGGTGCAAAAATTCCAAAAAATGACTGTTTTACAAGCGTGCGTTGCGCAGTTCCTACGCAGGCTCGTAAGTTCGCGAATTTTCAATATTTTCAATCCAGATTTTCAACATTGCCATTTTACCACACCTCCTTATGAGCAGTACAGCTGTCATTTTTCACATCCTGCCCAAAACATGTTTCCGCCCATGTAGTGCACAATGGCACAGTTGGTGTGCAAAATCAATGTATGGGACACAGTAAGAAAATCACAGTGACACTGTTCATTAGCAGAGGTTTTAAAATGCCAATGTTGAAAATTTGGTGAAAAAATTCCTAACAATGACTGTTTTATGAGCGTGTGTTGTACAGTTCCCACGCATGCTCATAGGTTTGAGAATTTTCAATATTTCCACTCCAGATTTTCAACATTGCCATTTTACCACACTTCCTTATGAGCAGTACAGCTGTCATTTTTCACATGCTGCCCAAAACGTGTTTCCGCCTATGTAGCGCACAATGGGGGTAACAAAAAGGTCATGCTGAAAATTTATTGTGCAAATACCAGCAATCGCACAGGGCATTAGGGTAAAGCACCATACGTGCCAAACACCACTGCAAATACCTGCAAGCAAATGTTCGGCATTGACAAATGCTTGTTCTACTTGTGATGTCCCTTTCTATGCATCCCAGTATCCTCCTGGCTCTTCTTACTGACTTTTCACATTGCTTACCAACCTTTAGATCATCTGATATGACTACCCCCAGGTCCGTTTCCAATTTTGTTGTTGCTAGTACCTCCTCTGATATTGTGTACTCTTCTCCTGGGTTATTGTTTCCCAGGTGCATTACTTTGCACTTCTTTGCATTGAATCTAAGTTGCCATATGTCTGACCATTCCTCCAACCTTGCCAAGTCCCATCACATCCTTTCTACCCATCCTTGTGTATCAACTCTGTTACAGATCTTTGTGTCATCTGCAAAGATGCATACCTTTCCCTCCAGACCCTCTGCAATGTCACCTATAAAGATGTTAAAGAGGAATGGACCCAGTACTGAGCCCTGAGGTACTCCACTATTAACCCCCCTTTCTTCGGAATGTGTTCCATTCACTATTACCTTCTGTGTCCTGTTTTGCAGCCAGTCTGCTACCCAGGCTACCACCCTGCCCACATATGCCCATGTCCCATCAAGGGTATGCCACCCAGGGTGGTAAAGATGGGGGGGTCTGGGCTGTTTCTGGCTGGTACCAAAGGTCATGGACACCATTTTGTTTTTCAGTATTGACCTGGAGTTGTTGGAGAGGAACCAGCATAGGACAGTGTGTTGGTCATGCTGTAGGTAGGGGTGGAGTATGGAGTGGATGGTGTTGATGTGGGCAATCCTTGTTGTGGTATAGTGCACCTAGGTTGGGGTGGAATATGGAGTGGATGGCATTGATGTGGGCAGTCCTTGTTGTGGTATAGTGTACCTAGGTTGGGGTGGAGTATGTAGTGGATGGCATTGATGTGGGCAGTCCTTGTGTGGTATAGTGCACAGAGGTTGGGGAGGAATATGGAGTGGATGGCATTGATGTGGGCAGTCCTTGTTGTGGTATAGTGCACCTAGGTTGCGATGGAGTATGGCATGGATGGCATTGATGTGGGCAGTCCTTGTTGTGGTATAGTGCACCTAGGTTGGGGTGTAGTATGGTGTGGATCGCATCGATGTGGGCAGTCCTTGTTGTAGTATAGTGCACCTAGGTTGGGGTGGAGTATGGAGTGGATGGCATTGATGTGGGCAGTCCTTGTTGTGGTATAGTGCACCTAGGTTGGGGTGGAGTATGGAGTGGATGGCGTTGATGTGGGCAGTCCTTGTTGTGGTATAGTGCACCTAGGTTGTGGTGGAATATGGAGTGGATGGCATTGATGTGAGCAGTCCTTGATGTGGTATAGTGCACCTAGGTTTGGGTGGAGTATGGAGTGGATGATGTTGATGTGGTCAGTCCTTGTGGTATAATGCACCTGGGTTGGGGTGGAGTATGGAGTAGATGGTGTTGATGTGGACAGTCCTTGTTGTGGTACAGTGCACCTAAGTTGGGGTGGAGTATGGAGTGGATGGCGCTGATGTGGGCAATCCTTGTTGTGGTATAGTGCACCTAGGTTGGGGTGGAGTATGGAGTGGATGGCATTGATGTGGGCAGTCCTTGTTGTGGTATAGTGCACCTAGGTTACATAGAAACATTGACTTTGATGGCAGATAAGGACCACTTGGCCCACCCAGTCTGCCCATTTTCCTATCTACTGGATAAGCTGCAGATTCTAGTTAACCAACAGCCTACTTCCTGCCACCCCTCACTACAATTGCCTTATGTCTCTCCCATGTATGTTTGAATTCCCCCACTGTTTTAGACCCAACATCCTCCCCAGGAAGGTGGTTCCATGCATCCACCACTCTCTCCGTGAAAAAATTTTTCCTTACATTACCCCTGTGCCGTCCCCCCTCTATCTTTAAATTGTGCCCCCTTGTTCTTACACATCTCTTTTTCTGAAAGATGTTACCTTCCTGGACTTTGTTGATTCCCTCAGGTACTTGAACATTTCTATCATGTCCCCCATGTCCCTCCTTTCATCAAATGTATAAATATTAAGCTCTCTGTCTCTCTTCATATGGTTTCTGATGCTGACTCTGCACCATTTTAGTTGTCCTCCTCTGTACTGCTTCCATCCTGTCTAGGTCCTTGCGAGATGAGGTCTCCAAAACTGCATGCAGTACTCCAGATGGTGTCTCACCTACTGTTTGTACAGAGGGATAACCACTTCCCTTTTTACGTTTGCTTGCGCACATGCACAAGGAACATTTTGGGAGAGTAGCACACTTTGGAGGTGTGCCTCTCCCTTTCAATTCACTGCTCCGTTGAGCAGGCGTGGAGGTCCTGCACCAATGGGTGTGGGAGCTGTGTATGACAGCGGTGGTCTTCGCTTCAAAGAAAACCACCGCTGTCATACAGAGCACTGCATCACGCTGCCCCCCTGCGTCACGCCACCCCCCTCGTGTCACACCGCCCCCCCAAATCTTTGCTGCCATGCTGGGAGCCCACCCCAGCATGGCAAACATCCCGCGTTGTTTGCAGACGGGGGTGCCCAATCCCACGTCGGCTCCACGGCCCTCCCAGGCCATCCTTATGCCATGCTGGGAGCCCACCCCAGCATGGCAAATGTCCCATGTTGTTTGCAGACGGGGGTGCCCAATCCTCCATCTGCTCCTCAGCCCCCAGCCATCCTTCTGCCACGCTGGGAGCCCACCCCAGCGTGGCAAACGTCCCACGTAGTCTTTTTTTTTTGTCACCTGTAAAGAAAAACAGTCCCACATAGTCTCCCAGTACCCCTCCCACAACCCGCACCCACCCACTGCGCACCAGCCCCCCACACCCCTCACCCCATACTTACCTCCCGAGCTCAATCTTCGTGGACCAGGAACACTTGCACTCTTCAAATCTGACCATGAACTGAGGAAATGCCGGTAAGCTGTATAATGGGCTAGATAGGGGGTTTCAACTTTATTGGCATTTTGGAATTTTTGCACCAAATTTTCAACATGGGGTTTTGGGACCCCTTCTCATGAATGATGTCACTGTCATGGTGTTATTGGGGCCGAAGGTGATTTCACATTCACTGCACAGTCACAGCGTGAAATCACCCTTTGGGCCTGAATAACACCATGACAGTGACATCATTCATGAGAAGGGGTCCCAAAAATCCCATGTTGAAAATTTGGTGCAAAAATTCCAAAAAATGACTGTTTTACAAGCGTGTGTTGCGCAGTTCCTACGCAGGCTCGTAAGTTCGCGAATTTTCAATATTTTCAATCCAGATTTTCAACATTGCCATTTTACCACACCTCCTTATGAGCAGTACAGCTGTCATTTTTCACATCCTGCCCAAAACATGTTTCCGCCCATGTAGTGCACAATGGCACAGTTGGTGTGCAAAATCAATGTATGGGACACAGTAAGAAAATCACAGTGACACTGTTCATTAGCAGAGGTTTTAAAATGCCAATGTTGAAAATTTGGTGAAAAAATTCCTAACAATGACTGTTTTATGAGCGTGTGTTGTACAGTTCCCACGCATGCTCATAGGTTTGAGAATTTTCAATATTTCCACTCCAGATTTTCAACATTGCCATTTTACCACACTTCCTTATGAGCAGTACAGCTGTCATTTTTCACATGCTGCCCAAAACGTGTTTCGCCTTATGGCGCACAATGGGGGTAACAAAAAGGTCATGCTGAAAATTTATTGTGCAAATACCAGCAATCGCACAGGGCATTAGGGTAAAGCACCATACGTGCCAAACACCACTGCAAATACCTGCAAGCAAATGTTCGGCATTGACAAATGCTTGTTCTACTTGTGATGTCCCTTCCTATGCATCCCAGTATCCCCCTGGCTCTCCTTACTGACTTTTCACATTGCTTACCAACCTTTAGATCATCTGATATGACTACCCCAGGTCCGTTTCCAATTTTGTTGTTGCTAGTACCTCCTCTGCTATTGTGTACTCTTCTCCTGGGTTATTGTTTCCCAGGTGCATTACTTTGCACTTCTTTGCATTGAATCTAAGTTGCCATATGTCTGACCATTCCTCCAACCTTGCCAAGTCCCATCACATCCTTTCTACCCATCCTTGTGTATCAACTCTGTTACAGATCTTTGTGTATCTGCAAAGATGCATACCTTTCCTCCAGACCCTCTGCAATGTCACCTATAAAGATGTTAAAGAGGAATGGACCCAGTACTGAGCCCTGAGGTACTCCACTATTAACCCCTTTCTTCGAATGTGTTCCATTCACTATTACCTTCTGTGTCCTGTTTTGCAGCCAGTCTGCTACCCAGGCTACCACCCTGCCCACATATGCCCATGTCCCATCAAGGGTATGCACCCAGGGTGGTAAAGATGGGGGTCTGGGCTGTTTCTGGCTGGTACCAAAGGTCATGGACACCATTTTGTTTTCAGTATTGACCTGGAGAGTTGTTGGAGAGGAACCAGCATAGGACAGTGTGTTGGTCATGCTGTAGGTAGGGGTGGAGTATGGAGTGGATGGTGTTGATGTGGGCAATCCTTGTTGTGGTATAGTGCACCTAGGTTGGGGTGGAATATGGAGTGGATGGCATTGATGTGGGCAGTCCTTGTTGTGGTATAGTGTACCTAGGTTGGGGTGGAGTATGTAGTGGATGGCATTGATGTGGGCAGTCCTTGTTGTGGTATAGTGCACAGAGGTTGGGGAAGAATATGGAGTGGATGGCATTGATGTGGGCAGTCCTTGTTGTGGTATAGTGCACCTAGGTTGCGATGGAGTATGGCATGGATGGCATTGATGTGGGCAGTCCTTGTTGTGGTATAGTGCACCTAGGTTGGGGTGTAGTATGGTGTGGATCGCATCGATGTGGGCAGTCCTTGTTGTAGTATAGTGCACCTAGGTTGGGGTGGAGTATGGCATGGATGGCATTGATGTGGGCAGTCCTTGTTGTGGTATAGTGCACCTAGGTTGAGGCTGAGTATGGAGTGGATGGCGCTGATGTGGGCAGTCCTTGTTGTGGTATACTGCACCTAGGTTGGGGTAGAGTATGGAGTGGATGGCATTGATGCGGGCAGTCCTTGTTGTGGTATAGTGCACCTAAGTTGGGGTGGAGTATGGAGTGGATGGCACTGATGTGGGCAATCCTTGTTGTGGTATAGTGCACCTAGGTTGGGGTGGAGTATAGAGTGGATGGCATTGATGTGGGCAGTCCTTGTTGTGGTATAGTGCACCTTGGTTGGGGTGGAGTATGGAGTGGATGGCATTGATGTGGGCAGTCCTTGTTGTGGTATAGTGCACCTAGGTTGGGGTGGAGTATGGAGTGGATGGCGTTGATGTGGGCAGTCCTTGTTGTGGTATAGTGCACCTAGGTTGTGGTGGAATATGGAGTGGATGGCATTGATGTGAGCAGTCCTTGATGTGGTATAGTGCACCTAGGTTTGGGTGGAGTATGGCATGGATGGCATTGATGTGGGCAGTCCTTGTTGTGGTATAGTGCACCTAGGTTGTGATGGAGTTTGGAGTGGATGGCATTGATGTAGGCAGTCCTTGTTGTGGTATAGTGCACCTAGGTTGGTGTGGAGTATGGAGTGGATGGCACTGATGTGGGCAGTCCTTGTTGTGGTATACTGCACCAGGTTGGGGTGGAGTATGGAGTGGATGGCATTGATGTGGGCAGTCCTTGTTGTGGTATAGTGCACCTAGGTTGGCGTGGAGTATGGAGTGGATGGCACTGATGTGGGCAATCCTTGTTGTGGTATAGTGCACCTAGGTTGGGGTGGAATGTAGAGTGGATGGCATCGATGTGGGCAGTCCTTGTTGTGGTATAGTGCACCTAGGTTGGGGTGGAGTATGGCATGGATGGCATTGATGTGGACAGTCCTTGTTGGGGTATAGTGCACCTAGGTTGTGATGGAGTATGGAGTGGATGGCACTGATGTGGGCAGTCCTTGTTGTGGTATAGTGCACCTAGGTTGGGGTGGAGTATGGTGTGGATGGTATTGATGTGGGCAGTCCTTGTTGTGGTATAGTGCACCTAGGTTGGAGTGGAGTATGTAGAGGATGGTGTTGATTTGGGCAGTCCTTGTTGTGGTATAGTGCACCTGGGTTGAGTTTGAGTATGGAGTGGATGGCATTGATGTAGGCAGTCCTTGTTGTGGTATAGTGCACCTAGGTTGGGGTGGAGTATGGAGTGGATGGCACTGATGTGGGCAATTCTTGTTGTGGTATAGTGCACCTAGGTTGGGGTGGAATGTAGAGTGGATGGCATTGATGTGGGCAGTCCTTGTTGTGGTATAGTGCATCTAGGTTGGGGAGGAGTATGGAGTGGATGGCGTTGATGTGGGCAGTCCTTGTTGTGGTATAGTGCACCTAGGTTGGGGTTGAGTATGGAGTGGTTGGCACTGATGTGGGCAGTCTTTGTTGTGGTATAGTGCACCTAGTTTGGAGTTGAGTATGGAGTGGATGGCACTGATGTGGGCAATCCTTGTTGTTGTATAGTGCACCTAAGTTGGGGTGGAGTATAGAGTGGATGGCATCGATGTGGGCAGTCCTTGTTGTGGTATAGTGCACCTTTGTTGGGGTGGAGTATGGAGTGGATGGCGTTGATATGGGCAGTTCTTGTTGTGGTATAGTGCACATAGGTTTGGGTGGAGTATGAAGTAGATGGCACTGATGTGGGCAGTCCTTGTAGTGGTATAGTGCAACTAGGTTTGGGTGGAGTATAGAGTGGATGGCACTGATGTGGGCAGTCCTTGTTGTTGTATAGTGCACCTAGGTTGGGATGGACTATAGAGTGGATGGCATTGATGTGGGTAGTCCTTGTTGTGGTATAGTGCACCTAGGTTGGGGTGGAGTATGGAGAGGATGGCATTGATGTGGGCAAAGGTCCAACCTGTTGTCCAGCTAAACAGTCAGGTACTTGAAGGAGGAGATCCCATCAAGGGTGTGCCACCTGGGGGGAGGGGATGTTGGTGGGGTCTGGGCTGTCTCTGGCTGGTACCAAAGGTCATGGCCACCATTTTGTTTTTCAGTATTGACCTGGGGTTGTTGGAGAGGAACCAGCATAGGACAATGTGGCAGTCATGCTGTAGTTAAACTTCCACAGCTGAAGCTAGGGGACTGGAGGAGTAGGTGACTGTGTCACCTGAATACATATGGATATGTGGGTTGGCACGGATGGAGGGAAGGTAATTTAGGAAGATGATGAAATAGATGGGAACCATGATGGATCTCTGTAGTACCCCAATGTGAAATGAAAGTGGTATGGACAGGGCGCCTCTAACGTACCAACTGCAGATGGCCCATGAGATTGGAACAGAACCAGCTGACAGCAGAAGCTGAGAGGCTGACAGAGCTCAGCTTATCCAGGAGGAGGAGGTGGGCCACTGAGTTAACAGTCTTGGCCAAGTTGATGAAAACTGGTGTCATGATGAGCCCTTGATCCAGCCCAATGAGATTGGAGTTAGTGACTTACATCAAGGAGGAGGCAGAACACTTCAGTTTATTTCAGATAAATACAATATATCTAAAAGTTTGGACATGTATGTATACAACAGTGTTCAGTTTCCCTGCTATTAAGTGTTCTGCCTGAGCTGTTTGGCTATTGCTTCATTTTAGGTATTATATGCAACAGCCCCCAAGTATATTAAATTAACCCGATCGCACATAAATCAGATTTAAACTATACAGAAATAGCATGTAACTGTTCACTTCTTTCTTAGGTTTTGCTGGAACCCTCTAGTCATTGCATTCATTAGTGACATGGACAGGAATTCATTACATGTTATTGCATCGCTGGAGGGGGTGCAGTGAATGGCAACGAAGATGATCCAGGGGCTGGAGGGCAAAACCTATGAGGACAGGCTGACTGAGATGAATGTGTACACCCTGGAGGAGAGGAGGGATGGGCGGATATGATTGAGACCTTCAAATACTTGAAGGGGATTAACAAAATGGGTACAGAAGGGATATTTAAGCTGAGGAGGAGAAGGGACACGAGTGGACATGGTCTCAGATTGGAGGGTGAAAGATATCGGAGAGAGATGAGGAGGAATTTTTTCACAGAGAGGGTGGTGGAGGAATGGAACACTCTATCCAAGGAGGTAGTATCCTGTAGGACGGTGGACATTTTCAAAAGGGCATGGAACAGGGTGTGGGGTAAAGGTGAGGGGGGGAGGAGAGGAGAGGGGTCAGCTACAGTATGAGTGCTAGCTGCGCATTCAAGCAGACTTGAGAGACCATGTGGCCTGTTCTACAGGCAGGCTTGTAAATTTTATATAGGTTTTAACTACCAAAAGCTATAGTTTTTGTTGCATCTACTAAACTAGTAAACCTTACTTCATAACCTGTAGCATAATATTCTTCTGTGCTATGTATTACATGTTCCATTTTGTAGTTACAATTTTCAAATGGTAACAATGTAAAAAAATAGTTAAAGTGTGACTCATAGTTCCCACATATCTGAGTCAAATTGTTACTATATAACAGACTGAAACACTCCTGAACAACATGCAGTGGACTGTTCAGAGGCCTATTAAAAAAAAAGCAATTGTTTTATTTTACAGAATGACTAATGTTTAAATTAATAAGGAGAGTATGAATCATAATATATGCTGCCTGCTCTCATACAACTGCCAATAAAAGTCCTCTCTTAGTATACCTAAATGTGCTATGAAAATGGTGAACAAGCCCCAAGCTTTGGAACACTTGTCCTCTTCTGTAAGGTGCTCGAAATTGCACCAGGTGTTTAAAATGAGCTCCGAGCCTCCTCTGGGCACTGACAGGTGCACGTGCACCCTGAAAGCCTGGTTCTGTAGGCATTGGCTGGAGCTCTGGCCTGGCCAGAACAAACGCCAAAGCCTGCGGGGAGTACAGGAGGGGGGGGCCAGAACAGGAAGTAGTCAGCCAGCTAGCTTGTCAGTAAGCTAGCTGGCTGGATGTCGGGTGGGTGGGGGGTTAACCCTTTCCCTCCCATCTGTCCTTCCTGGTGCTTGTGTAGCAACCATTTGGGTAACAGAATTCTTATTTGGATAATGGGAAATTTAATCCTGCTGCTTAAGTCAACCATATGTAACCGTGTTGTAGCAAGCCGAGACTTTTGGGGAAACCATCAGGAAAAAAAATCCCAGTAAAGAAAGTTCAATTAAACAAAGAAAAATTGTTTTACATCTGTACCAAACAAATTTTCACAGTCATTTGTTTTGGTAGAGCAACTACAAAACCAAACACTGTTTAGTTTCATTCAACTGTCCATTTCACAGCAGTCTGTGTCTCTCTCTCTCTCTCTCTCTGTCTCTCTCTCCTCTCCCATGTGAGGATCATTAGTGGCCCCTGTCAGGAATTAAAGGCTTTCTTGCAGCCAGTACAGATATCCTCTAAAGAGCTGGACCAAAAGATTAGTATGGCAAGGATTCAATTTCCTGTTCTCCTGCTAGTATCTTAGTGAAGAGGGGATCCAGAGTAAAGATCGTATAGACTCCTTTACAGGCACAAGAGCATGAATGTGTTTCTGTGTGTCTCTGGCTGTACTTACGGGGCCCGCAGTACCACATGACATCACTGCACACTAGGTGGCAGCATTGCTCCATGAGCAGCTGCTCAGTCAGCCTTCGAATGTGGAGAGAAATGTCAAAAGGTGAAGGAGCCTGCATTCTGAATAAGCTACCAGGATGATGAGAACATGAGCAGCTACAGCTTTTCTATGACTTTTATGTTTGCTTGTGCACATGCACAAGAAACATTATGGGACAGCTTAGGAGAGAAGTGAGGTTTTGGAGGTGCAGCACTGTGGCAGTCAGTGCCCCCACTCCATTTAGAGGCTTGTCCCGCTTTCCCCAATGTGATGGCATGCTGCTGCTGACACTCATTCAGCCCGTGTGCCACCAACTTGAAATGAATCTGACACTGCAATGAGGGAGTGACCCATCATTGCAGGGCTGTGCCTTGCCTGGTGTAACATATCAATTAACATGGTGGTGGCTATTGCTGTCTGCCTCAGAGTCCACATGAAAGCTGACAGGGGTGCCCAGTCCCTCTGTTGGCATGCCCCTCTCCCGAGTTCATTTGCCCAATGGGGTAGCCCAATCCCAGTCAGCATGATGTGCCCCCCCATTTGTTCTGTGCTGAGAGGGGCCCAATTCCCCTCAGCTCTTCTGCTCCCTCTCCCCCCCAGCACACTGTATGACCAGTGGGCTGCCCTGTCCCCATCGGCTGCAGTCTCTCCACCACAGACACTCAGGTGGCATGCTGGGAGCCCACCCCATCATGCCAAAAGTGTCCTGTAGTCTTTTTTTTTAATCCTGTAAAAAAAGAAAATGGTCCCTCATCGAGTCCCTTGCCCCTCCCCAACTCACACCCACCCTCTGTGCACCCCACCTCCTCCATTCACCACATTCTTACCTCTGAGCTTGGCGCAGTGATCTTCGGTGGACCGGGAACACATCTTCACTCTTCAAAGTCAACCGTGAAATGAAGAAATGCCAGTAAACTGTATTTATTTAGTTTTTGTTTACCGGGTAGGTGTGCTAGCCAGCGGGTGACTATTTTCAGGCATGACCCGGGAGAGTACAATACAGCATAACACATGGAAGCAAACAATACAACTGAGGCAACAACCATACAGAGTACATTCCAGACATAGAGAGGCGGTTCCAGCTAGTCTAACATGATTTAGGCTATACTAAGCATGACCTGCAGGCCAAGAGCAAGGAGGTGTTTCAGGGGAGTATTGGTACAGGTAACAGGTAAGGAAGGAGTATAGGCCAGAAGGAATGCTTGCTGCCTTACCGGGGAATGCATAGGGAGACTGCCGGGTTTGTGGTTCCCCAACCGGGCAGGATGTTGTGGAGTGACAGGGAAGGGTGCGGGCAACAGGAATAGCGGGAGAGATAGTCGGCCAGTGCATCTCAGGAGGGGTGGGTGGGCCGTATATGGGAGATCATATGGAGCACCCTGCATCAGGAAAAGACAGGAGGAGGGGTAGAAGGAGCCGTAACCTGGCGGCCGGCAACAGCCAGCCTAAGCAGCAGCAGGGTACCCAGGGTAAGTAAGAGAGGATGCCAGAGAACATCCTGGCGGCAGGCTAGTGGGACACCAGGTTCATGGCCCCACAGTCTGGGGGTGAAGAAAAAAAGGGGAGTGGTCGACGTGAGAAAAAGGCGGCTTGAAATACGGCTATGGAGGTAGAAGGTGGGTAGGTGCAGCCGGGCTGGTGGTTCCGAGGCTGGGCATAAGGACCGGTGGCAGTCCCAGGCCTCGGACATCCAGCGGCAATGGTAGACAAGAGAAGGGGAGGGAGGAGGTATGGCCTTATAATACCAGCATGCACCTGTGGCAAGTTTGGGCAGTGCCCAGGTAGCGCAGAGGATAAGAGATGGGGGAAGGGTGTATAATGGCATAAATGTTTTTTTTTTCAACTTATGTGGCTATCTCAGCCATTTTTCTGACGTTTTATACCAAACTTTCAACATGGGGTTCTTGGGACCCCTCCTCATGAATTCAGTCACTGTCATGATGTTATTCAGTCCTGAAAGGTGATTTTGCGGTCACCGCACAGAATCACCTTTTGGGACCAATTAATGAAATGACAGTGTCATTGTTCATGAGGTGGGCTCTCAAAAAGCCTATGTTGCAAATTTGGTGAAAAAATTCCATAAAATGACTGCTTTATGAATGTGCATTGTGCAGTTTCTACTCATGCTACTAACTTTGCGAATTTGTAATATTTTCACTCCAGATTTTCAACACTGGCATTTTTCCACACCTCCTTATAAACAGTACAGCAGTCATTTTTCACATCCTGGCTGAAATGTGTTTTCACACTTCTGGCACAGAATAACGCAGTTGCTGTGGGAAATCAGTGTTTGGGACAGATTAAGAAACTCACAGTGACTCTGTTCATGAGCAGAGGTCCTAAAATGCCTGCGTTGAAAATTTGGTGACAAACGTCCATAAAATGAATGTTATGAGCGTGTGTTGTGCAGTTTCCATACACCCTCTTAACTTCACAAATTTGTAATATTTTCACTCCAGATTTTCAACATTGGCATTTTTCAGACCTCCTTATGACCAGACTCCAGATTTTCAACATTGGCATTTTTCAGACCTCCTTATGAACAGTACAGCTGTCATTTTCCACATCCTGGCTGAAATGTGTTTTCTCACTTCCAGCACAGAATAGCACAGTCACTGTGGGAAATCAGCGTTTATTTATTTTATTTATTAGGTCTAGGATTGCAATACCTTTGAGCCAGGGCTCTTTTACAAAGGTTCCATGTCTGGTTACAATTCAAAACATAAGACATGTAAGTCAGATTACAAATTCAATATGTAGGACAAGGTTACAACAATGTAAGCTAAATGGAGTTACAAAGCATCTGAGAAACAAAATAAGTTTGGGAGGCTAGGTTACAAAGAGATAGCAGATGAGTTTTAGAGAGGATAGAGGGCAAGAGAGAGAGAAAGAGCAGAGGGGTGGAGAGCTATAGAGGAGGAGTGCAGTCAGAGGCATTGTCGTAGACATAACATGTGGAAGTGCTTGCTAAGGGTAACCAAGTGCTAATAGGAGAGAGAACTGCATAAGGTTAGTGAAATATTCATGGGGTCATCTAGTGGAGGCAGTCACAGAAGCTAGAGGCAGTGAGAGACAGAGAGGTGGAGCCTTGATTTAAATGCACCAAGGGTAGGAGTGGAGGAGATGTAACTGTTTTAGTCGATTTAGCCAGCTGGCCATGCCATAGGCAAAAGATCTTTGACCTTGTGAGGTATGACAATGTTCAGGACAGATTAAGAAAATCACAGTAACACTGTTCATAAACAGAGGTGCTAAAATGCCTATGTTGAAAATTTAGTGACAGAAGTCCATAAAATGACTGTGTTATGAGTGTACGTTGCGCAGTTTCCATGCACCCTCATAATTTCGCACATTTGTAATATTTTCACTCCAGATTTTCAACATTGGTATGTTTTTTACACCTCCTTATGAACAGTACAGCTGCCATTTTTCATATCCTGCCCGAAATATGCATTTTCACATCTGGCACACAATGGCGCGGTCGCTGTGGGAAATCAATGTTCAGGACAAATTAAGAAAATCATAGTGACAGTGTTCATGAGCAGAGGTCAGAAAATGCCTATGTTGAAAATTTGATGAAATAATTCCACTGAATCACGTACACTTGGAAGATCAAGCCTTTTTAATATTTTCACTACAGATTTTCAACATTGCCATCTCTTCACACCTCCTTATGAATGGTACAGCTGTCATTCTTCACATCCTGTCTGATCTGTGTTTTCGCACGTTTGGTGCAGAATGGCACAGTTGCTTTGGGAACTCAAAGTTCAGGACACATTAACAAAATTACAGTGCCACTGTTCATGAGAAGAGGTCTGAAATGCTTTCATGAGGTGGGAGGCACAAAGAGGCCATGTTGAAAATTTGTAGTGCAAATACCAATAAAAGCCTTGGGCGTTAGAGTTTCTTACCATAACATCCCACCCTGTTCAGACTGACAGGCATCAGGGGTATGCCTTTGGATCGCTGGCTGTAATGCTCATGCCATTCCACCTCCACCACCCACCCTGAAGCCAGTGACAGGCAACAAGGTGTGCCTTGGACTCTTCGGCCCCACACTTCACCCCATTCTCCTATACTGCACCCATTTCAGCTGTATGTCATTATGGAATGGGGTAACTGTGAACCCGAACACTGCAAGGCACACCTCAACACTTGTCGGTGTCTACAGGAGAGGGTGAGGTGAAACACTGTGAGCACTATGGGCGGTGGCCCAGAGCACATGCCAGTGCCTGTCCATCTCTACAAGGTGGATGTGGGGTTGGCATGAGTTCAGTACTTCACTGCCACTCCTTTCTGCATCTGTCTAACTCCTGCATGTCCAATGTTAATATCAGCAAGCAAACATTCGGCATTGACAAATGCTTGTTATTTATTATTTTGCTATGTTAAAGCTCTGCTGAGCAAAGCTGATTTTTCAGGAGGTCCTGGGTGAAAAGCAATCACTATTACATGCCATCGTGTACAAAGTAATGGGAGTACGAAGCAATCACTAGTATTGCATGCCATAGTGTACAAAGCAATCACTATTATTACATGCCATAGTGTACAAATCAATCACTATTATTACATGCCATAGTGTACACAGTAATGGGAGTACAAAACAATCACTATTATTACATGCCATAGTGTACACAGTAATGGGAGTACAAAGCAATCACTATTATTACATGCCATAGTGTACAAAGCAATCACTATTATTACATGCCATAGTGTACACAGTAATGGGAGTACAAAACAATCACTATTATTACATGCCATAGTGTACACAGTAAGGGGAGTACAAAACAATCACTATTATTACATGCCATAGTGTACAAAGCAATCACTATTATTACATGCCATAGTGTACACAGTAATGGGAGTACAAAGCAATCACTATTATTACATGCCATAGTGTACAAAGCAATCACTATTATTACATGCCATAGTGTACACAGTAATGGGAGTACAAAATAATCACTATTATTACATGCCATAGTGTACACAGTAATGGGAGTACAAAACAATCACTATTATTACATGCCATAGAGTACACAGTAATGGGAGTACAAAGCAATCACTATTATTACATGCCATAGTGTACACAGTAATGGGAGTACAAAGCAATCACTATTATTACATGCCATAGTGTACAAAGTAATGGGAGTACAAAGCAATTCAATGTGTAAAAACATGCATTGCAGACACAGAACACAAGAGCAACACAGGCGTAAAGGTTCTGCAATCCTTGGGTTGAAATTCAGGACTTAGAGCAAGATTCATACACTACCTAGGGCTCAGGGGTATGTTAAACACACACTGCAGAATAATAATAAAGGCTACAATAATAACCAAGAAAAGCTTGTGGGGAGAGGTAACACACTGTAAAAGGCAGAGCACATATTTTATGGACCCTGAGTCTGGTTGCCAATAATGCCACCCCACTGTGTTCACGGACACCTCTTTCTGGTTATGATTATTACTTCTGGGGGTCTTGTACTACTGTATCAGCTGTCATAGTTTTTCAAGCTTTGCTAATCCTTGCACTAGAACATGTATTGTATGATTTCTCCCAAATTTGTTGTTTCCCCTGTCTGTAGCTGCTCTCCCCCTACCCCACTGAAATGCCTGAAATTATTTTAGTTTATGATTCTTGCACTAAAATCATGTAATGTATTTTTTCCTGAATTGCTATTTCCTCTGGGTTCCATGTCAAAACGGTGATCACCAAAGTTTGGGCAAATTTACATCTCTGAAAATAAATGATGGCGATGTACACCTGCAGTGACTCCAAAGGCGACGATAGGACATTAACATATGTGGGGGGCTGCACCTCCCGCGTCCCCTGTGGGGACTTCACCCTGCACCCCCAACTAAAGATTCTCAACCCAGGGAGCATGTCAGAGGTGTGTGTAAACTTAAGAAAAACAAACAAACAAAAAAAAACCCTGCCCGACGCAAAAAGCAATGTCTGCCCCAGAACTGAACCTGGCACCCTCCCAACCCCAGACAGGCACCCTCACCACCACGCCACATGACCAGGTCGGTAAACGACCATCACACTACCTCCCACATACCCTCACCCCCCTTCTGCCCCTCACATGATGTGGTGGACCCCCTGCATGTATGTACTTCCTGTCACCCTCCTTCACCCATCATGGTATCCTGTTGCTACCCTGCCAGGTAGCCCAGAACACAGGTGCCGTGACTGAGTCACCATTTTTGCAAGTACTCAGTCGCGGTCACCATGTTCACAGGATACCATACCTCTGTATGTAACTCTTCCCAGCTGTGCCTGAAAAAAGGCAAAGTTCTGTCTAGTTCACTTACCTGGTAAACAAAAACTAAATCAATAAATACAATGAGGAATTGCTTGTGTGATAAAAAATATGAAGGTTGATTGAACATTTCTGAGAATACCTTTGAATAACAGTGCTGTTTTACAAAGGTCCCTTATCAATAACAGAGATTATAAAGCAACATAACAAGTACACTTAGCGTGTTCTGGTGGAATTCAGTCAGTCAAGTACAAGGGTATCAAGGAGCTGAAGTAAGCTAGCACTCGCAGAGCCCCACAATCATGATAAATTCAGATAGTTTCATGTGGCTATGTCGCCAGACAGCAACCTGCTACCCCAGTGCTTCAACCCTAACACAGGCTCTTCCTCAGGGGGTGGGACTGCGGAGTAGCAGAATCATTCAACCTTGATACAGAATCCTTAAAGTGACGCTCGCCCAATCGGTGATAAAATTAAGTTGCATAAAATGTAAACAAACACACACAGTTTCTGGCAAAAGCTACATTCAACATAGGTATAAATTAAACATGTGTGTTCTTTAATACAGTATTTAATAATAATTATTTTTTTTTACCAGGAGACACACCAAATGGAAAGCTTCTTTACAAGTGTGACCTGGGAGCACAAGGACATTAAGTGACTTGCTCAGGGTCACACAGTATGCAAGTCATTTCCAACAAATGGGGTGGGGAGACAAATATAAGTATCCCCAAGGTGATGTTAGAAAGATTACAAACAATACTACCGTATAAGAAGGAATACTAGGTGTTTACTTCTGGAGCCCTTAATAGGAAGGTGTTTCTCTTAAATAAAGACAGTGGGCTGGATATTCAAACTGCGCCCAAAAAGTGCGCAATAGCAGGAGCAAGCACAAGTCCATTGCACCCATGCACAATAAACACGATATTCAAAAAAGGAGCAAGCCAAATTGCGCCAACAGTTAACGTCTGAATATCACACAACCTGCGCCATAGTGCAACTAGGAAGGGGAAGCTGAGCAGATATGATGCGCTATGGCGCAACAAGGGCTGCCCAGCTGAGCAGCCCAGAGGTGCCATAGCACAAGCAGGGAGCCCCCCAGCAGCAGAGCAATGTAACTGCACAACCAGAGAGGTAGGTAGGGGCCCACCACCCATGCCACAGATGGGCACAGGAACACACAGCAGAACTGACAATGCACCCCCACACCCTAAGCACAGCACAACTGGGGGAGGGCTGGAATATCCACTGGCCCATGGGGACAAGCAAACAAAGCACAGCTGGGCCATGGTGCCCCAGCACACCCACCGGCAAGCTGAGACTGCCACACAAGGAAGGCGGACCACCCCATGCCACACCAGCCCCCAGTGCACAGCACAGCCTGCACCATGACTCCCAGACACCCCCCATGAGCAGTGACCACCACTGCAGGAAACCCCATGCATACCACCACCCCCACTGTCACACTGCAACCTCGTGTACCACAGAACCATACAAGCCAGCCCCACCATGAGCACCCAGCAGTGGGTGGCAGCACACGGCAATGCAACAACGGCAGACACAGTGCGAACATGCACAATCCCCCTGAGGCACAGCTGAGAGACCGACCATGTGTCTGCACAAGAGGTACCCCACACGGGAAAGGGCATGCCCCTGACACCACCACCATTGAGACTGCACCCTGCACAGTAGACAAGTGTCACATCCCGACCCACCACTAGCCACAGCAGCTAGCACAGACACCCACAGTGGTGTGTGGAAGCATGCATCACACCAGATGCAACACAGTGTAGGAGCAAACACACACCCATACCCACGGGGATAATAACACAGGGACGCAGTAGTGTGGCAACCAAGCCCCCAGTGTGGGCCCATGAAAACTGAGCACACACAGCCTGCAGTCCTCCATGGCACAGGGGTGACACCCACCCTGTGCATGCACTGTAGTCCTGTACACCACCATGATATGCCTGGAGCACAAGTCACAGACAGTGGTGCACAGCCTCTGCAACACACACAAGCCACAGCATGAAGGTGGGACAGCAACTGCGGAGGCCACAGTGTCACCGAGGCAAACATGCACCACATCAGTGACAGGAGGCAACCCACCATTGTGACAGTGATGATGACTGCAGGGACAGCCACCACTGACAAGGCAGCAGACCTTGCAGGCCACAGACATGCAAGGTGTCAGCTGCACAGGCCAAGGACGGGTTGACAGGGCACAATGACACAGAGCATGCACCATGGACCACTGCACACAGTAATGCAGTGCACAGGGAACAACACACACACACCACAGACACCGACTGATAGCCACTCCCACACCAGAGACACTTCCCCATGCACACACAAACATACCCATGACTGAACCACCCCAGATGCCATGCACACCACTGCAGCTGAGCACCTGTAGCCAGCTGCAAATCAGAGACCATCACAAGATTCATATCAAAATACATCTATTGTAAAATATGAAACACAACTATATACAGTAAACTATGTACAAATGGGGAGGAGGGACAGAAACAAGGTGGGGGTGGGTAAGGGGTAGGGGTGAACATATGGGAGAGGGAAGGTGGGGTGTGAGGGTTGGTCAAAGGGGGGAAGTTGCAGGCAGGTCTTGCAGACATTATCAGCCAGCCTGGTCCTCCTCCACCTGGGGCTGTCACATGGACCATCTCCTCCTCCTGACCCCATGCTGCTGTATGTCCCTCAGTATGATCAGGGACTCCCGTGCCACCTGCAGCAGCTCCTGCACAGCCTGCTGGATCTGCAGGAGTATCCGTTCACCTAGGACGAGGGATCAGAGTCAATAGGTGTGACTGTCCATCCCCCTGCAGCCCACCCATTATGCATGGCATACAGCCATGTGCCACGCTCCTGTGATGGTGTGTGCCCACCCACAGTGACCCTGTCCACAAGACATGCCCAACCAGGCAGCAACAGCCATGTGTACCACTGCAAATACACACCACCCATGTCCAGCACAGCACAACCAAGGCTGTACAGTGACGTGGATACGCGGTGGGAAGGCAGTGCCACAGCCATGTGCCCAGTGCACGCTTGGACCACCATTGACACACTCCCAGACATGCAGTGCCACTGGACAGTGCTGACTGTCACATGTCGCGTGCATGGCAGTGGTGTCCATGGATGGTGGCCATGCTCTGCTTCCCACCCTGTTACACAGCATGCAATAGTAATCATGGTGTCATGGCACTCACCCTCATCGGGACATTGCTGTCATTGGTGTTGGTCCCCAACACGCCTGAGTGCTGCGTCCTCCTCCCTCTCCTGCTGCTCCACCATCCGCTGCCACTCAGCCACACCTGTGGGAGAAAAAAGGAGAGAAAAACATCAGTACAAACCCAAAGCAAAGTCCCCCTGCCCCAATGTGTGTGCCCACCCACCCAGCCAGACCCACCCACCCCATACCCTGTAAACACCGCCACAGCCAACCCTAGACTCTCCCTTCCCTATGTGCTGGACACATAAGACAGTGCTACCCATATGGGTGAAACAAGTGTGTAGACCTATCACCTACCTGGATGAGGCACCATGCCCCTCCTTCACATGACCACAGATGGGCAAGTAGCTCCGGCTCCCTCCTCCTAAGGTCCCCGTAACGGTGCCTGCACTGCTCTGCTGTCCTCCTGCATCCAGTGGCCACCTCCGGGCCAGTGGCCACCTCCTGCCAAACCTGGGTCCTGGCCCTGTCCAGTGCCTCTTCACCAAAGAGTGGGCCATAGTGTGGCTTCACAATGGCCACAAGGTTGGCCAGCTCAAGGGCACTTCATTGAGGGGCTCTCCTGTGTGCCATCTCAACTGCTATAGTAGGCAATATGGCACTCTGCAGAGCGGCACCCCGCGTGGAACTGCTGCGCAGTACAGCGCCACCATTCCCTATCGTGCTGTTACCAAACAGCACGATAGAGGTGCAGCCATGCCGGACGTATAGCGCCAAGGGGGCAAAGGTCGGGCACAGGGTCATGGGTCTCTGGTGCAAGGCCACGCTCAGCGCCATCGGAAGTCTATGCATCTAGCGTGATTGGTTGCCTGTGTGCCAGCACCACAGCGAACTATCATGCAGTTGTGCCACAGTGCCATGTAGTGACCCTCGCCATAGCGCCACTGGCACAATGGTGGCCATGCCCTGCATTGCCTACCGTGCATAGCACGTCATCAGCATGGCAGATGCCTGCGTAAGCTACCTGGGCATGTGCAGTGAGGTGTATTATGCATGCCACAGAACTGCGCCATTGGCTCAGCATGTTCTACACAACTGCACAAAGCGCAAAAGTGCAATATTCAGCCATCATATGCTAATCATCCAATCAGTCATGCAATGGCGCAGTAGCGCGATTTGCATCTCATTAAAGTTGCTCCTCACCTAATTTGCATGGATTGCACTATAAAACTGCGACACTGTTCTACAGTGACCATATTCGGTTACTGTAGTTTATTGGTGAGTTGCATGCTGTGTGGGGTTCTGGACTGAGGTATCAGGGACTTGCTTTGTACTGCACAGTCACAGGTAACAACTGTCATCCATACAGGCTGAATAATGACAGAGCGAGGTCTGGGTGAGGAGGACTATGATGGTGGGCAGAAGAGGAGGCCCATTTCACCAAGGCTGAGATGGAGGCACTCTTTGAGGCATAGCTCGATCAGGAGCCACTGCTCAGTGGATGGCGGGCACCCCTCAGGCCTGTGCTGCTGCATGGGAGGGGGTGGCACATGCCGTCAACCTACACAGCAGCCACCAGCGCTCCATGCAGGAGTGTAAGAAGAAGATGGGTACCGACAGGAGGAGGGTGAAGGAGACGGTGGCTGCCATCAGGGCGGCACGTGCTGCAACAGGCAGAGGCCAGCTGGAGGTGGTGCAGCTGACACCGGGAGAGGACAGACTCGCTGCAAGCATGCAGAACAGTGCCATAGAGGGCATTCCAGGAGGTGGCTTCTAGACAGGTGGTAGCCCATCACTGCATGGTACTTCATGGTCTGTCAGGGGGGCAGGGTAGATCACATGCACTAACGTGACCTTACTTTCTGTTACAGATCCTGCACGCCTGCAGGGGTCAGCAGTGGGGGGCCTGTCCACTGCGGACAGTCATCTGGAGTTGGAGAAGGGACCATCCACCTCCACAGGTATCCAGCGAGCATTGCAACAGTGGGTCCACCTGGCTGTCCACACTGATGTCTTTGAGACAGGTGTGGGGGAGGCCCTTCCTGTGTCTCAGCATTCTGGCGTCGAGGGATGACGGCACGCTGTGGCTGTGGCAGAGACCTGCACCAATGATGAAGACACAACTGTCATGGGCAGTGACATGTGTGTGCCACGGAATAGACACACAGCAGGCCAGCTCACGCCCATGGACCTGGCTGGTTCTGACGTCTGTGCCAGCGTGTCAGCATAGTCCCAGGCTGTGCCTGTCAGCACCAGTGGGGCAGCACCGGTGGGACTGTTGCGGCCACAGCAGCAGAACAACTAATCCCTTGGGCACAGCAGGTGGAGGGGCAGCAGCAGCAGTCGCTCACTGGGACTGGGGGTTCAGGGTTCAGTGGTGGCGTCTGTGCACCGCCTGTGGACTTGCCCATACCTGGTCCTGGTGAGCAGCACCCACCCTCAAGGAGTGCTGAACATCAGGCCCATCCATACCCTGATGGACAGGATGCCAAGGTGGCAGACGACCTCTTTGATGAGCACACCCACCTACTGCAGGCATCAGTACAGCAGCAGATGCAGCTTGCAACATCCGTGGAGGCACTGTGTGTGGTTCTGGAGCGGGTCGAGGAGCGACACAGCAGGGACACCGATAGAATCCTGTCACGGATTGACCATTTGTGGGAGGATGTGACTGCTGCCATTGACAGGCAAATACAGACGTTCATCGCTGTCATGGCCACAATGGGCACACAGTCAGGTGCCCATGCGTCGCTCACACCGCGCAGTTCGCTATCCACTCCCCATTCCCAGCATCATGCAACACCCACCCTGTCGATGCCGGGTTCAGCTGTGGGCATCCCGAGCACTCCTGGTGCAGGTATGTTCGGTGTGCTGCAGATCCCTGTATGGGCACGGTCGCGTTCACGCAGTGGAACCCCTGGTGGACCATCAGTGCCACCCCATGAGGCCCGTGGTCAGCCTGCCAGTGCTTCTGGGTCTCGGTGGGATCGCCCACGCATCCAAGGCAGATGTGGCACTGTGCCGCAAGACTGACCTGTCTCCCAGCGTGGGCACTGTCTGGTGCTGCTCTGTGTGCATTGTGTGTTTTGGTGGGCAGTGCATGGGTGGGTGCCCAGCCCTGCACACAGACACACGGTCCACCTGCACACCCTCCCGACTGCTGTCCACAGGTGTGTGTGCATGATGATTCCTGCATTGTGCTGTATACCAAAGTGCGATGGTGCCCAGCATCTGACACATGCACATAGACAGTCAGTGGATGTGGTAGCCTGTGGACATGTGTGTTGCTAGTGTTTGTGTTCTGGCTCTGTTTTGCACCTGACCCCTGTGCACTTTGTGCCTATTGTGTGTGCATGTGTGTGTGTCTGTCCATGTGGCGTGTTATTGTTCACCCCTCCCTGGTTGTATGTGTGTGCTTTTGTGCCCTGCCACATCCCTTGCCAGCATGCACCCCTGGTGTGTTTCCATGCATGTATGTTGGTTGTGCCCTTGCCACTGGTGGTTGCACATGGCACCATGACTTACCTGTGTTGGCTGAAGTGTTCCTCTGTGATGGTGTCCCAGTGCAGCTGTGCCAGCCGGATCAGTCGGGGGTCCCATCGGCCAAGGGGGGCTGCCCATCCCCATCATCACCGGTGTCACCATCATCCCCATCACTGTCCCCCTCTTCAACCTGTATGGCTATCCCACAGTCTTTGGCCATGTTGTGCAGGATGCAACAGGCCAGGAATATCCCACAGGCCTTTGAGGGGCTATACTGTAGGGCACCGCCAGAGGTGTCCAGGCAATGGAAACGCACCTTCAGCATCCCAAACACCCGCTCAATGATGTTGCGTGTGGTGGCATGTGCCTCATTGAAGCATTGCTGCGATGGGGTTGTGGGCCGCCGGTAGGGTGTGAGCAGCCAGGGACAGAGTGGGTATCCACTGTCACCTGTGTGGAGATAGTGGAGGTTAGTGTCTTGTTCAGGCTCAGACTGCCCCAAGCCCTGTGGGCCACACCCATGGCACCTCTGGCTTACCCCCTTGCCCATGATATGTCAGTTCTACTACATACTCACCCACTAGATGACCTGTGGGGATGTCCCCACTCTCAAATTGGTGGCACAGAGCCGACTGGTGCCAGATGAAGGAATCATGTGCTCCTCCAGGGTGTGTGGCACAGGCATTGATGATGCGCCCATTGGCATCACACACCACCTGGCAGTTAACACTGGCATATCCCTTTATGATTCATGTAGGTGGCCCCATCAGGACCAGATGGTGTGCAAATGGCCACATGGGTGCAGTCTATTGCCCCTAGCATGCCAGGCATATGTGCTACCCTGTGGAACTCCTGTATGTTTGCTGTGTGCTCCACTGCAGTGCTGGGGAAATGGATGTACTCCACAGCATGTGGCAGCAGTGCACTGAGGAATTGGGTGAGGATGCATGACGTGGCTGACTGTGTTATGCCTGTGGTATCCCCTGTTGGTCTCTGGAAGGTACCCATGGCAAGCAAGCACATGCAGGCTGTTACCTTTGTCTCCACTGATAGAGCATGACTCCGTCGTGTGGGTGCCTGCATCACATCACTGCACAGCTCACAGAGCCACCTCAGTATTGCCCTGTTCAGGCGGTACCGGCCCACAATCTCAACATCTGTGTACAGCTCAAAGCTGGTGCGGGCTCGGTACTGCCTGCTGGGGGCATACGGCTGACGGGCCCTTCCACGGCCACGTCCCCCTGCAGCATACCTTCTCAGCCCCCTCATTATGGCATCCATGTGGAAGGTGGCACTGTCCATGTCCCTGGCTTGCATCCCCCCCAGCTGATGTTGCTTTGTTCCCCCCGCTGTCCTGACTGCTACATCCCTGCACTGGGTACACCTACTGGCCTCTGCTTTCTGTGGCCCCACTCACCTTCCCTTGCCTCTCTTCTGTGGTGTGGTTTCCCTGGCCTGCCCTCTTCTCACTGTTTCCTGTGCCTGTCTCTGCCTCTGTCTCATGTGGCTTCTGTAGCGTTCTTGCACCTCTTCCTTGCTCCTTTTATTTTGGCTCATTTCTGCTATGGTGCAACTTCCACCTGCTCCACTGTTGCGCATTGCGCAAGTCTTTGAACATCGCACTGGCGCCTTTATGCATGGTTCCACCCCTTCGTGCGCATGCCTCATTATCATTGAGCTGTTGCTCAGCATGTTTTCAGTGGCAAACTGCCTCCTGCTGAATATCGCAGAATGGCGATTTTCTGACTTGCGCAGGCGCAACCCTATTGCACACTGCACAACCCTTTTGAATATCCAGCCCATTTTCTACAGTGAGATTTATAAACCAGGAAGCCTGCAATGTAGGAATAATGGTAGACCAAAAACAGGATATTTAATCTAATAATTCAAGTAGTTTACTTGAACTAAACTTAATTTCTAAACCCACCTCTCAAGTTTCAGGTGAAAATTTTGAACAAAATTAAATGCAACAAAGTTGTTTAAAATTGGAAGGGAGAGGGGAAGCTTAGAGCAATGGGGGGGGCTTGAAGGAGTAAAGGGGGTCACTAATAAGGAGGAGGACAGCAGGATCCAACCATGGGGAATGAGTCGACCTCACTCCTAGTTCAAATTGTTGAACTAGCTCCGTGCCATGTGGACTTACAAATACATGTAGCTCTCTCTTAAGCATAGTCCAGAATTTGGGTCCAAGGTGATTCTCTATACCGGTGATCTCTGATATCGGTGGGAAACAAAGAAAAAAGATTTTTATAAATATGGGCCCCGATTCTAGTACAGTTATGCCTGGCATAACAGCACTTGCGCCAAGTAGAATGGCGCATGTAGCAACTTATGCCAGCAGTTGCTTTCAGCTGGTGTAACTTACAGATGCCCCTGGGGGTTCTGTAGACCTGCCAGCAGCCCAGAAGTCAATCCTCAGATGCCCCCCCATGACAAGCATACCCCAGTGGGTGCCCCACAGGGTTGCCTACACCCCCTGCCCCAGCGTATTTATGGAGCCTCGAGCACACACCCCAGCCCCTAATATCCCATTGTGATATACCCCACAGGGCAGTGCAGTCAACCCCACCATACCCCTACCCCAAGTCACCACCACAAATGTGGCATATACTCAGCTCAGCCCTGGTAGTCTAGTGGCCCCCCCACCCAGCCGTGCCAGTCCACCCAGCACCCCACACCTGTACCCAGCTGGCAATTGGCACAGCCCACCTCTCACCTTCATGATCAGCTGCTGACTGAGTTCAGTAGGAGTGCAACTGTAAAGACATGCTCAGAAATTAATTCAGTATGTGCTCCAACTGAACTCAGTCAGCGGTTGGCCGTGGAGATGGGCCATGCCATTTTCCATCTGGGGATGGGTTGGGGGGCTGCTGGGTGGACTGGCATGGCTGGGTGGGTGGGGGGCCACTAGACTACCCAGGCTGGGTATATGCTGCATTGCAGCAGCAACCTGGGTCGGGACATGGGTGGGGGCGGTTGACTGTGCCACCCTGTGGGGCATATCACAATGGGGGATTCAGGGGGCTGGGGGTGTGGGCAGGCCTGCAGGGCTCATATATTACACATCGGGGGCAGGGGGTGTGGGTAGCTCTCTGGGGCATCTAATATGGCTTGCTGGGCATGTAGGGGGACTTGTGACCTGCACTGTACCTGTTGCGGCTTGCAACATGCTCGCCAGGTGCACCCTCTGTTCGGTGTACCTGGCCACAAGTCACAGGACTTAGATGCGGAGACATGGCCCCTTCTAGAATAGGGTGCAGGGTCAATGTCACACTTGAGATTGGCGCAAGTCATGTTTGGCAGCGACTTGCACCAACCTTCTAGAATTTGGCCCATGGTGTGTAATCAGCTTCATCATTTAAACCATCTGGTATCACAGTGCCCAAATTCACAATCCATAGGAGGGGCCACGGTTCTGCAGTGTGTGCATGCCTCCACATGCCTGTGCCTACACAACACCACCATGGTGGAAAATTGGAAGAAAATAGAAAGAAGCCCAGGCCATTTGACATTAGTCAAAACTGAATGCAGTCTGATGCACTTATAGTTATGGAAAACTAAACTAGCCGCTTGGTTCTGCAACTGTACTTCAGACAACAGTGTAGAATTCTGTCTAAAAAAAGACTGTGTTAAAGCAGTAGTGTGTTAGTCTGTAAAATATCTCAACTTATATTTTACACAAAAATGTGCTTCTGACATTCTTGGATTTTTACCCCATGTAATTCTAATTTTCTCAGATATTTTTAAATCAGCTTTTACTGCTAATTTTGTAATTAATGACTCACCTCATTAACGATGGCCACCACTTGTAAGTTTTAAAAAGCTATGTTGTGTTTATCTGCTGAATATACATTCCAGGTTCATAAGGCAGAAGTATTAGGATGGTGTTGCCATACACACGGCCACAATATTTAATTTTTTTCACAACAGGCATGGCATCGGAGTGGGAACTTCATTCAGGAATAAAAAGAACATGAAAAAAACAATGGGTATCTTGATATTTTCAACTAGAAAAACATTACTGCTTATGTAAACTATATTTTAACTAAAACACAGTCAAGAAGACCTTTTATTGTTTAATAAAATAACATATGTGCAATTACAACTCTCTTTAGATATGGTGGGTTACTCTTAAAAGGGCCGCTGTTTCTTAATGTGTGCTGCCGTCCTCCATAGCTCCTTTACTTGGTGCTGGTGTACTTCGTGATGGCCTTGGTGCCCTCAGACACGGCGTGCTTGGCCTTCTGGATCTCCCTGGAACTGATGGTCGAGCGCATGTTGTAGTGAGCCAGGCGGGAAGCTTCAGCCGTGAAGTGCTCGTTGATGTCGTTCACAAACAAATTCATGACACTCATCACCTTGGAAGAGATGCCTGTGTCTGGGTGAACCTGTTTCAGCACGTTGTACACAGAGATCTAGTGACTCTCCTTGTGGCTCTTTCAGTGCTTCTTGCCATCCTTTTTCATGGGCTTCTTAAAACTTCCTTGGAGCCCTTCTTGGGTGCTGCTGGCTGGTGGTATTAGCTATGCTTCACAGACAACAACTGCAAGTGCAAAGAGCAAGAAAAAAACAACTCAGACATTTATAGTGTCTATATAACCTCACCCACAAATCTCCACCAATTGTGAATGACATGCAAATAAGGGCTTGGAAATTCAATTGTCAGCGGCTGTTTATTTCCATCAATCAGAGGCCGGACATATTTTTATCCATGACAACCTCTCCTGCCCATCTCTCATTCCACCAGTAACATTTATCATGCTAGTTTATCATCTGTAGTTTCCATTTTAAAGCAGCAGTGCAAATTAAAAATGCAATTTTGTAGTCTCCTGTGATTTTAGTTTAGTAATATGCTGTTTGATGTCCGTTTTAAGTTAAACTAAGGGTTTCCTTTGGTTCTTTATTACTTCAATAAAAACTGAAATTAATATTTGAGGCCCCATCTAAGAAAAGCCATAGACAGCATGGAAAGGGTGCAGAGAAGGGCCACTAAAATGGTACATGGGCTAAGTGGGAAGACATATGATGAGAGGCTGAAGGAGCCAGATTTGTATCCTCTGGAGACAAGAAGGGAGAGAGGGACATGACTGAAACATTCAAGTATGTGAAGGGGATCATTAAAGTGGGGGAGAGCTTATTTTTGGGGACGGTAGATACAAGAACTAGGGGGCATGGACTGAAAGTGGAAGGGGCAGGTTTAGGGGAAACATTAGGAAGTATTACTTCATGGAGGGAGTGGTTAAGCCCTAGAACAGACTGCTGGAAGAGGTGGTGAGGGCCAGTACAGTGGAGGGTTTCAAGAAGGCCTTGGACAAACACAAGGGGTTGACAAGGGGAGCAGGGGGACTCGTGGTGGGGCAAATAGAGGTGGGGGGATGAGCAGACTAGATGGGCCAGGAAGGTCCTTTTCTGATGACACATGTCTATAAATCTATGAATCTATAATTCACAGGAATTAATACACTGCCCTGCAGGTTACATCAAGAGAACAAACATGTCACGCAAATTAATTACACAGTAATAAAGAACCAAAGAAAACTCTTAGAAACCTAAAGCAGCAGTGCAATGAAAAGTTGTAATTTTGCAGTCACCTATGATTTTAGTTTAGTAATAGTTGATGTTCATTTTGTTATTCTAAGTGTTTCTACGGTTCTTTATTATTTTTTATTACTTCAGTAAAAACTGCAATTAATTTCCACAAATTAATGTTCTGCCCAAGTCACATGAAGAAAACAAATATGCCATGCAAGTTAATTACAAAATAATAAAGAACCAAAGGAAACCCTTAGAATAACTTAAAATGGACATCAAGCAGCTTGTTAGTAAACTCTCCGCAGGTCAGCCTCCAGAACCAAGTAACAAAAACTTGATCTCCTTTTCCCCAACTACCGTAAAAGAAGTTGAAGACATCCTACTATGGCTAGATACTAGAAAAAGCACGGGAGTCGACTCTTTTGACCCATACTTTCTGAAAATAGCATACCACATACTTGCTGCACCTATATCACACCTATTCAACCTGTCCTTAGCCCAGGGCTCTATCCCCACAGAATGGAAAACTGCTTAGATTCAATGCTAAGAAGTGCAAGGTAATGCACCTGGGAAACAAAAACCCAGGGGAAGAGTACACAATGGGGGGTGAGATACTAACAACAACAAAAATGGAAAGGGACCTGGGGGTAGTCATATCAGATGACCTAAAGGTGGGCAAGCAATGTGAAAGGGCAGTAAGGAGGGCTGGGGGGATACTGGGATGCATAGGGAGAGGTATCACCAGTAGAAAACAGGAAGTTATTATCCCTCTGTACAGACAGCTGGTCAGACCCATCTGGAGTACTGAGTGCAGTTCTGGAGACCCAGTCTCTGCAAAGACATAGGATGGAAGCTGTCCAGAGGAGGGCAACTAAAATAGTGCAGGGTCTGCATTGGAAGACATATGAAGAGAGACTTAAGGAGCTTAATATGTATAGCCTTGAGGAAAGGAGGGAGATTGGGGACATGATAGAAACTTTCAAGTACCTCAAGGGAATCAACAAAGTCCAAGAGGGTAGCATCTTTCAAAAAAAGGGGTGCAAGAACAAGGGGCAATTTGAAGATAGAGGGGTGGCTCAGAGGTAATTTAAGGAAGTATTTTTCACAGAGAGGGTTGTGGATGCATAGAACGGCCTTCCGGAGGAGGTTGTGGAGTCAAAAACAGTGGTGGAATTCAAGCATGCATGGGACAGTCATAAGGCAATACTAGGGGGTGGGGGCAGGAAGAAGTAGACTGCTGGTTAACTAGGATCTGCAGCTTATGCAGTAGGTAGGGAAATGGGCAGAGTGGGTGGGTCAAGCGGTCCTTATCTACCATCAAATTCTATGTTTCTATGTTTCATGTCATCCCTCTGTTTAAAGCAGGGGATCCCTGTGACCTAAATAACTATAGACCAATCTCTCTTCTACCCATTCTTTCGAAAATGCTGGAAAAAATTCTGGATATACAGTTTAGATCATTCCTAGACACCGCTACATTGCTTAATCCTATGCAGTCCGGCTTTAGAGCAAAGCATAGTACAATCATGGCACTGGCTAAAGTCACTAATGACTGGCAACGGAATCTTGACAATAAATAATTTGTTTGTGCCGTGTTCTTTGATCTCAGCAAGACTTTCGACACTGTTGACCACTGCCTGCTTCTCTCCACCTTAAAAAGTATAGGCACGGACTCAGTCTCATTGGATTGTTCCAAGACTACCTCTCTGGCAGGCAGCAACAAATCAAGGCCGAAGGAGAGTTCTCTCCACTCAAACCAATAGAAAGAGGAGTACCATGGGTATCCATATTGGGCCCTCTACTGTTCGCCATCTATATTAACAACTTGGACTTAGGCATCACGGAAGCCAGTATCCACTTGTTTACCGACGATATGGTGCTCTATCTAAGCCGTAGTTCTCCTGGAGCTGCTTGCGCTGAACTACAAACTGAATTCAATACGCTGCAGCACCAGCTTCTCAGCAAAAAGCTACCGCTAAATGCAAAAAAAAAACACACATGCTCTTCTCACCATCTAGTACTAGGCTTACTTTCCTGCTGCTGGTACATTTCCTCCCATCATCACCTTACTAGGCGAAAATCTTGAGTTCGTGCCTAAATTCAAATATCTGGGTATATGGCTGGACAATAAACTCTCCTTTGTGCAGGACACAGAACTGATGAAAAAGCTTAGGCAGAGGCTTGGCCTTTTTTTCAGAATTAAACACCTCCTGACTGCAGACACAAAAAGACAGCTTGTTCGATCTACTTTCCTTTCATTAATCGACTACGCTGACTTTATTTATGGCCAGTGCCCTGTCTCATGCCTTGCAAAACTGGATGTTCTGTACCATAGAGCATTAAGATTTATAACTGGCCTTCCATCCTCCACACATCACTGCTCTCTATACACATCCGTAGGGTGGCCTTCCCTGCAATACAGGCGGTGTAGAAATGCAGCCCTCTGGATGCTACACTGTTGCCAGTCTTCCCTTGAGTCCAATCAGTAGCTATGCCCTAAGAAGCCACTCACTGCATTCCTTGAAAATCCCAAGGATCAGTACCCTCTTTGGTAGGGCTGCCATAAGCTATACTTTGCCCACTCTCTGGAATAGGATACAAAGATTGTTGAGACTTAGCTCCCCTGTCAGTATTGCCTTGTTTAAGACCATTTATGACAAAAAGTTTGCTGAAATCTGTAATTGTTGCCACAGTCCTAGCAGCCTTACTGCCGTTTCTCTCTCTCTCTCTCTCTCTCTTACTACCTCCAGCCAATGACCTAAGTTCCTTTCTTCCACTATTAATTAGTTCACTATTCAGCTGCCATACTGGCCCTTAGCACACTCTGTACCACATCTCCCATACTACCCCCCCACCACTCAAGCCTGAGATGCAGACACCGTTATGCGCTCCTCTGTAGCCTAGGATCTTCCACCCAAGCCTGCAAATGGTCACTGAGGGCTGAAATGTAAATAATTGTCCTTTTCTACAAAGGTTTGAATAAGATAATACTACAAGTTCTGTCTCCATGGATGTTGTAAATACCACAATAATGTTGTGTGATGTATATATTTTCATACCTGAACCTTTGGAATGTGTACTATTTGCACCTACCATTTTGTTGTAATCATTGTTTGTATCACTTTGTTCATTTTGTATTCTGTACCTTTAGTCTGTGTATGTATAACTGTCCCTGCCAACAGCAGATCCACCTTGTAATTGAGCTTGCTCAACGGTGACCGCCTGGATAAATAAAGATTTGATTAATTGAAACTAAAATCACAGGTGTAAAAATTACAACTCTTCATTGCACTGCTGCTTTAAACATCTCTGTCATATCCCCCCCTCTCCCTCCTCTTCCAGGGTTTAAATATTTAGGTTCGTAAGTCTCTCTTATAGGGCTTTTGATACAGACCCTGCACCATTTTAATTGACCTCCTCTGGACCACCTCCACTATGTCTATGTCCTTCCAGAGATGTGGTGTCCTGAACTGGATGCACTACTTAGGTGGGGTCTTACCAGTGATCCAAACAGAGACACTACCACCTCCCTTTTTTTGTTGGTGATACCCCTCCCTATGTACTCCAGTATCCCACTAGTCCTCTCAGCTGCCATGCTATGCTACCTGGTCACCTTTAGGTTATCCAGTATGATTACATAGAAACAGAAACATAGATTTTGATGGTAGATAAGGACCGCTTGGCCCACCTAGTATGCCAATTTCCCTACCTACTTAACTCCCAGTCCTAAATGATCAGCAGCTTACCTTCTGTTTCCTATCATTAGGGTTGGCTTCTGTCTATCTCATGCATTCTTGAACTAATTTTAGCCTCTTTGGCCTATGTTAGGAGGCTGTTCCATGCATCCACCACCCTTTCTGTGAAAAAATACTTCCTCACATTATCCTGGAGTCTCCCACCCCCTGCATCATATTGAGACCCCTTGTTCTTGTACAAAGCTTTTTGAAAGATGTTGCCTCCTGACCTTGTTGATTCCCTGAGGTACTTGAATGTCTCTATTATATCCCACTCTTCCTAATTTCCTCCAGGATATACATACTGTATCGAGGTCTTTCAGCCTTTCCTTGTATGTTTTCTGGTGCATTCTTTCACCATTTTTGTTGCCATTCTCTGGATCGCCTTGATTTGGTCAATGTCCTTCTGGAGATGCAGTCTCCAGAACTGAACACACTATTCCAGATGTGGCCTGACCAATTGTCTGTACTGTGGCATCACCACCTCCTGTTTTCTACTGGTGATGCCCCTCCCTATTCACCGCAGAATCCCTCCGGCCCTCCCCACCACCTCTTCACATTGCCTGGCCACCTTCAGATCATTCATTATGTTTACGCCCCAGTCCCGTTCCAGTTTTGTTGTTGTTAAAAGCTCCCCATGCTCATCCTCCTCCAGATCTGTATCACCACTCCCTCCTCTAGTGATTTATTAAATAGGGCTGTCAGTGGTGCCTCAGTACCTCCCCTGAGATCTTTCAGTATTCTGGGATGCATCCCATCTGGTCCAATTGCCTTGTCCACGTTTAGTTTATAAGCAGAAGTATTTGTTTAGAATGTCTGCTTTTTCTAGGTCCCCCTGCACACTCCTCCCCTTTATTCAACTTCAGAATCTCTCCATTGGTCTTTGTCCTTTCCCCAACATACCTGAAGAAGGTTTTGTCACCATAGTTTACTGATTTTGCTATCCTTTCTTCAGTTTGTGACTTTGCACACCTGACTGCCTTCCCACCTCCTGCTTTGCCTGGTACATTTCCCTGTCTCCCTTCCTCTGTGTTTCCTTGTACTTTCTGAATTCCTGTTTCCTAACCTTCCCTGCCACTTCTTTTGAAAACCATATCTTTTTTTCTTTCATTTTGCTTTGTTTACTAGCTTTACACAGAGGCCTGTTGTCTGTGCTATGGCTCCTTTTCGTTTCTCCCACTGTTCCTCCACTCCCTGCCCTCCCTCCCCTTCACCAGGATTCTCTGGAAGTGTTTCCCTATTTTTGCAAAGTCTGCCCTCTTGAAGTCCAGGACTTTAACTTTTGAGAGGCTTGACTCTGATGCTACTACTGTCTATATCTTAAACCACACTGTACGGTGATCACTGGACCCCAGATGGCTGCCCACTGATGGATCCATTATTCTGTCACCATTTGTGAGAACCAAGTCTAATAATAATAATAATTCTTTATTTATAATGCACCTTTTGAGATACCAAGGTGCCTTACAAAACAATTAGATAAACACCAATACAATAATACGTACATTATAAAAACGATAAAACGCTGCTAAAAACACAATTTAGTCACTCAGAATATGCCTGATTCCACAAAAAGGTTTTCAATCAATCAATCAATCAAAATCATTATTTACCCAGGTGATCACCATTGAGCAAGCTCATTTACAAGGTGGACCTGCAGTTTGCAAGGATGAGGGTACTGAATAGAGTACAAGTAAAATATACCTAAAACAGCAGTAACAAGACGTATACAACAAAATATATACAGTGTAGAAATAAAAGTAAATAATATATACAGAGATGCCTTTATAACCCTATCCATCAATAACTTGTTCATAGCCTGTAAAGGAGTCCCTGGGATTTTGAAAAGCGCACTCGGAGGAGGCAGGGATGCTGGCAGAAAGATTCTGGGATACTAAGCAGGTGGTATCAGGGCATAAGAGTGGGCAATGAGGGTGTGTGTTGCAGTTAGTATGTAGTACCGGTGGGACTGGAATGGACTGAGGTGAACCGGTAGTACCGGTGGAACTAGAATGGACTGAAGGAGGGGAGTAATCTTGGTAAGGGAACACTTAGTTTGAACGGGAAGGACTTAGATTAAGCAGAAATGTCAGCTGGACAACTAGGAATGGTGGAAGCAGTTACAGAGATCCACAAATGTTTTGACATACAGGGTCTTGAACATAGCAAGACTAACAGGGGAGCTAAGTCTCAGCGATTTCTGTATCCTATTCCAAAGCGTGGGCAGGACAAAGCTTATGGCTGCCCTTCCAAAGTGGGTACCCACCTTAGGTACTTTCAAGGAAATCAGCAACTGACTTCTCAAGGCATAATTCCCAGTCAGGCTTAGTGGAAGACAGTCAGCAATGTATTGCGGGAGTTTGTTGGTGATGGCTTGGAGCGTCCAGAGGGCTGCATTTCTATACCAACTGTGTTGAAGGGAGGGCAACCCACAGGTTTTGAGGGCCTATTTAAATCCCTCCATGGTTGCACACTCCTGTAACTGATGGGGTAGAGAATTCCAAATGGCTGGGGCTGTGTGCACAAATGCACAGGGCCCTGAAGATTTTAAACAAACCCTTGGAATCTCTAGTAACCCCTCATCAGCCGAGTGGAGCGATCACCCAGGGCAGTAAAGAAACAGAAGCTTTTTCAGGTATTCCAGGCCCTGTCTGTGTAGGGCTTTATAAGTCAGCAGTCTGACTTTAAAGGTGATCCACCACTGTTCTGGCAGCCAATGCAGTTCATGCAGCACCGGGGAGATATGACAGGACCGAGGGGTCCCAATCACTAACCGGACTGCTGTATTCTGCACCAGCTGCAAGTGGTGGATATCCACCCCAGGTAGCCATAGGTACAGGAAAGTACAATAATCAAGGCATGAGGACACAAAGGCATGAACCAATGTGGGGAGATTGCCAGATGGAACAAGGCGATCAATCCTGGACATGTTCCTCAGATGGTAGAAAGAGGATTTGATGACTGCCGACACCTGTAATCACAGTGTCAGCCCTTCATCAAAAATCCTCCCCAGATTTCACACCCATTCAGAGGTAGGGAGTGGAAGGCCCCCAAGGAAAAGTCCCGAGGGCAAATCCACCCCCAAGCCCCCTATCCGGCACCCTTGGTCCACAACCAACACCTGTCTTTTCTGAGTTCAACCTTAACCAGCTTGAATTCATCCAGTCTTGGATTTTAGAGAGGCAGTTGTTAAATACTGAGAGAGCTCTATCCTGGTCAGGAGCAAAAGAAAGGTAGAGCTGGGTATCATCAGCATAGCAGTGAAACCTCAGCCCATACCTTTTTACAATGTCTCTGAAGGGTAGCATGTACACTGTGAACAACATGAGGGACAACATCGACCCCTGAGGAACCCCACTAAACAGGAACTGGGTCAAAGGAATGAATTCCTGACACCACCTCTGAGATCTTCCAGTGAGGAAAGATGTAAACCACATGAGGACTGTACCCAACAGGCCACTAATGAACCTCAGGTGGTCAAGTAGGACCCCATGGTCCACTGTGACAAATGCTGATGCAAGATTGAGAAAAAACAAGATGGAATGTTTTTTCTGATCCCTTGCCATCAGAAGATCATTGAGCACCCGAACCAGCACCTTCTCCATACTATACCTCTTATGAGAACCAGATTGGAGAAGTTCATAGATGTCACAGATGGTCAAATGATTCTCCAGTTGTAAGGCCACTACTTTCTCAATCACTTTCCTATAAAGGGAAGGTTTGAGCTGGTCTGTAGTTGGCATGGCAATCTCGGTCCAAATAAACTTTCTGGAGAGGTGTCACCACCGCCTCCTTCAGGGAGCTAGGAAACCCACCTGTTTTCAAAAGCACCAGATTATCTATGCTAGGACCAGGCCAATGATATCACTACAGCCCATAATCATGGCTGTTGATCCTGGGTCCAAACTACAGCATGTAGGGTACATACCCTGGACAATCCGCATGAGATCTATGAACTCCAGCTGGTTGAAGGAACTCCAGGAAAATTGAGAGACTGTGACAGAGCACCAATCCAAAGCAAGGCTCATAGAGTGTGCAGGTTGGAGCTCCACCCTGATGTCAGCCATCTTAGCTGCAAGGAATCAAGCAAGGTCTAGTATTGCTCTATCTCATGTGGGCTCCTCCTTCACCAACTGTCTGAGGCATGTTTTCCAGGGCATCCAAGATGTCTCTGCTCCTGGTAGTGGCTGCTGCATATGTATTGCAGTTAACATCTGGCATGTTTAGGTCCCCTACCAGCACACACCCTTTCTCTGCCATTTTGTCTGTGGGTTCCACAAATACCCTGTCTATTTCTTCCTCTTGTGTTGGAGGTCTATAGACAACTCCAGTGTGGATGGTGGTGCCATTTCCCATCTCTAATGTGACCCATAGTGCCTCTTCCCTTTCCTGTCTTCCCCCTAACTCCATTACCTTGACCCCCTTTCTGATGTACATAGCCACCCCTCCCCCCCCCATTTTGCCCTCCCTGTCTCTCCTGGAGATTTTTTACCGTGGTATGGTAGCATTCGAGTCATGGTTTCTGTGTACCATGTTTCAGTGATCATGCATAATGTCTCAGGTCTTCTCCACCATAAAGGCTGCTAGGTCTGGGATCTTGTTTCCTAGGCTCTGAGCATTTGTACACATGGCTTTCCATGTTTTGATGCCCCTGCCTGTACCAGTTTGCCCCCCATTCCTATACCTATGCCTATGCATTCCTCCATGCCTCCCTGCTATTACCTCCTTTGTGTTTCCTTTTTGCTTCCAAGATCATAGTATCAGCCTGTTTGGGAGTGGGGAAGGGAACATTGTTTAACCAGGAGTAGCACACTAAGCCAAAGCTTGTTTCCAGATGCGACCTGGGAGTACAAGGAAGTTAAGTGACTTGCTCAGGATCACACAGTATGCACCTAGGTGGGTGTGGGATTCAAACCCAGGTCTCCAGAGCTGCAGCAGAGCCTTAACCCACTGTGCTATACTGCCTCAAAGTGTGTGTGTGTGTGTGACTGTGTGTTTGTGTGTTGTGTGTTTTTTCCTTACTTAATTCCACCACCCCCTTGGCTAGTTTAAATGTTCCTTTGTTGGCACTATCTAGTATCTGTCTGTTGTCTACCTTAACCTGTGTGTGTGTTGGGGGGGCAGTTGATTACCCCATGTCTCTTTCCTGCTTGGTGGTCTGCAGAACCACTTCTCCCATTCAGTAATCTGCCCTGGGTTTCTGTGCCCCAAGTGCATTACTCTCACTTTATCACATTGAAGCCCAGCTATCACACCCTTGACCACTCCTCTAGTTTTCTCAGGTCTCTACTCACCCCCCCCCCGTGTGTTCACCCTATTGAAGATTTTGGTGTCATACACCAAGAAGCAGACCTTCCTCCCAGCTCTTCTGCAATGTTCCTTATAAAGCAATTAAAGAGGGCCAGTCCCAGTACTGATCCCTGAGACAACTCCCTGTTCACCCACTGAGTGCACTCTGTTTACCACCACCCTCTGCCACCTGTATCACCTAACCACCTGACTACTTTCTTTTCCAGTTTACCACCTTTGGACCCACTCCTATATTTTTCAGCTTGCTTACGAGCATCCTATGAGGAATGGTGTCAAAAGCCTTACTGATGGCCTTCCAGTGATGTCATGCTCTGGGAAGCCACTTGATTTCTCAGCTCCATCTCCACCAAGGCCTTAAAATATTTAAACACCGGAATTAGATCTAAATTCTGGCTGAATTGAACCTGGTGGCTTATAGGGATGCCCAAAAGGAGACCCAATCCTCAAAAATCAGCTCTAGATTATCCCGACCTAGACAGAGGCTGCTCAGACAGCGAAAACTCGCAAATTTCTGTCAAGTGCAAGTGCTCAAGGGAGGAATACCCTAAACTGCCCAATGTCAATAGACAAATGGACATTGTCTTACAAGAGCTGTGGAATTTCCGAAAAGAAACTCGTTCCACTGTTAATGCTCTCCGAATGGACTTGGGGAAAATGGAGGAATGGCTCGATGGATTGGAAGAGCAGGTTACGATCACAGACTCTCGAGTGGACTGTACAGAATGTACCATAGTACAAATGCATCAAGCACTGCATGGCCTGCAAGAAAGTGCTGAAGACTCAGAGACAAGGAGCATAAGAAACAACCTGAGGGTTAATGGCTTCCCTGAGGGCTCCGAAGGCAACAAATCTATTCAATTATGCAGCATTTTTTTAAATCAAAGCTGGATCTACCAGATAGTTGCTCACTTGAAATGGATCGAGTTCATCATACCCTGGGCCCACAGTTAGGCAACTGACCATGTGCTATCCTGATTAGTTTCCTTCACTTCCAGGAGAAGGAGCTAGTATTGCATATGTCTTGGCAACAAGGGGACTTGACCTACCTAGACCACAGAATCTACGTGGACAATGATTATCCAGTGGCAATCACAGTGAAATGCAGAGCTTATGCACCTATTCTTAAAAAGCAAAACAAGGCAAAGCTCAAGTTCAGAACCCCCTACCCAGCGAAGTTGGTGATCTAGCTGGAAGAGGGTCCTAAGACCTTCGAAACTGCAGATGAGGCCGCCCAGGAGCTTACTAAAATTGGTATCAATGTCATACTAACTCAATGACAGACTGGCACATCTCTGGCAGTGAAACTGGCACAGAAAGCCTGGTCAAGAATACTCCCGAGGAAGCAGCGATGCAAAGAGGGAGTCACTGTGATCCAGCAGATAATTAAAGGACTGAGACAGCAAGCCATGGCTATGCCTGAGACTTCCCCAGCCAACCAAGAAGTGAAGTGAAGTGAAGAAGTTCTTGGAACTTTTTATTGCCTGTTTACCTCTTCTTTCAGGTAGGCCATTTTTGACTATCCCTTATAATCTCCACAGCGACTGCCCTGATGTCTGTCTTCCCCAGGGTTTTCTCCCTCACCTACGGCCCTCACAAGATAGGTGGTGGCCAGCTGGGGGTATCCCTTCTCTTAGCGAGGGAGCCTTCCTCTAGCAACTCATGCCGCATATCCTGATACCTCAACTGTGGTTTTGACCGCACGACTACTCAGGTAACCTCCTGTAGTAAAATGAATGTGTTGGAGGGTCCTAGAATGGAGGGGGAGACATAGGTTGAGGATTGGAATGAGGGTGGGTTGCTGGGGAGTGGGGATGGACACATGGGACAGTTATGGAAGTGTCCCTAGGCGATGAACACCGATGGATTTTGGGTTAATTTTGAGGCACTTTTAACCATATAGTCCTTATGTTAAGCATTGAGAGGCCTTGCTCCTCCTTAAATACAATTGTGGAACCCCTGGGTCTCATGGGACCTTTGGTTATAAATTGATGTTTCCAGAGGGGGTTCTGTGTCCCTGCCCTGCTCCCCTGGTTCTACCCCCCCCACTTGCTGTAACAGTGGGGGGGAGGACTGGTGGTGTGGGTGCAGTCCCTCAGAACCATCTTGTTTAATCCCATGGAGATACCCGGGAGCTGATATAATACAACATTTTATATATATTACAACATGCAGCTCCTTCTCCATGAGAAGTTTAACCAACGAGCTACCTTATTAACTGCTACTAAATCACTTAGTAATGTTAATGTCTACATAATACACCTATTCACCTTGGTGGAGTAGGAGGCATGACTGCCTTCCCCTTTCCCCTCCCCCCTTCTAACAGAGATGTACTACGTCTGGTCTACCTCTTGGATACACCCCACCAAAAATCTTGGCATCCCCTGGAGGCTGGTTGTTTTTTAACGACCACCCTCATGGAAGCCCATAGAAGTTTAGCAGTACCAGCCCAGTTGGCAGGCAACTGCTTTAAAAAGTTTTCCCAGTTACTGTTTAAATTTTGTTGCACACAGTATGAGGAAGTTACTCCTCACTTTCCCATATTGGCAGTCACATTTCTTATGAATAGAATTGGAGCCTAGGGGTTTCTATAAACTGGAGTTCAATTCGAAACTGTCTGCTCCATTTAATTTTAAGTTATATTTCTATGTTTAAAATGGCTAATATACCATTCCAGCTTTTTTTCTTTGAATGTTAATGGATTAGGCAGTCCTGTTAAAAGAGCTAGAATGATCTCTTTGTTTAAAAAGACTCATGCAGGAATAATATATGTACAGGAGGCACATATGACTAATAATGAGCACAGAAAGCTGGCCAGAGGGGGGTTCACCCAAGTGTTTTCCTCCTCCTTTGTTAATGGAAGGAGGAGGGGGGGTCACCATATTGATATCCAGCCATACTCCCTTTCTGGTCACTCATGAATGGGCAGATTCAGTGGGTCACTTAGTGGTTGTACAGGGTTTGCCACGGGATAAAGCATTAACTCTGGCTAATGTGTATTTTCCCCCAGAGTCAACTATACAGATGCTTAGGTTCCTCCTGAATAAAATTATTCAATTGACCAAGGGCACCCTTATACTAACCATGATTTCAATATTGCCCCTAACCTAAATACCACTGGAGTGGTTAGAGGTAAGCAACCTGCCTACATAAATTCTTTGAAACATTTTGTGCAGGAGGTGGGCTGAGTGGATGTATGGCATACCCTACACCCCAGGGACAGAAGATATACTTTTTTACTTAGCAATGCATGGTTCCTACTCTAGAATAGATCATTGCTACACACAAAAGGAATGTTTAGATATCCTCAGGGAGGCATCCATGGGGAATATTGTACATTCCGACCATGCCCCAGTGGTCACAAGGTGGGAACTGGGCCTTGAAAGACAAAACGCAATCTTGAGATTCAACCCTATCCATCTTAAAAATGCCCTCTTTCGGGATTTTCTTGAAGAGAAAATAGATGAGATTCAGCAGGATAACTCAGACTTGGAAGTCTCTTCTGCAGTTAGGTGGGACACATTAAAAGTGGTACTTCGTGGCCACCTAATAAACACTTGTTAATTTTGGCAAAACAGCGTAGGGAGAGGCAATCCCACTTAGAGCAGTCCCTTAACTTTCTCCAAATGACACACCAGCAGGGGGATAATTCTGTCCTGGTTCAGCTCAAACAGACTAAGCAGGAATTAGACTCATTGGTCTTTGAAAAATACAGAAATAGCCCTAGACTTCCTTAGGCAAAGATATGGTGAAATTGGCCTGAGGGCCTCTCACCTTCTGGCCTTTTGGCTGTGCAAGCAGAGACATCTCTCAACCATAGTTGTTGTCAGGGACCCTAACTCTGGTACCCCCTGTACAAGAGTGGGTCATATTACCCAGGCCTTTTGTGAATACTACAAAAAATTGTACACCCCAGAACACCCCTCAGAACATACAGATATCAGTGCATGCCTTTCCCCTCTGGGCCTTCCAAGGCTAACCAGGAACCAGCAGACCTCTTTGGTCTCTCCAATATTATATACTGAGCTGACAGCTGCAGTCTCCCAATCCCAAACCAGGAAGGCCCCGGCCAGGACGGATATGGCACAGAACTTACAAAATTCAGGCAAAGGGTCCCCATGCCCCCTACTGGTATATAATGAAGTGTAGCAGGGGCTGGCTGACCCCCCACCCAGCTGGTCATGTGTGGAAGTATCCCTAATTCCCAAACCAGACAAAGACCCCCAGTTTTGTACATCATATCGCCCAGCCTCAGTTTTAAATGTGAATTATACATTTTTGAAGTCTATTTTGGCCAAACGTTTAAACACAGTTTTACCCTCTATAATTAATTTAGATCAGACTGCATTTGTCAGTGGTAGATCCACCACTGACAACGCAAGAAGAGCACTGTATCTGGTGCACGATATGGAGACTCATGTGGCTCCCTCTGTCCATCTCAGCTTAGATGCTGAGAAGGCATTTGATAGGAAGGGCCATGAGACCCTGTTTGCAATGATGGCAAGATGGGCTTCCTCTCCCTTTGTCTCCTGATTAAAATGCTTTACTCTTCCCCCAAAGCCTGTGTTAATGTTTCCAGACATCATTCTTCCTATTTTCCTCTGTTCAGAGGAACTCGACAGGGGTGTCCCCTCGCTCCTGGCCTATTTGCTATCTTTATTGAATCGTTGGCACAGGCCATTAGAGGTTCCACTCTGATAGAAGGGGTACAGACTGATGGGGATGGAACATCATATAGCTCTATATGCAGATGATGTTTTGCTCTATTTATCCAGTCCCTCCCAGTTGATCCCAGCTGTCTTCAACATATTAGACCAATTTGGCAGATGCTCAGGATACAAAATTAATACCACCAAAACAGAAGCACTGAACTTTAATTTTACCCCCCATCACTGGCACAAACATATCCTTTCTGCTGAGACTTGAGCAAGTTGAAATACCTGGGCATCTATCTATCACATAGGGCAAGCGAAGCGGAAAGAAATAACTACATCCCTTTTTTCACCCAACTTCAGTCTGACCTTGCACAATAAAATATATCTCCATTGAACCTCCTCAAGAGAGTCGAGGTCATTAGGATGGTAGTTTTGCCTCGAGCTTTATATTTGTTCCAGAATGTCCAGCTTAAACATTTCAACTGTGGAACAAATCTATTAGCAGATTTTTATGGGCTGGAAAATGCCCCCAGAATGAATTTTGCATTCTGTCCCTCCCAAGAAAATCAGGAGGATTGACCCTCCCTAACCTTAAATACTATAATTGGGCATCCCATTTGTCATTTCTCCTGTGCTGAATTGTGAGGTCAGTCCTGTCCTTTGGAGAGAAATCAAGGAAGGCCTTGTGCCTTTTCAGAATCTGATAAGGACTGCATTATACCGCTCTCCTCCCTTCTCCATGAACAGACGTCCCAACCCATGGATTACACATTAGTTGAAAACCTGAAATGTAACACGTTGACATTTCTCTCTCACTCCATATCTACTGTTCTTAACTCCCATATCCCTCTTGAGAATTTTCTCCCGGCTATTCTTGATCACACATTCGAATCTTGGGAGCACTTGCAACTTTCTAACCTCTCACAACTCCTAACCACTGGAGAGTTCAAATCCTTCCAGGAGCTGTGTCAATCCCATGATTAAACTGCTATCGATATCTACAGCTGAGATATTTCTATTATTCCCTCCCACTGGAAGTACATTGCACTGAGAATACCCTCCACCATTGGTCACCTGTCTTCAGCAGAACATTACCCATGGGCTGGCTCTCCACATTGTTTCTGTCCTGTATAAGGCACTGGGGGAAACACAAGGGTTAAGTACTGAGGGGATATGCACAAAGTGGATTCAGGAATTTGGCTTTGATATTCCTCCACAACAGTGGGATAGGGGCTGCCTGTCAATACCTAAACTCACTTATTCCCACAGCTGGAGACTGTTCTCCTGGCAAGTACTGACCAGACACTTTCGAACTCCAGCTATAACAGCCCATTTTGCACCAACACATTTAGGTGACTGTTGGCATCAATGTGGTGAATCATACTCACAGATTTTGGCTATGCCCAAAGATACAACCTTTTAAGGACTCTCTACAATCTGAATTAAGGGAACTGTTCAGCGTCCCGATCACCCTTACTGCTGATTTATTTATACTACATATTCTCCCCCGAGGACTTAGAGACACCCAGACATGGTACTTGTTGGGAACAGCCTGAATGGCAGCCAAGAAGCCCTGAATCACTGCTGGTTAACTTCCAGGGTTCCTACATTATTAGAATGGAGGGAAATAATGACCCGCATCTACAGGTCAGAAAAGATTTCCTACCCCTTGAATGATAAGTCAGACCTATGTACTATGAAATGGGCCAGATAGATTTTCCACATTAGTTTGAAAGATGTAACTTTTATTCCTTAATCCTCATTCAGGAAATTGCATGGTTTGTCAAACCTGTTGGGTGGACTGGGGATGTGGGTTTGGAATGTGTGGCCTGGGAGATAGAGGAAGGGTGACTTTGGAGTGAACAGTGTATTATGTGCCTGTTTCTTTCTTTTAAAGTTATTCTAGTGTCTCATAGAGATTACAACATGAACCTATATAATTTACCCACCTGTGCGATCAAAGTATTAAGGTATATATTACATGGACTGTCTTGTATGGCTCAATTTTAATTTTTAATTCCTGTAAAACATGAATATTTGACTGATAATAACCTGTACCCCTCTGTTTTTTTGTGAAAATCTGAATAAAAATTTGTGATAAAAAAAAGCCTTACTGAAATTCATGTGAGGTCATGTCCACTGCTCCACCCTGATCTCATTCCTTAGTCAGACAGTCAGAGAAGTCCATCAGATTTGTACGTGACCCCCCCCCATGAATCCATGATGCCTCAGCTCTTGTAAACAACTGGATTCAAGATATTCCACAGTCCTTTCTTTCAGCAGCGACTCTATTAATATACCCACCATCAATGTCAGGCGACCTGCCCTTTTTACGTTCACTTGTGCGCATGCGCAAGGAACATTTTGTCACAGTACAACTTTTTGGAGGTGTGTGACACTCCTGTGCAATTCAGTACTCCCTGTAGCAGGCGCGATCCTACCCCGCCAATGGATGTGCAAGCTGTCTATGACAGCAGTTCAGTTACCTTGGTCTTGGGTTCTAAGAAAACTGCCGCTGCAATCAGCGGTGGCAACATGTATGCATTTAGCATATTTACGTCACCCTTTCCCTCTGCTTGAAATCCCTCCCAGCATTTCAATAGCGAAAGACGAATGACCGACAGCTCCCCCCCAACAAGTTGATAAATGAAAGAAAGCGAACGTAAAAAGTATATGTAGGTTAAACATTCTTCTCCAGTCATTTTTTTACCAGTATAATAAGGAAGATGATTATCCTGCTTCTGACCTGCTAAATATGGCTGTGATATTTGTTAAGGACAGCTTCAGTACATTCGAAAATGTTACTATGAAAGTCAGCATTTAGTCCGTGATCACATCGTGGGCTTCAATCCAGCAGTTTCAGTTTTGCCATTTCTGTCCCTTTATAGAACCAGCCATGCAACTGCTGTTATTGTGACAGGCATTCTTTAACATCCGTTCATAATACAGAACAGGTCATCAGTTAGCCTCATTATACTCACTGTACTGGCGATATTTGTTTGGGAGCTCAGTCTGATCTCAGCTGCTCTTCCTTCACTATTTACAAAATCTTCTGCATCTTTTGGTTTAGTAAACATACCGGCAAGTAATTAAACCCTCCCGCTCCCTCCCAGTGCATGCTGCTCACACCCCTCCATTCCCGCCACCACTAGAACATTTGAGATATAACAGCATGGCAAAAAAGGGTTAAATAAGTATTCGTACTACAGCAAGAAACTTTGCTGCAAACATACTTCCTCTGATATACAGCACCATCTGATAAAAGTAAAGGAGGTCAAATATCTCCCTGTATTGAGGTCATTGCCCATTCTCTCCAAATGAGCAGGATCTCCAAGCAATAGTTTAATTCCTAAAGAATGCAGCTTCTGCCCAAGTTCGTGGCTGGCTTGGATGAAAGCAGCTCTTAAAATTCTTTTGCAAAGCAAAAAAGGCTGTGCCCATTCCTCCTCCACCATTTTTAAAACAAATCTTGACACTACTAATTCCTCAAGTAAATGGCTGCCTTAAATACATTGTCCCTACCTAACCACCCAGCTGTTCGGGAGCAAACTCAGGCTGCTGCATTGAAAGGCAGGCAGGCTGGGGCAGTTACTGTGTGACAGCGTGCTTCAGTTTGAAGGAGCTAAGGAGCTATTCTGAAAGTGGTATTGTGAGGCTTTATTTGTTTTTGCATGTATTGCCTTTAGCCTTTCACACCACCTTTCAGAGGGCAATTTATTTCTGCTGCCATACTTACAGTATAGTCCTGATATGCTACTGTATACCTACTGTACACTCACTGTATATTTTTGAAGGACCTTACGACTGTTGTTCTTATATACTTTTTCGTATCATCTGTATTTTGCCTTGGAGTGTAGTTCTGTAAACGTATGTCACATCTGTTTTAAAGAATTGCACTGTTTACCAGTTATGTGGTGTACCAACTTCACAGTTTTACTGTTGACATTAAAAGTCCTTAAACACTGCAGGAGAAAACATTCAACAAATGCTCTTTCCTAAATTATGCCAGCTGCATATAATGTTAAATTATACTATTTGATGTGTTTTTTAAACTTTACAAAGCCCTTCTACTAGACAACCTTGCTGGAGTCTATCTGCCCTAAATGATGCTGGATTTAGATTTTCGGTCAGCCGATTTTCGATCTTATTTTTTTTTGTATTTCGGTTTTTCTACATTTTTTTTCGGGATTTCGTCATGCGGGATTATTTGGGGTGGGATTTAGGACGCATCCCACATAAAGCAACAAAACGAGAAACAAAAGGTCACTGCCACCATCAGTCAATTTATAGCCCGATGACCTATTCAGATGAATACATTTTTATTCCAAAACCGTTAGCTGGAAAGCAACTAAAAATAACTATCCCAAATGCTTCTATCACCTGAAAATGGATGTGGTCCTCACAGATTTAGAATGGTAATTGGATGCTTGAGATGAAGAATCGCAAATGCTAACATTTCTAAACGTTGACGCACCCAGTAGTTTTAAAGTTGCATAATTCTGGAGTTAAACACATTTACCAGCCCCTTTTCAATATCGTATCACTGTTTTTTGCTGAATTATACAAGGTAGAATTGCTTCTACCACAGCGCTAGTAAAGCCTGTGGGTGCAAATGAGTTGTGGCTTGCTGTAATAAACAATGCCGTTTTCCTGATACCAGGAAGACACAACTATCAATGGATTTGTGAATATAATGTGCTGACCTGTATGTATTCTTGTTATGTTTTTAGGGACTATGTTTTTTCCTGTTTTAATCCTGCAGGACATCATCTGCCACCTAAGGACATTACATTAGCATGTACAATAAAGCTAAAGAGATACAATAAATGTTAAGTGGTGGCCAAGTGTTGATATTCAGTGTGTGGCATCACTAGCCACTCTGCCTCCTCAGGTGGGATAATGTAATAATGCCATCTTGCAGAAGTGGACAGACCCTTTTTTCATTTTTCCCTGACAGGCAGTCTGTGGGTTTCACATTACTTTCATTGACAAAATCAAGGTTGATGCCCCTTGGGGCTGTCTTCTGTCTGAATGAGGACTACCTGTATATAATAATGTGCCTGCCCCCCAACATAATTCCCTTTTTGGAACACTGGCGCAGGACAGAATCAGAACTCGGGGAGCAGGGATTCTCTTGCTCAGGAAAAATAATTATTTTACCAGCCACACACAATACTTTGGAAAGAATTAGGAATACATGAGATCTGCAGTGCAGGAAACTTTAGATTTCTTAAAATAAATTAGTTCTATAGTAGCTGAAAAAGGAAGGATCTGCTGTAAATTCAAAACAATCTAATGTTAGGAATGAAATAAATATGATTTTTAAATTTATTGTTTTCAGAGGGTTGAACTGGGATGGTTTCCTAAAAGAGCTAGTGGAGCCAAAACGGGCAGACAGGAAAATAATAAAATTTTAAGTAGTAGTCAGTTGAAACATTTTATTTCTGAAGTATTTTTCTTTGTACTATTGCACATCAGAAAGTATTCTATGTGATAATATTGTGCTGGATGTGTGGAACAGCTCTTAGCCTGGAAGCCGACATATCTACTGTAAGTCTACTGCCCCATACCACATCATCAGCATTGTGATCTCACTGACAGTAACGATCACAGGTGAATAATTTGGCAGTCGCTGACTTGCTGTTCCTGAGTAGCAGTGATGTCACAGTTAGTGAGGTCACACTGCTGATGATGTAGTGTGGACAAGACCAAGAGATGTCATCTGTCAGGCTAACTGTTGTTCCACACATCACAGCTAGTATGTTGTTTTTTAAGAAGGTCCATGAGCATGAAGTACATTTTCAAGGATGACCCAAAGCTGAAGACTGCCATATATAAACATTATGTATTTATAAGAACACACTTATGAACATAGGACTAAGTCAGCAGAAAAAGGCCTTGGGTTCCATCATGTCACAGAAACATAGAATCTGATGGCAGATAAGGACTGCTTGGCACACCTAATCTGCGTGAGTTTGCAAACCCCCTCAGCACCTACTGAGGGAACTTCCCTTCCTCCCTCCCCATTATCTACTCCTTGGCGGATAGCAGGGATGGGGGAGACATAATCAACATTTTTGAATACCTTAGGGGCATCAACAAACTGAGCTCTGAGGGTCTCTTCAGTCTTAATGGGAACTGGACCACTAGGGGGCATTGCCTCAAGCTGGTGGGGGGAAGATTCAGGAGTGAGATAAGGAGACACATTTACACTGAGAAGGTGGAGGTGAAATGGAATGAGTTGCTGGAGGAAGTTGTCTCCCTAAGAACTGTGGACAGCTTCAAGAGAGGATGGGACAGAGTAAAGGGGAAAGTTGCATAGACGGGGTCCCTAGGGAGAACATCAATGGTGGAGGAGTAGATAATGGGAGTGGGGGAAGTTCCCTCAGTAGGTGCTGAGGGGATTTGCAAACTCACGCAGATTAGGTGTGCCAAGCAGTCCTTATCTGCCATCAGATTCTATGTTTCTATGACATGATGGAACCCAGGGCCTTTTTCTGCTGACTTAGTCCTATGTTCATATGTGTGTTCTTATAAATACATAATGTTTATATATGTCAGTCTTCAGCTTTGAGTCATCCTTGAAAATGTGCACGTCATGCTCATGGACCTTCTTAAAAAACAAAAAAGATGGCAACCAGAGTTTTTGCCAATGTATGATGACTTGTGCATGCTCACTGGGCTCCAGTGGCTATCTTAGACATGACAGACTGTGCCGCCATGCCCCTGGAGTTCAGTGTGCATGTGCAAGTGATTGCGCATGTGTAGACAACTCTGGCATACATCGTGGACATGGCAGACAGTGCCATGTTCCACCGATACAAAATAGTGCAGTGGACATGCAGTGATTTCTGTTCACCTCCACAATTTACAAGTCTATTCAGTGTCCAGTAAGCTACCTTTTCTTTACTATGATCACAAGACATCTGCAGGGCTACACCCACTGCATGTGTAAAAATGAGAAAAAGTAAATATACATATAAAAAGGTGTATATACAGTATGCTAAAAATGTGCAATCAGAAAAGTTAACTCTAATACTGGAACTATGTTCATGAAACTCAGCTGACTGCAGCAAGGCTAACCAATAGAAACTCCTACTGGGGGATTGGGCATCTTAGAGGTCAATCCTGGGTTGAAAAGGGACTTGGAAGGTAGGTATATGAGGATGGGATGGGCAAAGGAAGAAGTAAGCAAGATGGATGAAAGAAAGAGGAACACTCAAGAAGGAAGAAGAGGGGCATGAATTGGTATTCGAAGTAGGTGCATATATAAGTGAAATATTCATGGACAAGGACTTTCAGAGCTGTGGGCGTAGAGAAGGAGTGGACAGGGAAGGGAGGGTGACTCATAGCCAATGCAGCCTATAACGGAGGGCAGCCTGACCAGCAGAGAAATACCAATTTACACATACTACAAATATGAAAAGCATCATGGGAAATACTAGAACTTGATCTGTGTTTTGTATTTTGTACCCCTATTTCCTTCCATTGGGCCATACCTGGAAACAAGCTTCATGTCAGTAGGCCTTTCCTGGTCATCAATTTCACATAAATAACTAAATAAATAAATAAAATAGCAAATCACCATAAAAGAACCTAAGGCTAGCTTAGCATCAAGCTTTTTCTAATGCATTCAACTCATCTTCCCTAGGATGCACCAGGAATCAGGATATGAGTTGACACAGCTTTCATTATTTTATTGTGATTTGCATATGCTTCCCATGATGCTGTACATTTGTGGGTATGTGTAATTTTTATTCCTTTGAAACTTGGCTTTATTGTAAATGCCTTTCCAGGCCACCTTTGCTTCAGTACATTTGCACTGAATTTCCTGTCTTTAAATGGCTCAGCAAAGGTCATGGGATGAGTAAAGTTAAGGAGTGTGTCGGAGCTCATAATTCCTCATGGAGTAGTAGAAATGGGAGGACTGTTGATGAGGTCATGAGATAGCAGTGAAGCAGCTGGGTCTTTACTTAAGGAGACACTGAGAGAGATACTGGTCTCACAGGAGGGAGGGAGTGAGAGGAGTGAAGGGAACAGTGGTGGCCACATAGGAAAGGGCAGTTCTGAGTGAAGTGGCAGAGTGAATGAGGGCATCCAGTCTGGAGAGATGGATCTGGATATGACACTATGCACCCCATCCCTTTAGCCAAACACTGGGAGGATCATTTCCACAACAATCTCACAGCATACTAGAAGGAAGAGACATGATTTGTTTTGTTAGAGTGACTCACATTTTGGGAAGAGCTTTTTGTACACGCCATCAGCATGGCAGGGGAAGTCAGATGCCTGTCCACTCAGTTTTTTCAGGTATTTAAAGGTGGGAACTTCCTTCAGTGGAAACCATACAAGGATTTAAAAACACAGATAGTGGCAGTGATCAAACTGTGATCCATTTCCTTCAGGATGGTGTCAGTGAACCAGAGCATGGCAGTGACTGTCATCAGGACACTATGTTAGCGGTAGCAAAACCTGCATCAGACAATGGCTGTGGCTAGTTTTCAGAGCATGGTGATAGCAAACTGCATCTTCCAAAAGTAGTTGTAGTCATAGTAAAAACCTTACAGTATATGGTTATGGTTTATTGTGGATGGAAAAGGATGGTTTTCAAATCCTGTTATGAGACAGTTCAGAAGTCAAGAGTTGTTGTACTATCGTTCTGATGTCACAACAATAGTACAACAACTTCTTAACCTTCAACTGTTTACCAATTAGCTGAAACATTGGGCTTCACAAAAATACTATACAACATGGCGGTGCTGGTAGTTACCAGTTGGCACCAGCTTCTCAGATAGTTTGACATGGACTGCCATAGTCAACACCGTGTTTCCAAACTATCAGTTTGTAATGTCTTTTAAAATAAATCAGTGGTCCTAGGGAACAAAGCTAAGCTGGATGACAGCAAGAAATGCTTCCTTCAGGGTCAACAGCAGAGCCGGACTGCAGCAAGGACCGGAGGAGATGGCAGTGTCAGGAAAATGTACAGAAATTGTGACAAATCCTTGTGGAAATTAAACTGGCACAGTTTGGGGAACTATATACTGTATAAAATAATAGTTAGAACTGGCACATCAAGGTCAGATTTATAAGGGCTGATTACATCATAGGGACCCTCGAGCTTCCCTCTCAAGGTCTATGATGTCATCAACCCCTCGATGCAAACACAGCCTTGTTGTGCACAGTTCCCTATCCATTATTCTATATGTTGTCATTTAGAACTGCCCTAGATTGTCTATGAGAAAGGCCTTCTGGCTTAACATACAAACATGCACAGCATCCTGTATTGTTTGTATCATGCTGAAGAATGTTTAGAAGAATGTTTCTCCATACCTACCAGTGATGAAAGTGAGCAGGAATGCACAGGAACTCAGTTCCTGTGCCTTTTTTTGCAGCAGGAGCTGAGTTCCTGTACGTCTTCCCACTGACACTAAAACTGAAGTTCTTAAACCAGTAACATCGTGACAGTTTCTGGATCTGTGATCTGCTATCAGGGTTTCCATAACACCATCTGACTTGTACAACAAAGCTATTTTCCTAGAAATACTTTAATATCTCTAACTGAATCTACTAGCATCAAATTAGATAGTTGTGCCTTGACACAGCTATCCTTTAGATTGAAGATCTTCATTCTGTATATTTCATAATTGCCAGTGCCTGAGTTTCTGTTCTTCTTGTCTGTCACGTGCATCACTGATACCTACAGTTGATTGTATGTGATCCTCCTCCTCACTATGTTACATAGCTCATATCTCATGTGCTGCGTCACATGTCTACTCACGTGTTTCCACTTGTATCCTCCCAGGTCATGCCTGAAAATAGGCATTCTGATGTGCACTCACCCAGTTACAAAAGCAAATAACTAAATAAATAAACACATACTGGGACCATTCAACATTAGTTCAATTTTGAAGCCTTCATTTTAAAAAAGTTACTTTGGGGAGACAGTTTTTGAGCCACAAACTGTGGTTCTAAAATAAATGTCTCTCTACAGACTGTGACTGGAGAGTGGATTATCTGCTCAATTAGCTATCCACTCAGAAAAGTTGCATCTGGAGCTAGATCCACAGTGTTTTCAAAATTTCAGACCAGCTAGTTACTATGGCATTTAGATCATATAGCACCTGTATGATCCCCGTATCTGCTCCATACCTATTTGATTAAATCTTAACTTAACTACTTATTGAGTAGAATTCGTTAACTGCTTAAACTACCCACTCTATTTCATGGTGGCTAGATTATCACAAATATGCAGAGTAATCTGGATATGCTGTCCATTAAAACTAGGATATTGCCCAGACATTAGTCAGGGTACTAATGTTCTACTGGATATTATCCCAGCATAGAAACATAGCCTGTGTAACCACTATACTTTTTAAAATGTTTGAAGTGGTTTAAAATGTTTTAAAAAGCCAAAACACTGTTTGTGTCGCCACCTAACATGGTTTGAAACTGTGTTTAAAACCATGCTGAAACCCTGCAAGGACCTATGCTTAAACTGGTTTTAAACATGGTTTCAAACCAAAAGTGTTTTACTCTGTGGTGTGTGGAAGGTCATGTCAGACGAATCTAATAGATTTCTTTGACTGGGTGACCAAAGTAGTAGATCAGGGAGGGGCTGTGGACATGGCCTACCTAGACTTTAGCAAGGCATTTGACACAGTCCCACACAAAAGATTAATATACAATGTAGCCAGCCTGGGAGTGGGTCCCAAGATGGTAGCCTGGGTAAAGAATTGGCTGGAGTACAGGACACAGAAGGCGGTGTCCACTCTGAAGAAAGGGGGGTTACTAGTGGTGTACTGCAGGATTCAGTACAAGGACCTGTCCTCTTCAATGTCTCTATAAGCGACATTGCAGAGGGACCAGAAGGAAAAATATGTCTCTTTGCAGATGACACAAAGATCTGCAACAGAGTTGATACACATGGTGGGGTGGAAAGGATGAGAAGGGACTTGGCAAGGTTGGAGAAATGGTCAAATGTATGGCAGCTTAGATTCAATGCTAAGAAGTGCAAAGTAATGCACCTGGGAAACAAAAACCAGGGAACAGCACACAATGTGGGGTGAGATACTAACAAGAACAAAAACAGAAAGGGGCCTGGGGCAGTCATATCAGATGACCCAAAGGCGGGCAAGCAATGTGAGAGGGCAGTAAGGAGGGCTGGAGGGATACTGGAATGTAGAGGAAGAGGCATCACCAGTAGAAAAAGAAGTTGTTATCCCTCTGTACAGACAGCTGGTGAGGCCCCATCTGGAGTACTGCTTGTAGTTCTGGAGCATCTAATCTCGGCATAGACATAAACAGGATGGAGGCCGCCCAGAGGAAGGCAACTAAAATGGTGCAGGATCTGCACCAGAATACATATGAAGAGAGACTTAAGGAGCTTAATATGTAACCCCTCAAGGAAAGGAGGGATGGGGGGCATGACAGAAACTTTCAAATACCTCAAGGGAATCAACAAAGTCCAAGATGGTAGCATCATTCAGAAAAAGAGATGTGTAAGAACAAAGGAGCACAATTTGAAGATAGAAGGGGGACAGCTCAGAGGTAATGTGAGGAAGTATTTTTTCACAGAGAGGGTAGTGGATGCATGGAACGGTCTTCCTGAGGAGGTTGTTGAGTCAAAAACAGTGGGGGAATTCAAGAATGCATGGGACAGACATAAGGCAAATCTAGGAGTTGGGGGTAGGAGGAAGTAGGCTGTTGGTTAACTAGGATCTGCAGCTTATCCATTAGGTAGGGAAACTGGTAGACTGGGTGGGCCAAGCAGTCCTTATCTGCTGTCAAATTCTATGTTTCTATTGTACTTTCTTCTCACTACATCCCAACTTAATTCTAAACTCCTTCAATAACTCTGCTTCAAACCTTCACTCCTTCCACCGATTGCATCTCTCTTACCTACAGCACTACCAGTGCCAAAACCAGCAAGCAAACATTCGGCATTGACAAATGCTTGGTATTTAGGTGTGTGTTCACAGGTTGCCCTTAAGTCCAACCTCTGTTTGAATTTCTACGCTGCACTATACTGTCACTTACACACCTGCTACACTGGAATTTGTTATATTATATTTGTGACCAACTTCAGATGCATTTATCTGTACATGACATATCTGTCATGCTTGCATTGACAATTCATGCCATTTTCTTTTAGGGTTGTTGTATCACAGATGCTGAATGGTCAGTCACACTGAATCGCATAGAACTTTGCACTTTAATTATGCAGTTTATCATTAATGTATACATTTGAAATCAAAATAAATTGAAAACATTTTGCACATAAAGGAACCAGTACCTGGATCACTGCTCATTCTTCAAAATCTTCCTGAACATGAATCAGTTCAGCCTCAGCAATAACTGTTAGATCCCCTAACACCCCTAAACCATGAATGAAACACCCTGCCTTCCACAGACTCTGCTTAATGCTCCCACACTCTCCCTCCCAAAAGCCCCCAAACCCCAGTTCATATCTTCTTTATCTGTTAAAAAGTTCCTTCTATACTTTTTATTGCAGATCACACAGCAGATTTTTTTCACTGTACAGGATTGTAAATGTTAGCCCTTATGTTATATGCAGTACAGTGTGTTACTTTTCTGATTGTTTGTGAGTGCAAGTGGTCATGATCCTCCCCACATAAAGGAATATGGTCTCGAGGACAACAGAAAAATGACACCAAACAGTTGCAGATGTGCATTAAAAGTGCTTTATAGTTTGTTTGTTTATTCAGTCCCTTTCTCCCTTTGCTTGAAACAGGATCTCCATAGCAACAGAAGTAATTGTCACCTTACTCTATGCAAAACTGCTTATCTGCCTATTTTTCCTATCTTATTAAAGTTTTACTACTTGTTATTTATCTTCTGCTTCATTTTAAAAGCAGTCTCCCTAACAACAGTAATCAATGGCACCAAACTGCTGTGAATGCAGTTTTTTGAAGTAAACATTACTGGTGGCTCACATGTATAAATGTATTGACTTTTTTGAAAACAGTCTTTTGAAACTTTTTCCTGTCACACTCTCATCCTTATTTTTCCTGAGGTTTAGTTGCAAAAGTAAAAAAAAATTCCATCAGTTGTACTCATAACAGTTTCTTCTTTAGACCTAGTGTTATTGCAACAGCGAAAGATATGTCCCATAGATCGTCTGGTTCTTAAAATCGTTAAATTGTACAATACATTTTGGTTACAGCATGTTGATTTATAAAACATTTCAGTCTGGCCAGCCAGTTTTAAAGGACTGTTGGTCTTGTGATGTTTGTCCAGGACAGAATGCCAAATGCGTCTGATCACATATTGTGTGGTAATGAAAACTGTGTGCACTTCAGATGCCCTGACCTTGGTGACTGCCTGTGATTTATCGCACTACTTTATTCCATGTTGATCTCCTGACCCGAGATATTTATGTATAGTATGGCTGTCCTTTGCTCTGGATATATTTGAAACTGGATCATGACTGAAAAATAAGTGTTTAATAGCCTGAATAACATGGAGATCACAATAAACATGAAACGATTATTTCTCACTGATGAGCACTTTCAAATATGTCCAGAATCGATGGATATCCATGCTATGCATACATATTGTGGGTCAGTGCAGCAGAATTAAATGAAGTATTGAAAAATCATGGGAGGTCACCAAGGTCACAGTGGCTGATATGCTCACAGTTTTCATTACCTCTCACTGTGTGATAAAAGAACATTAGGAATTCAATATTTGCCAACAATTACAAGACCAACTGTCCTTAAAAATGGCTGGTCAAAATTAAAACATTTGTTTTGTGCCCATAATTATTCCTTCATACCTCACATTACCTGTTCCATGTCTCTACCCCAGCACTCTCCCTTTAACAAGTGGGAAACAGATGCTTGAATGAACAGCTGACTAGAATAGTAAGTTATTCAGACTGTCAGATTTTATATGTGCTGCTGCTTTGGGTGAATATCCCATTTGACTGTGAGGAAGTATCCCCCCTTCCCCTTCCCACACACACATTCTGACCCTTTAGCAAGCAGGAAGCAGACACCTCAACAAATAGCTGACAATAACAGTAAAGTAGACAGATCCTCAGATCCTGTATGTGTTGCTGGTTAGGTGACTCCCATTTGACTCTGGAGAACTGTGTTTATATATTCTTATTTTTTAAAATATTCTGATTACTGATTTTATTTTTATTTGATAGGCCCTGCCATTATTTTCATTAAACTTTCTATTTATAGCATTTCATACTTATGCATAAATTACATCAGAGCTGAACAAGTATATCAGACATTGTAAAATCATTTTAACATTAAGAAGTATGAAGATTACAAGTTCTTATGGTACAGCATCGAGAGGCATAACCAAGCTCATTGAGTAACAAATTAATAAAAATAGAGCTATAATGTGTACTTCTAAACTACATACTTTTTCTAAGTGTAATTTTTCTTGCTTATTAATTTTCAATTAAATATATAAATTAATAAATATATAAATAATATATAAATTGTGTGCTACTTTTGCATAGAATGTATTGTCTCTACTGCCTTTCACCTACCAAGATAGTTAGTTTCTTGTAGAGTGGGTCTACTCTAAAATAGAGATGCTAGTATTCCTAGTCCCTAAACTTCCAACCTCAAACACAAAGTTGGTCAGGAGCACTTATAGTCCTGGTCTCACTCCCACTCCTAATACAGAGCTGTGCTGTGGACTTTATGGTCTCTGGTCTCTACTCCTACCTCTAATACAGAGCTGTGCTGTGGACTTTATAGTCCTGGTCCCTACTCCTACCTATACAGAGCTGTGCTGTGGACTTTATAGTCCTGGTCTCCTACTCCTACCCCTAATACAGAGCTGTGCTGTGGACTTTATAGTCCTGGTCCCTACTTCCTACCCTATACAGAGCTGTGCTGTGGGACTTTATTGTCCTGGTCCTCTACTCCACCCTAATACAGAGCTGTGCTGTGGACTTTATAGTCCTGGTCCTCACTCCCACCTCTACTACAGAGCTGTGCTGTGGACTTTATAGTCTCTGTCCTCACTCTCTACCTCTACTACAGAGCTGTGCTGTGGACTTTATAGTCTCTGGTCCCTACTCCCTACCTACTACAGAGCTGTGCTGTGGACTTTATAGTCCTGGTCCCACTCCCACTCTCACTACAGAGCTGTGCTGTGGACTTTATAGTCCTGGTCCCTACTCCTACCCTAATACAGAGCTTGTGCTGTGGACTTTATAGTCTCTGGTCTCTACTTCCTACTCTAATACAGAGCTGTGTTGTGACTTTATAGTCTCTGGTCCTCTACTCCTACCTCTAATACAGAGCTGTGCTGTGGACTTTATAGTCTCTGGTCTCTACTTCCTACCCTAATACAGAGCTGTGTTGTGGACTTTATAGTCTCTGGTCTCTACTCCCTACCTTACTACAGAGCTGTGTTGTGACTTTATAGTCCTGGTCCCTACTCCCACCCTAATACAGAGCTGTGTTGTGGACTTTATAGTCCTGGTCCCTACTTCCTACCCAATACAGAGTTGTGTTGTGGACTTTATAGTCTCTGGTCTCTACTTCCTACCTCAATACAGAGTTGTGCTGTGGACTTTATAGTCCTGGTCCTCACTTCCTACCCTAATATAGAGCTGTGCTGTGGACTTTATAGTCTCTGGTTCTCACTTCCCCCCTAATATAGAGCTGTGTTGTGGACTTTATAGTCTCTGGTCTTACTTCCTACTTCTAACATAGGGGAGTTGTGTTGTGGGATTTATAGTTCTGGTTCTTTACTTCCTACTTTTACTATAGAGTTGTGTTGTGGATTTATAGTTCTGTTTCTACATATATATATAGTGATTGGCAGTACTTGTAGTTGTGCTATTTCACATAGTAGGTTAGGTGGTACTTTCTAGTCTCTTGGATTGGCCATAAAATGTTTTTTAGTACTTTGTAGATTGTGGACTTACCATTGCACTGCTATTTCAGCTATACTAGATCTACTTTTCTAACATATATCTAATTGTCAGTACTTGTAGTGATGTTACTTACTACAGAGTAGTTTAGTGAAATTTTAATGTCTCTTTCCTACTATAAATTGCTCAGTGGTACTTTGAGTTTCTATTTTTCCTTAAAAGTGTTTTGCTTCACTTTATGCCTCTTTCTAATGTTGTTGGTTGGTAGTTGTAATTCTGTCTTTCTCTACTAGACATGATTTGCTACATTTGTAAATTTCCTAGTCCTATTATTCTAATATTTTTTGTAGTTTAGTAGTTTTACTTACTATCATTTCTACTCTCTAAAGTGTTTTGGTATTAATTTTGTTTCTTGTCTTGTGTTTTTGGCATACAATTTTGTCTTAGTAATATTTATTCTCTATTCTCATACTTTCCTACTACTACAAATACAGAGTTTCTTAGAATTTCATTTTGTTCTACTAACTAAGTTACGCTATTGTACTTTCTAGCCCTGTCTTCCTATCAATGTAGAGCTGCTTTGACATAACTTCAATTTTATAATCCGCCTTCCCCACTTCATACAGTGCAAGCTGCTTGCCTGGCAGTTGTTGTCTTAGTTCTACCTCAGTGCTTATAGTGAAAGGACTGAAATACATTATGGATCAGTTGGAATGTAAATTGAGAGGGAGGAGGGGGACTGCCAAGCTTTCACGGAACTAGACATTTCAACAGAATGTGGCAGGAGGGCTCTTAACCAAACTAGTGGAAATGAAATAAAATGATTTGTGGGTGACATGTGGGTGAGTATAGTGGAAGGAAAGCATGTAGTGAGGGGGAGAGGGTCAGAGCAATGAGAGGGAGAAAGCAGAGGGGAAACTAGGAGTCTGGGAGCTGGTAATGGCAGTGGGAGGGGCACAGGTAGTGGGGAAGGTGACATCTAGAGATGTCAGGTGTCTGGGGAGAAGATGGGCAACCTTTCAGGCTATGATGATAGAGGGCCAACTGAATCTGGTGGCAGTCACTGAGACCTGAAGACCCCAAACTATCTGTGGGACCTGTTGATTCCAATACACCATCTACAGAAAGGACAGAATAAAATATATGGGGAGGGGTAGTAATATAGATTAGTGAGGGACATCAGTCAGCAGGGTCACTGATCATCAGTACCATAGGTTGGTGGGATAAGGTACTACTGAAAAGGTAGACTCAAAGGACCAAGAAACATTTCACAAAGTACAACAGGTTGCTGTGTGGTATCCTGCTTTGCAGGTCATGCAGAGTTCTGTGATGTTGCACTTGATCCATGTAGGAACACTGATCTGGGTCTGGGGATAGTGTTTAATCTTTCAAATACCGATGTGGTCATCCAATCACTGAAGACTTAAGTACAGTAATCTTTGACATTTTGCAGTATTTGTCTTGATTTCAGTTTGATTGCAGGGATTGCACTTTATGTGGAGAGATTTTTCTTGTCTGTCTCTGTTGTTGTTTGAATGTAAACTGATGTGTCAGTGTGAATACAGGGTGGTATAGTGATAAATTAGACTTAGGGTCCATAAAATATGTGCTTCTGCTTTTATTGTATGTTACCTTCCCTATAAGTTTTTCTTGGTTATTATTATGTCGTTTTATTATTATTGTGCAGTGTGTTTAATTTGTCTCTAAGCTCTTAGGCTGTGTATGAATCTTTGCTTAAAGTCCTGAATTTTCATTTCAAGGATTGCAGAACCTTTAGGTCTGTGTTGTTGTTGTGTTTTGTATCTGTACTGCATGTTTTTGTATATTGAATTGCTTTGTACTCCTACTACTTTGTACACTATGGCATGTAATAATAGTGATTGTTTGTATTCCCATTATTTGTACAATATGGCTATGTAATAATAGTGATTGCTTTGTACTCCCATTACTTTGTATACTGTGGTATGTAATAATAGTGATTGCTTTGTATTCCTATGACTTTGTGCTACTATGGCATGTAATAATAGTGATTGCTTTGATCTTCCTATTACTTTTGTACACTATGGCATGCAATAATAGTGATTGTTTTGTACTTCCATTACTTTTGTACACTATGGCATGTTATTACTTTGTACACTAAGGCGTATAATATGTGATTGCTTTGTACTCCCTATTCTTTGTACATTGAGGCATGTAATAATAGTGATTGCTTTGTATTCCCATTATTGTACACTATTTCATGTAATAATAGTGATTGCTTTGTACTCCCATTACTTTGTACAGTATGGCATGTAATAATAGTGATTGCTTTGTACTCCCATTACTTTTTACACTATGGCATGTAATAATAGTGATTGCTTTGTACTCCCATGACTTTGTACACTATTTCATGTAATAATAGTGATTTCTTTGTACTCCCATTACTTTTTACACTATTTCATGTAATAATAGTGATTGCTTTGTACTCCCATTACTTTGTACACTATGGCACGTAATAATAGTGACTGCTTTGTACTCCCATTACTTTATACACTATGGCATGTAATAATAGTGATTGCTTTGTACTCCCATTACTTTTTACACTATGACATGTAATAATAGTGATTGCTTTGTACTCCCATGACTTTGTACACTATTTCATGTAAAAATAGTGATTGCTTTGTACTCCCTTTACTTCGTACACTATGGCATGTAATAATAGTGATTGCTTCGTACTCCCATTACTTTGTACAGTATGGATGTAATAATAGTGATTGTTTTGTACTCCTTTACTTTGTACACTATGGCATGTAATAATAGTGATTGCTTTGTACTTCCATTACTTTGTACAGTATGGCATGTAATAATAGTGATTGTTTTGTACTCCCTTTACTTTGTACACTATGGCATGTAATAATAGTGATTGCTTTGTACTCCCATTACTTTGTACAGTATGGCATGTAATAATAGTGATTGTTTTGTACTCCCATTACTTTGTACAGTATGGCATGTAATAATAGTGATTGTTTTGTACTCCCATTACTTTGTACACTATGGCATGTAATAATAGTGATTGCTTTTCATCCAGGACCTCCTTGAAAAATCAGTTTTGCTCAGCAGAGCTTTATCGTAGCAAAGCAATAAATACAAAACATAGAAAAGCTGTAGCTGCTCATGTTCTCATCATCCTGGTAGCTTATTCAAAATGCAGACTCATTCACCTTTTGACATTTCTCTCCACATTCGAAGGCTGACTGAGCAGCTGCTCATGGAGCAATGCTGCCACCTAGTGTGTTGTGATGCCATGTGGTACTACAGGCCCCATAAATACAGCTAGAGATACACAGAAACACATTCATGCTCTTGTGCCTGTAAAGGAGTCTATATGATCTTTACTCAGGATCCCCTCTTCACTAAGATATTAGCAGGAGAACAGGGAATTGAATCCTTGCCATGCTAATCTTTGGTCCAGCCCTTTAGAGGATATCTGTACTGGCTGCAAGAAAGCCTGGAATTCCCTGATGAGCGGGCCACTAATGATCCTCACATGGGAGCCATTAAGAGGAAACAAGAAAAAGCAAAAAGGAGGATTTGGGGTCTGGAGAGAAGAGAGAGAGAGAGAGAGAGAGAGAGAGAGAGAGAGAGAGAGAGAGAGAGAGAGAGAGAGAGAGAGAATGGCTGCTATGAAATGTACAGCTGAATGAAACTAAACAGTGTTTGGTTTGTAGTGGCTCTGAAAAAAACAAGTGACTGTGAACATTTGTTTGGTACAGATGTAAAGCAACTTTTCTTTATTTAATTGAACTTTCTTTGCTGGGAGATTTTTTTTGATGGTTTCCCCAAAAGTCTCAGCTTGCTACAACACTTACATGTGGTTGACTTTAGCAGCAGGATTAAACTTCCCCTTGTCTAAATAGGAATGGTAGCACCCCAATGGTTGCTACACATGCAGCAGGAAGGACAGCAAGGAGGGAAAGGGTTAATCCCCCACCCACCCCACATCCAACTAGCTAGCTTGCTGGCCAAGCTAGCTGGCTGCCACTTCCTGTCCTGGTCCCCTCTTCCCCTCCTGTACTCCCCCAGCTTCAGCCTTTGTTGTGGCCAAGCCAGAGCTCTGGCCAACACCTAAAGGTGCCATAAGTCAGCCCCTGGGGCTGATCTAGGTGCCAGGGACCCAATCACTTGGCCAGAAGCCAAGTCCACCCCAGGCTAGAAAAGGATCTCCCCTTCTAGCCAGACTGCAGTTCTGGACTGGGTGGCTGACAGAGTGCAGAGCACAAGGGCATGGATGCCTTAAGGCTCACCTGAGGCTCAGGTCTGCAGCTGCTTGGTGGCTGCTCCTCTGTAGCCAGGAGTCCTCCAGTGTCTTTGCCAGCAACAGGAGCAGCAATCTTCCAGCCTGAAGGGAGTCCAGCAGTCTGTCCCACCTCCAGCAGTAGCAGTCATCCTCCAGCTCAGAGTGGAATCCAGCAGCCCCCCCAGCAGCAGCAGCCAGCCCTATAGGGTAAATCCCATTAATTGTCTGCCCCTGGGCTAGTGGGTTTTCTCTCAGTTGCTTTTGTGGGTATCAGGGGTGTTTCTCCTGCCTGGGCGGTCCTCCTATTTGCCCCCCTAGCTGAAAGCTTGGGGGCCCAGCATGGTGGATGGACCCCATCAGTCCCCTTCTGACAGGCCTTAGTGCCAGCTACAACCCAGTGGGTTGTTCCGTTTCACCTCTGTTCTTGGAAGTTTGGTTTCTCTCTCCCTTCCCTTCTTCTTCTGTGCAAGTTCCCCCGACATCAGTGGAATTCCTCCCACCTGTCCCCAGATCAGACGGAGTCCAGTTCTGCAATGGCAGCAGAGAAGGGGGTGCTTGTTGATATCCTCTTTCCCACTCCCCTGCTCCACTTGCCTCCTGATCACCCGGGTGGTGCACACAGTGCCACAGCAGCTGCAGGCCTGGTTTCACCGGGTGGCCAGCTGTGATGTATCAGGAGAGAGGGAAGCGGTTTAGCACCTGGACCACAGCGTCCCACTGCAATTTGCATCTGGGTGGAAATGTCTGCCCCTGCTCTGAGGTTCTGCCTAGCGGTGGATTAAGATACCAGAGATGGGGAAAAAGCAAGCTCCCCTGGTGACCTCACCACCACCAGCTGCAATTGTCTTTGCCCTGTAGGGCCCTGGCCAGATGGTAAGTGGGCTGTAAGCCCAAAATTGCTTTTATTTAGCACTGAGGGTGCCTACAAGTACAGGTAGGGGCATAGAGGAGCACAAGGGGCATAGCACCCACAAGGGTATAGCAAGAGGCACTGCATGGCATGAGTCCCAGAGAGTAGGATTGGTGCCAAATGGGTACTCCACAACAGGGAAGACAGCTAGGGAATCAGCAGGAGTTAGAGTGGGGCTGAAGGATTCAAACCCCGATCTCCAGGTTGGCAGCTCAGACCCTTGCACCATTGCACTATACTGCCTCCTGATTATAGGGGGAATGCAGCTGTGGACAGCACACTCAGGCCAAGAGTGCAAGGGTAGGGCCAGGAGCTAAAGGGGGCATCCATTGCTGTGCATAAAAGGCAGGGCTAGCTCCACATCCTGTACCAGTAGGACTGCTTGCTGGTGGCTGCTGGGGCCTGCAGATTGATTAAATGGCCAGGTGGATGCTGTGCTGCCTCTCACCCTGACCCTGGCCATCAGGTAAACCAAGTTCCTGGTATAGAAAAGTAATTGTTGTGTATTTGCTGGGTTTAATGTTTGCCCAGATTGCACCCCGGGATGCTAAGCAATCCCAACTGACTGAACTCTTTGCACCGGGGTCTACTCACAATTGCAACAGGGCCTGAACTTGCCTGTCCTGCACCTCGACCAGTTGGTTCCTGCACTGTCCTGAAAGGGATATGAACTGCCTGCTCCCCCCACCAACTGTATTGAGACGCATCAGTTCTCTCTCTCTCTCTCTCTCCACTCCCAGTCTGAGCTGTTGCCATGGGGAAGTAGACAGGCTGCCCAACAATGATAGTCCCATCACCCGCTAATTGCCCTAAGAAGACTGCAATTGCCTGCACCCCTGAGGTCAGAGGTCACCCACCTTGGCCAAGCATCCAGTGCCTCCTGCCCAGCCTGCCAGCAACCCGTGAAGATAATGAAAGCTCAGCAGCCAGCATAGCGGTAGTCAGTAACCCTCCAGTCTAGTCAGCTTAGGAGCCACCCTGGCTCACGATAGTGAGGTTCACTCCAAAGAATACAATTAGAAAATTGCCCCATTTTTGTTTTACTAGTTGGAGGTGGCCATAGCTCCCTTCCCTGGCTGGGCGGCAACTCATCAGGAGCCTTCCAGAAGACCCATCATCACCATTGAAGGACATTGCCTTGACGATCCTCCATCCTCTCACTACCTGTATCTCCAGCTCTGGACCAGCCTGCATCCTCTTCATCTTCTCATTTTCATCTCCATCTTGTGGTCTTCAGCCCTCATGTCGGCCAATGAGACTGATCGGTCACTCAGGTACTGTACCCTATTCTTCAAAGCTAGCTAGCCACCACCTGCACTGCACCGAAAAGACTGCTCCTCCTACATGACTGTCAGATTATAACTGGGGTGCCTTTCTAAGTATCCTTGGCCAAGGTGGGTAGGTCTTGATAAAGTATTAATATTGATGTCTGCAGACGTAGGGCACTAGGTGATCCTGTTAGAGGTATTTCGTACATTGTTAACAAATGTACGATTGTTTATTTTTATAGTTACTGCTGTTAGACCTGTGTAATTGTCTCCTACTGCTAAAAACTATTTTGTGCAGGACAATCAACTAACCTATTACTTTCCAGTGGAACCAGTGGCTGCTTCCCATAAAAGCTCTCTGTTTGCATCTGGAACCATTGTGCCTGCCTCTCCTTGACCAGAAGAGACAAACCACCCACCCGAGTTTGGCCAACACAAGGGGTAAGATGGACTCAGACAAAACAGTGAAATGGCTGGCAGAACAGAAAGAGCAACAGACCCAGATGCAAAGTACAACAGTTTAAGATGCAAAGAAAACAAGCATTTGTCAATGCTGCATTTTTGCTTGCAGCATTGGTAGTGCAGGAGTTAGACAGGTGCATAGAAGGAATGGCAGTGATGTAGTGAACCAACACCAACCCTCACCCCTACCATGCAGAGACCAACAGGCATTGGTAGTGCAGGAGTTAGAGAGATGCATAGTAGGAATGGCAGTGATGTAGTGAACTAACGCCAACCCCCACCCCTACCCTGCAGAGACTGACGGGCATTGGTAGTGCAGGAGTTAGAGAGATGCATAGTAGGAATGGCAGTGATGCAGTGAACTAACGCCAACCCCCAACCCTACCCTGCAGAGACTGACAGGCATTGGTAGTGCAGGAGTTAGAGAGATGCATAGCAGGAATGGCAGTGATGCAGTGAACTAATGCCAACCCCCACCCTACCCTGCAGAGACTGACAGGCACTGGTAGTGCAGGAGTTAGAGAGATGCATAGCAGGAATGGCAGTGATGCAGTGAACTAATGCCAACCCCCACCCCTACCCTGCAGAGACTGACAGGCACTGGTAGTGCAGGAGTTAGAGAGATGCATAGTAGGAATGGCAGTGATGTAGAGAACTAACGCCAACCCCACCCCTACCCTGCAGAGACTGACAGGCACTGGTAGTGCAGGAGTTAGAGAGATGCATAGTAGGAATGGCAGTGATGTAGTGAACTAACATCAACCCCACCCCTACCCTGCAGAGACTGACAGGCACTGGTAGTGCAGGAGTTAGAGAGATGCATAGTAGGAATGGCAGTGATGTAGTGAACTAACGCCAACCCTCACCCCTACCCTGCAGAGACTGACAGGCATTGGTAGTGCAGGAGTTAGAGAGATGCATAGTAGGAATGGCAGTGATGTAGTGAACTAATGCCAACCCCACCCTACCCTGCAGAGACTGACAGGCACTGGTAGTGCAGGAGTTAGAGATGCATAGCAGGAATGGCGGTGATGCAGTGAACTAACGCCAACCCCTACCCTGCAGAGACTGACAGGCACTGGTAGTGCAGGAGTTAAAGAGATGCATAGCAGGAATGGCAGTAATGTAGAGAACTAATGCCAACCCCCACCCTACCCTGCAGGGACTGACAGGCACTGGTAGTGCAGGAGTTAGAGAGATGCATAGTAGGAATGGCAGTGATGTAGTGAACTAACATCAACCCCCACCCCTACCCTGCAGAGACTGACAGGCACTGGTAGTGCAGGAGTTAGAGAGATGCATAGTAGGAATGGCAGTGAAGTAGTGAACTAACGCCAACCCTCAACCCTACCCTGCAGAGACTGACAGGCACTGGTAGTGCAGGAGTTAGAGAGATGCATAGTAGGAATGGCAGTGACAAAGTGAACTAACGCCAACCCTCACCCCTACTCTGTGGAGACTGACAGGCTTTGGGGAGTGCCTTTGGGTCTATTTAGTTATTTATTTATTTATGTGGTATTCGGAAAATAACCTTTGAGAAAAGGCTCTTTTACAAAGGTTCCACGTCATGTGAACAGAGTATAGACTTCAATTAAGAAGGTTACAGAGTTTTAGGACATTTGAGACACTGAACAGCACAATAATCAGGAAAAGGTTACAAAGTTTCTTAGACATTTAAAACACTCTACAGCATATGAACATCAACTGTAGTTGGTTACAAGTGCAGGTAAGGTGCAGAGGCACTAGAGGTTAGGTTAGGTAAGGCAGAGGGTCAGTAAGGACAGGATTTTGGTAGGGGAGGGGGGACGCTAGTAAAAGTGCTCAAGGAGGCAGGGCTGAGGCCAGGAAGGCAGAGACCAATCCTAGCATGGAGAGCGTTGGGAGGTGAGGAGTAGAGTGAGGGGTGTACAGGAGTAGCCCCTTAGAGTGATTCAGAGGCATTGTCAAGGAGCATGTGGGAGGGTGGCTTCTGTCTTGTGCTGAGAATAATTGCTGTTAGCAGAGGATGGGCCATAACACTCACGCCATTCCACCTCACCCCACCCTGCAGACAGTGACAGGCATCACAATGTGCCTTGGGGTCTTCAGCTGTTAAGCTCACCCCATTCCATAAGGAAATAAGGTGAGATGGGTGCAGTATAGGAGAATGGGGTGAACGTTAGGGTCAAAGACCCCAAGACATACCTCAATGCCGGTGAGTAGCTGCAGGGTGGGGGTGAAATGGCGTGAGCATCATGGCCGAGAACCCCAAACCACACCCTCGATGCCTGTCAGTCTGTCTGTCACAATCCTGTCTCTAGAATAATCCAAACTCCCCAAAACTGGCCAAAAAGCAGATAATAAATATATAAAAAGTGAGGCAGAGAGTGACATAATGAATACTATCAGTAGACAACTTCAGTTGTCAGTCCTATATATTCTGCCCATAACATCACTCACTCCAACTTCAATCCTCATAGTCAGGTGCCTCCTGCTTCAGTCTTGCTTGAAATTCAGTCCCCCCTGGAATTTTTCTAGTTTCTTACCTCCTCAGAAATGTAGTCTCCTCAGGCTGATGGTGCAGATAACCTGTGCTGCTGTCTGGACCCACCCTGGTCCAGCTCCGCAGAGGTGGCAATCTGCGCTGTATGGCTGAGCCTTTTAAAAAATTCAATGATTTCAGCTCTTTATCAGAAGTTGTTCCAATCTCACAGCTCATTCCGATCCTCTTGGAGACTGCCCCCATCCCCAAAGGAACCACTACCTGGGCTAACCATGTCATCCGTGAACTGAAGCAGCCTACTGTGCTGGAGACTCCAACTTTAAGATCATTGATGATGATTTTGAAGTGCAGTGGCCCCAGCCCTGATCTCACAAGGATGTCAAGTACCCCCCCAGACAGACTGCCCACCTCAACCCTACAGATGCCCCAGAACGTCTATCCCTCCCTCCGTTCATGTGGTGCAAGTTGGAGTGCTGCAGGATGTGAGGCACTGGAATGCAACCCCAGGGAAAGGGTAAGAAGCAACAAAGCTAACAGGGCAACAATGGAGGGGCTGGAGGGGGTTAAACAGAAGGAAAAGCCTCCAGCTCAGAGGTGCCAGCAGAATTTTTATTGTTTATTTAGTATTTGTTGACCGGGTAAGTGTCCTAGACAAATTCTGCCTATTTTCAGGCACGACCTGGGGGAGGGGATACAGATGAATACCAACTGACCTTGAACCAGATTCAGCTGCTTGTGGTTTTTTTATTTTTAGTGAATGGGTAGAAATTTGGCCAGGGCACCAGGGAAATTTCCCCTTCTCTGTAGGCGGGTGGCGCTGTCCATCGGTCCACGAGAGATGGAAGACCTCAGTCGAAAGGAGGTAGTGGAGGAGGACGGTCCTAGCTCTGGAGCTCTGCAGCCTTCGTATGCCTGTGCAGCTAGTGTGAAGGAGACAGAGCGTTTTGAACCCCAAGAGGGTCTTTTGCTGACGGAATGCCAAGACATGTTGACAGAGTTATCGGTTTCTGGTAGTGACAATGAATTTTTATTATATGAAGAAATGGAAGAAAAGAAACAGCAGTTATTGGCTTTAATCCAAGTAGCGGAAAAAGACTATGGTTTATGCCAAGAGTGACTAGAGGAAGAAAAGAAATGAAAACGTTCACTTGCTAGTCCTGTATTGTCAGGTAATAAAAGGTTACCACTTACTACACCCCCTGGAGAACAGTTGGCTTCTTCAGCTCCGAATGTGTGTAGCGAGGGTTTGGTGGATGGAGCGCTTCCCTCAATTACTGATGATAATGAGATTCGTTCCAAGAATGAAGTTCTTATTAAAGCGGGTTGGCTGTGGCAAAAGGATATTTGGATCCCTGACCCGAACTTTTCGTTTTCTGATGTTTCACAAACTACATTACAGGATGTTCCCAGATCGGTGGTTTTCGATTTCCAGTCCGAAGTGTCAGAGTCCCAAATTGGCAGAAGTACGCAACTGTCAGCTGAAGGTGAGGCTGACATGAACATGACTGCGTCAGACGCTGTGGTAGACAGCATTTGCAAGAATACCAGGCCACTTGACATAGCAAGTGCTAAGTCTCCAAGCCCAGGTGTTACTGATTCTTTGGATGAAAATTGTGTTTCTAACCGCCAAGTTAGTGATGTTCCTTCTGCACATACCGATGTGAGGAAGAAAAAATCTTATGCAGGTCTGTTTCTTCATCCTGCTCAAGAGGCAAAACTGAGATTTTTAGTAAGACTTCATTATAAGGGGCTAGCACCTATTGTCCCGGACAGACTATGGGTAGGGAAACTCTTATCGACAATTTAGGGTTTGTACCCTCTGATGTCTATGCCTTCATTCATTCACCTGGGAACCATCAATATGGTATAAGCTTTTGTTCCATGCATTTATTAAATAGATTTTGGAAACGTTATTATGCAGTAAAGGACACGGATATATGGAAAGACTTTTTAGCAATCCCAGTCACTAAACCCACCATCAAAATAGTGACTGTTCTATTTCGGAATGAAGGTGTCAATGTGGCAAATATAATATACTGGTTGGAGCAACGTTGTAGAATAATGGAGAATCCCAGACCCATCATAGATGATAATGGGTTTTGGACAGGTGGTTGGACTTTTAGGGTTCAACTATCCCAGGATGACTCCGGGATACAGCATTTACCTAGTTCTTTTTTTTTAGGAAGGGATAGGGGAATAATCTTTTATGCAGGCCAACCAAAGAGCTGCTATAAATGTGGTTCTCTAGATCACTTAAACACTGATTGTAACTCTGTAAAATGTTTTTCTTGTGGGGTTTTTGGGCACGGGGCCAATGAGTGTGAAGCCCCCCCGTATGTAATTTATGTGGGGAATTGGAGCATGGTTTTGATGAATGTCCATGCAACATGACTGATTTAGATGCAGCTTCTGACCATGCACATTTTTTATATAAAGCCAAACATCCTTATTCAGATCTGACTTTAGGTACTCAACCGGTTGAGAGAAGTAGGGGAGGGGGCTGCGAGAGGGTTGAATAGAGCTTCTCTCCCTTTTCAACCTACTGTTCAAACAGGTGTTAGGATTTTAGAGTCTGATAATTCAGAGATTGATCACACCCTAAGCACATGGAATTCTATCCCTTTGTTACCTCCACTAGGTTCCCTACTTATGCCCCAGTCACCCTTACTTACTGAGTCTATGGAAAGTTCATAAGGGATTCGTAGGCAACAGAAAATGTTGTGGATGGTTTTGGATCTTCTGATCCTTTAGGTGAAAATGAGCAATTTGTGATTGGTGCAGCAATCAGGGTCCAATAAAATTAAGGATTCTATATTTACTGCAACCCCAGTAACGCTATTGAATAGATTTTCTTCCCTTCCTTCTTGGAGTGACCAGATGGAACAAGCTCAACCTATTGATTCTGAAAGGGTTGAGAATGCGACTATACAGGACCAAGAGATAGAGGGTAAGGCAGATTTACCAGTTGGGGGGAATGATGTTCCTTTTCCAGTAAAACGAGTTACACGGTCTAGTGGGAAAATGAAAAAAAAAAAACATAAATGGTAAATTTCTCTATAGCGAGTTTAAATGTTAATAGTATAAAAAATAAGAAACATAGGTTCACTATGTTTAGTATCTTACAATCCTTAAGTTACGATATTTTATTTTTACAAGATGTACGTTTACAAGATACGGTGGAGATTAAACAGTCCACTATGGATTGGAGAAGGGGGTTTTCAATTTGGTCACCAGGATTTGAACCCTGTAGTGGGGTGGGATTCTGTTTTCGAACCTATGAGGTTCATGTTATTAGAATAGTAGAAACAGAGCCAGGTAGGGCTTTTTTGTTAGATGTTAATTTTTATGGCTTTTTTTTTTGCGTTTAATTAATATTTACAATTCTCAGGTAAAATCCATTTGGAATGACTTGTTAAAAAAATACAGCCTTATTTATACACAAAACATCATTTGATCTTTGGGGTGATTTCAATATCAATTTCAAGACTCAAAAGGAAGACACGAAACAATATTGTGATAAAAATTTCTTAAACCAGGTAGTTTTTCAAGCGAATCTGAAAAATGCTTTTGTAGGCACCCCTTTGGATAAGAAGCCTTCTTTTTTTAAGGATTCCCACTCTTCGTGTATAGATTTTATTTTTGTGAATCAGATGTTTCAAGTGTTTTCTCCAAACTAATCTCTATTGAGATCTCAGATCATTGGCTGTTGGGCTTTGGTTTGGTGTCCCCACAAAGGGTAGCTGGGAAAGGGGTTTGCGTTAAATGTGGTCTTGATGTCTGATGTGATTATCTTGCATGAATTGCAAGAGGTTATAAGTGATAAAGTATCTGCTTTGACTTGTATGAAAATATAGGTCTTTGGTGGTCAGATCTGAAAATATGTTTAATCGAGTTTTTTAAAATAGTGGGTTCATATAGGGCACAAACAAAAAGGGATAAATATTTAGAATTTTGAGATGAATTGGGTATATTATTATCTCAACAAAGTTTGGGGGTACCTGATTTAAGAGATCGTATAGATAGTGTAAGGCAGCAGATGAAAGACTATCAATATTCTAGAATGCAGTCCTTACAGAAAGAACAATTTTTGGTACTCAGGGGAAATCTGAACAAGTTAATCCGTTTTTAACCTGTAAAACTAGGACAGATAGACAAGTTTTTTTCAAGCCTTGTAGATTCTGCAGGTGTAGAACATTGGGATAATAAAGGTATTACGGGGGTTGTTGAGGAATATATTGAGGATACTTTTGGAACTTTCCCAGGATCTGTTTCATCAGCTGACACCTTTTTACAAATGGCATCGCTTCCTCAGTCCACCAGCTCTCAGAATTCTCTTTTGCTTAGTCCTTTTACTTTGCAAGAAATGGACAGGGTCATACACTCTTTGCATGATAATATAGCTCCTGGTTCAGATGTATGGTCGCTTAACTATATAAAATAATATGGTCAGTGATTCCGTTTTTTTTCCTACTCCTTTATAATTTTTTTTTGGAAGATAATATTTTACCCACCCAGATGTATGAAGAACTACTAATTTTTTTATATAAATCTGGTAGTAATAAGGATTTAGGAATTGGAGACCACTGACTTTGTTGAATGTAGATTTTAAGATATTTGCAAAGCTTTAGGAATAGGTTATGTAATTATGCCTTCATTAATTAGCCCCATGCAGTATTGTGCAGTTCCAGGTAGGAACATTTCTGATGCCTTATTAACTAGAAGAGAAATCATAACTGCCTCGAGAGTAGATGCTGAGATGCTAGAGATGCCAGGGTATTTAATTAGCCTGGATCAAGCCAAGGCTTTCGATTCAGTATCACATTCCTTTTTGTGAGACGTTTTATTAGCATTTGGGTTACCTACAGTTTTTATTGGGTGGATAAAGCTTTGTTATGTTCTAGCATATGTACTTACGTACGAAAATGGTTGGAAAGGAGATCCACATTTCATATATACGGGCTTACGGCAAGGATGTCCTTTAAGTCATTTATTGTATGTGTTTGTTTTGGACCCTCTCTTGGGGTTCTGAACAGGTCCCTGTTGATTAAAGGTTTAAATGATTCTATGGCTTCTAATTATAAAGTGTTAGCATACACTGATGATGTATGTCTATTATTAAAAAATGAATATTCCTTTGGTATAGCAAGAGACCTTATCCAAGAAATAAGAAAATTACAGGGGCCTCTTTAAACCTGACTAAAACTAAAATTTTAAGATTACATGAGAGTCTAACCATTCCTTCAGTTTTTTGGGGGTTTTCTGGTGGCCCAACAGCCCTGTAAGATCTTGGGGATTTATTGGGGTGGAAGGGATATGTCCCTTTTCAATTGGGAATGTGCTTTAGAGGTAGCAAAGAAAAAAGTGGAAGTATGGAATAGATGGAAACAACAACAAAAAAAAAGGTGTATTACACAAAAACATTTCTGAATGCACTATTTTTGTATTTAAGCGCTATATTCCCTTTAAAAAAACAATTGGAGGCTTCAGTTTTGTGGATTTTCTTTACCTGCATTTGGGGAAGTAGGTTAAATCCAATCAAAAGGAATACTTTGTATAAACCGATTAAAGAAGGTGGCTTGAACATGATCAATCCAATAGTGTTTTATTTTACAATATTTTTTTCCGTTAATTTGTCTCCATTGATTAGAAATTAATCGAAATGGTGGATACAGCTTGGATTTATAAATGTTAAACATGTGTTAGAAGAATGGAGAAATGGCTTTTTTTTTACATAAAAATAAACAAAAACCTAGATTATTAGATATATGGGATTCAGTTTTCGATAAAATAAAAATGTGGGATATAAGTTATCTAAGCGCATTACAAATGTCTCGGAAAGCTCTTTATATATCGATAATGGATTCGTTTTTACAGACACCCCTTGGATAGAATTTTCTGCTTATCAACAACAGCAGATTTCTAGCTACATTACTAATAACAGGATCCCGGTTAACATGTGGATACCGTTTAGCTAGGATTCACAATAGGGTGAACGTTAAGAGTAATCAGAAACATAAAGCATTAAACGAGCGCTTCTGTCCAAGATCAGATTGTAAAGGTAAACTGGAAACCATGAATCACTTGTATTTTCAATGTCCATATGCAGTTAGGTTTTAGGATGTGCTGAAAACAGATGGTTAAATCATATGAGTTGGTTAATACTTCCCTTTACAGGATTTATTATATTATGGTATTTGTCCTGTTCTTAACGAAGAATTTGTATAAGCACATTACAAATTATTCATGTACACTGTTTGTATTGGCTTTGGCTTAGCAGATGCCGTTTAGTTCTGCAACAACAGGATATCCCTGCAACAAATCTGGCACAAATAATTGTAAATGAATTACAAACTTTTAAACGTGTTGAATGTAAACATTTTTCCTTTCCACAACAGGAAAAGATTTGGCACAAATTTGTTATTTTCTAGATTTGGTTAGAAATTGGAATTATAGGAATTATTATGTTTTAGTTCTGGGTTGAGGGATGAGTAGAACAGGGTTGGTAGGGCTAAGAAGGAAAAAGGGATAATAAGAAAGTAGGAAGGAAAGGGACACTAAATATAATAAAAAAAATGGTTGTTATTATAAAATTTTATGTTTAATTTTCACATTTCTTATGTTTCTTCTTGGCATATGTGTATACCTGGGATTAAGGACATGAAAAAAAAGGGAAAATAGGTTTGTGTCTGTCCAATTATAATCAAGGTTACATTTCCAGGATGGGGAGATGTTTTACAACTGCATATGTTGCCTATACTGTTCTTTCTATGTTTATACCCTGTGTATAATTGTTTCAATTTTACTGAAACATTTTTATATTTTTGGAATGTAGGAGGGGGAGGTTTTTCAATCAGAATTAAGATATTGATCTTTATTTATGTTTTGCTTTTCAACCTTTTCATTGTACTACTGTTTTCACATATTTGTTATGATTTCATTTTTGATTTTAATAAAAAAAAAAAATTCCCCTACTGCTCGGTTGGGGGAGAGCTGGTCTCCCGGACTGCTGTCCAAGATGGCTGCTCTGCAGGATGGTGGTCAGCATCAAGCAGTCATGGAACTGGAAACTATGGGAAATGCACAGCGAAGTTCTGTTGTTCCTGGATTATCGGATGGCCAAGGTACTTCCCAGACTGGAGGGGGAGTGAGAGACGAGGTTTCCATGGTTCCTGTAGGCTCTCATATGGTCTCTGAACTGGAGCGATCGGAGATAGATTTGTTGGTTCACAGTGTCGCTACCAAAGCTGTGACTGTGTATTCACCTGAACAGGGTGTTTCAGACTTGGAGGAGCCAGAATTGCTGTAGATTCTGGATGCAGAGGAGAGAGTATTTTTATTTCATAAAATGCAACTCCAGAAATGTCTGTGGGATTTATTAAACAAACTGCATTATCGCAATCTTGGGTGGAGACCGTGGAGCAGGAGGAATGTTTAAATTTACCGCTTACTGCTCAACATGTAGATGTTGCATCAGGAATGGCTAATGGATGTAGTGTGCAGCCTTACTGGTCTTGCTGAGGTTACATCAGAGACTCGGGTCATTGGAGAAGCCATGGTTGGTAGATGGGGATCTCCTTAATGCAGGATGGGAGAAGGCGGCTGATTCAGGTCAGTGGGTTGCGGGGAGTACCCCTATTCGCATGTCTTCAGTCAGTGGAGTTTCTAAAGATTTAGCACTAGAATTGCCTGAGGAACTGAAACTCACGCAGAATCCGATATTACAGATGGTTTGTTCTGCTCAGCCTGATAATAACCCTGCCTGTGCTACTGTATCTGTGGCACTAGCTAGCGTGGAGTTGCCCAAACTGCAGAAGCCCCTGAATTTAGTCCCGAGGGTTGCTCCTCATTCTTATTCTTCTTTATTTAAGCTGCCCACTTGCAGTTCTGGAAAGTGCGACCCAAAGCATGTCATAGGTTACATTTACATTCATTCGTTAAGCTAGATGTACTTCTGCGATGGAGGTACCTGAGAATCTTATGCCTCCCCCACAGCCTTTTGATAAGGCAGTGGGCTGGACACATAATTCTGAGGTGTTAGCGTGAATGACTTGATTTCCTGCTAAAAGGCACAATGCGGTCCATCTGTCTTATACTGGTGGACTGCAGGACCCTCCTGATAGATTATTTGTAGCAAAGACCTTATTAAAAGACTCAATGAAGTTTTTTACTACTGAAATTTATGCTTTGATACATGTTTCAGTGGAAACTACATTTAATGTGAGTTTCAAGTCTGTGTCGGGATTGGAACGTTTTTGGATGAAGTATTCTCAATTAAAGACTTCTCCTTTACGGGCACCCTTTATTGCGATACCCCTCTCTAAACCAGTGCAGAAAGTTATCACGGTACTATTTCTGAATGAGGTGTTAGCGTGAATGACTTGATTTACTGGTTAAAGCAAAGATGTACTGTTATAGAGGATTCAGAGGCCATTCTAGATTCAGAGAACATTTGGTCTGGGGGTGGAGGGTTAAGGTTCTGCTTAAAACCTCAGATACAGGAGTGTTACATCTACCTAACTCCTTTTTTCTGGGGTGGGATCGTGGTATCTTGTTTTACACAAGGCAACCTAAGATGTGTTACCGTTGTGGGTCTGAGACGCATATTAGTAGTATGTGTGATCAGGCGAGGTGTAATGTTTGTGGGGAGTTGGGGCATCTGGGATCTGACTGTACGAATGAATGTAAATGTAACCTATGTCATGCTTTGGGTCACACTTTCCAGAACTGCAAGTGGGTAGTGCACAATCTTCCTGATAGGGCTGCTGGGGATGAGCAGCTTTGCTCATTACCCTGACACAAAAGAAAACCTTAGGTAACAAAAAGGGTCTCTTGAATATGAAGCAAACTGTGGTGACTACCTCTGGGGCTATGCATACTTCAGCTGTTGAGGGGCTTAAAGCTGACACAGGGAAGGTTGCTGGTGTGGTTGAAGAGTCTTTGCCTCAGTAAATGACTGATGCACATGAAGGGTCTCTGACGGTGGTGGATAGGAATCTGGAATTGGCCTCTACTTCTGCGATGGAGGTACCTGAGAATGTTATCCCCCCCCACACAGCCTTTTGATAAGGCAGTGGGCTGGACACATAATTCTAAACATCATATGAGGGCCTCTGTAATGAGACAACAAGGGATTTCTATTCCTGTACCTACTGGTAATAAATCTGATATATTACAACCTGATCAGACAGGTGAAGAGTCAAATGATTCTTCAGTTGCCTCTTCATTACCAGAAGTTGCTTCAGATTCCAAGCTGCCACAATCAGTTAAGGGTCCTCAGAAAAGGAAAGCAAAATTAAAAAGGCAGAATGTTAGGCAGGGTAAATATAACTGATTGTTTTAACTTATGCTTATTCCCTTTACCTATTATACCCTCAATGTTAATAGCATTAAGAGGGTTAGTAAGGGTAAGATGTTTTTTCTTTTCTGAAAACTCTCTCCTTTGGTGTTTATTTTATACAGGATGTAATATTTCATACTCTGAAAGAGTTGCAATTGGCCACTAGAGAGTGGTATGTGGGGCCTTCTTATTGTCCTTCGGACAGGAAACCTGTTCAGGAATAGGGATTTTGTTTCAGTTACCTGAATGTAAATTATTGAAATTATATGATTTATTGCCAGGTAGGTCTCTTGTTCTGGATGTTGTGACATAGGGAGAGCTCTTTCATTGATTACTTTATGTGCGCCCCAAACTAAGGAGCTGGATGTGATTTATTGAAAAGGATTCAGCCAGTGTTGTTCACATCCCACCACCTGAGACTGGCTGGAGAGTTCAATTCTCCTCTGTTTGTAAAGTCCTTTAAGGCTTATTGTGACTCTAATCTTTGAAACAAATTGATTACCCAGACAGCTTTGAAGGGTGCTTGGTATGCATACATGAATAAGCATGTGCCAACTTTTCAAAAGGATCCTGACTTCTATAATGGACTATGTTTTTTCTTCTAGTAATCTACCTATTTTAAGGGCAGAGAAATTTCCTGTTGAATTTACAGATCATAGGTTAGTGGGGATTACACTAGAGAACCCTTTGCTAGTTAGGAGGGGATCTGGGTTTTGCAAAAAGAATATTTATATTTTGTCTGATATGTATTGTTTGCAACTTCTAAAGGATTTCATTATTTTTAGGAAGTCAGTTTTTATTTTTTTTTATGACCCCTGTTTATGGTGGGAGGATACTAAGCTACATCTCCAGAAGCTGTGTAGGAAGTTTGGTAGAATCAATTCCCATAAATCTTATTTTATGTATCTGCAAAACAGGTTGCAGCCTCAACGACTGCTTTCTTTATCTGTTGAGCAGGGTCATTCTTATGCAGATCAGATAGCTCAAGTAACAGCCGATATGAAACATTATCATGCTAGTAAAGCTAAAACTTTGGAATTTCAGCATAGATTTGGAATTCAGAGAAGGTCGGATGTGGTCTGCCCCTATGAGAACTTTGCCAGAGCTAAAAAGATTAAGGAAATGACACCCCTTAACGGACAGGATGGTACTTTATACACTGATAAGGCAACCCTTTGAAAATTGTGGGAGACTATACTAGAGACATGTATGAACCTTTGGCTGTTCAGCCGGAGTCTGTTTCTGACTATCTAATTTGATTATCCCAGAACTTGTCCCTACATTACTTGAAAATATCTCTAGGCCATTGCAGGTGTCTGAATTTTCGGAAACATTGAACGCTTTAAAGTCAGGTAAATCGCCTGGGCCGGATGGTTTGCCTAATGAAGTGTTATAACTCCTAGTGCCAGAAGTCCTCCCAGAACTTACTTTGGTCTTTAATCATATTTTGAATACTTGACTGTGCCGCTTTATGAATATGGAGATTTTGACATTTATTTTTAAAAAGGATGTCACACTGCTTCATAATTGGAGACCTCTTTGTCTGTTGAATTCAGATTTTAAACTTCTGGCTAAATTACTGGCTGATAGACTAAAACGTGTGGCATCAGAAGTCATTTCCAGGGCCCAATCTTATGCTATTCCTGACAGATGTATTCAAGATCATCTTTTGCTACTTAGGGAGATAATTAAGTTGGGTAAAGGGGGCAAGGTGGATAGGTTTCTGGTTTTGATTGACCAACAGAAGGCTTTTGATATGGTTAGTCATGAATTTCTGTGGGCTGTTTTCTTACACTCTCATGTTCCTCCTATAGTGGTAGACTGGCTAAGATGTATCTATAGAATGGCTACAGTTGTCCCAGTCCTGCATGGGTGGAAAGGCTGTTTGGTACAATTACAGAGGGGTGTTAGACAGGGATGTCCACTTATCCCTATTCAATATGTATTTTTTTAGACTGTTGTTGAGGATGTTGAACGATTCAGATCTGCTTCTTCCAGTTAAACTCCCGGACATGACCTTTCCGTATAAAGTGCTGTCTTATGCGGATGATATGACTCTGATAGTGCAGAATGACAGCTCATTAACTCAGGCTCTAAACCTTTGTGCCAGATTTGGTGAGCTCTCTGGGGCCTCTTTGAATTTGCTGAAGTGTGTAGGGATACGTTTAAATTTTAAGTTGGGATATGTGGGATCTATAGTGAATGTATCTATTTCTACAGATCCTATTTCTATTTTGGGACTTCTTTTTGGGCCTGCTGATTTGGATTATTTAAATTGGGGGAGAAAATTAGATTTGGGTAGGCAAAAGGTTATGTCCCGGAATAAATGGAAGCTTAGTAAAAAGAAAAGGATTTATCTTAGTAAAACTTTTTTGGTTCCTGTTTTTTTTGTTTACTAATTTTATATTCCCCCTCCTAAGAATAGAGAAACAGAATTGCTTAGTGTATTTTTTCAAGCTTGTTGGGGCAGCTGACTAAACTCTATCAGAAGGAATATTTTATATCTCCCTCTTAAAAGGGAAGGTTTAAATACGGTCAATCCTATTTTATTTTTTAACAGTTTCTTTATTTACACTAACATTGGGCCTTTATTGGCTGCTCATGGGGTTGGCTGGGAACTTTTGATTAGCCATAAGAGTGGGCATTGGTTAGACTTGTGGCACTCCAAAAAGCGTACTGTTATAAAGAGGTCTCCGGATGTTCCAGAATATCTCAGATGTACTTTTCTGGGACTTAAACAATGGAAATTGACAGTGAATCAGCTACGGTTGTTGCCTAGGAAACCATTCTATGTTTATTTTTAGATGCTGTTTGTTGTGAGGATGTGGGTTTTCGCTCTGTCCTTTGGACTACTCAGACTATCTGCTGAAGTTTCAGTAATAATAATAGGGTTCCTGTTAACATGTGGGATTTTCATTGGCTTGCACATCATGACAGGATAAATGTAAAAGCAAATCAGAAACATAAAAAACTGGAGGAACGTTATTGTAGTAGACCAGCTTGTGTTCAGCAGGAAGAAACTACAGTACATTTGTTCTTCACCTGTTCTTTCATTAGGGATTTGGGGAATTTCTAGTAAACAAATGGGGATCGTGCATCTGGGGTTCTGTGACTCTTCATAACTTGATGTCTGGAGTATTTTCGGCTGAATGGAGTTCCTGGAATTTATATACTCTGCAATTGATTATGGTCATACTAAAATGGAATATTTGGGTATCTCGATGTAGTTATTTGCTACAGCAAAAAGACAGTGATCTTATGGAACTTCATTCTAAAATTAGGATAGATTTGAGGACATGTTACTCTAAGGACTTACAGAAGTGCAATAGAAGGCAATTGTTAGAATCATGGAAGGGTTTGCCCTGGGTAACCACTACTGATGCCCCAATTACTTGAATATTCTGTGCTGTTCAGCTGATTTGTTTTGATTGTATGATATATATTTCTTTTGACTTTATTGTACTTTTATTTCTTGAGATGTATTTGGAATTTGTTCTTTTGTCTGTTGTAATGCTCGTCTCTGTTGTTTTCTGTTTTTTTTTTCCTTTTTTTGTGCTGTAGGTTTGACTGTATGGATTTCCTGTCCTTATATTTCATTGAATAAAATCCCCCCTACTCTTTTCATAGGAGAGGATGGGGTGGGGGTACTTGTATTTATTTGGTTTTGAGGTTATATACAAACTGTTTTTGTTGGGAGTAGAATGTTACATACTCATTTAAGTTTATCTTTTCTATGATTTCAGGTGGGAGCAAGCTGTTTTGATTACTTTTTGTTTTACTGTATGATGTAATACATAATTTTGTTTCTTTCCTGTTTTATGATTTTGTGTGATGTAACACTGTTTGCTTGTATCTTAATTTTATGTTTTGTCAATAAAAAAATTCCCCTACTCTTCCTGGTAGCAGACGCTGGTGTGTAATGAAAGATGGAGCGAGTTCTGCTCAGTTGGCTGGTAGCCCTACAGGAGAGCAGGTCTCCCTTCCTGTAGGTCCAGCACAGGAAATAAGGCCGGAGGAGATGGCAACTGAAATGCATGGTATCGTTCAGGAATATGCAGCCCAAGCAGCGACTGGATATACGTATTTGTGTGCAGCAGGTCTACAGCAAGAGGTAGATTTTGTCCATGCTTTAGGTTTTGAACAGCAACAGCATTTGCTGCTGGTTCTTTCAACCCGAGGACGTGGAGGTGGCTGAGGAGGTAATCCTGATGGAGCATCTGGAATGATGGACCCGAGTGATGTGAGTGTGCCAGTGAGCCCTTGTAGGGCTGAGGAACCTATTGCCAATGCACCCCGGAGCGAGGTTCTAGATCAGGTGCTGCTAGAAACATAGAAAGATAGACTTTGACGGCAGATAAAGACCACTTGGCCCACCAGTCTGTCCATTTCCTACCTATTGGATAAGCTGCAGATTCTAGTTAACCAACACCCTACTTTCTGCAACCCCCCACTATAATTGCCTTATGTCTGCCCCATGCATGTTTGAATTCCCCCACTGTTTTAGACCCCACAACCTCTCCAGGAAGGCGGTTCCATGCGTCCACCACTCTCTCCGTGAAAAAGAATTTCCTCACATTACCCCTGAGCCGTCTCCCCCAACTTTAAATTGTGCCCCCTTGTTCTTACACATCTCTTTTTCTGAAAGATGCTACCCTCCTGGACTTTGTTGATTCCCTTGAGGTTCTTAAAAGTTGCTATCATGTCCCCCCGTCCCTCCTTTCATCAAGGGCATACATATTAAGCTCTCTCAGTCTCTCTTCATATGGTTTCTGATGCAGACCTTGCACCATTTTAGTTGCCCTCCTCTGGACTGCTTCCATCCTGTCTATGTCCTTGCATAGATGAGGTCTCCAAAACTGCATGCAGTACTCCAGATGGGGTCTCACCAACTGTCTGTACAGGGGGATAACCACTACCCTTTTTCTACTTGTGATGCCCCTCCCTATGCATCCCAGTATCCCCCTGGCTCTCCTTACTGACTTCTCACATTGCTTACCCACCTTTAGGTCATCTGATATGACTACACCCAGATCCCTTTCCATTATTGTTGTCGTTAGTACCTCCCCTGCTATTGTGTACTCTTCTCCTGGATTTTTATTTCCCAGGTGCATTACTTTGCACTTCTTTGCATTAAATCTAAGTTGCCATACGTCTGACCATTCCTCCAACCTTGCCAAGTCCCTTCTCATCCTTTCTATCCCCCCTTGTGTATCAACTCTGTTACAGATCTTTGTGTCATCCACAGAGAGACATACCTTTCCTTCCAGACCCTCCGCAATGTCAATGTCAATGTCAATGTCAATTTTATTTAAAAAGACGCCCAATCCCAAAGGCTCTGGGCGCCGCACAAAAACTATACAGTGTGTCATACCATATACATTCCTTAAAATAACATACATAAAATTCAATTTCCAAAAGCCTGCATAAATAAAAAGGTCTTCAGACGGCTCTTAAAAGCCTCTATAGTAGGGGCCTCTCTCACTTCCAACGGCAGCGAGTTCCAGAGAACTGGAGCAGCAACTCCAAACGATCGGTCCCCAGCTGATTTCAATCTCGCTCTCGGGACTTTGAGGAGGCCACTATTAGAGGAGCGAAGATCACGAATAGAGGTGGACAGTACCAGGAGATCAGAAAGGTAACCAGGGCCCTGTCCATGTAGGGTCTTATAGGTGAGAAAACCCACCTTGAACAATACTCTCCACCTGACTGGCAGCCAGTGCAATTCGCGCAATACCGGAGTAATATGACTGAACTTACTTCGTCCAGTCAAAAACCGGGCAGCAGCATTTTGCACTAGCTGCAGTCTGCGAAGAGAAGTTCCAGAGACCCCGAGATAGAGGGCATTACAGTAGTCAAGCCTAGAAGTGACTAAGGCATGTACCAAAGTAGGGAGGTCCAGATCCGGAACAAGGGGCTTAATCCTGGCGATATTTCTCAGATGAAAAAAACAGGAACGAACCACAGAGGATATTTGAGCCTCCATGGACAAATTCCTGTCAAAGATCACACCAAGATTACGCACCCATGGGGAGGCCATCAATGACACAGCTCCTAGCACAATGCCAGTCACAGAGTCAGAGGCCATCCCATCACGAACTCTGTTCGACTCCAATACTAATACCTCAGTCTTGTTAGGGTTCAGTCGCAGCCAGCTGGAAGACATCTAGTCATTTATCTCAGCCAGACAGATATTTAACACATCCACTGCATTTGATGTTCCTGGGGCAAGGAAAGGTATAGTTGAGTATCATCAGCATAGAAATGAAAACTCAAACCATACCTCCTAATGATCTCCCCCAAGGGCAGCATGTACACTGCGAACAACATAGGAGCCAATACCGAACCCTGAGGGACTCCACACGGAAGGAGGTGGGATGCAGATGAGAAATTACCCATCACAATCCGATGCCTCCTATTAGTAAGAAATGACTCAAACCATTTGATGACAACACCGGTGAGTTTGCATAACTCCCTCAGGCGGAAAAGCAATACACTATGGTCACCTATAAAGACTTTAAAGAGGACTGGACCCAGTACTGAGCCCTGAGGTACTCCACTAGTAACACCCCTTTCTTCAGAATGTGTTCCATTCACTATTACCTTCTGTATCCTGTTGTGCAGCCAGTTTGTTATCCAGGCTACCACCCTGGGACCCACTCCCAGGCTGGCTAACTTGATTATTAATCTTTTGTGCGGGACTGTGTCAAATGCCTTGCTAAAGTCTAGGTAGGCCATATCCACAGCCCCTCCTTGGTCTATTACTTTGGTCACCCAGTCAAAGAAATTGATTAGATTCGTCTGACATGACCTTCCTGCAGTGAATCCATGCTGCTTTGGGTCCTGTGCCCCGCTGGCCTCTAGGTACTTAACAATTCTTTCTTTCAGAAGTGATTCCATCATTTTCCCCACCACAGAGGTCAAACTAACAGGTCTGTAGTTTCCTGCTTCTGCCTTGCTCCCACTTTTGTGAAGGGGAATCACATCTGCCCTCCTCCAGTCCTCAGGTACCACCCCATCTTCCCATGATTTGTTAAAAAGTGTGGTTAGTGGTGTCACTAGGTCCTCCCTTAGCTCTTTTAGGATTCTAGGGTGAATCCTGTCAGGCCCCATTGCTTTGTCCACCTTTGAGTTTTAGGAGTTCTTTCAGTACTCTTTCTTCTGTAAATGGACTGGTGTCAACCCTACTATCCAGAGTGCTTCTACTGTTTGGTTTAGGTAACTCCTCCTCCTCTTCTTTTGTAAAGACAGAGCAAAAGTATTAATTCAGTATCTCTGCCTTTTCACTGTCTCCCTCTGCCCACCTCCCCTCTCCTTTATTAATCTTCACTATCCCTCCCTTAACCTTTCTATGCTCCCTAATGTACCTATAAAAGGTTTTATCCCCCTTCTTAACTGAGTTGGCTATCTTTTCCTTGGTTTGGGCTTTTGCTTTTCTGACTGCCTTCCTTACTTCTTTCTGCTTTAATTGATACAGTTCCCTGTAGTGCTCTGTCTGTGATTCCTTATACTTTTTGAATGCAGCCTTTTTCTCCTTAACCTTCCCTGACACCTCTTTTGAGAGCCATAGTGTTTTTTTATTCTGCTTTGTTTTCTTTATTTGTTTCACACAAAGGCTTGTTGCCTCCATGATGGCAGTTTTGATTTTTCTCCATTGTTCTTCCACCCCTCCTTTCTGGCCATTTGTTAATGCATTCCTCAGGTATTCACCCATTATGCCAAAGTCAGCACTTCTAAAGTCCTGTATCCTTGTCTTTGTATGGCTTGTCTCCATGGTTGTGTTTATTGTGAAGCACACACTGTGCAGTGGTCACTTGTTCCCAGATGTCTACTGACTTCTAAGTTTGTGATCCTCTCTCCATTTGAGAGTACCAGGTCTAATATTGCTCCCTCCTGAGTGGGTTCCACCACTAGCTGTCTAAGGCATGCTTCCTATAGGGCATCGAGAATGACCCTGCTCTTGGATGTGGCTGCAGTCCATGTCACCCAGTTAACATCTGGCATATTCAGCTCCCCCATCAACAGTATCTCCCCTTTTTCAGCCATTTTGAGAATGCTGTCTTATCATTTTCTTGACCATTTCCTCCCCTTGAGATGGAGGTCTGTATACAACCCCTGTGCAGATTGTGATGCCATTTCCTGTCTCCAAGATAACCCAGAGTGCCTCTTGTCCTCTCCCTTTACCACAGTCCTGTCAGGCTGTGGAGTTGGCACTGCCTAAGAGGGATTCTGTTTGTGGTTTGGACACTCCTGCAATGGCCGAGGCTGCAGCAAGTACTGTTTGTGATTCTGACGTCTTAAATGGTGGTTTACTACCCTGTGTTATGTCCATTTCTGTGCTGCCAGTACAATGTGTGGGGAAGGCCTAAATGTAACGCAAGCTATAGTAGATAGTTGCGGCCTGGGAGATGGAATTACTGTCATTTCTTCTGTGCAACAATTGGATGGTTGGACTGTGGATTCAGCGCTTGCAAGGGCAGGATGGATGAAAGTGGAGGTTGGAGGGTGGGTCTCAGACCCCATGGAGACCTCTGTTATAGAGACACCGGTTGTGGCTTTTCCTCCAGACTCTCGACAGGTAGATCCCTGTCTAATGGCTCAAGACACTGCTGTGTCTCTGGTATCTGATGCAGCACCTGGTATTTCTCCTACAATAATCCCTCTGCATATAGGTCCTATTGTGTCAAATCCTAAGTGGGTAAGGGGTTTGTGGGGTGATCATATGGATACTGAACAGCCTGTCCCTCGGGGGGGGGGTCCAGCCATCTCTGCTCTGGCAGCAGTTTCACAACAGGGAGTCCTTTTTTTCAGGTAATCTCCCAGCCCAGAGGAGGAACGCTGTCCACATACAGTATATGGGAGGGCTGCCCCTTCCTCCTTGATAGACTGTATATTGTAAAAACTTTATTAAAAGATTTGTTGAGATCTATGCCTTGATACACATAACAGGTGACACAGTGTATGATGTCAGCTTTAAATCTCCTGCAGGCCTTGATAGTTTCTGAGCCTCTTATGAAAAGAAAAAAACACTCTGTATTATGGCTCCCATTTCGGGTTCTCCCGATTACAAAACCAGCCATTAAGCAGGTCACTGTGCTTTTTAGGAATGAAGGGGTGACTGTTCATGATGTGCGATATTGGTTGAAACAATGGTGTGCGGTGTTGGGGGACCCTTCCCCTATTTTAGATGGGGAACACATATGGACTGGGGGCTGGAAATATAAAGTTTGTTTGAATTCTGTTCCTCAGGGCCCCAAACATTTACCAAGTGCTTTTTTTTCTGGGGTCTGATAGGGGCCACTGTTTTTACCCGTGGCAACCAAAGACATGCTTTAGGTGTGGTTCCCATTCCCACCTCAGCAATGTCTGTGATAGAATAAAATGTGCTTCCTGTCAGTCTTTTGGACATACTAATTATGACTGCACTGAAGTACAAAAGTGTACTTTATGTGAAATACCTGGCCATGTCTTTAGACAGTGTGAATGGGCTACACATAATCGGTCTGACTCTCAATCTGGAAGATACTGTTGATAAAGTTCAGTGCCTCAGCATTTCGAACAGAGAACTGTTAAGGAACAGAATCGGATAGTGGCAATGCAAGAACCACAGGTGCAGGGTCCTCCACCTGTTTCTGCAGGCCCTGACATGATGCTATGCAGTCCCTTTCCCCTCCTGCTTCCTGTGCTCTTGGGATCAGTCCCGTAGAGGAGCAGGTTCATGTGGAAGATAATCTGTTGGTGGTAGAGCTTGTGCAGACTCTCCAGGGGTTACTCCGGTCTGAAGTGGATTTGACATGAGAGGTCCAGGAGGAGGACATGAGGGACATGCCCCACCTGAGATGACTGTAGTGATGTCAAAAATACTCGCTGAAATCCCTGAAGTCTGAAGCAAAGTGCAAAAGATGGGGAGCTGTACCACCCATCCCTCTGTTAAATCCATATGATGTGCTCCAACCTCGGGATCAGGACATTGGAGAAGATTCGGAAGCTTCCTCTATGATTTCCTCAGAAAAAGGTTGTCTTCCGAGTCTGAGGAGGATGAAACAATGTCTGTTGACTATACACTACGGACACGTACAAAACAAAGCAGTTCACAGCCCAGACATAGTCAGCATCTGGGTAAACAGGCTGTGACTAGATTTATTTAAAGTTTTATTGTTTTGTATTTTCCACTCATGCTAAAGCTACTATGTCTCACCCATGTCTTTATAACATCACCACGATTAACATGAACAGTATTCATAATGGCCGTAGACGTGTAGCTGCTTTTTCAGTCCTTAGGGATTATCATGTTGACATTGCCTGTTTACAGGATGTGCAATTATATACTGTGAATGATGTGGAATATGCAAAAAAACTGTGATGTTGGGGCCCAGCCTTCTTTTCCCTAACCCAGGAACGTTGCGGCAGGGTGGGAGTTGTATTTCGAGGCTAGGATTATTTGATCACAGGGTGGTGGATATTGACCCAGGAAGGCACTGCTCCTAGATTTCACTCATGGCCATAGGCAATGGAGATTATTTTCCCTGTATGCACCCCAACAAAAAAGGGAAGGGTAGATCTGTTCTCTGCAGTAACATCTTTCCTATTTACATCTCATCTCCATATCTGGGCGGGTGATTTTAACTTCTGCTTACCCGTGGCTGGAGTGCGTACATTGGAAAAAAATCATATTGTGATTCGAATGCCTTAAAGAATATTCTGATACAGATGGGGCTTGCTGATGCTTGTCGACGGGTGCATGCCTCAGGGGTATACTGTTTATAAAGCGCAGTTGGCTACGAGAATTGTTTTTGTTTTTGCAGCTGCTTCTTTGGTGTGTGTTCAGGCTGCCACGATTCCTCTGGTGACTTCTGACCACATGATGGTGAAGGTTAGTCTATCCCTGGGGGACAGTGTCAGCAGAGGACGAGGCCTATGGAAGATGAATAGTACAGGCTTACAGGAGATGCGGTGCGTGGCTGGTATCCAGGACCTGATAGGGGCTCAGATGTCTGTCATTGAATTAGATCATAATGTGAGTCATTGCTGGGTTCAAACCAAAAGAGATATTAAATATTTTATGAAGACTTGGGCCTTCTATTCACATTCTAATAAATACCTCCATTATTTGACTTTACGTAGGCAATACATGTGGGTGGTGTCATTGGTAAATGAGGGTTAAGGAGAATATTCTAGTCAGGTCCTTCTTCTAAAGCAACAAATGGAAACACTGCAGTATGAATGGGCCTCTTCTCTGTTGTATTAACATTGTATCAGGACCCCTGGAAAAGCCGCCATGGGGGATATTTCTTAGAGCTGTAGAACGAGGGAGCAACAAGGGGTGATGGTCTCGCTCTGCACTCCGGGAGAGGTTGTGGTTCAGTCTCAAGATGGAATTCTTAATGAGGTTCACCATCACCTGGAATGTTTGTATGCTGCTTCTGCTGTGTCACTTGAAATGATTGCTGACTTACTCCGGCCCTGCACTCAGCCAAATTGTGCTCCTAGTCTGCTTTCTGACATCATAATAATAATAATAATAATAAATTGTACCACAGGTATAATATGAGAAGATCGGGAAGCTCCCGACAACAATCGTGCTGCTGCGTTCTGCATGAGCTGCAGGTGGTGGATATCAACCCCAGGCAGCCCTAAGTACAGGGAATTGCAACAATCTAGGTGCGAGGTCACAAAAGCATGGACCATTGTAGGCAAGTCCCCGGATGGAACCAAGTGCTTAATCCTGGAGATATTCCTAAAATGATAAAAGGAAACCTTGATGACGGCCAACACCTGAGCTCATAAAGTCAGTCTGTCATCAAGCATTACACCCAGGTTTCACACCCATTCAGACAATAGGATCTGAGAGCCCCCAAGAAAAAGTCCAGAGGAATGATCAGTCCACTACCCCTCTATCCGGTGACCCGGGTCCACTACCATCACCTCTGTCTTTCCAGCGTTCAACTTCAGCCAGCTCGAATTCATCCAGTCCAGGATTTCAACAAGGTAGGAATTAAAAACAGAGACAGCTCTATCCTGGTTGGAGGCAAAAGACAGGTAGAGCTGGGTATCATCAGCATAGCAGTATCTCCAAAAGGCATCATATACACTGCAAACAACATGGGGGACAGCACTGAACCCTGAGGTACCCAACATGGCAGGGAAAATGGGTCCAAGGAAAAAATCTGGGACACCACTCTCTGACTCCTGCCAGTGAGGAAAGATGTAAACCACCTGAGGACCATATCTGTCAGTCCACAGATGGACCACCAGACATCCAAGCAGCACCCCATGGTCTACAGTGTCGAAGGCTGAAGAGAGATCAAGGAGCACCAAGATAGAGTGGCTTCTCTGATCTCTCACCATCAGGAGATCATTGAGCACCAGAACCAGCACATGGTGAAACACATCACTGAACAGTAAATTAGGACAGCTATTGGTACTTTAGATAATAATACTACTACTCCGGGCCTGATGGTCTGACCTCGGAATTTTATAATGCGTGTATTTCAGATTTGGTAGATGTTTTGTGTGTGGTATTTAATGCAATTCTGGATGGACAAGATAGTGGCCCCACAGTTTGGTCATTCAGTTCAATTGTTTGTGTTTAAAAAAGGGGACAGGCGTCTTTTACAGAACTGGCATCTGCTGAGTCTTATGAATTCTGATCTGAAAATTTTAATGAAAATGTTGCAGAGTTGTCTCAGGATGGTGGCTCCCTTCCTCATTGACCCTAGTCAGGTTTATACAGTACAAGGACAGAAAATAATGGATACTCTACTACTGTTGAGAGAAGTGGTTTCTCAAGGACAGAGGGATGTACTGCGTGGATATTTGCTGAGCCTGGATCAGAAATAGGTATATGACAAAGTTTCACATCTGTATCTCAAAATGGTACTGGATCATTATGGTATACCCAGTCTTTTACTGCCTGGATCATGAAATTGTATTCCATTGCCTACTCCAGTCCTTTAATTAATGGACATGAGGGAGGCCTGTACAAATTGCTTGAGAAATCCAGTAAGGATGCCCCATGATCCCTATTTTGTATATTTTTAATCTGGATCCCTTGCTCCGCTTGATTAGACAACACCCTGAGATTAGCAGTATCCACCTTCCTGGGGTATTTACCCTAACTAAAATGTCAGCTTATGCAGATGACGTCTGTCTCCTGGTAGCAGATAAAGAATCGTCTGACTGTGCTTTAGGGGTAATTCATCATTGTTCACAACTTACAGGGTCTGCTTTGAATATCAAAAAAAGTTGTGGATATATATTGAGCCCTAGTACTGCTCCCTTGGGTAAAATTCAGCAAATCCGTATGTCAGATGAGTGTATTACAATCTTGGGTATGACATTTGGGTCTGGTGACATGGTACAGGATAATTGGAGGAAGGTATTGGATAGCAGTGCAGAGAAAGTCAAAATTTGGAAAAACTGGCAACAAATAAAAAGAAATGTGTGTCGATTACTAAAACATTTTTTTTGCCCCTGTTAACATATGTTGGTGCTGTATTTCCTTCCCCGAGTTCAATGGATGTCACCATTTTGAACCAGACCTTCCAACTGATATGGGGGAGAAGTCTGAACCCAATTAAGAGGGAGGTCCTTTATAGGGCCATTAGGGAGGGAGGTTTACAGTTGCTAAACCCAATTAGTTATCTACATAGTCTCTTTTTGTTTAACATGGTATCAGCATTTATCCTACCAGGTGAGGTGCAGTTGAAATGGGTGGCGGCTCTCTGGGTGGATCCATTGCTACAAATGTGGACACAGGGTCCTCTAGTTACATGGAATCAGGAGCTTTGGCCTTTGTTTGTTGTGCATGGTTTGGAGAAGATACGATGCTGGAAGATGACGAAGGCACATCTTTCTGTGCCGAACAGGAAGATGTTGTATTTAACAATTCAAGAGGGGTCTCACCAGATTCCAGTGGCATATCCTTCTCTGAGCTGTAGTGTCCATCCTTTATTGGAAACCTATTTGCTTGATGAGAGCTCTGCCATGGATGTGGGATGTGCTGTGGTTGAGCACACATGGCCATCTTGGGGTTAAGGGTAATGCAAAGCACAAATGTCTTGTGGACAGGTTCTGCCCCAGGGAGCAGCGTCAGCACCTGATAGAAACACAGGAGCATTTCTTCATACTCTGTCCATATGCTGTGGACCCATGGTTGGAACATGATCATAAATGGGGGGGGGTGGGATGGTCAAAGGTTACTTATGTCAAATATCCTTACAGGTTCTATACAGCTTTCTCTGAACATTGATGCAGGAACGATCCGCCTTCTATTTACATGTATTAAGTTTTTGATGTGGCAGGTTCGTTGCAAATTTGTTCTACAGCAAAAGTATATCTCTCCCTGTATTCTGGTATGTATGATTGAAAAGGAAATTGTTCTTAATGCAAACTTTGATAAGGAAAGATGTCTTGGGAACAGGAAAAGCAGTGAAGAGTGTACCACTGCAGACTATGATTTAAGAATATGCTGAAGTATGCACGGGTATTAAGGTGTACACAGTGTGATACACTCTTGGGGGGGTATTGGTGTGTTTTTTCTCTACACACTGGTGTGGTGGATATTATTTCCTGAAGAATGATCCAGTTCCTGGTGCCCCCTTTATTTTTGAAATGATGTTTAAATTATTGTGTTTTTTTTTGTCCCCCTGTTACATTTCTTTTATTTTATGTATTGTTCAAGACCAAGGGGGATTGCTCCATTATGTTGTCTTTGACTCATGTGTATTTTATACTAACATACTAACATACTATTTGCCAGCAGATTAGGCCTTACGGTCTATCGAGTCTGCTCGAACTTTAGATCCTTAGTTGGGTGCCGAGACCCTCCCATCCCTTGTGCTCCAGAAACCCGTATCATCCATCCCCACCCCCCTGGGACAGGACATCATCTGATACATCCACTTTCTGTGTCTGTCCCATCCTCTCTTGAAGCCCTCCACTGTGGATCTCTGAACTAGCTCACCAGGCAGTGCATTCCAAGGGTCCACCACCCTCTCAGTGAAAACCTCCTCCTCTTTTCCCTTACCTTCCACCTTCCAACTTCAAACCATGCCTCTGGTGATACCTCCTGCTTTTAGTCTAAAGATCCCTCCATGTTTACTCCTATTTATTCCCTTTGAGGTACTTGAAGACCTCAATCATGTCTCCCCTGTCTCTCCTCTCTCCAGTGAAAACAGGCAGAGCTCCTTAGTCTGTCCTCATATGCCAAACCTCTAGTCCTCGTATCATCTTTGTTGCCCTCTCTGTACCCTCTTTAGGAGCTGTATGTCCTCTTTAAGTGTGGTCTCCAGTACTGTACACAGTACTCAAGGTGTGGTCTAACCAGTCCATTGTACAGCGGCAGAATCACTTCCTTGTTCCTAGAGGTGATCCCTCTACGATGCATCCCAACATCCTGTTTGCCTTGCTAGCCGCTTCTCCTGCACTGCTCAGAGTTATTCATACATGCATCCACCATGACCCCTAGGTCTTTTTCCCTATTGAGGCCTCCAGCGCCCTCCCAGGGTGTACCTGTGTTAGGGTTTCCGACCAAGATGCAACACCTTGTACTTGGTGATATTGAAATTTAATTTCCATGTGTGAGCCCAGCTTCCAGGGTGTCCAGGTCCTTGCAGGCCAACCTCCTCTTCTCCCTCAACTACTGCTCCCATCTTGGAGTCATCCGTGAAGAGACTCATTTCACACCCTATACCCTCCCTGATGTCCAATATGTATGCATTAAACAGGATCGGACCCAGGACCGAGCCCTGCGGTACTCCACTACCAACCTCTAGGGTTCGAGAGCTCCCACAGACCACTACTCTCGGAGTGCGTCCAGCTAGCCAGTTTTCAATCCATCTGACCATCAAAGGGCCTACTCCTAACCCCATCAGTTTCTCCACCAGACCATTGTGGGGGACAGAGTCAAACTCCTTGCTGAAGTCCAAGAATAATACATCCACAGGCTTACCCCTGTCCAGTTCTGATGTTACCCATTCATAGAACTCCACAAGGTTGGTTTGACATGATCTACCTGGCACAAACCCATGTTGCAGACTATCCAGACCTCCCACCTCCTCAAGTACACCCCAATCATTCCTTTAGTATACTTCCATTAATTTTTCCCACCACCGAGGTCAAACTGATGGGTCTATAGTTACCTGGTACTTCCCTCGACCCCCCTTTATGGATTGGTACCACATGTGCCTCTCGCCAATCCCTAGGTACCCTCCCTGTCTCAAGTGACCTGCTGAAAAGCTCCGCCAGGGGTGCAGCCAGGATGTCCGCCAATTCCCATAGTACTCTCGGATGAATGCCATCCGGCCCAGGAGATTTGTTTTTCTTTAGGGCCTTGAGGGCTAACCACACCCTTTTGGTGGAGATAGCATCATCCGTCCCTTCCACCTTACTGGTCTTTTTATCCTTATCCAGATGTGACACCCCTGGGGTACCTTTCCCTCCCTCTTGCTCCATTTTTGTTGCTCCCCTGATCCCACTTACTGATGTTTCTATCCCCTTCGTGCCTTGCTTTGTAGATATCCCATCCCCCTCCCTAGTGAATACAGAGGCAAAGTACTCGTTAAATACCTCTGCCTGGTCCCTCGCCTTTTCCACCCACCCTCCTTCTGATCTCAATCTGCTGAGATGGCCCTTAGTTTTTCTCTGTCTCCCAATGTACCGGAAGAACCCTTTTCCTCCATATCTCCTGTGCCAGCTCACTGCTCTTTACTGGACTTTCGCCCTCACCATCCGGTGACTTTTTCTAGATGCAAGCTGGTACATTTCCTTATCCCTATCCCTCTTGTTGTTTTATATTTTTGTAGGCCGCCTTCTTTTCTCTGACTGCTACCTGTACCTCACTGGACCACCAGCATGGTTTATGTGACCTTGCTCCTTACGCTTCAACTTAGTGCAGATCCTGACTGCCTCATGTAGTCCCTGCTTTATGACCTCCCATCTCCTTTCCCACACTTGTCATTGAGGTAATCCCCATCAAGTGATCCTTGAGAATATTTCCCATGCCCATAAAGTCTGTCCCACTGAAGTCCACTACAGTGTCCTAGATCTCCCCCATGCTTATTTGAAACCAGACAGTATTGTGGTCGCTCCCAGTCAGGGGTCTTGTACAACCATGTCCCTTACCAGATCCCCATCTGCCAGAACCACATCCAGGACATGCCCCTCCTTGTGGGCTCCATCACATGCTGTGTTAAGAAAACATCCTGGAAGCCATCCAGCAGCTCTCTGCCTTGGCCACCTTAGAGGACATGGTTCCCCAGTTTGTACCTGGCATATTAAGGTCCCCCATCAACACCACTCCTTCCCCTTTTGGTCCACACTGGGCAATGATGTTGTCCAGCAAACCATTCTCTAGAACCTCACTCATCCCTGGGGGCCTATATGCTACACCCAGCTTGACCTTATTTCCTGCTGAGGATCATAAAGTGATCCATAAGGCCTCCACGTTTCCCTCTGCCACTTCTACCCTAGCAATTTCTATGTCATCTCTAGTGAACATAGCCACTCCACCCCCTCTGCCCTCCTTTCTATCCTTCCTGAGCATAGTGTACCCCCGTACGTTTAGGTCCCAGTCATGGTTTTTGTTGGCCCACGTTTCCGTGACCGCCGCCACATCCACCCCCCCTCGAACAGCATGGCCTGGAACTCTGGCAACTTGTTTCCCAAGCTCCTGCATTTACTAACACCAACCCCCACTCCTTATCCCTGATTCTCTTTCGAACCCCACCCAGATTCCTTATACTTCCATCCTCCTCTGCTCCTCCTGAACCTCCATCCCCAATCTGTTTCCCCTTCCCCTGGGTGTGCAGGCTCCCTCATCTGGAGGAGAGGGCTTCTGGTCATCCTCCCTTATCCCTTCCCTCCTCACAAGTTTAAACCCCACCTTTCTTGTATGTAGTCAGCCATCCCCTGTTAAGGACTCTCCTTCCTAATGGGGCAAGATGAAACCTGTCCTTGGTATATAGTCCCTTATCCTCCCAAACTCCATTCCAGTTCCCTAACACCCCAACCCACTCTCTTCACCCCACTCCTGAGCCAGTCATTAACCTCTGTGAGCTTCATTTTTCTCCACTGAGGCCTTTGGTACTGGCAATATCTCCAAAAGAAATGTTGCATCCATTATCCGGACAGACTCTGCAAGTTCTTGGAACCTTGATTGGATTTCCAAAATGCTATTTCCTCTAGATCATTAGTTCCCTAAATGCACTAGGAAATCCGTTTCCTCCACAATCCCTAACCATTTCATACACTATGAACTTGCTCTGTGCAGTGTCAGCTCAGAGTACACTACCTTCGACCTGGCTATGGCATCACCCCCTGTCCTCCCACTGGATACCCTTAATCATCGCTGCCTCCCAATAACAGAACTCCTACACCGCCATCATCCTATGGCTACCTCCCACTATGCCCTCTCAGCCCCTCCTTCCCTATTCATTATCTCATTCGTGGGAGTTCTTGCCTACTAGAGACCCCTTGTCACCCTCCCCTTCTGCCTCCCTTGCTATTTTGCCCACTTAACTCAAACTCCTCTGAATAGGTGTCCCCTAACCCTCTCTTATCTGGAACCATTTATCCTGGCCCTGATGGTTTCTCCTTCCCCAAACCGCCATCCTCCCCTTGTAGTAGTACCCTGCCTCCAGAGGCTCTCTGTGGGTCCCTTAGCTAGGGCCCCATCTCTGGTACTGACCCCCTGCTGAAAGGGGCCCTCTCCACCTCCTTGTCTCCCAGTTTCTCTTCCAATCATGCTTTCCTCTCTCATGTCTGGAATATGTTGCATCTCCCCCATTTGCTTAACATATATTACTTCTCCTCTGGGACTATTTCTATTTTTTCCATTGCCGGTCTGTGATGCCCTATGGGTACTGAGACTCCCCCGGCCTCTGTATGGTTTTTCATTTCCACCAACCCCTTCCTCCCTCTAGGTTGCTTAGTAGCTCAAATTTATTGTAACACTTATGTCAGCCTCCATCAAAACTGAGCTTCCCTGATTGCACCTCTAAAGTGCTCTCTTCTTCCCTCTCTTGTCTGTTCACCTTAGGAGCTCCTTCCACAGTCTGCTGTTTTAGGCTTCCGCACAACAGCCCCTCCTGACTCTTCCCCTCCACTCTTTGTATTCAGAATGTTCACCCCGTACGCTTTCCCCTTAGCATCAACTTCCCTATCTAAGGGTCCTCTGTCCCTAATATCCCCCCTCCTGCTTGCTGTAACATAACGTCTTGTAATTTCAGAGCGTTGCCCCAGCCTCCCCTCAGCCCCACCCTTCTGCTGCCCATATCCACACCCCTTATCCTTGGACATCCCCCTGACCTTTATGACATGGACTGTGAAACAATTATTTTTTTGGAGCATTTTGTAGTCATATACTCTAAGTATTGCTGTGTATTGTTTAATGTTCCAGTTTTGTACTTATTTTTTGTAATAAAACTTCTCCTACTCTTTTTGAGAAGTGCCACGGGGTCTTTAACATTCACCTGAACAGGCAGATGGGACCTCGGTTTATAGTCTCATCTGGAAATGGCACCGTCGGAGGCAGCACCTCTCATACAGCAGTACAGTGTCAGTATTAGGATTTAACCCAAGTGCCTTGTGGGGGCTAGAACCCACAGCTTTCTGATCTCCCAACCTCAGAGGTGAGCGTGCTGCCTGCTGGGCCACTGACACTGAATTCATTGTGTTTCTGCAAGAAACCTGGGATTGTTGGTGGTAACCAGATCTCACCATATTGGAAGAGTCATGGTGTGGAGGCAGTTGCAGAGTGCCTAGACATCCCTGTTAAACACATGCACAACCCCTTGTTCACAGAACTGCATGCAGACCCATAAAGGAACCCCATCTTAGCAGGTATCTCAGCAGGAATAAGGGAAATCAGCAGAAGGGTCTAGCATCACTGTGTAATATTATGGGTCCTCCAGGGGTTCGATCCGTGCCACAGCAGGAAGCTGGCTGTGACAGAATGTGTAGAACTGCAAGGAATAACCTGTAGGGCAAAGACAAAAAGAAGAATAGATGGAGATCCAGCCATGCACCTTTAACTCTGTGTTGCTGCAAGTGTGTTGCACAGCAGTAAACAGATCCACATTAACGTGTGTACTAGTTCAACCTTGCCTCAGTAAACATGGCCAGAGTAAATACATGATCATGGGTACAGCATATGTTGACTGAGTCACATGGTGTAATGTGTTGATACAAGTGTTATAACCCACAACAGGGAGTTATTGGGGATTAATTAACACTTGGACACTGCATAGCCGAGAGAGATGAAAGTGCCTCAGTCCTACATCAAATGGGCAGATAAAATATTTTTTTTTTTGATACTTCTTTATCTACTGTTACCAGAGCCGCCTCCATCAGGAGTCGCCAGTGAAGTTTGACCCTGCCACCATCTTACCTGCTGGCTGGGTACTCCATCGTGGCAGATTGCCCCAGGGTGGGGGCGGGTGGGGCACCACCTGTATCTCGTCTCATCAGGCCCGAGGCAACTGGCAGATGGTACATCGAATAGACACAGCCCCTCTTCCTGGCTTGAGGTGTTTTTCTTTTTGTGCTGATGTTGTGCCCTGATTTCTGCGTGTGCCGAGACCCAACGGTCCACCCCTGAGCTGATTGTTGGCAGGCTCCACCTGTGGCCAGTCATACCTGAGGTGTTGATGTGCTGTCAGCCTCATCTCTGCCAGGGGTCTGGACATGGATTGATCCCGCCTCCCCGAGAAGGCGCAGGGTCGTCGGATGTCTAGACTTTCTCCCTGGCCAGAGTCCACTCCTGAACCAGGTTACCGTGGTGCAGGTGTAGATAAAATATTTGTTATTCTAAAGACATTGGTAAGCATGTGATACACTTCAGTTTAAATGCTGATGTTCAAGATGCACTTATGAAAATAAAGTCACCTACAGAACATGACAGGTGAAGGGTAGGTTGTCACTACAGCTGAAGAGAGAGATTTGGGACCATCAGCTGCTCCTCAAATAAAGAAACCAGTGCACTCAGGGCATGCATCAGGTGATGGGCCCAATGACAGCTTTCATCACATTGTCAGTCATGCTTGCATAATAAACAGGAGTTCATTTGTCGACCATGTCTGTGTATTTATTTATTTATTTATCACCACTGTAGCCTTCAACACCCTATGCATATCAGTATGGTAACCTGCAGAGGAAGGAAGATAATTGGTCACACTGTTTCAAATTTGTACTCCATCCTTTAAGTCATATGTCGTCTTTCCATAGGTAAAACATTTAAATCCAGGTTATGCCATATTTCAAAAGAGGGCTGTTGCTGATAGCCTGTATTTATTATGCATTTCCTAAGGAAGAGTAGGTGTTACTCAGGATAAGGACTTGTCATTCCATTAGGTACCTTGAAACGTGGAATTTGTTGATAGAAAAAACTGGTAGGTCTATGTAGTCCATTTCATACCTATTATCACCCTAAGATCATATTTGGTCACACTGTTCTTCCTGTCTCCTGACCTCTCTTATTGGTGTCCATGTGCCATCCTATGCATGCTTGAAGGCCCCTCACTGTCTCTGCACACCAATCCTCTGGCAGGCTGTCTTGCGCATCACCCTTCTGAGAAGACTTATGCCTCATATCCTCTTTCCACTCCAGAGTCACTGCATGCCCCTGTGTTCTGGTGTTCCTCCTCTGAAAGAGACCTCCTGACTCATAGAAACATAGAATTTGACGGAGATAAGGACCGTTGGCCCACCCAGTCTGCCCATTTCCTACCACTGATGTTTTATCCAGTTAACCAGCAGCCATTTCCTACCCCACCCCCAGAATGGCCTTATGACTGTCCCATGCATGCTTGAATTCCACCACTGTTTTTGACTCCACCTTCCTCCGAAGGCCGCTCCATGCATCCACAACCTCTCTGTGAAAAAATATTCTTATTACCTCTGAGCTGTCTCATCTTTAAATTGTGCCCTTGTTCTTGCACACCTCTTTTTTAAAGATGTTCATAGACTTGTTGATTCCCTTGAGGTACTTGAACGTTTTATCATGTCCTCTCCCCCTTTTCTTGGCACATGATATTAAGCTCCTTAGTCTCTTCATATCTTCTGGTGCAGACCCTGCACCATTTTAGTTGCCCTACCTGGACAGCTTCATCCTGTCTATGTCTTTGTGAAGACTGGGTCTCAGAATTGCACTAGTACTCAAATGGGGTCTGACCAAGGGACTTCACAGAGGATATAACTTTGTTTTCACTGGTGATGCCTCTCCTTATGCATTCCAGTATCCTCCCAGCCTCCTTGTTGCTCCTCACATTGCTTGCCCACCTTAGGTCATCTGATATGACTCACCCCAGGTCCCTTCCATTTTTGTTGTTGTTAGTATCTCATTCCATTGTGTACTCTTCCCTGGTTTTTGTTTCCGGTGCATTACCTTGCACTCTTAGCAGTGAATCTAAGCTGCCATACATTTGACCATTCCTCTAACCTTGCGGGGTCTTCATCCTTTCCACTTCTCATTCTTGATATCAACTTGTTGCAGATCTTTGTGTTATCTGTAAAGAGACACATTTTCCAGTCCCTCTGCAATGTCACTTATAAAGACATTGAAGAGACCGTCTCATCGAACTCCGGCCCCACTAGTAACCCCTTCTTCAGAGTGTGACTCCATTTATTATTACCCTGTGTCCTATTCTCCAGCCACTCTTTACCCAGGCTGTCATCTTGGGACCCACTCCGTGGCTGGCTAACTTGTATTATTCTTTGTGGGACTGTGTCAAATGCCTTGCGTGTCTAGTAGGCTGTGTTCACAGCCCTCCTCATCTACTACTTGGTCACCCAGTTAAAGAAATCTATCTGTCAGGCATGACCTCCTACTGTGAATCCATGTTGCCTTGGGTCCCGTGCCCCTCTGGCCCTAGGTACTGACAATTTTTCCTTCAGAAGATTCCATCATTTTCCTACCACTGAGGTTAAACTAATAGGTCTGGTTTCCTGCTTGCCTTTGCTCCCACTTTGTGAAGGGAATCAGATCTGCCTCCTCCAGTCCTCTCGGGCCCCCATTCTCACATATTTGTTAGAGGATAGCTGGTGTCACTAGTTCTACCCTTCGTTCTTAGAATTCTGGATGAATCCCATCAGGTCCATTGCTTGTCCACCTTCATTTTTAAGAGTTCTTTGTAACCTCTTCTTCTGTAAATGGCTTATCAACTTGTATCCAGAGTGTTTGACTGTTTGTTTAGGTACTTTCATTCATAAATACTGAGCAAAATATTTGTTTTATCTCGCCTTTTCACAGTCTCCTCTGCCCACCCTCCCTCCCTTTATTGCTCATTATCCTCCCTTGGTCTTCCTTCATCCCTGATGTACCTATAAAAGGTTTTATCCTCTTCTTAACTGAGTTGGCTATCTTTCCTCGGTTTGGGCCTTGCTGTTCTGACTGCCTCCCAGCTTCTTTGCTTAACTGATACAGTTCTCGTCCTGCTCCTTCTGCGATTCCTTGTACTTCCTGAGTTTTCTTTTCTTGAACCTTCACTGCCACTCCTTTGAGAACCAGTGGTTTTACATCGCTTGTTTTGTTTGTTTCACACAAAGGTCATACTCTGTGATGGCAGTTTTATTATTCTCATTGTTCTTTCCACCTCTCCTTCCTGCCCATTTGCTAGTGCATTCCTAGGCACTCACCATTTTGTAAATTCAGCCCTCCCAAAGGCCAGTACTTTGCCTTTGTATGGTTTGGCCTCTATTGCTGTTTACTGTGAACCATACTGTTTGATGGTCGCTAGTTCCAGATGCCACCACTTTACATCTGTGATCCCTCTCCATCGGCTTCTGAGGGCTCCGAAGGCAACAAATCTATTCAATTATGCAGCATTTTTTTAAATCAAAGCTGGATCTACCAGATAGTTGCTCACTTGAAATGGATCGAGTTCATCATACCCTGGGCCCACAGTTAGGCAACTGACCATGTGCTATCCTGATTAGTTTCCTTCACTTCCAGGAGAAGGAGCTAGTATTGCATATGTCTTGGCAACAAGGGGACTTGACCTACCTAGACCACAGAATCTACGTGGACAATGATTATCCAGTGGCAATCACAGTGAAATGCAGAGCTTATGCACCTATTCTTAAAAAGCAAAACAAGGCAAAGCTCAAGTTCAGAACCCCCTACCCAGCGAAGTTGGTGATCTAGCTGGAAGAGGGTCCTAAGACCTTCGAAACCACAGATGAGGCAGTCCAGGAGCTTACTAAAATTGGTATCAATGTCACACTAACTCAATGACAGACTGGCACATCTCTGGCAGTGAAACTGGCACAGAAGCCTGGTCAAGAATACTCCCGAGGAAGCAGCGATGCAAAGAGGGAGTCACTGTGATCCAGCAGATAATTAAAGGACTGAGACAGCAAGCCATGGCTATGCCTGAGACTTCCCCAGCCAACCAAGAAGTGAAGTGAAGTGAAGAAGTTCTTGGAACTTTTTATTGCCTGTTTACCTCTTCTTTCAGGTAGGCCATTTTTGACTATCCCTTATAATCTCCACAGCGACTGCCCTGATGTCTGTCTTCCCCAGGGTTTTCTCCCTCACCTACAGCCCTCACAAGATAGGTGGTGGCCAGCTGGGGGTATCCCTTCCCTTAGCGAGGGAGCCTCCCTCTAGCAACTCATGCCGCATATCCTGATACCTCAACTGTGGTTTTGACCGCACGACTACTCAGGTAACCTCCTGTAGTAAAATGAATGTGTTGGAGGGTCCTAGAATGGAGGGGGAGACATAGGTTGAGGATTGGAATGAGGGTGGGTTGCTGGGGAGTGGGGATGGACACATGGGACAGTTATGGAAGTGTCCCTAGGTGATGAACACCAATGGATTTTGGGTTAATTTTGAGGCACTTTTAACCATATAGTCCTTATGTTAAGCATTGAGAGGCCTTGCTCCTCCTTAAATACAATTGTGGACCCCCTGGGTCTCAGGGGACCTTTGGTTATAAATTGATGTTTCCAGAGGGGGTTCTGTGTCCCTGCCCTGCTCCACCTGGTTCTACCCCCCCCACTTGCTGTAACAGTGGGGGGGAGGACTAGGGTTGGGTGGGTGCAGTCCCTCAGAACCATCTTGTTTAATCCCATGGAGATACCCGGGGAGCTGATATAATACAACATTTTATATATATTACAACATGCAGCTCCTTCTCCATGAGAAGTTTAACCAACGAAGCTACCTTATTAACTGCTACTAAATCACGAGTAATGTTAATGTCTACATAATACACCTATTCACCTTGGTGGAGTAGGAGGCATGACTGCCTTCCCCTTTCCCCTCCCCCCCCTTCTAACAGAGATGTACTACGTCTGGTCTACCTCTTGGATACACCCCAAAAATCTTGGCATCCCCTGGAGGCTGGTTGTTTTTTAACGACCAACCTCATGGAAGCCCATAGAAGTTTAGCAGTACCCGCCCAGTTGGCAGGCAACTGCTTTAAAAGATTTTCCAGTTACTGTTTAAATTTTGTTGCACACAGTATGAGAAAGTTACTCCTCACTTTCCCCATATTGGCAGTCACATTTCTTATGAATAGAATTGGAGCCTAGGGGTTTCTATAACTGGAGTTCAATTGAAACTATCTGCTCCATTTAATTTTAAGTTATATTTCTATGTTTAAAATGGCTAATATACCATTCCAGCTTTTTTCTTTGAATGTTAATGGACTAGGCAGTCCTGTTAAAAGAGCTAGAATGATCTCTTTGTTTAAAAAGACTCATGCAGGAATAATATATGTACAGGAGGCACATATGACTAATAATGAGCACAGAAAGCTGGCCAGAGGGGGGTTCACCCAAGTGTTTTCCTCCTCCTTTGTTAATGGAAGGAGGAGGGGGGGTCACCATATTGATATCCAGCCATACTCCCTTTCTGGTCACTCATGAATGGGCAGATTCAGTGGGTCACTTAGTGGTTGTACAGGGTTTGCCACGGGATAAAGCATTAACTCTGGCTAATGTGTATTTTCCCCCAGAGTCAACTATACAGATGCTTAGGTTCCTCCTGAATAAAATTATTCAATTGACCAAGGGCACCCTTATACTAACCATGATTTCAATATTGCCCCTAACCTAAATACCACTGGAGTGGTTAGAGGTAAGCAACCTGCCTTACATAAATTCTTTGAAACATTTTGTGCAGGAGGTGGGCTGAGTGGATGTATGGCATACCCTACACCCCAGGGACAGAAGATATACTTTTTACTTAGCAATGCATGGTTCCTACTCTAGAATAGATCATTGCTACACACAAAAGGAATGTTTAGATATCCTCAGGGAGGCATCCATGGGGAATATTGTACATTCCGACCATGCCCCAGTGGTCACAAGGTGGGAACTGGGCCTTGAAAGACAAAACGCAATCTTGAGATTCAACCCTATCCATCTTAAAAATGCCCTCTTTCAGGATTTTCTTGAAGAGAAAATAGATGAGATTCAGCAGGATAACTCAGACTTGGAAGTCTCTTCTGCAGTTAGGTGGGACACATTAAAAGTGGTACTTCGTGGCCACCTAATAAACACTTGTTAATTTTGGCAAAACAGCGTAGGGAGAGGCAATCCCACTTAGAGCAGTCCCTTAACTTTCTCCAAATGACACACCAGCAGGGGGATAATTCTGTCCTGGTTCAGCTCAAACAGACTAAGCAGGAATTAGACTCATTGGTCTTTGAAAAATACAGAAATAGCCCTAGACTTCCTTAGGCAAAGATATGGTGAAATTGGCCTGAGGCCTCTCACCTTTTGGCCTTTTGGCTGTGCAAGCAGAGACATCTCTCAACCATAGCTGTTGTCAGGGACCCTAACTCTGGTACCCCCTGTACAAGAGTGGGTCATATTACCCAGGCCTTTTGTGAATACTACAAAAAATTGTACACCCCAGAACACCCCTCAGAACATACAGATATCAGTGCATGCCTTTCCCCTCTGGGCCTTCCAAGGCTAACCAGGAACCAGCAGACCTCTTTGGTCTCTCCAATATTATATACTGAGCTGACAGCTGCAGTCTCCCAATCCCAAACCAGGAAGGCCCCCGGCCAGGACGGATATGGCACAGAACTTTACAAAAATTCAGGGCAAAGGGTCGCCCCATGCCCCCTACTGGTATATAATGAAGTGTAGCAGGGGCTGGCTGACCCCCCCACCCAGCTGGTCATGTGTGGAAGTATCCCTAATTCCCAAACCAGACAAAGACCCCCAGTTTTGTACATCATATCGCCCAGCCTCAGTTTTAAATGTGAATTATACATTTTTGAAGTCTATTTTGGCCAAACGTTTAAACACAGTTTTACCCTCTATAATTAATTTAGATCAGACTGCATTCGTCAGTGGTAGATCCACCACTGACAACACAAGAAAGCACTGTATCTGGTGCACGATATGGAGACTCATGTGGCCCCTCTGTCCATCTCAGCTTAGATGCTGAGAAGGCATTTGATAGGAAGGGCCATGAGACCCTGTTTGCAACGATGGCAAAGATGGGCTTCCCCTCTCCCTTTGTCTCCCTGATTAAAATGCTTTACTCTTCCCCCAAAGCCTGTGTTAATGTTTCCAGACATCATTCTTCCTATTTTCCTCTGTTCAGAGGAACTCGACAGGGGTGTCCCCTCGCTCCTGGCCTATTTGCTATCTTTATTGAATCGTTGGCACAGGCCATTAGAGGTTCCACTCTGATAGAAGGGGTACAGACTGATGGGGATGGAACATCATATAGCTCTATATGCAGATGATGTTTTGCTCTATTTATCCAGTCCCTCCCAGTTGATCCCAGCTGTCTTCAACATATTAGACCAATTTGGCAGATGCTCAGGATACAAAATTAATACCACCAAAACAGAAGCACTGAACTTTAATTTTACCCCCCATCACTGGCACAAACATATCCTTTCTGCTGAGACTTGAGCAAGTTGAAATACCTGGGCATCTATCTATCACATAGGGCAAGCGAAGCGGAAAGAAATAACTACATCCTTTTTTCACCCAACTTCAGTCTGACCTTGACAATAAAATATATCTCCATTGAACCTCCTCAAGAGTCGAGGTCATTAGGATGGTAGTTTTGCCTCGAGCTTTATATTTGTTCCAGAATGTCCAGCTTAAACATTTCAACTGTGGAACAAATCTATTAGCAGATTTTTATGGGCTGGAAAATGCCCCCAGAATGAATTTTGCATTCTGTCCCTCCCAAGAAAATCAGGAGGATTGACCCTCCCTAACCTTAAATACTATAAATGGGCATCCCATTTGTCATTTCTCCTGTGCTGAATTGTGAAGGTCAGTCCTGTCCTTTGGAGAGAAATCAAGGAAGGCCTTGTGCCTTTTCAGAATCTGATAAGGACTGCATTATACCGCTCTCCCTCCCTTCTCCATGAACAGACGTCCCAACCCATGGATTACACATCAGTTGAAAACCTGAAATGTAACACGTTGACATTTCTCTCTCACTCCATATCTACTGTTCTTAACTCCCATATCCCTCTTGAGAATTTTCTCCGGCTATTCTTGATCACACATTCGAATCTTGGGAGCACTTGCAACCTCTCACAACTCCTAACCACTGGAGTTCAAATCCTTCCAGGAGCTGTGTCAATCCCATGATTAGACTGCTATCGATATCTACAGCTGAGATATTTCTATTATTCCCTCCCACTGGAAGTACATTGCACTGAGAATACCCTCCACCATTGGTCACCTGTCTTCAGCAGAACATTACCCATGGGCTGGCTCTCCACATTGTTTCTGTCCTGTATAAGGCACTGGGGGAAACACAAGGGTTAAGTACTGAGGGGATATGCACAAAGTGGATTCAGGAATTTGGCTTTGATATTCCTCCACAACAGTGGGATAGGGGCTGCCTGTCAATACCTAAACTCACTTATTCCCACAGCTGGAGACTGTTCTCCTGGCAAGTACTGACCAGATACTTCGAACTCCAGCTATAACAGCCCACTTTGCCACACATTTAGTGACTGTTGGCATCAATGTGGTGAATCATACTCACAGATTTTGCTATGCCCAAAGATACAACCTTTAAGGACTCTCTACAATCTGAATTAAGGGAACTGTTCAGTCCCGATCACCCTTACTGCTGATTTATTTATACTACATATTCTCCCCGAGGACTTAGAGACACTCCAGACATGGTACTTGTTGGGAACAGCCTGAATGGCAGCCAAGAGCCCTGAATCACTGCTGGTTAACTTCCAGGGTTCCTACATTATTAGAATGGAGGGAAATAATGACCAGCATCTACAGGTCAGAAAAGATTTCCTACCCCTTGAATGATAAGTCAGACCTATGTACTATGAAATGGGCCAGATAGATTTTCCACATTAGTTTGAAAGATGTAACTTTTATTCCTTAATCCTCATTCAGAAAATTGCATGGGTTGTCAAACCTGTTGGGTGGACTGGGGATGTGGGTTTGGAATGTGTGGCCTGGGAGATAGAGGAAGGGTGACCTTGGAGTGAACAGTGTATTAGTACCTGTTTCTCTCTTTTAAAGTTATTCTAGTGTCTCATAAGTTACAACATGAACTATATAATTTACCACCTGTGCGATCAAAGTATTAAGGTATATATTACATGGACTGTCTTGCTGTATGGCTCAATTTTAATTTTTAATTCCTGTAAAAACATGAATATTTGACTGATAATAACCTGTACCCCCTCTGTTTTTGTGAAAATCTGAATAAAAATTTGTGATAACAAAAAAAAGCCTTACTGAAATCTCGTGGGTCATGTCCACTGCTCCACCTGATCTCATTCCTTAGTCAGCCAGTCAGAAGTCCATCAGATTTGTACGTGACCCCCCATGAATCCATGATGCCTCAGCTCTTGTAAACAACTGGATTCAAGATATTCACAGTCCTTTCTTTCAGCAGCGACTCTATTAATATTCCCACCACCAATGTCAGGCTGACCTGCCCTTTTACGTTCACTTGCGCATCGCAAGGAACATTTGTCTAGTACAACTTTTTGGAGGTGTGTGACACTCCTGTGCAATTCAGTACTCCCTGTAGCAGGCGCGATCCTACCCCGCCAATGGATGTGCAAGCTGTCTATGACAGCAGTTCAGTTGCCTTGGTCTTGGGTTCTAAGAAAACTGCCGCTGCAATCAGCGGTGGCAACATGTATGCATTTAGCATATTTACGTTACCCTTTCCCTCTGCTTGAAATCCCTCCCAGCATTTCAATAGCGAAGGACGAATGACCGACAGCTCCCCCTCAACAAGTTGATAAATGAAAGAAAGCGAACGTAAAAAGTATATGTAGGTTAAACATTCTTCTCCAGTCATTTTTTTACCAGTATAATAAGGAAGATGATTATCCTGCTTCTGACTGCTAAAATATGGCTGTGATATTTGTTAAGGACAGCTTCATACATTCGAAAATGTTACTATGAAAGTCAGCATTTAGTCCGTATCACATCGTGAGGCTTCAATCCAGCAGCAGTTCAAGTTTTGCCATTTCTGTCCCCTTTATAGAACCAGCCATGCAACTGCTGTTATTGTGACAGGCATTCTTTAACATCCGTTCATAATACAGAACAGGTCATCAGTTAGCCTCATTATACTCACTGTACTGGCGATATTTGTTTGGGAGCTCAGTCTGATCTCAGCTGCTCTTCCTTCACTATTTACAAAATCCTCTGCATCTTTTGGTTTAGTAAACATACTGGCAAGTAATTAAACCCTCCCGCTCCCTCCCAGTGCATGCTGCTCACACCGCTCCCTCCATTCCCGGCCACCACTAGAACATTTGAGATATAACAGCATGGCAAAAAAAAAGGGTTAAATAAGTATTCGTACCACAGCAAGAAACTTTGCTGCAAACATACTTCCTCTGATATACAGCACCATCTGATAAAAGTAAAGGAGGTCAAATATCTCCCTGTATTGAGGTCATTGCCCATTCTCTTCAAATGAGCAGGATCTCCAAGCAATAGTTTTAATTCCTAAAGAATGCAGCTTCTGCCCAAGTTAGTAGCTGGCTTGGATGAAAGCAGCTCTTAAAATTCTTTTGCAAAGCAAAAAGGCTGTGCCCATTCCTCCTCCACCATTTTAAAACAAATCTGTGACACTACTAATTCCTCAAGTAAATGGCTGCCTTAAATACATTGTCCCTACCTAACCACCCAGCTGTTCGGGAGCAAACTCAGGCTGCTGCATTGAAAGGCAGGCCAGGCTGGGGCAGTTACTGTGTGACAGCATGCTTCAGTTTGGAAGGAGCCAAGGAGCTATTCTGAAAGTGGTATGTGTGAGGCTTTATTTGTTTTTGCATGCATTGCCTTTAGCCTTTCACACCACCTTTTCAGAGGGCAATTCTATTTCTGCTGCCATACTTACAGTATAGTCCTGATATGCTCACTGTATACCTACTGTACACTCACTGTATATTTTTGAAGGACCTTACGCACTGTTGTTCTTATATACTTTTTCGTATCATCTGTATTTTGCCTTGGAGTGTAGTTCTGTAAACGTATGTCACATCTGTTTTAAAGAATTGCACTGTTTACCAGTTATGTGGTGTACCAACTTCACAGTTTTACTGTTGACATTAAAGTCTTAAACACTGCTTCAACAAATGCTCTTTCCTAAATTATGCCAGCTGCATATAATGTTAAATTATACTATTTGATGTGTTTTTAAACTTTACAAAGCCCTTCTACTAGACAACCTTGCTGGAGTCTATCTGCCCTAAATGATGCTGGATTTAGATTTTCGGTCAGCCGATTTTCGATCTTATTTTTTTTTGTATTTCGGTTTTTCTACATTTTTTTTTCGGGATTTCGTCATGCGGGATTATTTGGGGTGGGATTTAGGACGCATCCCACATAAAGCAACAAAACAAGAAACAAAAGGTCACTGCCACCATCAGTCAATTTATAGCCCGATGACCTATTCAGATGAATACATTTTTATTCCAAAACCGTTAGCTGGAAAGCAACTAAAAATAACTATCCCAAATGCTTCTATCACCTGAAAATGGATGTGGTCCTCACAGATTTAGAATGGTAATTGGATGCTTGAGATGAAGAATCGCAAATGCTAACATTTCTAAATGTTGACGCACCCAGTAGTTTTAAAGTTGCATAATTCTGGAGTTAAACACATTTACCAGCCTCCTTTTCAATATCGTATCACTGTTTTTGCTGAATTATACAAGGTAGAATTGCTTCTACCACAGCGCTAGTAAAGCCTGTGGGTGCAAATGAGTTGTGGCTTGCTGTAATAAACAATGCCGTTTTCCTGATACCAGGAAGACACAACTATCAATGGATTTGTGAATATAATGTACCTGTATGTATTCTTGTTATGTTTTTTAAGGGGACTTTGTTTTTTTTTCCCTGTTTTAATCCTGCAGGACATCATCTGCCACCTAAGGACATTACATTAGCATGTACAATAAAGCTAAAGAGATACAATAAATGTTAAGTGGTGGCCAAGTGTTGATATTCAGTGTGTGGCATCACTAGCCACTCTGCCTCCTCAGGTGGGATAATGTAATAATGCCATCTTGCAGAAGTGGACAGACCCTTTTTTCATTTTTCCCTGACAGGCAGTCTGTGGGTTTCACATTACTTTCATTGACAAAATCAAGGTTGATGCCCCTTGGGGCTGTCTTCTGTCTGAATGAGGACTACCTGTATATAATAATGTGCCTGCCCCCCCACCAACATAATTCCCTTTTTGGAACACTGGTGCAGGACAGAATCAGAACTCAGGGCAGGATTCTCTTGCTCAGGAAAAATAATTATTTTACCAGCCACACACAATACTTTGGAAAGAATTAGGAATACATGAGATCTGCAGTGCAGGAAACTTTAGATTTCTTAAAATAAATTAGTTCTATAGTAGCTGAAAAGGAAGGATCTGCTGTAAATTCAAAACAATCTAATGTTGGAATGAAAATAAATATGATTTTAAATTTATTGTTTTCAGAGGTTGAACTGGGATGGTTTCCTAAAGAGCTAGTGGAGCCAAACGGGCAGACAGGAAAATAATAAAATTTTAAGTAGTAGTCAGTTGAAACATTTTATTTCTGAGTATTTTCTTTGTACTATTGCACATCAGAAAGTATTCTATGTGATAATATTGTGCTGGATGTGTGGAACAGCTCTTAGCCTGGAAGCCGACATATCTACTGTAAGTCTACTGCCCCATACCACATCATCAGCATTGTGATCTCACTGACAGTAACGTCACAGGTGAATAATTTGGCAGTCGCTGACTTGCTGTTCCTGAGTAGCAGTGATGTCACAGTTAGTGAGGTCACACTGCTGATGATGTAGTGTGGGCCACAAGACCAAGAGATGTCATCTGTCAGGCTAACTGTTGTTCCACACATCACAGCTAGTATGTTGTTTTTTTTAAGAAGGTCCATGAGCATGAAGTGCACATTTTCAAGGATGACCCAAAGCTGAAGACTGCCATATATAAACATTATGTATTTATAAGAACACACTTATGAACATAGGACTAAGTCAGCAGAAAAGGCCTTGGGTTCCTCATCATCACAGAAACATAGAATCTGATGGCAGATAAGGACTGCTTGGCACACCTAATCTGCGTGAGTTTGCAAACCCCTCAGCACCTACTGAGGAGAACTTCCCTCCTCCTCCCATTATCTACTCCTTGGCGGATAGCAGGGATGGGGAGACATAATCAACATTTTGAATACCTTAGGGGCATCAACAAACTGAGCTCTGAGGGTCTCTTCAGTCTTAATGGGAACTGGACCACTAGGGGCATTGCCTCAAGCTGGTGGGGGAAGATTCAGGAGTGAGATAAGGAGACACATTTACACTGAGAGGTGGAGGTGAAATGGAATGAGTTGCTGGAGGAAGTTGTCTCTAAGAACTGTGGACAGCTTCAAGAGAGGATGGGACAGAGTAAAGGGAAAGTTGCATAGGCAGGGTCCCTAGGAGAACATCAATGGTGGGAGGAGTAGATAATGGGAGTGGAAGTTCCTCAGTAGGTGCTGGGGGTTTGAAACTCACGCAGATTAGGTGTGCCAAGCAGTCCTTATCTGCCATCAGATTCTATGTTTCTATGACATGATGGACCCAGAGCCTTTTCTGCTGACTCAGTCTATGTTCATATGTGTGTTCTTATAAATCCATAATGTTATATATGTCGTCTTCAGCTTTGAGTCATCCTGAAAATGTGCAAGTCATGCTCATGGACCTTCTAAAAAAAAAAGATGGCAACCAGAGTTTTTGCCAATGTATGATGACTTGTGCATGCTCACTGGGCTCCAGTGGCTATCTTAGACATGACAGACTGTGCCGCCATGCCCCTGGAGTTCAGTGTGCATGTGCAAGTGATTACGCATGTGTAGACAACTCTGGCATACATCGTGGACATGGCAGACAGTGCCATGTTCCACCGATACAAAATAGTGCAGTGGACATGCAGTGATTTCTGTTCACCTCCACAATTTACAAGTCTATTCAGTGTCCAGTAAGCTACCTTTTCTTTACTATGATCACAAGACGTCTGCAGGGCTACACCCACTGCATGTGTAAAAATGAGAAAAAGTAAATATACATATAAAAAAGTGTATATACAGTATGCTAAAATGTGCAATCAGAAAAGTTAACTCTAATACTGGAACTATGTTCATGAAACTCAGCTGACTGCAGCAAGGCTAACCAATAGAAACTCCTACTGGGGGATTGGGCATCTTAGAGGTCAATCCTGGGTTGAAAAGGACTTGGAAGGTAGGTATATGAGGATGGGATGGGCAAAGGAGGAAGTAAGCAAGATGGATGAAAGAAGAGGAACACTCAAGAAGAAGAAGAGGGCATGAATTGGTATTAAGTAGGTGCATATATAAGTGAAATATTCATGGACAAGGACTTTCAGAGCTGTGGGCAGAGAAGGAGTGGACAGGGAAGGAGGGTGACCCATAGCCAATGCAGCCTATAACGGAGGGCAGCCTGACCAGCAGAGAAATACCAATTTACACATACTGCAAATATGAAAAGCATCATGGGAAATACTAGAACTTGATCTGTGTTTTGTATTTTGTACCCCTATTTCCTTCCATTGGGCCATACCTGGAAACAAGCTTCATGTCAGTAGGCCTTTCCTGGTCATCAATTTTCACATAAATAACTAAATAAATAAATAAAATATGCAAATCACCATAAAAGAACTAAGGCTAGCTTAGCATCAAGCTTTTTCTAATGCATTCAACTCATCTTCCCCTAGGATGCACCAGGAATCAGGATATGAGTTGACACAGCTTTCATTATTTTATTGTGATTTGCATATGCTTCCCATGATGCTGTACATTTGTGGGGTATGTGTAATTTTTTATGCCTTTGAAACTTGGCTTTATTGTAAATGCCTTTTCAGGCCATCTTTGCTTCAGTACATTTGCACTGAATTTCCTGTCTTTTAAATGGCTCAGCAAAGGTCATGGGATGAGTAAAGTTAAGGAGTGTGTGTCGGAGCTCATAATTCCTCATGGAGTAGTAGAAATGGGAAGGACTGTTGATGAGGTCATGAGATAGCAGTCAATGCAGCTGGGTCTTTACTTAAGGAGACACTGAGAGAGATACTGGTCCTCACAGGAGGGAGGGGAGTGAGAGGAGTGAAGGGAACAGTGGTGGCCACATAGGAAAGGGCAGTTCTGAGTGAAGTGGCAGAGTGAATGAGGGCATCCAGTCTGGAGAGATGGATCTGGATATGACACTATGCACCCCATCCCTTTAGTCAAACACTGGGAGGATCATTTCCACAACAATCTCACAGCATACTAGAAGGAAGAGACATGATTTGTTTTGTTAGAGTGACTCACATTTTGGGAAGAGCTTTTTGTACACGCCATCAGCATGGCAGGGGAAGTCAGATGCCTGTCCACTCAGTTTTTTCAGGTATTTAAAGGTGGGAACTTCCTTCAGTGGAAACCATACAAGGATTTAAAAACACAGATAGTGGCAGTGATCAAACTGTGATCCATTTCCTTCAGGATGGTGTCAGTGAACCAGAGCATGGCAGTGACTGTCATCAGGACACTATGTTAGCGGTAGCAAAACCTGCATCAGACAATGGCTGTGGCTAGTTTCCAGAGCATGGTGATAGCAAACTGCATCTTCCAAAAGTAGTTGTAGTCATAGTAAAAAACCTTACAGTATATGGTTATGGTTTATTGTGGATGGAAAAGGATGGTTTTCCAAATCCTGTTATGAGACAGTTCAAAGGTCAAAAAAGTTGTTGTACTATCGTTCTGACGTCACAACAATAGTACAACAACTTCTTAACCTTCAACTGTTTACCGATTAGCTGAAACATTGGGCTTCACAAAAAATACTATACAACATGGCGGTGCTGGTGAGCGACCAGTTGGGCACCAGCTTCTCAGATAGTTTGGACATGGACTGCCATAGTCAACACCGTGTTTCCAAACTATCAGTTTGTCAGTCTTTTTTAAAATAAATCAGTGGTCCTGGGGAACAAAGCTAAGCTGGACGACAGCAAGAAATGCTTCCTTCAGGGTCAACAGCAGAGCGGGACTGCAGCAAGGACCGGGAGGAGATGGCAGTGTCAGGAAAATGTACAGAAATTGTGACAAATCCTTGTGAAATTAAACTGGCACAGTTTGGGGGGAACCATATACTGTATAAAATAACAGATTGGGAACTGTGCACATCAAGGCCGTATTTCCATATGGGGGCTGATGACATCATAGGGACCTCTCGAGCTTCCCTCTCAAGGTCTATGATGTCATCAACCCCTCGATGCAAACACAGCCTTGTTGTGCACAGTTCCCTATCCATTATTCTATATGTTGTCATTTAGAACTGCCCTAGATTGTCTATGAGAAAGGCCTTCTGGCTTAACATACAAACATGCACAGCATCCTGTATTGTTTGTATCATGCTGAAGAATGTTTAGAAGAATGTTTCTCCATACCTACCAGTGATGAAAGTGAGCAGGAATGCAGGAACTCAGTTCCTGTGCCTTTTTGCAGCAGGAGCTGAGTTCCTGTACGTCTTCCACTGACACTAAAACTGAAGTTCTTAAACCAGTAACATCAGTGACAGTTTCTGGATCTGTGATCTGCTATCAGGGTTTCCATAACACCATCTGACTTGTACAACAAAGCTATTTTCCTAGAAATACTTTAATATCTCTAACTGAATCTACTAGCATCAAATTAGATAGTTGTGCCTTGACACAGCTATCCTTTAGATGAAGATCTTCATTCTGTATATTTCATAATTGCCAGTGCCTGAGTTTCTATTCTTCTTGTCTGTCACGTGCATCACTGATACCTACAGTTGATTGTATGTGATCCTCCTCCTCACTATGTTACATAGCTCATATCTCATGTGCTGCGTCACATGTCTACTCACGTGTTTCCACTTGTATCCTCCCAGGTCATGCCTGAAAATAGGCATTCTGATGTGCACTCACCCAGTTACAAAAGCAAATAACTAAATAAATAAACACATACTGGGACCATTCAACATTAGTTCAATTTTGAAGCCTTCATTTAAAAAAAAAGTTACTTTGGGGAGACAGTTTCCTTTGAGCCACAAACTGTGGTTCTAAAATAAATGTCTCTCTACAGACTGTGACTGGAGAGTGGATTATCTGCTCAATTAGCTATCCACTCAGAAAAGTTGCATCTGGAGCTAGATCCACAGTGTTTTCAAAATTTCAGACCAGCTAGTTACTATGGCATTTAGATCATATAGCACCTGTATGATCCCGTATCTGCTCCATACCTATTTGATTAAATCTTAACTTAACTACTTATTGAGTAGAATTAGTTAACTGCTTAAACTACCCACTCTATTTCATGGTGGCTAGATTATCACAGATATGCAGAATAATCTGGATATGCTGTCCATTAAAACTAGGATATTGCCCAGACATTAGTCAGGGTACCAGTGTTCTACTGGATATTATCCCAGCATAGAAACATAGCCTGTGTAACCACTATACTTTTAAAATGTTTGAAGTGGTTTAAAATGTTTTAAAAAGCAAAACACTGTTTGTGTCACCACCTAACATGGTTTGAAACTGTGTTTAAAAACCATGCTGAAACCCTACAAGGGACCTATGCTTAAAACTGGTTTTAAACATGGTTTCAAACACAAAGTGTTTTACTCTGTGGTGTGTGGGAAGGTCATGTCAGACGAATCTAATAGATTTCTTTGACTGGGTGACCAAAGTAGTAGATCAGGGAGGGCTGTGGACATGGCCTACCTAGACTTTAGCAAGGCATTTGACACAGTCCACACAAAGATTAATATACAATGTAGCCAGCCTGGGAGTGGGTCCCAAGATGGTAGCCTGGTAAAGAATTGGCTGGAGTACAGGACACAGAAGGCGGTGTCCACTCTGAAGAAAGGGGGGTTACTAGTGGTGTACTGCAGGATTCAGTACAAGGACCGGTCCTCTTCAATGTCTCTATAAGCGACATTGCAGAGGGACCAGAAGGAAAAATATGTCTCTTTGCAGATGACACAAAGATCTGCAACAGAGTTGATACACATGGTGGGGTAGGAAGGATGAGAAGGGATTTGGCAAGGTTGGAGAAATGGTCAAATGTATGGCAGCTTAGATTCAATGCTAAGAAGTGCAAAGTAATGCACCTGGGAAACAAAAACCCAGGGAAACAGCACACAATGTGGGGTGAGATACTAACAAGAACAAAAACAGAAAGGGGCCTGGGGCAGTCATATCAGATGACCCAAAGGCGGGCAAGCAATGTGAGAGGGCAGTAAGGAGGGCTGGAGGGATACTGGAATGTAGAGGAAGAGGCATCACCAGTAGAAAACAAGAAGTTGTTATCCCTCTGTACAGACAGCTGGTGAGGCCCCATCTGGAGTACTGCTTGTAGTTCTGGACATCTAATCTCGGCATAGACATAAACAGGATGGAGGCCGCCCAGAGGAAGGCAACTAAAATGGTGCAGGATCTGCACCAGAATACATATGAAGAGAGACTTAAGGAGCTTAATATGTAACCCCTCAAGGAAAGGAGGGATGGGGGGGCATGACAGAAACTTTCAAATACCTCAAGGGAATCAACAAAGTCCAAGATGGTAGCATCATTCAGAAAAAGAGATGTGTAAGAACAAAGGAGCACAATTTGAAGATAGAAGGGGGACCGCTCAGAGGTAATGTGAGGAAGTATTTTTTCACAGAGAGGGTAGTGGATGCATGGAACGGTCTTCCTGAGGAGGTTGTTGAGTCAAAAACAGTGGGGGAATTCAAGAATGCATGGGACAGACATAAGGCAAATCTAGGAGTTGGGGGTAGGAGGAAGTAGGCTGTTGGTTAACTAGGATCTGCAGCTTATCCATTAGGTAGGGAAACTGGTAGACTGGGTGGGCCAAGCAGTCCTTATCTGCTGTCAAATTCTATGTTTCTATTGTACTTTCTTCTCACTACATCCCAACTTAATTCTAAACTCCTTCAATAACTCCGTTTCAAACCTTCACTCCCTTCCACCGATTGCATCTCTCTCTCTACCTACAGCACTACCAGTGCCAAAACCAGCAAGCAAACATTCGGCATTGACAAATGCTTGGTATTTAGGTGTGTGTTCACAGGTTGCCCTTTAAGTCCAACCTCTGTTTGAATTTCTACAGCTGCACTATACTGTCACTTACACACCTGCTACACTGGAATTTGTTATATTATATTTGTGACCAACTTCAGATGCATTTATCTGTACATGACATATCTGTCATGCTGCATTGACAATTCATGCCATTTTCTTTTAGGGTTGTTGTATCACAGATGCTGAATGGTCAGTCACACTGAATCGCATAGAACTTTGCACTTTAATTATGCAGTTTATCATTAATGTATACATTTGAAATCAAAATAAATTGAAAACATTTTGCACATAAAGGAACCAGTACCTGGGATCACTGCTCATTCTTCAAAATCTTCCTGAACATGAATCAGTTCAGCCTCAGCAATAACTGTTAGATCCCCTAACACCCCTAAACCATGAATGAAACACCTCTGCCTTCCACAGACTCTGCTTAATGCTCCCACACTCTCCCTCCCCAAAAGCCCCAAACCCCAGTTCATATCTTCTTTATCTGTTAAAAAGTTCCTTCTATACTTTTTATTGCAGATCACACAGCAGATTTTTTTTTCACTGTACAGGATTGTAAATGTTAGCCCCTTATGTTATATGCAGTACAGTGTGTTACTTTTCTGATTGTTTGTGAGTGCAAGTGGTCATGATCGCTCCCCACATAAAGGAATATGGTCTCGAGGACAACAGAAAAATGACACCAAACAGTTGCAGATGTGCATTAAAAGTGCTTTATAGTTTGTTTGTTTATTCAGTCCCTTTCTCCCTTTGCTTGAAACAGGATCTCCATAGCAACAGAAGTAATTGTCACCTTACTCTATGCAAAACTGCTTATCTGCCTATTTTTCCTATCTTATTAAAGTTTTACTACTTGTTATTTATCTTCTGCTTCATTTTAAAAGCAGTCTCCTAACAACAGTAATCAATGGCACCAAACTGCTGTGAATGCAGTTTTTTTGAAGTAAACATTACTGGTGGCTCACATGTATAAATGTATTGACTTTTTTGAAAACAGTCTTTTGAAACTTTTTCCTGTCACACTCTCATCCTTATTTTTCCTGAGGTTTAGTTGCAAAAGTAAAAAAAAATTCCATCAGTTGTACTCATAACAGTTTCCCCTTCTTTTAGACCTAGTGTGTTATTGCAACAGCGAAAAGATATGTCCCATAGATCGTCTGGTTCTTAAAAATCGTTAAATTGTACAATACATTTTGGTTACAGCATGTTGATTTATAAAACATTTCAGTCTCGGCCAGCCAGTTTTAAAGGACTGTTGGTCTTGTGATGTTTGTCCAGGACAGAATGCCAAATGCGTCTGATCACATATTGTGTGGTAATGAAAACTGTGTGCACTTCAGATGCCCTGACCTTGGTGACTGCCTGTGATTTATCGCACTACTTTATTCCATGTTGATCTCCTGACCCGAGATATTTATGTATAGTATGGCTGTCCTTTGCTCTGGATATATTTGAAACTGGATCATGACTGAAAAATAAGTGTTTAATAGCCTGAATAACATGGAGATCACAATAAACATGAAACGATTATTTCTCACTGATGAGCACTTTCAAATATGTCCAGAATCGATGGATATCCATGCTATGCATACATATTGTGGGTCAGTGCAGCAGAATTAAATGAAGTATTGAAAAATCATGGGAGGTCACCAAGGTCACAGTGGCTGATATGCTCACAGTTTTCATTACCTCTCACTGTGTGATAAAAGAACATTAGGAATTCAATATTTGCCAACAATTACAAGACCAACTGTCCTTAAAAATGGCTGGTCAAAATTAAAACATTTGTTTTGTGCCCATAATTATTCCTTCATACCTCACATTACCTGTTCCATGTCTCTACCCCAGCACTCTCCCTTTAACAAGTGGGAAACAGATGCTTGAATGAACAGCTGACTAGAATAGTAAGTTATTCAGACTGTCAGATTTTATATGTGCTGCTTTGGGTGAATATCCCATTTGACTGTGAGGAAGTATCCCCTCCCCTTCCACACACACATTCTGACCCTTTAGCAAGCAGGAAGCAGACACCTCAACAAATAGCTGACAATAACAGTAAAGTAGACAGATCCTCAGATCCTGTATGTGTTGCTGGTTAGGTGACTCCCATTTGACTCTGGAGAACTGTGTTTATATATTCTTATTTTTTAAAATATTCTGATTACTGATTTTATTTTTATTTGATAGGCCCTGCCATTATTTTCATTAAACTTTCTATTTATAGCATTTCATACTTATGCATAAATTACATCAGAGCTGAACAAGTATATCAGACATTGTAAAATCATTTTAACATTAAGAAGTATGAAGATTACAAGTTCTTATGGTACAGCATCGAGAGGCATAACCAAGCTCATTGAGTAACAAATTAATAAAAATAGAGCTATAATGTCCAAAGAGTTTGTATGTGAAGCAGCCATAGGCACCATGCAGACTTTACATCATTTTACACTGTTACTTACACACACACACGCACACACACACACACACACACACACACACACACACACTTACTAAATGGAGCACAAAGCAATGGTTGCTTTATTGAAAAGTTGCTGAGATAGGAGGGTTCAGTTGCACTGCTGACCTGCCCGGCAGCTGCTGCTGAGAAGTAAATAATATATACCCCACTAGTATACTAAAGTGCAGACATGTTCATTGCGGTGTATCATGGTAGACTCAGTCAAGAGGATAGACAGATATGGGAGCAGTACGAATGATCGACTACTACAAGGTCGACACTCAATTGATCGATGCCAAAATACCGACGCACTCACAAGATCGACAAAATAAATAGCAAAAGAACAATGACCGACAGCTTCCCCGGGAACAAGTTGATAAATGAAAGAAACAAAAAAAAGCTCTGCTCTCTCATACTCAGGACTGGGCAAAGTGCTTGGTACAGCTCGGTGCTGACACTACAGGGCCAGTACTGTTCACTGCTGCTGGCTATCGGTAGCTCCTGTCCCTCTGTCCATCTCTGCTTTTGTTCCCCAAAACTTCCAACTCAGGTCGTAAATGGGAGCAGCAAGAGGCTGCAGCTGTGCCGATAATGACAGTCCTCCCCCACTGTGCACAAACAAATGTTTTGAACCACCAGCCCAGTGAGCGCTGAGCAACGATGAACCAGCACAGGCAAGCAGGGATATATACTGCCACAAGAATCACTGCAGAGGCAAGTCACTGAAAAACTGTAGCTCCACTACAATATGGGAACTTTGAGCCCTTTGACGGAGGGGGAGGCTCCCATTCCAGTGACAGCCGAGCCTGGTACTCCAAAGCACTGACTGTGTGTGTGACAGTTGGATCTGCTGGCCCCTGCTGCCGCTGCTCTCAGCCCCTCCCAGTGACCAGTGGTGGGCATGGCGGGGGGAGACATCAATGCACACATAGCGATCACCATTTCTAGCCTGGCAAGGGAACTGGGGCTGGAATCTCCCACTTCCCGTGATACCTACCCGATGCACCCATACTACTGCTAGCAAGGTTTACACATCCATTACATCACAGCTGGGGTCTGAGGAAAAAACAAGTTGCATTTTAACAGCACCTTTTAAATGGATTAGAATGTGAGATACTGACACAAAAACGTGGGATGTCATTGGTCCTCAGAAAGTGATGGACTGGCCCTCAAAATGTGGGACAATGGCCCTCACAATGTTGGACACAGACACTCATTAAATGTGGGATAGTGGCATACAGCATGTGGGACACTGACACCAAAATGTGGGAAACTGACACTCAGAAGGTATAACACTGACACTTGCAACACTAGCCCTCCCAATGTGCAACACCAAAAGAAAGGAGATCTGGCTCAGTACACTGGAATCTAGTACCATTGCTTAGCAGGTTTACTTTTGCTTTAGCAAAAGACTTATGAATTCCTGCTTTAAGAGTTTCCAGCATCTTCTTTGCATGGCCAGTACCTTTTTATGTTTGCTTGCACGCATGTGCAAGAAACATAGTGCCATCATCGGAGATTTCGGAGGTGTGTCACCTCCTCCTCCAATTCAGGCAGCGAGCTGGCAGGTGCGGCCCCTGTAGGCCAATGCATTTTGGAGCTGTCTATGACACGCTCCAAAATGCAGTGGCATACAGTTGAAAGGGGGAGCTACGCTTGAGTGAGCAGCAATAAGAAGCTGCTCACGCGCAGCTCCCCCCCAGCCGCAGGCGTGCGCGCCCCGACGCAGCGTATAGCCGACGGGTGCCCAGTCCCTTGCAGCTGCACTCGTACTCCTCCCCTTCCCAGTATTTGGTGCCATGCTGGGAGCCCACCCCAGCATGGCAATCAATGATTTTGCCGATGGGGTGCCCAATCCCCATCGGCTGAACGCCTCCAAGGTCTTCTTTGTGCCATGGGAGCCCATCCCAGCGTGGAAAACGTACCAATAGTTTTTTTTTGCTGATGGGGGTGCCCAATCCCCCGTTGGCTGAATGCCCCCCCCAAAGTTGTTGTGCCATGCTGGGAGCCCACCCCAGTGTGGCAAGCGGTCCTGCGACGTCTTTTTTTTTCTTTCTGTAAAACAAAAACTGTCCCACGGCGCATCTCCCGAGCCCCCCTCCCACATCCCACACCCACCCACTGTGCACCCAGGTTCCCCACACCCCCCTCACCCTATACTTACCTCCAGACTCCGGTGCGACGATCTTTGGTGGACCGGGAACACGTCTGCACTCTTCAAAGCTGCCCGCGAACTGAGGAAATGCCGGTAAGCTGTACAATGGGCTAGATAGGAGGGGTTCAACTTTATTGCATATCTCAGGCATTTTTGGGAATTTTTGCACCAAATTTTCAACATGGGGTTTTTGGGACCCCTTCTCATGAATGATGTCACTGTCATGGTGTTAGTCAGTCAAGGGTGATTTCGCTGCAGTAACTGTGCAGTGACTGCAAAATCACCTTCGGACTGAATACCACCATGACAGTGACATCATTCATGAGAAGGGGGCCCAAAACCCTCATGTTGAAAATTTGGTGCCAAAATTCCAAAAAATGACTGTTTGACGAGCGTGCGTTGCACAGTTCCTATGCAGGCTCGTAAGTTCGCGAAATTTCAATATTTTCACTCCAGATTTTCAACATTGCCATTTCACGACATCATCTTATGAGTAGTACAGCTGTCATTTTTCACATCTCACCCAAAATGTGTTTCTGCCCTTGTAGCGCAGAATGGCGCAGTCGGTGTGCGAAATCAATGTACAGGACAAATTAAGAAAATCACAGTGACACTGTTCATGAACAGAGGTCTTGAAATGGCTATGTTGAAAATTTGGTGAAAAAAATCCTAAAAATGACTGTTTTACGAGCGTGCATTGCACAGTTCCTACGCACGCTCATAGGTTTGCAATTTTCAATATTTCCACTCCAGATTTTCAACATTGCCATTTTTCCACACCTTCTTATGAGTAGTATAGCTGTCATTTTCACATCTCACCCAAAATGTGTTTCTGCTCATGTAGCGCATAATGGCGCAGCTGCGTTTAACTCAGTGTATGGGACACATTAAGGAAATCACAGTGTCACTGTTCATGAGCAGAGATCTTAAAATGGCAATGTTGAAAATTTGGTGACAGAATTCCTAAAATGACTGTTTTATCGAGGTGCATTGCACAGTTCCCACGCACTCAGAGGGTTTGCAATTTTCAATATTTCCACTCCAGATTTCCAACATTGCCATTTTCCACACCTCCTTATGAGCAGTACAGCTGTCAATTTTCACATCCTGCCCAAAACGTGTTTCCCACATGTAGCACACAACAAGTGGCACAGTCGTGGTGTGCAAGCTCAATGTATGGGACACATTAACAAAACCACAGTGACACTGTTCATGAGCAGAGGTCTTAAAATGGCTATGTTGAAAACTTGGTGGAAAAATGCCTAGAAATGACTTTTACGGCTGTGCATTGTACAGTTCCTATGCATGCTCATAAGTTTGCAAATTTAATATTTTCACTCTAGATTTTCAACATGTCCATTTTATTAAACTTCCTTATGAACAGTACAGCTGCAATTTTTCATATGTCACCCAAATGTGTTATCGGCATGTAGCGCATTAAATGGTGCTGTTGGTGTGTGAAAGCAATGTTTAGGACAGATTAAGAAAATCACAGTTACACTGTTCTTGAGCAGAGGTCTTAAAATGGCTATGTTGAAAATTTGGTGACAAAAGTCCATAAAATGACTGTTACGAGTGAGCATTGTGCAGTTTCCATGCATCCTCGTTAGTTCATGACTTTGTAAAATTTTCAGTCCAGATTTTTGCTAGTGGCATTTTTCAACACTTCCTTATGAACAGTACAGCTGCCATTTTTCACAACATGGCTGAAGTGTGTTTTCACACTTTCAGTGCAGAGATGCGTGGTTGTTGTCGGAAATCATTGTTTGGCACAGATAAAGAAAATCACAGTGACACTGCTCATGATCTGAGGCACCAAAATGCCTGAGTTGACAATCTGCTATAAAATATCCCCAACCTACTTGTATAACGGGTGTGCATTGCACAGTTTCTATGTATGCTTGTGACTTCACCATTTTTTTAAATATTTTTACTACACATTTGCAACTTAGCCATTTTTACACCTCCCCATGACAGAGTACAGCTGTCATTTTTTACAGCCTGTTCAGAATATTTTTGCACCTGTGGTGCTAAATCCCGTAGTCACTCTGTATAAGCAGCTTTTGGCTACCAAGCTGATATTCCCCCTGTTCATGAGGTGGGGTCACAAAACAAACATGTTGAAAATTTGGAGTTAAAATACCAACAAATGCCTGAGGTATTAGGCTTTTCAACTAAATCGCCCAACCCTATAGAGAATGACAGGAATCAGGGTGTGACTTGGGATTCTTGCCTGTGATGCTCATACCATTCCACACCCTGCAGTCACTGAGAGGCATCAAGGTATGCCTTGGACTCTTCGGCCCCAAACTTCACCCCTTCTCTATATTGCACCCATCTCACCGTATTTCCTAATGAAATGGGTGCGATAAGGGCCAAAACCCTAGGAACACGTGATGACTTGTTAGCTCTCTGCAGAGTGGGGTGTGGTGAAATGGCTTGGCCGTTGTGCCTGATGACCCAAATGCACACCCCTATGCCTGTCACTCTCTGCAGGGTGGTGGTGGGGTTGGCTTCAGTTCAATACTTCACTGCCATTCCTATTACACAGCTCTGTAACTTCTACACTACCACTGCCAATGTCAGTAAGCAAACATTCGGCATTGACAAATGCTTGTTTATGTGGGACACAGTAATACTTGGAGGTAGAATGAGGGTGATCCCTCATAAAGGGGGGCAACTGAAAAAGTATATATTACAGGAGAAAGTGATACAGCTTCAGTTTAAAGTTTCAGCATTCTTGACTTACACCACATCATCTGGCACCTTCTTCCATACTTTCACCACTCTCCATGAGTAAATAAAAACAAATGCTTCCTTGTTAACTAATCCCCCCCCTTCCCACCACCCCTGTATGCCCTCTTGTCCTTCAGTCCCAAATACACTCTATAGCCCTGATCAAATCAACTGTTCCTTTTTTTCACTTATATTTTTAATACTCCTCTCTGGTGTAGCCAATCTCCTCCACGTCTTGCCCACTTTCCCCCCAACACCTAATGCACTTACCCCTCTGCCTTTCAACTCTGAGCTTTCCTGTGGCACAGTACGGCCAAGCCTGAAAAGCACCTGTAGAAGAGGGGGTTTGGAGGGGTGGGAGGGAGAGAGGGAGGGAGAGGTGGGGAGGGGGAGATATATATCTATGTATATTCAGGAATGTCCAAGACTTCGCCTTAGCATGTTTCTGTCCCTCCTACAATTTGTTTCTGTGACTGAACAGTGGGTAACAGAGTTACAGACTCTCTCTTCTGCAGACAAAGTATTTTACACCAATACTGTTATGCTGCCTGTTTCCAGCAATAGAACCACTTGTGAAACTGTCTCCCCATTTTACTTCTTTTGTCACTGATTTTTTAAGCCATGTCCATGCCAAATACCACTGCAAATACCTGCAAGCGAACATTCGGCATTGACAAATGCTTGTTGATATCTTAGTTGCAACTATGCCAATCTTGGACAGAGTATTGCTTGCCAGATACGCAGATGACTGCAAGATAGGGGCCTTGTAACCATCATAATGGACAAGGGTAATACACAAAAACAGTTAGATTTATTGATGGAATGGGGGCATACTGTGCATATGCAATTTAACTTAGATAAGTGCAAGGTAATGCACATTGGGAAGAACAACCCATGTTACAGTTATCACTTATGATATTCCTTACTGCAGTCTGTATCTGAAGAGAAAGATCTCGGCACTACAATAACTAACGATCTTAACTTTGACAAAAACAGTACTTTAAAGGTAAAGAAGTGTAAAAAAATGATTGGTTCTATTTTGGCAAATATAAAGAGTAGCAAGCAAGAGGTACTAATGCCGTTATAGTCTAGCCTGGTGCGACCACATCTGGAGTATTGCTCCCAGTTTAATAAGTCCCATTCTATCAGAAGTTGTAAACTGGTTGAAGGTGTCCAGAGAAAATACACTAAAAAATAAGAAACCAAGAGAATCTGGACTACAGTACAAGATTAAAAAATCTATAGCTATACTCTGTAGGTTATAGACAAGTCCGTGGGGACCTATGTTTTACATATAAAGCATTAAAAGAGTTATTTAGGTGTAACTGTAGGTCTGACTTTGAATAACACTACAGCCAATACAGGAAACAATGGACTTAAAATCACAGGGGAGTTCATAAAATCTTCTAAGAGAAGTAAAATTCTTTTACTCAGATGATCATGGAATATGGAATAGTTTGTTTGCACATATAGTATCCTGTCCAGCAATGGACACTTTTAAAACTAGACTGGATCTTCAAGCATGGGGATCTAATAAATATATATACCACCCATAAAGAGGTGACAAGTTCTTAAAGGGCTTCTAGCTTATTGCATTTGTACATATTCTATGATTCACTGGATGGCATCTAAAAGGCTGACAATCAATTCCCAGCAGAATTGGGAGGGGGGGTTGTTTAATCAGGAGAATAACACTTAGCCAAACCTTGTTTCTAGATGCAAACTGGGAGCACAAGGAAGTTAAGTGACTTGCTCAGGGTCACACAGTATGCAAGTGGCAGAGGTGGGATTCAAACACAGGTCTTCAGGTTTGTAGCTCAGAGTCTTAAACCACTGCATCTTATTGCCTCCTAATAAGACACTTTAGTACACAATACTGCAACTGTATACTGTACACAGGGTCAATAAACTGAGACCCATTAATATAGACATGTTCCTCTCCTGCACTGAAGTTGTCTCTCCCACAACAGCCAGTGACCGGACTGTCTCCAAATGATTATTAAAATCACTAACTAACTAATTGTCAATCCCATGAACTGACCATAGATTTAAAAACAAAACAATGTGCCTTTTTCCTCTGCAGCTCCTCCCTCAACAGAACCACAGACTGGAGTTATCCTCACTCATTAATAACAAAAGCAACAAAAATAATAAATAAATATATTAATGAAAATTAACACTCAACAAATCCAGATGTTCAAATATCTGGGTATCCTGTTGACACTGCTCACCTTTATCCTGATGTCTCCTGTGTCACCAAATCCTTGTACCAGATACGTATCTGCTATCACATCCGTCCCTTTCTTTCCTCTGCCTCCTGCCGTAAGATAGCTACTGTGTCTCTCCTGCCACTCCTAATGTGTGGTGCTCCATTCCTGCTCTTGCAAATTCTCCTCCTGACCCTTGTCACCTGTGGCATTTATAGGGTGGGAGGATTGCACTGGGCAAATGCCCACCTCACCACTGCAATGTCCCTCCTCTCTAGGACGGCTACCCTATGAGGCAAACTGTGCCCTGCCGTGCATCCTCCTCTTCCTCACGTCCTCCTCCCTCCCTTCCCCTTTCTTCTTCCTTTAGCTCTTAGTTGCTATTCTAAGTTTATTGAATATATCTTTGATATTGTGATTGTTTCCTGAAGTACTTATTCCTTGTTTGACTAATTTTTAAATACCTGTATGCCATGTATCTCTATATTTTGTTACCATTGTCAATGCTGTACCTCAATGTCTGCCATTGTACTTGTTGTAGCTCTTCATCTGCCACCTGCATTTTGTACCAATGTATTCTTGCAATTGTCTCTCTGCTATTTTACCCAAACCCTGGATGACCCTGAAAAGGGACTGTATTGTCTTAGTGGACTCTACCCGGTCACCAAAACTCAAAATGAAAATAAATAAATAAATATTTCAGCACACCTGTCCCATAGTTCCCACAGTAAACCACTACTGCATGCTGTTTCCAAGATACTTGGTGTCGGGCAGCACCTTAAGGAATTCAGCTTAGTGTATTATGAAACATATATTTGTATAAGACATAGTAGGGTTACTAAATTTGTTGCAATGGTTCTCTTTGATGACTGGAAACAATGATACATTTAAGTTGCAAATCACAGATACCCCTAAATATTTGTACATTGTTGCAAGGGTTCTCTTCTCAAAGAACTTTATTACATAGCAGAAACTGTAGAAATATAGAAACATGTCAGCAGAAAGGATCGCCTAGCCCACCAAGTCTGCCTAAGGTGCCAGCAGAAGGCTAGGCTTCTTCCCACACAGTGTATCATCTTCCGTGTGCCTAATAGAATAGATGTGGCACACTGCCAGGCTGTTTGACAACAATTGTATACCGTTAACCGGGCTGCATTTTTCTGACTTTTTTTTGTAGAACATATGTATTTGGGGTATTTTTTGGGGGGGAGGAATTGTTTTGAGAAATGTACATTTGCTAAACTGAGGATAGGGCATATATTAAAAACATATGCCAGCTATGATCATATCCCAGTCCTTGTTTTGTGTGTACCGTGACTCAGTCATGGCAACCAGATCCAGGTCTGCCTTTAACATAAGGAATTTTATCTATAAGGTGCCTTACATTGGCACAGATGACTCCCCACATTTGTGTTCATTCTTTCTGAATCCACCTTCCTGCATTTTTTATTTGTATCTGTTTTATAGTTTGAAAATCTTAATCTCACTGTCTGCACACTACAGGAGAACCTGTAGCTGCTCATGTTATTACTTGAATCAGTTTCAGGCATTGCGGATTTTCTTTCTTCCTCATTTATATGAAACTTTTCTTGTTAACAAATGTTTAGAGACAGTATAGTGTAGAGGTTTAGGGCTGTGAGCTGCAAATCTGTAGACCAATTGTTTAATCCCACCACCCTGCCCCCCACACAATTATACTGTGTGACCTGGAGCAAGTCACTGAAGTTCCTAAAGTGCTCTCAGATTGCACCTGAAAACAAGCTTCAGCTTACCATGTGCTTTTCCTGGTTACACAATTTCCCCTTAATGTTTCCAGTATTTCAGAACACAGTTGAAGCCTTACTTAATAGACTGGACATCAACATAAAAGCTACAATTAAGTTACTCTTTTGTGTATGTTACTGTATTAGGAGTGAACTCTGCTTTCAATTCAGTCAATCAATGAATCACCAATCAAGTCAATCTTTATTTTACTTGGAGAAGCACTATTGGGAGAACTTCCATTTGCAAAGTGGTCCTGGATAAGTGAAAACAGAATAAGACAAGGATACAAGAACAAATACAAATGAAGAGTATGTACAGAGTAGCTAATACAGCAGTAATAACCAACATGAAATTTACAACAAAATAAAATAAACAATATACAGTATACAGAAGGTACAGTTCATGATGAGTGCTGATGCAAAAGGGAAACTGAGACATACTAAAGAGTTCTTCGTTGGCAAGATGTCCTTCTAGCAGAGCTGAGATCTCCTTGAGTAGCTCTCAAAGGGGTTGCAGTGTTCAGCCTGACTTGTAGTGAGCACCTCCTGTCTGGGATGAATTTGAGCTAATAGGGGTGGTTGAAGTGATGGGGATATCTCTAAACTGTGGCCAGCACAATGTGATCTGTTAGATCCAGGTCATGCACCCAAATGAACTGCAAGGAAAACAAAGCAAGTGAACGTCTCTCCACCACACATCTACAATAAAATGGACTACAATATGTACAATAAGACAGTCTTTCCTGTTTGATTGCTTAATGAAAACCGAAATGTTTCCTGTTGCTTTCCATAATTCAAACCCAAATAAAATTGTTAATGAGTTTAAAATATATCTTAAAACGTTCAATGATACTATCCTAATGGCAATGTAACTATACTAATGGTAATAATACAATAACAAAAAGGGACTATTTTTTTCCCTAGAATATGTTGTTCTATTATTAATTCAAATATCAATAAAAAAACTTTAAAAGTACAAATGTTTATTCACTTTACTGTTGCCCATTTATAAGCGCAATAACACACTCCAAGGTGTGGGTTACGTGCTGATAGAAACACGCCTAGGGGCATAAGGCACTTTCGGCGCAAAGCGCCTGCGTGCCTTAGTACACCTAGGCGTGCTCTTATCAGCTCGTAATCCACACCTCGTCATGTGTTATTGCTTACTTAACTTCAAACATAAGCAATCCATATTTATACAAAGCCCCACTCAAGAGTAGTAGGAGGATTTTTATCCAAAACTCAAATCAAAAGATAGAAATTGGTATTGCTTTGTACAAAATCCTAAGTGAAAGAAAATCAAAAACAGAAATAAGTATAGCATTATACATAAACTGTAAAACTAAGCAATAGAGATTTATACAATCTCATGAAAAGAATATGAGAAGTTTTTAGGAAAAAAAAAAAGAAAATACAAGACAGTGTTACCTCACACAAAACTAAAAGACAGATCATAAGAAACAAATAAGTATTACTCCCCCCCAATGAACAGTACAGGGTAATATTTTTCTCAAAAAACTTTTAAAACTTTAAGACAAATTCTACAAATTGGAGTACACCATGTCAAAACATAAGGACAAAAAAAAAACCCTAAAAGATATTACATCATACTTGAACCTCAAGCTAAATTTTTTATATAGTTCCATACTCCTCCCTCTCCCATCCCCCTAAAAAAGAAATATAGTAACCATAACTTAAAAATACAGAAAAGGAATCACAATACAGAATTATTAGGTTCTCTCAACCCGTATCCAACCAATGCAATAACTTCCATCTCTTATTATAAAGTGTGATAGGGAGAACCATTGGTTCTTCCCTTCTAATGGACAGAACAGACTCTCTAATAGTCCAAAACAATTGTTCCTGGTCTCAAAATATTGTTGTGATGACCATCTACAACAAGCTTGCCAGATATGATGTTTGATGCATAATAGGATTCCATACTAAATACAAATGTCATATTGTAGCCACTGCTGAGGCAATATGCCTACTAATAATATCTCAGAGGTTATACCAATAAATGGTGAAGAAACCCAATAACTGGCCAACAAGGACCAGAAGTGTTGAATATACGGACAGAAAAGGAACAAATGTTCCATTGATTCAACTGGTGCCTGACAAATATTAGTTCTGGGGCAAGCTCTTTCCTTTACACGTTTATGTTTCAAATTACCTTTTACATTCAGTTTGCCATGGAACTCTAACCATGTTACACCCCACATAAAAGGAGACATTTTAGAGTGAATTAGCATTGCCCTAGTGTACAAAAGCTCCTGATGTGGTCTATTAGAGTAGTGCAGAAGCTGGAAAAAATAAGTTTGCTGAATACCTTGATAAAGTTATTTTCTTGTAGTATGAGCTATCATAGTTTTGGTAACTTTCCATAATTTTAATTTGCTAAAACAATAATAAAAGTACTTAGGAAGAACCTGGATATGCTTTTGTCTTGAAATGGTTGTATCCCAACCCCAGTCCTCCATCCATGGTTAAATAGTATCCTGAACCCAGGGAGACCAAATATGAAGAGTGTTTACTATTAAAGGCCATATGCTGATGAATAAAAATATCAAAAAAAAAAGAAAGAGACGGAGTTAACCATATTCAATCCCCCTTGCTCCTTTTGGAGATACAAAATGTCTCTTCCTATAGGGTCTAAACGGCTACCCGAGATAGCCAGAAAAAATACACTTAACAGAGAGGTCTCCATATGTCTAGGGAGTGAATAAATCACCACTAAATGTAAGAAACAACCTATCAAAAAGGTTTCTACCATATATATACATTTAATTTGACATTCTCCATTTGTTCCAAACACTTATACATGCTTTAGCCTCCCTGATAAGGAGGTGCCAATTATACTCATCCACGTTCTCCATTTCAAAATAAATGCCTAGAATCTTAACTCCAGATTGTACCACAGGGATGCCCATCACAACTGCGTATGGACAAGGCCCCCACCAAGAAAAAGACATTTACTTTTGTGTAGGTTAATTCATGCTCCTGTACCTTCCATGAAAGCTACCATCACTGTATCCATAGCTCTACTGGATGGAAGATCTGCCAAAAGGATATAAATATCATAAGCATATGCAATTGTTTTCAGCTCTAACATTTCACTATGAAGAGAAAGACTTCTAATTCCTTCTGTCTTATTAAGTCTGGCCAATAATGGCTCCAAAGTTAAGATATATAAAAGGGACTAAGGGGACATCCTTGTTACACACCCTTGTGTGCTTGGCTACCACCACCCATTAACATACAGTGCTACTTCTGCAGTTCTGTAATACCCTTTTAACCAAGCAATAAAAGAATCTGGAAACCCAAACCTCTCCAGACATTTCCAAATGCAAAGATGGGAGACCTTCTCAAAGGCCTTTAGTTGATCCAAGCTAAGTAAAAAACCTTTTACTTCCCCCAATCTGCTCCTATCCATTACTTCCCTTAGTAAAATCAATGCATCAGTAATCATTCTCCCATGAACCAAACAAAATTGCCAGGTACTTATAACATATCCCAGCATGTTTGAAATCTGATTACAAAGTATTTTAGACTGGACTTTACTATCAGAATTAAGAAGCGTGATAGGCCTCCAATTCCTAAGATCTTCCTTGATACCTATTTTATGCAAAAAGATCACTAATCCCTGATTGATACTAGCAGAAAAAAAACCTGTGTCTAAACTATTATTATACGTGTGTAATAATTCCAAATCCAAAGTAGCATAGAGTAAGGAGTACAACTCATTTGGGATACCGTAATTACCTGGAGCTTTACTTCCAGGCAAAGCCTTAATTGCCGATTCCAATTCCTGCCTTGTAATTGGACTACCTAGGGTGGAACTCAAATACTCAGGAAGAGTAGTAGAGCACAAGAAAGCAACCAGGCATTGGTTTTCTCTGTAGAAAGCTGTGTGTCTGCCCTAAATAGTTGTAAATATTTATCTAATTCCTGTAAAATCTCCTGCTGTGTCACCACACGTCCCCAGAGGATGTCACTGTTTTATTTCTTTCCTAGAACGCTGTGCTGCACAACTTTCGAAAGGATTAATAACCTCTTGCCTCCCAGAAACCCCAAACCTTTGTTCAGTTTCTATGGTCTCATGCCTATCATGCTGTGCCTGAGCCAAGTCATCTTTAACACTTGCAGTTCCTTTGCATTCGTGATATTCCCTCTATTCAATCTAGAATAGGCTACTTGTAGTTTATGTCTTAATATCCAATAAGACTTTTGTTTTCTCTACCTAATAACCTCCCTACTTGTTGGAAGTAAATGCTTTATATCCATTTTTGTTTCCTCCCACCACTGTTGGGCAGTATCATTCAAAAAATGGACCAATTTCCTCACCGGTAGTAGCGAAAGGAAACCCTCTTTTACTTCAGGAATTTCTAACATGGAGAGATTAAGTTTCCAATACCCCGGTCCTTTAGATGTTGCAGGGTAATTTGAAAGTGTAATCTGTAACAGCATATGGTAGGAGATTGCAACTGGTGTCAAAACCGGGGACCTATATTGTAAATTAGGAGAAATAAACCAATAATCTATGCGTGATTTTCAGGACCCAGAGAAATGTGTGTAGCCAACCTTATTTCCTGAATTAGCAAACATATCCTGCAAACCAGCAAGTCTGAGTAACTCATTCAAGAAGTTTGTATTACAATATAATTTTGCACTATGTGTTCCCCTATCCCGTACTGGCCGATTAATATTAAAATCTCCCCAAAAACAAAACGTTCCTTCTAGTAAATAAATAAGGATGGATCTTTGTCAACAAAGAAATTCTGTCAGCTTTTGATTGAGGACCATATATGTTAATTAGTCGAAAATCAGAGTCTTGTACTGTAATACCCAAACGTAGCGCTCTATCAGCTTCAATATATACTACATTGGTCACTGCAATATTAGAATTAAAAAAAAAAGTCCTACAACAGGAACACAACATTCCCACCAATAGCATTCACCCCAAGCCATGCATCAGAAGCTGCTTCAAAATATTCACTGGAATATAATCTAGCGTCCTGAAAGAAAACCACATCAATATTAGATCAATATTAGATCCAGAGAAAAAATCAAAAGTAGCAAGCCTTTTCTTTTCAGAGCGAATGCTTTTGACACTAAACATGTCGGTAGTTAAATCATAGACCACAGAAAGGAAACAAAGGCAGAGAATCAGGTGGTTGACTGTTTTTTATGGGCATTTTGCCACAATCCCATCCTAAGGCCCATTTTCTTTTTGAGTTTCTTAGAACCTTCTTTCATTGGGCCTTGCTCCACATCCAATGCTGGGTCCCTTTGTGAAGAGGACCTAGAGGTCACATTCAAATCCATGTCTTCCATATTTTCTTCTACTGATAAACCATCAAATTTATTAGATGTCGGAATGTTGTTTAGGGGGTTCCCCACAATTACCATAACACCTGAGGGTTCGCCTGTTACTCGACCCCTGGTTTGGGGGGTATCCTGGGGAGGGTGTGATGAAGGGGCCATTGTACCTCCCCCAGAAGTGGGGTCCATTATTCAAATCCCTCCAGGAACTTGTTGATACACCACCAGTACATCTGCAGGATCTATCGATATCTCACTTGACGGTATATTGGAAACTGGCACTGCTAATACAGACCCCTGAACTTAGGGAAAATCTGCTTTATTGGCTGGATGTGGTCCTCTAGGAGGTCTCAGGTCAGAAGGACCCCTTTCAGACCTAGCAGTGTTAATATAAAAGTCCTGCATGGCAAAATCAGCATCATCATGTTGTGAGAGGCCAGGGACACTCAGTAAAAGTGTGGCCTGGCTCATTGCAAAAGTTATAGTTAGGGGCATTGTCACAATCCATACCAGCATGTCCCAGCTCCCCACAATGAAAACAAATTATTTTATCACAGGATGTACCTATGCGGCGAAGGGAGCTGCTTTTGTGACACTTTCTGGGTTGGCCCTGATAGAAGATGAATCCTTTATCTCTGCCTATGAAAAAACAATTGGGTAAGTGCTGGAAGTCACTGTCTATCTGAAACAATTTTACTTTAAGTCACCACCCCCGTTCCAAAACCCTTCAGAGTCCAAGGTAGGATCAGGGGTACCCTGAACATCACAGCATTTCTCTAGCCATTGTAAAATGTCCATGACATTTACCACCCTCGTTATGAAATAAAATTGTAATTATCCTGAAAGATTGTTTTGTAAGGGGGATAACCTGGAAGGGAGCCCACAACAGGTTAGTTTTCAGCAGAGAATAGTTTGTCCAAAACCTTTCAAGCACCCCTAGAGTATGAAAGCTCACGTCAAATATATGATCCCCTGGAGCATGGATCAAGGCATATACTTCATTTGGGGAAAACTCCAAGGACTGTTTCAAAAGGATTCTCCTCACAAAAAATCTATCAAGCAGTTCTTCCATGCACCCCAGATATTGCAATCTAATGGCATTCCATCTCTTAGCAAATTCCACTAGCTTGTGGAACAACCCTGAGTATGTTTTCTTTTGTTTATGCATTTGCAAGGCTGGGTCTGAGACTTCTAAGTTTTCCTGCACCTCCTCCCTCTGTATAGGTTGTATTTCAGGGTGACATTTGTCTACATCATTTAGCTTCAAGTCAAGACCCTCCCTCTCCGGAGTTATCATCGGGGAAAAAGAAGGCGTACCTAGTAATAGAAGACCATTGTCAGAAACCTGGTGTGAATCCTGCTGCACTACTAGATCCTTCTGAGCAATTACTGTATTGAATAACTCTACAGGCAGCACATCAGAAGGGGCCACTCCCTGCGCAGTTTCATATTCTGAATCCACAGCCCAAATACCATCAGCCAGTTGCTTCCAGCTGGCCTAAGATACAGCATCCTCTGCTGACCAGCTTTTCTCACTCGGTGCCTGTTGTAATACTCTCCCCTTATCTTGTGCACCACTGCCAGGATTATCTTCCATAATCCCTCTATAAACTGAAACAAACACTTTAGGAGAAGATGACTCCGGGAAGGGAGACGAACCTTGGGGCCTTTTTCTCTTTTTGCCTTCTAACAATTTCGCCAATGCGATTTGATAATCCAATTTCACCAATCAAATTTTTCTTCTAAGGCTTTTTGCAATATGGATTCCTGATCCATGGCATCCTTCATGGAAATTATTGGGTCCGACATTGCCACAGTATTCCTCGTCCGCTCCTCGTTGTCAGTGCTAGACATGCCCACCGAGAAGACCTGAACACGTTCACATCCTTGCTTCTCCAGCTCCACACTGAGCACCACCGCACACCTATGAGACAGCGCCCCCTGCCAAAAAGAGTAGGGACAGTTTTTATTCAAGACCAAAAACCAACATATACAATTTCAAAGACATAGATAATCTTTTCTACTACAGTTCAGCCTTTACCCTGCTTCCAAATACTTCTTAATTCATTTTATTCTTCTTTCCCTTCAAGTATGTAATCTCCCCTTTCTCTGTGTACACAATACTTTTTCCAGTTTTAATCTAACATCCGCGATCTTCCATAATTCCCTTATTGTCCCCAACTAAATAGCTTATCTTCTCAACAGCACTTCTATTATGTTTTTATCTCACACATTTAAAATTCTTCCACAACTGCTTCCCTTTATCTTCCCCATATTTAATACATTCATTTTGAAAACATCTGCCCACTTGCACTTGTATTTTAAACAGTAAATCATTAATTGTTACATCTTGAGTTTGCAAAAATCTCTGACCCCCTACTTGTTATATTGCCCATTTAATTATGGCCAACACTACATATACTGTACTGCTTACCAAGCTCCCCCATTCTTCTGTTAGCTGTCCATAAACCAGAATTTCATACGTCATGTTTTTAATCATTTCCATACCCAATACTCTGGCTATGAGATCCCAAAATGAGTTTATAAATTCACACTCAAACAACATGTGACTGATTGTTTCCTCTAAGCCATGGCAATTATTTCCTAGACAAACTCTTTCCTCAACCCTTTGTGTTTCAAATTCCCTTTGACATTTATTTTCCCATGACTAAATAGCAAAATCACCTCTTTCATTTTTTTTTGGCATTCTATTTTCCAGCATAGATTCTAATACTTTATCAAGCTTCACATTCTCCCCAACCTTAAATACAGGTTCTTCATAATATTTCCTTTCCATAATTATCTTATAGATACCGTTCCTTTTCTTTATCTGTATTTCCTCTTTGGACACCTCCCATTGTGCTAAATATTTCCTACACACAATCATATATCCTGGGAGCTTATCTTGTTCACCTACCTTTCCCTTTTTACCCCAATTACACATGAAAACTTCTACCCAATCTTCTGTTAGAAAATGCCATAGGCTTTGTTCTGCTTACAATATAGGCCTTATATTTGCATATATAAATATTAACATAAAAAACAAAATTGGGTATAGCATGTTAAAGCCCCCTTCCTTCACTGGTCTATAAGTATGTGCTCTCTTGACAGGATTTAACCTGCTACTTCACAACCTAGTAAAACATACACTTAAAACCTTAGTTTGCATATCCCAAGGTACTGGGAACACATAGGCAATATGTAAAAAAATTGGTATTACAAAAGTTTTAATCATATAAATTCTTTTCTCTTTTGTCATATTGCAACCTTTCCATTTATGTACTTTTTTTCTGCAATTTGTAATTTCTGCATCCAGTCTTCCCTCATAGGACTCTCCCTACCAAACATAACTCCTAGAATTTCCACTTTCCCTTCTATTAACTTAATGCTGCTTTGCTGTTTACTCCCTCCAGCCCTTAGAGCAAATATCCTACTCTTTTCTTTATTAATTCTAATACCCGTATATGTTTTTTGTGTATCTAACATCTGTACTACTTTTTCTCCTTCTACCTGATTATGTACTAAAATTACACTATCATCTGCATAGGCACACATTTTGGGAATACACTGCTTTCCCCACTTAATTGGGGCTATCTGCTGCTCTGTTTCTATTTGTCTTAATAAGGGGTCCAAACACATTACATAAAGTAGAGGGCTCAATGGGCATCCCTGCCTTACCCCATTGTGTACATACATAGGTATACCTAGGTGCCCATTCACCAACGGACATGTCTGCACTTCAAAATATAAAACCTTTATTAATTTCACAAATTCTTCTGGCATGTTATATTTTTAATACCTCCCACATATATTCATGCCTGATGGAATCAAAAGCTGTCTGCTGATCCAATATATACAAAAAACTTCTATCTCCTCTTATCCCTTCCTCTATTATTTCTCTTAAGAAAATTAAGTTTTGCCTAATATTCATTCCCTCACTGCACATGTCTGAGTTTCCATTATTGATTCTGCTGCATATTCTGTCATTCTTCTATGGGTGATTTTTGCTAAAATTTTATCATCTGCTGTTAGCAAACTAAATGGTCTCCAGTTCCCTATCTCACTCTTTTCTCCTTTTTTATGAATAAAGATTGTTACATCTTGTTTCATTGACTCTGATATTACACCAGTACTCATTATATTTCAAGAAATTACAAGAAATTCATGTACAACACAAATAAGATCTGCCAAAGCTGCCTATTATAGAGCTGAATTGGATGCCTCCTATAATAACTCAACCAGGCTCTGGGGAACTATAAAGGGTATCTTGGGCCAAACTCTACTCCTGCCTTAACCTGCAAACTGCTACTAAATAACACAGAAATTACGGACAAACAAGAAATCCTAAATACCTTCAATGACCACTTCACCACAGCTGGACTAGCATTTGACTCTTCACCTGCAAATCTCCTGAGATCTTCCTTGAACCTTCAATCCATCGTGGGTCAAAAGACTACATCAACCTTCTCCTTCAACCCAATATCCTTGAAAGAAGTGGAAGATCTCCTCTCCAATTTAGATACTTCAAAAAGTGTAGGTACAGACTCCCTGGACCCCTACTTCCTCAAGATTGCATCTCAAGTCTTATCTGCCCCCCTCACTCATCTCTTCAATCTTTCCCTCACCACTGGATCCATTCCCTCCACTTGGAAAACAGCTCAAGTAGTTCCTTTACTCAAATCTGGTGATCCCATGGACCTCAATAATTACAGGCCCATTTCCATCCTATCAGTTCTATCCAAGATGCTCGAAAAGTTAGTAAACTCACAATTAAGGGACTACCTGGATAACAATAACCTCCTAAATACAGCACAATCAGGATTTAGATCAAGGCATAGCACCATTTCGCCCTAGCCAAAGTAACCAACAACTGGCAGATTGCATGGATAAGAAGAACAGTACCTGTGCTGTGTTCCTGGATTTGAGCAAAGCATTTGACACAGTGGATCATGAATCATTAATCACCTCCTTGGCTCAATAGGGTGGATTCCCCTTCACTCAATTGGTTCAAGTGCTATCTATCAGATAGGTCACAACGAATATAATGTGAATTTATATTAATAACATTGATGCTAACCTCTCAATCAATATCCATCTGTTTGCTGATACTGTGCTATATATTGCAATCCTTCATTGTCTAAAGCCTGTGAACTGCTACAATCTGAATTCTCCATCCTACAACACAACTTACTGGATAAAAACTACTTCTAAATGCCAAAAAACAAAAGCTATGCTCTTTTCCTCAAAGAGTTGCTCTGCCACTACCCCATCATCCACCACCCTACAACTAACCACATTACTTGGAGAAGCTGGAATCGTTGATAACTTCAAATATCTTGGTGTCTGGATTGATAACAAACTTGACTTTTCCATACATATTGAGGAGCTACTAAAGAAACTGAGACAAAGGCTTGGTTTATTTTTTAGAATAAACACTACCTCAACAGAGACTCCAAAAAGATTAATCAGGCTTCATTCCTATCCCTCATTGACTATGCTGACTTTCTGTATGGACACTGTTCCTCCCCTCTTAAATAAACTGGACACCCTATACCACAGGTCCATCAGATTCATTACTGACCTTCCTTCAGCACCCACCATTGTTCCTTTATAAGGCAGTTAACTGGTCATCATTACAACACAGAAGAAACAGGAATGCTGCAATTTGGATTTTCAAAGCCTTATCAGGCAAACTACCTATACATCTCGGACTGTTTACTCAAATCACTTCTAGGCCATACAACCTAAGGATCAGCAAAATTATCATTCTTAAGGTCCCCTTTGCCTGCACCCAGCTTGGGAGGGCTGCTATCAGCCACTCACTAGCAATTGTTTGGAACTCACTCCAAAAAACCATGAAGCTAAATAACCTCCCACCCTTAATATCCTTCAAAAGATTATTCACCACCCTATTCCCAGAACTCTGCAACTGCTTCCACAAGGCCTAATTCACTACCCTATCTACCCCCCCTTTTTCTGCTCGTGTTTCTATATGCTGAAAAACTCCAGTTCCCAGTCCCCAGATTCACCCTCAAAATGCCTGCTAGGTCCTATAATCTACATATTAACTCTGATGTGCCAACTGCCTATTGTCTAACAGATTAAAAGTGTTAATGCCTTGTACATATGTATATTGTTATATACTAGCACTTATGTCATTGTATTTCTGTTTTTAGTTACCCATGTCATTGTATTACTGTATATGATACCCTTCAATGTAATAACACTTGCACTTCTTGACCACTCAGGTCCATCTTGTAAATGAGCTATGCTCAATGATGTTCGCCTGATTAAATAAAGATTTTGATTGATTGATTGATTGATTTTCGGAGAGGTTGTTACCCTTCTCCTGGGACGGACAGTACCTGCTTTCGCCACTAGATGGAACCAAACGGCAACTCTCCCAGCAGAGCGCTGCTGAGTTTTATGATCTCTGCTCTCAGGAGACAGCAGGAGTCCGTGACAGCAGGAAACAAAGCATAGGCACCAAGTTACAGGACTCGATCGGAGAGGGTGCAAGGCAGCGTTTCTGTGTTTCAGGTTAAAAAATATCTTTCACAAAAAACAGAGCTTTCTGGAATTGGAAGAGTCATTAAAACCTGTTGCAGGATTTCCATTTGTGTCTGTTTTGCATGATTGTGAAGCACTCTGCAAAAATAAGGGCAGGACTTGTCCAGAGTGCTTCACAATCGCCTAGTTGTCCCCGGTGGCAGTAGAGAACCGACCACATTCTGCATCTGCTTTGGTTAATGTATTTATTTCAGATGCAGAGGGCGACACACACAGATCATATACTCCAGTGCTCTACAATGGCCAGGGCTTGGTTTGCTTGAAAAGCGCCAAGTGTTTCAAACTGTCAGCGGACATAAAATGAAAGCGCTAGAGTTTGAGTTTTTGAATGGTGTTCAAACTGACCAATCAAAAGCTGAGATCCGCCCTCCCATCCATCACTGAGACAGTGATTGACAGCTCTCCCAACATCTCAGCTTGCCTGTCTGCTTTCCGTCCATAATCAGCTGGGGGCGCTCGTGTGGGCAGAGTTTCTTGTTTATTACTAGCCTAAACAACTCTTCGAGAGAAACATGTTTTGTTTCGAAATTCTAATCCCACAGAATATAGTGATCTTGGGACACATCGAAATAAAGGATTAGCACCCTGTAGTCTCCAATCAAATGGACAAGTTGGTAGAAAAAAAACGGACCAATCAGTACCCAGGGGCATGTCCTCCACAGCCTATAAAACAAGCTCACTACCTACAGGTCAGTTATTATAACAGGAAACTGTGTTTTTACTCGGAATAAGATGGCCTGAACCAAGCAGACAGCGCGTAAATCCACTGGCGGGAAGGCACCCCACAAGCAGCTCACAACCAAGGCTGCCCGGAAAAGCGCTCCGGCTACGGGAGGAGTGAAGAAACCTCACCGCTACCAGCCCGGCACCGTGGCTCTGTGGGAGATCCGCCGCTACCAGAAATCCACTGAGCTGCTCATCCGTAAGCTGCCTTACCAGCGCCTGATCCGGGAAATTGCGCAGGATTTCAAGATGGATCTGCGGTTCCAGAGCTCGGCTGTCATGGCACTGCAGGAGGCTAGCGAGGCTTACCTGGTGGGGCTGTTTGAGGACACCAACTTGTGTGCCATCCATGCCAAGAGGGTCACCATCATGCCCAAAGATATCCAGCTGGCACGCCGCATCCGTGGGGAGAGGGCATAAATCCGGAGCGGCTGACCCAAGATAGATCAAATAACACAAACCCAAAGGCTCTTTTCAGAGCCACCAATCCCTCACTAGAGAGTTGAAAGTCAAGTTGCTTTGCGCCATTTTTAAGTATTGTGTTACATTTTACCAGTGACGCACATAATGATCACCATCTCGGCAGACATTTCTTGTTAGAGAAGCTATAATCGAGGCTGATGAATGGATAAAAAGTTTGGGGGGTGCTCAGTCTATTTAGGAAAATGATACAAGACTTGTCCATTCAGTTGTGTTGGTGAGCTCCAATTCAAACCTTCTAGGTGACCGATCAGCATGTTCTATTGAACAGCGGGTAATCTTAGGGCACCCACAATTTCATAACTGAATAGCTTCACAAAAATGTTTTGCGTCCTTTGTAAGAATTTTGTGTTACGTTTTACCGGTGATGCACAGAATGATCACCATCCTGTGTGATCAGCCGACATTTCTTGCTGTTAGGGCGGCTATAATTCTGCTCATGAATGGATAAAAAAGCCTGCGTGTGGTCGCTCTGTGTATTTAGGAAAAATATTAGTTCAGATGCAAGACTTCTCCATTCAGTTGTGTTGGCGAGCGCAGGTTCAAACTTTATGGCTGTCCCACTCACTCCAACTTCATATTGAACAGCGGATAATTTTCTGAAAGTGGGTGCAATAACTTAATCGCTTTATAAAATAAGTTTTGGGTCATTTTCTTTCTTTACGCGGTGACTCGCATATTGTGCAGTTGGGGAATTTCGGTTTCCGGGTGCCTTTTCGGTGAGATTGACAGGCTGCACTGCACACGGAGCGCTGTATCCCATCCAGCGACAAAGGGCAATGCCGCTCTCATTGTGTGGGGGCAAGCCCCGCTGAAGGCCTCCACGAACCTTAAGGGACTCAACCTCACACTGTCTCCTGCTTGTTAATCCCCTTCCCGTTATATCCACACTCCCTGTAATCGAGGTCGGGGACCGGGATGTAATGTGCCCCACTACTGAGAACACCACCAGCTGAAATATAATCCGATCAGTAGTGCCCTCCGCACAACGAACGGCAGATCAATAAATGAGCTGTACCAGCGTAGCGCTGTTGGTGAGGATTGTCTGTGCAACAAACAAAACCACATGCATCTGTGCAGCACAGACACACCAGCATTGGAAGCCGCAGATTTGGCAGGGACTACAGCTTTTCATGAAAGGGTGGGTGGCTCTGATTTAGGATAGGGGTCCTTGCAGTGTAATGTGAAATGGGGCTTACTGGTGCCAGCAATCCATGGCACTTTCGCATGCTTGATAGCAGGAGCCAGCAGTTGAGCTGAACTTCTGTAGGGAGCATGTCAATCGGATCACCAATAAAGTGGAAAGGCTTAAAAATCGCACAAGACATTTGAGCTAAATGTTTTTACTATGAGAGAAAGTCCAAACACAAAATTGAAACCACCATATTCATCTTCTTGAGGAATGAGCTGCAAATAATTAAAAAAAAAAAGACTTCTCTTCTCATTGGTTGAGTATAACCACCTATCAGAGGGAAACATATTTTTTTCTATTTCAGTAGAGTGACGCCCTTCCTTTACACCAATGAAAATGTGCATGCAAATTTAGAGATCGTAGGGCATCCAATCTGTTGGGTAAGATTTTTTTATCTTTGTGAATGGTTAGTTATTGCATCCACCAATCAGTTCTCTGGGGCGGTGACAAACCAAAGAGAATAAAAGACCCTGTTTCGATAGCCCTTGATATTTCTAATAACCGTTGAATTAAGAAAATTGGAGATGTCTGGACGTGGTGGTAAGACTGGCGGAAAAGCTCGCGCTAAGGCCAAGACTCGGTCCTCTCGGGCCAGTCTGCAGTTCCCTGTCGGACGGGTACACAGGCTGCCGCGCAAGAGAAACTACACGGAACGGGTTGGGGCGGGAGCTCCGGTCTATCTGGCCACTGTGCTTGAGTACCTGACGGCCGAAATCTTGGAGCTGGCTGGTAACACAGCCCGCGACAACAAGAAAACCCACATCATTCCGCGGCACCTGCAGCTGGCTGTCCGCAACAATGAAGAGCTCAACAAGCTGCTGGGAGGGTTGACCATCGCTCAAGGAGGAGTGCTGCCCAACATCCAGGCGGTGTTGCTGACCAAGAAAACTGAGAAACCTGCCAAAGGAAAAAAAGTGCGGCAGCTACCGAGAGATACAGAAACCAAAGGCCCTTTTCAGGGCCACCCACACTCCCAACAAAAGAGTTGGCTCATGTTCTTTAGCTAATATGAAATGCATTGGATTAGATATTGGAAAACTATATCAGCAGTAAGTGGGATGAGCTGTTTTTGTACTCCGATGGTAAACAAGTGATTGAAATTTGATAATTACAGAAAAGAGGCCAACTATACCGCTCATTTTTTTTGTGGGGGTGGGGAGGGTCCATCTACGCCTCCTTTATGCAAGGAGCCCAGTCTGAACCCGCAGTTTACAACCCCCTTAGAGCAGGCTTTGTGATTTTATTATGTGGATATGGATTTTCTTGAGCAACCAAACTGTTTTATTGCATTTTTATCAATGTTGCAATGTAGTGATTTGTTATTGCTCTTAAATATCTTTGCTGAACAAACAAGCATTTGTTAATGCCAAATGTTGCTTGCTTCTATGTGCTGTTTAGGTATTTGGAAGTCATTGGAGTGCAAATATTGAAATTTCGTGAACTTACGAGCTTGCATAGGAACTGCACAACGGACGCTCGTAAAAGTCATTTTTGGGAATTTTTGGACCAAATTTTCAACATGGGGTTTTTGGGATGCCTTCTCATGAATGATGTCACTGTCATGGCGGTATTCGGGCCTGAAGGGTGATTTCGCAGTCACTGTGCGAAATCACCCTTCGGGCCCGAATAACGCCATGACAGTGACATTCATGAAGGGTCCTAAAAACCCCATGTTGAAAATTTGGTCCAAAAATTCCCAAAAATGCCTGAGTTATGCAATAAAGTTGAACCCCTCCTATCTAGCCCATTATACAGCTTACCGGCATTTCCTCCATTCGCGGTCGGCTTTGAAGAGTGCAGACGTGTTCCCGGTCCACCGAAGATCATCACGCCGGAGGTAAGTATGGGGTGAGGGGGGTGTGGGGAGGCTGGGTGCGCAGTGGGTGGGTGGGTGCGGGTTGTGGGAGGGTCGGGAGGCAGCACATGGGACCATTTTGTTTTACAGGTTTAAAATTATAAGGCGTCGTGGGACCATTTGCCACGCTGGGTGGGCTCCCAGCGTGGCACAGGCAGGGGCCATTCAGCCGAAGGGGGATTGGGCACCCCCGTCGGCAAAAGAAGTGATTGCCACGCTGGGGTGGGCTGCCAGTGTGGCACCAGCTATGGGGGGAGGGGGGGAGTGACAGCAGCTCAGCCGGCAGGGATTGGGCACCCTGTCGGCTACACAGGACATGTGGGGGTGCACACACCTGCATGTGGTGGGGGGAGCTATGCTTATCGGTGCTCACTTAAGCGTAGCTCCCCCTTTCAACTGTATGCCACTGCATTTTGGAGCGTGTCATAGACGGCTCCAAAATGCATAGGCTTACAGGGGCCAAGCCTGCCAGCTCACTGACTGAATTACATAGATACATAGACAGTGTCAGCAGATAAGGGCCTATGGCCCACCCAGTCTGCCCATTTGAGCTTGTAAGTTCAGTTTGTTTTCCTAGAAGTCTGTTGCCCCTTACCCCTGACCTCCAGAATTCCTTTATGTCTATCCCATGCATTCTTAAATCCCATGATTGTTTCAGCCCCCACCACTTCCTCTGGCAGGGTGTTCCACTTGTCCACCACCCGTTCTGTGAAGAAATTCTTTCTCATGTTTCCTCTGACTCGTCCTCCCTCCAACTTCATCCCATGCCCTCTAGTCCTGGAACATCTTTTTCACTTAAAGATAGTGTTTTCCTGCACCCTGTTCCTCCCTGTAAGATACTTGTATGTTTCTATCATATCCCTTCTCTCCCTCCTCTCCTCCAGGCAGTACATGTTCAGTTCCTTCAACCTGTCTTCATAGGACTTGTGATGCAATCCATGCACCATCTTTGTTGCCCTCCTCTGAACCTTCTCTACCCTGTCTATGTCCTTACGTAGGTATGGTCTCCAGAACTGTACACTGTACTCCAGGTGGGGCCTCACTAGTGTCTTGTATAGCGGAATTATGACCTCCCTTTTCCTGCTGGTAATGCCCCTACCTATACATCCCAGCATCCTATTTGCTTTACCTGCTGCCTTGTCACACTGTTTCCCTACCTTGAGGTCATCAGAGATGATAACCCCAAGATCCCTTTCCTGCTTGGTGCATGCTATATCCTCACCCCCAACTGATATATTGTGCCAGGGTTTTTGTGCCCCATGTTCATTATCTTGCACTTCTTTGCATTGAATTTCAACTGCCAAACCCCTGACCATTCTTCAAGTTTCTGCAGGTCGCTTCTCATTCTGTCTACACCCTCTGGTGTGTCTACTCTGTTACAGAGCTTTGTGTCATCAGCGAACAGTGAAATTCTGCCTTCTAGGTCCTGCGCCATGTCACTGATGAAGATGTTGAATAGGACCGGTCCCAGCACTGATCCCTGTGGTACACCACTGGTCACTCTTCCTCTGTGGAGTGACAGCCATTTACCACCACCCTCTGTGTCCTGCCACCCAGCCAGTTACCTACCCACCACACTACTGTCTTGCCACACCCATATTCCCCAGTTTGTGTAATAGTCTTCTATGTAGCACAGTGTCAAAGGCCTTGCTGAAGTCCAGATAGGCCATGTCCACTGCCCTCCGATCCACCTCCCTAGTCACCCAGTCAAAAATTCAATGAGGTTGGTCTGACATGACCTCCCCCTGGTGAAACCATGCTGCCTTGGGTCCTGTAGTCCATTGACAACCAGATGTTCCACCAATCTCTCCTTCAGTAGTGCTTCCATGATCTTCCCCACTACCAAGGTGAGGCTGACTGGTCTGTAGTTCCCTGCTCCCTCTTTGTTCCCACTTTTGTATAAGGGGACTACATCTGCTGTCCTCCAGTCTTTGGATACCTCCCCTGTTTCCAGTGATCGGCTTAACAGGATAGCCAGAGGTTCAGCCACCACCTCTCTTAGTTCTTTAAGGACCCTGGGGTGCACCCCATCTGGCCACATTGCTTAACCAACTCTTATTACTTCCAGTTCCTTCAGGACCCTTTCTCGTGTAAAGGGACTTGTGTCCATTTCTGCACCATTCTCACCCCTTGTACTCCCTTCAGACCCATTACCCTCCTCTTCCTCAGTAAAGACTGAGCAGAAATACCTGTTCAGTATGTCAGCTTTACTGTTGTCATCCTCCACGTGGCCCCCATCCTCCCCCTTCAGTCTCACTATCCCTCCCTTTGTCTTTATTTTTTCACTTATGTACCTGTAAAAGGTTTTGTCCCCTCTACCCACTGATTTTGCAATGTGTTCTTCTGTCTGAGCTTTGGCTTCCCTTACTGATCTCCTTGCCTCCCTTTGCTTCTCCTGGTACTTCTCCCTATCCCCTTCTGCCTGTGTCTTTCTGTATTGCCTGAATGCAATCTTTTTGGCTTTCACTTTCTTTGCTACCTCTTTGGAAAACCATAATGGTCTCCTCTTCCTTTTCCTCTTGCTAACCTGCTTAAAGCAGCAGTACTACGAAATCAGGAAGTGACCAATCAAAATTCTGTTTTTCAGCTGTAAGCTTGCGGCCAAAGTTCCAGTTTCCATATCAGTAAATATTTTTTCCCAGTCGTCCTTAGTTTTTTAGATATTTGCAATTTATTTGAAGTGTTGTAGCGCTACAACAAATATGGTGGCTAATTAATTTCAGCTGCGCTTTTTCTTCCGGTTGCATCACGTCTTTTGACAACAGCAGAGGGACCTTCTGCTGACCATTCCTGATGTCCCTGCAAGTCATTCAAATGTGCAGTTGGCAGTAGAGGGGTTCCAGTGCAACATGCTGGGTGGCAGAAATGTAAACAAAAGCAGAGAATAACTGAGCAAATTACTCCGCGATAGTACAATGCCGACGAGAAAGAGTACCAGGTATATGATTAGCAGGGCACAGAGAATAAACTGTCAAAAAAGCACAAATTTTTTTTTCGTAGTACTGCTGCTTTAATACATAATTCTGTTGTTCTTGTAATCCCCATTTTAAATACTGCCCACTGTTCCTCAACCCCTGATTCCTGTCCCATTCCCCTTAATGCCTTTTTCAAGTATCTCCCCATTTTCCCAAAGTCTGCCCCCCTTAAGTCCAGGATACGTGTTTTTGTGTGGTTTGGTTCTGCTCTTTCTGTGATTTCAAACCACAATGACTGGTGGTCACTGTTTCCCAGGTGCTCCCCCACTGTTACCCCCATCACACTGTTCCTGTTTGTGAGCACAAGGTCCAGTATTGCCTTCTGCCGAGTTGGTTCCATGACCAGTTGCTTGAGGAAGGCACCCTGAAGGGAGTCCAGGATAAATCTGCTCCTAGTTGATGCTGCTGCTGGGATGCTCCAGTCCACGTCTGGAATATTGAAGTCTCCAACCAGTACTACCTCACCCTTGTCTGCCATCCTTTGGATGGCTAGCATCAGCTCCCTATCTGTTTCTTCCTCCTGGGCTGGTGGTCTATAGACCACACCTGTGCAGATGGCTGTCCCCATTTTCCTTTCCAGCTTAACCCACAGTATCTCTCCCCATTTTGTTCCTCCTGGATCTCTGTGGCCCTTATGTCATTTTTCACATAGAGTGCCACTCCTCCTCCCTTCCTGCCTGCTCTGTCTCTTCTGAATATGTTGTAGCCAGGTATGGCCATCTCCCAGTCGTGGTTATTATTACACCAGGTTTCAGTGATGGCCACAATGTCCAGGTCTGACTGCACCATGACAGCCTCCAGATTTTCCATCTTGTTGCTAAGGCTCCTGGCATTTGCACACATGGCTTTCCATGATTTGACCTCCCTAGACTGTCTCACTGTTCTACTCCAGCCCCTTCCTTGGTTGTCATTTATCCCTGGTTCTCCTTGCTGTCTGCCCGTCTGCTGAATTTTGCCGTTTTTCTGCTTATCCACCTCTTGGGCACTAATCTCCATCTTTTGCACACTGCTTTGCAGAGATAGCCACTCCTCTGGTTCACTGGTTCCACTGCTAGCTGTGGGGGGTGAGCAAGTAGGTACCCTCCTTGCTGGCCTGCCACCCCCCCTTCACTAGTTTAAATGCTTGTCAATGTAGCATTTAAACTTATCATTGAGTGAATTGGAGGAGGAGGTGACACACCTCTGAAATCTCCGATGATGGCACTATGTTTCTTGCACATGCATGCAAGCAACATAAAAACAAGCATTTGTCAATGCTGAATGTTTGCTTGCTGGCATTGGCATTAGTACTATAGGAGTTAGAGAGCTGCATAATAGGAATGGCAGTGAAGTATTGAACTGAAGCCAACCCCGCCACCTCCCTGCAGAGACTGACAGGCACTGGGGTGTGCCTTTGGGTCATCAGGCATAACGGCCAAGCCATTTCACCACACCCTACCCTGCAGACACCAAGTGTCATAGTGTGCCTTGGGGTCTTTGGTCCTTATGCTCACCCCATTCCATCAGGAAATACGGTGAGCTGGGTGCTGTAACACACACACATAATTAATAAGAATGCATTGGATGAGTACAGGGTGGAAAAGGCAGCACTGTGTACTGTAATTTAGGTTGTTAATGTCTCTGCAGTTGTTTGAACCTTTTTGGACTGAGTCACTTAATGTTGTGCTCAGTGTGGGGTTGTTTAAGTCAAATGAAACACTGCTTTTGCTGTTTGTGGCAAATGAGCCACAATATAACAAGTGTCTGTTGCTAATTTTCGTCATTGGCAACACTTTGTGAAGCAGACTTGTTTTCCAACAATGTTCCCCTTTCTTAGGAAAGTGACAGGCATTGGCAGCTACAGAAGTGGCAGTAGAGTCTCAACATCATAGTTCAGTTCAGTGCACATGCTGCTAGTGCCAGCTGTGGACATTAAAGATTAATAAATGAGTGGTTTTATGAGACCTGTTGACAGCAGTGGTTTTCTTTTATGTTGTCAGTGTGGGAGTGGGGGGGCAGATGCAGTATATGCCATTCTAAAAGCACTGTTGTGGTGACTGTTGGCTGGTCCTCAAAGGTTTTTTTTTTCAATAGTTTAACCAGAAGCCTGCAAGACAGCTAGAATAAATCATATCTCATTAATTTCAGAGATTCTGAGAACATCTAACAAAGTTATTTATTATGTGTGAGAAAAAGAAAAAACAGAAAGACAGCCTAGAGGTTAGAGTAATGAACTCAGAAACATAGAATTTGAAGACAGATAAGGACCGCTTGGCCCACCCAGTCTGCCCTTTTCCCTACCTAACGTATAAGCTGCAGATCCTAGTTAATAAGCAGCCTACTTCTTCCTGCCCCCACCCCTAGAATTGCCTTATGACTGTCCCATGCATGCTTGAATTCCACCACTGTTTTTGACTCCACAACCTCCTCCGGAAGGCCATTCCATGCATCCACAATCCTCTCTGTGAAAAAATACTTCCTTAAATTACCTCTGAGCTGCCCTCCCCATCATCAAATTGTGCTCCCTTGTTCTTGCACACCTCTTTTTTTGAAAGATGCTACCCTTTTGGACTTTGTTGATTCCCCTGAGGTACTTGAAAATTTCTATCATGTCCTCCCCTCTCCCTCCTTTCCTCGAGGTTAAACATATTAAACTCCTTTAGTCTCTCTTCATATGTCATCCTGTGCAGACCCTGCACCATTTTAGTTGCCCTCCTCTGGACAACTTCCATCCTGTTTATGTCTTTGTGGAGATTGGGTCTCCAGAACTGCATGCAGTACTCCAGATGGGGTCTCACCAGCTGTCTGTACAGAGGGATAATAACTTCCTGTTTTCTACTGGTGATGCCTCTCCCTATGCATCCCAGTATCCTCCCAGCCCTCCTTGCTGCCCTCTCACATTGCTTGCCCACCTTTAGGTCATCTCATATGACTACCCCCGGGTCCCTTTCCATTTTTGTTGTTGTTAGTATCTCACCCCCCATTGTGTACTCTTCCCCTGGGTTTTTGTTTCCCAGGTGCATTACCTTGCACTTCTTAGCATTGAATCTAAGCTGCCATACATTTGACCATTCCTCTAACCTTGCCAAGTCCCTTCTCATCCTTTCCACCCCACCTTGTGCATCAACTCTGTTGCAGATCTTTGTGTCATCTGCAAAGAGACATACTTTTCCTTCCAGTCCCTCTGCAATGTCGCTTATAAAGACATTGAAGAGGACTGATTCTAATACTGAACCCTGCGGTACCCCACTAGTAACCCCCCTTTCTTCAGAGTGGACTCCATTTACTATTACTCTCTGGCCCAGATATTCAAACTGCGCCAGTCTGTGGAGCAAGCCTGTGTGCCGCTCACAATAGTTGTGCAGGGGTGTGGTCAGGGCGATATTCAATGGAGCTGTGCAATGGCACAACTGCTTTGAATATAGCACCCTGGCCACCCCACTGTGCCTGGCATAGTGGAATTGTGCCAACGCAAGTGGTCAGAGTGGAGCATTGAGATGAGGTGGCGTGAGTTCCATTGTGCCATGCACAGTACCTGCGATATTCAAAGGGTGACATGCAAATGGGGTCATAATTTATGCAAGGCACACGGGGGGACATTTGAATCTGATTATGGCCCCATTTGCATGCCATTAGCATGCAGGTGTGCCGATCCCCAACGACTTGCACCTGGCGCCCTGCCAGGCAGCAGCTGTCGAGGACCGGCGCCCCCTGCAGCCCGATTGCAGGATGTCCCATAAGGGACAAAGAATGTCTCTCATCCCTGGTGGTCCAGTGGACCACGAGTAGCTCAATTGTGGGCATTACTGACCCCTCAAAGTCCAATATCCCTGGTGGTCCAGCGGACCGCGATTAGCCTGATCACAGGCAGCATTCCTTTATCTCCCCCAAGTCTGAACTCTCTAGTGATTTAGTGGACCCCCCACCCCACCCGCTCACTGAGTTCCACCACCCCGCTCCCTCCCCGTCAGCCGGCAGCACCCCACCCGCCTGCCACCCTGCCACCTGAGATCTCAGTATGGCTGCACACCCATTGGTTCAGAGCATGAGCCAATGGGCATGCAGCCCATACCATACTAGTCAGTCCAGATATGTGAATGCATTGGAACTGGTTTGTTGAAAATGGGGAAGGGGAAGAGCCTGGTATTGTGTTTAGGAAAACAAAAAGCAGTTTAGTATACAAGTTGTCAGCTCAGTTATGCAGGCTAGCATTTTCCAAACTGATACGGCACATTCTAGCCATAGGTGGACCCCTGAGACAGATCTTTATTACAACTCAGTATCATATAGTTAATACAGTATTTAACAATGAGTAGCAGCTTTTTTATGAAAGTGTTAAGTGGCTCTGAAAACAGCTTTTGGGTCCCAGTTTACTGCCGTCCTCTGTATTTTGGGCCTCTTTTACTTTTCCGCCTTTGCTGCTGCTTTCTTGCCCTTCGCTGTTGGTTTGGGTCTACTAGTCATGGCCTTGGCTGCCTTAGCTTTGGCAAGTCTCTTGGCTGCCTTTGACTTGGGAGGTTTAGCCTTTTTGGGTTTTTTTTGGTGCATTTTTGGCCACAGCTGCTGGTTTCCTCACCTCCCTTGGAGCCTTTTCCTTGCTGCCAGCTGCTACTTTCTTGTTCCCTCCTGCTGCTACTGCCTTATTGTGGTTTCTTGGCTGCTGCTGCTGGCTTCTTGCTTTTGGTTGCATCATTCCTCTTAGCTGTCTTCTCCTTGTTCTGTAGCTCCTGCTTCTTCATTTTATTACTATAACCGAATACAAAGATTCAGACAATGGCTTTTAACACTGGCTTTTAAAACTAATGGAAAGACTGATCAGCTTTTCCTGCTGCAGAGGCTGCATTAGTATTTTGTGATTTCTGTTTAAGGTTCCAAATTATTCACACAAGAAAGTTATTAAGGACTCACTTCATTTTAATCGCAGTGATTGAGCTACACATTTAGATTTATATATTTGCCTCATCCATTTAATATTAAAAATTATCATATAACCAAAAGCCTAACACAGCACAGAGAACCTGCAGCTGCTTGAGTTATGATGACCTTGTGGTACGCTGGCTAGCCAGGGAACCAGCAAGGTATTTGCTTGTGGCACTGACATCCTGAGTTCAGGAATGGACTCAGTAGTCAGAAGGCTGGCCACTGTGAGAAGAACCGAGTGTTCCAGGGACTACTGTCCTTCTCTGGGGGGAGAGGGAAGAGTGTCTAGTGCATTGTAGACCTCTGGCAGAGTCTGTGGGCACCGCCTCTGCTGGCTCCTCTTGTAATGAGGGTGGGGCAGATGCTGGCATCAGTACACATCCATGCCCTGAAGTAATTTAGCACCACAAAAAGCTGGCCCCCATCTATGAAGCCCTGCCTGCCACTGTTCATGCTTAGACCCATGTCCACTGGGGGGCCCGCTCCCATGGCCTCTCCCTGGGGGTTAAGCCAGGGCTTGAGACCTGTAGTCTATTGGGTGGGCTGCCCAACTGGTGGCCCCACCTGGGGAGGTAAGCCTGGGCATGGGGTTATGGTGTGAGAGGTAGGACTGATCCCCTGGTAGGGGGTTGGGGGGTTGGGACCAAAACAAAATGATGACCTTGTGGTTTACATTTGTTTTTTTCTGTTTAATATGTATATGTATCAATATCTATTTATGGATCTGTATATCTATCTAAAACTGTCTGTCTGTGTATCTATCTATCTACCTACCTACCTTTAAGTACAGATATCATATATTATATCACGGGCACTGGTCATGATGCAGGAACCTTGCTGGCATTGGAAGTATAAGAATGGATAGTAATTATATGAAATGAAAAGATGATCCACTTATAATGATCATTATTGTTAGGTCAATATTGGTATCGGGAACTGCAGTGGAAAACAAAAACAGTGCCCCCTGTCATCACTGTGAAGCAGTGTACATGGGTTCACAGAGTAACAGCAACACAATGTTTGAAGGGTGAGAGTGGTGGACACATAGAACGGTCTTTCTGAGCAGGTCGTGGGTTCTACAGTGGGGGAGTTCAAGAATGCATGGGACAGACATAAAGCAATTCTGGTGGGGGTTAGAAAGAAGTAGGCAGTTGGTTAACTAGGATCTGCAGCTTATCCAATAGGTGGAGAAATGGGCAGACTGGTTGGGTCAAGTGGTTCTTATCTGCCATCAAAATCTATGTTTCTATGTTGATATATTATATTCATAGTAGTAGAATACTGGTCTCTGTTTACAGAGTGCCTCTTTTTTGGGGAGTTACAGAGTGTGAGAACAAGACATAGGAAGCATTTTGTAATTAAACAATAAATATAAAATAAGGGTTAGTTCATATTATTGTTATGTTCTAGTATGGTTTTGTATTAGAACTCTTAGAATTGTGTCAAATCATGGGAAGCTGTATATGGTGCATCACAAGGATTCGTTGAAGCAAACCACTTGAAAAAAATATATGCAGCTTTCTACATAAATAACAGTTTATGCATTAAATGGACAGCACATAATTTACCACCATCACAGAAAATCATATCCCCTGAACTAGCCACTAGCTGACAGAAGTGCAAATAATCTATTTATTTCTGACTACAGAAATCCATACCTATAATCAGTCCACGCTCTGAAAATAAACAACACAGATGACACAGGCATAACAAAATACAATGAAATGCAAGTCTGTTTTTTGTAAAATGGAGGTTACCGCTTCATACACGGACTGCCAGACTACCGAACAGATCATTTTATATATTCTGTGCCGCGCCGCAAGTCGCCGCTAGATGGCGCCAACGCTCCACAGATAGAACAGCCTCCCACACTCCAGTTCTAAGGGAGAGCCTGCCGTCCGAAGGGAAAGGGGCGCGAAGGGAGAAATACCGGGGTGCCAGATGGAGAAACGGATTTCTAATAGTTCAACCTACTGATACCAGTAACATCAGGGGAAATGTAACAGTAGATCGAAAGCTTTGTTATGTGAAGTAGTTCTGTGTGACTGTGCCCCATGTAGATTTATTAATTGAAAACCTCCCTACACTGCAGATTAAACTGCGCTCAAACAGCTGACTCAGTAACAGCAGAAATAAAAATATGAATGCTGACAGGTAAATGATTCATGTAGGTGTTGTTTTACATTCCCTCCCGTTATTTCTAAATTCTGGCTCCGATCAGCAGCAGTAGGGGGAATTTGACAACCAACCAATCAGCGAACAGTGCGGGCTTTTTCAAACGTACACCGTTACTGCAGGGGGCGCGCGCAGCTGTTTCCCTCCCTGCTGAGGTAACTCCGAGATCCCGGCCCTCTCGGACGGCAGAGCACTCAGCGCCTCTGGGTTCGTGGTTACGATTCCCGCTGTTCCTCTGACAAACGCTGAGATGATCCCCGGGTTGCAGTATAGCGCTACTCAGGAGGGTGTACCTTGCAATCCAGCAGAATGTAAACTGCAGAGCTGGAAGTGTTTGTAAAGTAACGAATTACTGAAGCGCTGGTATTCGGAGTTTAAACAAAGACTCTCCCATTTCAAAACTGTTGAAAGGGATCTGTTGTTGGAGACTGGGTGGCTCAATGTCTGTGGGCGTTTCTTTTGCTTACACAACCGAAATGGTAGCCAGGCTAGAAATTAGCATGTCGAGTGTTATTGGTGGAACGAGAGGCGGGTGCAAGAGCTTGGAGTAGAGAAACTATATCTGGTCTCTGATAGGTGGAAAGGAAGGACAAATGAAAATGGACCTTCTCAAGCCCTTATTTGCATGCCGTCTGTGATTGGTGGAGGTTTGAGGGCGGGTTTAAACAGTTGTTATATATACTGGCGCTGTTCTTATTTTGGTATTTCGTTTTGAGTTGGTGTTGAAGTTTTATATCTGAGCAATGCCTGATCCTGCCAAGCCTGCAGCACCCAAGAAGGGCTCCAAGAAAGTAGTGAAGAAACCTGTTAAAAAGGATGGCAAGAAGCACCGAAAGAGCCGCAAGGAGAGTTACTCCATCTACGTGTACAAAGTGATGAAACAGGTTCACCCGGACAGGGGCATCTCTTCCAAGGCCATGAGCATCATGAACTCATTTGTGAACGACATTTTCGAGCCATCGCGGCCGAAGCCTCCCGCCTGGCTCACTACAACAAGCGCTCGACCATCACTTCCCGGGAGATCCAGACTGCCGTGCGGCTGCTGCTGCCAGGGGAGCTGGCCAAGCACGCCGTGTCTGAGGGCACCAAGGCGGTCACCAAGTACACCAGCGCCAAGTAAAGGGGGCCGCAGGGGAGGGAGCGGCACACATCGGTAACCCAACGGCCCTTTTAAGGGCCACCCATCTTCTCTGAAGAGAACTGGAAGCGCGAAATTGTGACTGCTGACATTTTCTTTTCTTGTTTTAGCATTTTATTTAATGGAATTGTATGCTTTCCAGAAGTGAAAATTTGTAACCCAAATAGAATTGTAAGCGATATTATATTGAGATTAAATAACTGCTTTTAATAATCATTGAAGTTGCGCTTTTGCCAAGAAGTACAGCGGTATAACCAAGTAGTTTAATACATTCTGATCCAGTTAGAACTTATCTCAAATGGCCACTGTGACGGTACCTCATGTATACTGTGCTGGAATTATAAGGTGCATTACCAAGGATCGCCACCGTTTCCAAAAGTCGTCCTCCCACTATAGGTCTGTGAGATACTACAGGATGGTGTGCAGTACATTCTTTTTACAGATAAAAACGATAATGTATTCTCTTCCATTGATTATTTCTTTGCTTGGTGCCAGAGGTCAACATGGGCATTTTTCCCTAATACACAAGGAGGGACTGCATTTCAAAGTCCGGTTCCTTTATAGGGAAATCGTGTTCTGAAATTCGGCATAACATCTTGGCACACTGTGGGGCCGCTTTTGACCACAGGGTGGCGCCAGAGCACCACGGAACGAGCAGCCTGGTTAATTTCTTTGTTCAGCAAAGACTTTTAAATGTTTTTTTTTAATTGTGACACATACATTGCACAAAACCATAAATTATCCGATTATGTACAAAGGCACAGTATTAACTTGGACAATAATTTTCAGGATGACTTAAAGAGCAGGTACCTACCGTCAGACACCCTGCTCCCCTCTAACACATATAATGGTAGATCTGCTCTACTGTTGAGGGGCATTAAAAATTCTATGCGCTTCCCTCTGGTTAAAAAGTTACTGCACCCCAAAGTTGCACCCCCATAAAAACAAAGCCTTGTGTGACGTCAGAAAATGAAGGCTGCCTGTGTGTGCTCTATATTGGTCCCATTTGTCAATGATGTTTAGTACTATTTAGAGTTGCCACCTGGGAAAATTTAAGTGACTGCTCCAGTAAACAGGGACCATAACTCCAGCGGCTGCTTTGATTTGTCTACATGGCACCTCTAAATAGTACTAAACACCATAGACATATCACATGCAAACAGGTTATTGACCTGCACCCTCCGTATTCATTTTCTGACATCACAAAGGAGGTGTGTCAGACAAGCCTGCTCTTCCAGTCCATTGAGCCGTTCCTCCATTTTCCCCAAGTCCATACGGATCGCATTAACAGTGGACAGAGTTTCTTTTCGGAAATCCCACAGCTGGTGTAAGACAATGTCCATTTGTCTATTGACATTGGGCATTTTAGGGCATTCCTCCCTTGAGCGCTCACTCTTGCCAGAAATTTGCAAGCCGTCACTGTCTGAGCAGCCTCTGTCTAGGTCGACATTATCTAGAGCCGATTTTTGAGGATCGGGTCTCCTTTTTGGGCACCCCTATAAGGCACCAGGTTCAATTCAGCCAGAATTTAGATCTAATTTCGGTGTTTAAATATTTTAAGGCCTTGGTGGAGATGGAGCTGAGAAATCAAGTGACTTCCCAGAGCATGGCGTCACTGGAAGGCCATCAGTAAGGCTTCTGACACCATTCCTCATAGGATGCTCGTAAGCAAGCTGAAAAATATAGGAGTGGGTCCAAAGGTGGTAAACTGGAAAAGAAAGTAGTCAGGTGGTTAGGTGATACAGGTGGCAGAGGGTGGTGGTAAACAGAATGTACTCAGGGAGTGAACAGGGAGTTGCTCAGGGATCAGTGCTGGGACTGGCCCTCTTTAATTGCGTTATAAGGAACATTGCAGAAGAGCTGGGAGGAAGGTCTGCTTCTTGGTGTATGACACCAAAATCTTCAATAGGGTGGACACACGGGGGGGGGGAGAGACCTGAGAAAACTAGAGGAGTGGTCATGGGTGTGATAGCTGGGTTTCAATGTGATAAAGTGAGAGTAATGCACTTGGGGCACAGAAACCCAGGGCAGATTATTGAATGGGAGAATTGGTTCTGCCAACCACCAAGCAGGAAAGAGACATGGGGTAATCAACTGCCTCCCCACCCACAGGTTAAAGTAGACAACAGACAGATACTAGATAGTGCCAACAAAGGAACATTTAAACTAGCCGAGGGGGTGGTGGAATTAAGCAAGGAAAAAACAACACACAGTCACACACAAACACACTTTGAGGCAGTATAGCACAGTGGGTTAAGGCTCTGCTGCAGCTCTGGAGACCTGGGTTTGAATCCCACACCCACCTAGGTGCATACTGTATGATCCTGAGCAAGTCACTTAACTTCCTTGTACTCCCAGGTCGCATCTGGAAACAAGCTTTGGCTTAGTGTGCAACTCCTGGTTAAACAATGTTCCCTTCCCCACTCCCAAACAGGCTGATACTATGATCTTGGAAGCAAAGGGAGGTAATAGCAGGGGAGGCATGGAGGAATGCATAGGCATACGTATATTTAGTTGTTTAAACAGGTATAGGAATGGGGGGGCAAACTGGTACAGGCAGGGGCATCAAAACATGGAAAGCCATGTGTACAAATGCTCAGAGCCTAGGAAACAAGATCCCAGACCTAGCAGCCTTTATGGCGGAGGAAGACCTAGACATTGTCGCAGTCACTGAAACATGGTACACAGGAAACCATGACTGGAATGCTACCATACCACGGTACAAAATCTCCAGGAGAGACAGGGAGGGCAAAATAGGGGGAGAGGTGGCTATGTACATCAGAGAGTGGATCAAGGTGGTGGAGTTAGGGGGAAGACAGGAAGGGGAAGAGGCACTATGGGTCACATTAGAGATGGGAATTGGCACCACCATCCACACTGGTGTTGTCTATAGACCTCCAGCACAAGAAGAAGAAATAGGGTATTTGTGAAACCCGCAGAGAAAGGGTGTGTGCTGGTGGGGGACCTAAACATGCCAGATGTTAACTGGAATACATATGCAGCAGCCACTACCAGGAGCAGAGACATCTTGGATGCCCTGGAAAACATGCCTCAGACAGTTGGTGAAGGAGGAGCCCACACGGGATAGAGCAATATTTGACCTTTTTTGATTCCTTGCAGCTAAGATGGCTGACATCAGGGTGGCGGGGAAAAGGGGTTATTCTGGTACACTGGGGAGTGGAGAAAAACTAAGGGCCATTTCAGCAGATTGAGATCAGAAGGAGGGTGGGAGGAAGAGGCGAGGGACCAGGCAGAGGTATTTAATGAGTACTTTGCCTCGGTGTTCACTAGGGAGAGGGATGGGATATCTACAAAGCAAGGCATGATGGGGATAGAAGTGGCATTGAGTGGGATCAATGGAGCAAGAGGGTGGGAGAGGTACCCCAGGGGTGTCACATCAGGATAAGGATAAAAAGGCCAGTAAGGTGGAGGGGATGGATGATGCTATCTCTGCCAAAAGGTGTGGTTAGCCCTCAAGGCCCTAAAGAAAGACAAATCTCCTGGGCCTGATGGCATTCATCCAAGAGTACTATGGGAATTGGCGGACATACTGGCTGCACCTCTGGCGGAGCTCTTCAACAGGTCACTTGAAACATGGAGGGTACCTCGGGATTGGTGAGAGGCACATGTGGTGCCAATCCATAAAGGGGGGTTGAGGGAAGTACCAGGTAACTATAGACCCATCAGTTTGGCCGTGGTGGTGGCAAATTAATGGAGAGTATACTAAAGGAACCATTGGGGGTGTACTTGGAGGAGGTGGGGGATCTGGATAGTCGGCAACATGGGTTTGTGCCAGGTGGATCATGTCAGACCAGTCTTGTGGAGTTCTACAAATGGGTAACATCAGAGTTGGACAGGGAAAAGCCTGTGGATGTATTATTCTTGGACTTCAGCAAGACGTTTGACTCTGTCCCCCACAATGGTCTGGTGGAGAAACTGATGGGGTTGGGAGTAGGTTCTTTGATGGTCAGATGGATTGAAAACTGGATAGCTGGACACACCTAGAGAGTAGTGGTCTGTGGGGAGCTTTTGAACCCTAGAGAGGTTGGTAGTGGGGTACCGCAGAGCTCGGTCCTGGGTCCGATCCTGCTTAATGCATACATATCAGATATCAGGGAGGGTATAGGGTGTGAAATGAGTCTCTTCGCTGATGACTCCAAGATGGGAGCAGTAGTTGAGGGAGAAGAGGGGAAGCTGGCCCTGCAAGGGGACCTGGATGCTCTGGAAACCTGGGCTCACACATGGAAATTAAATTTCAATATCACCAAGTGCAAGGTGTTACATCTTGGGTGGGGAAACCCTAAACACAGGTACATCCTGGGAGGGGAGGCACTGGAGGCCTCAATAGGGGAAAAAGACCTAGGGGTCATGGTGGATGCATGTATGAATAACTCTGTGCAGTGCAGGAGAGTGGCTAGCAAAGCAATCAGGATGTTGGGATGCATTGCAAGGGGGATCACCTCTAGGATCAAGGAAGTGATTCTGCCACTGTACGATGGACTGGTTAGACCACACCATGAGTACTGTGTACAGTACTGGAGACCACACTTGAAGAGGGACATACAGCTCCTGGAGAGGGTACATAGGAGGGCAACTAAGATGATATGAGGTCTAGGGGATTTGACATATGAGGACAGACTTGAGGAGCTCTGCCTGTTTTCATTGGAGGAGAGGAGAGACAGGAGGGACATGATTGAGGTCTTCAAGTACCTCAAGGGAATAAATAGGGTAAACATGAAACATAGAAACATAGACTTTGACGGCAGATAAGGACCGCTAGGCCCATCTAGTCTGCCCATTTCCCTACCTACAGGATAGGCCGCAGATCCTAGTTAACCAACAGCCTATATCTTCCTGCCCCCCACAAGAATTGCCTTATGTCTGTCCCATGCATTCTTGAATTCTCCCACAGTTTTAGACCCCACAACTTCCTCAGGAAGGCTGTTCCATGCATCCACTACCCTCTCTGTGAAATAATACTTCCTCATTGTCCCTGAACTGCCCTCCTTCTATCTTTTAAATTGTGTCCCCTTGTTCTTGCAAGTCTCTTTTCTGAAAGATGCTACCCTTTGGACATTGTTGATTCCCTTGAGGTACTTGAAAGTTTCTATCATGTCCCCCCTCTCCCTTCTTTCCTCAAGGGTATACATGTTAAGCTCCTTTAGTCTCTTCTCATACGGCTTCTCTTGCAGACCCTGCACCATTTTAGTTGCCCTCCCCTGAACTGCCTCTATCCTGTCTATGTCCTTGCGGAGATGGGGTCTCCAGAACTGGACACAGTATTCCAGATAGGGTCTCACCAACTGTCTGTACAGAGGGATAACAACTTCCTGTTTTCTGCTGCTGATGCCTCTCCCTATACATCCCAGTATACCCCCGGCCCTCCCTACTGCTTTCTCACATTGCTTGCTAACCATAAGGTCATCTGATATGATTACCCCCAGGTCCCTTTCCTGTTTTGTTGTTGTTACTACCTCCCCACCCATTGTGTATTCTTCCCCTGGGTTCTTGTTTCCCAGGTGCATTATTTTGCACTTCTTTGCATTGAATCCTAGCTGCCATACGTCTGACCATTCCTCCAACCTTGCCAAGTCCCTTTTCATCCTTTCCACACCTCCTTGTGTATCAACCCTGTTGCAGATCTTTGTGTCATCTGCAAAAAGGCATACTTTTCCTTCCAGTCCCTCTGCAATGTCACTGATGAAGACATTAAAAAGGACTGGACCCAATACTGAACCCTGCGGTACCCACTAGTAACCGCCCTTTCTTCAGAGTGACTCCATTTACAATTACCTTCTGTGTCCTGCTGTCCAGCCAATGTTTACCCAGGCTACCACCTGGGACCCACTCCCAGGCTGGTTAATTTGACTAATAATCTTTTGTGTGAGACTGTGTCAAATGCCTTGCTAAAGTCTAGGTAGGCCATGTCCACAGCCCCTCCCTGGTCTACCACTTTGGTCACCCAGTCAAAGAAATCTATTAGATTCGTTTGACATGACCTTCCCGCTGTGAACCCATGCCACCTTGGATCCTGTGCTCCACTGACCTGTAGGTACTCAATTATTCTTTCCTTCAGAAGTGACTCCATCACTTTCCCTACCACAGAGGTCAGACTGACAGGTCTGTAGTTTCCTGCCTCTGTCTTGGTCCCACTTTTGTGAAGGGGAATCACCTCCGCCTTCCTCCAGTCCTCAGGTACCACACCATCCTCCCATGATTTATTAAAAAGAGTAGCTAGTGGTTTCACTAGTTCCTTCCTTAATTCTTTTAGAATTCTGGGGTGAATTCCATCAGCACCCATTGCTTTGTCCACCTTCAGTTTTAGGAGTTCTTGCAGAACCCTTTCTTCTGTGAAAGGACTGGGATCGACCCCCCTATCAAGAGTGCTTCTGTTAATTGGATTAGGCACTTCCCCCTCCTCTTTTGCGAATACTGAGTAGAAATATTCATTCAGTATTCCTGCTTTTTCACTGTCCCCCTCTGCAGACCCACCGCACATGGAGGGGATCTTTAGACTAAAGCAGGGAGGTATCACCAGAGGGCATGGTTGGAAGGTGGAAGGGTGGGGGGGAGAGGATTTTTTTCACTGAGAGGGTGGTGGACCCTTAGACTGCACTGCCTGGTGAGCTGGTTCAGAGACCCACAGCGGAGGGCTTCAAGAGAGGGTGGGACAGACTCAGAAAGTGGATGTATCAGATGATGGCCTGTCCCAGGGGGTGGGGATGGATGATAGGGGTTTCTGGAACACAAGGGGGGGAGGGCCTCGGCACCCAACTAGGGATCTGCGGTTCAAGCAGACTCGATAGACCATAAAGCCTAATCTGCTGGTAAATAGTATGTTAATTTTTACACAGTTTAATATAAAAACTCAAAAAGTGCAAGGAAATGGCAGAATATCATTTTTTTGCGGAGAATGGTGAAAATTGCAGATTCCGCAAAAAAATTGTGGGTGCAATTTTCCAGTGGCCCTGGTTATCACCCAATCCCCAGCCATTATCCTCTATATCCCAGAGGCTGTTGTTGCAGAAGAAACGGTGGAGGGATTCAAAAGGGCATGGGACAACCACAGGAGCACAGGTCCAAGCAGATAGCTGGACAAATGGGCAGACTTGGTGGGCCTTGTTTCGGTCCTTTTCTGCCATCACACATCTATGAAACTCCCTTCATGTACGCTTGTTATTAATATTTTCACCCAATTTCTTATACCATTCCTGGAGTGTTGAAGGAGAGTCTAATTTCTGATTGGAACAGCAACATGGTTATTGAAACAGAAATGGAGGGAACCGAGGTCAGAAAGGAAAGGAAGGAATGAGAATGGAATTACTCAGCTGCAGTTTGCTAACCTGCATAATAAGCTGTATTCAGCATAGCTGAACCTGCTACAATACAACTTTGTATGGTGGTGAACGTCTACTGTCATTGTCATGCTGCAGTGCTACTTACTTCAGTATTCAAGGTTCATTTATTGAACCCCGAGCATCACCAAGTTGTAAGGACCTTGTCACCTAGACGTGGTTCAGAATAATATAGGATATATTTATTTTTTGTTGACCAGGTAAGTGCACTAGACAAATCCTGCCTATTTTCAAGTGCAACCTGGCGGAGGGGGGTACAGATGAATGCCAGCTGACCTTGAACCAGATTAAGCTGTTGGTGGCATTTTTAGTGAATGAGGGAATTTTGGCCAGGACACTGAGGAAATTCCCCTACTCTTCGATAAGTGCCATGGGATCTTTCATATCCACCTGAACTACCACCAATCCAGGCAGATGGGACCTCGGTTTAACATCTCATCCGAAACATGGCACCTCAGAAGTGCAGCACCCCTCTCATGCTGCACTACAGTGTCAGTACTGGGATATTAATCCAAGTGCCAGATGCGGGAACTAAACCCACAGCCCTCTGATCTCCTGGCCCCAGAGGCAAGTGTGCTACCTACTGAGCTCACTGACACTGCATTTGTTTGATAACACACAAGTGACTGTATAGGGACAGCAAAGTCACTCTATTTTGACCTCCTAACCCAGACACACATGCTTCCAAACTGGTAGCCAGTCCATTTCGTATTCCTTTGAGGTCACTACTGTTTTTAATTAATTCTTCGGCTCATACATCCTAACCATTTAACACTAACATTTGCAACAATTTGGGATACTGGGGACTTCATCAAACATGGCAATAAAAACTCTGGATACTGGAACTGAATGACTACTTTTTATAGTTTGATCTGGATTTAACTTCTCAGAATACTGCAGTATGATTTTCTGCCCTGAAATCCGAGTTTGCCAACCATTTGCTGTGTGGGCAGAACAATTTGCATGCATAGGGGATGTAGGGCAGAGTCATCACTATCCATGTCTATAACATCTGGATCTCTGTATGTTTCTGAAATTACAGAAGAGAGACACCACTGAGCAGCAGAGATGAACACATTTATTTAGTACTAACAAGCAAAAGACCGAGCCCCAGTTCCTTGGGCATCCATGTGCCATTCTGGTGGAGCGGGGATTTCCTAGAAATGTTTTAGATTATCCAAATCACTCGTATGTAATTTATTAATTGTGCTATAGGGAGGTAGGAGCTAACCAAAACAATCAGCTCAATTTAACTGAGTGATTATTAAGGAAATAACTAGATAACATGCCCTAAGTAGGTAGAGATAAACAAGGAAATTTACACATAAAAACTAAAGTATTCCAAAGCTATACAATGACAACAGATGACTGTCCTATAAAAATCCCTATTATTAATGGCAAATGTTAAGGGAGGAGTTATCAGCTGGGAGGAGTGCAGCTAGGTACCACTGAGGAGGAATAGGATCTAGGGGTGGTGGTAAAAGATCAAAATGAAAAATACAGAGCAGTGTAGGAAGGTGGCGGCAAAGGCCAACAGGATGCTGGGTTGTATTGCAAGAGGAATCTCCTCCAGGAGCCGGGAGGTGATCCTGCCTTTCTACAGGTCACTGGTCAGGCCACACCTGGAGTACTGTGTAGAGTACTGGAGCCCATATCTGAAGATAGATGTAAGTAAGCATTAATGCCCGATGAAGGAGGATTCTATTGGGGAATTAATGCATGGTTGGAAGGGGGTTGTGGCACAAGGCCTTGGCTGAGTGCCTACAACCACCCAACCATGCATTAATTCCCCAGTAGAAGCCGACTTTGGAAGGCATTAATGCATTTGTAGATAGGGAATACTTGCATTGTTGTTGTTTCCATTTTTACAGTACTGTTCACTGGAACTATTCGGCTTTGTGTCGGCGCAGTGAGATCCTACGTCTTAGCCGCGATGTGTATTCTGTGGTCTGCTGCTTTGTGGGTTATACTGCGTTTGCAGCTGTGACAGCTAGTGGTGCTAGAGCCTGGCCCAGTGACCCCGTGATTAATAGTTGGAGCGGGCATTTCCAGTGATTAATCCCCGCTCCATCTTTGATCATGAGCTGCAGTTTGTCAAATTATGTTAATGTATTTGCCGTTTATGTTGTTTGCCATATTACAAGTGCTCTTAGTCCTTGATGAAAAGTTAAATGCTTCATCTGGGGTCATTTACACTGTCCAAGGGGGGTGAACCAGGAGGGTCAGGAGGCTTAGGAACCCCCCCCATGGAAACATGCAGGAAAATAAGCTGACTACAAGAACAGCTAAAACAGGCAGGTGAAGAATGTATAACAACTGTTACAGGGGGCAAGAGCACATAGGAAAGGAATCCAATGTGGGGGGAAGACACTGGGGAGAGAGAACAAGAGCAAAGGGAGGGCAGACTGTAAAACCTGGAAGTTGGTGTTAACGAATGTCCATGACCTCGGAAACAAGCCTTTGTCAATGCCGAATGTTTGCTTGCTGGCATTGGTAGTGCTGGAGTTAGAGAGATGCCTAGTAGGAATGGCAGTGAAGTATTGAACTGCAGCCAACCCCACCCCAACCCTACAGAGACTGACAGGCACTGGGGTGTGCCTTTGGGTAATCAGGCATAATGGCCATGCCATTTCACCACACCCTACCCTACAGACACTGACAAGTGTCACAGTGTGCCTTGGAGTCTTTGGGCCTTATGCTCACCCCATTCCATAAGAAATATGTTGAGATAGGTGCAGTATAGGAGAATGGGGTGAACTTTGGGGCCAAAGAGTACAAGGTACACCGCAATGCCTGTCACTGGCTGTAGGGTGTGAGTGTGGGTGGAATGGCAGGAGTATTACAGGCGACAATCCCAAGTCACACCCCTGATGCCTGTCAGTCTCTACAGGTTGGGGCATTATGGTTGGAAACCCTAACCTCCCAGGCGTTCGTTGGTATTTTCACTCCAAATTTTAAACAAGGTTTTTTTGTGACCCCAACCTCGTGAACAGTAGCAGTATCAGTTTGTTAGCGAAAAGCTGATTTTGGACAGCAACTATGCCATTTGGCACCACTGATGTGAAAACTCATTTCAAACAGGATGTGAAAAATGACAGATGTACTGTTCATGGGAAGGTGTAACAAGCATTTGTCAATGCCAAATGTTTGCTTGCTGGCATTGGCATTGGCAGTGTAGGAGTTAGACCGCTGCATAGTAGGAATGGCAGTGAAGTATTGAACTGAAGCCAACCTCACCACCACCCTGCAGAGACTGACAGGCACTGGGGTGTGCCTTTGGGTCATCATGCATAACGGCTACACTATTTCACCACACCTTACCCTGCAGACACCGACAAGTGTCACGGTGTGCCTTGGGGTCTTTGGCCCTTATGCTTACCCCATTCCATGAGGAATATGGTGAGATGGGTGCAGTATAGGAGAACCGAGTGAACTTAGGGGCTGAAGAGTCCAAGGCACACCTTGATGCCTGTCACTGGCTGCAGGGTGTGGGTGGAGGTGGAATGGTATGAGCATTACAGGCAACAATCCCAGGTCACACCCCGATGCCTGTCAGTCTCTACAGGTCGGAAACCCTAATGCCTCAGGGTATTTGGTATTTGCACTCCAAATTTTCAACATGGGTTTTTTGTGACCCCACCTTATCAACAGTGGCAATATCAGTTTGTTAGTCGAAAGTTGATTTTGCACAGCGACTACGCCATTTGGCACCACAGCTGCAAAAGCATATTTTGAACAGGATGTGAAAAATGACATCTGTACTGTTCATAGGGAGGTGTAAAAATGACAATGTTGGAAATCTGCAGTGGAAACATTAAAAAAACTGGTGAAGACAGGAGCGTGCATAGAAACTACGCAACGCACAGCCATAATGTAAGTAGTTTGGGGATTTGTGTATAGCAGATTGTCAGCACAGGCATTTTGGGATCTCCACTCATGAGCAGTGTCACTATGATTTTCTTAATCTGTCCTGAACAATGATTTCCCATAGCGACCACGCATTTCTGCGCTGGAAGTGCAAAAACACATAACGGCTATGGTGTGAAAAATGACAGCTGTACTGTTCATAAAGAAGTGCAGAAAAATGCCAGTGGCGAAAATCTAGATTGAAGATATTACAATTCATGAACTTACAAGGGTTCATGGAGAGCACATTTGCCCCCTGGTCCTGGCCACACAGGTTCAATCCCCAGTCACTGATTTCCAAACCTTATTTCTGGGGAACCTTATTTATGCAAAGTCACCACATTATCAGTTTGTTTAGTAAGGCAAGTAAATTAGACACAAGCTCAGGTCAGAATGTCAGTGCAGCACTGTTATTTTTTATTGGCCAAACATGAACCTGATCAGTGGTTCTCAGTGAATTGTTAGTATGTATCTAATATAAAAATCAAAGCTATTAAAAAATAACACTGACATTCTGACTGGAGCGTGCGTCTAACTTGCTTTGGCTTACTAAACCACAATGAAAATGGGTGAAGCTTGTATTTTGTCAGTGGATTCAATTTACTTAGGCTTATTAAGCTCCAGGGGCAAAATCTGTAGTGTGCAGGCCTCCAGCACCAGGTGAGGAGTAGGATATGACACTTGGGGAAGCCATAATCTTTGCTTTGTGACAAGGAACCTCTGTAAATGAGCCTATGGCTCAAAGGTTTTCCAAACTGCTGTTTAAATAAAATAAATAAAAATAATCAGAATGGCCAGTAAGGGGGAGGTGCTGCTAGCTGGTGACTTTAGTCTGCCATATGTGGAGTGGAACCTTCCAACAGCTGGTTCTGCAAGGGGTAGGGCCATCCTTGGCTCTCTGTAGGAGCTTTTCTCAGGCAGCTAGTCAAAGAACCCACTAGGGATGGGGCAGTGCTGGACTTAGCACCTATAAACAGGGTCAGTAGTGTAGACATCACAGTGGAGTAGGCCCTTGGATACCAGTGATCACTGTACAGTGTGGTTTAACATCATGACAGGAACAGAGGTTAACCACATGAAGATGAGGGTCCTGGATTTTAGAAGGTCTCATGTTAAAGAAATGGGGGACTGCCTCAGAAACTGCTTTGAAGGGGTACTGCCAGAGAGGGTTGGAGGCTCAATGGGCAAAAATAAGGGATGGTATAACTAAAGCAAATAACCTCTGCTCAACAGAAGTGAGTAAAAGCAGAAGGAAAAAGAGATTGCTATGGTCCTCCAAGAAAATGGCAGAGGTGAGGGGAGAGGAGGACATGGTGGTATACCTGATAAACAGAGGGAAGCAGGCAAGGTGGTGAGGAGAGCGAGGGTGCAGGCACAGGACAGAATCACTAAGTAGACAAGGAAGGAAATGGGCACACACCAGAGTATCCTGACATAAATCAGAAGCTGAATATTTTATTTTGAGTCAGCATGTCAATACCAGGAGTAACACCCCTACATATCAACCCAACCATGTGGGTCTTCCTCAGGGGGTGGAGTAAATCATCAAACATCACTGTTTAAATACCCCGCATAATTAATAAAATTCCATAGACCAGTATTAATCAATTATACAGTGAGTTTGACCAAGAAATCATGTGTTAAGCTTTTTTCCTCTTAAGCTGATTAACAATATTCCTTTAGTTAATTTTGAAAAACATCTTTTCTAATAAAATTGTTTTGTGTACACAAAAATCAGCTTTAGAAACCACAACAGTAGACACTACAAGTGACGCAGAGGCAATACGTATGAGCCTCCTTGCAAAAGGGCTGAATTTTGTATTTATGTATTCTGTCCAGAACTGATTTCACATCGGGGATCACCAATCATTACAAGATGGTCCATGATCGCTTCACCTGATTTCATTTTCCCAAATTCCAACTTCTTGTATTAAAACAAAATATTATTGGGCAGCCCATTACTATGTTTAAAAGAAATAGGGCTAGGTTTTATATTTATTCTGCCCAGGGCTGCTTTTTCACATTGGAGGTCATCAATCATTGCAAAAGGTCAACCACCCCTTCACGTTGTTTTATTACCCCAAATTTCAAGCTCTTATTATACAGCATTGTATAAAACAGCCCAGTTTATTAGGAGGGGAACAACAGTAAACAGAAAGCCAGATGTAAAATCCTTATTAGATGTGTAGCAACACTAAGCAGTAAACCTGGTAAAAAATAAGATTAACTAGCATTTCCTATTATTACAAAGAGCGCACCTTCGGATTTTGTTAGACCATTTATGTGCTACACATCCTTGCGTGTTTTTTCAAAATCATCTCTATCTGACATATCTGACAATTTTATTTTACATCACACTTGTGGAACCACACAGGCGAAGGTCACCTACTATTCAGAAAGGTCACCATTTGTTTTATATAACTTGCCGGTGTGATCACACATTAATTATGTAACAGCCAGTCTGATTTATTGGATATGTGGCAACAAAGATTGGAGGACCCATTATGAAGTAAGATTAGCTAGAAATTATTACAAAAAACTGAAGGAAAGTACCTGCTGGCACTAACAATTTCTTACAAATAAACACTGACCCCAAAATAAATATGATCAATAAATATTTTTTGGGGCTAGTGTTTATCACATTGTTTATAGTATCAGGAACCTTAACTCTTGAATATAAAATAATCCATTGTGTGTTTTATTGCATGTAGAAGTGCTGTTTTAATTGCCAAGATGTCTGAGTGACCGCTGTAAACCCAATTTGACTTCCTGGCTATTAAACAATTTTGCCTAGTAGTGGTATACTCATATCTGTACAAGGAGCGCTACTTGCTGTTGTAACTGGTTTATCTAAAGCTCTGTAGACAGCTGTTCGTTTATGCATTAATTACTCGGTAGGGTTTATTGATAATTTCCCAGTAACAGACCCCCAAATAAATTACCCCTACGTCCAAATTGTCAAGTTTGAGAAGAAGCAGTTTCTTGAGCTGGAGACCCATTGAGACAGGGAAGCTGTGGGAGGGCTCCTGATATTCAGTGCTGCATTGTGCAACTGGTTCTTGTACAAAGTAAGACATCCGTGTCCGTGCAAGACTCGAATTCCATGACATATGTTTTATGAGCTTGTTTTCCTTAGCAAAAGCCAGCATGGAGCAGTATTTTGCAACCATTAGTTTTCTTTCTTTTAGTTTTTAAACATGTAAGGCATTGTCTTGTCATTTTTCATGAATCATGCACAGACAGTGTTTGACATATTCAGAAAGAAGTACTGTAACCACACACATACACCTACACACCCGCGGGCATACTGATCTCAGTGTTGTCAAACTCATTCCCACTAGGATTTTGAACACATGGCAGAATAAGACTGCATGTTTAAATTGTCTTAAGAAGTAATAATTATGTCATCATTAACTGTTTTGGAACATCTTGAACTTCTCACTATACCTAAAACATGGGAACATATTTTCAAACATCTCTCCACAGAAATATAGTCAGTGTTAAGCAATAATATCAGAGTACATTTGGAAAGAAGGCTGAATGTTATTTCTGCAGTGACACATAACTAACGAAATAACTCTTTTCCTTGTTTAAAAATAAATAAATCAGTAGAAAGAGCTTTAAACCAAGACCTGCTTTATATCTGATTGTACCAGTCTGCATAGTTTACTCAAACCTGCTAGGTAGGGGCTCTGCTTTTAATACTGCTGAAAAAAACAAAAACATGTTTTCAATTCTGTCTTTTCTTGAACAATGTATGCAGAATAGTGTTTTAGGCTGTAAAAAATTAAGTCTAATGACCTACACAATTATCAATTTTACATTGAATCAAATTGTGATAGTTATTTGAGCCCTATAGTGTCAGGATATTCAATGCCACTGGTGTTCGGTTTTTACTGTAAAACCTGGTAACATTCTGGAATTTTGACTGCCTGTAGACTGGTAAAAACAAAGAATTTCACTGATTTAGGCATTTTATACCAGATCAGTCAATCTACAAACGTGTATGTCCTGTTTAAATATCTAAGATATATGACATAATCACATCGTTTCCCGTGCCTGCAGTATAATGAAAGTGACCCTCAATATAAATGCACAAATTACTTTAAATAGCACAAAACATCTGTAAAACATGGTTTACATTTCAAAAAGAGGTATAATAGCATATGTTATTTCCAGATTCAGAAGAAATACTCTCTCTTCCATCTCCCTCTCGCACGCACACAGCACAGGAGTGAAGAGAGAGAGAGACACAGACTGCTGTCACTTCTGTCATTCTCCATGGAGGTAAAGCAAACATATTTATGTGTGTAAACTTTGTTAAACGCAATACAGTTTAATCAGGTCAGTAGATAAGGGGAAAGATTTGGTTAGCAGTTTAAAAAGGAAATTAAAATGGGAATCACAAAGCAAAGTTGTAGCAAAGAATGGTAATGAAATCTTTTCCTGTATTAAGAGAAATATTATAAGTAGATCAGAATATATAGTAACACTGCATTGATCCCTGTACAGGCAGCAGGTGGCGTGTGGCATCCAGTTCTGGTCATCATACTATAGAATGGCTATAGATATACTGTAGAGAGACTTCAAAGAGAAGCATCAGCCACAGTGATGCAGAGAGGATTTCAACTATGAGGACATGCTGCAGTATCTGACTTTGTGTTGTTCTGAACAGAGAAAGAAAGATTAAAGGAAAGGCTTATAGAAACATAGAATTTGATGGCAGATAAGGACCGCTTGGCCCACCCAGTCTGCCCATTTTCCTACCTACTGGATAAGCTGCAGATCCTAGTTAACCAGCAGCCCACGTCTTCCTTCCCCAACCCCCTAGAATTGCCTTATGACTGTCCCATCTATGCTTGCATTCCACCACTGATTTTGACTCCACAACCTCCTCTGGAAGGCCATTCCATGCATCCACAACCCTCTCTGTGAAAAAATACTTCCTTAAATTACCTCTGAGCCATACCCCCTCTATCTTCAGATTGTGCCCTCTTGTTCTTGCACACCTCTTTTTTTGAAAGATGCTACCCTCTTGGACTTTGTTGATTCCCTTGAGGTACTTGAATGTTTCTATCATGTCCCCCCTCTCCCTCCTTTCCCCGAGGCTATACATATTAAGCTCCTTTCGTCTCTCTTCATATGTCTTCCGGTGCAGACCCTGAACCATTTTAGTTGCCCTCCTCTGGACAGCTTCCATCCTGTCTATGTCTTTGCAGAGATTGGGTCTCCAGAACTGCACACAGTACTCCAGATGGGGTCTCACCAGCTGTCTGTACAGAGGATAATAACTTCCTATTTTCTACTGGTGATGCCTCTCCATGCATCCCAGTATCCCCCCAGCCCTCTCTGCTGCCCTCTCACATTGCTTGCCCACCTTTAGGTCATCTGATATGACTACCCCCAGGTCCCTTTCCATTTTTATTGTTGTTAGTATCTCACCCCTCATTGTGTACTCCTCCCCTGGGTTTTTGTTTCCCAGGTGCATTACCTTGCACTTCTTAGCATTGAATCTAAGCTGCCATACATTTGACCATTCCTCTAACCTTGTCAAGTCCCTTCTCATCCTTTCCACCCCACCCTGTGCATCAACTCTGTTGCAGATCTTTGTGTCATATGCAAAGAGACATACTTTTCCTTCCAGTCCTTCTGCAATGTCGCTTATAAAGACATTGAAGAGGACCGGTCCTAGTACTGAACCCTGCGGTACCCCACTAGTAACCCTCCTTTCTTCTGAGTGGACTCCATTTACTATTACTCTCTGTGTCCTATTCTCCGGCCAATTCTTTACCCAGACTGTCATCTTGGGACCCACTCCCAGGCTGGCTAACTTATATATTAATCTTTTGTGTGGGACTGTGTCAAATGCCTTGGTCTAGGTAGGCCATGTCCACAGCCCCTCCCTGATCTACTACTTTGGTCACCCAGTCAAAGAAATCTATCAGATTCATCTGGCATGACCTTTCCACTGTGAATCCATGCTGTCTAGGGTCCTGTGCCCTCTGGCCTCTAGATACTCGACAATTTTTCCTTCAGAAGTGATTCCATCATTTTCCTATCACTGAGGTTAAACTAACAGGTCTGTAGTTTCCTGCTTCTGCCTTGCTCCCACTTTTGTGAAGGGAATCCATCTGCCCTCCTCCAGTCCTCGGGTACCACCCATCCTCCCATGATTTGTTAAAAAGGGTAGTCAGTGGTGTCACTAGTTCTACCCTTAGTTCTTTTAGAATTCTGGGATGAATCCCATCAGGCCCCATTGCTTTGACCACCTTCAGTTTTAAGAGTTCTTTCAGAACCCTTTCTTCTGTAAATGGGCTGGTATCAACTTCTGTATCCAGAGTGTTTCTACTATTTGTTCTATGTACCTCCCCCTCTTCATTTGTAAATACTGAGTAAAAATATTTGTTTAGTATCTCTGCCTTTTCACAGTCTCCCTCTGTCCACCCTCCCTCCCCTTTACTAAGCCTCACTATCCCTCCTTGGTCCTCCTTCGCTCCCTGATGTACCTATAAAAGGTTTTCTCCCCTTCTTAACAGAGTTAGCTATCTTTCCTCAGTTTGGGCCTTTGCTGTTCTGACTGCCTTCCCAGCCTCCTTTTGTTTTAACTGATACAGTTCTCTGTCCTGCTCCTTCTGTGATTCCTTGTACTTCCTGAATGCTTTCTTTTCTCTTGAACCTTCACTGCCACTTCCTTTGAGAACCATAGTGGTTTCTTACATCATTTTGTTTTGTTTATTTGCTTCACACAAGGCTCGTTACCTCTGTGATGGCAGTTTTATTATTCCCCATTGTTCTTCCACCCCTCCTTCCTGCCCATTTGCTAGTGCATTCCTTAGGCACTCACCCATTTTGGCAAAGTCAGCCCTCCTAAAGTCCAGTACTTTTGTTTTTGTGTGGCTTGACTCTATTGCTGTGTTTATTGTGAACTGTACTGTTCAATGGTGGCTAGTTCCCAGATGGCTACCCACTTCTACATCTGTGATCCTCTCTTCATCTCCATTTGAGAGAATCAAGTCTAATATTGCTCCCTCTCGAGTGGGCTCCAGTTCTAGTTGTCTAAGGCATGCTCCCTGTAGGGCATCTAGAATAACTCCACTCTTGGAAGTGGCAGCTGCAACTGCACTCCAGTTAACATCTGGCATATTCAGATCACCCATCAGCGATATCTCCCATTTTTCTGCCATAGCTTGGCAGAAGACACCAGGAGAAAGGACTGCTGTGTGACTGAACTTCTCTGCTGGAACTAAAGTAGAAGAACTTTTGTATTTGGACCTTTAATTTAGGGTAAAAAAACTAACATACAAAACAAAAAAAAAGTGTGTGTTTGGGTTAACTGAACTGAATGGGTAACTGAAAAGTCATCTAGGTGTAAATCTCAGGTGACTGAAAGGACTTAACTGCTGTGAGGTTTAAATTACTTGTAGAACGATCTGGTAAGTAGGGAGGCTTAGCTAGAAGAGCTACATTTAAAGACTGCCTTAGAAAGATTCTGCTAATAGCTTGGCAGAAGACACCAGGAGAAAGGACTGCTGTGTGACTGAACTTCTCTGCTGGGACTAAAGTAGAAGAACTTTTGTATTTGGACCTTTAATTTAGGGTAAAAACTAACATACAAACAAAACAAAAAAAAAAAGTGTGTGTTTGGGTTAACTGAACTGAATGGGTAACTGAAAAGTCATCTAGGTGTAAATCTCAGGTGACTGAAAGGACTTAACTGCTGTGAGGTTTAAATTACTTGTAGAAAGATCTGGTAAGTAGGGGGAGTGGCCTAGCTAGAAGCAAGCTACATTTAAAGACTTCCTTAGAAAGATTCTGCTAATAGCTTGGCAGAAGACATCAGGAGAAAGGACTGCTGTGTGACTGAACTTCTCTGCTGGGACTATATTGCCCTCCGTCCCTCCCCTCCACCCCCCAATGCAAAGATAGTTCTATTTTTATAGACACAGGATTTGACTGACAACAGGAACTTCCTGTTTAGGGGCAGGAAGTGAGTGATTACAGAACCACCAAGGACCCACCATCCTAGAAGGGCAAGAGTAGCTCTCCGGACCCCTCTAGCTGTTGGAGGTCTGCCTCTGAACAAGTAAGTGGTCCACTGAGAAATATAGGATATTCTTGTCTCAGAACAGGACAATCATGAGCTTAAAGGGCACACAGGCAGAAAGTAAGAAGAGAGAGAAAAAAAACAGAGGAAAGAGTCAGGATTGCAAACAGTTAGGGGCCAGAAATAAGACATGATTGGTGGTGCAGTGCAGTGGCTGTGGAGCGCAGTCTTCCGGGAGATGTTCTGGAGGATGGGTGTTGTCCCATCTGCAGGCACCTCTCTGGGCTGAGGAGGAGGTTGCTCATCTCCAGGCTGAGTTGGCCAGGATTTGTGGGACCTCCTCTTCCATCCAGGGACCACCAGTGCCACTGCCATTGCCTCAGAGGTTGCCAAGAAAGAGGAGCGGTTGGACCACAGTGAGCTCAGGGAGGGTGAGGGTGGTGGAACAGAGGTGCATCCTTCCAGTTATACCTCTCCACAATTCCTATGCAATTCTGGCAAAGTGTGGTTCCTCTATGGAGGCACCCACAGTGGAGACCAAGGAGGATGCTGGGAACCTGCACAAAGGATAGAGGCAGTCCAGAGGAGGGCAACTAAAATGGTGCAGGGTCTGCAAGAGAAGCTGTATGAGGAGAGACTAAAGAAGCTTAATATGTATACCCTTGAGGAAAGAAGGGAGAGGGGGGACATGATAGAAACTTTCAAGTACCTCAAGGGAATCAACAAAGTCCAAGAGGGTAGCATCTTTCAGAAAAAGAGACTTGCAAGAACAAGAGGACACAATTTAAAGATAGAAGGAGGCGATTCAGGAGCAATGTGAGGAAGTATTATTTCACAGAGAGGGTAGTGGATGCATGGAACAGCCTTCCTGAGGAAGTTGTGGGGTCTAAAACTGTGGGAGAATACAAGAATGCATGGGACAGACATAAGGCAATTCTTGTGGGGGGCAGGAAGATATAGGCTGTTGGTTAACTAGGATCTGCGGCCTATCCTGTAGGTAGGGAAATGGGCAGACTAGATGGGCCTAGCGGTCCTTATCTGCTGTCAAAGTCTATGTTTCTATGTTTCTATTCTAAGTATACTTTCTATCATTTCCTTGTCTATTTCCTCCCCCTGAGAAGGGGGTCTGTATACAACCCTTGTGCAGATTGTGGTGCCATTGACTGTCTCCAAATTTACCCACAGTGCTTCTCCTCCTCCCTGTTTACCCTTTTGTTCTGTTGCTTTTATTCCTTCCATTATGTAAAGAGCTACTCCTCCTCCTCTTTTACCCTCCCTGTCCCTCCTGTAGATAGTGTATCCTGGTATGTTTATGTCCCAGTCATGGTTTTGTGTGTACCATGTTTCTGTGACTGCCACGATATCCAGATGTTCCTCCTCCATCAAGGCCACTAATTCAGGAAGCTTGTTACCCAGACTACGGCATTGGTACTCATTGCTCTCCATTTTTTGATGGCTTTACCTTCTGTTGCAGCATCCCCCACTGACTGTTCTACCTCGGTCTTTTTCTCATTTAGTACCCTGTTTTGAAGGGAGAGGCTGGGATTTTCCTGCTGCTTGTCAGTGCCTCCCCCTTTGACTAGTTTAAAAGCTTGCCAATGAAGCATTTAAATCGATTGCTCAGAAGACTTGTTCCCTTCCTGGACAGATGCAGACCATCCTGCCAGTATAGGCTGGTGTCCTCAGGTGGAACCCCAGTCTCAATGAAGCCAAACCCTGTGCTCCACCATTTTCAACCATTCATTAAACTGCATGGTGCTAATTACCCTCGCCTCCCCATGCCTTTGACAGGCAGCACCTCTGAGAAAGATACTGTGTATGCTACTTGTCTTAGGCCCCTCCCCAACTCTTCAATGTCCTCCTGCACTGCTCTAATCTCATGATGAGCCAAGTCATTTGTCCCTAGGTGGACAATTACATCCAGCTCAGACTCCCTTGCAGCTGTTCTTGTGATCCTGAGGATGCGTTTCCTGTCCCTCCAAGCCATGGCACCAGGCAGGCACCCAGCTCCCCCCAGTTCTATACCCCTAATAATTGAGTCCCCCACCAGGAGCTGCTTCCTTTCCCTGTGGTGTCCTCTGCCTCCTTCCTGTGCTGTGGGCCTCCCTTGTGACAGTTGTCATCAGTCTTCTCTGCAGGTGCATCCATAGGGGAGCAGTGCTCCCCCAGAATGGTGTATGGATTGTGGAGTGGAACAATTGACTGGGTGTGCCTCTGTTCCACCATTCTCACCCTCCCTGAGCCCACTGTGGTCCAACTGCTGTGCTTTCTTCACAACCTCTGAGGTAGTGGTGGTGGCACTAGTGCTTCCTGGATGGGGGAGGTTCCCTTCCTACTATCAAGTGTGGCCTGGGGGAAGGTTTCCTTACTACTGTCCAGTGTGGCCTGAAGACGGGCAACTTCCTCCCTCAGGGCAGATAGTTATCTGCCAATAGGGCAGCATCTCAGCCTCCAGAAAGACTCCTGGAAGACTGCTGCCCCACAGCCATTGCATTGCACTACTCCCCACATGTTTATCTACTTTTTTTTTGTGTGTGTGTGTGTGTGTGTGTGTGTGTGTGTGTGTGTGCGCATGTGTGATTGGTTATATAGAAATATATATATTATACAATGTGTATGTTTATATTGTCAGTGCAGTGTGCTAGAGGATATGACAGTGATATGCACCTTGCACTCTTGAGGAATAATGTCAGAACCTCAGGTATAAAGCACTATTTCCAGGGTGGGTGGGGTAAGGGTGGGAAGGGTTGGGCCTAAACTGTGCCCTCACAAAACAATCAGCTAAAAGCTCTCACACGCCAGCTGCGATGAGTGTCTTCCTGTCAGCAAGATACCCTACACAACAATTTGACAGAAAGTACCCTGCTAATCAAATAGAGAAAAATCAGACATCCAAGTCAGACACAGGTAAACCTCTCCAGCCCCAAAACAGCCTGGTGGTTTGTTAGCCACAAAGGCAAATCAAATATGCAGTTATTTCAGCCCTTCTGAAGATGCTGACAAGATAAGCAGTTTGAAAACCCTTCCTGAATTAAAATTAAAATAATTAAACACAAAGCAATACCACTATAAAAGTGAGGAAAACTTCTCTCAGATGTAAGCAAGAGAGAGAGATTAGTTACAGATACCTAGTCCAAAATAATATATCCCATGCAGCTTCTCAGTTGTCTCAAAGCACACCCAGTACACAACTTGGAAGAAGATGGACTTCTGTCTCAAACAGAATCACATCAGTAGTTTATAGTAATTGAACAATGCTGAAATAGTCAAGCTAGACAACTGACTGTGATGCAGACCTCTGACTTGTGAAGACAATTTCCCCCCACCTCAGGCTATGTCTGGCATCAATTACAAACTGCAGCTTTGCTATTTTAAATCACACAACCCCACCAAATGTTGCAAAATGTATTGATGCAGATTGTCACAGAATTCTAGTAATCAGTCCAGTTAGCCACAAAGGCAAATCAAATATGCAGTTATTTCAGCCCTTCTGAAGATGCTGACAAGCTAAGCAGTTTTGAAAAACCCCTTCCTGAATTAAAAATTAAAATAATTAAACACAAAGCAATACCACTGTAAAAGTGAGGAAAACTTCTCTCAGATGTAAGCAAGAGAGAGAGATTAGTTACAGATACCTAGTTCAAAATAATATATCCCACGCGGGTTCTCAGTTGTTTCAAAGCACACCCAGTACACAACTTGGAAGAAGATTTCATTGATGGATGTCTTGCCAACTCAAACCAAGCAGCTATTTGCCATTCACACTCATGTACACACAATAACAACACTATAAATATAGCAAGCCAAAGCTTTATTATAGCAAACTATAATACAAAAGGTTATACATCACCGATTCCAAAAGCTACATCCAAGCCTGTTCCAATGGCTGGGAAGCCCCCTTGTCAGCCTGGCTAGGAGTCTCACGAACCGGGAATTGGCCCCGCAGCGATGCGTCCACCCTGCAGGAGAGGCTTCTAACCAGGCGTCTGGAAAGTCCCATTTTATATGTTTTATCTGGTATTTAGAAATGCTAAACCACCATGTCCTAAGCACTGGCCAGGTGCCCAGAACATCACGAGTTCAGCATGACAAACACCACTTATTCTCGTAATAAATAGTTGGCATTCGTTAGATCATCATGCCCTAAGCACTGGCCAGGTGTCCAGAACATCATGAGCCAAACAATGCCAGAGATTCCAAACGAAAAGTCTCACAACATCTTGTCCAAAAGAAAAGTCTCATAACATCGTGTACAAAACATCTTGTATAACTATGATTAAGCATTTCAAAATGGAATAATATCATACAAAATGGAGTGACAATAATCAACACAACACATGTATTATATATATATATATATATATATATATATATATATACATATATATACACACACACATATCATTCGGTTCTTTGATTATTGTGAATACAATTTGTATGAAAATGGCATCATAAAAGGTTTATCCACATACAGTCTCCTAATTCTATAGGATAAATAACAATTCCACACAGTTAAAACAAACAATATCACTGCAATTATTAAAATCGGATGGATCAATCTGTTCAATTCTTTAGTGGCAGAAGGAGATCATCCAGTAAATATGTCCCACCAATGGTGAGTAGTTTCAGTTTGTATTTTTGAGCCTAATTCAAACATTTGGTCTACCACTATCACGGTTTGCATTTGGGTTTTGATCAATGTTTTATTCCTAATAACTTTATTAGAAGATACCGATATCCAATTAGTGACCGGTATCCATTGCTTAAACATGGTCCTCCATATAAATTCATTATTCACTTTGTGCTTTGTTCTTTTGTGTTAATGCATACATATATATATATATTTTTTTTTTTTTGCATAGTGCATCCTGTCCAATTAATAAACTGCGATATGTTCTGGAATGTGCTTAACTGCAAAGCTTGTGACATATTAAACAATTGCAAGAATTCTGCATCGTAATCTAACGTTAACTTTTGTGGATTAAAAACAGTAGGCATCCATTACGCTTGTAAATTAACTAACTGTGATACATCTGTCCCTGCCACTTTTAACTTGTTGTAATGATTCTATATCTATGCTATTCAATATTCACACCAGCACCAGTGCCACCTAGTAATGTATCATACCAAGCTCGTCTATTTCTACACTTATGACTAGAAGCAAAGGTTATATTGAAATTAATAACATTCTTTTGATACTGTTCTTCACCGATATGCAAGTAGATGGCACTTTAACCAAGCTATCATTACTAACAATAGGATGATTTCTTAATACAGTAATATAGTTTACCCAAGTAGTTCTATTTTCTATTACAGTTGCATTCATGCAAAAACAAAGTATTACATTAATTAGTTCAATGGTTTCATTAAAAATGTCTGATTGATTCATGCAACAGTCTGTCCTCGGTGAGGAGTTATCATGCACATATCTGATAAGTTGCAGCATTTAATAGCAGTCTTATTCTGCAAAGATTTCATCTGTTTACGTAAACTGTACATATAATCATCCTGGGCCACCAGTTGTCATCAGAGATTGACCCTGGTGAAAATGTTGTATTCAGTACCACACACTTCTGCCGGATGGGCAGCTAAAGTTCCCTGGTTCTATCTTTGGTATCATTTTCCAACTCCAGGTTCCTTTACAACCAGTGTCATTACAGTTAACCCTTTGAATCCTTCCTCCAGGGGTAACTAGCTCTGCCAAATGGACCATAAGACACACTGAATTCCTTTCAAAATCCATTGCTGGAACTAGAAACACACAAATTTTATTATTCTCGAAGATAACATTTGTATCAAAACAATTATAACATACATACACAACTCTACCCTCCAGCGTAACTGATTACTTGCTGAGGGCAGAAGCCCTTGTATTAATAATAGGTGTGGGATTTAACTGCACTAGAGAAAACAGAAGGGCTTGGGCTGGGTTATGCTGTTAAAATACCTTAGGTCTTTTCTAAAACCTGTAAATAAGAAACAATTATTGGCAAATACACATTTTCTTTATTTATACCTTTGGGGGAACAGTGATGTACCTTGCAACCTTTGTGGGTACTACACTGGAAGGGATGGAGGAAGGGTAGCTAACCCCCTCCCCCCAAGCTCCTACTGGTGGAAGAGACAGGTTGAGGTGCAAGAGACAGCTTGAATACTGTAGCAATAAAAAGGTTAGCTGTGGATGGTGACATGATCCCCACCTACTACACTTTAAATTATAACAAGATAATATTACAATACTATAAAGATGGGGAACTTCTTTTCCTAGAAGAAAGAGAAGAAACAAGACAAACAACAAAACAAACACACACCAGTTTAAAAATAAAACAAGATTATTTCCATAGGATAAAAGAAGCCAAGTGTCCCTGGGTTCCCTTATCCTAAGCATGACAAAATGTCAGCTGAGTTTATAAAAAAAAAATCCAGATTGATGGTAATACCGTACTTACGTATCTCTTAGAATGCATTTCAAAAAGACAAAAAAAAATAAATGATTACACCATGGTCACACATAAAAACAAAAGCCATTGTTTTTAACTGTAGATGGTAAACTCTCAAAAACAGCTGTAATAGTCCTTGTTTCAAAATCGTACTATATATATATAATAAAAATATGGGGAGATGATGAATAATTCTCCCCTTCCAGCTGGAGTATTGCCTGTGTTGGCTGCAAGTCAGAAGCAGTGAGACGAGAAGAAAGGTTTGTTCCTCTTCACTTAGAATACTAGTTTTGCAATAAAAGTCAAATTACATGGTTCACTCTTGGTGTGCTTTCATGAAAACATACATTTTGTGTGAAAAGTTGTGCTTTAGGCATGGAATACACATCAAGTTTGAACTGGTAGTAACATAAAATGTTGAAACACAAGAAGGTCATAATAATGTGCAAAAGGTCACAGTGTGCATGCAAGGGTCGTTCAAACCCAGCCATTCCTGTAGTGTCCTTGAACACCACCAATATTAAAATATCTTTAAATAACAATAGAGCACACAATAAAGCTGCTGGCCAGGACAGTACACACACATACACATACACAAAAAGAAATACTTAACACAAAATAAGACTGACATTGTTTCACACCAATTTGCTTAGGTAATGCCCATAGTTTCATTAGAAAACTATACGTGTTTTAGATATATGTGCTGCCTCCTGCCTGTCTTGTAACACTGATAATTTTTAAACCAACACATTTATACATATTGCCATGCCAAATCTTTCCAGAACAAAACACTTTTTAAACACATCATCTGTAAGTGAACACATCTCGTATAACATGGTTACACCTTTTGGCGCATAGCCAAAATATGGCACCCTGGCATTTTGCCAAAAAGTTTCTGGTTATAACTAGAAGTATGATAAAGCCATTTATAGCTGTTAACACATTACATTTTCACCTAGCAGTGGCTTGGCACGTTGCTTACAAACTACAAATCTTTCTGCACATTGCAATCTATGATGTCATAACTCTTCACCATCAACACTACCTGCTCCACCCAACAACTACAAACAACAGTTCTTCACACTGACCCTATCTAGGCAGCACAAATGTTCCATTAAAATAAAGCCAATTAAAACAGTCGAATCGAGGCAAAAGCTTCTTCTTTCTTTTTTTTACTGTAACATGTTGTGCACTGAAAGCAGTCAATCCTATCTACTAACCTTGACAACAGAACATAATTATAGAACACAGATATAAGCTAGAAAATATGCATGAGAAAGGCAGACATTACCTTGTTTAGTATATGTATTACAAATAAAACAGACAGACATAAAACAACTTTAAATAAAAAATTCAGACTTACCGGTGCAGATATTTTCTTCTTCTTTTCCAATACACTAGTCTGAGTAAGAAAACTGACTGCAGGACCTTTGATGTAATTTTCAAACGCTGCAGCCATTAACCCTTTCAAAGGTTTTAACCCTTTCAAAGGTTTTCTTTAGGCCATTTTAGTAACCTGCCAAACCAAGTCTTTTTCCAGAGCTCTGGTTTGCAGTTTAAAAACAAAACAAAAAAAACAAAAAAAATCTCTAACAGTACTAGGTTGAGATCCATCTGGTAGAGGTCCCCAGTACTTGGGTTTAGGATCAAATGTTTCAGCCTCTATAGGAGGCAAGGGAACTTGAAATTGATACAGAAAAACTTGAAACTACACAGATAGGCAACATGGGGGGGGGATTTTCAAATCATCCCGTCTGTAGTCACCTACTGTGCGTACATCCATAGTAGTTTATTTTTCTTTCTCTAGATGTTGCTTATCTAACTTTACTAAATCAGCCACTGCTTTTCTACTAAAAACAGTCTGAACTGTGAAAGCCATCATTGGCTCTAACAGTATATACTTGCAGCAAGCACAAATTACAAGTACAAAGGGCAGTGCAGTTGCTTGTTTGAGAGACTTTTCCTTAATACATCTTTCCACATATTCTTTCACAGTTTCATTAAAGAGAAAAGATAAAAATAAACTAATCCTGCCGACTACGCCAAAATAATGTCTTGCTAACTCAAACCAAGCAGCTATTTGCCATTCACACTCACATACACACAATAACAACACAATAAATATAGCCAGCCAAAGCTTTATTATAGCAAAATATAATACAAAAGGTTACAATAAGTATAGCAAGCCAAAGCTTTATTATAGCAAAATATAATACAAAAGGTTATACATCACCGATTCCAAAAGCTACATCCAAGCCTGTTCCAATGGCTGGGAAGCCCCCTTGTCAGCCTGGCTAGGAGTCTCACGAACCGGGAATTGGTCCCACAGCGATGCGTCCACCCTGCAGGAGAGGCTTCTAACCAGGCATCTGGAAAGTCCCATTTTATATGTTTTATCTGGTATTTAGAAATGCTAAACCACCATGTCCTAAGCACTGGCCAGGTGCCCAGAACATCACGAGTTCAGCATGACAAACACCTCTTATTCTCATAATAAATAGTTGGCATTCATTAGATCATCATGCCCTAAGCACTGGCCAGGTGTCCAGAACATCATGAGCCAAACAATACCAAGATTCCAAAGAAAAAGTCTCACAACATCTTGTCCAAAAGAAAAGTCTCATAACATCTTGCACAAAACATCTTATATAACTATGATTAAGCATTAAGCATTTCAAAATGGAATAATATCATACAAAATGGAGTGACAATAATCAACACAACACGTATATATATATATATATATATATATATATATATATATATATATACACACACACACACACACACACACATCAATGGATCGTTATCAAAGCACGCTAGTGACCTGATTAACTGATGTTGCCTCTAACACAGTTTACAAACATTATAAATATCTTTGCCTTATCTCATTTCTTCATCTTCGGATCAAAAGCATGACTAGTGTCACGCCAGAGGTTTCCACCCTAAGCACACAATGAATTCTTGGTACTACTGATGGCAGAATATGATCCTGGGATCTGTGAGGGCCTGTTGCCTGTTCATTAACTCTTATTGGCAGACTGAAGGTGGTGCTTTATCAAAAGTGCAAAACAAACAAAAAAAGTGTATGAGATATCGAGAGATGTTGAGGTTAGGCATTTAGGGACTTTTGGGGAAATCAGGTGAAGCAATACAATAAAAACAAGTAACAAGCAGTGAAACGTAGAATGGGAGCAATGTCAAAATCTATCCTATCCTCCTATCCTGTCTGGACCAGGCAGGATAGGAGGAACATGACAGTCTAAAACTAATACATAGACCAGCAACCACTTCCAGTCTTCCCCCCTCTGCGCGATCGAGGCCAAGTTGAAATGTGTCCTACAATTGCTTGCTGTGGGCCACTTATACGGTATCTCATCATTTCATTCACACTTGCAGGGCAGTGTCGGCTCTGGGGGAGTGGCCTGCCAGCATCTCTAGCCTGAGAGAGAGAGAGAGAGAGGGAGAATGACAGAGGTGGAGGGGTAAATAATAACAGAGGATAAGCGGCGTATGAGATAACCAAAAAGACAGAGAGGAAGACCGGGAGAAAGTGAATGTAGACCAAAAAGATAGATAGAAAAAGCACAGGGAAGCAACGGCTGACTGACCCATTGGATTGTTTTAGGTGACGTTAATTTAGACATTTTTTAATTAGAAGTCACCTGTAATTCATTATGCAGCATTAGCAGGCTAGCAAGAGGCAGACAGAGGTCTTTCAAAAAGCTTATGAAGCTTCAGAGAAATATATACCTTTAAAATGAATCCTTTCTTTTGAACAAGATTTGTAGAACTGGCACTTTTGTTGTACAAAAACTAATAGATCTTGCAGTCCCTAAGCAATGTTTTGCTGAGATGAGTAGTCGATCCAACACTTTGTACAATCACACTGCTTATAAACTTCGTAAAGGAATAACAATGTTCTAGAGATGCAGATTAAATATCGATGGATAGGGTTTTTTAAGAAATTCATTTAATAATATTGGGTAAGAGAACCGTTTCTGACAATTCAGACCTTATTTAGTCTTTAGTGTCAAATTCCTTTCTAGGCATACACCTTTAATTAAAAATAAAACAAAAAGTGAGCTACGGACATATAGTGAATCGACTGCTTTCTGTATGAAAAGGTTCAGTTTGTTTTGTGCACAGGTAGCTAGCGTAGAACTGTTCAGAAACTAATTTGCCTTAGAGCTGCTTCACAATTTTGCAAAGATTGTCCCAGATGTCTAATGGTGTAATAATCCCCCATTTTCCAGTTCCTAAGCAAAACAAGGAAAATGGCCAATTATTTTTCTGTCTGAAAGATGCTGTGATGTGGCAGAGAGTGACAGCTGGGGGAGAGAGGCACCTCTTCATTTACTGTAAAGCAGCAATTTGACCCACCTTTATGGATTAAGCATTTTCCAGACCAACTAATACTGCAGTGCTTCTGAAGCAGAATTCAATTTCTATTTGAAAAACACACGGGTACTATAATCAAAATGCAGACTCGTAATCCTTTTAATTTGTTCTATTTAGCAGGGACAGTGCTGACTTTGATTTTACCTCTCTACAACAAAAGTTGACATTTTGTTTTGCTTATCTGTTTTGGTTAAAGTGTCACTGAACAGATCGAGCGAGCCAGCAACAAAGTTCTCCAGTTCAATCCCATGAAATACAGTTTAGGCTGAGAATATTTTGCTAAACTCAGCATGGGGGTAGTTTTCAGGCTCACCTTTGTGATACTGTTCAGGACAGTGGAGCTCAACATGAAGTCAGCGAGCAAATTTAAGCTGGCATACTTATTGAAACAGCTTCGGGTAAAGACTGAGAGTGGAGCAGCTAAGTGAGTATTATCATCGTATCTGGAACAGTCCATCTGCAGTTGATGCAGGGTCTAGATTCAGTGTTTCTTCATGTTGACAGCAGCCAACCATGCCAACTTATCGTCTAGGCTATCTGCTCAAAGTTTAATGAACAGACTAATGCGCCGACATGCAGTATGTATGGATATTGTATTTAGGTGAACCACACACTGCATCACATTGCCATCGCTTGCTTATAAAGAAGATACACAGTAGTATAAGCTGATGGTAAGCAGCGATCAATTTCTGCATACTGTCAGTAGTTACAAGGAAGCGACTGTAATGGGTGGGTGGTAGGAGGCGTAGCCTGAAACAGTGAGTGTGCTTGCACCTGTGTGTATGTTTGTGTGTGTGTGTGTGTGTGTGTGTGGGGGGCCGGGCCATGGCAGGTGATATCTAATCGCTGCTCACTGAAGCGTAGCTCCCCCTTTCAACTGTATGCCACTGCATTTGACTGCTGTCATAGACAGCTGGAGCAGGCATTGGAGAATTGGGGCTGCGCCTGCAAACACACTGACTGAATTGGAAGAGGGCTGCCACACCTCCGAAAACTCCAATGATGGCACTCGGTTTCTTGCACATGCGTGCAAGCAAACATAAAAACAAGCATTTGTCAATGCCGAATGTTGCTTACTTCTATGTGCTGTTTAGGTATTTGGACGTCATTGGAGTGCAAATATTGAAAATTTGCGAACTTACGAACGTGCGTAGGAACTGCTCAACGCACGCTCGTAAAACAGTCATTGTTTGGAAATTTTTCATGAAATGTTCAACATAGCTAATTTACAACTCTGGTCATGAACAGTGTCAGTGTGATTTTGTTAATGTGTCCCATACATTGAGAGTTTGCACACCGACTGAAGCCATTGAATGTGCTACATGGTAGGAAACACGTTTTCGGGCAGGATGTGAAAATGACAGCTGTACTGCTCATAAGGAGGTGAAGTAAAAATGGCAATGTTGAAAATCTGGAGTGGAAATATTGAAAATTCTCAAACCCTACGTGTGTAAGGTGGGAAGTGCAACGCAGTCGTAAAAACAGTCATTTTGAATCTTTCACAAAATTTTCAACATTTGCCATTTTAAGATCTCTGCTCATGAACAGTGACACTGTGATTTTCTTAATGTGTCCCATACACTGAGGTCGCACACTGACTGCGCCATTGTGCGCTACATGGGTGGAAACATGTTTTGAGCAGTATGTGAAAAATGACAGCTGTACTGCTCATGAGGAGGTGTGGTGAAATGGCAATGGTGAAAATATTGAAAATTTGTGAACTAATGAGCCTGCGTAGGAACTGCGCAACGCATGCTCGTAAAACAGTCATTTTTAGGAATTTTTTCACCAAATTTTCAACATAGCCATTTTAAGACCTCTGCTCATGAACAGTGTCACTGTGATTTTCTTAATTTATCTCATACATTGATTTTGCACATCGAGCTAAGCCATTCTAGCTACAAAGGCGGAAACCAATTTTGGGTGAGATGTGAAAAATGACAGCTGTAACTACTCATAAGAAGGTGTAGTAAACTGGCAATGTTGAAAATCTGGAGTGAAAATATTGAAATTTCACGAACTTACGAGGCCTGCGTGAACTACATCAACACTGCGCTCATAAAACAGTCATTTTTGGAATTTCTACCAAATTTTTCAACATGGGTTTTGGTACCTTCTCATGAATGATTCACTGTCATGCTGGTATTCAGGCCTGAAGGGTGATTTCGCAGTCACTGCGCAAAATCACCCTTCGCGTCCGAATAACGCCATGACAGTGACATCATTCATGAGAAGAGGTCCTAAAAACCCCATGTTGAAAATTTGGTGCAAAACTCCAAAAATACCTGAATATGATGACAAGTTGAACCCCTCTATCTAGCCCATTATACAGCTACGGCATTTCCTCAGTTCGCGGTCAGCTGAAGAGTGCAACGTGTTCCCGGTCCACGGAAGATCGTCGGCGCGGTCGGAGGTAAGTATGGGGTGAAGGAGTGTGTGGGAGCTGGGTGCACAGTGGGTGGGTGCGGGTTGTGGGAGGGGGTGGGAGGCCAGCGCCAGGGACCGTTTTTGTTTACAGGTTTAAACAAAAAAAAAGATGAGGCGTTTGCCACGCTGGGGTGGGCTCCCAGTGTGGCACAAGGATCGAGGGGCCGTTCAGCCGATGGGGGATTAGGCACCCCGTCAGCCAAACAACAGATTGCCATGCTGGGGTGGGCTCACAAGCGTCTTCACCAACTCTGGGGGATGACAGCAGCTCAGCCGGCGGGGATTGGGCATTCCGTCAGCTACACAGGACGTGCGGGGGTGCGCATGCTTGCGTGTGGGGGGGAGCTATGCTTCAGTGAGCTTCTTATCTCTGCTCACTGAAGCATAGCTCCCCCTTTCAGCTGTATGCCACTGCATTTTGGAGTGTGTCATAGACAGCTCCAAAATGCATTGGCTTACAGGGGCCACGCCTGCCAACTCACTGACTGAATTGGAGGAGGAGGTGACACACCTCCGAAATCTCCGATGATGGCACTATGTTTCTTGCACATGCGTGCAAGCAACAAAATGAACCAGGCTGCTCGTTCCATGGTGCTCTGGCACCACCCTGTGGTCAAAAGTGGTCCCGCACAGTGTGACAAGGTTCCTTAAGCAGAATTTCAGAACATGAATTCACTGTAAAGAAATTGGGCTTTGAAATGTAGCCCCCCTGTGTGTGTGTGTGTGTGTTTTAGGAAAAACCTGCCCACGTTGACCTCTTGTACCAAGAAAATAAATATCAATGGAAGAGAATACTTATTTTTATCTGTAAAATGGATGTACTGCACTATTTCACAGACCTATAGCATTAGGATGACTTTTGGGAACAGTAGCGACCCTTGGTAAAATATCTTGTAATTCCAACACAGTATAATTATATATATATATATTTTTTTTTATTTAGTGTTTTGTTTACCAGGTAAGTGTACTAACCATAGCAATGACTATTTTCAGGCAGGACCCGGGAGAGTACAGAATTAGAAATACAGGCAGAGACATTACAAAATTGGTTTGACATATTTGACAATATATTACAGAAAATACAATGGAGGAATAAGAGTAGGTGAGATAGCTGTAAAGAGACCAGAAATTGGGTTTAGGATGAGGAAGTAGGTCAAAACAGGCAGGAAAAAAGTGCTTGGCATATGGCACGGTAAAATAAGAGGCAGGAAAGGTAATGCTAGGAGGGTAACTGTGAGCTAGGGTGGTTTGAAACAGGAGCACTTGCAAGGAGTGTTGAGATGGTTATGCAACCCTTTCTTAAAGGCCACATGGGATATGGATTGACGTAGGACTAGTGGCGGGGGGTTCCAGTAAAGGGGGGCATGACAGGCAAAAGTGCAAGCTCCTAAGTGAAGGCAGGAGTATGCCATCGGCAATGGCAAGCCTATACCAGGTACAGTCCTCCCTACCATAGTGGCCATTTGAGATACATTCTGATCTAGTTATAACATACTAAACCACCTAGTTATACAACTGTACCTTTATCAAAAGCGCAACTTCAATGAATAATATGAAATAGTTATTTAATCTCAATAAAATATCACTTACAATTCTATTTGGGTTATAGATTTTCACTTCAGGCAAGCATGCAATTATATTAGGAACTAAAATACTAAATCAAAAAAGGAAAATTGCAGTAGTCACAATTTCTGCACTTACAGTTCTCTTTAGAGAAGGTGGGTGGCCCTTAAAAGGGCTGTTGGGTTCCGATGTGTGCCGCTAGCTCCCCTGCGGCCCCCTTTACTTGGCGCTGGTGTACTTGGTGACCACCTTGGTGCCCTCAGACACGGCGTGCTTGGCCAGCTCCCCTGGCAGCAGCAGTCGCATGGCAGTCTGGATCTCCCGGGAAGTGATGGTCAAGCGCTTGTTGTAATGAGCCAGGTGGGAGGCTTCAGCTGCGATGAGCTCGAAGATGTCATTCTCAAATGAGTTCATGATGCTGATGGCCTTGGAAGAGATGCCCGTGTCCGGGTGAACCTGTTTCAGCACTTTGTACACGTAGATCGAGTAACTCTCCTTGAGGCTCTTTCGGTGCTTCTTGCCGTCCTTTTGGGCGGGTTTCTTCACCACTTTCTTAGAGCCCTTCTTGGGCACTGCAGGTTTAGGATCAGCCATTCTGCACTAATAGTACGAATAAAATCATATAAAGAAAACATCGGCTCTGAAATATATAGCATCTGTTTAACCCCGCCCACAGGCCTTCACCAGTCATGAATAGCATGCAAATAGCGGCTTGTGAAGTTCAGTTTTCATTTGCTCATTAGTCCACCTATCAGAGACCAGCTATAGTTTCTCTACGCCAAGCTCTTGTGCCCGCCTCTCATTCCAGCAATAACACTCGACATGCTAATTTCTAGCCTGGCTACCATTTCGGTTGTGTAAGCAAAAGAAACACCCACAGACACTGAGCCACCCAGTCTCCAACAACAGATCCATTTCAACAGTTTTGAAATTGGATAGTCTTTGTTTAAACTCCGAATGCCAGCGCTTCAGTAATTCGTTACTTTACAAACACTTCCAGCTCTGCAGTTTACATTCTGATGGACTGCAAGGTACACCCTCCTGAGTAGCGCTATACTGCAACACGGGTTCAGATCATCTCAGCATTTGTCAGAGGAACAGCGGGAGTCGTAACCATGAACTGAGAGGCGCTGAGTGCTCTGCTGTCCGAGGGGGCCGGGATCTCAGGGTTACAGTGGCAGGGACGGACACACACCTGCGCGCGCCCCCTGCAGTAATGGTTCATTTGAAAAAGCCCGCACTGTTCACTGATTGGTTGGTTGTCAAATGTCTCCTACTGCTGCGGATCAGAGCCAGAAATAATGGAAGGGAATGTAAAACAACACCTACATGAATCACTTACTGGTCAGCATTCATATTTTTATTTCTGCTGTTACTGAATCAGCTGTTTGAGCCCAGTTTATTGTGAAATGGAGAAAGGTTTTCAAAAAATAAATCTTCACAGGGCACAGTCACACAGAACTACTTCACAAAACAAAACCTTTGATCTACTGTTACATTCCCCCCCCCCCCCCGATGTTACTGGTATCAATAGGTTGAATTATTAGAAATCCGTTTCTCCATCTGGCACCCCAGTATTTCTCTCTTGGCGCCCTTTCCCTTGGGCACAGGCTCTCCATAGAACTGGAGTCGGGGCTGTTCTATCCGTGGAGCATTGAAGCCATCTAGCGGCGACATGCGGCACAGCACAGAATATATACAATGATCTGTTCGGTAGTCTGACAGTCAATGTATGAAGCGGTAACCTCCATTTTACAAAAAACAAGCAAACATGCATTTCTTTGCATTTTGTTATGCCTGTGTCATCTGTGTTGCTTATTTTCGGAGCGTGGACTGATTATAGGCATGGATTTCTGCAGTCAGAAATAAATAGGTTATTTGCACTTCTGTCTGCCAGTTCAGGGAATATGATTTTCTGTGATGGTGGTAAATTATGTGCTGTCCATTTAATGCATAAACTGCTATTTATGTAGAAAGCTGCATATATTTTTTTTCCAGTGGTTTGCTTCAACGAATCCTTGTGATACACCATATACAGCTTCCCATGATCTGATACAATTATAAGAGTTCTAAAACAACAAGCAAACCATACTAGAACATGACAATAATATGAACTAACCGTTATTTTATATTTATTGTTTCATTACAAAATGCTTCCTATGTCTTGTTCTCACACTCTGTAACTCCCCAAAAGAGAGAGGCACTCTGTAAACCGAGACCAGTACTCTACTAATATGAATATAATATATCAACATAGACTTTGATGGCAGATAAGAACCCCTTGGCCCAACCAGTCTGCCCATTTCCCTACCTATTGGATAAGCTGCAGATCCTAGTTAACCAACAGCCTACTCCTTCTTAACCCCCACCAGAATTGCCTTATGTCTGTCCCATACATTCTTGAATTGCTCCACTGTTTTTGACCCCACGACCTCCTCAGAAAGACTGTTCTATGTGTCCACCACCCTCTCCGTGAAAAAAATACTTCCTCATGTTACCCTTAAGCCGTACCCTCTCTATCTTCAAATTGTGCCCCTTTTTCTTGCTTACACATCTCTTTTTCTGAAAGATGCTACCCTCTTTGTTGATTCCCTTGAGGTACTTCAAAGTTTCTATCATGTCCCCTCTCTTCTGCCTTTCCTAGAGGGGTATACATATTAAGCTCCTTTAGTCTCTCTTCGTGTGGCTTTTGGTGCAGACCCTGCACCATTTTACTAGCCCTCCTCTAGACTGCCTCCATCCTGTCTATGCTCTTGCAGAGCTAGGGTCTTCAGAACTGCACACAGTACTTCAGATGGGGTCTTACCAATTGTCTGTACAGAGGGATAACAACTTCTTGTTTTCTACCGGTGATGTCTTTCCTTATACATCCCAGTATCCCACCAGCCCTCCTTACTGCCTTCTTACATTGCTTACTTACCTTTAGATCATCTGATATGACTACCCCCTAGTCCCTTTCCATTTTTGTTGTTATTAGTGCCACCCCCCATTATGTAATCTTCCCCTGAGTTTTTGTTTGCACTTCTTTGCATTGAATTTGAGCTGCCATACTTCTGAGCATTCCTCCAACCTTGCCATGTCCCTTCTCATCCTCTCTACCCCCTTGTTTATCATCCCTGTTGCAGATCTTTGTGTCATCTGCAAAGAGGCATACTTTTCCTTCCAGTTCCTCTGCAATGTCACTTATAAAGACATTAAAAAGGACTGGTCCCAGTACTGAATCCTGTGGAACCCCCCAAGTAACCCCCTTTCTTCGGAGTGGACTCTGTTTACTATTACCCTCTGTGTCCTGTTGTCCAGGTCCAGCCAATTATTGGCCCAGGCTGCCACCCTGGGACCCACTACCAGGCTGGCTCACATGTTTATTAATCTTTTGTGTGGGACAGGGTCAAATGCCTTGCTAAAGACTAGGTAGGCCATGTCCACAGCCCCTCCCTGGTCTACTACACATCTAGAAATATCACCTGAAAATGACTATAAATACTGCAATACACTGTTTGTTTTGGATAGCAAGTTCACTTCAATTAATTCTCATAATCCTTGCACACTACATGAGCCCTCGATAAAAAAGTCTATAAACACTAGCTCAATTAAATAATTCGGTGCTCAGTCATACACAGAAGCTTTACACATTGAAAAGCTGCCTAAGTTAACAGACACACATCTCAACATATAGGTGTCATAGGTTACCCACAGCAGACACAACATAAAGTCCATAATGCTCACCATTTAATAGTACCCCCTTATATTTCTATTTATGAAGTACTTACTGTATCCAGTCTATGTTTAAATTCCTCACTGGTTTTTACTGGCCACCACCTCCACAGGTGGCTATTCCATACTTTTGTGTCGTTTAAAAACCAGTATTTCCTTGTGTTGGAGTGGTGTCTCTCACCTGCGATTTGTAGGAGGGGTGCTTTCATACTATAACTTTGGTCCTTGGTACTGAAGTCAAGGTGATCCCCCAGTGCAGGATCTGAGAAAGCTTTATAAACCAGGCACATATCACCTCTTAACTGACGGTATTCCAAACTATACACTCCCAACTCCTCCAATCTGTCCTCATATTCCAGATCTTGTGTTTCTCGAATGAGTTTGGTTGCCCTTCTCTGTACTCTCTCGAGCACTCTAATTTCCAATTTTGTGCCTGATGCCCAAAACTGGGCACAGTACTCCATATGGGGTCTAACCAGGGAAGTTTAAAGGGAGACTCTGACCTCCCTGTCTCTACTCCTGATATGTCTTCTAATACAGTTTAGGACAGTGGCAGAGCTGAGGGGGGCTGGAGTGGTGGTTTCCCCACTTCGCTGCCCCAGTGTGAGTAGTGGTGTCCCACCACCATCTTTATTCACTGTTTAGTGCCCATTGTGGAGCCCATGACTGACTGAATGGCCCCCTGGCTCCCAAAAGCTCCCAAACCTGGCTCTGCCACTGGTTTAAGGTACTGTTGTCGGTACCGTCTTTGCCCTTGGTGCTGCTCACGGCACCGTGGGACCTGATGGCGTCGTGACTGATCGCGGCTCTGGATCTCTTGTTCGGGCTAGGGCCGTGCCTGCCACGGATTCCACTCACAGGGCTGTGGGAGATGCTGGCACTGACTTGGATACAGCTTTTGTCTCTGGGCCTGTTGGCAAGGATGGCACTGCCCGCCCTCCCACGGTTTGGCACAGGGCCTCAGACTCTACATCCTCAGAGACAGAGTCGAGCTCTGAGTCAGATGTGCAGTCTGATCCTTTGGGGTTGGCTGCTGAGGTGGGTAGCATGGTAGTCTCCTCGACAAGTCGGAGTCAGCCCCCTTCTGAGGTGAGGTCAGTGGCTACCGAGACTAGGGTCTGAGGTACTGACCAGCAGTGGTGCAGGCTACCACTGCTCTGCAGCCTGGTCTTGGTGGTTTCACTGACCCCTCAGATGTGGTACCCCCTCCAGTGGTGTGTCTAGATCCCCCAACTTTGGGGCCGATTGGAGCATCTACAGAAGGGGAGGGTACTGCACCCTGGATAACCCCTTCGGGGGCTGCCCAGAGATGCCAGCTACCTAGGCTGGCCCTCTTGAGGAAGAGAGCTCTTTCAGACTCTGAGGGGTCGAGGGGTGTGGGGTCTGCACGTCTGCCTTTTTCTAGGGTCCACCCGGTCCCTGGGAGAAGCCGTAGTGTGGATCTCCGCTCTTCCTCCTTGGTCTCTTTGAGAGAGTCCCATTCTTTTGAGGTAGGGGACTATCCTTCAGGACCTCTACGGCCCCGGTCACCTCACAGGGGGGATTCTTCCTGGTACAGCCAAGGCAGTACCGATTTGCTTGTTCAGCTGTCGGCTGTGGGGTCTTCCAGGGCACCTTCTTCCGTGGGTGCCCACGGTCCAGCTCTGTAGCCCAGGTGGAGGTCAGCCAACATCTCTTCTCAGCTCTGTCCCCATTCCACTGCCACACTCTCCTGCACTCCCAGGCATCCTCAGTCCTAGCGGGCCTCTCACCTGGGAGCAGTTCAGAGCAGTGGCTACTCGGTTCTCTGCTTACGTTAGGGCAATGAACAGCCAAGTTTTTTAACCTCCCCCACGTGTAGCCACCCAATGAACAGCTGTTGACCTCCAGCTCCTTGTCCCCCTCTTCTGGGGGAGAGGAAACCTCTGTCCACATCTCTCCAGCTGCTGATCTCTCTGAGTATCATCGATTCCTCATGAGGATGTTGGAGGACTTGCACCTTACTCCTTTCACTACCAGCAATTCTGAACATTCGGCGCATGCCTTTCTAGGCGATTTTGGTGAGGCCACCCTTGTGGTGCCACCCTGGCCAGCTCCCTTTTGGGAGGCATCATTGCATTCCTGGCAGAGAGCCTTCTCCAGAGTTCCTGCCCCAAGGGATCTCAGCCAGAGGTTTGCACACCCACGGAGTCTCCAGGTTCCATGCCTCATCCACAGTCTGGATTGATGCAGTTGGATACTCCTGATGGGCTTCTCGCCCTTCACCATGACCAGCCCCCAGATCAAGACTCCTTGGATCTTGATTTCTGGGTAGGAGGACTTTCTACAAGACACAGTTACTTCTTTCTAACTCTGCACATCAGGCCCTCTATGCAGCCTATGACAGGTTCTTGTGGTCCAGGCTAGGTCAACTCTTAGCCTTATTGCCTGACATGGAGCAAACCAGACAAGCCATTGCATTCTCTGTGCATGGCCTGGAGCTAGCAAGGCACCAAGCGAGGGCATCCTATGATACCGAGGTAGCTACCAGGGTCATAGGGACACGATCTACACTAGGCGAATGGTGTGGCTGCATCTTTTCCAGTTGTCACCCTTGGGCTGGCAGAGGGTGATTAATTCCGCTTACCAGAGAACCTATTCCTTCTCCTGCAGAGTGAGATGGCGCTTGTTGGGGCAACTTCCTTCCCCCTCTGGGGGGATTCCATCTCTCTCTCTCTCTCTCTCTCTCTCTCTCTCCCCACTCTTGGGCCTCTCCAGGCCCTGAAGTCCCCCACTTAGTGTGTCACCCACTGAGGGCTAAGGAATTCTATCCCTTAGGGTGTAAAAAAAAACCCCCTTCTGGGGGGCTTGGTACTCACTCATCTGTGATGAATGGTGAAAGAATGACACAGATAAATATGAAAATTACATACCTACCAGTAATTAGTCTTTCTGTGTATCTCCATTCATCAAACCCTCCATCCCTGGGGCCTCTGTCTCTGGGTCCCCTTCCCTCTTTATGCCTTCCCCCTCTCCTCCTCAGGAGTGGGGTAAAACAGGGACACACAAGGGAGTAATGTTCCAGGGAGAGTGGACAGCTCGAGCGGCACTCCTTCTCCAGTGCCTTGGCTCCACCCCTGTGGGGTGGGAGTTGGCAGTTGCCCTTCTTCTCTCCTCGTCCCTGTTTCCATTCAACCTATTTCTCCTAAAAAAATAAAAATCCCTTTTTTTCACCAAACATTTTTCCTTGAGAAGGTGTTGAATCTCTGTACCCTGTCCTTCTTCCAGAATAGCTGACTCTGCTTATCTGGAGTGTTTGTCAGCTATTCCATGCCTTGAATTCTGGCAGAAAGCATTGCTACTCCTTGCTGCTCCTATACAATCTGGAGATGGATCAGGGTCTGGGATGTGTTATCCTTCTCCCCTCTCTTCCTAAATTCTTTACACACCCTACCTCCCTCTTCCTTTTCCAGAGATTGGGACCCCTCCCAATCCCCTTTATTTTCCAACTTCTCTCTTTCTGTCCTCTCAGTCATTATTTCTCCTTTTTGTTCATACATCGTTTCCTTTTTCTGTCCCTTGGACTTCCTTGTCCCACCTTCCACTCCCTTCCTCTTACCTCTCTGGTGACTCAAAACTGGCAGGCTGGCGGAGTTGACACAACCTAACGGTCAACCCGCGAGCGCCACGCAGTGCATCGGCCCTGAGGGCGGCACCAATGGTGTGTCAGCTGTGCCTTCCTTTAAAAAAAAAAGCTCCTGGGGGGTCCTGACCTTCGGCAGATACCCGTCTGTGATGAATGGTGAAGATACACAGAAAGATCATAATTATGGTAGGTATGTCATTTTAATTTATTGTATCCACCAGTCACAGCTCAGGGTGTTTACAAACCAAAGCAGAAAAACAAGATATTCATATTGATTTATTTATTCATTCATTCATTTATTTACTTACTTACGTAAAAAGTGAAAAAGGGATCTTCAGGGCTCAGTGGGCCTACCCGGTCATCAAAATTCAATAAATAAATAAATATGCATTCATGTACGTATGAATTTATTTATTTAGATAGCTGGGTAAATGCACTTGATCTGCAGTTGTTATTCTTTTTATTTGCAGAAAAAAGGATTCTAGTAACTATTTCAGAACCTGGTAAGACAGACAAGGAGACCCACACAAAGGCCAATACTCTATCCCTATCCTAAAGGCCTTGATGGCAGAGGAAGATCTGAATATTGTGGCAGTCACGGAAATATGGTACATGGGAAGCCATGACTGGGATATTAACATACCAGGGTACGAAGTCTACAGGAAGGACAGGGAGGGCAAAAAGGTAGGAGGGGTAGCTATCTACATCAGAGAGGGGATCAAAGCAATGGAGACAGAGGAAAAACAGGGAGGAGGGGAGGCACTGTAAGTCACTCTGGAGACAGGACATGACACCACTATCTGCACAGGGGTTATCTACAGACCCCCAGCACAGGATGATGAAATGGACATGGTAATGATAGAAAACATCCTTAAAATGGTCAAGAAAGGGGACGTGTTGGTAGTAGGGGACCTAATTATGCCAGATATTCACTGAAACACCTATGCCACAGCCACATCCAGGAGCAAAGACATCCTGGATGCTCTGCACAGGGCGTGCCTCAGACAGCTAGTGATGGAGCCCACCCATGAGGGGGTGATATTGGACATTGTGCTCACAAATGTGGACAAAACAGTGGATGTAGCAGTGGGTGTCCAGAGATCACCATGCAGTATGGTTCAAGGTAAATACAGAAGAAGAGACAAGCCACACAAAAGCAAGGCTCCTAGGCTTCACAAAAATGGCAGCCTTTGGAAAAATGGGAGAATGCCTCAAGAAAGCACTGGAAAATGGAGAAGGAGGGGGAGTGCAGGACCTCAAGAAAGCCATAACAGAGGCAACAAGCCTTTTTGTGAAGCAAGTTAACAAAGCAAAAAGAAAGAAAACACCATTATGATTTTCTAAAGAAGTGGCAGAGAAGGTTAGAGAGAAAAAATAACATTCAAAAAGTACAAAGACAGACAGATGGAGGAAGACAGGGAACTGTAACAGACAAAGCAGAGGAAGGTGGTAAAAGTCATCAGAAGTACAAATGCCCAAACATGGGAAAAACATCATGGACAGTAAAGCAGGGGGAGAAAACCTTTAGGTACATTAGGGAAAGAAAAAAGACCGGGGGGTGAGGCTAAGTAAAGGAGGAGTGAATGGGCGGAGGGGGATCTAGAAAAAACTAAGATCCTGAACAAATACTTCTGCTCGGTATTCACTAAGGAAGGGGAGGGACCAAATTGGTCAGTAGAATCACACAGGGAAAAGGAAAAGCCCATTCAAGGAAAAGAGAGTGTTAAGGGAACTATTGAAACTGAAAGTGGACAAGGCAATGGGGCAGGATGGAATACATCCCAGAATACCAAAAGAGCTCAGAGAGATGCTAGTGAGACCACTGATAGCCCTAGTCAACAAATCACTGGAGGAGGGAGTTGTACCAGAGGCAAACATGATACCCCTTCACAAAAGTTGGAGCAAGGTAGAAGCGGGAAATTATAGACTAGCTTATTATTAAGTGGCTGTTTCTAGCAGAAGAGAACTGGTTGCAGAGCAAGAAACAGATGTCCAGAACTACAGATTTTTTTAATAGTTTCTCTCCTTCCCACCCAAAGCCAGTTCTAGTTTTATAGCCACTGAATTTGACTGACAACAGGAACTTCCTGTTTGGCAGTAGGAAGGGAAGGAGTTCAGCCAAAATAAAAGACACCTGTAACTATCAAGTCTCTTTCTTCCCCATGTGAGCCATATTTATCCACTGGTAAGGTATAATTGATTTGTCATATTAACTGCTTTCCCTTCCCCTTCTACTCCTGGCTTTATCTTTGCTTACACTCCACTGCTACTCTATCAAATCACTCCTCCCCCATATCAGTTGTAGACTGTTGTTTTTTCTAGCTGCCAAAATACTGATATGTATTGCACACACCAGTCATCATGTTTCATTTATCAGACATGCAACCTGTGAGTAAACTTCCCTGTCTCATATCAATGTTTACCACCTGCAGTCACCCTATATGGGTACCCTTGTATGTATATCCAGCCTGTATCATGTAACATACATTTCATGTATATACTGTTAATTACCTATCTGTGTTTGTACTTTAAGTGTTTATGTCAGAGGACCTCCTTGTGAATGAGCTTGCTCAATGGAGTTTTCCTGCAATAAACTTGAACTTGAAACTTGAACTTGATCACTGAGACACAGTTTCAGCAACCTTGAAGGAACCTAAAAAAACCTCTTTATCCCCCCCCAGGCTGCCGGAGGTCTGAATCCAAGCATGGAGGAAGGAGACTACTGAAGACTAGAGGAAGTTCCTGTCCCAGAACAGGAAGGGTGAGAGTTGTAGAAGTGAAAACATACATAGAGGGAGGAGACAATAAGCACACAAAACAACAGGAGAGGGGACACAAAATAAGTCAAGATGGGAGTGGTGCAGTACAATGGCTGTAGAGCAGCAGTGTTCTGGGAGACATTCTGGAGGCTGCAATGCTGCCGTGTTTGCAGGCACCTCTCTGGTCTGAGGGAGGAGGTTACCTGTCTCCAGGCTGACCTGGCTAGGATTCGTGAAACCTCTTCCTCCACCCAGGGACCACCAGAACCACCACTGTTACTTCAGAGGTTGCCAAGAAAGAGGAGTGGTTGGACCAAGGTGGGCTCAGGGAGGGAGAGGGTGCTGGAACAGAGGTGCATCCCCCCCGCTGTAGCTCTCCATAGTTGATATGTTGTTCTGGCAAAGAGTGGTTTATCTATGGAGGCACCTGCAGTGGAGACCAAGGAGGATGCTGGGAACCTCCACAAAGGAGACCCACAGGAGGGTGGTACAAGACCCCACAGGGGAAGGAAACAACTCCTGGTGGGGGACTCATTCATTAGGGGGTTAGATGTGGGGGAGGAAGGGGATAGGGAGGTAAGGTGCCTGCCTGGTGCCATGGCTTGGAGGGACAGGAAGTGAATCCTCAGGATCATGGGAGCAGTTGCATGAGGAAGGGAGCTGGATGTTATTGTCCACCTAGGGACAAATGACCTTGCTGTGAATCAGATCAGAGCAGTGCAAGAGGAGTTTGTGGTGTTGGGAAGGGGCCTTAGACAAGTAGCATGTACGGTAACCTTCTCGGATGTGCAGCATGTCTATGGCAAGGATGATGCTATGGTATTCTGCACCATGGGATTCAATGAATGGTTGAAAAACTGGTGTGGAGCTCAGGGTTTTGGCTTTAATGGGGACTGGGGAGCCACCTGGAGGGATGCAGACTTATACTGCTGCGATGGTCTGCATCTGTCCAGTGGGGGATCCAGGATCCTAGGTGACAGGTTTAAATGCTTCATTGATAAGCATTTAAACTAGCCAAGGGGGGAGGCACTGAAAAAAAGCAAGGAAATTCCAGCCTACCCCCACAACCCCCACAAGCGCAGTAGTTAGAGAGGTAAATGCCAAGGCAGAGAAGTCAGTAGGGAGCAGGATAGGGATAAATGCAGAAAAAGGTGTTGAGGACAGGGGTGGGGCTAAAAGGGGTAAGGCCATAAAAAATAAATGGAAGGTGATGAGTACCAATGCCTGTAGTCTGTGCAACAAGCTTCCTGAACTAGTGGCCTTAATGGAAGAGGGATGCCTGGATATTGTGGCAGTCATTGAAACATGGTACACAGAGAACCATGAGTGGGAAGTCAGCATATCTGGATACACAGTATACAGGAGGGACAGGGTGGGTAAAAGAGGAGGAGGAGTAACTCTCTATATAAGGGAAGGTATTAGAGCAACAGAACTAAAGAGTAAACAGGAAGTTGATGAGTCACTATGGGTCACCCTGGAGACAGGAAATGGCACCACAATCCGCATGGGCATTGTGTACAGACCCCCATCTCAGGGGAAGGAAATGGACAAGAAAATGATAGAAGGCATCCTTAAAATGGCAGAAAAAGGGGAGATATTGTTGATTGGGGACCTGAATATGCCAGATGTTAACTGGAGTACCTTTTCTGCAGGCACATCCAAGAGCAGGGTTATTCTTGATGCCCTACAGGGGGCATGCCTCAGACAGCTAGTATTGGAACTCACTCGGGAGGGAGCAATCTTAGACCTGGTGCTCTCAAATGGGGAAGGAGAAAGGATCTCAGATTTAGAAGTGGGTAACCATCTGGGAACAATTGACTACCAAACAGTGTGGTTCACAATAAACAGAGCCATAGAGTCAAGCCATGCAAAAACAAGAGTATTGGACTTTGGGATGGCTGACTTTGGGAACATGAGAGAGTGCCTTAGAAAAGCACTAGCAAATGGGCAAGAAGAAGGGGTGGAGGAACAGTGGGGAATAATCAAAACAGCCATCGTAGAGGCAACAAGCCTTTGTGTAAAGCAAATCAGTTAAACAAATGAAGGAAAAAACACTATGGTTCTCAAAAGGATTGGCAGGGATGGTTAAGGGAGAAAGGATAGCATTCAGGAAATATAGAAACAAAGAAGAAGAGCATGACAGAGCACTGTACTAGTTAAAAGCAGAGAGGTAGGAAAGCAGTCAGAATAGCAATGGCCCAAACCCAGGAAAAGATAGCCAACTCGGTTAAGAAGGGGGATAAAACCTTTTATAGGTACATTAGGGAGTGAAGAAAGACCAAGGGAGGGATAGTGAGGCTTAATAAAGGGGAAGGTGGGTGGATAGAGAGGGACAGTGAAAAAGCAGAGATACTAAATGAATACTTCTGCTCAGTATTCACAAAAGAAGAGGAGGGGGAGGTACCTAATCCAATCAAGAGGAGCACTTTGTATAGGGGGTCAATATCAGTCCTTTCACAGAAGAAAGGGTTCTGAAAGAACTCTTAAAGCAGAAGGTGGACAGTGCAATGGGGCCTGACAGTATTCACCCCAAATTCTAAAGGAACTAAGGGGAGAACTAGTGACACCACTGACTACCCTTTTTAACAAATCATGGGAGGATGGTGTGGTACCTAAGGACTGGAGGAGGGCGGTTGTGATTCCCATTCACAAAAGTGGGAGCAAAGCAGAGGCAGGGAACTACAGACATGTTAGCTTGACCTCTGTGGTAGGGAAAATGATGGAATCACTTCTGAAAGAAAGAACTGTTAAGTATCTAGAGGCCAGTGGGGCACAGGACCCAAGGCAGCATGGTTTCACAGCAGGAAGGTCATGTCAAATGAACCTAATAGATTTCTTTAACTGGGTGATCAAAGTAGTAGACCAGGGAGGGGCTGTGGATATGGCCTACCTAGATTTTAGCAAGGCATTCAACACTGTCTCACACAAAAGATTAATATACAAGTTAGCCAGCCTTGGAGTGGGTCTCAAGGTTGTAGCATGGATAAAAAACTGGCTGGACAACAGGACGCAAAAAGTAATAGTAAATGGAGTCCACAGTAAAGGAGGGAGGGTAACTAGTGAGGAACCACAGAGTTCGGTACTGGAACCGGTCCTCTTTAATATCTTTATAATTGACATTGGAGAGCACCTGGAAGGAAAGGTATGCCTCTTTGCAGATAACACAAAGATCTGCAACAGGGTTGATGCACAAGGTGGAGTGGAAATGATGAAAAGGGACTTGGCAAGGTTGGAGGAATGGTCAAATATGTGGCAGCTCAGATTCAAGGCAAAGAAGTGCAAGGTAATGCATCTGGGAAACAAAAACCAAGGGGAATAGTAGACAATGGGGGGTGAGTTAATAACAACAACAAAAATCGAAAGAGACCTAGTAGTAATTATGTCAGATAACCCAGCGGTGGGCAAGCAATGTGAGAAGGCAGCAAGGAGGACTGAGGGGATACTGGGATGCATAGGAAGAGGCATCAACAGTAGAAAACAGGGAGTTGTTATCCCTCATACAGGCAGTTAGTGAGACCCCATCTGGAGTACTGCATGCAATTCTGGGGCCCCTATCTCTGCAAAGACAAAGACATAGCGTGGAAGCTGTTCAGAGGAGGGCAACCAAAATGGTGCAAGGTCTGCACCAGAAGACATATGAGGAGAGACTAAAGCAGCTTAATATGTATACCCTTGAGGAAAGGAGGGAGAGGGGGGACATGATAGAAACTTTCAAGTATCTCAAGGGAATTAACAAGGTACAAGAGAGTAGTATCTTTCAGAAAAAGAGATGTGCAAGAACAAGGGATCATAATTTGAAGATAAAGGGGGGATGGCTCAGAGGTAAAGTTAGAAAGTATTTTTTTCACAGAGAGAGTTGTGGATGCATGGAATATCCTTCCCAAGGAGGTTGTGCAGTCAGGAACAGTGGGAGAATTCAATAATGCATGGGACAGGCATAAGGCAATATGGGCAGTTGGGGGCAGGAGGAAGTAGGCTGCTGGTTAACTAGAATCTGCAGCTTATTCATCAGGTAGGGAAATGGACAGACTGGGAGAGCCAAGCAGTCCTTATCTGCCATCAAATTTTATGTTTCTATAACTGGTCAGTTTGACCTCAGTGGTAGCAGAAATGATGGAATCAGTGTTAAAGGAAAGGATTATAGACTATCTAGAGGCCAGTGGGGCACAAGACCCAAGGCAACATGGATTCACAGCCCAAGGCAACATGGATTCACAGCAGGAAGGTCTTGTCAGACAAATCCAATAGATTTCTTTGACTGGGTGACAAGGGTAGTAGATCGGGGGGGGGCAGGGGATATAGCCTATCTAGACTTTAGCAAGCCATTTGACACAGTCCTGCATAAGAGGCTAGTAAACAAGTTGGGCAGTCTGGGAGTGGGTCCAAATGTGGTAAACTGGGTCAGAGATTGGCTTAGCAGTAGGACATAAAGATTGGTGATAGAGTTCAATCAGAAGAGAGGGGGTAACCAGTGGGGTGCCACAAAGTTCAGTGTTGGGGCTGGTCCTCTTCAATGTCTTTATAAGCCACACTGCAGAAGGACTAGTAGGAAAGATATGTCTCTTTGCAGATGACACTAAAATCTGCAACAGGTTTGACACTCGGGGGGATGCAGAAAATGAGAAGGGACTTATGCAAGTTGGAGGAGTGATCAAGAGTGTGGCATCTCAGACTGAATTCAAAGAAGTGCAAAATCATGAACTTAGGGAACAAAAACCCAAGGGAGGACTACACGGTGGGGTGTACTAGAAATAACCAAACTGGAAAGGGACCTGGGGGTAGTCATAACAGATGACCTGAAGGTAGCCAAACAATGTGAGAAGGCAGTAAGTAAAGCTGGTGGGATGCTGGGGTGCATAGGGAGAGGTATCACCAGTAGGAAACAGGAGGTGGTGATTCCTCAGACACTTGTTGAGACCTCATCTGGAGTTCTGTGTACTGTTCTAGAGACCTGATCAATGAAAGGCCATAGATAGGGTAGAAGCAGTCCAGAGGAGGGCAACAAAAATGGTGCACAGACTACACCAGAAACCATATGAGGAGAGACTGAGGGAACTCATTATGTATACCCTGGAGGAACAAAAGGAGAGGAGGGATATGATAGAGATGTTCAAGTACCTGAAGGGGATAAACAAAGTTCAGGAGGGCAGCATCTTTCAGTAAAGACTTGGTTTGCTGGCCAAGGCACCTAGCTTCACCTGAGCTCTTTCCTTCTAAGACTGCTTGAAAGGCAGAGTAGAGAAACTTACCAGAGCAAGGGAAAAGGATTAAGACTTCAGTTTGGCTAAGCAGATTTACTGTGTGGTGGTGTTTTAATTTTTTACTCACATGGATTGCTACTGTTTGTTGCTAACATTTCATTGCTTTATTTTTTCTCTGATTCAAATTGTTGTTGCTGGTATACTTTCTTCTGCATTATTACAAAAGGTGTGCCTACAGGTATGTGCTAACAGATTACTCCTGTAATCTTCTGATTCAATTGTCTTTTGCAGGTATATCTTCTGTTACTGCTTTATTTTTCTCTGGAGCAAAGTGTTTCTTACGAAGGTATATCTTCTCTGGAAATTACTGTATTACAGGTGGAGCTTACATTTTTGTGACTTTTTTATCATTGGGCTAAGCAATATGACTGTTTGACACTCTGTTTTATTTTATTCTTGTTTGTTGTCTCAGAGGTGTTTCAGTCTCCTTCTCACATTGAAGGAGCTAATTGCTTTTCCTCCCACAGCTCTTCCAAAGGATTAGGTGTGTATGTGGGGGGTGGAGCTGGCAAACTGTCAGTAATTTCCAACAGAAAGAAGGGTTAAAAAGTCAGGTTAGTTGATGTCTTGTAATCTTCTGATTCAAATTGTCTTTTGCAAGGTATATCTTCTGTTACTGCTTTACTTTTCTCTGGAGCAAAGTGTTTCTTACAGCGTATATCTTCTCTGAAATTATTACAGGTGGTGCTTTACAGGTTTTACAGTTTTATCTAACATTAGGATAAGCTTTCAGGGTTACTGCATTTGTTGTTGACTGATTGTTTCTGCTCTTACCTCCTTGTTCTTTCATGCGTGGTTCTTCTTTTTAGGCAGGGGAAGGGCCCAGCCACGCATCTAACCACACGCTGCACTCCTTTTCATAGGGTACCACAGTTGTGACATTTCCTGTGGCGAGCAAGAAGGATGGATCAGTGGGAACCTCCACAAAAGGTGATCTCATTTACGGGGCACTAGTATTTAACTTGTTATAAAAGTTAAACAAAGCACAATTAAACTAATACTTGCATTTTTTCCTTTTTTTCCTTCTAATTACTCTAACTAGGTTACAAACCCAACAACTTATTTGGAATGGATTTCATTAACTGCAGGTACTGTGGAACAATTTTCAGAAGGACAGTCTTACAGGATTTGGGACACTGTCCTACATGGTGAGGCCTTTAGAGATCTTGAGGCTCAGCTCCAGGCAGCATGGGCAGAGTGCACACCTCAAATTTCATATTAGAGGAAATACATTATAAGAACCACCTGCCATTCCTCAGCATCCAACAGAAAAACATCGACCGCAGAGGGTAGTTGGTCCAGGAGGTTGGCAGGTGGTTAGGAGAATAAATCAGGTGCCCCATCACTCTCTGCTCTCAACACATTACCTCCAAAAACCATATAAACACTACAAACAGGTATCTGCCTCTATCTGCAAATCAAATAAAGAGGCAGAAGACACTGCAAACAGGACACTGCAGCAGGGAGCTAGCACAACAAAACTCACCCAAATCAGGAACCAAAACAAAACAAGCACAAGGAAATCCAAAAACTTCTGAGTCATAGGAGACTCCATGATTCCGAGAGTTGATACCCATCTCCAGCCAGGGTGATGGTCAGATGTCTCCCAGGTACATCAGCATGGAGAGACACCAGCTGCATTGCTAAATTGTTCACAAAGCAGGAGAAAACATTCATGTCCTAGTACACATAGGGACTAATGTTCACGCCAGCCCAGTAAAGTTGTGAGACCAAGAACACCTGACTAGGCTGGGTGACAAACATCATCTATTTCATCCAGCATCTCCTTCTCTGAGATCCTGCCAGTCTGGGAGAGGGAGCAGATGAGCGGAAGGTCAGAGAAGGGAGATAGGGGAGCTAAACATATGGCTCAAGGGCAGTGCCAGGAAAAGGACACAGATTTGTAGGAACTGGCAAAAGTTCTGGGGCGAAAGTTCTTTAAATTTGGTGGACTGCATCTGACTAAAGGAGTCAGTGCATTGAGGGCAGAAGTTTGACGTCTTTGCAGAATATTTAAACTAGCAAATGGGGAGAGGGGTGCAGCACCCCATACGTCAAATGGGAAGAACACCCCTTCCCCCTCAGCTAGTGGTCAAACAGGAATTCAGCATGTTTGCCATTCATTTGCATCACCAGGTAAGAAAAAAGGTTTGTCTCCCCATACAATGCTCTGGGGAAATGCCAGACCTCACCCAACAACTAACACACCAAAATCTGGCCAATGGAAAATCATGTACACAAATGCTCACAGCCTGGGAAATAAGATCCCAGACCTACAGGCAATAATGTCAGAGGCTAAACTGGACATAGTAGCAATTAGTGAGACGTGGTTTATCAGTAACCACACTTGGGAGACTTCAGTACCTGGCTATGTATTATTCAGAAGAGACAGGAGTGCAAAAGGGGTGAGAGTGGCCTGTATTTAATGAAATATCAAAGCTACAGAAATTCAGAATACACATAAGGAGCCAGAAGAACTGTGGGTCACCTTGGAAACAGGAAATGGGACAGCCACAAGAACTGGGGTTGTCTACAGGCCCCCAGACCAGAGGGAGGACATAGACACATTACTGTTAGAAGATATACAAAACATGATAGCTAAAGGGGAGGTTCTGATAATTTATTTATTTTATTTTATTTTATTTAGTTTTTGTTGACCGGGTAAGTGCACTAGACAAATCCTGCCTATTTTCAGGCATGACCCGGGGGGAGGGGGATACAGATGACTACCAACTGACCTTGAACCAGATTAAGCTGTTGGTGGTATTTTTAGTGAATGAGGGAAATTTGGCCAGGACACCGGGGAAATTCCCCTACTCTTTTCGATAAGTGTCATGGGATCTTTAACATCCACCTGAACTACCACCATTCCAGGCAGATGGGACCTCGGTTTAACGTCTCATCCGAAGGCGTTTGAGAGACTTCAACATGCCGGATACAGATTGGTCAATACCAGCAGGAACATCTGCCAGAACTAGACAAATGGTGGATTCCCTGCAGGAGACCTCAAACAACTGGTACAGCAACCCACAAGAGACAGGGCTATCCTAGATCTAGTACTGACCAACAAAGAGAGGATCACAGATCTCCAGGTAAAGAAGGTCACCTGGGGCCAGTGACCATCACATGGTATGGTTCAATTTGGCTACTACATCTAAATCATCCCATTCCAAGGCAAAAATATGGGACTTGAGAGGAGCTGACTTTGATAAGATGGCCAACAGAGTTAAGCTAGCCCTGGCAAAAAGAAACACAGGTGAGGTGGTACAGGCAAAGTGGGCAAGCATTAAGGATGCAATACTTGAAGCAATATCACATTGTGTTAGACAGAAAAGGAAGTGCAAAAGAAGAAGGAAACCACTTTGGTTCTCAAATACAGTAGCAGAAAAGGTCAGAGCCAAAGGCTGGCCTTCAGGAAATATAAGGAACACAGCGGGATGAAGATAGGGAGGCATACCAAACTGCCCTAAGGGAAGCAGGTAAGGCAGTAAGGCAGGCAAAGTCCCAAACTGAGGAAACACTAACACGAACAGTAAAAGAAGGTGACAAGACTTTCTATATAGATACATTAGTGAAGGAGAAAAGTCCAGAGGGTGTGCTAAGCTAATGGAGAAAAGGGAGCATGTGGGGAGGAGGACCCTGTAAAGGCATCTATCCTAAATAGATACTTTTGCTCAGTATTTACTGAAGAGAAGGCAGGCGAGAGCCCACAGCTCAGCATCATGGACACAGGGGGAGGAGGTGAGCACTACTCCCTTCACAAAATAAAGGGTCCTACAAGAGCTTGCTAAGCTCAGGGTGGATAAGGCAATGGGACCTGATGGCATACATCCCAGGGTACTTAAGGAGCTAAAGGAGGAACCTTGCAGAGCCATTAGCAGAATTGTTTAGTGAGTCTCTGAGCACAGGAGAGGTCCCAGAAGACTGGAGAAGGGCTCATGTGATCCCGCTCTCACAGAGTGGTAGCAGGGAGGAGGCGGGGAACTTCTGAACCCGGTCAGTCTTACCTCAGTAGTGGGCAAGATTGTGGGCCTCCTTAATGAAAGGATAGTGCAACACCGGAATCTATAGGGGCACAGGATCCAAGACAGCATGGGTTTACAAAAGGAAGGTCCTGTCAAACTAATCTCATAGAGTTCTTTGACTGGGTAACCAGAGTGGTGGACCAAGGGGTAGCAGTTGATGTATACCTTGACTTCAGCAAAGTTTGACACTGTTCCACATGAAGATTGATAAATAAGCTGGGTAGGCTGGGGTGGGTCTAGTAGTTCAACTGGGTATGCAAACTGGTTGACGGGCAGAAAACAGAGAGTGGGGGTAAATGGTATACAGTCAGAAGAGATGCAAGTCACATTAGTGGGTACCTCTAGGGATCAGTCCTGGGGCCAGTCCTCTTCAACATCTTCATTAATGACCTTCAGATGGACTAGGGTAAAGGCTTGTCTGTTTTCAGATGACACCAAGATCTGCAACAGAGTAGATGATCAGATGAGGTGGGCAGAATGAGAAGAGATCTTGATAAACTAGCAGAATGGTCAGAAGAGTGGCAACTGGGATTTAATGCAAAAGTGCAAAATCATGCACATAGGGAAGAGAAACCCTGAAGCAACCTATAGGCTGGGAGGGCATTGCTTGCAGTCACAAAGGAAGAAAGATACTTGGGCATCATTATCACTGATGACCTAAAATCATCCAAGCAGACCTCTAAAGCAGTAGGTAAGGCTAGGGGTGTTAGGGTGTATTAGTAGGGTATCACAAGTCATTAAGAGGGAGGTAATAATCCTCTGTACAAGACACTGGTTAGGCCCCATCTGGAGTACTGCGTGCATTGGAGGCTACACCTTCACAAGGACATTAATCAAATTGAGGCAGTCAGAGAGGGGCAGCTAAATGGTGCAGGGACTGCATCAGAAGACAAATGAGGACAGATGTCGAGCTCAATATGTATACCCTTGAGCAAAGGAGGAGAGAGGTGATATGATCAAGGGCGCATTCGAACACCTTAAGGGCATAAACGAGTGAAAGAGTCTAACATGTTTAAATATAAGAAAAAGTAGCAGGACAAGAGGACAGCATGAGAGATTAGAGGGAGGCCGATTAAGGGGAATGTGAGGAAATTCTTTTTCACAGAAAGGGTGAATGCATGGAATGGCTTACCACAAGGAAGTGGTGGCTATGAATACAGTGCAGGGCTTCAAACAGGCATGGGATAGGCATAAGGGAGCAATACAAATGACTATGTATTTTATGGGCCAATGACAGCGCAAGGCCAATGGCACATTTATAAGGTAGAAAAAGAAATGGGCAGACTGGATGGGCTCTTTGGTCATATCTGCCATCACCTTCTATGTTTCTATGTCTCTGTTTCTAAAGGAGATGTACAATATGAGGGCTGGGGTTGAAAATTCAGGGGCAACATGAGGAAGTATTTTTTCATGGAAAGGGTGGTGGTGTATAGAACAGCCTCCCTGAGGAGGTCATAGGGGTAAAAACAATTTGAATTCAAGAATGCATGGGACAGACAGAAGGCGACACTAGTGCAGGAAGGAGAAGATAAGCTACAGATAAAAATAGGAGTTTATACAATAGGTAGGGAAATGGGCAGGCTAGGTGGACCAAGTTGTCCTTATCTTCTGTCAAATTCTATGTTTCTGTCCTCTTGGGCTGTCCGGCAGTTCTCAGTTGGCTGTGAGTACAGACTAGTCCAGAAATAAAACTATGCAGAACTGGTCGGGGTTGGAACCCTGGTCTATCTGGCCACTCTGCTTGAATACCTGATGGCTGAAATCCTGGAGCTCGCTGTCAATGCAGCCCAAGACTTTAACCTATATCTAACATTCCTATAAACTTTCATAAGTCGTTATACTAGTAGAACAGCCAATAGCATTGTGATTAATCTATATACTTGAGAAGAGATAAGCATTATTAGAGTACCACGTGCTGTTCTTCAAACGATTAGGTGCTGTTACTCCATAGCCTACATGTACACTACTTCACAGTGATGACAGGGGCACTGTTTTTTCCACTGCAGTTCCCAATACCAATATTGACCTAACAATAATGATCATTATAGGTGGGTCTTCTTTTCATTTCATAAAATTACTATCCATTCTTAGACTTCCAATGCCAGTAAGGTTCCTGCATCACGACCAGTGCCCCAGGTATAATATAGGATATGTGTATTTAAAGATAGGTAGGTAGGTAGGTGGGTAGGTAGATAGATAGATAGATAGATAGATAGATAGATAGATAGATAGATAGATAGATAGATAGATAGATAGATAGATTGATTGATTGATTGAAAGCAGGACAATCAGGAGCTTAAAGGGCACACAGGCAGAAGGTAAGGAGAGAGAGAAAAAAAACAGATGAAAGAGTAAGGATTGCAAACAGTTAAGGGGTCAGAAATAAGACATGATTGGAGTGGTGCAGTGCAGTGGCTGTGGAGCAGCAGTCTTCTGGGAGATATTCTGGAGGATGCGGTGTTGTCCCATCTGCAGGCACCTCTCTGGGCTGAGGGAGGAGGTTGCTCATCTCCAGGCTGAGTTGGCCAGGATTTGTGGGACCTCCTCTTCCATCCAGGGACCACCAGTGCCACTGCCGTTGCTTCAGAGGTTGCCAAGAAAGAGGAGGGTTGGACCACAGTGGGCTCAGGGAGGTGAGGGTGGTGGAACAGAGGCACATCTCTCAGTTGTACCTCTCCACAATTCCTATGCCATTCTGGATAAGTGTGGTTCCTCTATGGAGGCACCACAGTGGAGACCAAGGAAGATGCTGGGAACCTCCAAGAGGAGACCCACAGGAGGGTGTCAGGGAACCCTGCAGGGAAGGAAACAACCCTGGTGGGGACCCATTGTTAGGGAAGGTAGAACTGGGCAAGGAAGGGAGAGGAGGTAAGGTGCCTGCCTGGGCCATGGCTTGGAGGACAGGGAGCAAATTCTCAGGATTGCGGAGCAGCTGCACAGGGAGGGAGCTGGATGTCATTGTCCACCTAGGGACAAATGACCTGGCTAAGAAAGGATTAGAGAAGTACAGGAAGAGTTTGTGGAATTGGGATGGGGCCTTGAGTCAAGTAGCACGCACGGTAACCTTCTCGGAGGTGCACCCATCTATGGCATAGGAGAGCTAGGGTGTTCCGTACCATGGGATTCAATCAGTGGTTGAGAAACTGGTGTGGAGCTCAGGGATTTGGCTTCATTGGGGACTGGGGGTCCACCTGGAGTGATGCAAGCCTATACTGGCATGATGGGCTGCATCTGTCCGGGAGGGGAACCAGGATCCTAGGTGATAGGTTTAAATGCTTCATTGGCAAGCTTTTAAACTAGCCAAGGAGGGAGGCACTGGAAAGGAGCAGGAAAATCCTAGCCCCCAAACAATCATGGTAGTAAGTGTGGCAAACACCAACATGGAGGTGTCGATAGGGAGAAGGGCAGGGGTAAATGGAGAAAGTGACAAAAGCAAGAAGGACAGGGATGGGGCAAAACGGGGGTAAGGCCATCAGGAAATGGAGGGTAATGAGTACCAATGCCTGTAGTCTGGGCAACAAGCTCCCTGAGCTGGTGGCCTTAATGGAAGAGGGATGCCTGGATATCGTAGCAGTCACAGAAACATGGTACACAGAGAACCATGACTGGGATGTTAACATACCAGGGTACATAACTTACAGGAGAGACAGGCAGGGGAGAAGAGGGGGAGGAGTAGCTCTCTATGTAAAGGAAGGGATAAAGGCAACTGAACAAAAGAGTAAACAGGGAGGAGAGGAGGCATTGTGGGTCACCTTGGACACTGGAAAGGCACCACAATCCGCACAGGGGTTATGTACAGACCCCATGTCAGGGAGGAATGGACAAGGATATGATGGAAGGCATTCTTAGAATGGCAGAGAAAGGAGATACTGTTGATGGGAGACCTGAATATGCCAGATGTTAACTGGAGCACATTTGCTGCAGCCACATCCAAGAGCAGGGCCATTCTTGACGCCCTACAGGTGGCAGGCATTAGACAGCTAGTTTCGGAACCCACTCGTGAGGGAGCAATCTTAGACCTCATACTCTCAAGCGGGGGCAGTGAGAGGATCTAAGATCTAAAGTGGAGTTGCCATCTGGGGACAAGTGACCATCAAACAGGTGTGGTTCATGTTACAACTCAGCTACAGAGTCAAGCCATACAAAAGTGAGGTACTGTACTTTAGGAGGGCTGACTTTGTAAAATGGAGAGTGCCTCAGAAAAGCACTAGCAAACAGGCTAGAAGGAGGTGTGGAGCAACAATGGGGAATTATCAAAACTGCCATCACAGAGGCAACAAGCCTTTGTGTGAAGCAAATAAACAAATCAAAACAAAAGAAAAGCCACTATGGTTCTCAAGAGAGGTGGCTGTGAAAGTCAGGAAGAAAAGATAGCATTCCGGAAGTATAGGAAACACAGAAGGAGCAGAACAGAGAGCTGTACCAGTTAAGGCAGAAAGAAGCAGGGAGGAAGTCAGAATAGCAAAGGCCCAAACTGAGGAAAAGATAGCCAACTCAGTTAAGAGGATAAAACCTTTTATGGTACATCAGCAAGTGTAGAAAGACAAGGAGGGATAGTGAGGCTGAATAGAATAAGCGGGTGGGCAGAGGGGACAGTGAAAAAGTAGGAATACTGAATGAATATGTCTGCTCAGTATTCACAAAGAGGAGGAAGTGCCTAATCCAATTAACAGAAGCACTCTTGATAGGAGTTGTCATCCAGTCCTTTCACAGAAGAAAGGGTTCTGCAAGAACTCCTAAAACTGAAGGTGGACAAAGCAATGGGTCCTGATGGAATTCACCCCAGAATTCTAAAAGAATTAAGGAAGGAACTAGTGAAACCACTGGCTACTCTTTTTAATAAATCATGGGAGGATGGTGTGGTACCTGAGGACTGGAGGAAGGCGGATGTGATTCCCCTTCACAAAAGAGGGACCAAGACAGAGGCAGGAAACTACAGACCTGTCAGTCTGACCTCTGTGGTAGGGAAAGTGATGGAGTCACTTCTGAAGGAAAGAATACTTGAGTACCTAGAGGTCAGTGGAGCACAGGATCCAAGGCAGCATGGGTTCACAGTGGGAAGGTCATGTCAGATGAATCTAATAGATTTCTTTGACTGGGTGACCAAAGCAGTAGACCAGGGAGGGGCTGTGGACATGGCCTACCTAGATTTAAGCAAGGCATTTGACACAGTCTCACACAAAAGATTGATTGTCAAATTAACCAGTCTGGGAGTGGGTCCCAGGGTGGTAGCCTGGGTAAAACATTGGGTGGACAACAGGACAAAGAAGGTAATTGTAAATGGAGTCCACTCTGAAGAAAGGGCGGTTACTAGTGGGGTACCGCAGGGTTCAGTATTGGGTCCAGTCCTTTTTAATGTCTTCATCAGTGACATTGCAGAGGGACTGGAAGGAAAGTATGCCTTTTGCAGATGACACAAAGATCTGCAACAGGGTTGATACACAAGGAGGCGTGGAAAGGATGAAAAGGGACTTGGCAAGGTTGGAGGAATGGTCAGGCGTATGGCAGCTAGGATTCAATGCAAAAAGTGCAAAATAATGCACCTGGGAAGCAAGAACCCAGGGAAGAATACACAATGGGTGGGGGTAAACAACAACAAAACAGGAAAGGGACCTGGGGTAATCATATCAGATGACCTTAAGGTTAGCAAGCAATGTGAGAAGGCAGTAGGGAGGCCGGGGTATACTGGGATGTATAGGGAGGCATCAGCAGCAGAAAACAGGAAGTTGTTATCCCTCTGTACAGACAGTTGGTGAGACCCCATCTGGAATACTGTGTCCAGTTCTGGAGACCCCATCTCCGCAAGGACATAGACAGGATAGAGGCAGTCCAGAGGAGGGCAACTAAAATGGTGCAGGGTCTTCAAGAAAAACCGTATGAGGAGAGACTAAAGGAGCTTAATATGTATACCCTTGAGGAAAGAAGGGAGAGGGGAGACATGATAGAAACTTTCAAGTACCTCAAGGGAATCAACAAAGTCCAAGAGGGTAGCATCTTTCAGAAAAAGAGACTTGCAAGAACAAGAGGACACAATTTAAAGATAGAAGGAGGGCAGTTCAGGGGCAATGTGAGGAAGTTATTTCCAGAGAGGGTAGTGGATGCATGGAACAGCCTTCCTGAGGAAGTTGTGGGGTCTAAAACTGTGGGAGAATTCAAGAATGCATGGGACAGACATAAAGCAATTCTTGTGGGGGGCAGGAAGATATAGGCTGTTGGTTAACTAGGATCTGCGGCCTATCCTGTAGGTAGGGAAATGGGTAGACTAGATGGGCCTAGTGGTCCTTATCTGCCGTCAAAGTCTATGTTTCTATGATAGATAGATAGATAAGCAGGCAGACATATTTAGATAGATATTCAGATCCATAAATAGTTATTGATACAGATACATACTAAACAGAAAAAAAAATTTAAACCACAATGTCATCATTTTGTTTTGGTCCTGACCCCCCATCCCCCTACCAGGGGATTGGTCCTACCTCACACGCCATCCCCTCCCATGCCTGGGCTTACCCCCCCAGGTGGGGCACCAGTTGGGCAGCCCACCCAAAAGACTATGGATCTCAAGCCCTGGCTTAATCCCCTGGGCGAGGCCACGGGAGCGGGCCCTCCCCCAGTGGACATGGGTCTAAGCATGAACAGTGGCAGGCAGGGCTTCATAGATGGGGGCCAGCTTTTTGTGGTGTTAAATTACTTGGGGGCAGGGATGTGTACTGATGCCAGCATCCCCCATTACAAGAGGAGCCAGCAGAGGCGGTGCCCACAGACGCTGCCAGAGGTCTGCAATGCACTAGACACTCTTCCCACTACCTGCAGAGAAGGAGAGTAGTCCCTGGAACACTCAGTTCTTCTCACTGTGGCCAGCCCTCTGACTCCTGAGTCCATTCCCGAACTCAGGATGTCAGTGCCACAAGCAGATACCTTACCGGTTCCCTGGCTGGCCAGCGTACCACAAGGTCATCATAACTCAAGCAGCTGCAGGTTCTCCTGCAGTGTTAGTCTCCTGGTTATAAGATAATTTTTAATATTAAAGCAGCAGTACTACAAAATCAGGAAGTGAGTTATCAAAATTCTGTGTTTTGGCTGTAAGCATGCAGCCAAAGTTGCAGTTTGCATACTTGTAAATGTTTTTTCCCAGTCATTTTTAGTTTTTTAGATATTTGCAATTTATTTGAATGGTTGTAGAGTTACAACAAATATGGCGGCTGACTAATTTTCTGTGCGCTTTTTCTACAGGTCACATTACGTCTTTTAAAAACAGCAGAGGGACCCTCTGCAGACCATTCTCAATGTCCCTGCAAGTCATTCACATGTGCAGTTGGCAGCAGAGGGGGTTCCAGTGCGACATGCTTAGTGGCAGACATGTAAACAAAAGTGAAGAATAACAGAGCAAATTACTCGGCGATAGTACAATGCCTGCGAGAAAGATTACCAGGTGTATGATTAGCAGGGCACAGAGAATAAATTGTCAAAAAAGCACTTTTTTTTTCATAGTACTGCTGCTTTAAATGGATGAGGCAAATATATTATATAATTCTAAATGTATAGCTCAATCACTACGATTAAAATGAAGTGAGTCCTTAATAACTTTCTTGTGCGAATAATTTGGAACCTTAAACAGAAATCACAAAATACTAATCCAGCCTCTGCAGCAGGAAAATCTGATCAGTCTTTCCATTAGTTTTAAAAGCCAGAGTTAAAAGCCAGTGTCTGAATCTTTTATTCAATGATAGTAATAAATGAAGAAGCAGGAGCTGCAGAACAATGAGAAGACAGCTAAAAGGAATGATGCAACCATAAGCAAGAAGCCAGCAGCAGCCAAGAAACCACAAAAGGCGCAGGATGGAGCAAGAAGGCAGCAGCTGGCAGCAAGGAAAAGGCTCAAAGGAAATGAAGAAACCAGCAGCTGGCCAAAAATGCACAAAACCCCCAAAGGCTTAACCTCCCAAGCCAAGAGCCCAGCCAAAGCTAAGGCAGCCAAGGCCATGACTAGTAAACCCAAACCAGCAGCAAAGGGTAAGAAAGCACAGCAAAGGCGCGAAGTAAAAGAGGCCCAAAATATAGAGGACAGCAGTAAATTGAGACCCAAAAGCTGTTTTCAGAGCCGGCCAACACTTTCATAAAAAATCTGCTATTCATTGTTAAATACTGTATTAACTATATAATATCGGGTTGTAATAATGATCTGTCTCAGGGGTCCACATATGGCTAGAATGTGCCGTATCAGTTTGGAAAATGCTTGCCTGCATAACTGAGCTGACAACTCATATACTAAACTGCTTTTTGTTTTCCTAAACACAATACCAAGCTCTCCCCTTCCCCCATTTTCAACAATCCAGTAGTCACATGCATATGGCTGCCGAGAGAGATTACCTTTCAATCCTCAAAGCAGCAGAACTACATAGCCAGGAAGTGATCAATTTCCATTTTCTGCAGATCCACAGAAAATACGGTACCTGCCTGTCTGCCCACCTTTTACTGCTGCTGTCAACATGGCAGGAGGCAGAAATGTAAACAAAAACAAAGAATGACTTAGCAGATTATGAGGTGATAGTACAATGCCAGCAGGAAAGAGTACCAGGGACTTGCTCAACAGAGCACAGGGAATAAGCTGTTGAAAAAGTGATTTTGTTTTACATTATACTACTACTTTAAATTGGATTACACAGGACAGAAAGCAAGACACTGTAAGATAGAAAATAGTGGCTTCTCATCTCGGTATGCTGCCATGAACTATATGCACTAATTCAGGGCCAAAGTGCTAGTATTTTATTTATTTATCTATTCTTTGATAACTGGGTAAGGCCCACTAGGCACAAGTGCCTGTTTTCAGGGGAGACCCGGGAGCTTTGGGCTGGTTAAGTGACTTGATCAGAGTCACAAAGTATGCAAGTGGAGGCTGTGGGAACCAAACCAGGTTTACAAGTAATAAAGCTCTTTCACAGCTCATTACTCTAACCTCTAGGCTATCTTTGTGTTTTTTTTCTTTTTCTCACAAATAATAAATAACTTTGTTAGATGTTCTAAGAATCTCTGAAATTAATGAGATATGGTTTATTCTTCCTGTCTCCAACTAAGACAGGATTTCACACAAAGGACTATAATGTTAGACATTACATGTTGGTAACCATCTTTATATCATTAACTCTGTATTGCTCTGCTGGTTACTTTAATTCAATGCTATTGTTGGTAGGGTTACCACCTGTCCCTATTTTCGCAGGACAGTCCTGATTTGGGCAGCTGTGTCCTGCAGAAAAACATGAAAAATACTAAATGTCCTGACATTATAGCAGAAAAAATATTTTCTGATTTTCCTCTAAATCTTGCAAAAAACTATAATACCTTAACTAAAATACCTTAAAATAATAAAAACCACAAGAAACAACTAAAAAACTACATCACTTAGTCTTAATTCTGATTATTTAGAGAAAACATATCTGTTGCATTGGTCAAGATGACATATTGTCCTGCGAAAAATCCAGTTTCAGTAAGAAATGTCCCACTTTGGGCTTCTTAAAAGGTGGTAACCCTAATTGTTGGAGTTCACAGGATATGGTAAAAATTGACTTAAGTTTATACTCCATGCAGATACAGGACGATGGCAGCTGCAGAGCACTTTCACGCTTATCCTAGACACCAAGATTGAATCAGCAGCTACTTGCTTGGTGGAAGTATGCTGACTATCTTCATGTATTTTCTAGCTGAATCCATTTGAAATCAATTTATTGCTGTTTATTTGCCACACCTGATGTAACAATCTGAGTGCAGTGTGCTACACATCCAATCTTAATGTAGTATGTGTGTCTTTCATGTCAATGCTCTTATACTGTGGATCAAATGTGTACGCTTTACTTATAAAAAACAATAAACATAAAGTTAAAAAAGGGCAGGTAGCCTGACATTGGTGGTGGGAATATTAATAGAGTCGCTTCTGAAATAAAGGACTGTGGACTATCTTGAATCCAGTTGTTTACAAGACCTGAGGCATCATGGATTGTAGAGGTGTCACATACAAATCTGATGGATTTCTTTGACTGGCTGACTAAGGAATAAGATCAGGGTGGAGCAGTGGACATGACCTACGCAGATTTCAGTAAGGCTTTTTTTTTTGTTATTACAAATTTTTATTCAGATTTTCACAAAAAAACGGAGGGGGGTACAGGTTATTATCAGTCAAATATTCATGTTTTTACAGGAATTAAAAAATTAGAAATTGAGCCATACAGCAAGACAGTCCATGTAATATATACCTTAATACTTTGATCGCACAGCTGGGTAAATTATATAAGTTCAAGTTGTAATCTCTATGAGACACTAGAATAACTTTAAAAGAGAGAAACAGGCACATAATACGCTGTTCACTCCAGGGTCACCCTTCCCTATCTCCCAGGCCACATTCCAAACCCACATCCCCAGTCCACCCAACAGGTTTGACAAGCCATGCAATTTTCTGAATGAGGATTAAGGAATAAAAGTTACATCTTTCAAACTAATGTGGAAAATCTATCTGGTCCATTTCACAGTACGTAGGTCTGACTTATTCAAGGGGTAGGAAATCTTTTCTGACCTGTAGATCGGGTCATTATTTCCTCCATTCTAATAATGTAGGAACCCTGGAAGTTAACCAGCACTGAGTCAGGGCTTCTTGGCTGCCATTCAGGCTGTTCCCAACAAGAACCATGTCTGGGTGTCTCTAAGTCCTCGGGAGAATATGTAGTATAAATAAATCAGCAGTAAGGGTGATCGGACTGGAACAGTTCCTTAATTCAGATTGTAGAGAGTCCTTAAAGGGTTGTATCTTTGGGCATAGCTAAAATCTGTGAGTATGATGTGCTACTGATTCACCACATTGATGCCAACAGTCACCTAAATGTGTTGGTGCAAAGTGAGCTGTTATAGCTGGAGTTCGAAAGTATCTGGTCAGTACTTGCCAGGAGAAGAGTCTCCAGCTGTGGGAATAAGTGAGTTTAGGTATTGACAGGCAGCCCCTATTCCACTGTTGTGGAGGAATGTCAAAGCCAAATTCCTGAATCCACTTTGTGCATATCCCCCTCAGTACTTAACCCTTGTGTTCCCCCAGTGCCTTATACAGGACAGAAACAATGTGCAGAGCCAACCCGTGGGTAATGTTCTGCTGAAGACAGGTGGCCAATGGTGGGGGGATTCTCAGTGCAATGTACTTCCAGTGGGAGGGAATAATAGAAATATCTCAGCTGTAGATATCGATAGCAGTCTAATCGTGGGATTGACACAGCTTCTGGAAGGATTTGAACTCTCCACTGGTTAGAAGTTGTGAGAGGTTAGAAAGTTGCAAGTGCTCCCAAGATTCGAATGTGTGATCAAGAATAGCTGGGAGAAAATTCTCAAGAGGGATATGGGAGTTAAGAACAGTAGATATGGAGTGAGAGAGAAATGTCAACGTATTACATTCCAGGTTTTCAACTGATGTGTAATCCATGGGTTGGGACGTCCGTTCATGGAGAAGGGAGGGAGAGCGGTATAATGTAGTCTTTATCAGATTCTGAAAAGGCACAAGGCCTTCCTTGATTTCTCTACAAAGGACAGGACTGACCCTCACAATTCAGCACAGGAGAAATGACAAATGGGATGCCCAATTTTAGTATTTAAGGTTAGGGAGGGTCAATCCTCCTGATTTTCTTGGAAGGGACAGAATGGAAAATTTATTCTGGGGCATTTACCAGCCCATATAAATCTGCTAATAGATTTGTTCCACAGTTGAAATGTTTAAGCTGGACATTCTGGAACAAATATAAAGCTCAAGGCAAAACTACCATCCTAATGACCTTGACTCTCTGGAGGAGGTTCAATGGAAATATATTTTATTGTGCAAGATCAGACTGAAGTTGGGTGAAAAAAGGGATGTAGTTATTTCTTTCCGCTTTGCTTGCCCTATGTGATAGATAGATGCCCAGGTATTTCAACTTGCTCAAGTCCCAGCAGAAAGGATATGTTTGTGCCAGTGATTGGGGGAGTAAAATTAAAGGTAAGTGCTTCCGTTTTGGTGGTATTAAGTTTGTATCCTGAGCATCTGCCAAATTTGTCTAATATGTTGAAGACGGCTAGGATCAACTGGGAGGGACTGGATAAAAAGAGCAAAACATAATCTGCATATAGAGCTATATGATGTTCCATCCCCCTCAGTCTGTACCCCTTCTATCAGAGTGGAACCTCTAATGGCCTGTGCCAATGGTTCAATAAAGATAGCAAATAAGACAGAAGAGAGGGGACACCCTTGTCGGGTTCCTCTGAACAGAGGAAAATAGGAAGAATGATGTCTGGAAACTTTAACACAGGCTTTGGGGGAAGAGTAAAGCATTTTAATAAGGGAGACAAAGGGAGAGGGGAAGCCCATCTTTGCCATCGTTGCAAACAGGGTCTCATGGCCCTTCCTATCAAATGCCTTCTCAGCATCTAAGCTGAGATGGACAGGGGGGGACACATGAGTCTGCATATCATGCACCAGATGCAGTGCTCTTCTTGTGTTGTCAGTGGTGGATCTAGCACTAATGAATGCAGTCTGATCTAAATTAATTATAGAGGGCAAAACTGTGTTTAAACGTTTGGCCAAAATAGACTTCAAAAATGTATAATCCACATTTAAAACTGAGGCTGGGCGATATGATGTACAAAACTGGGGGTCTTTGTATGGTTTGGGAATTAGGGATACTTCCACACATGACCAGCTGGGTGGGGGGGCAGCCAGCCCCTGCTACACATTCATTATATACCGGTAGGGGCTAGACGACCCTTTGCCCTTGAATTTTGAAAAGTTCTGTGTCATATCCATCTACGCGAGGCCTTCCTAGTTTGGGATCGGGAGACTGCAGCTGTCAGCTCAGTATATACTATTGGAGAGACCAAAGAGGTCTGCTGCTCCCTGGTTAGCCTTGGGAGGCCCAGAGGGGAAAGAAATGCATTGATATCTATATGTTCTGAGGGGTGCTCTGGGGTGAACAATTTTTGTAGCATTCACAAAAGGCCTGGCTAATATGACCCACTCTTGTATGGGGGTACCAGAGTTAGGGTCCCTGACAACAGCTACGGTTGAGAGACGTCTCTGGTTGCACAGCCAAAAGGCCAGAAGGTGAGAGGCCCTCAGGCCAATTACACCATATCTTTGCCTAAGGAAGTCTAGGGCTATTTCTGTATTTTTCAAAGACGAATGAGTCTAATTCCTGCTTAGTCTGTTTGAGCTGAACCAGGACAGAATTATCCCCCTGCTGGTGTACCATTTGGAGAAAGTTAAGGGACTGCTCTAAGTGGGATTGCCTCTCCCTATGCTGTTTTGCCAAAATTAACAAGTGTTTATTCAGTGGCCATGAAGTACCACTTTAATGTATCCCACCTATTTGCAAAAGAGACTTCCAAGTCTGAGTTATCCTGCTGAATCTCCTGTATTTTCTCTTCAAGAAAATCCCGAAAGAGGGCATTTTTAAGATGGATAGAATTGAATCTCCAGATTACGTTTTGTCTTTCAAGGCCCAGTTCCCACCTTGTGACCACTGGGGCATGGTCGGAATGTACAATATTCCCCATGGATGCCTCCCTGAGGATATCTAAACATTCCTTTTGTGTGTAGCAATGATCTATTCTAGAGTAGGAACTATGCACTGCTGAGTAAAAAGTATATCTTCTGTCCCTGGGGTGTAGGGTACGCCATACATCCACTCAGCCCACCTCCTACACAAAATGTTTCAAAGAATTTATGAGGCGGGTTGCTTACCTCTAACCACCTAGTGGTATTTAGGTTAGGGTTAGGGGCAATATTGAAATCACGGCTAGAGTATAAGCCTTGGTCAATTGAATAATTTTATTCAGGAGGAACCTAGGCATCTGTATAGTTGGCTCTGGGGGAAAATACACATTAGCCAGAGTTACTGCTTTATCCCGTGGCAAACCCTGTACAACCACTAAGCGACCCTCTGAATCCACCTATTCCTGAGTGACCAGAAAGGGAGTATGGCTGGATATCAATATGGTGACCCCCCCTTCCATTAACATAGGAGGAGGAAAACATTTGGGTGAACCCCCCTCTGGCCAGCTTTCTGTGCTCATTATTAGTCATATGTGTCTCCTGTACATATGTTATTCCTGCATGAGTCTTTTTAAATAAAGAGATCATTCTAGCTCTTTTAACAGGACTGCCTAGTCCATTAACATTCAAAGAAAAAAGCTGGAGTGGTATATTAGCCATTTTAAACATAGAAATATAACTTGAAATTAAATGGAGCAGACAGTTTCGAATTGAACTCCAGTTTATAGAAACCCCTAGGCTCCAATTCTATTCATAAGAAATGTGACTGCCAATATAGGGGAAAGTGAGGAGTAACTTCCTCATACTGTGAGCAACAAAATATAAACACTAACTGGGAAAACTTTTTAAAGCAGTTGCCTACCTACTGGGAGGGTACTGCTAAACTTCTATTGGCTTCCATGAGGTTGGTCGTTAAAAAACAACCAGCCTCCAGGGGATGCCAAGATTTTTGGCGGGGTGTATCCAAGAGGTAGACCAGACGTAGTACATCTCTGTTAGAAGGGGGGAGGGGAAAGGGGAAGGCAGTCATGCCTCCTACTCCACCAAGGTGAATAGGTGTATTATGTAGACATTAACATTACTCGTGATTTAGTAGCAGTTAATAAGGTGGCTTCGTTGTTAAACTTCTCATGGAGAAGGATCCCATGTTATAATATATATAAAATGTTGTATCATATCAGCTCCCGGTATCTCCATGAGATTAAACAAGTTGGTTCTGAGGACCGCTCCCCCAACCCTAGTCCTCCCCCACTGTTACAGCAAGTGGGGGTAGAACCAGGGGCAGCAGGGTTACAGAACCCCTCTAGAAACATCAATTTATAACCAAAGGTCCCAGTGAGACCCAGGGGTCCACAATAAGTATTTAAGGAGGAGCAAAGGCCTTTCAATGCTTAACACAAGGGACTATATAGTTAAAAGTGCCTCAAAATGAACCCAAATCCATCGGTGTTCATCGCCTAGGGACACTTCCATAACTGTCCCATTATCCATCCCCACTCCCCAGCAACCCACCCTCATTCCAATCCTCAACCCATGTCTCCCCCATTCTAGGGCCCTCCAACATATTCATTTTACTACAGGAGGTTACCTGAGTAGTCGTGGTCAAAACCACAGTTGAGGTATCAGTCTAGTCTGCGGCATGAGGTGCTAGAGGAGGCCCCTCGCTAAGGGAAGGATACTTCAGCTGGCCACCACCTATCTTGTGAGGGCTGATAGGTGAGGAGAAAACCCTGGGGAAGACAGACATCAGGGTAGTCGCTGTGAGATTATATGGGATATTCAAAATGGCCTACCTGAAAGAAGAGGTAAACAGGCATAAAAGTTCCAAGAACTTCTTCACTTCACTTCACTTCTTGGTTGGCTGGGAAGTCCCAGGCATAGCCATGGTTTGGTTGTCTCAGTCCTTAATTATCTGCTGGATCGCAGTGACTCCACTTTGCATCGCTGCTTCCTTGGAGTATTCTTGACTAGTGCTTTCTGTGCTAGTTTCACTGCCAGAGATGTGCCAGTCTGTCATTGAGTTAGTGTGACATTGATACCAATTTTAATAGCTCCTGGACTGCCTCATCTGTGGTTTGCAGGTCTTAGGACCCTCTTCGCTAGATCACCAACTTCTGGTAGGGGTTCTGAACTTGAGCTTTGCCTCATTTAGCTTTTTAAGAAAAGTTCATAAGCTCTCGTTTCACTGTGATTGCCACTGGATAATCATTGTCCACGTAGATTCTGTGGTCTCGGTAGGTCAAGTCCCTTGTTGCCGGACATATGCAATACTAGCTCCTTCTCCTGGTAGTGAAGGAAACTAATCGGATAGCATGTGGTCGGTTTGCCTAACTGTGGGCCCAGGGTGTGATGAACTGATCCATTTCAAGTGAGCAACTATCTGTAGATCCTACGATTTAAAAAAAATGCTGCATAATTGAATAGATTTGTTGCCTTCGGAGCCCTCAGGGAAGCCATTAACCCTCAGGTTGTTTCTTCTGCTCCTTGTCTCTGAGTCTTCAGCCCTTTCTTGCAGGCCCTGCAGTGCTTGATGCATTTGTACTATGGCACATTCTGTATAGTCCACTGGAGAGTCTGTGATCGTAGCCTGCTCTTCCAATCCATTCTCCCCAAGTCCATACAGATCGCATTAACAGTGGACCGAGTTTCTTTTTGGAAATCCCACAGCTCTTGTAAGACAATGTCCATTTGTCTATTGACATTGGGCATTTTAGGGCATTCCTCCCTTGAGCGCTCACTCTTGCCAGAAATTTGCAAGCCGTCACTGTCTGAGCAGCCTCTGTCTAGGTCGACATTATCTAGAGCCGATTTTTGAGGATCGGGTCTCCTTTTGGCACCCTATAAGGCACTAGGTTCAGATTCAGCCAAATTTAGATCTAATTTCGAGTTTAAATATTTTAAGGCCTTGGTGGAGATGGAGCTGAGAAATCAATGGGTTTCCCAGGCATGGCTCGTCACTGGAAGCCATCAGTGAAGCTTCTGACACCATTCCTCATAGGATGCTCAGTAAGCGTGCTGAAAAATATAGGAGTGGGTCCAAAGGTGGTAAACTGGAAAAGAAAGTAGTCAGGTGGTTGGGTGTTACAGGTGGCAGAGGGTGGTGGTAAACAGAGTGCACTCTAGGGTGGAACAGGAGTTACCTCAGGGATCAGTACTGGACTGTCCTCTTTAATTGCTTTATATGGAACATTGCAGAAGAGCTGGGGGAAGGTCTGCTTCTTGGTGTATGACACCAAAATCTTCAATAGGGTGGACACACTGGGGGGGGGTGGGTAGAGACCTGAGAAACTAGAGGAGTGGTCATGGGTGTGATAGCTGGGTTTCAATGTGATAAAGTGAGAGTAATGCACTTGGGGCACAGAAACCCAGGGCAGATTATTGAATGGGAGAAGTGGTTCTGCCAACCACCAAGCAGGAAAGAGACATGGGGTAATCAACTGCCCCCCCCCACACCCACACACACAGGTTAAGGTAGACAACAGACAGATACTAGATAGTGCCAACAAAGGAACATTTAAACTAGCTAAGGGGGTGGTGGAATTAAGCAAGGAAAAAACAACACACAACACAAACACACACACACACACACACACACACACACACACACACACACACACAATTTGAGGCAGTATAGCACAGTGGGTTAAGGCTCTGCTGCAGCTCTGGAGACCTGGGTTTGAATCCCACACCCACCTAGGTGCATACGGTGTGATCCTGAGCAAGTCACTTAACTTCCTTGTACTCCCAGGTTGCATCTGGAAACAAGCTTTGGCTTAGTGTGCAACTCCTGGTTAAACAATGTTCCCTTCCCCACTCCCAAACAGGCTGATACTATGATCTTGGAAGCAAAAAAAGGAAACACAAAGGGAGGTAATAGCAGGGGAGGCTTGGAGGAATGCATAGGCATAGGTATAGGAATGGGGGGGCAAACTGGTACAGGCAGGGGTATCAAAACATGGAAAGCCATGTGTACAAATGTCAGAGCCTAGGAAACAAGATCCCAGACCTAGCAGCCTTTATGGTGGAGAGGACCTAGACATGTCTTGGTCACTGAAACATGGTACACAGGAAACCATGACTGGAATGCTACCATACCACGGTACAAAATCTCCAGGAGAGACAGGGAGGGCAAAATAGGGGGGGGTGGCTGTGTACATCAGAGAGGGGATCAAGGTAGTGGAGTTAGGGTGGACAGAGAAGGGGAAGAGGCACTATGGGTCACATTAGAGATGGGGTTGGCACCACCATCCACACTGGTGTGTGTTGTATGGACCTCCAGCACAAGAGGAAGAAATAGACAGGGTATTTGTGAAACCCACAGACAAAATGGCAGAGAAAGGGTGTGTGCTGGTGTGGGACCTAAACATGCCAGATGTTAACTGGAATATATATGCAGCAGCCACTACCAGGAGAGCAGAGACATCTTGGATGCCCTGGAAAACATGCCTCAGACAGTTGGTGAAGGAGAGCCTACACGGATAGAGCAATATTAGACCTTGTTTGATTCTTTGCAGCTAAGATGGCTGACATCAGGGTGGAGCTCCAACCGTGCACTCTATGAGCCTTGCTTTGGATTGGTGCTCTGTCACAGTCTCTCAATTTTCCTGGAGTTCTTCAACCAGCTGGAGTTCATAGATCTCATGCGGATTGTCCAGGGTATGTACCCTCCATGCTGTAGTTTGGACCCAGGATCAGCAGCATACATTGATGGGCTGTAGTGATATCATTGGCCTGGTCCTAGCATAGATAATCTGGTGCTTCTTGAAAACAGGTGGGTTTCCTAGCTCCCTGAAGGAGGCGGTGGTGACACCCCTCCAGAGGAAAGTTTATTTGGACCGAGATTGCAATGCCAACTACAGACCAAGCTCAAACCTTCCCTTTATAGGGAAAGTGATTGAGAAAGTAGTGGTCTTACAACTGGAGAATCATTTGACCATCCGTGACATCTATGAACTCTCCAATCTGGTTCTCATAAGAGGCAGTAAGGAGAAAGTGCGCTGTCTGGTGCTCAATGATCTTCTGATGGCAAGGGATCAGAAAAACTTTTTTCCATCTTGGTTTTTCTCGATCTTGCATCAGCATTTGTCACAGTGGACCATGGAGTCCTGCTCTGACCACCTGAGGTTCATTTGTGGCCTGTTAGGTACAGTCCTCAAGTGGTTTACATCTTCCTCACTGGAAGATCTCAGAGGGTGGTGTCGGGAATTCATTCCTCTGACCCAGTTCCTGTTTAGTGGGTTCCTCAGGGTGTCGATATTGTCCCTGCATGTTGTTCTGAGTGTACATGCTACCCTTCAGAGACATTGTAAAAGGTATGGACTGAGGTTTCATCAGCTTGATGATACCCAGCTCTACCTTTCTTTGCTCCTGACCAGGATAGAGCTCTCGTCAGTGTTTAACAACTGTCTCACTAAAATCCAAGACTGGATGAATTCTGTGGTTATGTTGAACTCGGAAAGACAGGTATTGGTTGTGATCAGGGCACGGATAGGGGTTAGGGTGGATTTGCCTTGGACTTTTCTGGGGCCTTCCACCCTACCTCTGAATGGTGTGGAACCTGGGAGGATTTTTTAAGGGCTGACACGATTACTGGTAGTCATCAAATCCCCTCACCATCTGAGGAGCATGTCCAGGATTGATCACCTTTTCTGTCTGGTGATCTCCACATCGGTTCGTCTTTGTGTCCTCATGCCTTGATTATTGCACCCTTACCCATGGCTACCTGGGTGATATTCACTTGCAGCTGGCAGAATGCAGTGTCTGGTTATGATTGACCCCTCGTCCTGTCATATCTCCGCTGTAGAACTACCTGTCAGAACTGTGGTGGATCACCTTAAAGTCAGATCTAACTTATAGCCCTGCCAGACAGGGCCTGACTACCTGAAATAGTTTCTTTTTCGTTCTGGTGACACTTCTCCGGCGATGAGGGTTACTAGAGATTCCAGGGTTTTTAATCTTCAGGGCCCTGCATTAGTGCACACAGCCCAACTGTTTGAATTTCATCATCAGTTACAGGAGTGTGCAACCATGTGGGATTTAGCGTCCCTCAAACCTGTGGGGTTGCCCCTTCAACACAGTTGGTATAGAAATGCAGTCTCTGACGGCTCCAAGTCATCACTAACAAACCTGCAATATTGCTGACTGTCCCACCAAGCCTGATTGGGAATTATGCCCTGAGAAGTCACTGTTGATTTTGAAAGTACCTAGTGTTGGTACCCACTTGGAAGAGCAGCCATGTTTGTCCTGCCCACGCTTTGAATAGGATACAGAAATCCTGAGACTAGTTCTGTTAGTCCTGTATGTTCAGGACCCGTATGTCAAAACATTTGTGAGCTCTAACTGTTTCACCATTCCGTTGTCCAGCTGACTTCCGCCAATCTAAGTCCTTCCTGTTCAAACTAAGTGTTCCCTTACCAAGATTATTCCCTTCCTCAGCCCATTCTAGTTCTACTGGTACCACCGTTCACTTATCCATTCCAGTCCCACGGTATTATGTACTCACTGCACACACACCCCACGCCACTTTATGCCCTGATACCACCTGTTAGTATCCCAGAATCTTCTGTCAGCATCCCTGCTTCCTACGGTGCGCTTTTCCATATCTCAGACTCTTTACAGGCTATGAACATGTTATTGATGGATAGATTATAAAGCATCTCTGTATTATTATTTACTTTTTATTTCTGCACTTGTATATATTTTGTTGTATAATGCCTTTTATTGTTGTTTTATGTATATTTTAGTCTATTCAGTACCTCGTTCTTGTAAACTGCAGGTCCATTTGTAAATGAGCTGTTCAATGGTGATCACCTGGGAAAATAAATATTTGATTGATGATTGAAACCTTTGTGAATCAGTATATTTTATGACTAAATTGTGTTTTTACCAGCTTTATCAGATTAAAATGATTATTATTGTATTGGTGTTTATCTAATTGTTGTAAGGCACCTTGGTATCTCGAAGGTATTATAAATAAAGAATTATTATTATCATTAGACTTGGTTCTCGCAAATGGTGGCAGAATAATGAATCCATCGGGCAGCCGTCAGGGTGCAGTATCACCGGACAGTGTGGCTTAAGATATAGATAGGCAGAGTCCTTTCACCAAAAGTTAAAGTCCTGATTTCAAGAGGGCAGACTTTGCAAAATGGGAAGCACTCCAGAGAATACTGTGAAGGAAGGAGGAGGGTAGGAGTGAGGTTGTGGGAGAAACTTAAAGGAGCCATAATACAGACAATTGGCTTCTGTGTAAAGTTAGTAAACAAAGCAAATGAAAGGAAAAATATGGTTTTCAAAAGAAGTGGCAGGGAAGGTTAGGAAATAGAATTCAGAAAGTACAAAGAAATTAGAGAAGGGAGATGGAATGTATATAAAAGCAGAGGTGAGGAAGACAGTAAGGTGGTAGTTGTGTTGAAGAAAGGATAGCAAAACTAAATAGTGACAAAACCTTCAGGTATGATGAAAGGAAAAAGACCAATGGAGGGATTCAAAGTTGAGTAAGGGGAGGAGCAGTTCCAGAAAAGCAGAAATTTAAACCAATACTCTGCTTATAAACTAAACGTGGATGAGGCGATTGGACCCAGATGGATGTATCCAAAATATGAGTGAACTTGGGTAATTGGGGCACCACTGATGTTCCTATTTAACAAATCATAGAGGAGGGTGGTGATAAAGATCTGGAGGAGGACGAGTGTATGGAGCTCTAACAACAAAACTGAATGGACTTAAATATAACGAATGACCTGAAGGTGGCTAGTACTGGAAGATGCGTGGGGTCGAGGATTTGGGGCGTGAAGGGATGGGCATCAGCAGTAGAAAGGTGGAGTGGTGATGCTACCTGTACAGACAATTGGTCAGGCCATCTGCTAGTGTTCAGTTCTGATACCACCCAAAGGACATTGACTGAATTGAGGGATCCAGAGAGTGTCAAAAATGGTGAAAGGAATGCACCAGAAAACATACGAGGAAAGGCTGGAAGACCTTGATATATGTATATCCTGGAGGAAATTAGGAGAGGGGATATAATAGAGACAGTCAGGTACCTTAGGAATCAACAAGGTCCAGGAGGGCAACATCTTTCAAAAAGCTTTGTACAAGAACAAGGGTCTTCAATATGAGGCAGGGGGTGGAGACTCAGGGATAATGTGGAGGAAGTATTTTTTCACAGAATGGGTAGATGTGATGGAACAGCCTCCCAACAGAGGTCATAGAGGCTAAAATGATTGGTGAGTTCAAGAATGCATGATGACAGAGGGCAACCTTAGTGATAGGAAAGAGAGGGTAAGCTGCTGATCATTTAGGACTGGGAGCAAGGATAGGGAACTTGGCAGACTATGTGGGCCAGGCAGTCCTTATCTACCATCAAAATCTATGTTACTGTTTCTATGTAATCATACTGGATAACCTAAAGGTGACCCCGCAGCGAGCATGGCAGCTGGAGAGGACTAGTGATACTGGAGTACATATAGGAGGGGTATCACCAACAAAGAAAGGGAGGTAGTAGTGTTCTGTATGGATCAGTGGTAAGACCTCACCTAGAGTATCAAGGCCCAGCTCAGGACACCACATCTCTGGAAGAACATAGACATAGTGGAGATGGTCGCTGAGGAGGGCAACTCAAATGGTGCAGGGTCTGTAACAAAAGCCCTATAAGGAGAGACTTACGAACCCAAATATTTAAAACCCTGGAAAAGGAGGGAGAGGAGGGCCATGACAGAGATGTTAAACAGCAGTGCAATGAAAAGTTGTAATTTTACACCTGTGATTTTAGTTTCAATCAATCAATCAATCAATCAATCAAATCTTTATTTATCCAGGCGGTCACTATTGAGCAAGCTTATTTATTATGTGGACTCATGTTGGTAGGACAGTTATACATACACGGACTAATTAAGGGTACAGAATACAAAATGAACAAAGTGATACAAACAATGATTACAAAAAAATAGTAGGTGCAAACAGTATACATTCCAAAGGTTCAGGTACGAAAATATATACATCACACAACATTATTGTGGTATTTACAACATCCATGGAGACAGAACTTGTAGTATTAACTTATTCAAACCTTTGTAGAATAGGACAACTATTTACATTTCAGCCCTCAGTGACCGTTTGCAGGCTTGGGTGGAAGATCCTAGGCTACAGAGGAGCGCAGAATGGTGTCTGCATCTCAGGCTTGAGTGGTGGGGTAGTATGGGAGATGTGGTACAGAGTGTGCTAGTGCCAGTATGGCAACTGAATAGTGAACTAATTAATAGTGGAAGAAGGAACTTGGGTCACACTGGCTGGAGGTAAGGATAGAGAGAAACGCAGTAAGGCTGCTAGGAACTGTGGAAACAGTTACAGATTCAGCACACATTTTGTCATAAATGGTCTTAAACAAGGCAATACTGACAGGGGAGCTAAGTCTCAATGATCTTTGTATCCTATTCCAGAGCGTGGCAAGCATAGCTTATGGCAGCCCTACCAAAGAGGGTACTGATCCTTGGTATTTTAGGAATCCAGTGAGTGGCTTCTAGGGCATAGCTACTGATTGGACTCAAGGAGACAGGCAACAATGTAATATGGAAGTCTGTTGGTAAGGGCTCAAAACGTCCAGAGGGCTGCATTTCTACACCGCCTGTATTGCAGGGAAGGCCACCCTATAGCTGCGTATAGAGAGCTGTATGTGTGGAGGATGGAAGGCCAGTTGTAAATCTTAATACTCTGGTACAGAACATCCAGTTTTGCAAGGTGTGAGACAGGGCACTGGCCATGAATAAAGTCGGTGTAGTCGATTAATGAAAGGAAAGTAGATTGAACAAGCTGTCTTTTTGCATCTGCAGTCAGGAGGTGTTTAATTCTGAAAAAAAGGCCAAACCTCTGCCTAAGCTTTTTCATCAATTCTTCTGTGTGCTCCACAAAGGAGAATTTGTTGTCCAGCCATATACCCAGATATTTGAATTTAGGCAGAAACTCAAGATTTTTGCCTAGTAAGGTGGTGATGGGAGGAAATGTACCAGCAGCAGCAGAGTAAGCCCCAGTGCTAGATGATGAGAAGAGCATGACCTTGTTTTTTTGCATTTAGCAGTAGCTTTTTGCTGAGAAGCTGGTGCTGCAGTGTATTGAATTCAGTTTGTAGTTCAGCGCAAGCAGCTCCAGGAGAATCACGGCTTAGATAGAGCACCATATCATCGGTAAACAAGTGGATACTGGCTTTCGTGATGCTTAATTCCAAGTTGTTAATATAGATGGTGAACAGTAGAGGGCCCAATATGGATACCCGTGGGACTCCTCTTTCTATTGGTTTGAGTGGAGAGAACTCTCCTTCAGCCTTGATTTGTTGCTGCCTACCAGAGAGGTAGTCTTGGAACAATCCAATGAGATTGAGTCCATGCCTATAGTTTTTAAGGTGGAGAGAAGCAGGCAGTGGTCAATGGTGTCAAAAGCCTTGCTGAGATCCAAGAACACAGCACAAACAAATTTTTATTCGAGATTCTGTTGCCAGTAGTTAGTGACTTTAGCCAGCACTGTGATTGTACTGTGCTTTGCTCTAAAGTCGGACTGCATAGGATTAAGAAGTATAGAGGTGTCTAGAAATGATCTCAACTGTATAATTACAATTTTTTCCAGCATTTTTGAAAGTATGGGTAGAGGAGAAATTCGCCTATAGTTATTTAGGTCACAGGGATCCCCTGCTTTAAACAGAGGGATTACATGAGCAGTTTTCCATTCCATGGGGATAGAGCCCTGGGCTAAGGACAGGTTGAATAGGAGTGATATAGATGCAGCAAGTATGTGGTATGCTATTTTCAGAAAGTATGGGTCAAAAGAGTAGACTCCTGTGCTTTTTCTAGTATCTAGCCATAGTAGGAGGTCTTCAACTTCTTTTATGGTGGTCGGGGAAAAGGAGAAGATCACATCTTTGTTACTTGGTTCTGGAGGCTGGGCATTGGCCTGTGGAGAGTTTATTAACAAGCTGCTTGATATCCATTTTAAGTTATTCTAAGGGTTTCCTTCGGTTCTTTATTATTTTGTAATTAACTTGCATGACATATTTGTTTTCTTCATGTGACTTGTCGGGCAGAACATTAATTTGCGGAAATTAATTGCAGTTTTTATTGAAGTAATAAAAAAGAATAAAGAACTGCAGAAACCCTTAGAATAACTAAAATGGACATAAAGTGGCTTGTTACTATACTAAAATCACAGGTGACTGCAAAATTATAACTTTTCATTGCACTGCTGCTTTAGGTTTCTAAGAGTTTTCTTTGGTTCTTTATTACTGTGTAATTAATTTGCATGACATGTTTGTTCTCTTTATGTGACCTGCTGGGCAGTGCATTAATTCATGTGAATTATAGATTCATAGACATGTGTCAGCCGAAAAGGACCTTTCTGGCCGATCTAGTCTGCTCATCCCCCCACCTCTACTTGCCCCAACCAAGATTCCCCCTCCTCCCCTTGTCAACCTCTTGTGTTTGCCTAAGCCTTCTTGAAACCCTCCACTGTACTGGCCCTCACCACCACTTTCAGCAGTCCATTCCAGGGCTCAACCACTCTCTCCATGAAGTAATACTTCCTAATGTTTCCCCTAAACCTGCCCCTTCCACTTTCAGTCCATGCCCCCTAGTACTTGTATCTACCTTCCCCAAAAATAAGCTCTCCCCCACTTTAATGATCCCCTTCACATACTTGAAGGTTTCAGTCTTGTCCCCTCTCTCCCTTCTTGTCTCCAGAGGATACAAATCCAGCTTCTTCAGCCTCTCCTCATATGTCTTCCCACTTAGCCCATGTACCATTTTAGTGGCCCTTCTCTGCACCCTTTCCATGCTGTCTATGGCTTTTCTTAGATGGGGCCTCAAATATTAATTACAGTTGTTATTGACGTAATAAAGAACTGAAGGAAACCCTTAGTTTAACTTAAAATGGACGTCAAGCAGCATATTACTAAACTAAAATCACAGCAGACTGTAAAATTACATATTTTCTTTGCATTGCTGCCATAAAATGGAAAATACAGATGATAAACTAGCATATTAAATGTTACTGGTGGAATGAGAGATGGGCAGGAGAGGTCGTCATGGATAAAAATATGTCTGACCTCTGATTGATGGAAATAAACAGCCACTGACAATTGAATTTCCAAGCCCTTATTTGCGTGTCATTCACAATTGGTGGAGATCTGTGGGTGAGGTTATATAGACACTATAAATATCTGAGCCTTTTTTTCTTGCTCTTTGCACTTGCAGTTGTTGTCTGTGAAGCATAGCTAATACCACCAAGCCAGCAACACCCAAGAAGGGCTCCAAGAAAGTTGTGAAGAAGCCATTGAAAAAGGATCGCAAGAAGCACTGAAAGAGCCACAAGGAGAGTTACTCGATCTATGTGTACAAAGTGCTGAAACAGGTCCACCCAGGCACAGGCATCTCTTCCAAGGCCATGAGCATCACAAACTCATTTGCAAACGACATCTTTGGGTGCATCGCGGCTGAAGCTTCCCCCATGGCTCACTACAACAAGCGCTCGACCATCAGTTCCAGGGAGATCCAGAATGCCATGTGCCTGCTACTGCCATGGAAACTTGCCAAGCACACCATGTCTGAGAGCACCAAGGCCATCACGAAGTACACCAGCACCAAGTAAAGGAGCTATGGAGGATGGCAGCACACATTAAGAAACAGCGGCCCTTTTAAGAGTAACCCACCATATCTAAAGAGAGTTGTAATTGCACATATGTTATTTTATTAAATGATGAACGGTCTTCTTGATTGTGGTTTAGTTAACATACAGTTTTCATAAGCAGCAATGCTTTTCTAGTAGAAAATATCAAGATACCCATTGTTTTTTTTCATGTTCTTTTTATTCCTGAATGAAGTTCCCACTCCCATGCCATGCCTGTTGTGAAAAAAAGTAAATATTGTGGCTGTGTTTATGGCAACACCATCCTAATACTTCTGCCTTATGAACCTGGAATGTATATTCAGCAGATAAACACAACATAGCTTTTTAGAACTTACTAGTGGTGGCCATCTTTAATGAGGTGAGTAATTAATTACAAAATTAGCAGTAAAAGTTGATTTAATTAAAACTACATGGGGTATGAATCCAAGAATGTCAGAAGCACATTTTTGTGTAAAATATATGTTGAGATATTTTACAGACTAACACACTACTGCTTTAACACAATCTTTTTTTTTGACAGAATTCTACACTGTTGTCTGAAGTACAGTTGAAGAACCAAGCAGCTAGTTTAGTTTGCCATTACTATATGTGCATCAGACTGCATTCAGTTTTGACTAATGTCAATGACCTGTGCTCCTTTCCATCTTCTTCCTATTTTCCACCATGGTGGTGTTGTGTAAGCACAGGCATGTGGAGGCATGCACACCACCAGAACCATGGCTGTCCTATTGAGTCACACATGTATTCACATGCATGTGGAGGCATGCACACACTGCAGAACCGTGGTCCCTCCTATGGATTGTGAATTTGGGTACTGTGATACCAGATGGTTTAAATGATGAAGTCGATTACACACCATGGGCCAAATTCTAGAAGGTTGGTGCAAGTCGCTGCCAAACATGACTTGCACCAATTGCAAGTGTGACATTGACTCTGTGCCCTATTCTAGAAGGGGCCGGGTTTCTGTGTCTAAGTCCTGCGACTTGCAGCCAGGTACACCGAACAGAGGGTGCACTTGGCGAGCATGTCACAAGCCGCAACAGGTACACTGCAGGTCACAAGTGCCTCTCCATGCCCAGCAAGCCATATTAGATGCCCCACAGGGCTGCCCATGCCCCCTGCCCCGATGTGTAATATATGAGATCTGCAGGGCTGACCACACCCACAGCCCCTGATGTGTAATATATGAGATCTGCAGGGCTGACCACACCCACAGCCCCTGATGTGTAATATATGAGATCTGCAGGGCTGACCACACCCACAGCCCCTGATGTGTAATATATGAGCCCCACAGGGCTGACCACACCCACAGCCCCTGATGTGTAATATATGAGATCTGCAGGGCTGACCACACCCACAGCCCCTGATGTGTAATATATAGCCCCACAGGGCTGACCACACCCACAGCCCCTGATGTGTAATATATGAGCCCTGCAAAGCTGCCCACACCCCCAGCCCCTGAATCCCCCATTGTGATATGCCCCACAGGGCGGTGCAGTCAACCCCCCCATACCTCGACTCCGAGTCGCTGCCACAAATGCAGCATATACCCACCCAGGTAGTCTAGTGGCCCCCCACCCACCCAGCCATGCTAGTCCACCCAGCACCCCCCAACCCATCCTTAGCTGGCAAATGGCATGGCCCATCTCCTCGGCCAGCCGCTGACTGAGTTCAGTTGGAGCGCATATTGAATTAATTTCTGAGCGTGTCTTTACAGTAGCCCTCTGACTGAACTCAGTCAGTGGCTGACCATGAAGGTGAGAGGTGGGCTGTGCCAGTTGCCAGCTGGGGACGGGTGTGGGGGTGCTGGGTGGACTGGCACGGCTGGGTGTGGGGGCCACTAGGCTACCAGGGCTGAGCTGGGTATATGCCACATTTGTGGTGGTGACTTGGGGTCAAGGCATGGGTGGGGGTTGACTGCACCACCCTGTGGGGGCATATCGCAATGGGGGATTTGGGGGCTGGGGGTGTGGGCAGCCCTGCAGGGCTCATAAATTACACTTGAGGGCAGGGGGTGTGGACAGCCCTGTGGGGCACCCACTGGGGTATGCTTGGCATGGGGGCATCTGAGGATTGACTGCTGGGCTGCTGGCAGGTCTACAGAACCCCTGGGAGCATCCGTAAGTTACACCAGCTAAAAGCAACTGCTGGCATAAGTTGCTACATGCGCCATTCTACTTGGCACAAGTGCTGTTATGCCAGGCAAAACTGTACTAGAATCGGGACCCATATTTATAAAAATCTTTTTTCTTTTTTTCCCACCGATATCAGAGATCACCTGTATAGAGAATCACCTTGGACCTGAATTCTGGACTATGCTTAAGTAAGAGTTACATGTATTTGTAAGTCCACATGGCACAGAGCTAGTTCAACAATTTGAACTAGGGTGAGGTCATTCCCCATGGTTGGATCCTGCTGTCCTCCTCCTTATTAGTGACCCCCTTTACTCCTTCAAGCCCCCCATTGCTCTAAGCTTCCCCTCTCCCTTCCAATTTTAAACAACTTTGTTGTGTTTAGTCTTGTTTAAAATTTTCACCTGAAACTTGAGAGGTAGGTTTAGAAATTAAGTTTAGTTTAAGTAAACTACTTGAATTATTAGATTAAATATCCTGTTTTTGGTCTACCATTATTCCTGCATTGCATGCTTCCCTGGTTTATAAATCTCACTGTAGAAAATGTCTTTATTTAATAGAGACACCTTCCTATTAAGGGGTCCAGGAGTAAACACTTAGTATTCCTTCTTATACGGTAGTATTGTTTGCTTAATCTTTCTAACATCACCTTAGGGATACTTATATATTTGTCTCCCCCACACCCATTTGCTGGAAATGACTTGCATACTGTGTGACCCTGAGCAAGTCACTTAACTTCCTTGTGCTCCCAGGTCACACTTGTAAACAAGCTTTCTGTTTGGTGTGTCTCTCCTGGTAAAAACAAAATAATAACAATAATAATTATTAAATGCTGCATTAAAGAACACACATGTTTAATTTATACCTATGTTGAATGTAACTTTGCCAGAAACTGTGTGTGTTTGTTTACATTTTATGCATCTTCATTTTATCACCTATTGGCGAGTGTCACTTTAAGGATTCTGTATCAAGGTTGAATGATTTTGCTACTTCTCAGACCCACACCTGAGAAGACCCTGTGTTAGGGTTGAAGCACTGGGGTAGAAGGTTGCTGTCTGGCGACATAGCCACATGAAAACTATCTGAATTTATCACGACTTTGGGGCTCCGCGAGTGCTAGTTTACTTCAGCTCCTTGATACCCTTGTACTTGATTGACTTAATTCCACTAGAACGCGCTAAGTGTATTTGTTATGTTGCTTTGTAATCTCAGTTATTGATATAGGACCTTTGGAAAACAGCACTGTCATTCAAAGGTATTCTCAGAAATGTTCAATCAACCTTCATACATTTTATCATGAAAGCAATTCCTATTTTTATTTATTTTAGTTTTTGTTTACCAGGTAAATAAACTAGACAGAACTTTGCCAATTTTCAGGCACAGCCTGGAAGAGTTACATACAGAGGTATGGTGTCCTGTGAACATGGTGACCATGACTGAGTGGCTGCAAAATTGGTGACTCAGTCATGGCACCTGTGATCTGGGCTACCTGGCAGGGAAGCAATAGGATACCATGATGGGTGAAGGAGGGTGACAGGAAGTACATGCATGCAGGGGGTCCACCACACCATGTGAGGGGCAGAAGGGGGGTGAGGGTATGTGAGAGGTAGTGTGATGGTCATTTGCAACCTGGTCATGTGGCATGGTGGTGAGGGTGGCTGTCTGGGGTTGGGAGGGTGCCAGATTCATTTCTGGGGAGGACATTGCTTTTTTGCGTCGGGCACAGTTTTTTTTTTAAGTTTTACACACACCTCTGACATGCGCTCCCCTGGAGTTGAGAATCTTTAGTTGGGGGGTGCAGGGGTGAAGTCCCCCACAGGGGGCATGGGGAGGTGCAGCCCCCTGCATATGTTGATGTCCTGTCGTCGCCTTTGGAGTCACTGTGAGTGTACGACGCCATCATTTATTTTCAGAGATGTACATTTGCCCAAACTTTGGTGATCGCTGTTTTGACATGGAACCCAGAGGAAATAGCAATTCAGGAAAAAATACATTACATAATTTAGTGCAAGAATCATAAACTAAAATAATAATTTCAGGCATTTCAATGGGGTAGGGGAGAGCAGTTACAGACAGGAAACAACAAATTTGGGAGAAATCATACAATACATGTTCTAGTGCAAGGATTAGCAAAACTTGAAAACTATGACGCTGATACAGTAGTACAAGACCCCAGAAGTAATAACCATAACCAGAGAGGATTTACCATCACACAGTAATACATGACCTACAGACCCACCCCGATGAAGAGGTTGTTACCCTTAGAGCGCCGGGTAACCGTTCATCTGTGCATGTCTGAATAAATCATTTTAAGCCACAGTCCATGTGTATCACTGTTTTGTGAATCAGTCCATTTGTTTGCTTTTATTTAGTTGATCCATGGACTTTGTCACCTTTAGTGCATCTAAACTGTGTTTTTTGAGACAAGGAAAGTGCTTTAGATTTCATAGAAACATAGTAAGCAGGTATGGCAAGGGATTAGGGTGCATGTGCATGGGCTGGCAGTATAGCCTAGAGGTTAGAGGAATGAGGAGTGAGCAGGCGTGATACATCCATCCTAGGAAGAAGCCAGCAGGGAAGGAAGGAAACATATTCAATTCAGTGCTTTAGAGTAACTGGTAATTGCTATTTTTCTTTTAAACTTAGATTGTGGGCTTTTAGTGACACTATACTTTCTTTGTTGTCTTTACTTATTGTTTTTGGGCTGTTGAAAATTTAAAACATAGTGGTGGTGTAATTCTGTGCTGTCTTTAATTGCTGCAAATGTTATCTTGGCTTGTCTGACTGCCCTGTAGTTGGGTGAAGGGTGTTAATTGTCTGGCCTCTGACCTCAGCTACATGATAACTGGAGGTGGGGCTTAGTCAAGTTAAAGTAGCAAGCAGAGTTTAATTTTTTCAGAAGAAGACAGAAGGGGAAGAAAGGAAACATATTCAAGTCAGTGCTTTAGAGTAACTGGTAATTGTTATTTTTCTTTTAAACTTAGATTGTGAGCTTTAGTGACACTATACTTTCTTTGTTGTCTTTACTTAGAATTGTTTTTGGACTGTTGAAAATTTAAAACTTAGTGGTGGTGTATTTCTTTGCTGTCTTTAATTGCTGCAAATTTTCACCCCCCTTCCCCCAACTCTTAATTATATGCCCTATTAAATCTGATAGACAAGAGCTAAACACAGGGTATAGTAAGGGGTGTGAAGTAGGAGGGGCATAAGGGGGAAGAAGCCCACCCTCAGCACAACAATTGACTCATTTATTTATTTATTGGTTTCTTTTTCTTTAAAAAAAAATTATCTGAGGATCAGTGGCAGGATTTTAGTACAGTAAATTAATAAAAGGGAACTAGGAGAGCTTCAGTAGCAGACAAGTAGTGGAATTGCAGTATAATGTGGGAGTGGTGCAATGCAGTGGCTGTGGGAAGCCATATTCAGCAGACCTTCTGGACACTGAGGTGTTGCCCTATCTGCATGCATCTCTGGACTGCAGGATGAGGTAGCCAGACTCAGAGCAGAAGTAAACTGGGTCAGGAGTACCATCACCCCTATCCAGGGACCACCCAGTCCAATGCAACTGCCTCAAGGATGCCAAGAATGAGGAGCACTTGGATGACAGTGGGCTCAGGGAGAGTTAGAGCAGTCAGGCAGAGGCACATCCCAGATCCTATTCCACTCAAGAACTCATATGCCACACTGGCAAATGAGGACAACCAAATAAGTACCCAGAGAAGTGGAAGGAAGGCTGTGGAGGTTTAGCAGGAGGTGACCTCAGCGGGGAAAGCAGTGGACCCCAGAGGAGGAAGCGAATCTGGTGGGGACTCCATCATAAGAGGATCAGCTAGGAACACAGGAGGGGGAGGACAGGGAGGTGAGGTGCCTACCAGGTGCCACAGCATGGAAGGATGGAAGGAAGATCCTGGGAATCACTGGGAAGGCAAGACGGGAGGGTGAGCTGGATGTCATTATCCACCTTGGTACTAATGACCTGGCAAATGGGGAGCCAAAGGAAGTTCAGGAAGAGTTTAGAAAACTGGGGAGGGGTCTCAAGCAAGTAGCTACTTCTGTCACTTTCTCAAAGTACTACCTGTGAGAGAGCAAGGGAGACACAGGTGCATGCACCAGGAACTTTAACTCATGGTTGAAGAACTGGTGCTGTGAGTAGGGTTTGGATTCATTGGTGACTGGGGACCCACCTGGAGGGATGGAGGTTTGTTCAAGCCTGACCGGCCTGCATCCATCCTGGAGAATCAAGCACTCAATGATAAGTTTAAATGCTACATTGACAAGCATTTAAACTAGCAAAGGGGTGCAGGCCTGCAAGGAGGGTACCTACTTGCTCACCCCACAGCTAGCAGTGGAACCAGTGAACCAGAGGAGTGGCTATCTCTGCAAAGCAGTGTGCAAAAGATGGAGATTAGTGCCCAAGAGGTGGATAAGCAGAAAGGCCAAAATTCAGCAGAAGGGCAGACAGCAAGGAGAACCAGGGATAAATGACAACCAAGGAAGGGGCTGGAGTAGAACAGTGAAACAGTCCAGGGAGGTCAAATCATGGAAGCCATGTGTGCAAATGCCAGGAGCCTTAGCAACAAGATGGAAGATCTGGAGGCTGTCATGGTACAGTCAGACCTGGACATTGTGGCCATCACTGAAACCTGGTGTAATGATAACCACGACTGGGAGATGGCCATACCTGGCTACAACATATTCAGAAAGAGACAGAGCAGGCAGGAAGGAGGAGGTGGCACTGTATATGAAAAATGACATAAGGGCCACAGAGATCCAGGAGGAACAAAATGGGGGAGAGATACTGTGGGTTAAGCTGGAAAGGAAAATGGGGACAGCCATCCGCACAGGTGTGGTCTATAGACCACCAGCCCAGGAGGAAGAGACAGATAGGGAGCTGATGCTAGCCATCCAAAGGATGGCAGACAAGGGTGAGGTAGTACTGGTTGGAGACTTCAATATTCCAGATGTGGACTGGAGCATCCCAGCAGCAGCATCAACTAGGAGCAGATTTATCCTGGACTCCCTTCAGGGTGCCTTCCTCAAGCAACTGGTCATGGAACCAACTCGGCAGAAGGCAATACTGGACCTTGTGCTCACAAACAGGGACAGTGTGATGGGGGTAACAGTAGGGGAGCACCTGGGAAACAGTGACCACCAGTCATTGTGGTTTGAAATCACAGAAAGAGCAGAACCAAACCACACAAAAACATGTATCCTGGATTTTAGGGTGGTAGACTTTGGGAAAATGGGGAGATACTTGAAAGAGGCATTAAGGGGAATGGGACAGGAATCAGGGGTTGAGGAACAGTGGGCAGTATTTAAAATGGGGATTACAAGAACAACAGAATTATGCATTAAGCAGGTTAGCAAGAGGAAAAGGAAGAGGAGACCATTATGGTTTTCCAAAGAGGTAGCAAAGAAAGTGAAAGCCAAAAAGATTGCATTCAGGCAATACAAAAAGACACAGGCAGAAGGGGATAGGGAGAAGTACCAGGAGAAGCAAAGGGAGGCAGGGAGGTCAGTAAGGGAAGCCAAAGCTCAGACAGAAGAACACATTACAAAATCAGTGGGTAGAGGGGACAAAACCTTTTTCAGGTACATAAGTGAAAAAAGAAAGACAAAGAGAGGGATAGTGAGACTGAAGGGGGAGGATGGGGGCCGCGTGGAGGATGACAACAGTAAAGCTGACATACTTCACAGGTATTTCTGCTCAGTCTTTACTGAGGAAGAGGAGGGTAATGGGTCTGAAGGGAGTACAAGGGGTGAGCAGTTGCAGAAATGGACACAAGTCCCTTTACAGAGAAAGGGTCCTGAAGGAACTGGAAGTAATAAGAGTTGATAAAGCAATGGGCCAGATGGGTGCACCCAGGGTCCTTAAAGAACTAAGAGAGGTGGTGGCTGAACCTCTGGCTATCCTGTTTAGCCGATCACTGGAAACAGGGAGGTACCCAAAGACTGGAGGACAGCAGATGTAGTACCCTATACAAAGTGGGAACAAAGAGGAAGCAGGGAACTACAGACCAGTCAGCCTCACCTCAGTAGTGGGGAAGATCATGGAAGCACTACTAAAGGAGATTGGTGGAACATCTGGTTGTCAATGGACTACAGGACCCAAGGCAGCATGGTTTCACCAGGGGAGGTCATGTCAGACCAACCTCATTGAATTTTGACTGGGTGACTAGGAGGTGGATCGGGAGGGCAGTGGACATGGTCTATCTGGACTTCAGCAAGGCCTTTGACACTGTGCCACATAGAAGACTAATTACACAAACTGGGGAATATGGGTGTGGGCAGGACAGCAGTGTGGTGGGTAGGTAACTGGCTGGGTGGCAGGACACAGAGGGTGGTGGTATATTGCTGTCACTCCACAGAGGAAGAGTGACCAGTGGGGTACCACACAGATCAGTGCTGGGACCGGTCCTATTCAACATCTTCATCAGTGACATTCGCAGGACCTAGAAGACAGAATTTCACTGTTCGCTGATGACACAAAGCTCTGTAACAGAGTAGACACACCAGAGGGTGTAGACAGAATGAAGCGACCTGCAGAAACGTGTCTCCCGTACATATGTTATTCCTGCATGATCTTTTTTAAACAAGAGATCATTCTACTAACAGGACTGCCCAGTCCATTCAAAGAAAAAGGAGTGGTATATTAGCCATTTAAACATAGAAATATAACTTGAAATTAAATGGAGCAGACAGTTTTAATTGAACTCCAGACAGAAACTAGGCCAACCCTATCTACAAGAAATGTACTGCCAATATGGGGAAAGGAGGAGTAACTTCCTCATATGTGAGCAACAAAATATAAACACTAACTGGAAAAACTTTTAAAAGAAGTTGCCACCAACTGGGGGTACTGCTAAATTTATTCTTCCATGAGGGTTGGTGGTTAAACAACCAGCCTCCAGGGGGATCTCAAGATTTTTAATTGAATTGTATCCAAGGAGAATTAGACCAGGCAGTAGTACACATCTCTGTTAGAAGGGGGAGAAGGGAAGGCACTCATGCCTCTACCCACAAGGTGAATAGGTGTATTATGTAGACATTAACACACGCAATGCATAGCAGTTAATAAGGTGGTCATATTAAACTTCTCATGGAGAAGGATCTACATGTAATAATATATATAAAATGTTGTATCATATCAGCTCCCCGGCATTCCAGGATTAAACAAGGACGGAGGACCACTTCACCCAATACAGTCCTCCCCCCCACTGTTACAGCAAGTGGGGGTGAAACTCAGAGAACAGGGCAGACACAGAACCCCTCTGAACATCAATTTATACCAAAATCCAGTGAGACCCAGGGGTCCACAAGGCATGGCGAGGAAAGTGCCTTTCACTTAACAAGGACTATATAGAAAAGTGCCTCAAAATGAACCCAAAATCCATGGTGTTCATCACAAAGGACATTCCATAACTGTCCCATTTATCCATCCCACTCTAGCAAACCAATCATTCCAATCCTCAACCATACTCCCCATTCTAGGGCCCTCCAACATCATTTTACTACAGGAGTTACCTGAGTAGTCGTATGGTCAAAATCACAGTTGAGGTATCAGGCTAGGCGGCATGAGGTGCTAGAGGCCCCCTAAGGGAAAGGATACCCCAGCTGGCCACCACCATCTTGTGAGGCTGAGGGAGAAAACCCTGGGAAGACAGACATCAGGTAGTCACTGTGAGATTATAAGGATATTCAAAAATGGCCTACCTGAAAAGAAGAAAGGCACAAAAGTTCCAAGAACTTCTTCACTTCACTTCACTTCTTGGTTGGCTGGGAAGTCTCAGCATAGCCATGGCTTGCTGTCTCAGTCCTTAATTATCTGCTGGATGCAGACTCCCCTCACGCCAAGCCTGGGAGTATTCTTACCAGCTTTCTGTCGTGGTTTCACTGCCAGAGATGCCAGTCTGTCATTATTAGTGTGTTGATACCATTTAGTAGCTCCTGGACTGCCTCATCAAAGGTTTCAAGGTCTTGGACCCTCTTCCAAATCACCAACAGCTGGGTGGGGGTTCTGAACTGAACTTGCCTCGCTTAGCTTTTTAAGAAAAGGTGATAAACTCTGCGTTCCACTGTATGATTGCACTGGATAATATTGTCAGCGAATTCGGTAGTCTAGAAGTCAGTCCCTTGTTAACAAGACATATGCAATACTAGCCCTTCCTGGTAGTGTAAGGAAACCACCAGAACCACGTAATCAGGTTGCCAACTGTGGGCCCAGGCCATGATGAACTCGATCATTTCAAGTGAGCAACTATCTGCAGATCCAGCTTTGATTTAAAAATGCTGCATACTGAATAGATTTGTTGCCTCGACCCTCACAAACCAAGTAACCCTCAGGTTGTTTCTTCTGCTCACCCCTGAGTCTTCAGCCCTTTCTTGCAGGCCCTGCAGTGCTTGATGCATTTACTATGGCACACTTACAGTCCACTTGAGAGTCTGTGATGTAGCCTGCTCTTCGCAATCCATTGAGCCGCTCCATTTTCCCCGTCCATACGGATCGACAACAGTGGACCGAAGTTTTTTCGAAACCAAACTCTTTAAGACAACAACATTTGTCTAATGACATTGGGCATTTGGGGTATTCACTCGCTGGCTCACTCTTGCCAAGGGAATTTGCAAGCCGTCCTTGTCTGAGCAGCCTCTGTGTCTGGAAGTCGACTATCAGAGCCATTTTTTTGAGGATCGGCCTCTTTGAGCACCCTATAAGGCACCAGGTTCAATTCAGCAAGAACGCACTCGTGTTTAAATATTTTAAGGCCTTGGTGGAGATGGAGCTGAATAGTGGCTTCCCCAGAGCATGGCGTCACTGGAAGGCCATCAGTAAGGCTTCTGACACCATTCCTCATGGGATGCTCGTAAGCAAAGCTGAAAAATATAGGAATTGGGTCCAAAGGTGGTAAACTAGAAAGAAAGTAGTCAGGTGGTTGAGTGAACAGGTGGCAGAGGGTGGTGGTAAACAGAGTGCACTCAGTGAGGAACAGGGGAGTTACCTCAGGATCAGTACTGGGACTGGCCCTCTTAATTGCTTTATAGGAACATTGCAGAAGAGCTGGGAGGAAGGTCTGCTTTTGGTGTATGACACCAAAATCTTCAAGAGGGTGGACACAGGGGAGGGGGGGAGTAGAGACCTGAGAAAACAGAGGAGTGAACCATGGAATTGTGATAGCTGGGTTTCAATGTGATGATGAGAAGTAATGCATGGGGCACTAGAAACCCAGGGCAGATTATTGAATGGGAGAAGTGGTTCTGCCAACCACCAAGCAAGAAAGAGACATGGGGTAATCAACTGCCCCCCCCCACACCCACACACACAGGTTAAGGTAGACAACAGACAGATACTAGATAGTGCCAACTAAGGAACATTTAAACTAGCTAAGGGGGTGATGGAATTAAGCAAGGAAAAAACAACACACAACACACAAACACACACACACAAACACAATTTGAGACAGTATAGCACAGTGGGTTAAGGCTCTGCTGCAGCTCTGGAGACCTGGGTTTGAATCCCACACCCACCTAGGTGCATACTGTGTGATCCTGAGCAAGTCACTTAACTTCCTTGTACTCCCAGGTTGCATCTGGAGACAAGCTTTGGCTTAGTGTGCAACTCCTGAAAAACAATGTTCCTTCCCACTCCCAAACAGGCTGATACTATGATCTTGGAAGCAAAAAAAGGAAACACAAAGGGAGGTAATAGCAGGGGAGGCATGGAGAATGCATAGGCATAGGTATAGGAATGGGGGAGCAAACTGGTACTAGGCAGAGGAATCAAAACATGGAAAACACATGTGTACAAAATGTCAGAGCCTAGGAAACAAGATCCCAGACCTAGCCTTTATGGTGGAGGAAGACCTAGACATTAGTCGCAGTCACCGAAACATGGTACACAGGAAACCATGACTGGAGATGATACCATACCCTGTTACAAAATCTCCAGGAGAGACGGGAGGGCAAAATAGGGAGGGGGTATTATGTGCATCCAGAGAGGGATCAAGGTAGTGAGTTAGGGGGAAGACAGGAAGGGAAGAGGCTCTATGGGTCACATTAGAGATGGGAATTGGCACCACCATCCACACTGGTGTTGTCTATAGACCTCCAGCACAAGAGGAAGAAATACAGGGTATTTGTAGAACCCACAGACAAAATGGCAGAGAAAGGGTGTGTGCTGGTGGGGACCTCAAACATGCCAGATGTTAACTGGAATACATATGCAGCAGCCACTACCAGGGCAGAGACATCTTAGGATGCCCTGGAAAACATGCCTCAGACAGTTAGTGAAGGTGGAGCCCACACGGGATAGAGCAATATTAGACCTTGTTTGATTCTTTGCAGCTAAGATGGCTGACATCAGGGTGGAGCTCCAACCTGCACACTCTATGAGCCTTGCTTTGGATTGGTGCTCTGTCACAGTCTCTCAATTTTCCTGGAGTTCCTTCAACCAGCTGGAGTTCATAGATCTCATGCGGATTGTCCAGGGTATGTACCCTACATGCTGTAGTTTGGACCCAGGATCAACAGCCATAATTGATGGGCTGTAGTGATATCATGGCCTGGTCCTAGCATAGATAATCTGGGTGCTTCTTGAAAACAGGTGGGTTTCCTAGCTCCCTGAAGGAGGCGGTGGTGACACCCCTCCAGAGGAAAGTTTATTTGGACCGAGATTGCAATGCCAACTACAGACCAAGCTCAAACCTTCCCTTTATAGGGAAAGTGATTGAGAAAGTAGTGGTCTTACAACTGGAGAATCATTTGACCATCCGTGACATCTATGAACCTCTCCAATCTGGTTCTCATAAGAGGTATAGTAAGGAGAAGGCGCTGGTTCGGGTGCTCAATGATCTTCTGATGGCAAGGGATCAGAAAAAACTTTCCATCTTGGTTTTTCTCGATCTTGCATCAGCATTTGTCACAGTGGACCATGGAGTCCTACTTGACCACCTGAGGTTCATTTGTGGCCTGTTAGGTACAGTCCTCAGGTGGTTTACATCTTCCCTCACTGGAAGATCTCAGAGGGTGGTGTCAGGAATTCATTCCTCTGACCCAGTTCCTGTTTAGTGGGGTTCCTCAGGGGACGATATTGTCCCTCATGTTGTTCACAGTGTACATGCTACCCTTCAGAGACATTGTAAAAAGGTATGGACTGAGGTTTCACTGCTATGCTGATGATACCCAGCTCTACCTTTCTTTTGCTCCTGACCAGGATAGAGCTCTGTCAGTATTTAACAACTGTCTCACTAAAATCCAAGACTGGATGAATCAAGCTGGTTAGTTAGGTTGAACTCGAAAAGACAGGTATTGGTTGTGACCAGGGGCACTGGATAGGGAGTTAGTGGATTTGCCCTGGGACCTTTCCCTGGGGGCCTTCACTCCCTACCTCTGAATGGTGTGTGGAAACCTGGGGAGGATTTTTGATGAAGGGCTGACACTGATTACAGGTGTCAGCAGTCATCAAATCCTCCTTCTACCATCTGAGGAACATGTCCAGGATTGATCACCTTGTTCTGTCTGGCGATCTCCCCACATCGGTTCATGCCTTTGTGTCCTCATGCCTTGATTATTGTAATTCCCAGTACCTATGGCTACCTGGGGTGGATATTCACCACTTGCAGCTGGTGCAGAATGCAGCAGTCTGGTTAGTGATTAGGACCCTCGGTCCTGTCATATCCCTCTGCTGCATGAACTACATTAGCTGCCAGAACAGTGGTGGATCACCTTTAAAGTCAGACTGCTAACTTATAAAGCCCTACACAGACAGGGCCTGGACTACCTGAAATAGCTTCTGTTTCTTTACTGCCCTGGGTGATCACTCCGCTCGGCTGATGAGGGGTTACTAGAGATTCCAAGGTTTTTTTTTAAATCTTCAGGGCCCTGTGCATTAGTGCACACAGCCCCAACCATTTGGAATTCTCTACCCCATCAGTTACAGGAGTGTGCAACCATGGAGGGATTTAAATAGTCCCTCAAAACCTGTGGGTTGCCCTCCCTTCAACACAGTTGGTATAGAAATGCAGCCCTCTGGACGCTCCAAGCCATCACCAACAAACTCCAGCAATACATTGCTGACTGTCTCCCACTAAGCCTGATTGGGAATTATGCCTTGAGAAGTCACTTGCTGATTTCCCTGAAAGTACCTAGTGTTGGTACCCACTTTGGAAGAGCAGCCATAAGCTTTGTCCTGCCCACGCTTTGGAATAGGATACAGAAATCGCTGAGACTTAGCTCCTCTGTTAGTCCTGCTATGTTCAGGACCCTGTATGTCAAAACATTTGTGGAGCTCTGTAACTGTTTCCACCATTCCTAGTTGTCCAGCTGACGTTTCCGCTCAATCTAAGTCCTTCCTGTTCAAACTAAGTGTTCCCTTACCAAGATTACTCCCCCCTTCTCAGCCCATATCTAGTTCTAATGATACTACCGTTACCTCAGTCATTCAGTCCCACCGGTACTATGTACTCACTGCAACACACACCCCCATCGCCCTCCTTATACCTGATACCACCTGCTTAGTATCCCAGAATCTTCTATCAAGCATCCCTGCCTCCTACGTGCGCGCTTTTCCATATCTCAGGGACTCCTTTACAGGCTATGAACATGTTATTGATGGATAGGATTATAAAGGCATCTCTGTATATATTATTTACCTTTATTTCTACACTGTATATATTTTGTTGTATACGTCTTGTTACTGTTGTTTTATGTATATTTTACTTGTACTCTATTCAGTACCCTCGTCCTTGCAAACTGCAGGTCCACCTTGTAAATGAGCTTGCTCAATGGTGATCACCTGGGAAAATAAATATTTTGATTGATTGATTGAAAACCTTTTTGTGGAATCAGGCATATTTTGAGTGACTAAATTGTGTTTTTACCATTCGCTTTATCTTGAAATGTACTTATTATTGTATTGGTGTTTATCTAATTGTTTTGTAAGGCACCTTGGTATCTCGAAAGGTGCATTATAAATAAAGAATTATTATTATTATCATTAGACTTGGTTCTCACAAATGGTGGCAGAATAATGAATCCATCAGTGGGCAGCCGTCTAGGGTGCAGTGATCACCGTACAGTGTGGCTTAAGATATAGACAGTAGTAGCAGCAGAGTCAAGCCACTCAAAAGTTAAAGTCCTGGATTTCAAGAGGGCAGACTTTGCAAAAATGGGGAAACACTTCCAGAGAATACTGGTGAAGGGGAGGAGAGGGAGGGTAGGGAGTGGAGGAACAGTGGGAGAAACTTAAAGGAGCCATAACACAGACAACAGGCCTCTGTGTAAAGCTAGTAAACAAAGCAAAATGAAAGAAAAAAAATATGGTTTTCAAAAGAAGTGGCAGGGAAGGTTAGGAAATAGGAATTCAGAAAGTACAAAGAAACTCAGAGGAAGGGAGACAGGGAAATGTACCAGGCAAAGCAGGAGGTGAGGAAGACAGTAAGGTGTGCAAAGTTGCAAGCTGAAGAAAGGATAGCAAAATCAGTAAAATATGGTGACAAAACCTTCTGCAGGTATGATGGGGAAAGGAAAAAGACCAATGGAGGGATTCTAAAGTTGAATAAGGGGGAGGAGTGTGCAGGGGACCTAGAAAAAGCAGAAATTCTAAACCAATACTTCTGCTTATAAACTAAACGTGGACAAGGCGATTGGACCAAATGGGATGCATCCCAAAATACTGAAAGAACTCAGGTACTGGGGCACCACTGACAGCCCTATTTAACAAATCACTAGAGGAGGGAGTGGTGATAAAGATCTGGAGGAGGACGAGTGTATGGAGCTTCTAACAACAACAAAACTGGAATGGGACTGGGGTGTAAACATAACGAATGACCTGAAGGTGGCCAGGCAATGTGAAGATGCGGTGGGGAGGGCCGGAGGGATTCTGGGCGTAAAGAGATGGGCATCAGCAGTAGAAAACAGGAGGTGGTGATGCCACTGTACAGACAATTGGTCAGGCCACATCTGGAATAGTGTGTTCAGTTCTGGAGACCGTATCTCCAGAAGGACATTGACCGAATTGAGGTGATCCAGAGAAAGGCAACAAAAATGGTGAAAGGAATGCACCAGAAAACATACGAGGAAAGGCTGAAAGACCTTGATACAGTATGTATATCCTGGAGGAAATTAGGAGAAGGGGGATATAATAGAGACAGTCAAGTACCTCAGGGGAATCAACAAGGTCCAGGAGGGCAACATCTTTCAAAAAAGCTTTGTACAAGAACAAGGGGTCTCAATATGAGGCAGGGGGTGGGAGACTCAGGGATAATGTGAGGAAGTATTTTTTCACAGAATGGGTAGATGCATGGAACAGCCTCCCAACAGAGGTCATAGAGGCTAAAATGATTGGTGAGTTCAAGAATGCATGGGATAGACAGAGGGCAACCCTAGTGATAGGAAAGAGAGGGTAAGCTGCTGATCATTTAGGACTGGGAGTTAAGTAGATAGGGAAATTGGCAGACTAGGTGGGCCCGGCAGTCCTTATCTTCAATCAAAATCTATGTTACTGTTTCTATGTAATCATACTGGATAACCTAAAGGTGACCAGGCAGCGTAGCATGGCAGCTGAGAGGACTAGTGGGATACTGGAGTACATAGGGAGGGGTAACACCAACAAAGAAAGGGAGGTGGTAGTGTCTCTGTATGGATCACTGGTAAGACCTCACCTAGAGTACTGCGTCCAGCTCAGGACACCACATCTCTGGAAGAACATAGACATAGTGGAGATGGTCCAGAGGAGGGCAACTAAAATGGTGCAGGGTCTGTAACAAAAGCCCTATAAGGAGAGACTTACAAACCTAAATATGTAAACCCTGGAAAAGGAGGGAGAGGAGGGCCATGACAGAGATGTTAAAGCAGCAGTGCAATGAAAAGTTGTAATTTTTACACCTGTGATTTTAGTTTCAATCTATCAATCAATCAATCAATCAAATCTTTATTTATCCAGGCGGTCACCATTGAGCAAGCTTATTTACAAGGTGGACCTGCGGTTGGCAGGGACAGTTATACATACACAGACTAAAGGTACAGAATACAAAATGAACAAAGTGATACAAACAATGATTACAAAAAAATGGTAGGTGCAAACAGTATACATTCCAAAGGTTCAGGTACGAAAATATATACATTACACAACATTATTGTGGTATTTACAACATCCATGGAGACAGAACTTGTAGTATTAACTTATTCAAACCTTTGTAGAATAGGACAATTATTTACATTTCAGCCCTCAGTGACCATTTGCAGGCTTGGGTGGAAGATCCTAGGCTACAGAGGAGCACATAACGGTGTCTGCATCTCAGGCTTCAGTGGTGGGGGGTAGTATGGGAGATGTGGTACAGAGTGTGCTAAGGGCCAGTATGGCAACTGAATAGTGAACTAATTAATAGTGGAAGAAAGGAACTTGGGTCACTGGCTGGAGGTAGTAAGGATAGAGAGAGAAACGGCAGTAAGGCTGCTAGGAACTGTGGAAACAGTTACAGATTTCAGCAAACATTTTGTCATAAATGGTCTTAAACAAGGCAATACTGACAGGGGAGCTAAGTCTCAATGATCTTTGTATCCTATTCCCAGAGCGTGGGCAAAGCATAGCTTATGGCAGCCCTACCAAAGAGGGTACTGATCCTTGGTATTTTCAGGGAATCCAGTGAGTGGCTTCTTAGGGCATAGCTACTGATTGGACTCAAGGGGAGACAGGCAACAATGTAATATGGAAGTCTGTTGGTAAGGGCTCGAAACGTCCAGAGGGCTGCATTTCTACACCGCCTGTATAGCAGGGAAGGCCACCCTATGGCTGCATATAGAGAGCTGTATGTGTGGAGGATGGAAGGCCAGTTGTAAATCTTAATGCTCTATGGTACAGAACATCCAGTTTTGCAAGGTGTGAGACAGGGCACTGGCCATAAATAAAGTCGGTGTAGTCGATTAATGAAAGGAAAGTAGATTGAACAAGCTGTCTTTTTGCATCTGCAGTCAGGAGGTGTTTAATTCTGAAAAAAAGGCCAAACCTCTGCCTAAGCTTTTTCATCAATTCTTCTGTGTGCTCCACAAAGGAGAATTTGTTGTCCAGCCACATACCCAGATATTTGAATTTAGGCACGAACTCAAGATTTTTGCCTAGTAAGGTGGTGATGGGAGAAAATGTACCAGCAGCAGCAGAGTAAGCCCCGGTGCTAGATGATGAGAAGAGCATGGACTTGTTTTTTTTTTTTTTTAGCATTTAGCAGTAGCTTTTTGCTGAGAAGCTGGTGCTGCAGCATATTGAATTCAGTTTGTAATTCAGTGCAAGCAGCTCCAGGAGAATCACGGCTTAGATCGAGCACCATATCATCGGTAAACAAGTGGATACTGGCTTTCGTGATGCTTAATTCCAAGTTGTTAATATAGATGGCGAACAGTAGAGGGCCCAATATGGATACCCGTGGGACTCCTCTTTCTATTGGTTTGAGTGAAGAGAACTCTCCTTGAGCCTTGATTTGTTGCTGCCTACCAGAGGTAGTCTTGGAACAATCCAATGAGATTGAGTCCATGCCTATAGTTTTTAAGGTGGAGAGAAGCAGGCAGTGGTCAATGGTGTCAAAAGCCTTGCTGAGATCCAAGAACACAGCACAAACAAATTTTTTATTATCGAGATTCTGTTGCCAGTAGTTAGTGACTTTAGCCAGCACCGTGATTGTACTGTGCTTTGCTCTAAAGTCGGACTGCATAGGATTAAGAAGTATAGAGGTGTCTAGAAATGATCTCAACTGTATAATTACAATTTTTTCCAGCATTTTTGAAAGTATGGGTAGAAAAGAAATTGGCCTATAGTTATTTAGGTCACAGGGATCCCCTGCTTTAAACAGAGGGATTACATGAGCAGTTTTCCATTCCGTGGGGATAAAGCCCTGGGCTAAGGACAGGTTGAATAGGTGTGATATAGGTGCAGCAAGTATGTGGTATGTTATTTTCAGAAAGTATGGGTCAAAAGAGTCGACTCCTGTGCTTTTTCTAGTATCTAGCCATAGTAGGAGGTCTTCAACTTCTTTTATGGTGGTCGGGGAAAAGGAGAAGATCACATTTTTGTTACTTGGTTCTGGAGGCTGGGCACTGACCTGTGGAGAGTTTATTAACAAGCTGCTTGATGTCCATTTTAAGTTATTCTAAGGGTTTCTTTTGGTTCTTTATTATTTTGTAATTAACTTGCATGACATATTTGTTTTCTTCATTTGACGTGTCGGGCAGAACATTAATTTGCGGAAATTAATTGCAGTTTTTATTGAAGTAATAAAAAAGAATAAAGAACTGCAGAAACCCTTAGAATAACTAAAATGGACATCAAGTGGCTTGATACTATACTAAAATCACAGGTGACTGCAAAATTATAACTTTTCATTGCACTGCTGCTTTAGGTTTCTAAGAGTTTCTTTGGTTCTTTATTACTGTGTAATTAATTTGCATGACATGTTTGTTCTCTTTATGTGACCTGCTGGGCAGTGCATTAATTCATGTGAATTATAGATTCATAGACATGTGTCAGCCGAAAAGGACCTTTCTGGCCGATCTAGTCTGCTCATCCCCCCACCTCTACTTGCCCCAACCAAGATTCCCCCTCCTCCCCTTGTCAACCTCTTGTGTTTGCCTAAGCCTTCTTGAAACCCTCCACTGTACTGGCCCTCACCACCACTTTCAGCAGTCCATTCCAGGGCTCAACCGCTCTCTCCATGAAGTAATACTTCCTAATGTTTCCCCTAAACCTGCCCCTTCCACTTTCAGTCCATGCCCCCTAGTACTTGTATCTACCTTCCCCAAAAATAAGCTCTCCCCCACTTTAATGATCCCCTTCACATACTTGAATGTTTCAGTCATGTCCCCTCTCTCCCTTCTTGTCTCCAGAGGATACAAATCCAGCTTCTTCAGCCTCTCCTCATATGTCTTCCCACTTAGCCCATGTACCATTTTAGTGGCCCTTCTCTGCACCCTTTCCATGCTGTCTATGGCTTTTCTTAGATGGGGCCTCAAATATTAATTACAGTTTTTATTGACGTAATAAAGAACTGAAGGAAACCCTTAGTTTAACTTAAAATGGACGTCAAGCAGCATATTACTAAACTTAAATCACAGAAGACTGTAAAATTACATATTTTCATTGCACTGCTGCTTTAAAATGGAAAATACAGATGATAAACTAGCATATTAAATGTTACTGGTGGAATGAGAGATGGGCAGGAGAGGTCGTCATGGATAAAAATATGTCTGACCTCTGATTGATGGAAATAAACAGCCACTGACAATTGAATTTCCAAGCCCTTATTTGCGTGTCATTCACAATTGGTGGAGATCTGTGGGTGAGGTTATATAGACACTATAAATATCTGAGCCTTTTTTTCTTGCTCTTTGCACTTGCAGTTGTTGTCGTCTGTGAAGCATAGCTAATACCACCAAGCCAGCAACACCCAAGAAGGGCTCCAAGAAAGTTGTGAAGAAGCCTATGAAAAAGATGGCAAGAAGCACTGAAAGAGCCACAAGGAGAGTCACTCGATCTATGTGTACAAAGTGCTGAAACAGGTCCACCCAGGCACAAGCATCTCTTCCAAGGCCATGAGCATCACAAACTCGTTTGCAAATGACATCTTCGAGTGCATCGCGGCTGAAGCCTCCCCCATGGCTCACTACAACAAGCGCTCGACCATCAGTTCCAGGGAGATCCAGAATGCCATGTGCCTGCTGCTGCCATGGAAACTTGCCAAGCACACCATGTCTGAAGGCACCAAGGCCATCACGAAGTACACCAGCACCAAGTAAAGGAGCTATGGAGGATGGCAACACACATTAAGAAACAGCGGCCCTTTTAAGAGTAACCCACCATATCTAAAGAGAGTTGTAATTACACATATGTTATTTTATTAAATGATGAACGGTCTTCTTGATTGTGGTTTAGTTAATATACAGTTTTCATAAGCAGCAATGCTTTTCTAGTAGAAAATATCAAGATACCCATTGTTTTTTTTCATGTTCTTTTTATTCCTGAATGAAGTTCCCACTCCCATGCCATGCCTGTTCGAAAAAAATTTAATATTGTGGCCGTGTTTATGGCAACACCATCCTAATACTTCTGCCTTATGAACCTGGAATGTATATTCAGCAGATAAACACAACATAGCTTTTTAGAACTTACTAGTGGCGGCCATCTTTAATGAGGTGAGTCATTAATTACAAAATTAGCAGTAAAAGTTGATTTAATTAAAACTACATGGGGTATGAATCCAAGAATGTCAGAAGCACATTTTTGTGTAAAATATATGTAGAGATATTTTACAGACTAACACACTACTGCTTTAACACAATCTTTTTTTTTGACAGAATTCTACACTGCTGTCTGAAGTACAGTTGAAGAACCAAGCAGCTAGTTTAGTTTGCCATTACTATATGTGCATCAGACTGCATTCAGTTTTGACTAATGTCGAATGACCTGTGCTCCTTTCCATCTTCTTCCTATTTTCCACCATGGTGGTGTTGTGTAGGCACAGGCATGTGGAGGCATGCACACACCACAGAACCGTGGCTGTCCTATTGAGTCACACCGTGTATTCACATGCATGTGGAGGCATGCACACACTGCAGAACCGTGGTCCCTCCTATGGATTGTGAATTTGGGTACTGTGATACCAGATGGTTTAAATGATGAAGTCGATTACACACCATGGGCCAAATTCTAGAAGGTTGGTGCAAGTCGCTGCCAAACATGACTTGCACCAATTGCAAGTCTGACATTGACTCTGTGCCCTATTCTAGAAGGGGCCGGGTTTCTGTGTCTAAGTCCTGTGACTTGCAGCCAGGTACACTGAACAGAGGGTGCACTTGGCGAGCATGTCACAAGCCGCAACAGGTACACTGCAGGTCACAAGTGCCTCTCCATGCCCAGCAAGCCATATTAGATGCCCAGAGGCTGCCCATGCCCCTGCCCCGATGTGTAATATATGAGATCTGCAGGGCTGCCCACCCACAGCCCCTGATGTGTAATATATAAGCCCCACAGGGCTGACCACACCCACACCCCTGATGTGTAATATAAGCCCCACAGGGCTGACCACCCACAGCCCCTGATGTGTAATATAGAGCCCTGCAAAGCTGCCCACACCCCAGCCCCTGAATCCCCATTGTGATATGCCCCACAGGGCGGTGCAGTCAACCCCCATACCTCGACTCTGAGTCGCTGCCACAAATGCAGCATATACCCACCCAGGTAGTCTAGTGGCCCCACCCACCCAGCCATGCTAGTTCACCCAGCACCCCCAACCCATCCTTAGCTGGCAAATAGCATGGCCCATCTCCTGACCAGCTGCTGACTGAGTTCAGTTGGAGCGCATATTGAATTAATTTCTGAGCGTGTCTTTACAGTAGCCCTCTGACTGAACTCAGTCAGTGGCTGACCATGAAGGTGAGAGGTGGGCTGTGCCAGTTGCCAGCTGGGGATGGGTGTGGGGGTGCTGGGTGGACTGACACGGCTGGGTGTGGGGGCCACTAGGCTACCAGGGCTGAGCTGGGTATATGCCACATTTGTGGTGGTGACTTGGGGTCAAGGCATGGGTGGGGGTTGACTGCACCACCCTGTGGGGGCATATCGCAATGGGGGATTTGGGGGGCTGGGGGTGTAGGCAGCCCTGCAGGGCTCATAAATTACACTTGAGTGCAGGGGGTGTGGACAGCCCTGTGGGGCACCCACTGGGGTATGCTTGGCATGGGGGCATCTGAGGATTGACTGCTGGGCTGCTGGCAGGTCTACAGAACCCTTGGGAGCATCCGTAAGTTACACCAGCTAAAAGCAACTGCTGGCATAAGTTGCTACATGCGCCATTCTACTTGGCACAAGTGCTGTTATGCCAGGCAAAACTGTACTAGAATCGGGACCCATATTTATAAAAATCTTTTTCCTTTTTTTCCCACCGATATCAGAGATCACCTGTATAGAGAATCACCTTGGACCTGAATTCTGGACTATGCTTAAGTAAGAGTTACATGTATTTGTAAGTCCACATGGCACAGAGCTAGTTCAACAATTTGAACTAGGGGTGAGGTCATTCCCCATGGTTGGATCCTGCTGTCCTCCTCCTTATTAGTGACCCCCTTTACTCCTTCAAGCCCCCCATTGCTCTAAGCTTCCCCTCTCCCTTCCAATTTTAAACAACTTTGTTGTGTTTAGTTTTGTTTAAAATTTTCACCTGAAACTTGAGAGGTAGGTTTAGAAATTAAGTTTAGTTTAAGTAAACTACTTGAATTATTAGATTAAATATCCTGTTTTTGGTCTACCATTATTCCTGCATTGCATGCTTCCCTGGTTTATAAATCTCACTGTAGAAAATGTCTTTATTTAATAGAGACACCTTCCTATTAAGGGGTCCAGGAGTAAACACTTAGTATTCCTTCTTATACGGTAGTATTGTTTGCTTAATCTTTCTAACATCACCTTAGGGATACTTATATATTTGTCTCCCCCACACCCATTTGCTGGAAATGACTTGCATACTGTGTGACCCTGAGCAAGTCACTTAACTTCCTTGTGCTCCCAGGTCACACTTGTAAACAGGAGGAATGCTCTAAAATGCCCAATGTCAATAGACAAATGGACATTGTCTTACAAGAGCTGTGGGATTTCCGAAAAGAAACTCGGTCCACTGTTAATGTGATCCGTATGGACTTGGTGAAAATGGAGGAACGGCTCAATGGATTGGAAGAGCAGGCTACGATCACAGACTCTCAAGTGGACTGTACAGAATGTGCCATAGTACAAATGCATCAAGCACTGCAGGGCCTGCAAGAAAGGGCTGAAGACTCAGAGACAAGGAGCAGAAGAAACAACCTGAGGGTTAATGGCTTCCCTGAGGGCTCCGAAGGCAACAAATCTATTCAATTATGCAGCATTTTTTTAAATCAAAGCTGGATCTACCAGATAGTTGCTCACTTGAAATGGATCGAGTTCATCATACCCTGGGCCCACAGTTAGGCAACCGACCATGCTATCCTGATTAGTTTCCTTCACTCCAGGAGAAGGAGCTAGTATTGCATATGTCTTGGCAACAAGGGACTTGACCTACCCAGACCACAGAATCTACGTGGACAATGATTATCCAGTGGCACCACAGTGAAACGTAGAGCTTATGCACCTTTTCTTAAAAAGCTAAACGAGGCAAAGCTCAAGTTCAGAACCCCCTACCCAGTGAAGTTGGTGATCTAGCTGGAAGAGGGTCCTAAGACCTTCGAAACCACAGATGAGGCAGTCCAGGAGCTTACTAAAATTGGTATCAATGTCACACTAACTCAATGACAGACTGGCACATCTCTGGCAGTGAAACTGGCACAGAAAGCCTGGTCAAGAATACTCCCAAGGAAGCAGCGATGCAAAGAGGGAGTCACTGCGATCCAGCAGATAATTAAAGGACTGAGACAGGAAGCCATGGCTATGCCTGAGACTTCCCCAGCCAACCAAGAAGTGAAGTGAAGTGAAGAAGTTCTTGGAACTTTTTATTGCCTGTTTACCTCTTCTTTCAGGTAGGCCATTTTTGAATATCCCTTATAATCTCCACAGCGACTACCCTGATGTCTGTCTTCCCCAGGGTTTTCTCCCTCACCTATCGGCCCTCACAAGATAGGTGGTGGCCAGCTGGGGGTATCCTTTCCCTTAGCGAGGGGGCCTCCCTCTAGCACCTCATGCCGCATAGCCTGATACCTCAACTGTGGTTTTGACCACACGACTACTCAGGTAACCTCCTGTAGTAAAATGAATGTGTTGGAGGGCCCTAGAATGGGGGAGACATGGGTTGAGGATTGGAATGAGGGTGGGTTGCTGGGGAGTGGGGATGGATAAATGGGACAGTTATGGAAGTGTCCCTAGGCGATGAACACCGATGGATTTTGGGTTCATTTTGAGGCACTTTTAACTATATAGTCCTTGTGTTAAGCATTGAAAGGCCTTGCTCCTCCTTAAATACTATTGTGGACCCCCTGAGTCTCACTGGAACCTTTGGTTATAAATTGATGTTTCCAGAGGGGGTTCTGTGTCCCTGCCCTGCTCCCCCTGGTTCTACCCCCCACTTGCTGTAACAGTGGGGGGGGAGGACTAGGGTTGGGGGCTGCGGTCCCTCAGAAACAACTTGTTTAATCCCATGGAGATACCCGGGGAGCTGATATGATACAACATTTTATATATATTACAACATGGAGCTCCTTCTCCATGAGAAGTTTAACCAATGAAGCCACCTTATTAACTGCTACTAAATCACGAGTAATGTTAATGTCTACATAATACACCTATTCACCTTGGTGGAGTAGGAGGCATGACTGCCTTCCCCTTTCCCCTCCCCCCTTCTAACAGAGATGTACTATGTCTGGTCTACCTCCTGGATACACCCTCAATTAAAAATCTTGGTATCCCTGGAGGCTGGTTGTTTTTAACCACCAACCTCATGGAAGCCAATAAAGTTTAAGCAGTACCTCCCAGTTGGTGAGGCAACTGCTTTAAAAAGTTTTCCCAGTTAGTGTTTATATTTTGTTGCTCACAGTATGAGGAAGTTACCCTCACTTTCCCTATATTGGCAGTCACATTTCTTATGAATAGAATTGGAGCCTAGGGTTTCTATAAACTGGAGTTCAATTAAAACTGTCTCTCCATTTAATTTCAAGTTATATTTCTATGTTTAAAATGCTACATAATATACCACTCCAGCTTTTTTCTTTGAATGTTAATGGACTAGGCAGTCCTGTTAAAAGAGCTAGAATGATCTCTTTGTTTAAAAAGACTCATGCAGGAATAACATATGTACAGGAGACACATATGACTAATAATGAGCACAGAAAGCTGGCCAGAGGGGGGTTCACCCAAATGTTTTCCTCCTCCTTTGTTAATGGAAGGGGGGGTCACCATATTGATATCCAGCCATACTCCCTTTCTGGTCACTCAGGAATAGGTGGATTCAGAGGGTCGCTTAGTGGTTGTACAGGGTTTGCCACGGGATAAAGCAGTAACTCTGGCTAATGTGTATTTTCCCCCAGAGTCAACTATACAGATGCCTAGGTTCCTCCTGAATAAAATTATTCAATTGACCAAGGGCACCCTTATACTAGCCGTGATTTCAATATTGCCCTAACCCTAACCTAAATACCACTAGAGTGGTTAGAGGTAAGCAACCTGCCTCACATTAATTCTTTGAAACATTTTGTGTAGGAGGTGTGCTGAGTGGATGTATGGCGTACCCTACACCCCAGGGACAGAAGATATACTTTTTACTCAGCAGTGCATAGTTCCTACTAGAATAGATCATTGCTACACACAAAAGGAATGTTTAGATATCCTCAGGGAGGCATCCATGGGGAATATTGTACATTCCGACCATGCCCAATGGTCCAAGGTGGGAACTGGGCCTTGAAAACAAGCATAATCTGGAGATTCAATTCTATCCATCTTAAAAATGCCCTCTTTCGGGATTTTCTTGAAGAGAAAATACAGGAGATTCAGCAGGATAACTCAGACTTGGAAGTCTCTTTTGCAATTAGGTGGGATACATTAAAGTGGTACTTCATGGCCACCGAATAAACACTTGTTAATTTTGGCAAAACAGCATAGGGAGAGGCAATCCCACTTAGAGCAGTCCCTTAACTTTCTCCAAATGGTACACCAGCAGGGGGGATAATTCTGTCCTGGTTCAGCTCAAACAGACTAAGCAGGAATTAGACTCATTCGTCTTTGAAAAATACAGAAATAGCCCTAGACTTCCTTAGGCAAAGATATGGTGTAATTGGCCTGAGGGCCTCTCACCTTCTGGCCTTTCGGCTGTGCAACCAGAGACGTCTCTCAACCATAGCTGTTGTCAGGGACCCTAACTCTGGTACCCCCATACAAGAGTGGGTCATATTAGCCAGACCTTTTGTGAATGCTACAAAAATTGTTCACCCCAGAGCACCCCTCAGAACATATAGATATCAATGCATTTCTTTCCCCTCTGGGCCTCCCAAGGCTAACCAGGGAGCAGCAGACCTCTTTGGTCTCTCCAATAGTATATACTGAGCTGACAGCTGCAGTCTCCCCCGATCCCAAACTAGGAAGGCTCCTGGCGTAGATGGATATGACACAGAACTTTTCAAAAATTCAAGGCAAAGGTTCGCCCCAGGCCCCCTACCGGTATATAATGAAGTGTAGCAGGGGCTGGCTGCCCCCCCACCCAGCTGGTCATGTGTGGAAGTATCCCTAATTCCCAAACCATACAAAGACCCCCAGTTTTGTACATCATATCGCCCAGCCTCAGTTTTAAATGTGGATTATACATTTTTGAAGTCTATTTTGGCCAAACGTTTAAACACAGTTTTGCCCTCTATAATTAATTTAGATCAGACTGCATTCATTAGTGCTAGATCCACCACTGACAACACAAGAAGAGCACTGCATCTGGTGCATGATATGCAGACTCATGTGTCCCCCCCTGTCCATCTCAGCTTAGATGCTGAGAAGGCATTTGATAGGAAGGGCCATGAGACCCTGTTTGCAACGATGGCAAAGATGGGCTTTCCCTCTCCCTTTGTCTCCCTTATTAAAATGCTTTACTCTTCCCCCAAAGCCTGTGTTAAAGTTTCCAGACATCATTCTTCCTATTTTCCTCTGTTCAGAGGAACCCGACAAGGGTGTCCCCTCTCTCCTGTCCTATTTGCTATCTTTATTGAACCGTTGGCACAGGCCATTAGAGGTTCCACTCTGATAGAAGGGGTACAGACTGAGGGGGATGGAACATCACATAGCTCTATATGCAGATTATGTTTTGCTCTTTTTATCCAGTCCCTCCCAGTTGATCCCAGCCGTCTTCAACATATTAGACAAATTTGGCAGATGCTCAGGATACAAACTTAATACCACCAAAACGGAAGCACTTACCTTTAATTTTACTCCCCCCCCCAATCACTGGCACAAACATATCCTTTCTGCTGGGACTTGAGCAAGTTGAAATACCTGGGCATCTATCTATCACATAGGGCAAGCAAAGCGGAAAGAAATAACTACATCCCTTTTTTCACCCAACTCAGTCTGACCTTGCACAATAAAATATATTTCCATTGAACCTCCTCCAGAGAGTCAAGGTCATTAGGATGGTAGTTTTGCCTTGAGCTTTATATTTGTTCCAGAATGTCCAGCTTAAACATTTCAACTGTGGAACAAATCTATTAGCAGATTTATATGGGGCTGGTAAATGCCCCAGAATAAATTTTCCATTCTGTCCCTCCCAAGAAAATCAGGAGGATTGACCCTCCCTAACCTTAAATACTAAAATTGGGCATCCCATTTGTCATTTCTCCTGTGCTGAATTGTGAGGGTCAGTCCTGTCCTTTGTAGAGAAATCAAGGAAGGCCTTGTGCCTTTTCAGAATCTGATAAAGACTACATTATACCGCTCTCCCTCCCTTCTCCATGAACGGACGTCCCAACCCATGGATTACACATCAGTTGAAAACCTGGAATGTAATACGTTGACATTTCTCTCTCACTCCATATCTACTGTTCTTAACTCCCATATCCCTCTTGAGAATTTTCTCCCAGCTATTCTTGATCACACATTCGAATCTTGGGAGCACTTGCAACTTTCTAACCTCTCACAACTTCTAACCAGTGGAGAGTTCAAATCCTTTTCCAGGAGCTGTGTCAATCCCACGATTAGACTGCTATCGATATCTACAGCTGAGATATTTCTATTATTCCCTCCCACTGGAAGTACATTGCACTGAGAATCCCCCCACCATTGGCCACCTGTCTTCAGCAGAACATTACCCACGGGTTGGCTCTGCACATTGTTTCTGTCCTGTATAAGGCACTGGGGGAACACAAGGGTTAAGTACTGAGGGGATAAGCACAAAGTGGATTCAGGAATTTGGCTTTGACATTCCTCCACAACAGTGGAATAGGGGCTGCCTGTCAATACCTAAACTCACTTATTCCCACAGCTGGAGACTCTTCTCCTGGCAAGTACTGACCAGATACTTTCGAACTCCAGCTATAACAGCCCACTTTGCACCAACACATTTAGGTGACTGTTGGCATCAATGTGGTGAATCAGTAGCACATCATACTCACAGATTTTAGCTATGCCCAAAGATACAACCCTTTAAGGACTCTCTACAATCTGAATTAAGGGAACTGTTCAGCGTCCCGATCACCCTTACTGCTGATTTATTTATACTACATATTCTCCCCCGAGGACTTAGAGACACCCAGACATGGTTCTTGTTGGGAACAGCCTGAATGGCAGCCAAGAAGCCCTGACTCAGTGCTGGTTAACTTCCAGGGTTCCTACATTATTAGAATGGAGGGAAATAATGACCTGCATCTACAGGTCAGAAAAGATTTCCTACCCCTTGAATAAGTCAGACCTACATACTGTGAAATGGACCAGATAGATTTTCCACATTAGTTTGAAAGATGTAACTTTTATTCCTTAATCCTCATTCAGAAAATTGCATGGGTTGTCAAACCTGTTGGGTGGACTGGGGATGTGGGTTTGGAATGTGTGGCCTGGGAGATAGGGGAAGGGTGACCCTGGAGTGAACAGCGTATTATGTGCCTGTTTCTCTCTTTTAAAGTTATTCTAGTGTCTCATAGAGATTACAACTTGAACTTATATAATTTACCCAGCTGTGCGATCAAAGTATTAAGGTATATATTACATGGACTGTCTTGCTGTATGGCTCAATTTCTAATTTTTTAATTCCTGTAAAAACATGAATATTTGACTGATAATAACCTGTACCCCCCTCCATTTTTTTGTGAAAATCTGAATAAAAATTTGTAATAACAAAAAAAAAAGCCTTACTGAAATCTGCGTAGGTCATGTCCACTGCTCCACCCTGATCTTATTCCTTAGTCAGCCAGTCAAAGAAATCCATCAGATTTGTATGTGACACCCCCCACGAATCCATGATGCCTCAGGTCTTGTAAACAACTGGATTCAAGATAGTCCACAGTCCTTTATTTCAGAAGCGACTCTATTAATATTCCCACCACCAATGTCAGGCTACCTGTCCTTTTTTAACTTTATGTTTATTGTTTTTTATAAGTAAAGCGTACACATTTGATCCACAGTATAAGAGCATTGACATGAAAGACACACATACTACATTAAGATTGGATGTGTAGCACACTGCACTCAGATTGTTACATCAGGTGTGGCAAATAAACAGCAATAAATTGATTTCAAATGGATTCAGCTAGAAAATACATGAAGATAGTCAGCATACTTCCACCAAGCAAGTAGCTGCTGATTCAATCTTGGTGTCTAGGATAAGTGTGAAAGTGCTCTGCAGCTGCCATCGTCCTGTATCTGCATGGAGTATAAACTTAAGTCAATTTTTACCATATCCTGTGAACTCCAACAATAGCATTGAATTAAAGTAACCAGCAGAGCAATACAGAGTTAATGATATAAAGATGGTTACCAACATGTAATGTCTAACATTATAGTCCTTTGTGTGAAATCCTGTCTTAGTTGGAGACAGGAAGAATAAACCATATCTCATTAATTTCAGAGATTCTTAGAACATCTAACAAAGTTATTTATTATTTGTGAGAAAAAGAAAAAAAACACAAAGATAGCCTAGAGGTTAGAGTAATGAGCTGTGAAAGAGCTTATTACTTGTAAACCTGGGTTTGGTTCCCACAGCCTCCACTTGCATACTTTGTGACTCTGATCAAGTCACTTAACCAGCCCAAAGCTCCCGGGTCGCCCCTGAAAACAGGCACTTGTGCCTAGTGGGCCTTACCCGGTTATCAAAGAATAGATAAATAAATAAAATACTAGCACTTTGGCCCTGAATTAGTGCATATAGTTCATGGCAGCATACCGAGATGAGAAGCCACTATTTTCTATCTTACAGTGTCTTGCTTTCTGTCCTGTGTAATCCAATTTAAAGTAGTAGTATAATGTAAAACAAAATCACTTTTTCAACAGTTTATTCCCTGTGCTCTGTTGAGCAAGTCCCTGGTACTCTTTCCTGCCGGCATTGTACTATCACCTCATAATCTGCTAAGTTATTCTTTGTTTTTGTTTACATTTCTGCCTCCTGCCATGTTGACAGCAGCAGTAAAAGGTGGGCAGACAGGCAGGTACCGTATTTTCTGTGGATCTGCAGAAAATGGAAATTGATCACTTCCTGGCTATGTAGTTCTGCTGCTTTGAGGATTGAAAGGTAATCTCTCTCGGCAGCCATATGCATGTGACTACTGGATTGTTGAAAATGGGGAAGGGGGAGAGCTTGGTATTGTGTTTAGGAAAACAAAAAGCAGTTTAGTATATGAGTTGTCAGCTCAGTTATACAGGCAAGCATTTTCCAAACTGATACGGCACATTCTAGCCATATGTGGACCCCTGAGACAGATCATTATTACAACCCGATATTATATAGTTAATACAGTATTTAACAATGAATAGCAGATTTTTTATGAAAGTGTTGGCCGGCTCTGAAAACAGCTTTTGGGTCCCAATTTACTGCTGTCCTCTATATTTTGGGCCTCTTTTACTTTTCGGCCTTTGCTGCTGCTTTCTTACCCTTTGCTGCTGGTTTGGGTTTACTAGTCATGGCCTTGGCTGCCTTAGCTTTGGCTGGGCTCTTGGCTTGGGAGGTTAAGCCTTTTGGGGGGTTTTGCTGCATTTTTGGCCACAGCTGCTGGTTTCTTCACTTCCTTTGGAGCCTTTTCCTTGCTGCCAGCTGCTGCCTTCTTGCTCCATCCTGCGCCTTTTTGTGGTTTCTTGGCTGCTGCTGGCTTCTTGCTTATGGTTGCATCATTCCTTTTAGCTGTCTTCTCATTGTTCTGCAGCTCCTGCTTCTTCATTTTATTACTATCATTGAATAAAAAGATTCAGACACTGGCTTTTAACTCTGGCTTTTAAAACTAATGGAAAGACTGATCAGATTTTCCTGCTGCAGAGGCTGGATTAGTATTTTGTGATTTCTGTTTAAGGTTCCAAATTATTCGCACAAGAAAGTTATTAAGGACTCACTTCATTTTAATCGTAGTGATTGAGCTATACATTTAGAATTATATAATATATTTGCCTCATCCATTTAAAGCAGCAGTACTATGAAAAAAAAAGTGCTTTTTTGACAATTTATTCTCTGTGCCCTGCTAATCATACACCTGGTAATCTTTCTCGCAGGCATTGTACTATCGCCGAGTAATTTGCTCGGTTATTCTTCACTTTTGTTTACATGTCTGCCACTAAGCATGTCGCACTGGAACCCCCTCTGCTGCCAACTGCACATGTGAATGACTTGCAGGGACATTGAGAATGGTCTGCAGAGGGTCCCTCTGCTGTTTTTAAAAGACGTAATGTGACCTGTAGAAAAAGCGCACAGAAAATTAGTCAGCAGCCATATTTGTTGTAACACTACAACCATTCAAATAAATTGCAAATATCTAAAAAACTAAAAATGACTGGAAAAAACATTTACAAGTATGCAAACTGCAACTTTGGCTGCATGCTTACAGCCAAAACACAGAATTTTGATAACTCACTTCCTGATTTTGTAGTACTGCTGCTTTAATATTAAAAATTATCTTATAACCAGGAGACGAACACTGCAGGAGAACCTGCAGCTGCTTGAGTTATGATGACCTTGTGGTACGCTGGCCAGCCAGGGAACCGGTAAGGTATCTGCTTGTGGCACTGACATCCTGAGTTCGGGAATGGACTCAGGAGTCAGAGGGCTGGCCACAGTGAGAAGAACTGAGTGTTCCAGGGACTACTCTCCTTCTCTGCAGGTAGTGGGAAGAGTGTCTAGTGCATTGCAGACCTCTGGCAGCGTCTGTGGGCACCGCCTCTGCTGGCTCCTCTTGTAATGGGGGAAGATGCTGGCATCAGTACACATCCCTGCCCCCAAGTAATTTAACACCACAAAAAGCTGGCCCCCATCTATGAAGCCCTGCCTGCCACTGTTCATGCTTAGACCCATGTCCACTGGGGGAGGGCCCGCTCCCGTGGCCTCGCCCTGGGGGTTAAGCCAGGGCTTGAGATCCATAGTCTTTTGGGTGGGCTGCCCAACTGGTGCCCCACCTGGGGGGGTAAGCCCAGGCATGGGAGGGGATGGCGTGTGAGGTAGGACCAATCCCCTGGTAGGGGGATGGGGGGTCAGGACCAAAACAAAATGATGACATTGTGGTTTAAATTTTTTTTCTGTTTAGTATGTATCTGTATCAATAACTATTTATGGATCTGAATATCTATCTAAATATGTCTGCCTGCTTATCTATCTATCTATCATAGAAACATAGACTTTGACGGCAGATAAGGACCGCTAGGCCCATCTAGTCTGCCCATTTCCCTACCTACAGGATAGGCCGCAGATCCTAGTTAACCAACAGCCTATATCTTCCTGCCCCCCACAAGAATTGCCTTATGTCTGTCCCATGCATTCTTGAATTCTCCTGAGTTTGAGACCCACAACTTCCTCAGGAAGACTGTTCCATGCATCCACTACCTCTCTGTGAAATAATACTTCCTCACATTGCCCTGAACCGCCCTCCTTCTATCTTTAAATTGTGTCCTCTTGTTCTTGCAAGTCTCTTTTTCTGAAAGATGCTACCTCTTGGACTTTGTTGATTCCCTTGAGGTACTTGAAAGTTTCTATCATGTCTCCCTCTCCCTTCTTTCCTCAAGGGTATACATATTAAGCTCCTTTAGTCTCTCCTCATTCGGCTTTTCTTGCAGACCCTGCACCATTTTAGTTGCCCTCCTCTGGACTGCCTCTATCCTGTCTATGTCCTTGCGGAGATGGGGTCTCCAGAACTGGACACAGTATTCCAGATGGGGTCTCACCAACTGTCTGTACAGAGGATAACAACTTCCTGTTTTCTGCTGCTGATGCCTCTCCTATACATCCCAGTATACCCCGGCCCTCCCTACTGCCTTCTCACATTGCTTGCTAACCTTAAGGTCATCTGATATGATTACCCCCAGGTCCCTTTCCTGTTTTGTTGTTGTTACTACCTCCCCACCCATTGTGTATTCTTCCCTGGGTTCTTGTTTCCCAGGTGCATTATTTGCACTTTTGCATTGAATCCTAGCTGCCATACGTCTGACCATTCCTCCAACCTTGCAAGTCCTTTTCATCCTTTCCACGCCTCCTTATGTATCAACCCTGTTGCAGATCTTTGTGTCATCTGCAAAAAGGCATACTTTTCCTTCCAGTCCCTCTGCAATGTCACTGATGAAGACATTAAAAAGGACTGGACCCAATACTGAACCCTGCGGTACCCCACTAGTAACCGCCCTTTCTTCAGAGTGGACTCCATTTACAATTACCTTCTTTGTCCTGTTGTCCACCCAATGTTTTACCCAGGCTACCACCCTGGGACCAACTCCCAGACTGGTTAATTTGACAATCAATCTTTTGTGTGAGACTGTGTCAAATGCCTTGCTAAAATCTAGGTAGGCCATGTCCACAGCCCCTACCTGGTCTACTGCTTTGGTCACCCAGTCAAAGAAATCTATTAGATTCATCTGACATGACCTTCCCGCTGTGAACCCATGCTGCCTTGGATCCTGTGCTCCACTGACCTCTAGGTACTCAAGTATTCTTTCCTTCAGAAGTGACTCCATCCTTTCCCTACAGAGGTCAGACTGACAGGTCTGTAGTTTCCTGCCTCTGTCTTGGTCCCTCTTTTGTGAAGGGAATCACATCCGCCTTCCTCCAGTCCTCGGTACCACACCATCCTCCCATGATTTATTATTAAAAAGAGTAGCCAGTGGCTTCACTAGTTCCTTCCTTAATTCTTTTAGAATTCTGGGGTGAATTCCATCAGGACCCATTGCTTTGTCCACCTTCAGTTTTAGGAGTTCTTGCAGAACCCTTTCTTCTGTGAAAGGACTGGGATCGACCCCCCTATCAAGAGTGCTTCTGTTAATTGGATTAGGCACTTCCCCCTCCTCTTTTGTGAATACTGAGCAGACATATTCTTTCAGTATTCCTGCTTTTTCACTGTCCCCCTCTGCCCACCCACTGTTCATTCTATTCAGCCTCACTATCCCTCCCTTTGTCTTTCTACACTTGCTGATGTACCTATAAAAGGTTTTATCCCCCTTCTTAACTGAGTTGGCTATCTTTTCCTCAGTTTGGGCCTTTGCTATTCTGACTTCCCTCCTTGCTTCTTTCTGCCTTAACTGGTACAGCTCTCTGTCCTGCTCCTTCTGTGTTTCCTTATACTTCGGAATGCTATCTTTTCTTCCTGACTTTCACAGCCACCTCTTGAGAACCATAGTGGCTTTTCTTTCGTTTGATTTGTTTATTTGCTTCACACAAAGGCTTGTTGCCTCTGTGATGGCAGTTTTGATAATTCCCCATTGTTGCTCCACACCTCCTTCTAGCCTGTTTGCTAGTGCTTTTCTGAGGCACTCTCCCATTTTGCCAAAGTCAGCCCTCCTAAAGTCCAGTACCCTCACTTTTGTATGGCTTGACTCTGTAGCTGAGTTTAACGTGAACCACACTGTTTGATGGTCACTTGTCCCCAGATGGCAACCTACTTCTAGATCTTAGATCCTCTCACTGCCCCCATTTGAGAGTATGAGGTCTAAGATTGCTCCCTCACGAGTGGGTTCCGAAACTAGCTGTCTAATGCCTGCCACCTGTAGGGCGTCAAGAATGGCCCTGCTCTTGGATGTGGCTGCAGCAAATGTGCTCCAGTTAACATCTGACATATTCAGGTCTCCCATCAACAGTATCTCCCCTTTCTCTGCCATTCTAAGAATGCCTTCCATCATATCCTTGTCCATTCCTTCCCCCTGACATGGGGGTCTGTACACAACCCCTGTGCGGATTGTGGTGCCCTTTCCAGTGTCCAAGGTGACCCACAGTGCCTCCTCTCCTCCCTGTTTACTCTTTTGTTCAGTTGCCTTTATCCCTTCCTTTACATAGAGAGCTACTCCTCCCCCTCTTCTCCCCTGCCTGTCTCTCCTGTAAGTTATGTACCCTGGTATGTTAACATCCCAGTCATGGTTCTCTGTGTACCATGTTTCTGTGACTGCTACGATATCCAGGCATCCTCTTCCATTAAGGCCACCAGCTCAGGAGCTTGTTGCCTAGACTATGGGCATTGGTACTCATTACCCTCCATTTCCTGATGGCCTTACCCCCGTTTGCCCCATCCCTGTCCTTCTTGCTTTTGTCACTTTCTCCATTTACCCCTGCCCTTCTCCCTATCGACACCTCCATGTTGGTGTTTGCCACACTTACTACCATGATTGTTTGGGGGGGGCTAGGATTTTCCTGCTCCTTTCCAGTGCCTCCTCCTTGGCTAGTTTAAAAGCTTGCCAATGAAGCATTTAAACCTATCACCTAGGATCCTGGTTTCCCTCCCGGACAGATGCAGCCCATCATGCCAGTATAGGCTTGCATCACTCCAGGTGGACCCCCAGTCCCCAATGAAGCCAAATCCCTGAGCTCCACACCAGTTTTTCAACCACTGATTGAATCCCATGGTACGGAACACCCTAGCCTCTCCTATGCCATAGATGGGTAGCACCTCCGAGAAGGTTACCGTGCGCGTGCTACTTGACTAAGGCCCCATCCCAATTCCTCAAACTCTTCCTGTACTTCTCTAATCCCTTTCTTAGCCAGGTCATTTGTCCCTAGGTGGACAATGACATCCAGCTCCCTCCCCTGTGCAGCTGCTCCGGCAATCCTGAGGATTTGCTCCCTGTCCCTCCAAGCCATGGCGCCAGGCAGGCACCTTACCTCCCTCTCTCCTTCCTTGCCCAGTTCTACCTTCCTAACAATGGAGTCCCCCCACCAGGAGTTGTTTCCTTCCCCTGCAGGGTTCCCTGACACCCTCCTGTGGGTCTCCTTTGTGGAGGTTCCCAGCATCCTCCTTGGTCTCCACTGTGGGTGCCTCCATAGAGGAACCACACTTTGCCAGAATGGCATAGGAATTGTGGAGAGGTACAACTGGAGAGATGTGCCTCTGTTCCACCACCCTCACCCTCCCTGAGCCCACTGTGGTCCAACCGCTCCTCTTTCTTGGCAACCTCTGAGGCAACGGCAGTGGCACTGGTGGTCCCTGGATGGAAGAGGAGGTCCCACAAATCCTGGCCAACTCAGCCTGGAGATGAGCAACCTCCTCCCTCAGCCCAGAGAGGTGCCTGCAGATGGGACAACACCGCATCCTCCAGAATATCTCCCAGAAGACTGCTGCTCCACAGCCACTGCACTGCACCACTCCAATCATATCTTATTTCTGACCCCTTAGCTGTTTGCAATCCTTACTCTTTCATCTGTTTTTTTTCTCTCTCTCCTTACTTTCTGCCTGTGTGCCCTTTAAGCTCCTGATTGTCCTGTTCTCAATCTATCTATCTATCTATCTATCTATCTATCTATCTACTACCTACCCACCTACCTACCTACCTATCTTTAAATACACATATCCTATATTATACCTGGGGCACTGGTCATGATGCAGGAACCTTACTGGCATTGGAAGTCTAAGAATGGATAGTAATTTTATGAAATGAAAAGAAGACCCACCTATAATGATCATTATTGTTAGGTCAATATTGGTATTGGGAACTGCAGTGGAAAAAAAAAACAGTGCCCCTGTCATCACTGTGAAGTAGTGTACATGGGTTCACGGAGTAACAGCAACCCAATGTTTGAAGAACAGCAATGCTGTACTTCTTATGGCCAATGCTTATCTCTTCTCTCAAGTATATAGATTAATCACAATGCTATTGGCTGTTCTACTAGTATAACGACTTACGAAAGTTTATAGGAATGTTAGATATAGGTTAAAGTCTTGGGCTGCATTGACAGCGAGCTCCAGGATTTCAGCCATCAGGTATTCAAGCAGAGTGGCCAGATAGAATATCCAGAACTGGGAAGGGAGAAGCCAGAGAAGGCGAGGGGGGCAGCAAGGTCAGCTCCCAGGGTGGGGGCTGACCAAACGAGCAGACGCGAAAGACCATTAGGCCTATTCTGCTGGCATTTTAGTATGTTAGTAAGTGTCCTGAGCGCTAGAAATTAAGTGAAATGTGAAACCGAGCATTCTAAGATGAATATTTCTGTGTCTGAAAAATACAGCCGGGGTTCTGGACATGTTCAGTAGCAATGGTCACTTAAAAGTTGTCAATTTTAGGCCGGCCCAGTGGCATGGAGGGCTGAGGTGCTCAGCCCTTACCTCCCTGCCATAACAGTGACACGAGTTTGGGAACGGACGCAAGTTTGGTGGCTGACCAGGAGAGGAAGCACTGAGCATCCACATGACTGCTCTCCACCCTCAGGAAGGGGTTTAGTGACCCTACTTATCTGCCACCTGGAGGCGGCGGTGGCAGCACAGTCTGGGCACACTAGTAGCAGTCAATCTCAGGTGTCTGAGGATGTCCGCTGAGGCAGAGCTTGTCTGCCACATCACTGCATGTGTGGTTAGGAGAAAACACCATGTGGAAAACCCCTCTGGTCACAGGATGAAGTCTGGGCCTTCACAGGCCCTGCACTGGCCACCGGGCACCTCACGGTCAGTCCTGCAAGCAGAGGACACCAGCATGAAGGAAAGTCCCATGAAAGTTATGTGACAGGGCTGGGGGGACCAGATGGAAGGGGGCAACTGGAGGTGACAAGGGCAGGGTACGAAACTGGCACCAGCCCACCGGCCAAATGCAAATAGATTTTGTATCGGGCTAGTAAAATTTTCCTTTAATTAGCTCCGCTGGCTAGTAGTGGAGGCAGTAACAATCCAATGTGTACATCACCTGGGCTAGTGTAATGTCTGTGGGGCCACTGGATTTTAGTCATTAGCCCTGCTGGCTATGCCTGAAGAACTTAATTTTGACCCCTACAAGAGGGATAAAATTTAGATGACAGAAAAAAAAAGTTATCAGTTTTATAAAATATTATAAAGCTATAAACATAAAGATCTGTATTTTACTTTAAAACTTTATAGATGTTTTACAATTTCTGTTGCTCATTGCATTTAATGAGCACTACCTTCCAAAAAGTACTGTAAACATTTTTATACATCATACACTTATGTTGTTGCATGTAGCCAAGCAAAACAGGAAAACAATAAGAATATTACACTGCACGAAACAGGGAGAGGTACTGGAGTTTACTCAAGCAAGCTAGTGGCACCACTGCAGTCTGCTGTGTTGCAACCCATGGACCTCACACACAGCTGCAGTTTAGTGGGCCAAAGCAGTCATGAGCTGCTCTGTGCTATCTAGTGCCCCTTAAAAGCATTGCAAGCCTTTCCTGTGCTAATGCAATGGTCATTGTTGACCATAAATAGGGAACTCGGCAAACTGGATGGACCACTTGTCTTTTTCTGCCACCACTATCTGTGTTTCTATGTCATCTGTCTTTCGGATGAGACATTAAACCAAGTTCCTGTCTGCCTGTTCTAGTGGACGTGAAAGATCCCATGGCACTTCTTGAAAAGAGTAGGGATATTTTTATTAAAACCAAAGAAAAAAGCCAGCCCAGTAGTGCAGAGGACTGAGGCGTATTGTGCCTTACTTCTCGCCACGCTGGACGACCTGGGTTCAGGAACGAGCTGAGCTCACCAGAGGCTGGCCAGGGAGGGAGAGGATCGAGCGTTCGATGGACTGATCTCCTCTTCCGGGGGTTGCCAACCCAGCCCTTGCCGGCAGCCCAAGCGACACACTAAGAGAGGGCCATGGTTCCTGGGCATGGGCACGCCTCCACATGTGCATGGTTCTGTGCCCCCGTGATGAGGGAATCTAGGGGAGAAAAGAGGAAAATGGACTGTTACAGGCTACATGAAGCCCTGCCCACCCACCTCAGCCCCACACCATCTGTGGTCTGCCCGGCCCAGATCTGGACGGTGTTCCCTGTTGACGGAAGGACGGCCCTCCCCATCCTGGCACCCCGGGGGGGGGGTCTGCAGTGGACTGAGGAGATGACTGCCAGGCAAGAGGGGGTGGGGACAGGCTTGCAATGCCCTGCCGGGAATAAAGCTATATAGAGACAAAAAAAAATCAGAGAGAAAAATACAGAGAATATTGTACATATTTCAAGGAAAATAAATCTTATGTGTCACGGCAATCAACTGAAACTGCTAGTCCTGTGACAATGACAATGTTACAAACAAAAGTGAGACACTAGCTATTATTGGTCTTCCCTCAACAAAGTCCTTCTTGGCACCGCACCTTACTACCATTATATCTCCTAGTGGCCAAAAAAGTCATAACTCGTAAATGGATGTCTGCCACTATACCTACAGTTTTAGACTGGCACCAAACAATACTGGAAATTTACAAATTAGAAGGATTGACAGCAGATATTCATAAGCAAACAGCATTCAGAGAGAAATGGCAAAGGTGGATCCCCTACATGACCCTGTTAGATCAAGGGTTTGTACTACAGAGGATACTGAGGGGTCCCTTCATTTTCTGAGGGAATTGGGAGGAAATTTCTGTAACAAACAATCACTGCCCTTGTTCTGGGATCGCCACTTATGTAGTGGGTTACACCATGATGAAACCATGCTATTAGAACAGATTTCGACCTTCTGTGAGACTAGTTTACAATTAACAGAAAAAAGGAAAAAAAGCAATGATGTCAGGGGTATCTATCGTATATAGTAAGGATCACATCTCTTCTTTTGCATCCCCATCTGATCTAAAGTACATTTGCATGATGTTATAAACACATTGGAAGTAAGGAATGATGTGATGTATGTCTGTTTAGTGCTTCTCTTAATAAAAATGAAATAAAAAAAAAAGGAGACAGAAGCTAGGCAACACCACCCAAAGAATAAATACAATCAGCTTGGCCAGCCCGGTGGCCCTGAGGGCTAAGGAGCTGGACGCCTCATCTCACACCACACCGATGACTTGGGTTCGGGAACGAGCACGGGGCATCGGAGGTCGGCAAGGGAGGGAGGGGCAGAGCTGGATGGAGCTGCCAGAAGGCAGCCCTCCTCTCCGGGGAGGGAAGGTGGCATCCCTCGGCTATTGTTTGCCTCCTGGCTGCCGATGGAAGGGAGGATAGGGTCGTTACTGGGGCTGTAGTTCACATGCGCCTCCACGTGCATGCGTCTATTCCTAGGGCCCCCTGGGTGAAAAATGGAGGAGAAAAACATTCCGGCAGGCAGGATGACACCAACTCCCCACAGGCACCGCTCCCGGGCCAGGCATAAGGTAAGCCCCGGTAATTCCGGGTGACGGAGCTGGGGGGGGGGAGCAGGCTGAAGGGAGCAAGCCGGGACAAGGCACATAAATACTGTAAGTAATAATAAAAATAAAAAAAATACAATCAGCATCACCGAAAAGTACATACGCCAAAGGATAACGAGAACCCGAGTCACACCACCCCTTTCTGTTTTTTCCAGCAGGTTTAGTCCAAAAATTAATTTAACAAACCTCTGGTACGTGCCTCAAAAATATTGGGACTGGCCTGTAGAAAGGTTAATGCTTTCCCCTGCACTAAAGTTCAGAATCATATTAATCACTACTCTACCACCACGTTAGGCGAGGGAGTACTTTTTTTGAGTAGTAAGGGTACGTCTGGCTCGCCAAAGGAAATATTTACAAGCTGCAAAACAAATCCGTAATGTGCTTTCATGGTATTTTAAAACTGTTAGTGGTTTTAAGCACGGCTGGGACAGAAGGAAGGTATAGTGGTTGCTCAGGGCATCAGAATCGGGGAGGAGAATGGGGGGTGAGATCTAGGACCATGGAAGAGCAATAAGCCCCAGGGCTAAATAGGGAACTAGGGTAGACTGGATGGACCTTTAGTCTTCTTCTGCTGCTGTCATAGTTTATGTTTCTATTTTGACCATCCCCCCCAACAAAAAAATTCCCAGTGTCAATGCACTGTACAGTGGAACCAGGGTTTATTCCATTCCCGACTTAGCAAGTTCCAGAATTGTATTGCAAAAGGACAGTCTACCAAGAAATGGATTTATTTATTTAAAAATGGTCGACAGGGAGAGGCACATTGAGCCAAGGCTCATTTCCAGGTGCGATTCGAAGGAAAGGAACAGAGAAGGCAAACATGTAGCACAGACGAAGTACACAGTTAACTGCAATTACACTGCATTGACACAGCTCACAGTTACAGTACAGTGGAACAGAATACGTGACTGAAACAGGAATAAATACAGTAAAATCAAAAAACAAAAATCAGGCATTTCGGCCAATCCTACATCGGGGCAGTAAGCAAATTTAAGGGGAACTGGTAGGGGAAAAACAGGAGTGGGGAAGGGAAGGAGTTTCAGCTGGTACCTGAGGGAAAAAGAGGAGATAGTGAAACGGAAGGAGCATGGGAGTAGGTCCATGAGTGATGTGATGTGATATGATATGATGAGAAAATGTAAATCTTTTTAGGTAAAGAAATGTATTGGTGTTTCTGACACTCCTATACAAAAGGGACATGGACGTGTCCTTTCGTCAGCACTTTTGTGCTTCATTGCAGCCTTCACCCTCATTTTCCCGGGCTGCCCAGTCACACAATATACCGCATGTGCTTTGGACGTCTCTCATCAGTCATTTGATTTGCAACAGTCCCTTCTAACCCTAAGAAGGGGGATAAAACCTTTCATAGGTACATTAGGGAGCAAAGAAAGACGAAGGCAGGGATACTGAGGCTGAATAAAGAGGAAGGTGGTTGGGCAGACAGCAACAGTGAAAAAGCAGGGATACTGAACGAATGCTTCTGCTCAGTATTCAAAATGGAAAAGCTACCTAATCCAGTGAGATACCTAATCCAAGTCAATAGAAGCACTCTGGATGGGGGGTTGATATTAGTCCTTTCACAGAAGAAAGGGTTCTGAAAGAACTCTTAAAACTGAAGGTGGACAAAGCAATAGGGCCTGCTGGAATTCACCCCAGAATTCTAAAAGAACTAAGGGAAGAACTAGTAACACCACTGACTACCCTTTTTAACAAATCATGGGAGGATGGTGTGGTACCTGAGGACTGGAGGAGGACAGATGTGATTCCCCTACACAAAAGTGGGAGCAAGACAGAGGCAGGAAACTACAGACCAGTCAGTTTGACCTCAGTGGTAGGGAAAATGATAGAATCACTTCTGAAGGAAAGAATTGTTGAGTACCTAGAGGTCAGTGGGGCACAGGACCCAAGGCAGCATGGATTCAAAGCAGGAAGGTCATGTCAGACGAATCTAATTGATTTCTTTGACTGGGTGACCTAAGTAGTAGACCAGGGAGGGGCTGTGGACATGGCCTACCTAGACTTTAGCAAGGCATCTGACACAGTCCCTCACAAAAGATTAATAAACAAATTAGCCATCCTGGAAGTGTGTCCCAGGGTGGTAGCCTGGGTAAAACATTGACTGGACAACAGGACACAGAGGGTAATAGTAAATGGAGTCCACAGTGAAAAAAGGGGGTTACTAGTGGGGTACCACAGGGTTCAGTACTGGGGTCTGTCCTCTTTAATGTCTTTATAAGTGACACTGTAGAGGGACTGGAAGGGAAAGTATGTCTCTTTGCAGATGACACAAAGATCTGCAACAGGGTTGATACGCAAGATGGGGTGGAAAGAATGAAAAGGGACTTGGCAAGGTTGGAGGAATGGTCAAATGTATGGCAGCTTAGATTCAACTCAAAGAAATGCACTTGGGAAACAAAAACCCAGGGGAAGAGTACACAATGGAGGGTGAGATACTGACAACAACAAAAATGGAAAGGGACCTGGGGGTAGTCATATCAGACGACCTAAAGGTGGGCCAGCAATGTGAGAAGGCAGTAAGGAGGGCTGGGGGGATACTGGGATGCACAAGGAGAGACATCACCAGTAGAAAACAGAAAGTTGTTGGCCCTCCATACAGACAGTTGGTAAGACCACATCTGGTGTACTGTGTACAGTTCTGGAGACCCCATCTCCGCAAAGACATAGGGTGGAGGCTCTCCAGAGGAGGGCAACCAAAATGGTGCAGGGTCTACACCAGAAGACATACGAAGAAAGACTAAAGGAGCTTAAGAGTATAGCCTCGAGGAAAGGAGGGACATGATAGAAACTTTCAAATACCTCAAGGGAATTGACAAAGTTCAAGAAGGTAGCATCTTTCAAACAAAGAGATGTGCAAGAACAAGGGGGCACAATTTGAAGATAGAGGGGGGACGGCTCAGAGGTAATCTGAGGAAGTATTTCTTCACAGAAAGGGTTGTAGATGTATGGAACGGCCTTACTGAGGAGATCGTAGAGTCAAAAACAGTGGGGAATGCAAGAATGCATGGGACAGACATAAGGCAATTCTAGTGGGGGGTAGGAGGAAGTAGGCTGTTGGTTTACTAGGATCTGCAGCTTATCCATTAGGTAGGGAAATGGGCAGACTAGGTGGGCCAAGCGGTCCTTATCTGCCAAAAAATTCTATGTTTCTATGGGACAGTTTGAAGTCCACAGGTTGTGAAAAATTCTGTGGCTGGATTTATTCATTTATTTATTTTTTGATTACTGGGTAAGTGCACTAGACAATAATATGCATATTGTTTTCTGAAGGTCACAGGCTTAGAGGCACCCACCCACCCCAGGCGTGTCATTTCCTTTATATCCGAGGTTCTCGCATCACTTTCCCAAGAGGGTAAGGGGCATACATCTGTCATATACTTAACAACCCAGCACAGCTTATAAAGGGTAAGCACACATACACACGGGGAAGGAAAAAAATGTTTTTATATATATTAAGCAGGAAGGAAGAGAGACATGTGGGAGTGGTGCAATGCACTGGATGTGGGGTGGCAGTTTTCTTTGAGATATTATGGAGGCTGCGTTGCTGCCCTATTTGTAGGCAGCTGTCTGCTCTGAGAGAGGAGGTTGCCCATCTCCATGCCGAAGTGGCAAGGAGTAGGGAAGCCTCCCCCAACCAGAGAACACCAGTACTACCACCACTGCCTCAGAGGTTGCGAAGAAAAAGGAGTGGTTGGACCACAGTGGGCTCAGGGAGGGTGAGGGTGGTGGAACAGAGGTGCATCCCTCCAGTTGTAACTCTCCACAATTCATAAGCCATTCTGGCGGAGCATGGTCCCTCTATGGAAGCACCCACAGTGGAGACCAAGGAGGATGCTGGGAACCTCCACCAGGGAGACCCACAGAAGGGTGACAAGGGACACCACGGGGGAAGGAAACAGCTTCTGGTGGGGGACTTAATTGTTGGGGGGAGTAGAACTAGGGAAGGGGAGAGGGAGAGGGAGGCAAGGTGCCTGCCTGGTGCCATGGCTTGGAGGAACAGGAAACGAATCCTCAGGATTGTGGGAGCAGTGTCACGGGAGGAAGCTAGACATAATTGTCCACCTTGGGACAAATGACCTAGCTGGGCATGGGATCAGGGCAGTGCAGGAGGAGTTTGTGGAGTTGGGGAGGGGACTTAAGACAGGTAGCATGCATGGTAACCTTCTCAGAGGTGCTGCCTGTCTATGGCATGGGTGAGAATAGGGTACTCCGCACTATGCAGTTCAATGAATGGTTGAAAGACTGGTGTGGAGCACAGGGTTTTTGGCTTCACTGGGGACTGGGGGTCCACCTGGAGGGATGTCAGCCTATACTGGTGCGGTGGTCTGCATCTCTCCAGGAGGGAAACCAGGCTCCTAGGTGATAGGTTTAAATGCTTCACTGGCAAGCTTTTAAACTAGCCAAGGGGTGAGGCGCTGATATGAAGCAGGAATTTCCAAGCCTACACCACAAAACAAGGTAGTAGTCAGCGAGGTAATCACCAAGGTACAAAGGTCAGTAGGGAGCAGGACAGGGGTAAATGGAGAACTAACCGAAGGCAGTAAGGGCAGGGATAGGGCAGAAAGGGGTAAGGCCATCATAAAATGGAGGGCAATGAGTACCAATGCCTGTAGTCTGGGTAACAAGCTTCCTGAGCTAGTGGCCCTGATGGAAGAGGGACACCTGGATGTCGTGGCAGTCACAAGAATATGGTACACGGAAAACCATGACTGCGATGTCAACATACCAGGGTACATAATCTACAGGAGGGACAGGGAGGGTAGAAGAGGAGGAGAAGAAGCTCTCTACATAAGGGAAGGGATAAAAGCAACAGAACTAAAGGGTAAATGGGGGGGGAGGAGAGGAGGCACTGTGGGTCACCTTGGTGACAGGTAGTGGCAATACAATCCACAGAGAGGTTGTATACAAACCCCTATCTCAGGGTAGGAAATGGACAAGGAAATGATAGAAGGCATCCTCAGAATGGTAGAAAAAGGGGAGATATTGTTGATGGGGGACCTGAAAATGCCAGATGTTAACTGGAGCACATTTACTGCAGCCACATCCGAGAGTAGGGTCATGCTCGATGCCTTACAGGGGGCATGCCTCAGACACCTAGTGTAGGAACCCACTCGGTAGGGAGCAATCTCGGACCTGGTACTCTCAAACGGGGATGGAGAGAGGACCACAGATTCAGAAGTGGGTAGCCATCTGCAAACAAGCGATCACCACACAGTGTAGTTCACGATAAACACAACCGTGGAGTCAAGCAATACAAAAGTGAGGGCACTGGACTTTAGAAGGGCTGACTTTGGCAAAATGGGGGAGTGCCTAAGGAATGCACTAGCAAATGGGCAGGAAGAAGGGGTGGAAGAACAATGGGTAAAAATCCAAATTGCCATCATAGAGGCAACAAGCCTTTGTGTGAAGTGAATAAAGAAAACAAAACAAAGTACAAAATCGCTATGGTTCTCAAAAGAGGTGGTTTGGAAGGTTAGGGAGAAAAAGATAGCATTCAGGAAGAATAAGAAATCGCAAAAGGAGCAGGACAGAGAACTGTATCAGATAAAGCAGAAAGAAGTGGGGAAGGCAGTCAGAATAGCGAAGGCCCAAACCAAGGAAAAGATAGCCAACTCAGTTAATAAGGGGAATAAAACCTTTTATAGGTACATCAGGGAGTGAAGGAAGACCAAGGGAGGGATAGTGAGGCTTAATAAAGGGAAGGGGAGGTGGGCAGAGGGTAACAGCGAAAAGGCAAAGACACTGAAATACTTTTGCTTAGTATTCACAAAAGACAAAGAGGAGGAGATACCTAAACCAAACAACAGAAGCACTCTGGGCGGAGGGGGGGGCTCGATACTAGTCCATTTATAGAAGAAAGAGTTCTGAATGAACTCCTAAAACTCAAGGCGGACAAAGCAATGGCGCCTGACGGGATTCACCCCAGAATTCTAAAGAACTAAGGGGAGACCTAGTGACACCACTGCCTACCCTTTTTAACAAATCATGAGGAGGATGGTGTGGTACCAGAGGACTGGAGGAGGGCGGATGTGATTCCCCTTCACAAAAGTGGGAGCAAGGCAGAGGCAGGAAACTACAGACCTGTTAGTTTGACCTCAGTTGTAGGGAAAATGATGGAATCACTTCTGAAAGAAAGAATTGTTGAGTACCTAGAGGCCAGTGGGGCAAAGGACCTAAGGCAGCATGGATTCACAGCGGGAAGGTCATGTCAGACAAATCTAATAGACTCCTTTGGCAGGGTGACTAAAGTAGTAGACCAGGGAGAGGCTGTGGACATGGCCTACCTAGACTTTATATGATTGCTATTTACTGCAAGTAACTTCATCCTGTAAACCACCGTTATACTGTGTTCTTGTTGTTATCTGTACTGCACCTGTATGTTACCACTGTTGTATCTCACACTGTAACCATGTCTACCCTCCCTGCGACAAGGTACCTTTGTAAATGAGCCCATGACTCAAAGATTGTAAATCTGACTTTCAAAAATAAGTCAATAAAATAAATGAATAAGACTTTATCAAGGCATCTGACACAGTCCCACACAAAAGATTAACAAACAAGTCAGCCAGCCTGGGAATGGGTCCCAGGGTGGTAGCCTGGGTAACAAATTGGTCGGACAACAGGACGCAGAGAGTAATAGTAAACGGAGTCCACTCTGAAGAAATGGTGGTTATTAGTGGGGTACCGCAGGGTTCAGTACTGGGACTGGTCCTCTTTAATGTCTTTATAGGAGACACTGCAGAGGGGCTGGAAGGAAAAGTATGCCTGTTTACAGATGACACAAAGAGCTGCAAAAAGGGTTGATATACAAGGGCGGGGTGGAAATGATGAGAAGGGACTTGGCAAGGTTGGAGGAATGGTCAAAAATATGACAGCTTAGATTCAATGCAAAGAAGTGCAACGTAATGTACCTGGAAAACAAAAACCCAGGGGAAGAGTACACAATTGGGGAGGGAGGTACTGACAACAACAAGAATGGAAAGGAACCTGGGGTAGTCATATCAGATGACCTTAAGGTAGGCAAGTGATGTGAGAAGGCGGTAGGGAGGCCTGGGGAGATGCTGGGATGTATAGGGAGAGGTATCACCAGTAGAAAACAGCAAGTTGTTATCCCTCTGTACAGACAGTTGGTGAGACCCCATCTGGAGTACTGCGTGCAGTTCTGGAGACCCCATCTCCACAAGGACATAGACAGGATGGAGGCAGTCCAGAAAAGGGCAAATAAAATGATGCAAGGTCTGCAACAGAAGCCACAAGAAGAGAAACTAAAAGAGCTTAATATGTATACCCTCGAGGGAAGGAGGGAGAGGGGACATACTAACATACTAAAATGCCAGCAGAACAGGCCTGACGGTCTTTCGTGTCTGCTCGTTTGGTCAGCCCCCACCCTGGGTGCTGACCTTGCTGCCCCCCTCGCCTTCTCTGGCTTCTCCCTTCCCAGTTCCGGATATTCTTGCTGCATTGGATTTTGCTTCCAGAACCCTTCCCCTGTACCTGTCCCACCCCCTCTTGAACCCCTCCACTGTCTCTGCCTCCACCAGCCCCCTAGGTAGTGCATTCCATGGCTCCACCACCCTCTCAGTGAAGTAGCACCTCCTCCTTTCTCCCCTGAATCTTCCCCCCTCCAGCTTCCACCCATGCCCTCTAGTGGCCTCCTCCTCCTTCCTTCGAAGCACCCTGACTGTTCCTCCCCTATTTACCCTCTTCATGTACCTGAAGACCTCTATCATGTCCCCCCGGTCCCTTCTCTCTTCCAATGTGTACATATTTAGCTCTTCGAGCCTCTCCTCATAGGTCCTGTCCCCCAAGCCCCAAATCATTTTGGTTGCCCTCCTCTGGACCCTCTCCAGGAGTTTAATGTCCCTCTTTAAGTGTGGCCTCCAAAACTGTCACGGTACTCAAGGTGTGGCCTCACCAAGCAGTTATATAGAGGGAGTATCACTTCCCTCCTTCTGGAGGTGATCCCCCTAGCGATGCATCCCAGCATCCTGTTGGCCTTGGCTGCTGCCCTCCTACAAGTCTCAGAGTTGTTCATCTTGACATCCACCACCACCCCCAGGTCCATCTCAGCCATTGAGACTTGTAGCATTCCCCAGGGTGTACACTTGGCCCGGGTTTCTGGCCCCCAGGTGGAGTACCTTGCATTTCCCTGCATTGAACCTCAGCTTCCACTTTCTAGACCATCTTTCCAGAGCCTCTAGATCCCCCTGTAGGGCCACCCTCCCCTCGTCCCCATCCACCACCGCCCCCAGTTTTGAGTCATCCGCAAAGAGACTCATCTCACTCCTGATTCCTGTCCTTATGTCCGAGACGTAGGCGTTGAACAGGAGGGGCACAAGGACTGATCCTTGTGGGACCCCACTAATGACCCTCCTTGGGGATGAGACTATCCCGCCAACCACAACCCTCTGGGTCCGGTCCTGTAGCCAATTGCCTATCCATCTGATCATCTGGTTCCCCACCCCCATTTCTCCCAGCTTATCCAACAGGCCCACATGAGGAACAGAGTCAAATGCCTTGCTGAAGTCTAGAAAGAGGACGTCCACTGGTCTACCCAGTCACAGAACTCCACAAGGTTTGCCTGACACGATTTCCCCGGGATGAATCCATGCTGTCTATCGTCCAGGCACCCTGACTTTTCCAGGTCCCCCCCTAGCCTCTCCTTGACAATGCCCTCCATCACCTTGCCCACCACCGAAACTTTCAAGAACCTCAAGGGAATAAACAAAGTCCAAGAGGGGAGCAGCTTTCAGAAAAAAAGATGTTCATGAACAAGGGGACACAATCTGAAGATGGGGGGGGAGACGGCTCAGGGGCAACGTGAGGAAGTATTTTTTCACGGAGAGGGTGGTGGACGCATGGAATCGCCTTTCTGAGGAGGTCATAGGGTCAAAAACAGTGTGGGAATTCAAGAATGCATAGGACAGACATAAGGCAATTATAGTGGGGGTAGGAGGAAGTAGGCTGTTGGTTAACTAGGATCTGCAGCTTATCCAATAGGTAGACCAGGGTTCCAACCCCGACCAGTTCTGCATAGTTTTATTTCTGGACTAGTCTGTACTCACAGCCAACTGAGAACTGCCGGACAGCCCAAGAGGACAGAAACATAGAATTTGACAGAAGATAAGGACAACTTGGTCCACCTAGCCTGCCCATTTCCCTACCTATTGTATAAACTCCTATTTTTATCTGTAGCTTATCTTCTCCTTCCTGCACTAGTGTCGCCTTCTGTCTGTCCCATGCATTCTTGAATTCAAATTGTTTTAACCCCTATGACCTCCTCAGGGAGGCTGTTCTATACACTCACCACCCTTTCCATGAAAAAATACTTCCTCATGTTGCCCCTGAATTTTCCACCCTCTAGCCTCATATTGCATATCTCCTTTAGAAACATAGAGACATAGAAACATAGAAGGTGATGGCAGATAAGGACCGCAAGGCCCATCCAGTCTGCCCATTTCTTTTTCTACCTTATAAATGTGCCATCGGCCTTTGCTCTGTCAGTGGCCTATCTATTCATAGTCATTTGCATTGCTCCCTTATGCCTATCCCATGCCTGTTTGAAGTCCTGCACTGTATTCATAGCCACCACTTTTTGTGGTAAGCCATTCCATGCATCCACCACCCTTTCTGTGAAAAATAATTTCTCACTTTCCCCTTAATCGCCCCTCTAATCTCATGCTGTGTCCTTTTGTCCTGCTATTTTCTTATATTTAAACATGTTAGACTCTTTCACCTTGTTAATGCCCTTAAGATGTTTGAATGCCTCGATCATATCACCTCTCTCCCTCCTTTGCTCAAGGGTATACATATTGAGCTCCGTTAATCTGTCCTCATATGTCTTCTGATGCAGTCCCTGCACCATTTTGGTTGCCCTTCTCTGGACTGCCTCAATTTGGTTAATGTCCTTGTGAAGGTGTAGCCTCCAATACTGCACGCAGTACTCCAGATGGGGCCTAACCAGTGTCTTGTACAGAGGGATTATTACCTCCCTCTTACGACTTGTGATACCCCTACTAATACACCCTAACACCCCCTAGCCTTACCTACTGCTTTAGAGGTCTGCTTGGATGATTTTAGGTCATCAGTGATAATGATGCCCAAGTATCTTTCTTCCTTTGTGACTGCTAGCAACTGCCCTCCCAGCCTATAGGTTGCTTCAGGGTTTCTCTTCCCTATGTGCATGATTTTGCACTTCTTTGCATTAAATCCCAGTTGCCACTCTTCTGACCATTTTGCTACTTTATCCAGATCTCTTCTCATTCTGCCCACCCCATCTGGATCATCTACTCTGTTGTAGATCTTGGTGTCATCTGCAAACAGACAAGCCTTACCCTCTAGTCCATCTGCAAGGTCATTAATGAAGATGTTGAAGAGGACTGGCCCCAGGACTGATCCCTGAGGTACCCTACTTGTGACTTGCATCTCTTCTGACTGTATACCATTTACCCCACTCTCTGTTTTCTGCCCGTCAACCAGTTTGCTACCAGTTGACCAACTTCTGACCCACCCAAGCCTACCCAGCTTATTTATCAATCTTCTATGTGGAACAGTGTCAAAAGCTTTGCTGAAGTCAAGGTAGGCACATCAACTACCCCTTGGTCCACCACTCTGGTTACCCAGTCAAAGAACTCTATGAGATTAGTTTGACAGGACCTTCCTTTGTAAACCCATGCTGTCTTGGATCCTGTGCCCTATGGATTCCAGGTGTTGCACTATCCTTTCCTTAAGGTGCCTCCATAATCTTGCCCACTACTGAGGTAAGACTGACGGTCTGTAGTTCCCCGCCTCCTCCCTGCTACCACTCTTGTGGGCGGGATCACATGAGCCCTTCTCCAGTCTTCTGGGACCTCTCCTGTGCTCAGAGACTCACTAAACAATTCTGCTAATGGCTCTGCTAGTTCCTCCTTTAGCTCCTTAAGTACCCTGGGATGTATGCCATCAGGTCCCATTGCCTTATCCACCCTGAGCTTAGCAAGCTCTTGTAGGACCCTTTATTTTGTGAAGGAGTAGTGCTCACCTCCTCCCCCTGTGTCCATGATGCTGAGCTGTGGGCCCTGCCTGCCTTCTCTTCAGTAAATACTGAGCAAAAGTATCTATTTAGGATAGATGCCTTTACAGGGTCCTCCTCCACATGCTCCCTTTTCTCCATTAAGCTTAGCAATCCCCCTCTGGACTTTCTCCTTTCACTAATGTATCTATAGAAAGTCTTGTCACCTTCTTTACTGTTCGTGCTAGTGTTTCCTCAGTTTGGGACTTTGCCTGCTTTACTGCCTTACCTGCTTCCCTTAGGGCAGTTTGGTATGCCTCCCTATCTTCATCCCGCTGTGTTCCCTTATATTTCCTGAAGGCCAGCCTTTTGGCTCTGACCTTTTCTGCTACTGTATTTGAGAACCAAAGTGGTTTCCTTCTTCTTTTGCACTTCCTTTTCTGTCTAACACAATGTGATATTGCTTCAAGTATTGCATCCTTAATGCTTGCCCACTTTGCCTGTACCCCCTCACCTGTGTTTCTTTTTGCCAGGGCTAGCTTAACTCTGTTGGCCATCTTATCAAAGTCAGCTCCTCTGAAGTCCCATATTTTTGCCTTGGAATGGGATGATTTAGATGTAGTAGCCAAATTGAACCATACCATGTGATGGTCACTGGCCCCCAGGTGACCTTCTACCTGGAGATCTGTGATCCCTTCTTTGTTGGTCAGTACTAGATCTAGGATAGCCCTGTCTCTTGTGGGTTGCTGTACCAGTTGTTTGAGGCCCTCCCCCTGCAGGGAATCCACCATGTGTCTAGTTCTGGCAGATCTTCCTGCTGGTATTGACCAATCTGTATCTGGCATGTTGAAGTCTCCCAAACGTCTTTCGGATGAGACGTTAAACCGAGGTCCCATCTGCCTGGAATGGTGGTAGTTCAGGTGGATGTTAAAGATCCCATGACACTTATCGAAAAGAGTAGGGGAATTTCCCCGGTGTCCTGGCCAAATTTCCCTCATTCACTAAAAATACCACCAACAGCTTAATCTGGTTCAAGGTCAGTTGGTATTCATCTGTATCCCCCTCCCCCCGGGTCGTGCCTGAAAATAGGCAGGATTTGTCTAGTGCACTTACCCGGTCAACAAAAACTAAATAAAATAAAATAAAATAAATAAATTATCAGAACCTCCCCTTTAGCTATCATGTTTTGTATATCTTCTAACAGTAATGTGTCTATGTCCTCCCTCTGGTCTGGGGGCCTGTAGACAACCCCAGTTCTTATGGCTGTCCCATTTCCTGTTTCCAGGGTGACCCACAGTTCTTCTGGCTCCTTATGTTTATTCTGAATTTCTGTAGCTTTGATATTTTCATTAACATACAGGGCCACTCCTCCCCCCCCTTTTTGCACCTCGTTCTCTTCTGAATAATACATAGCCAGGTACTGAAGTCTCCCAAGTGTGGTTACTGATAAACCACATCTCACTAATTGCTACTATGTCCAGTTTAGCCTCTGACATTATTGCCTGTAGGTCTGGGATCTTATTTCCCAGGCTGTGAGCATTTGTGTACATGATTTTCCATTGGCCAGATTTTGGTGTGTTAGTTGTTGGGTGAGGTCTGGCATTTCCCAGAGCATTGTATGGGGAGACAAACCTTTTTCCTTACCTGGTGATGCAAATGAATGGCAAACATGCTGAATTCCTGTTTGACCACTAGCTGAGGGGGAAGGGGTGTTCTTCCCATTCGACGTATGGGGTGCTGCACTCCTCTCCCCATTTGCTAGTTTAAATATTCTGCAAAGACGTCAAACTTCTGCCCCAATGCACTGACTCCCTCTTTAGTCAGATGCAGTCCACCAAATTTAAAGAACTTTCGCTCCCAGAACTTTTGCCAGTTCCCTACAAATCTGTGTCCTTTTTCCTGGCACCAGCCCTTGAGCCACATGTTTAGCTCCCCTATCTCCCCTTCTCTGACCTTCCGTTCATCTGCTCCCCTCTCCCAGACTGGCAGGATCTCAGAGAAGGAGATGTTGGATGAAATAGATGATAGTTTGTCACCCAGCCTAGTCAGGTGTTCTTTGGTCTCCACAACTTACCGGCTGGCGAGATCATTAGTCCCTATGTGTACAAGACATCAATGTTTTCTCCTGCTTTGTGAACAATTTTAGCAATGCAGTCAGTGTCTCTCCATGCTGATGTACCTGGGAGACATCTGACCATCACCCCTGGCTGGAGATGGGTATCAACTCCCCGAATCATGGAGTCTCCTATGATCAGAAGTTTTTTGGATTTCCTTTGTGCTTGTTTTGTTTTGGTTCCTGATTTGGGTGAGTTTTGTTGTGCTAGCTCCTGTGCCGCAGTGTCCTGCTCTGCAGTGTCTTCTGCCTCTTTATTTGATTTCAGAGATAGAGGCAGATACCTGTTTGTAGTGTTTATATGGTTTTTGGAGGTAATGTGTTGGAGAGCAGAGAGTGATGGGGCACCTGATTTGCTCCTCCTAACCACCTGCCAACCTCCTGGACCAACTACCCTCTGCGGTCGATGTTTTTCTGTTGGATGCTGGGGAAATGGCTGGTGGTTCTTATAATGTATTTCCTCTTCAATATGAAATTTGGGTGTGCAATCTCTGCCCATGCTGCCCGGAGCTGAGCCCTAAGATCTCCAAAGGCCCAGCATGTAGGACAGTGTCCTAAATCCTGTAAGACTGTCCTTCTGAAAATTGTTCCACAGTACCTGCAGTTAATGAAATCCATTCCAAATACTACTTGAATTATTAGATTAAATATCCTGTTTTTGGTCTACCATTATTCCTGCATTGCATGCTTCCCTGGTTTATAAATCTCACTGTAGAAAATGTCTTTATTTAATAGAGACACCTTCCTATTAAGGGGTCCAGGAGTAAACACTTAGTATTCCTTCTTATACGGTAGTATTGTTTGCTTAATCTTTCTAACATCACCTTAGGGATACTTATATATTTGTCTCCCCCACACCCATTTGCTGGAAATGACTTGCATACTGTGTGACCCTGAGCAAGTCACTTAACTTCCTTGTGCTCCCAGGTCACACTTGTAAACAAGCTTTCTGTTTGGTGTGTCTCTCCTGGTAAAAAAAATAATAACAATAATAATTATTAAATGCTGCATTAAAGAACACACATGTTTAATTTATACCTATGTTGAATGTAACTTTTGCCAGAAACTGTGTGTGTTTGTTTACATTTTATGCATCTTCATTTTATCACCTATTGGGCGAGTGTCACTTTAAGGATTCTGTATCAAGGTTGAATGATTTTGCTACTTCTCAGACCCACACCCTGAGGAAGACCCTGTGTTAGGGTTGAAGCACTGGGGTAGAAGGTTGCTGTCTGGCGACATAGCCACATGAAAACTATCTGAATTTATCACGACTTTGGGGCTCCACGAGTGCTAGTTTACTTCAGCTCCTTGATACCCTTGTACTTGATTGACTTAATTCCACTAGAACGCGCTAAGTGTATTTGTTATGTTGCTTTGTAATCTCAGTTATTGATATAGGACCTTTGGAAAACAGCACTGTCATTCAAAGGTATTCTCAGAAATGTTCAATCAACCTTCATACATTTTATCATGAAAGCAATTCCTATTTTTATTTATTTTAGTTTTTGTTTACCAGGTAAGTAAACTAGACAGAACTTTGCCAATTTTCAGGCACAGCCTGGAAGAGTTACATACAGAGGTATGGTGTCCTAGAACATGGTGACCATGACTGAGTGGCTGCAAAATTGGTGACTCAGTCATGGCACCTGTGATCTGGGCTACCTGGCAGGGTAGCAACAGGATACCATGATGGGTGAAGGAGGGTGACAGGAAGTACATGCATGCAGGGTGTCCACCACACCATGTGAGGGGCAGAAGGGGGGGTGAGGGTATGTGAGAGTAGTGTGATGGTCATTTGCAACCTGGTCATGTGGCATGGTGGTGAGGGTGGCTGTCTGGGGTTGGGAGGGTGCCAGATTCATTTCTGGGGAGGACATTGCTTTTTTGCGTCGGGCACAGTTTTTTTTTTTTTAAGTTTTACACACACCTCTGACATGCGCTCCCCTGGAGTTGAGAATCTTTAGTTGGGGGGTGCAGGGGGTGAAGTCCCCCACAGGGGGCATGGGGAGGTGCAGCCCCCTGCATATGTTGATGTCCTGTCGTCGCCTTTGGAGTCACTGTGAGTGTACGACGCCATCATTTATTTTCAGAGATGTACATTTTCCCAAACTTTGGTGATCGCTGTTTTGACATGGAACCCAGAGGAAATAGCAATTCAGGAAAAAATACATTACATAATTTAGTGCAAGAATCATAAACTAAAATAATAATTTCAGGCATTTCAATGGGGTAGGGGGAGAGCAGTTACAGACAGGGGAAACAACAAATTTGGGAGAAATCATACAATACATGTTCTAGTGCAAGGATTAGCAAAACTTGAAAAACTATGACGCTGATACAGTAGTGCAAGACCCCCAGAAGTAATAACCATAACCAGAGAGGATTTACCATCACACAGTAATACATGACCTACAGACCCCACCCCCGATGAAGAGGGTTGTTACCCTTGAAGCGCCGGGTAACCGTTCATCTGTTCATGTCTGAATAAATCATTTTTAAGCCACAGTCCATGTGTATCACTGTTTTTGTGAATCAGTCCATTTGTTTGCTTTATTTAGTTGATCCATGGACTTTGTCACCTTTAGTGCATCTAAACTGTGTTTTTTGAGACAAGGAAAGTGCTTTAGATTTCAGAAACATAGTGCAGGGTATGGCAGGGATTAGGGTGCATGTGCATGGGCTGGCAGTATAGCCTAGAGGTTAGAGGAATGAGGAGTGAACGAGCGTGATACATCCATCCTAGGAAGAAGCCAGCAGGGGAAGGAAGGAAACATATTCAATTCAGTGCTTTAGAGTAACTGGTAATTGCTATTTTTCTTTTAAACTTAGATTGTGGGCTTTTAGTGACACTATACTTTCTTTGTTGTCTTTACTTATTGTTTTTGGGCTGTTGAAAATTTAAAACATAGTGGTGGTGTAATTCTGTGCTGTCTTTAATTGCTGCAAATGTTATCTTGGCTTGTCTGACTGCCCTGTAGTTGGGTGAAGGGTGTTAATTGTCTGGCCTCTGACCTCAGCTACCTGATAACTGGAGGTGGGGCTTAGTCAGAGTTAAAGTAGCAAGCAGAGTTTTATTTTTTCAGAAGAAGACAGAAGGGGAAGAAAGGAAACATATTCAAGTCAGTGTTTTAGAGTAACTGGTAATTGTTATTTTTCTTTTAAACTTAGATTGTGGGCTTTTAGTGACACTATACTTTCTTTGTTGTCTTTACTTAGAATTGTTTTTGGACTGTTGAAAATTTAAAACTTAGTGGTGGTGTATTTCTTTGCTGTCTTTAATTGCTGCAAATTTTCACCCCCCTTCCCCCAACTCTTAATTATATGCCCTGTTAAATCTGATAGACAAGAGCTAAACACAGGGTATAGTAAGGGGTGTGAAGTAGGAGGGGCAAAAGGGGGAAGAAGCCCACCCTCAGCACAACAATTGACTCATTTATTTATTTATTGGTTTCTTTTTCTTTAAAAAAAAAAATTATCTGAGGATCAGTGGCAGGATTTTTAGTACAGTAAATTAATAAAAAGGGAACTAGGAGAGCTTCAGTAGCAGACAAGTAGTGGAATTGCAGTATAATGTGGGGAGTGGTGCAATGCAGTGGCTGTGGGGAAGCCATATTCAGGCAGACCTTCTGGACACTGAGGTGTTGCCCTATCTGCATGCATCTCTCTGGACTGCGGGATGAGGTAGCCAGACTCAGAGCAGAAGTAAACTGGGTCAGGAGTACCATCACCCCTATCCAGGGACCACCCAGTCCAATGCAACTGCCTCAAAGGATGCCAAGAACGAGGAGCACTTGGATGACAGTGGGCTCAGGGAGAGTTAGAGCAGTCAGGCAGAGGCACATCCCAGATCCTATTCCACTCAAGAACTCATATGCCACACTGGCAAATGAGGACAACCAAATAGAGGTACCCAGAGAAGTGGAAGGAAAGGCTGTGGAGGTTAGCCAAGGAGGTGACCTCAGCGGTGAAAGCAGTGGACCCCAGAGGAGGAGGAAGCGAATCTGGTGGGGGACTCCATCATAAGAGGGATCCAGCTAGGAACACAGGAGGGGGAGGACAGGGAGATGAGGTGCCTACCAGGTGCCACAGCATGGAAGGATGGAAGGAAGATCCTGGGAATCACTGGGAAGGCAAGACGGGAGGGTGAGCTGGATGTCATTATCCACCTTGGTACTAATGACCTGGCAAATGGGGAGCCAAAGGAAGTTCAGGAAGAGTTTAGAAAACTGGGGAGGGGTCTCAAGCAAGTAGCTACTTCTGTCACTTTCTCAGAAGTACTACCTGTGAGAGGCAAGGGAGAGCACAGGAGTGCATGCACCAGGAACTTTAACTCATGGTTGAAGAACTGGTGCTGTGAGTAAGGGTTTGGATTCATTGGTGACTGGGGACCCACCTGGAGGGATGGAGGTTTGTTCAAGCCTGACAGCCTGCATCCATCCTGGAGGGGAATCCAAGCACTCAATGATAAGTTTAAATGCTACATTGACAAGCATTTAAACTAGCAAAGGGGGGTGGCAGGCCTGCAAGGAGGGTACCTACTTGCTCACCCCCCACAGCTAGCAGTGGAACCAGTGAACCAGAGGAGTGGCTATCTCTGCAAAGCAGTGTGCAAAAGATGGAGATTAGTGCCCAAGAGGTGGATAAGCAGAAAAGGGGAAAATTCAGCAGAAGGGCAGACAGCAAGGAGAACCAGGGATAAATGACAACCAAGGAAGGGGCTGGAGTAGAACAGTGAAACAGTCCAGGAGGTCAAATCATGGAAAGCCATGTGCAAATGCCAGGAGCCTTAGCAACAAGATGGAAGATCTGGAGGCTGTCATGGTACAGTCAGACCTGGACATTGTGGCCATCACTGAAACCTGGTGTAATGATAACCACGACTGGGAGATGGCCATACCTGGCTACAACATATTCAGAAGAGACAGAGCAGGCAGGAAGGGAGGAGGAGTGGCACTGTATATGAAAAATGACATAAGGGCCACAGAGATCCAGGAGGAACAAAATGGGGGAGAGATACTGTGGGTTAAGCTGGAAAGGAAAATGGGGACAGCCATCCGCACAGGTGTGGTCTATAGACCACCAGCCCAGGAGGAAGAGACAGATAGGGAGCTGATGCTAGCCATCCACAGGATGGCAGACAAGGGTGAGGTAGTACTGGTTGGAGACTTCAATATTCCAGATGTGGACTGGAGCATCCCAGCAGCAGCATCAACTAGGAGCAGATTTATCCTGGACTCCCTTCAGGGTGCCTTCCTCAAGCAACTGGTCATGGAACCAACTCGGCAGAAGGCAATACTGGACCTTGTGCTCACAAACAGGGACAGTGTGATGGGGGTAACAGTAGGGGAGCACCTGGGAAACAGTGACCACCAGTCATTGTGGTTTGAAATCACAGAAAGAGCAGAACCAAACCACACAAAACATGTATCCTGGATTTTAGGGGGTAGACTTTGGGAAAATGGGAGATACTTGAAAGAGGCATTAAGGGAATGGGACAGGAATCAGGGGTTGAGGAACAGTGGGCAGTATTTAAAATGGGGATTACAAGAACAACAGAATTATGCATTAAGCAGGTTAGCAAGAGGAAAAGGAAGAGGAGACCATTATGGTTTTCCAAAGAGGTAGCAAAGAAAGTGAAAGCCAAAAGATTGCATTCAGGCAATACAAAAGACACAGGCAGAAGGGGATAGGGAGAAGTACCAGGAGAAGCAAAGGGAGGCAGGGAGGTCAGTAAGGGAAGCCAAAGCTCAGACAGAAGAACACATTACAAAATCAGTGGGTAGAGGGGACAAAACCTTTTTCAGGTACATAAGTGAAAAAAGAAAGACAAAGAGAGGGATAGTGAGACTGAAGGGGGAGGATGGGGGCTGCGTGGAGGATGACAACAGTAAAGCTGACATACTTCACAGGTATTTCTGCTCAGTCTTTACTGAGGAAGAGGAGGGTAATGGGTCTGAAGGGAGTACAAGGGGTGAGAACGGTGCAGAAATGGACACAAGTCCCTTTACACGAGAAAGGGTCCTGAAGGAACTGGAAGTAATAAGAGTTGATAAAGCAATGGGGCCAGATGGGGTGCACCCCAGGGTCCTTAAAGAACTAAGAGAGGTGGTGGCTGAACCTCTGGCTATCCTGTTTAGCCGATCACTGGAAACAGGGAGGTACCCAAAGACTGGAGGACAGCAGATGTAGTACCTTTATACAAAGTGGGAACAAAGAGGAAGCAGGGAACTACAGACCAGTCAGCCTCACCTCAGTAGTGGGGAAGATCATGGAAGCACTACTAAAGGAGAGATTGGTGGAACATCTGGTTGTCAATGGACTACAGGACCCAAGGCAGCATGGTTTCACCAGGGGGAGGTCATGTCAGACCAACCTCATTGAATTTTTTGACTGGGTGACTAGGGAGGTGGATCGGGGAGGGCAGTGGACATGGTCTATCTGGACTTCAGCAAGGCCTTTGACACTGTGCCACATAGAAGACTAATTACACAAACTGGGGAATATGGGTGTGGGCAGGACAGCAGTGTGGTGGGTAGGTAACTGGCTGGGTGGCAGGACACAGAGGGTGGTGGTATATTGCTGTCACTCCACAGAGGGAAGAGTGACCAGTGGGGTACCACACAGATCAGTGCTGGGACCGGTCCTATTCAACATCTTCATCAGTGACATTGCGCAGGACCTAGAAGACAGAATTTCACTTTTCGCTGATGACACAAAGCTCTGTAACAGAGTAGACACACCAGAGGGTGTAGACAGAATGAGAAGCGACCTGCAGAAACTTGAAGAATGGTCAGGGTTTGGCAGTTGAAATTCAATGCAAAGAAGTGCAAGATAATGCATATGGAGCACAAAAACCCTGGCACAATATATCAGTTGTGGGGTGAGGATATAGCATGCACCAAGCAGGAAAGGGATCTTGGGGTTGTCATCTCTGATGACCTCAAGGTAGGGAAACAGTGTGACAAGGCAGCAGGTAAAGCAAATAGGATGCTGGGATGTATAGGCAGGGCATCACCAGCAGGAAAAGGAGGTCATAATTCTGCTATACAAGACACTAGTGAGGCCCCACCTGGAGTACAGTGTACAGTTCTGGAGACCATACCTATGTAAGGACATAGACAGGGTAGAGAAGGTTCAGAGGAGGGCAACAAAGATGGTGCATGGATTGCATCACAAGTCCTGTGAAGACAGGTTGAAGGAACTGAACATGTACTCCCTGGAGGAGAGGAGGGAGAGAGGGGATATGATAGAGACATACAAGTATCTGACAGGGAGGTAAAGGGTGCAGGAAAACACTATTTTTAAGCGAAAATGATGTTCCAGGACTAGAGGGCATGGGATGAAGTTGGAGGGAGGACGATTCAGAGGAAACATGAGAAAGAATTTCTTCACAGAACGGGTGGTGGACAAGTGGAACACCCTGCCAGAGGATGTGGTGGGGGCTGAAACAATCACGGGATTTATGAATGCATGGGATAGACATAAAGGAATTCTGGAGGTCAGGGGTAAGGGGAAACAGACTTCTAGGAAAACAAACTGAATTTACAAGCTCAAATGGGCAGACTGGGTGGGCCATAGGCCCTTATCTGCCGACACTGTCTATGTATCTATGTATCCAGCAGACCAGACCTGAGTTTGATTCTCACAACCTCCACTTGCATACTGTGCGACTCTGTGCAAGTTACTTAACCACCCAGTACTCCCAGGTTGCCCCTGAAAACTGGCACTTGTGCCTAGTGGGCCTTACCCGGTTACCAAAGACTAAAATAAATAAAAATAAAATAAATAAATGTGCACCTGTCAGTGCCCGAGAGGGAGGCATGAAGCTCATTTTTAAACACCTGGTGCAATTTCAAGCACCTTACAGATGAGGACAGAGTGTTCCAAAGCTTGGGGGGCAGTTGTAGCGAGGGCTTATTCACCCATTTTCATAGCACATTTAGGTATACTATCAGCAGTTGTACGAGAGCAGGCAGCATATGTCATGATTCATACTCTCCTTATTAGTTTAAACGTTAGTCATTTTGTAAAATAAAACAATTACTGTTTTCCTAATAGACCTCTGAACAGTCCATTGCGTGTTGTTCTGGAGTGGCATTTTGAAGCTTGTGAGTTTCAGTCTGTTACATAGTAGCAATTTGACTCAGCTATGTAGGAACCATGAATCACAATGTAACTTTTTTTTTTGGCATTGTTACCATTTGAGAATTGTAAATACAAAATGGATCATTTAATACATGGCACAAGAGAATGTTGCAGGTTATAAAGTAAGGTTTACTAGTTTACTGTAGCTAATGCAACAAAAACTATAGCATTTATAGTTAAAACCTGTATCAAATTTAATGAATTCCTGTCCACTTAGCTAACAAACCGAATGACTAGAGGGTTCCTATAAAACCTGAGAAAGAAGTGAATCATTACATGCTATTTCTATATAGGTTAAATCTGATTTATGTGCGATCATGTTAATTTAATATACTTGGGGTCTGTCACATATAGTACCTAATATGAAGCAATATTGGGGAAGTGGTGCTGATGGGGGACCTGAACCTGCTCGACATAGACTGGAGCACCCTTTCACCTGCTTCAACCAGCAGCAGGGAATAGTGGACTCCCTGCAATTGGCCCTCCTAAATCAACTGGTCAGGGAGCCAACCAGGGTAGGAGCTACTCTTCATCTAGTCCTGACAAATGGGGATAGGGTAGGAGATGTTTCGGTGGGGAACATCTTGGTATGAGTGACCACAACACGGTCAGGTTTAGAATAAGGAACACCGCAGAGGTTCACTGGTCTAGGTTAAAGGTGCTGGATTTCAAGAGGGAAAACTTCTGGAAAATGGGGGAAATAGTGGAGAGGGCTTTGCAAGGGGTGGAGGATTTGACAGAGGTGGAGGCAATGTGGGGAGGATAAAAGAAGCTATTGTAGGGGCCACTGACATCTGTGCCAAGAGAGCAAGTAAAAATAAGAGGCAGAGGAAATCTCTGTGGTATACTAGGGAAGTAGGAAAAAAGGTAAGGACGAAAAGGAAAGCCTTCAGGAAGTTCAAGAAAACACAGGCAGAAGTGGACTGGGTAAAATACCAGGTGAGACAAAGAGAAGCTAGGGTAGAGGTAAGGAGAGCAAAGGCACAGACAGAGGAGCAAATAGCTAGAGGGTCAAAAAGGGGGATAAGACTTCCTTTTGGTATGTAAATGAAAAGAGGAAGACTAGGCAGGGGATTCTCCAGTTAAAAACAAACGAGGGGGAGATGTTACAAGGGGACAGAGAGAAAGTGAACTTGTTGAACAACTATTTTTGCTCAGTGTTCAATAGGGAGGAAGAAGATGAAGGCAGCAGAGCAGGAAAAGAAATGGCAGGGAAGGGGGAAGTGGAGACGAGGCCATTTCTCGTGGAGGAAATTTTGGGGGAACTAGGCTGCATGAAGGTGGACAAGGCAATGGGGCAGGACGGGGTGCACCCAAGGGTGTTAAGGGAACTATAGGAGATACTGGGAGTACCTTTGACTGCACTTTTCAATCAGTCCCTAGAGACTGGGGTGGTGCCGGAGGACTGGAGTCAGGAAAACGTGGTCCTGCTGCATAAGGGGGTGGGAGGGAGGAGGAAGGAAGTTCCAGGCTCGTGAGCTTGACATCGTGGTAGGTGGGGAGGAGGAGGAAGTGGAAGTTTCAGGCCGTGAGCTTGACATTGGTGGTGGGTGGGGAGGGAGGGAGGAAGTGGGAAGTTCCAGGCCCGTGAGCTTGACATTGGTGGTGGGTGGGGAGGGAGGGAGGAAGTGGAAGTTCCAGGCCCATGAGCTTGACATTGGTGGTGGGTGGGGAGGGAGGAGGAGGTGGGAAGTTCCAGGCCCATGAGCTTGACATTGGTGGTAGGTGGGGAGGGATGGAGGAAGTGGGAAGTTTCAGGCTCGTGGAGCTTGACATTGGTGGTAGGTGGGGAGGGAGGGAGGAGTGGGAAGTTTCAGGCTCGTGAGCTTGACATTGGTGGTAGGTGGGGAGGAGGAGGAAGTGGGAAGTTTCAGGCTCGTGAGCTTGACATTGGTGGTAGGTGGGGGAGGGAGGGAGGAAGTGGAAAGTTCCAGGCCCGTGAGCTTGACATCGGGGGTAGGTGGGGGAGGGAGGGAGGAAGTGGGAAGTTTCAGGCCCATGAGCTTGACATCGGGGGTAGGCAAGCTCATGGAGAAACTAATAAAAGGCAGGATCACCCACTACCTGGAGGAAAGTGGCCTGATGGATCCAAGACAACGTGGTTTTACTAGGGGCAGATCCTGTCAAACAAATTGGACAGAGTTTTTTGATGGGGTCACCAAGGAACTGGATCAGGGAAGGGTGGTAGATGTAGCTTATTTGGATTTTAGGAAGGCGTTTGACTCCATGCCCCTGGGAGGCTGCTGTGTAAAATGGCAGGACTGGGGCTGAGGCAAAGGGTAGTTAAATGGGTGGGAAACTGGCTGGAGAAAGGAGGCAGAGGGTCATAATAAATGGGGTGGCATCCGGAGAGGGCAAGGTCACAAACAGGGTCCCTCAGGGATCAGTGCTGGGGCCCCTACTATTCAATATATTTGTAGGGGACATTGTGGAGGGCCTTGAGGGACGTGTGAGTATGTTTGCAGACGATATCAAAATCTACACTAGGGTGGACATGCAGGAAGGGGTAAAACGAATGCAGAGAGATTTGGGGAGGCTTGAGGCATGGTCAAAGAGGTGGCAGCTTGCATTCAATACAGAAAAATGTAAAATCATGCATCTAGGCTACAGAAATCAGAGGGCAGGGTACTGCATGGGGACAGAGATCTGGAAGAGATGGAACAAGAAAGGGACCTAGGCATCATTATATCAGGGGACCTGAAGGTGGAAAGGCAGTGTGGGAGGGCAGTGGCTAGGGGGAGTGGAATGCTGGGATGCATCAGAAGGGGAATCACCAGTAGAGATAGGGAGGTCATAGTACCCTTGTACACCCATCTAGTTAGACTGCACTTGGAGTACGGAGTCCAGCTCTGGAGGCCATACCTCAGAAAGGATGTGGGGAGGCTAGAGTGGGTTCAGAGGAGAGTGACAAAGATGGCAAAAGGGTTAAGCCACCTATCTAAAGCCCCTCAGGGCTGCCCACACCCTCAGCCCCCCAAATCCCCCATTGCGATGTGCCCCCACAGGGTGGTGCAGTCAACCCCCACCCATACCTTGACCCCAATTCACCACCACAAATGTGGCATATACCCAGCTCAGCCCTGGTAGTCTAGCGGCCCCCCCAGCCAGCTGTACCAGTCGACCCAGCACCCCCCACACCCGTCCCCAGCTGGCAACTGGCACAGCCCACCTTCACCTTCACAGTCAGCCACTGACTGAGTTCAGTCGAGTGCTAAAGACGCTCAGAAATTAATTCAATATGCACTCCAACTGAACTCAGTCAGTGGCTGGCTGTGGAGGTGAGCCGTGCCATTTGCCAGCTAAGGATGGGTTGGGGGGGTGCTGGGTGGACTAGCATGGCTGGGTGGGTGGGGGGCCACTAGACTACCCGGTATGGCTATATGCTGCATTTGTGGCAGCGATTCACAAAGACATAGACAGAGTGGAGGCTGTCCAGAGGAGGGCAACCAAAATGGTGCAGGATCTGCACCAGAAGACATATGAAGAAAGACTAAAGGAGCTTAATATGTATACCCTTGAGGAAAGAAGGGAGAGAGGGGACATGATAGAAACTTTGTAGTACCTCAATAAAGTCCCTCACAGGGAGCTAATTGGTGCCTCAATTGGACATGGCATCCCAGGTAACATCAGTAAATGGATTGAGTCTTGGTTGACTGATAGGAAGCAAAGACTGTGTATAAGAGGTAATTATTCAAACTGGTCAGAGGTTACTAGTGGGGTCCCACAGGGCCCTGTTCTGGGGCCAATCCTATTTAATATCTATATATCCTGTATAAAATCCTAGGAGAAGACCTGGTTGTCTAAATTTGCAGATGACATAGACTGGGCCTACAGGTAAACAACAGTAAGGATGCAGGCATACTTCAAATGGCCTTGGGAAAACTGGAAGATTGGGCAAAAACACAAAAACTCACTTTTAATGCTGATAAATGCACTGTAATGCATTTGGGTACAAAAAAATCTTAAAGTAGCAGTACTACAAAATCAGGAAGTGAGATATCAAAATTCTATTTTTTGGCTGTAAGCATGTGGCCAAAGTTCCAGTTTCCATACATGTAAATGTTTTTTTCCAGTCATTTTTAGTTTTTTAGATATTTGCAATTTATTTGAATGGTTGTAGCGCTACAACAAATATGGTGGCTGACTAATTTTCCATGCGCTTTTTCTACAGGTTACATCACGTCTTTTGAAAACAGCAGAGGGTCCCTCTGCTGACCATTCCTGATGTCCCTGCAAGTCATTCACATGTGCAGTTGGCAGCAGAGGGGGGTTCCAGTGCAACATGCTGGGTGGCATACATGTAAACAAAAGCAGAGAATAATTGAGCAAATTACTCGGCGATAGTACAATGCTGGTGAGAAAAAGTACCAGGTATATGATTAGCAGGGCACAAGGAATAAACTGTCAAAAAAGTGCAGGTTTTTTTTTTTCGTAGTACTGCTGCTTTAAACATAAGTACAGTTCAAATGGAATAACACTGAAGGAAGTTACAGATGAAAGAGCCCTGGGAGTTAGAATATCAAATGATCTAATCTGTAAAATACGCTGCAATCAAGCAGTCAGAAAGGCAAGCAGTATCTTAAACCAGTGGCAGAGCCAGGTTTGGGAGCTTTTGGGAGCTGGGGGGCCATTCAGTCAGTCATGGGCTCCACAATGGGCACTAAACAGTGAATAAAGATGGTGGTGGGACACCACTACTCACACTGGGGCAGCAAAGTGGGGAAACCACCACCCCAGCCCCCCAGCTCCGTCCAGTGTCCTAAACTGCATTAGAAGACATATCAGGAGCAGAGACAGGGAGGTCAGAGTCTCCCTTTAAACTTCCCTGGTTAGACCCCATATGGAGTACTGTGCCCAGTTTTGGGCACCTGGCACAAAATTGGAAATTAGAGTGCTCAAGAGAGTACAGAGAAGGGCAACCAAACTTATTCGAGAAACACAAGATCTGGAATATGAGGACAGATTGGAGGAGTTGGGAATGTATAGTTTGGAATACCGTCAGTTAAGAGGCAATATGTGTCTGGTTTATAAAGCTTTCTCAGATCCTGCCCTGGGGGATCACCTTGACTTCAGTACCAAGGACCAAAGTTATAGTATGAAAGCACCCATCCTACAAATCGCAGGTGAGAGACACCACTCCAACACAAGGAAATACTGGTTTTCAGTAAGCGTACAAAAAGTATGGAATAGCCTACCTGTGGAGGTGGTGGCCAGTAAAAACCAGTGAGGAATTTAAACATAGACTGGATACAGTAAGTACTTCATAAATAGAAATATAAGGGGGGTACTATTAAATGGCAAGCATTATGGACTTTATGTTGTGTCTGCTGTGGATAACCTATGACACCTATATGTTGAGATGTGTGTCTGTTAACTTGGGCAGCTTTTCTGTGTAAAGCTTCTGTGTATGATTGGGCACCAAATCATTTCACTGAGCTAGTGTTTATAGACTTTTTTATCGAGGGCTCATGTAGTGAGCTAGGATTATGAGAATTAATTGAAGTGAACTTGCTATTCCAAAACAAACAGTGTATTGCAGTATTTATAGTCATTTTCAGGTGATATTTCTAGATTTGTAGTAGACCAGGGAGGGGCTGTGGACATGGCCTACCAAGACTTTAGCAAGGCATTTGACACTGTCCCACACAAAAGACTAATAAACAAGTGAGCCAGCCTGGGAGTGGGTCCCAGGGTGGCAGGCTGGGCAAATAATTGGCTGGACCTGGATAACAGGACACAGAGGGTAATAATAAACAGAGTCCACTCCAAAGAAAGGGAGTTACTTGGGGGGTACCGCAGGATTCAGTACTGGGACCAGTCCTTTTTAATGTCTTTATAAGTGACATTGCAGAGGGACTGGAAGGAAAAGTATGCCTCTTTGCAGATGATACAAAGATCTGCAACAGGGATAGAAACATAGAAACATAGAATTTGATGGCAGATAAGGACTGCTTGGCCCACCCAGTCTGCCCATTTCCCTACCTACTGGATAAGCTGCAGATCCCAGTTAACCAGCAGCCTACTTCTTCTTACCCCCACCACCCAGAATTGCCTTATGACTGTCCCATGCATGCTTGAATTCCACCACTGGTTTTGACTCCAAAACCTCCTCCGGAAGGCCGTTCCATGCACCCACAACCCTCTCTGTGAAAAAATACTTCCTTAAATTACCTCTGAGCTGCCCCCCGCTATCTTCAAATTGTGCCCTCTTGTTCTTGCACACCTCTTTTTTTGAAAGATGCTACCTCTTGGACTTTGTTGATTCCTTGAGGTACTTGAAAGTTTCTATCATGTCCCCCTTCCTCGAGGCTATACATATTAAGCTCCTTAAGTCTCTCTTCATATGTCTTCCGTGCAGACCCTGCACCATTTTAGTTGCCCTCCTCTGGACAGCTTCCATCCTGTCTATGTCTTTGGAGATTGGGTCTCCAGAACTGCACACAGTACTCCAGATGGGGTCTGACCAGCTATCTGTACAGAGGATAATAACTTCTGTTTTCTACTGGTGATGCCGCCCTATGCATCCCAGTAACCCCTCAGCCCTCCTTGCTGCCTCTCACATTGCCTGCCCACCTTTAGGTCATCTGATATGACTACCCAGGTCCCTTTCCATTTTTGTTGTTGTTAGTATCTCACCCCCATTGTGTACTCTTCCCTGGGTTTTGTTTCCAGGTGCATTACCTTGCACTTCTTAGCTTTGAATCTAAGCTACCATACATTTGACCATTCCTCTAACCTTGCCATGTCCTTCTCATCCTTTCCACCCCACCCTGTGCATCAACTCTGTTGCAGATCTTAGTGTCATCTGAAAGAGACATACTTTTCCTTCCAGTCCTTCCGAATGTCGCTTATAAAGACATTGAAGAGGACCGTCCTAATACTGAACCCTGTGGTACCCCACTAGTAACCCTCCTTTCTTCTGAGTGGACTCCATTTACTATTACTCTCTGTGTCCTATTCTCCAGCCAATTCTTTACCCAGACTGTCATCTTGGGACCCACTCCCAGGCTGGCTAACTTGTATATTAATCTTTTGTGTGGGACTGTGTCAAATGCCTTGCTAAAGTCTGGGTAGGCCATGTCCACAGCCCCTCCCTGATCTACTACTTTGGTCACCCAGTCAAAGAAATCTATCAGATTTGTCTGGCATGACGTTCCTGCTGTGAATCCATGCTGCCTAGGGTCCTGTGCCCCTCTGGCCTCTAGATACTCGGCAATTCTTTCCTTCAGAAGTGATTCCATCATTTCCCTATCACTGAGGTTAAACTAACAGGTCTGTAGTTTCCTGCTTCTGCCTTACTCCCACTTTTGTGAAGGGGAATCACATCTGCCCTCCTCCAGTCCTTGGGTACCACCCCATCATCCCATGATTTGTTAAAAAGGGTAGTCAGTGGTGTCACTAGTTCCCATTAGGCCCCATTGCTTGACCACCTTCAGTTTTAAGAGTTCTTTCAGAACCCTTTCTTCTGTAAATGGGCTGGTATCAACTTCTGTATCCAGAGTGTTACTACTGTTTGTTTTATGTACCTCCCTCTTCATGTAAATACGAGCAAAATATTTGTTTATTATCTCTGTCTTTTCACAGTCTCCTCTGCCCACCCTCCTCCCTTTATTAAGCCTCACTATCCCTTCCTTGGTCTTCCTTTGCTCCTGATGTACCTATAAAAGGTTTTATCCCCTTCTTAACTGAATTGGCTATCTTTTCCTTGGTTTGGGCCTTGCTGTTCTGACTGCCTTCCCAGCCTCCTTTGCTTTAACTGATACAGTTCTCTGTCCTGCTCCTTCTACGATTCCTTGTACTTCCTGAATGCTTTTTCTCTTGAACCTTCACTGCCACTTCCTTTGAGAACCACAGTGGTTTCTTACATCATCTTGTTTTGTTTATTTGCTTCACACAAAGGCTTGTTACCTCTGTGATGGCAGTTTTTATTATTCCCCATTGTTCTTCCACCCCTTCTTCCTGCCCATTTGCTAGTGCATTCCTTAGGCACTCACCCATTTTGGCAAAGTCAGCCCTTCTAAAGTCCAGTACTTTTGTCTTTGTATGGCTTGACTCTATTGCTGTGTTTATTGTGAACCATACTGTTCGATGGTTGCTAGTTCCCAGATGGCTACCACTTCTACATCTGTGATCCTCTCTCCATCTCCATTTGAGAGAATCAAGTCTAATATTGCTCCCTCTCAAGTGGGCTCCAATACTAGTTGTCTAAGGCATGCCCCCTGTAGGGCATCTAGAATAACTGCACTCTTCAAAGTGGCAGCTGCAACTGCACTCCAGTTAACATCTGGTATATTCAGATCACCCATCAGCAATATCTCCCCTTTTTCTGCCATTCTAAGTATACTTTCTATCATTTCCCTGTCCATTTCCTCCCCCTGAGAAGGGGGTCTGTATACAACCCCTGTGTGTATTGTGATGCCATTGCCTGTCTCCAAATTTACCCACAGTGCTTCTTCTCCTCCCTGTTTACCCTTTTGTTCTGTTGCTTTTATTCCTTCCCTTATGTAAAGAACTACTCCTCCTCCTCTTTTACCCTCCCTGTCCCTCCTGCAGACAGTGTATCCTGGTATGTTTATGTCCCAGTCATGGTTTTGTGTGTACCATGTTTCTGTGACTGTGCCCCATGTAGATTTATTTATTGAAAACCTCCCTACACTGCAGATTAAACTGTGATCAAACAGCTGACTCAACAACAGCAGAAATAAAAATATGAATGCTGACCAGTAAGTGATTCATGTAGGTGTTGTTTTACATTCCCTTCCATTATTTCTGGCTCTGATCAGCAGCAGTAGGGGGCATTTGACAACCAACCAATCAGCGAACAGTGCGGGCTTTTTCAAACGAACCATTACTGCAGGGGGCGCGCGCAGCTGTGTCCCCCCCCCGCCGAGGTAACACCGAAATCCTGGCCCTCTGGGACAGCAGAGCACTCAGTGCCTCTCAGTTCACGGTTATGACTCCCGCTGTTCCTCTGACAAACGCTGAGATGATCCCCGGGTTGCAGTACAGCACTACCCGGGAGGATGTACCTTGCAGTCCATCAGAATGTAAACTGCAGAGCTGGAAGTGTTTGTAAATTAATGAATTACTGAAGCGCTAGCATTCGGAGTTTAAACAAAGACTCTTTTGTTTCAAAACTGTTGAAAGGGATCTGTTGTTGGAGACTGGGTGGCTCAGTGTCTGTGGGCATTTCTTTGGCTTACACAACCGAAATGGTAGAGAGGCTAGAAATTAGCATGTCGAGTGTTATTGGTGGAATGAGAGGCGGGCCCAAGAGCTTGGCATAGAGAAACGATAGCAGGTCTCTGACAGGTGGACTAAAGAGCAAATAAAAACTGCACTTCACAAGCTGCTATTTGCATGCTATTCGTGATTGGTGGAGGCCTGTGGGCGGGGTTAAGCAGAGGCTATATAGGTCGAGGCCCTTTCTTATTTTAGCATTTTATTTAGCGTTCTTAGGTGATTTGTTTGTGAACAATGCCTGAACCTGTTAAGCCCACAGCGCCCAAGAAGGGCTCCAAGAAAGTGGTGAAAAAACCCACCAAAAGGGACGGTAAGAAGCGCTGAAAGAGCCGCAAGGATAGTTACTCAATCTACATGTACAAAGTGCTAAAGCAGGTTCACCCGGACACGGGCATCTCTTCCAAGGCCATGAGCATCATGAACTCGTATGTGAGCGACATCTTCGAGCGCATCGCAGCCAAGCCTCCCGTCTGGCTCACTACAACAAGCGCTCGACCATCACTTCCCAGGAGATCCAGACTGCCGTGCGGCTGCCAGGGTTCCTGGCCAAGCATACCGTGTCTGGGGTCACCAAGGCGGTCACCAAGCATACCAGCGCCAAGTAAAGGGGGCCGCAGGGGAGGAAGCGGCATACATAGGAAACACAACGGCCCTTTTAAAGGCCACCCACCTTCCCTAAAGAGAACTGTAAGCCCAGAAATTGTGACTACTGCAATTTTCCTTTTTTGATTTAGCATTTTAGTTCCTATGGTTAGTGCACTTACTCTGGTAAACAAAACACTAAACAAAAAATATATAATATATTGTGTTGGAATTACAAGATGGTTTACCAAGGATCGCCACTGTTCCCAAAAGTTGTCCTAATGCTATAAGTCTATGAAATACTGCAGCACATCCATTTTACAGATAAAAATAAGTATTCTCTTCCATTGATATTTATTTTCTTGGTACAAGAGGTCAACGTGGGTAGGTTTTTCCTAACACACACAGTGGGGCTACATTTCAAAGTCTGATTCCTTTACAGTGAATTCATGTTCTGAAATGCTGCATAAGGAACCTTGTCACACTGTGCAGGACCACTTTTGACCACAGGGCAGTGCCAGAGCACCATGGAATGAGCAGTCTGGTTCATTATGTTTGCTTGCACGCATGTGCAAGAAACATAGTGCCATCATCCGAGTTTTCTGGAGGTGTGTCAGCCGTCTTCCAATTCAGTCAGTGTGTTTGCAGGCGTGGCCCCTGTAAGCCAATGCATGTTGGAGCTGTCTATGACAAGCTCCAAAATGCAGTGGCATACAGTTGAAAGGGTGAGCTATGCTTCAGTGAGCAGCGATAAGATATCGCATGCTCATGCGCGCTCCCCCTACACACACACTCTCTCTCTCTGTCTCTCTCTCTCCCTCTCTCTCTTTCTCTCTCTCTCCATGTAGCCTCTGTAATGGGTTTACTCAGAGAATTAAGTAGAACTAAGCTGGTAAGGGCAGGAACTATTCCTGATGAATAGCATGGTGGTCTTCATTCATCCAGCCGTTTTCACTGTAAACACAAACAGCTCCACTCAGTGTCCAGTTCCTTGTCCCTGCGCTTCCCCTTAAACACTATAAAGGGAGGGAGTTTTGTTCCATTAGCCTTTGCTGGCAAAACAACTGTTACTCATGACTTTTCATGGCCAGTGGTTTTCAGTGGGACCCTTTTTGCTTCATTTGAAATCTACAGTGTAATCAGCTGCCTTGTCAAGCCAAATTGGAGTTTCAACCATTCCCCTGAACTCTACTAATGCATACCCCTGTTTCACTCCGATTCTCCGCACATACTACAGAAATGATGTCAGCTTGGAGGCAACAGTTTCAGGGATTTTTTTGTCCCACTGTGGTTTTTCTTTGTACCATAATGACAAATCTGAGGAAAAAAATTCCTCAGCCACTCATTACTCACGAGTAAATGCTTGTCAGCACTACATCCTGAAAAAAATTAAAGTGCTTCTTTCTTTACTGCTTTGCGAGTCACACGCAGCCACTGTACTGACATTGTCTCATCCAGGAGTACAGCTGAACCTCAAGCATCTCAGAGACAGGACGCCGACCACTGCCTCCTAATGTTCTTCTCCCCGCTGATGACATGGAGCGGAGCTGGTCTTCCTTCTTACACTACTCCCGTATCCTCTCAGTGTCATCAGCAAAGTTATGAGCTGCACTTTCTTTGCTTTCCCCATTTTGGATGACACTTTCAATAGCCTGTACTTTGAATTCTATGCTGTAGCTATGCAGCTTTAGAAAATGGGCTTGCAAAATCCCAGGCTCTGATTGGCTGATAGCCCTGGCAAGGTGGGCATCTATCAGACAACAGAGCCCGGGTATTAAAAGTGCCATCCCCAACCAACCTAATTACGTTTGAAATAACTGCGCTGACAGAACGTTGAATTTTAAACAGACACCATTTTTTTTTTTGCTCGCTGGCAGGACAACGGAAAAATCCAGCCCCCCCACCCGCATCTGAGCATCAGAGTTAGCGACAGCCCCCGCTACGAAGAGAGCAACTCCAGACTGCAATGTGATTCAGAAGAGTAAAATGAATAAGGCAACTTACTGTTGTAGTCCACGTGGAGCTTTGCCTGTGCAGGTAATAAAAAGCTGAAAGTGAGGTCCCCTGCAGAGTTACTTCCACTTGACTTAACCTGCACAGCGTGATCAGCAGAACTGATGTCTTCCCATAACTTGATCGCCCATGTGACTAATCCCCCTCACTATATAAAAATATAAACAAAATTATTTTATTGAAAAAACGAGGTTCGGTTTTCCAGCAGCCCGTTTCAAACTTTTAACCGCGGGTCTACAGGCTTGATTTTAATCTGCCGCTGTCAGCTCCACTACCCTATTGAATAATTTCCCAGATTAACAGTAAACTCCCCCAAAAAGCAAAGTATCTGTTAACCCACTTCATCCCTGTAGTAGGCAGAAAGCAAAGTTTTTCTTTTTAAAAAACCGCCAGCACAGTCGCGTGCTCAGCACTGTTACCACGTCCCGTAACGTTCTCCCAGACATGCCCTACACAAGCACAAGTCCTAGCAGCCTCACTATGCCCCTGATTGCTCGCCTCCCAAAAGTTCATCATTTAAAAAAAAAAGTGGTACAACAGTTTTTATCAATTTAAATGTAACTTGTACCATTATCCTTAGCATTGCCACACATACATGTTCAGAGAGTGGGAGTCCTCAACTGACACACAGATGCGATGGCTTGACTCTATGCTGGTAAAGAGCTGCATAATATAAAACATAATAATAATAATAATTTAGACTGCAGATATTTCCCATTGATTTCTGCATCTTAACTTTCTGGTTTCATGTGCGGGTCATGCAAGGTCACCTAACAGCAGCATCTTCTGACCAAAAGGTAAAAAAATAAACTGAAGTCTCACAAAGAGCGATCAGCCACTTGTGCTGACAGCCCTCTCTATCCTACAGCAACAGCTGCCACTTACAAAACAAACTTTGTTGCCAGTGGCAAAAAAAAATGGTATAGAAAAGCAAAGGTGCCTCATCTTAACAGGTTGGGGAAGGGTACTTTCAGTCATTCTGATCCAGGTGGAGGAACTATTTTATCTCAAAACTTACATTGAACTACTATTAATAACAGTTTTTATTGACCTTTTTTTACAGTGCCTATTTTTTAAGCGCATATTTTCCAGGTGGATAGCAATACGACCGCCTAGGTTATAAGGCCCTCCGCCTGTGGCGTCGGGCCTCATTACACCCCTGGGTGGTCCGGTATTACCCAATACCGCCCACCCTGTTGGATATTATTGCTTGCTTTGCTTCTTGGCAAATGGCTCTGCCTCAGGTGAGTAGTCTTGGGGGCGCTTTGATGTGTCCTGCTCACTGAAGCTGCTGCTTATGGTGATACCTGAGTTGTAACATATAATGTGAGCTATTTACACGGATGCAATCATTCTTGCAACCTGCTTAGCACTTCATAAGGTTTCAGTGCCAATCATAGGTGTTAATCACCGGCTGCATGTCAGACAATACCTCGACTAATCGCCATTATGGCACAACTGACCCTGTGCTTAATTGAGTACCTGCTTATTGTATTTCAGATACTGTTTGTGTCCCTGACTTCCCTGGCCCTTAATTGAGCACTGGCTCTTAATAATTCAAACAGTTTTTAACCCGGGTGCTTAATCGAATAAGCTCTTAATTAAGCACAGGCACTAAATTAGACATACACGGTATGCTGTTACTGTTCTCTCTTAAAGTGGGCTCAAAAGCTGTAAAAAGTAGAGGCAAGAAAAATAAAACTAATTTAACCACTCACTATTGTGTTGCAAAAAGGATGGGAGAATCGCATGTTGTGCTATGAAAAATCTCTTCACTCGCTTTTTCTCTCTTTGTAACTTTCAGCAATCTGTGAGGCAGTGACTGAAGGACAAGACTGGGGACAGTATCACAGGATCTGGGAAATTTGAAATACACTATATTAAAATCCTGTTTGTCCCTGTAAACATCCCTTCCTTACACTGCTGATATAAAAGTAAAACACTGCATACCTGAAAACAAAAAGATTAAAAATAATGTACACATTTTCTTCTCTCCTGTCCAATGTACTAGCAAAACCTCTAAGACATGCCCTTTTGAACAGAGAAATTGTGTAATGAACAGTCAGGAACACCAGAGTATGGGGAAAAAAATCCAAACTGAACTGCTCTAACATCCACAGTTATAACCACCTGCTGAAAAGAAAAATGTCAAGATTTTCAAAAAAAAATCACACCTTACACTGTTTTATTTAACTCATTTTATTAAACTGCCAAAGTCTGTGGGGAAATAAACGAATAAATAATTAACAGTTTTGCAGTTAATGTCGAGTGATGTCATAAAATAGATAGGTGCAGGAAATTGCCTTTCTGTCGAACCACTCTACAAAGTTAAAATATTTGCTAATATAAATCATATTTTCTACTTACTAAAGTTAAGACCGTTTAATAAGTGACATGATTTATATACATGGGGGGTGGGGGCAGCCAGGTGTGTAATTGTCTGTCACACACAACACATTAAAATGATAAATTAATTAAATAACGGATACCCAGTGCCCGGCATTGCTGTGCTGCAGCCATGACCAGGAGGGGTTGGGAATATTTATTGAGGGATGTGCACTACAGTTTGGTAAACATAAATTAAGTGTGCAGTGGGTACACTGCCTGGAAAGAATTAATAGTTTTATTAAGTGAGACTTCAGTTTATTTGGGGGAATTAGTGGCATTTGCACAGTCTAGTAAAAAACGGGGAAAAAAGTAGGCTTGCTCTGATATTTTGGAAGAACAGTTAATATCTCTGATGTATTGCATTATCCGCTGGACCGCTGCATTACGATTTGTGTCCTAATTTTACTCGTTCTTTAATACCATAGTTGTTATGTTCAGAGCAGAAAAAAATGTGTAAGCTGCTCATTCCAGCATGAATGAATAGTGACATCAATTCCCATAGTAATACCAGATTGGCTGACAAGTGGCCAATCAAGTATTACTATGGGTGATGACATCATTCATTCATTCATTCATTCATTCATTCATTCATTCTGTTGCCGGACTATGGGCACAATATTTATCTTTTATTGTGTTTTGCCTTTCAAGAAACTGAATCAGGGGCTCTTGTTCATTCCTCTCTGACCAGTTGCATTATTCATAGTACAGGCTGGACTACAACTTATTTTTTACCTACTTTTACACTTGCTTCCAAAACATACAGTACAGTATACTGATGTTCTATGTAATATTAGTGCTGTTACCATTTTGGCTGCATTTATAAGACATCTGCTACACATCTTAATGCTGGCAGTTGACATCTATGCTTGTAGCCATCCAAGTTAACAAACAGCACTAACACTACATTCAATAGAATAACAGTATACTGTATGTTCAGTAAGGAATTATAAAATCGTGTCTCAAATGCCTAACACTGTAGCACTGTTCCTAGAAAATGAATTCAGCCCAAATACAGAACCTAAAACAAAAGACCATAGCAATTATACTGACTGATCCCCTCTTGTTAGGACAACTGAGATGCTTATCTCATTTCCTGTGGGGTCCTGCTTTTATGCACTTTTCATCTTGGTGGAATGGAGCACATAGAGAATTATGTCACTGTCATGGTGGTATTCATGCCCGAAGGGTGATTTCGCGCAGTGACTGCGCAGTGACTGTGTAAATCACCCTTTGGGCCCAAATACCACCATAAAAGTGACATCTTTCATGAGAAGGGGTCCCAAAAACACCATGTTGAAAATTTGGTGCCAAAATTCCCAAAAATGACTGTTTTACAAGGGTGCATTGCACAGATCCTACGCAGGCTCCTAAGTTCACGAAATTTCAATATTTTCACTCCAGATTTTCAACATTGCCATTTTACCACACCTTCTTATGAGTAGTACAGCTGTCATTTTTCACATCTCACCCAAAATGTGTTTCCACCCATGTAGCGCAGAATGGCGCAGTCGGTGTGCAAAATCAATGTACAGGACAAATTAAGAAAATCACAGTGACACTGTTCATGAGCAGAGGTCTTAAAATGGCTATGTTGAAAATTTGGTGAAAAAATTCCTAAAAATTACTGTTTTACGAGGGTGCATTGCGCAGTTCCTACGCACGACTCGTAAGGTCACGAATTTTCAATATTTCAATTCAGATTTCCACATTGCCATTTTATCACACCTTCTTATGAGCAGTACAGCTGTCATTTTTCACATGTCACCCAAAACGCAGTTTCTGCCCATGTAGCACACAATGGCGCAGTTTGCAAGGTGATCAATGTATGGGACAAATTAAGAAAATCACAGTGACACTGTTCATGAGTCTGAGGTGTTAAAATGGCTATGTTGAAAATTTGGTGAAAATTCCTAAAAATGACTGTTTTACGAGGGTGCATTGCGCAGTTCCTACGCACACTCGTAAGTTCACGAATTTTCAATATTTTCACTCCAGATTTTCAACATTGCCATTTTACCACACCTCCTTATGAGCAGTATAGCTGTCATTTTTCACATCTTGCCCAAAATGTGTTCCCACCCATGTAGTACAATGGCGCAGTAGTATGCAACATCAATGCTCTCGGACACATTAAGAAAGTTACAAGTGACACTGTTCATGAACAAAGGTCTTAAAATGGCTATGTTGAAAATTTGGTAAAAAATTCCTAAAATGACCGCGTTTACTGAGGGTGCATTGCGCAGTTCCTATGCATGCTTGTAAGTTTTACATTTAATATTTTTACTCAGATTTTCAACATTGCCATTTTATTACTTCCTATGAACAGTACAGCTGCCATTTTTCATATGTCGCCCAAAATGTGTTTTTCGCGACATGTAGCGCACAATGGTGCTGTTGGTGTGCAAAAGCAATGTTTAGGACAGATTAAGAAAATCACAGTTACACTGTTCATGAGCAGAGGTCTTAAAATGTCTATGTTGAAAATTTGGTGACAAAAGTCCATAAATGACTGTGTTATGAGTGAGCAATGCTACAGTTTCCACGCGACTCGTGAGTTCATGACTTTTGTAATATTTTCAGTCCAGATTTTCACCAGTGGCATTTTTTCACTTCCTTATATGAACAGTACAGCTGTCATTTTTCGACAACATGGCTGAAGTTGTTTTCACACTTTCAGCCTGAGATGCATGGTCGCTGTGGGGAATCATTGTTCGGCACAGATAAGAAAATCACAGTGCCACTGTTCATGATCAGAGGCACCAAATGTTCTGAGTTGACAATCTGCTGTTAAATATCCCCAGCCTAATTATATTACGGTGTGTGCTGTACAGTTTCTATGTACGCTCAATGACTTCACCCATTTTTTAAATATTTGTACTGCAGATTTGCAACATTGCCATTTTTACACCTCCCGCTGAACAGTACAGCTGTCATTTTTACATCCTGTTCGAATGTTTTTGCACCTGTGGTGCTAAATGCCAGACTCACAGTGCTTACATAGCTTCAGCTAACAAACTGATATTCCCCTGTTCATGAGGTGGGTCACAAAAACCATGTTGAAAATTTGAGTGAAATACCAACTAATGCCTGAGGTATTAGGGTTTCCAACCATAATGCCCAACCCTGTAGAGAATGACAGGCATCAGGGTGTGACTTGGGATTCTTGCCTGTAATGCTCATACCATTCCACACCCTGCAGCCAGTGAGAGGTATCGAGGTATGCCTTGGACTCTTCAGCCCCAAAGTTCACCCCATTCTCCTATATCCCACCCATCTCACCGCATTACCTAATGAAATGGGATGCGCATAAGGGCCAAACACCCCAAGGAACACCATGACACTTGTCAGTGTCTGCAGGGTGGGGTGTGGTGAAATGGCAATTCCATTATGCCTGATGACCCAAATGCACACCCCAATGCCTGTCACTCTCTGCAGGGTGGTGGTGGGGTTGGCTTCAGTTCAGTACTTCACTGCCATTCCTATTACGCAGCTCTGTAACTTCTACATTACCACTGCCAATGCCAGCAAGCAAACATTCGGCATTGACAAATGCTTGTTTCCAATACATTACACTGAACAGATCTACAGTAATCAATGGGGATGAGCTGTATGAGGGGATCCAAACTACCAGATCCTTGCATTTAGGCAGATCATGTATGAGAAGTAACAAGGTGCCGCAGACAGTAAATATGATAAAAAACACAAGATGCTACTGAAATTAACTATAATAACAAAACACACAAGACACAATGAGCAATGTTTTTCTTTTTAAAGACACACTCTTTTTTATATACCCACAGAAAGAATAAGAAATTGTCATTTTAAAGTAACACAGCTGACATTGATCATTAAAAAGACCAAGGGCAGCTATGTTAATTTAAAATGCTCAATTCAGTTTTTTTTTGGTCTTTCTTCTTTATTTCTAGCGGATACAGAAAAACAGAAAAACATGACACACAACTAGAGATAGTAGTGCTAGTAGGGACTCTATGTTTACTGTATCCCAATAGTGCACATAAGGTTGCTACAAGTACAGTACCTGTAAACAAGCTTTCCGTATAGCGTGTCTCTTCTGGTAAAAACAAAACACATGGTTAAGGGTTTAAATTGGTTAAGGGATTGTTGTAACCTTCCGAGTCATGCCTGAAAATAATCACTTTTGTGTCTGGAGCACTCACCCGGTTAACAAAAACTAAAGAAACCTTAACCTTTCAGGATAGGTAAAGTCTGGCCTTGAGTGATTTGGGCCTATGTGGCTTAACTGGCAAATGTCTATTTTTTTTATTTAAATAATTAACAGCTCTAAATCTTTGCTTCTGCATAATGCGCATTTTTTATGATTGAGACAATGAGAAAAGCAGTTGACTTATCAGTGTTTACCTCAGTGTGAAATTACATCTGAAACTGTCGGATTACTGATGTGCTATACAGTGTAGATTAACAAAAATAAACAAACTACTTTTGTACACGTAGATAAATGTGCAGTTGATTAGTTATGCTGTTCACACTTCTTCCATAAAACTAATCTGACTTTTCAGTTCAGCTATTAGTACAGTAACTATGGCAGAGATTTGAGGGATTTAGGCTGGAAGAAGCTGCCCCTGTTGAACTCTGTTGAAATGTCAATGCCTTGTTATGTTAGACTTGTCATACTGAAATGTTTCTATTACACCAATATAAATCTGATTCATATTTTTAAAGGGGAATTGTTGTCACTTTGTTAATCTACCAGTTGGTGCACAGTCACACACACACACACACACACACCTCTTACACTTGGGGAAGGGGGCCTGTTAGGCTCAGTTCCTACACTGCACTTTCAAGTTTATTTTCTGTAGTAGGGCAGATGTATGGCAAGACTTATGCCCCATGCGTGCAGTAAGAGGCTGGCCCTTGTCAACAGATTTACATGATAGCACCCCTTTGGCATTTCCCTGCCTATGTCTCCTCAATGTGTAACAGACATGGTGGCCAGGTGGGTTTACTGTGCGTCCTCACATTCTGTGTCTCTGCTCCTCACACTCTGTGTCTGTACTTCCCTCACACTCTGTGTCTGTACTCCTCACATTCTGTGTCTGTTGCTTCCTCACATTCTGTGTCTGTACTTCCTCACATTCTGTGTCTGTTGCTTCCTCACATTCTGTGTCTGTTGCTTCCTCACATTCTGTGTCTGTACTTCCTCACATTCTGTGTCTGTTGCTTCCTCACATTCTGTGTCTGTACTTCCTCACATTCTGTGTCTGTTGCTTCCTCACATTCTGTGTCTGTACTTCCTCACATTCTGTGTCTGTACTTCCTCACATTCTGTGTCTGTTGCTTCCTCACATTCTGTGTCTGTACTTCCTCACATTCTGTGTCTGTTGCTTCCTCACATTCTGTGTCTGTTGCTTCCTCACATTCTGTGTCTGTACTTCCTCACATTCTGTGTCTGTTGCTTCCTCACATTCTGTGTCTGTTGCTTCCTCACATTCTGTGTCTGTACTTCCTCACATTCTGTGTCTGTTGCTTCCTCACATTCTGTGTCTGTTGCTTCCTCACATTCTGTGTCTGTACTTCCTCACATTCTGTGTCTGTTGCTTCCTCACATTCTGTGTCTGTACTTCCTATGATGTGTGCTCTCCCTTCCCCCTCCCTTGCATCCAGCTCCAAACTGAGATTCTGGTTTTCTTGCTTTTGGCCCTGGCAGGACACCTGGGGGGTAGGTTTGATTTCCTGTTTCCTGTAATCCTTTTTTAGACTGGCTGACCTAATGAAAGTATTCCGTGAGTTGGGGGATGGATGATGACTGCATCCCTAAACCCTTAAAACACTGTTGGGAAGAACACCACCTCTGGCCTATTGTACTAGAAACTATTAAGAGAAAAAAGACCCCAAAATGCTCAGTTTAATATACTGTGTTAAGACGATGGTCATCCCTTTCAGTGTTTAAAATAATGAAGTGATTATAGACTCTGGATATCAACCCCCTCTCCAATCATCTCTCACTTCTTCTTATGTAGTGCTAATTTATTACAGTAAGATAATTAACACTATGTTTCTGCCCATTTTCCAGGCCATTATAATAAAATAATCTATCACAGTTTGAAACACCAGCTTGAGTAATCAAAAGCAACTATGTATTATTTCTACTATATTGTTATTTTTCAACATTGTTCCCTTAAAAATATACATAATAACTTTGAGTACTTTGATCATGTGAAACAATCGTACAAATGCCTGTTACAATAGTTTTTACACTTTGTTTCTTTTTGATAGCCCAAGCAAGGATTTGGAACAGTGAAGACTTCTTTCAGATAATGGACTGAATAAGGGGGCACAGTAAAATATGTACTTAGCTTGGTAACCTAAAGTTATACTTCTACAGTTTAACATTGAATATTATTATGCTAACTCATATAATATTACATACTACATTCTATGTAGGCTATGCAGAACATCATGAGATCCAGTTCTAATCCCACCAGTTACACTGTCTGACCTTGAACAAGTGACTGAACCTCTTGTTGCCCCAGTCCACCAAGATAAAAAGTGAATAAAAGCAAGACTTCACTGAAAACATGATGCAGCATCACAGTTCAGCTATCCTGTGTAAATATATTGCAACTGCCATTTGGAATTCTAATAGGGAGGGATCAGGCAGTATCATTTCTAGGACCTTTTATTGCAGGCTATGTACCATGGGTGAATTTACCTGGGCACACTCCTGAAAATATTTTATTGCGCTGTATATCTAATTTCTGGACTCCTGGTAATGTAGTAACTATATGTGCTCACAGTTCATCTAATTTATAAGGAGCCACAACACATTTGCAGCACTGCTTGCACCATGACTTACAGTTGTGGGCATATCTATGTATTTGATTTCTAGATTTGTAAATACATAAGGGAAAAGGCAGGATCCATTGCAAGTCTTGTATTGTTTTGTATTATTTTGGATGCTCTTTCCTTTTCTCTTATGCACAGTATGCATTTAACTGGCAATCAACTACAAAGATATGTTTACAACTTTAAGTCATGATCTAAGTAGTGCTACAAATGTATTTATGGTTCCTTATAAATCAAATGAACTGTAAGCAGCATATACACTAAGTGCATTATCACACATCCAGAAACTTGATATACCGTAAAGTAAACTCTTTGTGTGCATGTTCCCTGATACAGAACCTAGATGGGAGCACCCAAACAACTGTACTTCTTCTATGGTCTCTTTTTATTAGAATTTCCAGCAGCAGTTGCAATATGTTTGCACAAGTTAACACAATTGATATACTGTATCTCCTTTTTAGTGGGGTCCTGCATACATGGAATATGAATAGGGAAAAATCTGAAGTAAATCATACTGCCAAACCAGTTGCAGTGGTGTAAGACTCTGAGCTACAAATCTGAAGACATGGGTTTGAATCCCACAGCCCCACCTGCATTCTGAGTGACCTTGAGCAAGTTGTTTAATTTCCCTGTTAGTGTGCCACTTCTGGTTAAACTATTGAAAAAAAACCTTTGAGGACCAGCCAACAGTCACCACAACAGTGCTTTACGAGAATGGCATATACTGCATCTGCCCCCCACTCCCACACTGACAACATAAAAGAAAACCACTGCTGTCAACAGGTCTCATAAAACCACTCATTTATTAATCTTTAATGTCCACAGCTGGCACTAGCAGCATGTGCACTGAACTGAACTATGATGTTGAGACTCTACTGCCACTTCTGTAGCTGCCAATGCCTGTCACTTTCCTAAGAAAGGGGAACATTGTTGGAAAACAAGTCTGCTTCACAAAGTGTTGCCAATGACGAAAATTAGCAACAGACACTTGTTATATTGTGGCTCATTTGCCACAAACAGCAAAAGCAGTGTTTCATTTGACTTAAACAACCCCACACTGAGCACAACATTAAGTGACTCAGTCCAAAAAGGTTCAAACAACTGCAGAGACATTAACAACCTAAATTACAGTACACAGTGCTGCCTTTTCCACCCTGTACTCATCCAATGCATTCTTATTAATTATGTGTGTGTGTTACAGCACCCAGCTCACCGTATTTCCTGATGGAATGGGGTGAGCATAAGGACCAAAGACCCCAAGGCACACTATGACACTTGGTGTCTGCAGGGTAGGTGTAATGGTGAGCTATGCCTGATGACCCAAAGGCACACCCCAGTGCCTGTCAGTCTCTGCAGGAGGTGGCGGGGTTGGCTTCAGTTCAATACTTCACTGCCATTCCTATTATGCAGCTCTCTAACTCCTATAGTACTAATGCCAATGCCAGCAAGCAAACATTCAGCATTGACAAATGCTTGTTTTTATGTTGCTTGCATGCATGTGCAAGAAACATAGTGCCATCATCGGAGATTTCAGAGGTGTGTCACCTCCTCCTCCAATTCACTCAATGATAAGTTTAAATGCTACATTGACAAGCATTTAAACTAGTGAAGGGGGGGTGGCAGGCCAGCAAGGAGGGTACCTACTTGCTCACCCCCCACAGCTAGCAGTGGAACCAGTGAACCAGAGGAGTGGCTATCTCTGCAAAGCAGTGTGCAAAAGATGGAGATTAGTGCCCAAGAGGTGGATAAGCAGAAAAACGGCAAAATTCAGCAGACGGGCAGACAGCAAGGAGAACCAGGGATAAATGACAACCAAGGAAGGGGCTGGAGTAGAACAGTGAGACAGTCTAGGGAGGTCAAATCATGGAAAGCCATGTGTGCAAATGCCAGGAGCCTTAGCAACAAGATGGAAAATCTGGAGGCTGTCATGGTGCAGTCAGACCTGGACATTGTGGCCATCACTGAAACCTGGTGTAATAATAACCACGACTGGGAGATGGCCATACCTGGCTACAACATATTCAGAAGAGACAGGGCAGGCAGGAAGGGAGGAGGTGGCACTCTATGTGAAAAATGACATAAGGGCCACAGAGATCCAGGAGGAACAAAATGGGGAGAGATACTGTGGGTTAAGCTGGAAAGGAAAATGGGGACAGCCATCCGCACAGGTGTGGTCTATAGACCACCAGCCCAGGAGGAAGAAACAGATGGAGTTGATGCTAGCCATCCAAAGGATGGCAGACAAGGGTGAGGTAGTACTGGTTGGAGACTTCAATATTCCAGACGTGGACTGGAGCATCCCAGCAGCAGCATCAACTAGGAGCAGATTTATCCTGGACTCCCTTCAGGGTGCCTTCCTCAAGCAACTGGTCATGGAACCAACTCGGCAGAAGGCAATACTGGACCTTGTGCTCACAAACAGGAACAGTGTGATGGGGGTAACAGTGGGGGAGCACCTGGAAACAGTGACCACCAGTCATTGTGGTTTGAAATCACAGAAAGAGCAGAACCAAACCACACAAAACACGTATCCTGGACTTAAGGGGGCAGACTTTGGGAAAATGGGAGATACTTGAAAAGGCATTAAGGGAATGGGACAGGAATCAGGGTTGAGGAACAGTGGGCAGTATTTAAAATGGGATTACAAGAACAACAGAATTATGTATTAAAGCAGCAGTACTACAAAAAAATCTGTGCTTTTTGACAGTTTATTCTCTGTGCCCTGCTAATCATATACCTGGTACTCTTCTCGTCGGCATTGTACTATCGCGAGTAATTTGCTCAGTTATTCTCTGCTTTTGTTTACATTTCTGCCACCCAGCATGTTGCACTGGAACCCTCTCACTGCCAACTGCACATTTGAATGACTTGCAGGGACATCAGGAATGGTCAGCAGAAGGTCCTCTGCTGTTGTCAAAAGACGTGATGCAACCGAAGAAAAGCGCAGCTGAAATTAATCAGCCACCATATTTGTTGTAGCGCACAACACTTCAAATAAATTGCAAATATCTAAAAAACTAAGGACGACTGGGAAAAAATATTTACTGATATGGAAACTGGAACTTTGGCTGCAAGCTTACAGCTGAAAAACAGAATTTTGATTGGTCACTTCCTGATTTCGTAGTACTGCTGCTTTAAGCAGGTTAGCAAGAGGAAAAGGAAGAGGAGACCATTATGGTTTTCCAAAGAGGTAGCAAAGAAAGTGAAAGCCAAAAAGATTGCATTCAGGCAATACAGAAAGACACAGGCAGAAGGGATAGGGAGAAGTACCAGGAGAAGCAAAGGGAGGCAAGGAGATCAGTAAGGGAAGCCAAAGCTCAGACAGAAGAACACATTGCAAAATCAGTGGGTAGAGGGGACAAAACCTTTTACAGGTACATAAGTGAAAAAATAAAGACAAAGGGAGGGATAGTGAGACTGAAGGGGGAGGATGGGGACCGTGGAGGATGACAACAGTAGAGCTGACATACTGAACAGGTATTTCTGCTCAGTCTTTACTGAGGAAGAGGAGGAGTGTAATGGGTCTGAAGGGAGTACAAGGGGTGAGAATGGTGCAGAAATGGACACAAGTCCCTTTACACGAGAAAGGGTCCTGAAGGAACTGGAAGTAATAAGAGTTGGTAAAGCAATGTGGCCAGATGGGGTGCACCCCAGGGTCCTTAAAGAACTAAGAGAGGTGGTGGCTGAACCTCTGGCTATCCTGTTAAGCCGATCACTGGAAACAGGGGAGGTATCCAAAGACTGGAGGACAGCAGATGTAGTCCCCTTATACAAAAGTGGGAACAAAGAGGGAGCAGGGAACTACAGACCAGTCAGCCTCACCTTGGTAGTGGGGAAGATCATGGAAGCACTACTGAAGGAGAGATTGGTGGAACATCTGGTTGTCAATGGACTACAGGACCCAAGGCAGCATGGTTTCACCAGGGGGAGGTCATGTCAGACCAACCTCATTGAATTTTTTGACTGGGTGACTAGGGAGGTGGATCGGGAGGCAGTGGACATGGCCTATCTGGACTTCAGCAAGGCCTTTGACACTGTGCTACATAGAAGACTATTACACAAACTGGGGAATATGGGTGTGGGCAAGACAGTAGTGTGGTGGGTAGGTAACTGGCTGGGTGGCAGGACACAGAGGGTGGTGGTAATGGCTGTCACTCCACAGAGGAAGAGTGACCAGTGGTGTACCACAGGGATCAGTGCTGGGACCGTCCTATTCAACATCTTCATCAGTGACATGGCGCAGGACCTAGAAGGCAGAATTTCACTGTTCACTGATGACACAAAGCTCTGTAACAGAGTAGACACACCAGAGGGTGTAGACAGAATGAGAAGCGACCTGCAGAAACTTGAAGAATGGTCAGGGTTTGGCAGTTGAAATTCAATGCAAAGAAGTGCAAGATAATGAACATGGGCACAAAACCCTGGCACAATATATCAGTTGGGGGCTGAGGATATAGCATGCACCAAGCAGGAAAGGATCTTGGGGTTATCATCTCTGATGACCTCAAGGTAGGAAACAGTGTGACAAGGCAGCAGGTAAAGCAAATAGGATGCTGGGATGTATAGGCAGGGCATTACCAGCAGGAAAAGGGAGGTCATAATTCCGCTATACAAGACACTAGTGAGGCCCACCTGGAGTACAGTGTACAGTTCTGAGACCATACCCACGTAAGGACATAGACAGGGTAGAGAAGGTTCAGAGGAGGGCAACAAAGATGGTGCATGGATTGCATCACAAGTCCTATGAAGACAGGTTGAAGGAACTGAACATGTACTCCTGGAGGAGAGGAGGGAGAGAGGGGATATGATAGAGACATACAAGTATCTTACAGGGAGGAACAGGGTGCAGGAAAACACTATTTTTAAGTGAAAAAGATGTTCCAGGACTAGAGGGCATGGGATGAAGTTGGAGGGAGGACGAGTCAGAGGAAACATGAGAAAGAATTTCTTCACAGAACGGGTGGTGGACAAGTGGAACACCCTGCCAGAGGAAGTGGTGGGGCTGAAACAATCATGGGATTTAAGAATGCATGGGATAGACATAAAGGAATTCTGGAGGTCAGGGTAAGGGCAACAGACTTCTAGGAAAACAAACTGAACTTACAAGCTCAAATGGCAGACTGGGTGGGCCATAGGCCTTATCTGCTGACACTGTCTATGTATCTATGTAATTCAGTCAGTGAGCTGGCAGGTTTGGTTCTGAGGAATGCATTTTGGAGCCGCCTATGACACGCCTCCAAAATGCAGTGGCATACAGTTGAAAGGGGAGCTACGCTAATGAGCACCGATAAGCATAGCTCCCCCACCACATGCAGGTGTGTGCACCCTCATACGTCCTGTGTAGCCGACGGGTGCCCAATCCTCGCCGGCTGAGCTGCTGTCATCCTTCCCGTAGCTGGTGCCACACTGGCAGCCCACCCCAGCGTGGCAATCACTTTGTCGACGGGTGCCCAATCCCTTCGGCTGAATGGCCCCTGTTCTTGTGCCACGCTGGGAGCCCACCCCAGCATGGCAAATGGTCCCACGACGCCTTATAATTTTAAACCTGTAAAACAAAATGGTCCCATGGTGCGCCTCCCGACCCTCCCACAACCCGCACCCACCCACCCACTGCGCACCCAGCCTCCCCACACCCCTCACCCCATACTTACCTCCGGCGTGATGATCTTCGGTGGACCGGGAACACGTCTGCACTCTTCAAAGCCGACCGCGAACGGAGGAAATGCCGGTAAGCTGTATAATGGGCTAGATAGGAGGGGTTCAACTTTATTGCATACTCAGGATTGGATGGACATTTAACATGGGTTTTAGACCCTTTCATGACAGTCATGAGAGCCTGGTGATTTCGCAGCAGTGACTGCGAAATCACCTTCAGGCCCGAATACCGCCATGACAGTGACATCATTCATGAGAAGGCATCCCAAAAACCCCATGTTGAAAATTTGGTCCAAAAATTCCCAAAAATGACTTTTACGAGCGTACGTTGTGCAGTTCCTACGCAAGCTCGTAAGTTCACGAAATTTCAATATTTGCACTCCAATGACTTCCAAATACCTAAACAGCACATAGAAGCAAGCAACATTTGGCATTAACAAATGCTTGTTTGTTCAGCAAAGATATTTAAGAGCAATAACAAATCACTACATTGCAACATTGATAAAAATGCAATAAAACAGTTTGGTTGCTCAAGAAAATCCATATCCACATAATAAAATCACAAAGCCTGCTCTAAGGGGGTTGTAAACTGCGGGTTCAGACTGGGCTCCTTGCATAAAGGAGGCGTAGACGGACCCCCCACCCCCACAAAAAAAATGAGCGGTATAGTTGGCCTCTTTTCTGTAATTATCAAATTTCAATCACTTGTTTACCATCGGAGTACAAAAACAGCTCATCCCACTTACTGCTGATATAGTTTTCCAATATCTAATCCAATGCATTTCATATTAGCTAAAGAACATGAGCCAACTCTTTTGTTGGGAGTGTGGGTGGCCCTGAAAAGGGCCTTTGGTTTCTGTATCTCTCGGTAGCTGCCGCACTTTTTTTCCTTTGGCAGGTTTCTCAGTTTTCTTGGTCAGCAACACCGCCTGGATGTTGGGCAGCACTCCTCCTTGAGCGATGGTCAACCCTCCCAGCAGCTTGTTGAGCTCTTCATTGTTGCGGACAGCCAGCTGCAGGTGCCGCGGAATGATGTGGGTTTTCTTGTTGTCGCGGGCTGTGTTACCAGCCAGCTCCAAGATTTCGGCTATGAGGTACTCAAGCACAGTGGCCAGATAGACCGGAGCTCCCGCCCCAACCCGTTCCGCGTAGTTTCCCTTGCACAGCAGCCTGTGTACCCGTCCAACAGGGAACTGCAGACTGGCCCGAGAGGACCGAGTCTTGGCCTTAGCGCGAGCTTTTCCGCCAGTCTTACCACCACGTCCAGACATCTCCAATTTTCTTAATTCAACGGTTATTAGAAATATCAAGGGCTATCAAACAGGGTCTTTATTCTTTGGTTTGTCACTCCCCAGAGAACTGATTGGTGGATGCAATAACTAACCATTCACAAAGATAAAAATCTTACCCAACAGATTGGATGCCCTACGATCTCTAAATTTGCATGCACATTTTCATTGGTGTAAAGGAAGGGCGCCACTCTACTGAAATAGAAAAATATGTTTCCTCTGATAGGTGGTTATACTCAACCAATGAGAAGAGAAGTCTTTTTTTTAATTATTTGCAGCTCATTCCTCAAGAAGATGAATATGGTGGTTTCATTTTGTGTTTGACTTTCTATCATAGTAAAACATTTAGCTCAAATGTCTTGTGCGATTTTAAGCCTTTCCACTTTATTGGTGATCCGATTGACATGCTCCCTACAGAAGTTCAGCTCAACTGCTGGCTCCTGCTATCATCAGCTGCGAAAGTGCCATGGATTGCTGGCACCAGTAAGCCCCATTCTCACATTACACTGCAAGGACCCCTATCCTAAATCAGAGCCACCCACCTTTCATGAAAAGCTGTAGTCCCTCAAGCAATCTGCGGCTTCCAATGCTGGTGTGTTCAGCCGCACAGATGCATGTTGTGGTTTGTTTGTTGCACAGACAACTCACCAACAGCGCTACGCTGGTACAGCTCATTATTGATCTGCCGCTCGCTGTGTGGAGGGCACTCACTGATCGGATTATATTTCAGCTGGTGGTGTTCTCAGTAGTGGGGCACATTACATCCCGGTCCCCGACCTCGATTACAGGGAGTGTGGCTATAACGGGAGGGGGATTAACAAGCAGGAGACAGTGTGAGGTTGAGTCCCTTAAGGTTCGTGGAGGCCTTCAGTGGGGCTTGCCCCCACACAATGAGCGCGGCATCGCCCTTTGTCGCTGGATGGGATACAGAACTCCGTGTGCAGTGCAGCCTGTCAATCTCACCGGGAAAAGGCACCCGGAAACCGAAATCCCCCAACTGCACAATATGCGAGTCACGGCGTAAAGAAAGAAAATGACCCGAAACTTATTTGATAAAGTGATTAAGTTATTGCACCCACTTTCAGAAAATTATCCACTGTTCAATATGAAGTTGGAGTGAGTGGGACAGCCATAAAGTTTGAACCTGCGCTCGCCAACACAACTGAATGGAGAAGTCTTGCATCTGAACCCATATTTTTCCTAAATACACAGAGCGACTCACACGAGGCTTTTTATCCATTCATGAGCAGAATTATAGCAGCCTAACAGCAAGAAATGTCGGCTGATCACACAGGATGGTGATCATTCTGTGCATCACCGGTAAACGAATACAAAAATTCTTACAAAGGACGCAAAACATTTTGTAAGCTATTCAGTTATGAAATTGTGGGTGCTCTAAGATTACCCGCTGTTCAATAGAACATGCTGATGGTCTACCTAGAAGGTTTGAATTAGAGACTCACCAACACAACTGAATGGACAGTCTTGTATCATTTTCCTAAATAGACTGAGCACCCCAAACTTTTTATCCATTCATCAGCCTCGATTATAGCTTCTCTAACAAGAAATGTCTGCCGAGATGGTGATCATTATGTGGCCACTGGTAAAATGTAACACAATACTTATAAATGGTTGCAAAGCAACTGACTTTCAACTCTCTAGTGAGGATTGGTGGCTCTGAAAAGAGCCTTGGGTTTGTGTTATTTGATCTATCTTGGGTCAGCGCTCGGATTTATGCCTCTCCCCATGGATGCGTGCAGCCGGATATCTTTGGGCATGATGGTGACCCTCTTGGCATGGATGGCACACAAGTTGGTGTCCTCAAACAGCCCCACCAGGTAAGCCTTGCTAGCCTCCTGCAGTGCCATGACAGCTGAGCTCTGGAACCGCAGATCCATCTTGAAATCCTCGCGCATTTCCCGGATCAGGCGCTGGAAAGGCAGCTAGCGGATGAGCAGCTCGGTAGATTTCTGGTAGTGGCAGATCTCCACAAAGCCACGGTGCCGGGCCGGTAGCGGTGAGGTTTCTTCACTCCTCCCATAGCCGGAGCGCTCTTCCGGGCAGCCTTGGTTGTGAGCTGCTTGTGGGTGCCTTCCGCCAGTGGATTTCGCGCTGTCTGCTTGGTTCAGGCCATCTTATTCGAGTAAAACACAGTTTCCGTTATAATAACTGACCTGTAGGTAGTGAGCTTGTTTTATAGGCTGTGGAGGACATGCCTCTGGCAATGATTGGTCCGTTTTTTTTACCAACTTGTCCATTTGATTGGAGACTACAGGTGCTAATCCTTTATTTCGATGTGTCCCAAGATCACTATATTCTGTGGGATTAGAATTGAAACAAAACATGTTTCTCTCGAAGAGTTGTTTAGGCTAGTAATAAACAAGAAACTCTGCCCACACGAGCGCCCCAGCTGATTATGGACGGAAAGCAGACAGGCAAGCTGAGATGTTGGGAGCAGCTGTCAATCACTGTCTCAGCGATGGATGGGAGGCGGATCTCAGCTTTGATTGGTCAGTTTGAACACCATTCAAAAACTCAAACTCTAGCGCTTTCATTTTATGTCCACTGACAGTTTGAAACACTTTGGCTTTCAAGCAAACCAAGCCTGCCATTGTAAAGCACTGGAGTATATGATCTTGTGTAAGTCGCTCTGCATCTGAAATAAATACATTAACCAAAGCAGATGCAGAATGTGGTCAGTTCTCTACTGCCACCGGGGACAACTAGGCGATTGTGAAGCACTCTGGACAAGTCCTGCCCTTATTTTTGCAGAGTGCTTCACAATCATGCAAAACAGACAGAAATGGAAATCCTGCAACAGGTTTTAATGACTCTTCCAATTCCAGAAAGCTCTGTTTTTTGTGAAAGATATTTTTTAACCTGAAACACAGAAACGCTGCCTTGCACCCTCTCCGATCGAGTCCTGTAACTTGGTGCCTATGCTTTGTTTCCTGCTGTCACGGACTCCTGCTGTCTCCTGAGAGCAGAGATCATAAAAACTCAGCAGCGCTCTGCTGGGGAGAGTTACTGTTTGGTTCCATCTAGTGGCGAAAGCAGGTACTGTCCGTCCCAGGAGAAGGGTTACTAACCTCTCCGAAAATCAATCAATCAATCAATCAAAATCTTTATTTAATCAGGCGAACATCATTGAGCATAGCTCATTTACAAGATGGACCTGAGTGGTCAAGAAGTGCAAGTGTTATTACATTGAAGGGTATCATATACAGTAATACAAATGACATGGGTAACAAAAACAGAAATACAATGACATAAGTGCTAGTATATAACAATATACATATGTACAAGGCATTAACACTTTAATCTGTTAGACAATAGGCAGTTGGCACATCAGAGTTAATATGTAGATTATAGGACCTAGCAGGCATTTTGAGGGTGAATCTGGGACTGGGAACTGGGTTTTCGTATATAGAAACACGAGCAGAAAAAGGAGGGGTAGATAGGGTAGTGAATTAGGCCTTGTGGAAGCAGTTGCAGAGTTCTGGGAATAGGGTGGTGAATAATCTTTTGAAGGATATTAAGGGTGGGAGGTTATTTAGCTTCATGGTTTTTGGAGTGAGTTCCAAACAATTGCTAGTGAGTGGCTGATAGCAGCCCTCCCAAGCTGGTGCAGGCAAAGGGACCTTAAGAATGATAATTTTGCTGATCCTTAGGTTGTATGGCCTAGAAGTGATTTGAGTAAAACAGTCCGAGATGGTAGGTAGCTTGCCTGATAAGGCTTTGAAAATCCAAATTGCAGCATTCCTGTTTCTTCTGTGTTGTAATGATGACCAGTTAACTGCCTTATAAAGGAACAATGGTGGGTGCTGAAGGAAGGTCAGTAATGAATCTGATGGACCTGTGGTGTAGGGTGTCCAGTTTATTTAAGAGGGGAGGAACAGTGTCCATACAGAAAGTCAGCATAGTCAATGAGGGATAGGAATGAAGCCTGGATTAATCTTTTTGGAGTCTCTGTTGAGGTAGTGCTTTATTCTAAAAATAAACCAAGCCTTTGTCTCAGTTTCTTTAGTAGCTCCTCAATATGTACGTGAAAGTCAAGTTTGTTATCAATCCAGACACCAAGATATTTGAAGTTATCAACGTATTCCAGCTTCTCTCCAAGTAATGTGGTTAGTTGTAGGTGGTAGATGATGGTGTAGTGGCAGAGCAACTTTAAGAGGAAAGAGCATAGCTTTGTTTTTTTGGCATTTAGAAGTAGTTTTATCCAGCAAATTGTGTTGTAGGATGGAGAATTCAGATTGTAGCAGTTCACAGGCTTTAGACAATGAAGGATTGCTAACATATAGCACAGTATCATCAGCAAACAGATGGATGTTTGATTGAGTGAGGTTAGCATCAATATTATTAATATAGATGGCAAAGAGGATGGGGCCAAGAATAGAGCCTTGCGTACACCTCTTAGCAGGTTTTAAAGTGGATGAGTAGTTTCATTTTACCAGTTGTGATCTGTCTGATAGATAGCACTTGAACCAATTGGTGAAGGGAATCCAACCCTATTGAACCAAGGAGGTGATCAGTGATTCATGATCCACTGTGTCAAATGCTTGCTCAAATCCAGGAACACAGCACAGGTACTATTCTTCTTATCCATGGCAGTCTGCCAGTCGTTGGTTACTTTTGCTAGGGCTGAAATGGTGCTGTGCCTTGATCTAAATCCTAATTGTACTGTGTTTAGGAGGTTATTGTTATCCAGGTAGACCCTTAATTGTGAGTTTACTAACTTTTCGAGCATCTTGGACAGAACTGATAGGATGGAAATGGGCCTGTAATTATTGAGATCCATGGGATCACCAGATTTGAGTAAAGGAACTACTTGAGCTGTTTTTCAAGTGGAGGGAATGGATCCAGTGGTGAGGGAAAGATTGAAGAGATGAGAGCAAGCAGATAAGACTTGAGATGCTATCTTGAGGAAGTAGGGGTCCAGGAGTCTGTACCTGCACTTTTGAAGTATCCAAGTTGAGAGAGATCTTCCACTTCTTTCAATGTTATTGGGTTGAAAGAGAAGGTTGATATAGCCTTTTGGCCACGGTGGATTGAAGATTCAAGGAAGATCTCAGGAGATTTGCAGGTGAAGAGTCAAATGCTAGTCCAGCTGTGGTGAAGTGGTCATTGAAGGTATTTGGAATTTCTTGTTTATCCGTAATTTCTGTGTTATTTAGTAGCAGTTTGCAGGTTAAGGCAGGAGTAGAGTTTTGACCCAAGATACCCTTTATAGTTCCCCAGAGCCTGGTAGGGTTATTATAGGAGGCATCCAATTCAGCTCTATAATAGGCCGCTCTCCGAAAATCATTTCTCTCCCATTGTCCAGGTTCTGTGGGCGGATGCCTCACAGAAATTGTGAGTTATCACTTGCAAGAGCCCTATTTTATGACTATAGCGTGCACCACATAAAAAACCCGAAATGTTATTGTAAGATAGGTGGGCGGGAGGATGCATGTTGTGCAGTATTGTAATAGCAGCAGTGCTTGTTGATCAGATAATCTTAAAACACAGTGAATGGTAGAGGCTGGGATGGAAATTTCTGCTGTGACAATTACTTCACAGTTTCTTCTACATTCTAGTCATCACTTTGATCAATATGTACATTATCCAACAAACTGTTGCCATGCCAGCCCACTTTTTTAATTCAGCCTAATTGCTACAGTCCATACGTAGTGCAGTACCTCTCATCATGCACCCCACGCTATGCTCAGTCAGATCTCCACAAAACTAGAAAGAAAGTACTGAATTGCAACACCACTCAGCATTGTCTAGCCTCAAGCACATAAAGCACCCTCTCATGTTGAGGATGGCCAAATCAGGAAGCTGCAAAGACATGTAGGTGTAGCAGGTGGCACATTGAGACAAAGAGCGTTTCCACTATTTTTTAAACAATGATATACCAGGGTTTTAAATAACTGATTAGCAGTTTTTTCCTTGGGACAATGCTAACTGTACAGAAAGTATTTATGTCAGTTTTCTAGAAGTGTTATGTTTAACACAGTGAGGCAAGTGCTATGCATTTTCACAATGTTTTAGCCCTTTTATGAGCAAAACGCTAATCAATTATTTGAGTTAAATAAAACCCTGGCGTATATCCAATCCAGTCTGGATGTGTCAGAGGCATTCACAGGATTGTGCATGTGAAACATCACCCACATTGTGCCGCTATTTACAAATTGCATGACAATCAGTAGGTGCAGTTTTGACAGTGCACATGGTTTTATGCTGGCAGAACCTATCGATTGGGGAAGGGTTGTTGGAGGTGTCGTATCGGTGGGGGAGCAAGTGTTGGAAAACGTGGAGGCTGAGCCAGTTTCCCAATGAGCCCAGTCGAGGGGCGCCTTTGTGTTTTGGGGAAACTCCTCTTTTTAGTGATGAAGATCCAGAAAGTGCTGTAGTGAGTGCAGAGGGAGGAATTAGTCAATTTTAAAGCGCCAGTGAGAGGACGTATACCTACTGTACAACTAGTTTTAGGCTCAGTCACTTTTAAGCAAATATGGAATATATTTGCACCATTCACACCACCTAATTTATTGCAGGCACTCTATGTTCTCCTGGAATGCCACATAAGCCCCAGACAGACAGTGCCAACACAGTTCTGTAAATAAGTTTAGGCGTAGGGATGGATGCCACAAGAGCCCAGACACAGGGGTGCCAACGCAGTTCTGTAAATAAGCATGTGTGAAGCTGTTAATGGGGATACAAATAGGAATGATGGAATACTGCTCATAATTACAGTATATGCAGGCAATCTATTGGTTCTCTTGCCTAATGCCGCTAGGATGAGTCCACTCTTGGACCTGTTGGCTTGAGTTAGTACTTAGCTCAGCTTGACTTAACCTCTATTAGCAATTGAGAGCCAAGGTCACAGAGCCAGTCATGACAAAGTAAGCATTTTTTGCCAGCCTGTGTAGTAAGTGTAGCATCTGAAACATTCAGATCCTATGTAGAAAACAGCCTGCATTAGCTAGGGTCCAGCTGGTGTTTTCGTTTGTAGAGCAAGCCAGACCCAGGCTTGGCTCTCACTTGGCTCCAAGTGAAAAAATGGTTTATCCACCTCTACTCTGGTTTCAGTCAGAATCTGAGCTAAAAGCAGCAGTATTACAAAACAAAATAGTGCTTTTTGACAGTTTATTCCGTGTCCTGCTAATCATATACCGGTACTCTTTCTTCATCATTGTACTATCGCCTGGTAATTTGCTCAGTTATTCTCTGCTTTGTTTACATGTATGCCACCAGCATGTTGCACAGAAACCCCTCTACTGCCAAATGCACATGTTTATGACTGCAAGGATATCAGGAATGATCAGCAGAGGTCCCTCTGCTGTTGTCAAAAGATGTGATGCGACCTGAAGAAAAAGCGCAGCTGAAAATTAGTCAGCCACCATATTTGTTGCAGTGCTACAACATTTCAAATAAATTGCAAATATCTAAAAAACTTAAGATGACTGGAAAAAAAACATTTACAGGTATGGAAACTGGAACTTTGGCCAAATGCTTACAGCTGAAACACACAATTTTGATAGGTCACTTCCTGATTTCGTAGTACTGTTGCTTTAAGATCAAACTGTATAAAACTGTGTTACTTCTTAGCAACCTCTGTCCCCAACTCCTCTTCTCCACTCTAGGACCAAAGTGATCCCTTCACTTCAGCACCAGCTACCTTGGTACCTGCTGTGCATCTTCAGTATCTCTGATATGCAAAATTAACAGATCTCCATTACAGATGCAACTGTAGGAAGCACGTGAGGATAAGTAATGCTCAGCGATTAATTCTTTATTTGTATATCACACCTCATTGGATAAATTGATATCGGTACTTTGTTTAGATTTGAATTGTTCAGTTTAGACAGGGACTGGTGTGATGGTCTGCTTCTGTCCAGGAGGGGAACCAGGATCCTTGGTGATAGGTTTAAATGCTTCATTGGCATGCATTTAAACTAGTCAAGGGGGGAGGCACTGGAAAGGAGCAGGAAAGTCCTAGCCCCAAAAAAAGATCAGGGTAGTAAGTGAGGTAAACACCAAGATAGAGATGTTGATAGAGAGAAGGGCAGGGGTAAATGGGGAAAATGACAAACACAGTAAGGACAGAGATGGGGCAAAAAGGGGTAAGGCCATCAAGAAATTGAGGGTAGTGAGTACCAATGCCCATAGTCTGGGCAACAAGCTCCCTGAACTGGTGGCCTTGATGGAAGAGGGATGCCTGGATAGCGTAGCAGTCACAGAAACATGGTACACAGAAAACCATGACTGGGATGTTAAAGCAGCACTGCTACGAAATCAGGAAGTGAGTTATCAAAATTCTGTTTTTTGTCTGTAAGCATGCAGACAAAGTTCCAGTTTCCATACATGTAAATGTTTTTTTCCAGTCATTTTTAGTTTTTTTAGATATTTGCAATTTATTTGAATGGTTATAGCACTACAACAAATATGGCGGCTGACTAATCTTCTGTGTGCTTTTTCTATAGGTTACATCACGTCTTTTGAAAACAGCTGACCATTCCCAATGCCCCTGCAAGTCATTAATATGTGCAGTTGGCAGCAGAAGGGGTCCAGTGTAACATGCTTTCTGGCAGAAATGAAAACAAAAGCAGAGAATAACCAAGCAAATTACTCGGTGATAGTACAATGCCGGCAAAAAAAAGTACCAAGTTTATGATTAGCAGGGCACAGGGAATAAACTGTCAAAAAAATGCAGTTTTTTTTTTTCGAAGTACTGCTGCTTTATCATACCAGGGTACACAACCTACTGGACAGACAGGGAGGGAGAAGAGGGGGAGGAGCAGTATCAGTGAGTGCAGTACTCTGGGTAGTGCTACCACTGTACCAATGGGCCAACCCCAGTTTGGAGCAGTATCAGTGAGTGCAGTATTCTGGGTAGTGCTACCACTGTACCTATGGGCCAGCCCCAGTTTGGAGCAGCATCAGTGAGTGCGGTATTTTGGGTAGCGCTACCACTGTACCAATGGACCAACCCCAGTTTAGAGCAGTATCAGTGAGTGCAGTATCTTGGGTAGAGCCACCACTGTACCAATGGGCCAGCCTCAGTTTGGAGCAGCATCAGTGAGTGCAGTATTCTGGGTAGTGCTACCACTGTACCAATGGGCCAGCCCCAGTTTGGAGCAGCATCAGTGAGTGCGGTATTCTGGGTAGTGCTACCAGTGTATGGATGGGCAAGCCCCAGTTTGGAGCAGTATCAGTGAGTGCGGTATTCTGGGTAGTGCTACCACTGTACTGATGGGCCAGCCCCAGTTTGGAGCAGCCTCAGAGAGTGCGGTATTCTGGGTAGTGCTACCAGTGTACCGATGGGCCAGCCCCAGTTTGGAGCAGCATCAGTGAGTGCAGTATTTTGGGTAGTGCTACCACTGTACCGATGGGTCAGCCCCAGTTTGGAGCAGCATCAGTGAGTGCAGTATTCTGGGTAGTGCTACCACTGTACCAATGGCCAACCCCAGTTTGGAGCAGTATCAGTGAGTGTGGTATTTTGGGCACTGCTACCTCTGTACCAATGGGCTAGCCCCAGTTTGGAGCAGTGTCAGTGAGTTGGTATTTTGTGTATTGTGTATTGCTACTGCTGTACAAATGGGCCAGCCACAGTTTGGAGAACCAGACGGATGCAGTTCCATACTGAAAGTTGGCATCAGTAGAAAAAGTTAGAAAAAAATGTAAATGTATTGATGAGAATTTAAATTGTTTTTATAACAGTATGGAAAGGAAACACATATTGCATAGCTTGGATTGTGAACAGAATTAGAACTATAGGAATTCTGGACTGAAATATCAGTCCATGGCACAGCGAGGGCCACCCACCTTATCTAAGAATTGTAAAGGAGTGAAGTGTGTTGCTTTTTTTCTGTGTTTTAAAGCAGCAGTCCTGGATAATCAGAAAGTGATTTATCAACATTCTGCTTTTCGGCTGTAAGCATGCAGCCTTAGTTCCAGTTTCCATATCTGTAAATAATTTTTAGGCCATCTTTACTTTTTTACATATTTATAATTAACTTGATTTGTTGTAGCGCTACAATAAATATGGTGGCTGTCTAAATTTGAGCTGCACTACCCCATTCTGTCGCATCACATCTTTTGGTTACTGCAGTGGGACCCTGTGCTGAACATTCCCGGTGTAGTACTGCCAGTCATACACATGTGCAGTTGGCAGCAGAAGGGGTTACAGTGCAACATGCTGGGTGGCAGAAATGTAAACAAAAGCAAAGGAAAACTGAGTAAATTACTTAGTGACAGTACAATGCCGATGGGAAAGAGTACCAGGGAAATGCTCAGCAGAGCACAGGGAATAAACTGTTCAAAAAGCACAGATTTTTTTACATTACAGTGCTGCTCTGAAAGTGCAAACGGGTCACCCCTCAAAACTGACTCTTGTTACTAGCTTGCCTCCCCTGTTTATCTAAGAATGACCCCCCCCAACAAATAAAACAAAGCAAAAGGATTAAACATGTTTTTCAGATAAGATAATACATCTCCTGGGACAGACACGGAGTTCTAATAGTGAGTTAGTTAGTAGATACGGGGCTGGCTATTCAAACTGTGCTATTCTGTGGTGCAAGCCCTTGCGCTGCATAAAAGAGTTGCTCAGGGGTGTGGCGGGGTGATATTCAAGGAGTCGGCTATTGAGCAACTCCTTTGAATATCACCCCTGGCCACAGCCACTGTGCATGGCACAGTGGAACTTGCGCCACCGCAAGTGGTCAGAGTGGAGCATTCAAGTTGCGGTGGTGCAAGTACCATTGTGCCATGCACAAATTTCCCATATTCAAAAGATGACATGCAAATGGGGCCATAATTCATGCAAGGCACAGGGTGGCCATTTGCATCTATTTATGGCCCCATTTGCATGCCATTAGCATGCAGGTGGGCTGATCCCTGAGGACTTGTGCCTGGCGCCCTGCCAGGCAGCAGCCATTGGGGACCGATGCTCCCTGTAGCCCAATTGCGGGCAAAAGTGTTAAAATCCCCTCCCCGGCTGGCCCGATCGCGGGCATAAGGTTGACTAAACCCTCACCCTCCACTAGCCCAATCGCAGGCATAAGTATAAATACACCCCCCCACCAGCCCGATCGCGGGCAGCACAGAGTTCAACCTCCCCCAAGAACATATCCCTGGTGGTCCAGTGGACCTCGAAGCCCGATCACGGGCTGCAAATTATTCAAATCCCCCAAAGGACCACCTACCCTGGTGATCTAGTGGCCCCACCCACCCACCATGAAGCCCCACCACCCCCGCTCCCCCTTCCGTCAGCCGGCGGGGAATTCATTCACATATCTGGACTGCCTTGTATGGTACAGGCTGCATGCACATTGGCTTTTGCTCTGCACCAATGGGCGTGCAGCCCTACCAGGCAGTCAGTCGGTGGGCGGCAGGGCGGCAGGTGAGTGGGATGCTGCTGCCCGCTGGCTGATGGGGGGGGCGGGTGGTGGGGCTTTGTGGGTGGGTAGGTTAGGGGCCATTAGATCATCAGGATAGGTGGTCCTTGGGGGTTGAACAATTTGCAGCCCACGATCTGGCTTCAAGGTCCACTGACCACCAGGGTATGTTCGGGGTTGGATTTGTGCTGCCCGTGGATCGGGCTGGTGGGGGGTGTATTTTACAATTATTCCTGCAATCAGGCTGGTGGGGGTTTATTTAACCTTATTAACCTTTTAAAATACAATTTTATAATTATGCCCACGCGATCGGGCCAGTCAGTGGGAGGGGATTTTACGCTTTTGCCCATGATCGACCAGTCGGGGAGAGGGTTACTATATGCCCATGATTGGGCTGCAGGAGGGGCACAGGGAGAGTTGAGGGCCACCCACAGGTGGAAGCTGCTGTGTTGCACCCTGCACTTCAGCAGCTCACTTGTGGGTGGCCCTCGACTTACTCCTTTTTTTTGGCTCAGAGTTGTGCAGGTGCAAGTTGGGGGTTGCGCCTGCACAACTCTGCACAGCCCGCTGAATATCGAGCTGTGCAGTTTATGCATGGTTTCTCCCCCTCCAGCTCAGCATGCATTCATTTTGCATTGCACTGTTGCTCAGCTTGCCTTGGGGGGTGCAACTGTCTCCTGCTGAATATGGCAGAATGGCACAATTTCAGACTTGTGCAGGCGCAACCCTTTTGAATATCCAACCCACCATCTTCATCCTGTGGATCGCAGTCCGTGACAAAAGGAAACAAAGCCTTCTCATCAGGTTATCATGGGGCTTAATCACAGAAGGTGGAAATATATAGTTTCATTTTTTTTTTCAAAGCTGAAGAAAGATGTTTGCACACAGAAGCAGATCTCTGTGGAATCTGCAGCTGAATGTAAATGTGCTGTTGGATTGTCCTTTGCAGTTTACACTGAGTACAGTATAGTCCCTGATGGTGGTTGTTAAACAATACCAACCACCACATTTTATTTCTCAGATTCAGATTCGGGTGAGAAGGCATCACAGAAAGCATACAGACAGCACTCTGGACATACAGTTGTTATGAGAGGCTTCCTAGGATTGAATGGTTTCAAAAGTGCATGAGGATTTCAAACTGTAAATGGACATTGGAAAAAAAAATGTAATTAGATATTTACAAACTGGTGTTCAAATGACCAATCAGAGGCTGCGATCCACCCCTACCCCGAGACCACCCCCCTCTTGTGTAAGGCAGTGACTGTCAACTGGTGTGATGTCACAACCTGTGTACTACTGTACTGTGGACTAGTTTTAGTTTGTCACAGTAAAATAGATTTGACAAAGTTTGCATTCCTACACAAATAAGAAAATATTTTGCCTTCAATAAATCATAATTTCCATGCTAACAGTTCTTAGAAAAGGTGGGCTATCAAGGCATTTTATAGCACTACCAACTACCCTACTCAGTACCTGATAAACATAGAATTTAGACAGCGAAATTAATTTCCTGCCAAGTTCCAACTCTCACTTCTACTTCTAAGATGCATTGAAATAAAGAAAGCTAAATAAAGAGAATAAGTTACTGTATGTACAATGTATTCTCTACAAGCTATACTGCAGTATTTCACAAATCTAGACAGTGATAGGATAACTGTCGAACAAGGGATGCTTGGTAAACCTTCCTGGCAATTATACTACAGCTCATTCAAGAAAAAAATGTATTCTGACCTAGTATTATGGGACACTGTTTATAGAGGTGTACTTTGGGCTAGCCTGCAATACCACTCCATTACAGAGAATGAAGAAAACAGGAAACGTTTTGCCTTTCAATAAAATACAATTTCTGTGCTCACAGCTCTCATGAGATAAGGTGGGTGGCCCTTAAAGCAGCAGTACTACGAAAAAAAAAATTGCACTTTTTTGACAGTTTATTCCGTGCCCTGCTAATCATATACCTGGTCCTCTTTCTTGCCGGATTTGTAATATCGCCGACATAGCCGGTTTTAGGCACCAGCAAACCCTGCGGTCGCTGGGGGCCCCCTTCTTATGGAGGGGTCCACAATCAGAGCAGTTTATCTTAATTATTTTTAAATTTCTTAAATATTATTATCTTCTTAAAACAGCAACAAAGGGGTTGTGCAACACCTTTGATGTGGCATCCTGATGTAAGAAATGCCTTACTAAGCTGTGACCCAGACAATAAGAGGCAGATGAATGGCAATGGTTGTGAGAGCAGGAACAACCCCATGGACTAATACTGCTGTCTCCTCCTAAAAAATTTAAAGACACCCCTGGTTGTACTGATAATAGAATAAAATTATGTGCGTATTGGTTACATTCAAACATATGGGGTGAAGGTCGGCCAAGTAAAGGGGCCCCATGACTTCGAGTAATCCTGCTGAGGGCCCCCAAAACTCTAAAGCCAGCCCTGATCGCCAAGTAATTTGCTCAGTTATTCTCTGCCTTTGTTTACATGTCTGCCACCCAGCATGTTGCACTGGAACCCCCTCTGCTGCCGACTACACATGTGAATGACTTGCAGAAACATCGGAATGGTCAGCAGAGAGTCCCTCTGCTATTGTCAAAAGATGTGATGCGACCCGAAGAAAAAGCGCAGCTGAAATTAATCAGCCGCCATATTTGTTGTAGTGCTACAACACTTCAAATAAATTGCAAATATCTAAAAAAATAAAAGACGACTAAAAAAAAAACATTTACAGGTATGGAAACTGGAACTTTGGCCACATGCTTACAGCCGAAAAACAGAATTTTGATAAGTCACTTCCTGATATCGTAGTACTGCTGCTTTAAAAGGGCCATTGTGTTTTCCGATATGTGGCGGTTCCAGCTTCTGTTGGTTACCAGGGCACTGGATGGGCACTACAGTTGGCAGCCAGGGCGTCTATAGAAACCTGCATGGAAAGCATGCACCCCTGCCTCTTGGGGTATTTGAACAAATGATGAATGTTATGTTTCTGAAATAAAAATGCCATTCCCAATTTATTTTTTACAGGAGATGGCTCTGCTTCTCCTGGTTCGGGGTGTGGGGAATGGCCCTTCTTCTGGCAGGAGAAGCAGGGTCACCCAAGCTAGAAGTAGGCCTCCCAAGCCAGAAGCAGCAGGGCCATCTCCCTGAGCCAGGAGAAGCAAGGCCACCCCCCAACCTCAAACCAGAAGAAGCAGGGCCACCCCCTCCAGCCAGGAGAAGAAGGACCACCACCCCAGCCAGGAGAAGCAGGGCCATCCACCCCATCCCGAGCCAGGAGAAGCAGGGCCACCACCCCCAGCCAAGAGAAGCAGGGCCATCCCCGCACCCCGAGCCAGGAGAAGCAGGACCACCACCCCAGCCAGGAGAAGCAGGGCCATCCCCCCCACCCTGAGCCAGGAGAAGCAGGACCACCACCTCCAGTTTGAGAAGTAGGGCCATCCCCCACCCGAGCCAGGAGAAGCAGGGCCATCCCCCACCTGAGCCAGGAGAAGTAGGGCCACCACCACCAGCCAATAGAAGCAGGACCATCCCCCACCCCGAGCCAGGAGAAGCAGAGCCACAACCTCCAGTCAGGAGAAGCAGGGCCATCCCCACCACCCTGAGCCAGGAGAAGCAGGGCCATCCCCCCAATCCAGAAGAAGAAGGGCCATGCTGCCCCTTTACAGCAGCTATGCACCTCCCAATCTGGTCCCCCATGGATTGCGCACCCATCAGAAGATAGAGGACCATGAGTTCTCTCTGTCCCTCGAGTCCCTGCCCTTCCCACAGTACTGACCCCGCCCCCGTGGCCGCCGCCCAACTCAGACCGGCAACTCTGCCCGCCTTTGGAGATCGCCTCATCTTATCCCTCAAGCAGGTACTACCACTGAAGCTGCTTACCACCGTCTCTTCTCCGATTGGTGCGGCATTTGGCTGCTGGACTGTGATTGGTCCTCCCTTCCTGCTCACCTAAGCTGATTGGAGTGCTTTCTTCCCCTGCTACATACAGCTGTTTTTCTCTCTGCCAGCCTGTACCTACTAGCCTGCATTTTCTTCCCACCCCTTCCCCTGCCCAGGCCTCCTTTAAATACACATCTAGCTCCTCCTCTCTCTGTCAGCACCTGTTTTATTGGCTTTCCCACAAGGTGGTTGCTCAGTATTTTACTATCTTCTCTTCCTGCCAAATACTCCTGACTCAATCCTGTGTTTAGTGTGTTGCTTTGCTCCTTCCATTGTCCCCTCTGCATCCTCACTAGTCTCTTTGACCTACTTTCTTAACTTTAGGCAGTCTACCATGAAGCCAGTCACCCTACTACTTGTCTTTGTCCCCACACTGCTACTGTTTCTATTTACTGTATCACCTGTCCCCAGCGCTGCCAAAGCCCCTCCTCACTACACACCCAGTGATTTTTATTTTTCAAATCTCCTGGTTGTGCCTACACCTCACTATGCCACTACTCCCCTTCTAGTAAGCAGAACTTGGATCCTTGTGATTACACATACCCATAAAAATTGCTGCCCCTCCTCCTTTTAACACCCTAAGCTCCTTCTTACGCATAAGGCAGTGGTATTTACTCTTACTAGCCATACTGCTCTCAGGTGATGTCCAACTTAACCCTGGCCCAATAAATTGTATAACCAACCCCAGCCTGAATGCTGAAGGTCTCACAGTTGTCCACCATAAGATAAGGAGCCTGGAGAAACACCTTGCTGAACTAGAAGCATTGACCTCCCTCTATGAGCCAGATATAATCTGCCTCATGGAAACCTGGTTCAAGACGTCCACCCCAGACTCTCTATACAATCCCAACCTATAACCTCCTGCACTGATAGACCCCCAAAAGAGGTGGGGCACAGCCATTTATTTTAAAAGTCACTCCAACTTTCTGCTATTAGCTTGTCCCCTCAACCACTGTGACATGCTTCATACCTCATCACCCTTGGCTCTAAGAAATTACATATAGTCTGTGTCTACAACCCCCAGGAGTAGTCATAAAGGTCTGGAGGAACTGCTGGATTGAACTGCCGTTCACTCTGGAAGAAATGAAGTCCTTATCCTTGGGGACTTAAATTTAAACTGGTTGGGTAACTCTCAACCCACATCCCTGTCAAGCATCCAAAGCCTTAATCTCCACCAGCTTATCCTAGAACCTACTAGAATTTCCCCACTCTAACACTGGTACCCTGCTCGACTGGATCATGACTAACCACCCTGAGCACATTGTCATCTCAAGTGTACTAGCTGATGCTATTACTGACCATTCCCCCACCTTCTGCATTTGGGGCAAAGGGAAGCCTTCACTTATGCAGCCATGCTTCATTACCTTTCATGACTTTACTAAGTTCAAGCCCCAAGCTTTTCTGCAAGACGTTGCCTGTACTGACTGGTGCTCTCTCTTAGGAGCTAGTGATGCTCAGTCCTCTCTAAACAACTTCTTATCCCACTTCCTAGGGCTGCAGGAGCAACACTGCAATCTGGTAACATACAGAGTAAAAAACAGGCAAACTAGGTGGCTAAAATCAGGACTCCTCAGAAAGCTATGTTTAAGAGATAAAAACTGGATCCACTACAAGAGATCTGGCTATACTGCAGATCTAAACACCTACCGAGCCCTGTGTAACTCCTGTAAAAAGGATATCAAACACGCCAAAAGATCTTATTGCAAAGATCTTTTAACCAATTCCTATGGAGACTCAAAGAAGTTCCGGTCCCACATTAAATTCTTTATGGGCTCAAATACGTCATACTCCCCTAATGACATGTCTCTCAACGGTGTCCACTACAACAATCCCCCTCACCATAGCTAATTTCTTCAATAATCAATTCTCTGACCTAACAAAATACACCTCCTCCTTCCCTGCCAAGTCGCCTCCTCTTATTCATCCACATGTTAATCACCCAACCTTCTATTTCAGATATGTCTCATCCCAGGAGGTACTCAAATGACTTAATAATATACCTGAGGATGCAGCAGTGGGCTTGGACAGTCTTGAGCCCAGGCTACTAAAATTAGCTGCTCCTGTCATTGCTGCCCCCTAACCAAGATCTTTAATCTCTTGCTGAGTCAAAATCATGTCCCTGATGTATGGAAGAGGGCAAGGATAACCCCTGTTCTCAAGAAAGGTGACCCCAAAGACCCACTCAATTATAAGCCCATTGCAATCCTGTCTGCTCTAAGTAAAATTTTAGAAAAACTTGTAGCTACCCAAACTATTGAATTTCTCCTTAAATATGACCTCCTAGCTGAGACACCGATGCGCACTACATCTGATGTCTGTACACCAATACAGCCAATTGGCTGTGCTGCTGCTCAACAGAGCTCCATCTGCATTTACCAGCTCTGCCTCTAACAGCCAGCTATTCTGGTGGTCGGTCCTCCCAGGTCCGCACTGCAGCCTGCGCAATCCCCTTCCACCCTCGGTGTGCTCTTGGACACACTGCAGTAGTCATTTGCTGAGCAAGCAGAATTAGCACCAGTCCATGATTGAAGCCACCATAGGATCACAAAATGGTGTTGCCGATGAGTCCGAGGACTACTGTAGTAAAAAATCAAATACTGCCTCACTTTCACCCGCCAGGATCAGGAACTGTCCGGCCAGCTGCTCCTGCTAAAACCAGAACTGTATTGGCATTGCTTGCAGACAGCAGCACAGAAGAACCTCCCTCCCCAAGACCCAGCAGTACAGCCAACCTTAAAAACAGGTGTACTCTGTTGGCTTGTTTCACAAAAGACTAGAGCATGGTCTGGTCTGTAATGGGAGAGAGAGCAGCAGCAGCAGCTGGCCACCCTGCCCAGCCAGTAGCTGCAGCACAGAGAGAGCCCCTCGAGTAAAATGCCAGCCAGCAGCAACAATAACAGATGAGAGAAGTTGCCTGAGAACCAGAGACAGGGCCCTGACTGCGTGTGCCTTTTTGTTAAGGTAAGTGGCTGGGTTTATTTGAAAATGTATTTATTTTTTATTTAGTTTTTGTTTACCGGGTAGGTGCGCTAGCCATGAAATGACTATTTTCAGGCACGACCCGGGAGAGTACAACTAAGAACAGTGGAACAACAGCACACATGGTTACAGTAATTAACAAGTTAATACAAGGATAACGATAAGTAGGAGTTACAATATACTGGTAAACATAAGACAAAAAGGCATCAAAGTTTAATAAGTGCAGGATTTATGGATTCAACCTGATTCAAATAGGTGTTACTTCTGTAATTCCTTCATATATTTTGAGTCTCTGGAATTGAGCATGCCTTCCTGGTGAAACACTTAAATAAATAAATAAAGTAATTAATTAATTAATGAAAAATCCAGTAACCAATCAGAGCATGTAGGAGCATCATTAATATTTTATTAGCCTTATAATATGTAGTATACAATGGCTTAAAAATGCAGCAATATGATTGCCTGACTGGCACCTTTTCCCCCTGTAAACCCTAGCATCACACCCCTGGAAAAAGTGTCAGTCACCAGTCAACCACATCTAAACTCCCCCTGAAATCACTCAGCAGTATTACCTAATCAGGAAGTGATCCGTTACCAGTGTTGTAGTGCTACAGTAGATATGGCGGCTGCATCAGCTGCCTATCTAGTACTGCTGCTTTCAACATGGCAGGCGGCAGAAATGTGAAAAAACACAAAGGAAATCTGAGCAAATTACAGGGAGATAGTACAATGCCATCAGGAAAGACTACCAGGGACATGCTCAACAAAGTACTGGGAATAAACTGTTGAAAAAGTGCAGATTTGTTTACATTGTACTGCTGCATTAAACTCAGGACTCACAAAGACATCAACTCTTACTGTCATGCCAAACCATAACATAAAAACAAACAAACAAAAAAAAAACACATTACTTTTATTTTTTTATTTGGTAACTGGGTAAGGCCCACTAGGCACAAGTGCCTGTTTTTCAGGGGTGACCTGGGAGCACAGGGCAGTTAAGTGACTTGCTCAGAGTCACACAGTATGCAAGTGGAGGGTGTGAGAATCAAACTCAGGTCAAATCTGCTGGCTGTACCAAGCTCATTCACATCTCATTCCTCTAACCTCTAGGCTATACTGCCAGCCCACCATTAATTATGGCCCGTACAGGGTTTTTAAAAACTAACTGGCTTTCAGATCAATAAACCAGCAGTCCACAAATGTAACACAAATACCACAAAACTTTTCTAATAAACAAAATTCACAAATCCTTCGGAAACTCTGACAAAAACAAAAATTCACTCTGAAAACCCTGCTCCTGACAACTGTGCACTCCACATTTTGCCCTGAATATCACCCTGGCAGCAGTCTGTTCAAGCCTCCCACCATGTCTGTTCAAATAAGAAGTGCACATTTTTTAAAATATTGTCTGTACTGCAGTCCTATGAGTAACCCCCTTGTTCCCAGGGGTTATGAGAATCCCCTTAGAATCAGTGGCAGGCAGAGAGAGGCTGCTAGTGAAATGCCAGTTAAATGGATTTCACATTGTCATTCTCTGGTTTCAGTCTCAGCTGAGCTGGAGGGTGATGTAATCATGGAACTGTCACAGCAACATAAGCCAGACTCGAGCTAGCTGCAGGGAGGTAGCATTAGAATGTTGAGTTAGAGTGAGAGACTCTGCAGTTAGAGTCAGTGGAGGAGGTTGCAGGTAGTGCAGCCCCTGTCTTTAGCTCTGTAAGAGAGCTACCAGTAGTGTTTATGTTTGTTTCTCACCCTAGTGTGAGACAGTACAGCCTAGTGGTGAAGTGGTATAAACAAAGCCAAGTGGTTTTCACAGTGCCCCATCTCAGGAGGGATAGGGTGGATTCCAGGATTCGGGGGGCAATCCCCTGGTCCAGTCTGGACTGTGTTGAAGCTGCCTGAGATTCAACTGCTCTGTGAATACCTGTGATTTTTGTGGACAGAGTCACACTCTTCTGCAACAACCTCAGAGAGGAGATTAGAGCCTTCCTGGAAATAAATAAACCAGAAGACACATCTGCAGCCATTTGATGGGACACTTAAGGCATTCATCGGGGGAGATCCATAAATGAATCCTTCTCACCAAAAAAGAACCCGGGCCATTGAACTAGAGACCCACCTATCAAAGCTTAAGGAACTGGAAAAGTGGTTCCAAGAGAAATCATCAGGGGAGAGGGACATTCTTTGCAGAAAGAACAGGCCTCAGGTTCGAAGTTAAACATCTCCATGCCAAAGCGGAATACACCCTATTCTGCCTCCGTCAGAGTTTTTGGGAGTCAGGTGAAAAGCCAGGCAGATTCCTGGCATATATGCTCAAGTAAAGGCAGGAATACTCCAGAATTAGTGTTCAGAATTCAGTAGCAGGAGCAAAGTGGTGATGCCATTGTATAGACCACTGATGAAGCCTCATCTGGAATACTGTGTCCAATTCAGGAGACCACATCTCAGGAAGGACACAGACAGAATGGAAGCAGTCCAGAGAAGAGCAACAAAAAATGATACATGCACTGCACCACAAGCCTTATGAGGAAAGACTCAAGGAACTTAACATCTATTCACTGGGAGAGAGGAGATATGATAGAGACTTTCAAATACCTAAGAGGAATAAAGAGGGCATTGGAGGGGAGCATATTTCAGAGAAGAAAGTGCACAAGAACAAGGGGACATAACATGAGGCTGGAGGGAGGAAGGCTTAGGGGGAATGATAGGAAATATTTTTTTTCACAGAGAGGGGTGGTGGGTCTGTGGAACAGCATACCAGCGGAGATGGTGGAAGTGAAAACAGTACGGCAATTCAAAAGTGCATGGGATAAGCATAAAAGTACCCTACTGGGCAGCAGAGCAGGAGAACGGCAGTCCAGATAAGAGTAGTGATTGCCAAACCAAGTAGGTAAATGGTCAGACTAGGTAGACAGGATGGTCCTCACTGGCCATCATAGTCTATGTTTCTATTAAGTCCATTAAAAGTGTCCGAGGGGAATTAATGTGCAACAAAGTACATATAAACAAAGTCTTCCAGAAATTCTACACCCCTCTACTCTTCTGAGGTGAACCCAAGTAAGCAGTAGATGGATGGTTTCCTTAAACTCACTGCATTTACCCTCTGTCGACCCAGTTAGCCAGGCCAAATTAGACTGCCCCATTGAATGGTACAAAGTCAGGAAAGCAATAATGAGCATGCCAGCAGGAAAGGCACCTAGAGGAGACAGGCTCCCAGTAGAATTCCTGAAAGCATTTATGGAGGTGCTACAGGCCAGACTCCAGGCTGCCTTCTTGGAAGCCTGTGAAACTGGAGTCTTACCTCAGTCTATGTGTACTGCCAGGATATTCTTATTGCCCAAACTAGGCAAGGACCCCTCCTTATGTGGCAGTTACAGGCCAATTTCCTTGATCATGGCAGACTGCAAATCATATGCAAAAAGTGCTGGCAAACAGGCCGAAGGGGGTGATCCCCGACTTAACACACAAAGACCAAGTGGGCTTTGTACCGGGGCAAAAAGGCACCGATAACACCAAGTGCCTACTGAACTTATTGAACCGCACGAAACACCTGCACCCCCCCAGCATGCTCTTGTCCCTTGATGCTGAGAAGGCATTCGACAAGGTGGAATGGGGCTACCTATTCCAAACCCTGGGCAAGTTCAACATTGGGCCTAACTTCGGGAGGTGGGTGTCCATCTTATATAAAGATGCAGCTGCACACATCGTCACTAATGGAACACTGTCCAAGCCCTTTTACCTGGAGAGGGGACCAGGCAGGGCTGCCCTCTCTCACCCATACTCTTTATCTTAGCACTAGAGCCACTTCTGCAAGCCATAAGCAGGTGAAGGGTATCACAGGGGTGAACCTGGGGACAGCACAAGCTAGTAGCGTACATGTCTGATATTCCACTAACATGGACCTGCAAGGTCAGTACCCCAGCTACTAGAACTGATCTCTACATGTAGCAAGCTATCCGGACACAAACTGAAGCAGATGAAATTACAATTTCTGGCCTCCTTTCACCTGCTTTTCCAATCTCCCCAATACCCCTGGGGCCTTAAGCAGTCGCACACATGGATAGAATACCTGGGAGTAAAATTCAAGTTGGAACCTGGCACACCTATGAAAATGGAATATCCCCCGATGGCAGAGCTGGAATCAGACCTCAACAGATGGGGAAAGCTCAACTTGTCACACTGGGCAGAGCGCAGGAATTCAAACTGAAGGCTGCTCCCCAGAGCCACTACATTTTGAACAACCTCCCCATGAGATCAGACGCCAAGATTTTGAAAATCCTGCAAACAAGAATGCGGAGTTTCTTTTAGGGAGGAGACCCACACTGCCCAAACTGGTTCAAGCTGAGGGTAGAATACGAACGAGGGGACGTCAAGCTACCAGTCTTTCACCTGACAGTTCATGCCCTAGCCCTCTCCCAGATGGCCCAGACTGTTCCTTGTACCCCTGAGAATCTGAGACCCAGGTGGGCAGACTGTGAGACCGCAGCAATTGAAACCCCCCTGGCCCAGGCCCTGCTATTCGGGCACATACCCCAAAGCCCCATGTACTCCCCCACCATATCACAGGCCAAGCTGGTTTGGCCCAAATATTATTGCAGATTAAGTGGCTAGAAACCAGTAGGGACCAGACAATTTCTGTTGTGGGCCAACCAGCATTTACTCATAGGGGTAAGCCAGTGAACTACAAGGACTGGGAGAAGGCCAGGATCACAAGTCTACAAGAAATTATGCACCCCATGCCTAACATCATTATGTCCTTCACTCAGATCAGGAATCAGTATGGCATCTCACAACATAGAGAATACTGGATGGGCAACCATGCCGAACCAGTGTGTTCTGCCACAGAGGGGTATAATTACCTATGACCTCAAGAGAGAAGATCGAGTGGTCCTTGGGAATCATACCCCGAGGTGGCACAACACACTGGTTCTGCATGGCGTTGCCCATCCTGTATTTTATATAGTGTATGGTGCCCCTCTAATTAATTTAATATTATGTAATGCTATCCAAAAATCATTTTTTCATGTTAAAATAAATTGCTGCCTCCCATTCCATAGTTCGGGAGCTACAGCTTGTTCCTATGGTGAGTTGTGTGGTTGCTAGGGACTGAGTGTCCCTACGTTAACAGTGTACATTCCCATTGGTTATTGTCCTTGTTTGGCAGGTATTAAAACCAAAACAAAAAAAAACATGGCGACCGGATGCCTCGCTTAGCGACTTCACTAACAAACTAGAGGGATAAGTGCTCAGATTATATCTGGTTGATCCTGAATAAAGAACTCGCGCCTCTGTTAAAAAAAAAATGCAGCGACCATCCTCAGTGGAGTTTCAATCATAGTACCGCCACAGTTTGATTTTGAAAACACTGCTCGCTTTTCATTTTAAATGAATGGAATGCTGTTCTGCACGTATGGTCACTACAGCATTCCATATCATTGTTTTCTGTGGCTGAATAAGATTCAGTATGGTGGAATTTCTAGCAAGAACAACATTCCACCATACACTATATAATCATTGGCGATAACCTCAGCTGAGGCATGCCTTGGGAGTGATCCTAGGTCCAGTTCTGACCCAACCCAGGCACAACCAGATAGACAAACTGCTATGGCCCAGGCAGGTTAAAATAACCCCAAATAGGGACCTCTACCAACACCTAACTGACCTGCAGCCAGATCCATCCTCCAAGACCAGGATGCAATGGTCAAAGGAGTTGGGATGTGAGATTGACACAGACACCTGGGGGAAACACTGGGACCTGGTTACCAAAAGCTAATAAATAAATAAATAAATAAAAGACACAAAGTGAAGGTTTACACAATTAAAGATCCTACATAGGTGGCATAGAACCCCTGAAAAACTACAGGCATGGGGGCCTGCTCCCCTCAGGTGACTGTTGGAGATGCAATAGTCCAGGGGAATCCATTGCTCACATTATATGGTCCTGTCCCTCCCTGCTGAACTACTGGAAAGAGGTACAGGGCTCCTGCCCCACCATATTCTCCCAAGACGTATAGCTAACTGGTCAACTGGTGATGCTAGGCTTAGACACCATCCCATATACAGTTCCATCACTAAGCTGTTCCCAATCTTCCTGGTTGATGGGTGCACTAAGACGCCAAAAGAGTTATCCTAGGACACTGGAAAAAGCTCCCCACCACCACCAGCACAGGAATGGCTGATGGAGATTGGCAAAAAATCAGTTTCAAAAGGGTCCTTCACAAATCTCAAGGCAAACTAAGCTTATTTGAGGACACATGCTGTCTACCTATGGTCAAAATACTGCAAGATCCCTATTGGGTATTTTATTTCTAATGGCCCCGCTCAACATACCAGGATACACAATTTACAGGAGGGCAGGGTGGGTAAAAGAGAGTAGTAGCTCTCTATGTAAGGGAAGGGATTGAAGCAACAGAACTAGAGAGTAAACAGGAAGTTGATGAATCACTATGGGTCAACCTGGAGACAGGAAATAACATCACAATCCGCATGAGGGTTGTGTACATACTCCTCATCTCAGGGGGAGGGAATGGACAAGGAAATGACAGAAGGCATCCTTAAAATAGCAGGAGATATTGTTGATGGGGAACCTGAATATGCCAGATGTTAACTGAAGCATCTTTGCTGTAGCCACATTCAAGAGCAGGGTCAGTCTTGATGCCCTACAAGGGGTATGCCTCAGACAGTGAGTGCTGGAACCCACTTGGGAGGGAGCAATCTTAGACCTGGTACTCTCAAATGGGAATGGAGAGAGGATCTCAGATTTAGAAGTGGGTAGCCATCTGGGAAAAAATGACCACCAAACAGTGTGGTTCATAATAAACACAGCCAGAGTCAAGCCATACAAAAACAAGAGCACTGGACTTTAGGAAGGCTGACTTTAGGAAAATGAGAGCGTGCCTCAGAAAAGCACTAGCAAACAGGCAAGAAGGTGGGGTGGAGGAACAATTGGGAATAATCAAAACAGCCATCACAGAGGCAACAAGCCTTTGTGTGCAGCGAATCAACAAAACAAAATGAAGGAAAACAAGCATTTGTCAATGCCGAATGTTTGCTTGCTGGCATTGGCAGTGGTAATGTAGAAGTTACAGAGCTGCGTAATAGGAATGGCAGTGAAGTACTGAACTGAAGCCAACCCCACCACCACCCTGCAGAGAGTGACAGGCATTGGGGTGTGCATTTGGGTGATCAGGCATAACGGCCTCGCCATTTCACCACACCCCACCCTGCAGACACTGACAAGTGTCACGGTGTTCCTTGGGGTGTTTGGCCCTTATGCGCACCCCATTTCATTAGGAAATGCGTGAGATGGTGCTATATAGGAGAATGGGGTGAACATTGGGCTGAAGAGTCCAAGGCATACCTCGATGCCTCTCACTGGCTGCAGGGTGTGGAATGGTATGAGCATTACAGGCAAGAATCCCAAGTCACACCCCTGATGCCTGTCATTCTCTACAGGGTTGGGCGTTATGGTTGGAAACCCTAATACCAGGCATTCGTTGGTATTTTCACTCCAAATTTTCAACATGTTTTTTGTGACCCTACCTCATGAACAGGGGGAATATCAGTTTGTTAGCGAAGCTGCTTATGCACGTTAGTACGGCATTTAGCACCACAGGTGCAAAAACATTCGAACAGGATGTAAAATGACAGCTGTACTGTTCATGGGAGGTGTAAAATGGCAATGTTGCAAATCTGCAGTACAAATATTTAAAAAATGGCGAGTCATGAGCGCATAGAAACTGCTGTGCAACGCACAATCAGAATATAATTAGATTGGGATATTTTACAGCAGATTGTCAACTCAGGCATTTTGGTGCCTCCGATCATGAACAGTGTCACTGTGATTTTCTTTATCTGTGCCGAACAATGATTTCCCACAGCGTACCATGCATCTCAGCACTGAAAGTGTGAAAACACACTTCAGCCATGTTGTGAAAAATGACAGCTGTACTGTTCATAAGGAAGTGTGAAAAAATGCCACTGGTGAAAATCTGGACTGAAAATATTACAAAGTCATGAACTTACGAGGGTGCGTGGAAACTGCGCATTGCTCACTCATAACACAGGCATTTTATGGACTTTTGTCACCAAATTTTCAACATAGCCATTTTAAGACCTCTGCTCATGAATAGTGTAACTGTGATTTTTTTAATCTGTCCTAAACATTGCTTTCGCACACCAACAGCACCATTGTGCGCTACATGTGCGAAAACACATTTTGGACGACATATGAAAAATGGCAGCTGTACTGTTCATAAGGAAGTGTAATAAAATGGCAATGTTGAAAATCTGGAGTGAAAATATTAAATTTGCAAACTTACGAGCATGCATAAGAACTGCGCAACGCACGCTCGAAAACAGTCATTTTTAGGAATTTTTTCACCAAATTTTCAACATAGCCATTTTAAGACCTCTGCTCATGAACAGTGCCACTGTGATTTTCTTAATGTGTCCCATACATTGATTTTGCACATACTGCGCCATTGTGCACTACATGGGTGGGAACACATTTTGGGCAAGATGTGAAAAATGACAGCTATACTGCTCATAAGGTGTGGTAAAATGGCAATGTTGAAAATCTGGAGTGAAAATATTGAAAATTCGCTGAACTTACATTTAGTGTGTGGGAACTGCTAATGTCCCTCAGAAAACAGTCATTTTTAGGAATTTTTCACCAAATTTTCAACATAGCCATTTTAAGACCTTTTGCTCATGAACAGTGTTACTGTGACTTTCTTAATTTGTCTCAGACATTGATTTCACAGACAATCGACTGTGCCATTGAAGCGCTACATATGGAAACACGTTTTGGTGAGATATGAAAAATGACAGCTATACTACCATAAGAAGGTGTGGTAAAATGGCAAAGTTGGAAATCTGGAGTGAAAATATTGAAAATTCGTGAACTTAAGAGTTGCAGTAAGAGCTGTGCAACGACTCTGTAGAAACAGTCATTTTTAGATTGCAATCACTACCAACAAAGCCATTTTAACACCTGAGCTCATGAACAGTGTCACTGTGATTTTCTTAATTTGTCCAGACATTGATCTCAAGACATCGACTGCGCCATTGTGTGCTACATGGGCAGAAACACGTTTTGGGTGACATGTGAAAAATGACAGCTGTACTACTCATAAGAAGGTGTGGTAAAATGGCAATGTTGAAAATCTGGAGTGAAAACATTGAAATTTCGTGAACTTACGAGCCTGCGTAGGAACTGAACGCACCGCACGTGAAACAGTATCATTTTTTGGAATTTTGGCACAAATTTTCAACATGAACTTGGGACCCTTCTCATGAATGATGTCACTGTCATGGCAGTATTCTGGCCTGAAGGGTGATTTCGCAGTCACTGCGCAGTCACTGCGCGAAATCACCCTTCGGGCATGAATACTGCCATGACAGTGACATAATTTATGAGAAGGGGTCCCAAAAACCCCATGTTGAAAATTTGCTGCAAAAATTCCAAAATGCCTGCAGATATAGTAAAGTTGAAACCCCCCTATGTAACCCATTATACAGCTTACCGGCATTTCCTCAGTTCACGGTCGGCTTTGAAGAGAGCAGACGTGTTCCCGGTCCACCGAAGATCATCGCACCGGAGTCCGGAGGTAAGTATGGGGGGGTGCGGGGAGGCTGGGTGCTCAGTGGGTGGGTGCGGGTTTTGGGAGGGGGGTTGGGAGACACGCCGCGGACAGTTTTTATTTTACAGGTCTTAAACAAAAAAAGACGCCGTGGGATGCTTGTCACACTGGGGTGGGCCTCAGCGTGGCACAAGGACTTGGGGAGTTCAGCTAACGGGGATTAAGGGCACCCCGTCGGCAAAATAAAAAAACGTGGCATTGTGTTGCCACGCTGGGGTGGGCCTCAGCGTGGCACAAGGACTTGGGGGCGTTTGAGCCGACGGGATTGGCACCCCATCAGCAAAATAAAAAAAAATCGCTGCACCGCTTGTGGGCTCCTCAGCATGGCACAAGGACTTTAGTATTCAGCCAACGGGGATTGGGCACCCCATTGGCTATTCTGTACGGGGGCGCGTACGGTCTGTTGCGTGGGGGAGCTGCGCTGAGCAGCGTGATATCTTATCGGTGCTCACTCAAGCGTAGCTCCCCCTTTCAACTGTATGCCACTGCATTTTGGAGCGTGTCATAGACAGCTCCAAAATGCATTGGCTTACAGGGGCCGCGCCTGCCAGCCCACTGACTGAATTGGAGGAGGAGGTGACACACCTCCGAAATCTCCGATCAAGGCACTATGTTTCTTGAACATGTGTGCAAGCAAACATAAAAATGCACTATGGTTCTCAAAAGAGGTGGAAGGGAAGGTTAAGGAGAAAAGGATAGAATTCAGTAAATAAGGAAACACAGAAGGAGCAGGACAGAGAACTTTATCAGTTAAAGCAGAAGGAGGCAGGGAAGGCAGTTAGAATAGCAAAGGCCCAAACTGAGGAAAACATAGCCAACTGTGTTAAGAAGGGGGATAAAACCTTTTATAGGTACATTAGGGAGCAAAGAAAGACCAAAGGAGGGATACAGAGACTTAAAAAGGGGAGGGAATGTGGGCAGAGGGTGACAGTGAAAAAGCAGGGATATTGAATGAATATTTCTGCTCAGTATTCACAATGGAAGAGGAGGGGAAAATACCTAAACCAAACAAGAGAAACACTCTGGATAGGAGGGTTAATATCAGTCCAATTACAGAAAAAAGGGTTTTGAAACAACTCTTGAAACTGAGGGTGGACAAAGCAATGGGGCCAGATGTGATTCACCCCAGAATTTGGAGGAAGTATATCGCAGTGGTTTAAGGCTTTGAGCTGCAAACCTGGGTTTGAATCTCACAGCCCCACTTGCATACTGTGTGACCCTGAGCAGTCACCCTAAAGAGTATGACTATTGTTCACTAGCTCCTCCACAAACATATATATGGTAGCTCTGCTCACTGTTGAGGGGTATTAGTTTTATATGCCCTTCTAGTTGAGTTATAGCATCCCAAATCTGCACCCTCATAAAAACAAAGCCTTGTCTGACACACCTCCTTTTGTGATGTCAGAAAATGAATACTGAGGGTGCATGTCATTAAGCTGTATGTATGCGATATGTCTATGGTGTTTAGTACTATTTAGAGGTGTCATGTAGACAAATCAAGGTAGCCGCTGGAGTAACAGTCCCTGTTTACTGGTGCGATCACTTTCATTGTTCCAGGTGGCAACTCTAAATAGTACTAAACGTCATTGACAAATGGCACCAATATAGAGCTATGGAGCACACACAAGCAGCCTTCATTTTCTGACATCACAAAAGGAGGCGTGTCAGACAAGGCTTTTTTTTTATGGGGGTGCAAATAGGGGTGCATAACTTTTTAACCAGAGGGAAGTGTATAGTAATTTTGCCTGTCAACAGTAGAACAGATCTACATTGTATATGTTTGAGAGGAGCTGGGTGCCAGACATAGGTGTCTTGTTTTAAAGCAGCAGCTACTACAAAAAAATTGGCGCTTTTTTTGAATTTATTCCCTGTGCCTGCTAATCATATAACTGGTACTCTTTCTCACCGCATTGTACTATCGCTGAGTAATTGCTCAGTTATTCTGCTTTTATTTACATTTCTGCCACTAAGCATGTTGGACTGGAACCTGCCGCCAACTGCACATGTGGATAGTCAGGACATCGAATGGTCACAGAGGGTCCTGCTGTTGTCAAAAGTCTTGATGTGACTGGTAGAAAAGCTCAGCTGAAAATTAGTCGCCCACCATATTTTTGTAGCACTACAACAATTGAAATAAATTACAAATAACAAAAATCTAAAGACATCTGAAAAAAACATTTACAGGTATGGAAACTGAACCTTGGCCACATGCTTACAGCTGAAAAATAGAATTTGAGAGTACACTTCCTGATTCAGTAGTACTGCTGCTTTAACTTCCTTTGTGCCCCAAGTCACACCTGTAAACAAGCTTCAGCTTAGTGCGTCCCTGGTTAAAAAAATAATTTAAAATAACCAAGGGTAGAACTACTGACACCACTGACTACTCTCTAACAAATGATGGAGGATGGGGTGGTACTTGAGGACTGGTGGAGGGCGGATGTGATTCCACTTCACAAACATGGGAGCAGGGCAGAGGCAGGAAACTACAGACCAGTTTGATCTCAGTGGTAGGGAAATGATAGAATAACTTCTGAAGGAAAGAATTGTTGAGTACCTAGAGGACAGAGGGCACAGACCAAAGCCAGCATGGTTTCACAGCAGGAAGGTCATGTCAGGTGAACCTAATATAGTTCTTTGATAGGGTGACCAAAATAGTAGACTAGGAGGGGGCTGTGGATATCACCTACCTAGATTTTAGCACGGCTTTTGACACAGTCTTACACAAAGATTAATAATATGCTAGCCAGCCTTGAGTGGGTCCCAAGGCAGTAGTCTGCACAAAAATCAGTCGGACAACAGGATGCAAAGGGTAATAGTAAACCGAGTCCACAGTGAAGAAAGCAGGGAAACTAGCGAGGGTACTGCAGGGTTCAGTACTGGTACCAATCCTCTTTAATGTCTTTATAAGTGGCACTGGAGAGCACCTGGAAGGAAAAGTATGTCTCTTTGCAGATGACACAAAGATCTGGAACAGGGTTGATGCACAAGGTGGGATGGAAAGGATGAAAAGGGACTTGGTAAGGTTGGAGGAATGGTCAAATATGTGGCAGCTCAGATTCAATGCAAAGAAGTGCAAGGTAATGCACCTGGGAAACAAAAACCCAGGGCGAAGAGTACACAGCGGGGGTAAGATAATAACAAAAATCGAAAGAGACCTAGGAGTAATTATATCAGCTGACCTAAAGGTGGACAAGCAATGTGAGAAGGCAGTAAGGAGGGCTGGGGAGATACTGGGATGCATAGGGAGAGGCATCAACAATAGAAAACAGTAAGATGTTATCCCTCTGTACAGACAGTTGGTGAGACCCCATCTGGAGTACTGCATGCAATTCTGGAGACCCCATCTCTGCAAAGACATAGAGTGGAGGCTGTTCAGAGGAGGGCAACCAAAATGTGCAGGGTCTGCACCGGAAGATATTTGAAGAGACTAAAGCAGCTTAATAGGTAAACCCTTGAGGAAAGGAGGGAGAGGGGACAGGATAGGAAACTTTCAAGATCTCAAGGAATTGAAGTACATGAGGTAGCATCTTTCAGAAAAAATGTGCCAGAACATGTGAGGACAATTTGAAGATAGAGGGGACAGCTCAGAGGTAATGTTAGAAAGTATTTTTTCGAGAGAGGGTTATGGATGCATGGAACAGCCTTCCTAAGGAGGTTGTGGAGTCAAGAACAGTGGGAGAATTCAAGAATGCATGGGACAGACATAAGGCAATTCTAGTGGGGGTAGGAGAAAGTAAGCTGTTGGTTAACTAGAATCTGCATCTTATACATCAGGTAGGGAATGGGCAGACGAGGTGGGTTAGCAGTCCTTATTCTGTCGTCAAAAGTCTATGTTTGTAATAAATGTTGAATTTATAAATACAAATACCCCAGAATGCACTCAGTTTTGCTCTCATCTCCAATGATCTATTGGTACGGATGAGCAAGCTCTGCAACCAGTATTGGAATTACAAGGCATTTTATTAATGATCGCTACTCCTCCCAGCTCCAGTGAACCCCAATATAACTGGCACATTACTTCCTTTGACTTAGACACAAGTTGGAGATCGTAACTCTCTTTGCAGAAACACAGACACTATTGTTATCAAAGCTCAGGTCAGTTAGGTGTTGGTAGAGGTCCCTATTTGGGGTTATTTTACCCTGCCTGGGCCATAGCAGTTTGTCTATCTGGTTGTGCCTGGGTTGGGTCAGAACTGGACCTAGGATCACTCCCAAGGCATGCCTCAGCTGAAGGTATCACCAATGATTATATAGTGTATGGTGGAATGTTGTTCTTGCTAGAAATTCCACCATACTGAAATGCTGTTCAGCCGCAGAGAAAACAATGAATGGAATGCTGTATTGACCATACGTGCAGAACAGCATTCCATTCATTTAAAATGAAAAGAGCGAGCAGTGTTTTCAAAATCAAACTGTGACGGGGTACTATGATTGGAAACTCCACTGAGGATGGTCGCTGCATTTTTTTTTTAACAAGAGCGCAGTTCTTTATTCAGGATCAACCAGATATAATCTGAGCACTTATCCCTCTAGTTTGTTAGTGAAGTCGCTAAGTGAGGCATCCGGTCGCCATGGTTTTTTTTTGTTTTGTTTTTAATACCTGCCAAACAAGGACAATAACCAATGGGAATGTACACTGTTAACGTAGGGACACTCAGTCCCTAGCAACCACACAACTTACCATAGGAACAAGCTGTAGCTCCCGAACTATGGAATGGGAGGCAGCAATTTATTTTAACATGAAAAAATGATTTTTGGATACCATTACATAATATACAATTAATTAGAGGGCACCATATTAATTATATAATACAGATGGCTAACGTTGAGGCAGAACTAGTAGTTAGCCACCCGGGCATGATTCCCAAGGACCACTGATCTTCTCTCTTGAGGTCATAGGTAATTATACTCCTCTGTGGCAGAACACTGGTTCGGCATGGTTGCTCATCCAGTATTCTCTTGTTGTCGAGATGCCATACTGATTCCTGATCTGAGTGAAGGACATAATGATGTTAGGCATGGGGTGCATAATTTCTTGTAGACTTGTGATCCTGGCCTTCTCCCAGTCCTTGTAGTTCACTGGCTTACCCCTATGAGTAAATGCTGGTTGGCCCACAACAGAAATTGTCTGGTCCCTACTGGTTTCTAGCCACTTAATCTGCAATAATATTTGGGCCAATCCAGCTTGGCCTGTGATATGGTGGGGGAGTACATGGGGCTTTGAGGTATGTGCCCGAATAGCAGGGCCTGGGCCAAGGGGGTTTCAATTGCTGCGGTCTCACAGTCTGCCCACCTGGGTCTCAGATTCTCAGGGGTACAAGGAACAGTCTGGGCCATCTGGGAGAGGGCTAGGGCATGAACTGTCAGGTGAAAGACTGGTAGCTTGACATCCCCTCGTTCGTATTCTACCCTCAGCTTGAACCAGTTTGGGCAGTGTGGGTCTCCTCCCTAAAAGAAACTCCGCATTCTTGTTTGCAGGATTTTCAAAATCTTGGTGTCCAATCTCATGGGGAGGTTGTTCAAAATGTATTGGCTCTGGGGAGCAGCCTTCAGTTTGAATTCCTGCGCTCTGCCCAGTGTGACAAGTTGAGCTTTCCCCATCTGTTGAGGTCTGATTCCAGCTCTGCCATCGGGGGATATTCCATTCATAGGTGTGCCAGGTTCCAACTTGAATTTTACTCCCAGGTATTCTATCCATGTGTGCGACTGCTTAAGGCCCCAGGGGTATTGGGGAGATTGGAAAAGCAGGTGAAAGGAGGCCAGAAATTGTAATTTCATCTGCTTCAGTTTGTGTCCGGATAGCTTGCTACATGTAGAGATCAGTTCCAGTAGCTGGGGTACTGACCTTGCAGGTCCATGTTAGTGGAATATCAGACATGTACGCTACTAGCTTGTGCTGTCCCCCCAGGTTCACCCCTGTGATACCCTTCACCTGCTTATGGCTTGCAGAAGTGGCTCTAGTGCTAAGATAAAGAGTATGGGTGAGAGAGGGCAGCCCTGCCTGGTCCCCTCTCCAGGTAAAAGGGCTTGGACAGTGTTCCATTAGTGACGATGTGTGCAGCTGCATCTTTATATAAGATGGACACCCACCTCCCAAAGTTAGGCCCAATGTTGAACTTGCCCAGGGTTTGGAATAGGTAGCCCCATTCCACCTTGTCGAATGCCTTCTCAGCATCAAGGGACAAGAGCATGCTGGGGGGGTGCAGGTGTTTCGTACGGTTCAATAAGTTCAGTAGGCACTTGGTGTTATCGGTGCCTTTTTGCCCCGGTACAAAGCCCACTTGGTCTTTGTGTGTTAAGTCGGGGATCACCCCCTTCGGCCTGTTTGCCAGCACTTTTTGCATATGATTTGCAGTCTGCCATGATCAAGGAAATTGGCCTGTAACTGCCACATAAGGAGGGGTCCTTGCCTAGTTTGGGCAATAAGAATATCCTGGCAGTGCACATAGACTGAGGTAAGACTCCAGTTTCACAGGCTTCCAAGAAGGCAGCCTGGAGTCTGGCCTGTAGCACCTCCATAAATGCTTTCAGGAATTCTACTGGGAGCCTGTCTCCTCTAGGTGCCTTTCCTGCTGGCATGCTCATTATTGCTTTCCTGACTTTGTACCATTCAATGGGGCAGTCTAATTTGGCCTGGCTAACTGGGTCGACAGAGGGTAAATGCAGTGAGTTTAAGGAAACCATCCATCTACTGCTTACTTGGGTTCACCTCAGAAGAGTAGAGGGAGGTGTAGAATTTCTGGAAGACTTTGTTTATATGTACTTTGTTGCACATTAATTCCCCTCGGACACTTTTAATGGACTTAATAGAAACATAGACTATGATGGCCAGTGAGGACCATCCTGTCTACCTAGTCTGACCATTTACCTACTTGGTTTGGCAATCACTACTCTTATCTGGACTGCCGTTCTCCTGCTCTGCTGCCCAGTAGGGTACTTTTATGCTTATCCCATGCACTTTTGAATTGCCGTACTGTTTTCACTTCCACCATCTCCGCTGGTATGCTGTTCCACAGACCCACCACCCTCTCTGTGAAAAAAAATATTTCCTATCATTCCCCCTAAGCCTTCCTCCCTCCAGCCTCATGTTATGTCCCCTTGTTCTTGTGCACTTTCTTCTCTGAAATATGCTCCCCTCCAATGCCCTCTTTATTCCTCTTAGGTATTTGAAAGTCTCTATCATATCTCCTCTCTCCCAGTGAATAGATGTTAAGTTCCTTGAGTCTTTCCTCATAAGGCTTGTGGTGCAGTGCATGTATCATTTTTGTTGCTCTTCTCTGGACTGCTTCCATTCTGTCTGTGTCCTTCCTGAGATGTGGTCTCCTGAATTGGACACAGTATTCCAGATGAGGCTTCATCAGTGGTCTATACAATGGCATCACCACTTTGCTCCTGCTACTGAATTCTGAACACTAATTCTGGAGTATTCCTGCCTTTACTTGAGCATATATGCCAGGAATCTGCCTGGCTTTTCACCTGACTCCCAAAAACTCTGGACGGAGGCAGAATAGGTGTATTCGCTTTGGCATGGAGATGTTTAACTTCGAACCTGAGGCCTGTTCTTTCTGCAAGAATGTCCCTCTCCCCTGATGATTTCTCTTGGAACCACTTTTCCAGTTCCTTAAGCTTTGATAGGTGGGTCTCTAGTTCAATGGCCCGGGTTCTTTTTTGGTGAGAAGGATTCATTTATGGATCTCCCCCGATGAATGCCTTAAGTGTCCCATCAAATGGCTGCAGATGTGTCTTCTGGTTTATTTATTTCCAGGAAGGCTCTAATCTCCTCTCTGAGGTTGTTGCAGAAGAGTGTGACTCTGTCCACAAAAATCACAGGTATTCACAGAGCAGTTGAATCTCAGGCAGCTTCAACACAGTCCAGACTGGACCAGGGGATTGCCCCCGAATCCTGGAATCCACCCTATCCCTCCTGAGATGGGGCACTGTGAAAACCACTTGGCTTTGTTTATACCACTTCACCACTAGGCTGTACTGTCTCACACTAGGGTGAGAAACAAACATAAACACTACTGGTAGCTCTCTTACAGAGCTAAAGACAGGGGCTGCACTACCTGCAACCTCCTCCACTGACTCTAACTGCAGAGTCTCTCACTCTAACTCAACATTCTAATGCTACCTCCCTGCAGCTAGCTCGAGTCTGGCTTATGTTGCTGTGACAGTTCCATGATTACATCACCCTCCAGCTCAGTTGAGACTGAAACCAGAGAATGACAATGTGAAATCCATTTAACTGGCATTTCACTAGCAGCCTCTCTCTGCCTGCCACTGATTCTAAGGGGATTCTCATAACCCCTGGGAACAAGGGGGTTACTCATAGAACTGCAGTACAGACAATATTTTAAAAAATGTGCACTTCTTATTTGAACAGACATGGTGGGAGGCTTGAACAGACTGCTGCCAGGGTGCTATTCAGGGCAAAATGTGGAGTGCACAGTTGTCAGGAGCAGGGTTTTCAAAGTGAATTTTTGTTTTTGTCAGAGTTTCCGAAGGATTTGTGAATTTTGTTTATTAGAAAAGTTTTGTGGTATTTGTGTTACATTTGTGGACTGCTGGTTTATTGATCTGAAAGCCAGTTAGTTTTTAAAAACCCTGTACAGGCCATAATTAATGCTGGGCTGGCAGTATAGCCTAGAGGTTAGAGGAATGAGGTGTGAATGAGCTTGGTACAGCCAGCAGACTTGACCTGAGTTTGATTCTCACAACCTCCACTTGCATACTGTGTGACTCTGAGCAAGTCACTTAACTGCCCTGTGCTCCCAGGTCACCCCTGAAAAACAGGCACTTGTGCCTAGTGGGCCTTACCCAGTTACCAAAGACAAAAATAAAAGTAATGTGTTTTTGTTTGTTTGTTTGTTTTTATGTTATGGTTTGGCATGACAGTAAGAGTTGATGTCTTTGTGAGTCCTGAGTTTAATGCAGCAGTACAATGTAAACAAATCTGCACTTTTTCGACAGTTTATTCCCAGTACTTTGTTGAGCATGTCCCTGGTAGTCTTTCCTGATGGCATTGTACTATCTCCCTGTAATTTGCTCAGATTTCCTTTGTGTTTTTTCACATTTCTGTCGCCTGCCATGTTGAAAGCAGCAGTACTAGATAGGCAGCTGATGCAGCCGCCATATCTACTATAGCACTACAACACTGGTAATGGATCACTTCCTGATTAGGTAATACTGCTGAGTGATTTCAGGGGGAGTTTAGATGTGTTTGACTGGTGACTGGCACTTTTTCCAGGGGTGTGATGCTAGGGTTTACAGGGGGAAAAGGTGCCAGTCAGGCAATCATATTGCTGCATTTTTTAAGCCATTGTATACTACATATTATAAGGCTAATAAAATATTAATGATGCTCCTACATGCTCTGATTGGTTACTGGATTTTTCATTAATTAATTACTTACTTTATTTATTTATTTATTTATTTAAGTGTTTCACCAGGAAGGCATGCTCAATTCCAGAGACTCAAAATATATGAAGGAATTACAGAAGTAACACCTATTTGAATCAGGTTGAATCCATAACTCCTGCACTTATTAAACTTTGATGCCTTTTTGTCTTATGTTTACCAGTATATTGTAACTCCTACTTATCGTTATCCTTGTATTAACTTGTTAATTACTGTAACCTTGTGTGCTGTTGTTCCACTGTTCTTTGTTGTACTCTCCCGGGTCGTGCCTGAAAATAGTCATTTCATGGCTAGCGCACCTACCCGGTAAACAAAAACTAAATAAAAAATAAATACATTTTCAAATAAACCCAGCCACTTATCTTAACAAAAAGGCACACGCAGTCAGGGCCCTGTCTCTGGTTCTGGGGCAACTTCTCTCATCTGTTATTGTTGCTGCTGGCTGGCATTTTACTCGAGGGGCTCTCTCTGTGCTGCAGCTACTGGCTGGGCAGGGTGGCCAGCTGCTGCTGCTGCTCTCTCTCCCATTACAGACCAGACCATGCTCTAGTCTTTTGTGAAACAAGCCAACAGAGTACACCTGTTTTTAAGGTTGGCTGTACTGCTGGGTCTTGGGGAGGGAGGTTCTTCTGTGCTGCTGTCTGCAAGCAATGCCAATACAGTTCTGGTTTTAGCAGGAGCAGCTGGCCGGACAGTTCCTGATCCTGGCGGTGAAAGTGAGGCAGTATTTGATTTTTTACTACAGTAGTCCTCGGACTCATCGGCAACACCATTTTGTGATCCTATGGTGGCTTCAATCATGGACTGGTGCTAATTCTGCTTGCTCAGCAAATGACTACTGCAGTGTGTCCAAGAGCACACCGAGGGTGGAAGGAGATTGCGCAGGCTGCAGTGCGGACCTGGGAGGACCGACCACCAGAATAGCTGGCTGTTAGAGGCAGAGCTGGTAAATGCAGACGGAGCTCTGTTGAGCAGCAGCACAGCCAATTGGCTGTATTGGTGTACAGACATCAGATGTAGTGCGCATCGGTGTCTCAGCTAGGAGGTCATATTTAAGGAGAAATTCAATAGTTTGGGTAGCTACAAGTTTTTCTAAAATTTTACTTAGAGCAGACAGGATTGCAATGGGCTTATAATTGAGTGGGTCTTTGGGGTCACCTTTCTTGAGAACAGGGGTTATCCTTGCCCTCTTCCATACATCAGGGACATGATTTTGACTGAGCAAGAGATTAAGGATCTTGGTTAGGGGGCAGCAATGACAGGAGCAGCTAGTTTTAGTAGCCTGGGCTCAAGACTGTCCAAGCCCACTGCTGCATCCTCAGGTATATTATTAAGTCATTTGAGTACCTCCTGGGATGAGACATATCTGAAATAGAAGGTTGGGTGATTAACATGTGGATGAATAAGAGGAGGCGACTTGGCAGGGAAGGAGGAGGTGTATTTTGTTAGGTCAGAGAATTGATTATTGAAGAAATTAGCTATGGTGAGGGGGATTGTTGTAGTGGACACCGTTGAGAGACATGTCATTAGGGGAGTATGGTGTATTTGAGCCCATAAAGAATTTAATGTGGGACTGGAACTTCTTTGAGTCTCCATAGGAATTGGTTAAAAGATCTTTGCAATAAGATCTTTTGGCGTGTTTGATATCCTTTTTACAGGAGTTACACAGGGCTCGGTAGGTGTTTAGATCTGCAGTCTAGCCAGATCTCTTGTAGTGGATCCAGTTTTTATCTCTTAAACATAGCTTTCTGAGGAGTCCTGATTTTAGCCACCTAGTTTGCCTGTTTTTTACTCTGTATGTTACCAGATTGCAGTGTTGCTCCTGCAGCCCTAGGAAGTGGGATAAGAAGTTGTTTAGAGAGGACTGAGCATCACTAGCTCCTAAGAGAGAGCACCAGTCAGTACAGGCAACGTCTTGCAGAAAAGCTTGGGGCTTGAACTTAGTAAAGTCATGAAAGGTAATGAAGCATGGCTGCATAAGTGAAGGCTTCCCTTTGCCCCAAATGCAGAAGGTGGGGGAATGGTCAGTAATAGCATCAGCTAGTACACCTGAGATGACAATGTGCTCAGGGTGGTTAGTCATGATCCAGTCAAGCAGGGTACCAGTGTTAGAGTGGGGGAAATTCTAGTAGGTTCTAGGATAAGCTGGTGGAGATTAAGGCTTTGGATGCTTGACAGGGATGTGGGTTGAGAGTTACCCAACCAGTTTAAATTTAAGACCCCAAGGATAAGGACTTCATTTCTTCCAGAGTGAACGGCAGTTCAATCCAGCAGTTCCTCCAGACCTTTATGACTACTCCTGGGGGGGTTGTAGACACAGACTATATGTAATTTCTTAGAGCCAAGGGTGATGAGGGTATGAAGCATGTCACAGTGGTTGAGGGGGGACGAGCTAATAGCAGAAAGTTGGAGGTGACTTTTAAAATAAATGGCTGTGCCCCCACCTCTGTTGGGGGTCTATCGAGTCGCAGGAGGTTATAGGTTGGGATTGTATAGAGAGTCTGGGTGGACGTCTTGAACCAGGTTTCCATGAGGCAGATTATATCTGGCTCATAGAGGAGGTCCATGCTTGTAGTTCAGCGCAAGGTGTTTCTCCAGGCTCCTTATCTTATGGTGGACAACTGTGAGACCTTTAGCATTCAGGCTGGGGTTGGTTATACAATTTATTGGGCCAGGGTTAAGTTGGACATCACCTAGGAGAGCAGTATGGCTAGTAAGAGTAAATACCACAGCCTTATGCTCAGAAGGAGCTTAGGGTGTTTAAAGGAGATGGGGCAGCAATTTTTATGGGTATGTGTAATCACAAGGATCCAAGTTCTGCTTACTAGAAGGGGAGTAGTGGCATAGTGAGGTGTAGGCACAACCAGGAGATTTGAAAAATAAAAATCACTGGGTGTGTAGTGAGGAGGGGCTTTGGCAGCGCTGGGGACAGGTGATACAGTAAATAGAAACAGTAGCAGTGTGGGGACAAAGACAAGTAGTAGGGTGACTGGCTTCATGGTAGACTGCCTAAGGTTAAGAAAGTAGGTCAAAGAGACTAGTGAGGATGCAGAGGGGACAATGGAAGGAGCAAAGCAACACACTAAACACAGGATTGAGTCAGGAGTATTTGGCAGGAAGAGAAGATAGTAGAATACTGAGCAACCGCCTTGTGGGAAAGCCAATAAAACAGGTGCTGACAGAGAGAGGAGGAGCTAGATGTGTATTTAAAGGAGGCCTGGGTAGGGGAGGGGGTGGGAAGAAAATGCAGGCTAGTAGGTACAGGCTGGCAGAGAGAAAAACAGCTGTATGTAGCAGGGGAAGAAAGCACTCCAATCAGCTTAGGTGAGCAGGAAGGGAGGACCAATCACAGTCCAGCAGCCAAATGCCGCACCAATCGGAGAAGGGACGGTGGTAAGCAGCTTCAGTGGTAGTACCTGCTTGAGGGATCCGATGCGGCGATCTCCAAAGGCGGGGAGAGTTGCCGGTCTGAGTTGGGCGGCGGCCACGGGGGGGGGGTCAGTACTGTGGGAAGGGTAGGGACTCGAGGGACAGAGAGAACTCATGGTCCTCTATCTTCTGATGGGTGCACAATCCATGGGGACCAGATTGGGAGGTGCATAGCTGCTGTAAAGGGCAGCATGGCCCTTCTTCTTCTGAATTGGGGATGGCCCTGCTTCTCCTGGCTCAGGGTGGGGATGGCCCTGCTTCTCCTGACTGGAGGTGGTGGCCTGCTTCTCCTGGCTCGGGTGGGGATGGTCCTGCTTCTATTGGCTGGTGGTGGTGGCCCTGCTTCTCCTGGCTTGGTGGGGGATGGCCCTGCTTCTCCTGGCTCGGGTGGGGGGATGGCCCTACTTCTCCAAACTGGAGGTGGTGGTCCTGCTTCTCCTGGCTCAGGGGTGGGGGGATGGCCCTGCTTCTCCTGACTGGGGTGGTGGTACTGCTTCTCCTGGCTCGGGGTGGGGGATGGTCCTGCTTCTATTGGCTGGTGGTGGTGGCCCTGCTTCTCCTGGCTTGGGTGGGGATGGCCCTGCTTCTCCTGGCTCGGGGTGGGGGATGGCCCTACTTCTCCAAACTGGAGGTGGTGGTCCTGCTTCTCCTGGCTCAGGGTGGGGGGGATGGCCCTGCTTCTCCTGGCTGGGGGTGGTGGTACTGCTTCTCCTGGCTCGGGGTGGGGGGGATGGCCCTGCTTCTCTTGGCTGGGGGTGGTGGCCCTGCTTCTCCTGGCTCGGGATGGGGTGGATGGCCCTGCTTCTCCTGGCTGGGGTGGTGGTCCTTCTTCTCCTGGCTGGAGGGGGTGGCCCTGCTTCTTCTGGTTTGAGGTTGGGGGGTGGCCTTGCTTCTCCTGGCTCAGGGAGATGGCCCTGCTGCTTCTGGCTTGGGAGGCCTACTTCTAGCTTGGGTGACCCTGCTTCTCCTGCCAGAAGAAGGGCCATTCCCCACACCCCGAACCAGGAGAAGCAGAGCCATCTCCTGTAAAAAATAAATTGGGAATGGCATTTTTATTTCAGAAACATAACATTCATCATTTGTTCAAATACCCCAAGAGGCAGGGGTGCATGCTTTCCATGCAGGTTTCTATAGACGCCCTGGCTGCCAACTGTAGTGCCCATCCAGTGCCCTGGTAACCAACAGAAGCTGGAGCCACCACATATCAGAAAACAGAATGGCCCTTTTAAAGCAGCAGTACTACGATATCAGGAAGTGACTTATCAAAATTCTGTTTTTCGGCTGTAAGCATGTGGCCAAAGTTCCAGTTTCCATACCTGTAAATGTTTGTATTTTTTCAGTCGTCTTTTGTTTTTTTTTAGATATTTGCAATTTATTTGAAGTGTTGTAGCACTACAACAAATATGGTGGCTGATTAATTTCAGCTGCGCTTTTTCTTCGGGTCGCATCACATCTTTTGACAATAGCAGAGGGACTCTCTGCTGACCATTCCGATGTTTCTGCAAGTCATTCACATGTGTAGTCGGCAGCAGAGGGGGTTCCAGTGCAACATGCTGGGTGGCAGACATGTAAACAAAAGCAGAGAATAACTGAGCAAATTACTCGGCGATATTACAAATCCGGCAAGAAAGAGGACCAGGTATATGATTAGCAGGGCACGGAATAAACTGTCAAAAAAGTGCAAATTTTTTTTTCGTAGTACTGCTGCTTTAAGGGCCACCCACCTTATCTCATGAGAGCTGTGAGCACAGAAATTGTATTTTATTGAAAGGCAAAACGTTTCCTGTTTTCTTCATTCTCTGTAATGGACTGGTATTGCAGGCTAGCCCAAAGTACACCTCTATAAACAGTGTCCCATAATACTAGGTCAGAATACATTTTTTTCTTGAATGAGCTGTAGTATAATTGCCAGGAAGGTTTACCAAGCATCCCCTTGTTCGACAGTTATCCTATCACTGTCTAGATTTGTGAAATACTGCAGTATAGCTTGTAGAGAATACATTGTACATACAGTAACTTATTCTCTTTATTTAGCTTTCTTTATTTCAATGCATCTTAGAAGTAGAAGTGAGAGTTGGAACTTGGCAGGAAATTAATTTCGCTGTCTAAATTCTATGTTTATCAGGTACTGAGTAGGGTAGTTGGTAGTGCTATAAAATGCCTTGATAGCCCACCTTTTCTAAGAACCGTTAGCATGGAAATTATGATTTATTGAAGGTAAAATATTTTCTTATTTGTGTAGGAATGCAAACTTTGTCAAATCTATTTTACTGTGACACACTAAAACTAGTCCACAGTACAGTAGTACACAGGTTGTGACATCACATCAGTTGACAGTCACTGCCTTACACAAGAGGGGGGGGTGGTCTCGGGGTAGGGGTGGATCGCAGCCTCTGATTGGTCATTTTGAACACCAGTTTGTAAATATCTAATTACATTTTTTTTCCAATGTCCATTTACAGTTTGAAATCCTCATGCACTTTTGAAACCATTCAATCCTAGGAAGCCTCTCATAACAACTGTATGTCCAGAGTGCTGTCTGTATGCTTTCTGTGATGCTGTCCCACCCGAATCTGAATCTGAGAAATAAAATGTGGTGGTTGGTATTGTTTAACAACCACCATCAGGGACATATACTGTACTCAGTGTAAACTGCAAAGGACAATCCAACAGCACATTTACATTCAGCTGCAGATTCCACAGAGATCTGCTTCTGTGTGCAAACATCTTTCTTCAGCTTTGAAAAAAAAAATGAAACTATATATTTCCACCTTCTGTGATTAAGCCCCATGATAACCTGATGAGAAGGCTTTGTTTCCTTTTGTCACGGACTGCGATCCACAGGATGAAGATGGTGGGTTGGATATTCAAAAGGGTTGCGCCTGCACAAGTCTGAAATTGTGCCATTCTGCCATATTCTAGCCATGGATAAACTAGCAGAATGGTCAGAAGAGTGGCAACTGGGATTTAATGCAAAGAAGTGCAAAATCATGCACATAGGGAAGAGAAACCCTGAAGCCACTTATAGGCTGGGAGGGGAGTTGCTAGCAGTCACAAAGGAAGAAAGAGACTTGGGCATCATCATCACTGATGACCTGAAATCATCCAAGCAGACCTCTAAAGCAGTAGGTAAGGCTAGGGGGGTGTTAGGGTGTATTAGTAGGGGTATCACAAGTCGTAAGAGGGAGGTAATAATCCCTCTGTACAAGACATTGGTTAGGTCCCATCTGGAGTACTGCGTGCAGTATTGGAGGCCACACCTTCACAAGGACATTAACCAAATTGAGGCAGTCCAGAGAAGGGCAACCAAAATGGTGCAGGGACTGCATCAGAAGACATATGAGGACAGATTAACGGAGCTCAATATGTATACCCTTGAGCAAAGGAGGGAGAGAGGTGATATGATCGAGACATTTAAACACCTTAAGGGCATAAACAAGGTGAAAGAGTCTAACATGTTTAAATATAAGAAAAATAGCAGGACAAGAGGACACAGCATGAGATTAGAGGGAGGCCGATTAAGGGGAATGTGAGGAAATTTTTTCACAGAAAGGGTGGTAGATGCATGGAATGGCTTACCACAAGAAGTAGTGGCTATGAATACAGTGCAGGGCTTCAAACAGGACATGGATAGGCATAAGGGAGCAATACAAATGACTATGAATAGATAGGTCACTGACATAGCAAAGGCCGATGGCACATTTATAAGGTAGAAAAGAAATGGGCAGACTGGATGGGCCTTAGGTCCTTATCTGCCACAACTTCTATGTTTCTATGTTTCTATTCAGCAGGAGACAGTTGCACCCCCCAAGGCAAGCTGAGCAACAGTGCAATGCAAAATGAATGCATGCTGAGCTGGAGGGGGAGGAACCATGCATAAACTGCACAGCTCGATATTCAGCGGGCTGTGCAGAGTTGTGCAGGCGCAACCCCCAACTTGCACCTGCACAACTCTGAGCCAAAAAAAAGGAGTAAGTCGAGGGCCACCCACAGGTGAGCTGCTGAATTGCAGGGTGCAACACAGCAGCTTCCACCTGTGGGTGGCCCTCAACCTACTCCCTGTGCCCCTCCTGCAGCCCAATCATGGGCATATAGTAACCCCTCTCCCCCCCGACTGGTCCGATCATGGGCAAAAGCGTAAAAATCCCCCCTCCCACTGACTGGCCCGATCGCGTGGGCATAATTATAAAATTGTATTTTAAAAGGTTAATAAGGTTAAATAAACCCCCCCACCAGCCTGATTGCAGGAATAATTGTAAAATACACCCCCCCACCAGCCCGATCACGGGCAGCACAGAGTCCAACCCCCAACATACCCTGGTGATCCAGTGGACCTCGAAGCCCGATCGTGGGCTGCAAATTGTTCAACCCCAAGGACCACCTATCCTGATGATCAATGGCCCCAACCTACCCACCACATGAAGCCCCACCACCCGCCCCCCCCATCAGCCAGCGGGCGGCAGCATCCCACTCACCTGCTGCCCTGCCGTCCACCGACTGACTGCCTGGTAGGGCTGCATGCCCATTGGTGCAGAGCAAAAGCCAATGTGCATGCAGCCTGTACCATACAAGGCAGTCCAGATATGTGAATGAATTCCCCGCCGGCTGACGGAAGGGGGAGCGGGGGTGGTGGGGCTTCATGGGTGGGTGGGTGGGGCTACTAGATCACCAGGGTAGGTGATCCTTGGGGGTATTTGAACAATTTTCAGCCCGTGATTGGGCTTCGAGGTCCACTGGACCACCAGGGTTATGTTCTTGGGGGAGGTTGAACTCTGTGCTGCCCGCGATCGGGCTGAATACACTTATGCCTGCGATCGGGCTAGTGGAGGGTGAGGGTTTAGTCAACCTTATGCCCACGATCGGGCCAGCCGGGGGGAGGGGGGATTTTAACACTTTTGCCCGCAATTGGGCTACAGGGAGCATCGGTCCCCAATGGCTGCTGCCTGGCAGGGCGCCAGGCACAAGTCCTCAGGGATCAGCCCACCTGCATGCTAATGGAATGCAAATGGGGCCATAAATAGATGCAAATGGCCACCCTGTGCCTTGCATGAATTATGGCCCCATTTGCATGTCATCTTTTGAATATGGGAAATTTGTGCATGGCACAATGGTACTTGCACCACCGCAACTTGAATGCTCCACTCTGACCACTTGCGGTGGCACAAGTTCCACTGTGCCATGCACAGTGGCTGTGGCCATGGGTGATATTCAAAGGAGTTGCTCAATAGCGCGACTCCTTTGAATATCACCCCGGCCACACTCCTGTGCAACTCTTTTATGCAGCGCAAGGGCTTGCACCACAGAATAGCACAGTTTGAATAGCCAGCCCCGTATCTACTAACTAACTCACTATTAGAACTCCGTGTCTGTCCCAGGAGATGTATTACCTTATCTGAAAAACGTGTTTAATCCTTTTGCTTTGTTTTATTTGTTGGGGGGGGGTCATTCTTAGATAAACAGGGGAGGCAAGCTAGTAACAAGAGCCAGTTTTGAGGGGTGACCCGTTTGCACTTTCAGAGCAGCACTGTAATGTAAAAAAAATCTGTGCTTTTTGAACAGTTTATTCCCTGTGCTCTGCTGAGCATTTCCCTGGTACTCTTTCCCATCGGCATTGTACTGTCACTGAGTAATTTGCTCAGTTTTCCTTTGCTTTTGTTTACATTTCTGCCACCCAGCATGTTGCACTGGAACCCTTCTGCTGCCAACTGCACATGTGTATGACTGGCAGTACTACACCGGGAATGTTCAGCACAGGGTCCCACTGCAGTAACCAAAAGATGTGATGCGACAGAATGGGGTAGTGCAGCTCAAATTTAGACAGCCACCATATTTATTGTAGGGCTACAACAAATCAAGTTAATTATAAATATGTAAAAAAGTAAAGATAGCCTAAAAAATTATTTACAGATATGGAAACTGGAACTAAGGCTGCATGCTTACAGCCGAAAAGCAGAATGTTGATAAATCACTTCCTGATTATCCAGGACTGCTGCTTTAAAACACAGAAAAAAAGCAACACACTTCACTCCTTTACAATTCTTAGATAAGGTGGGTGGCCCTCGCTGTGCCATGGACTGATATTTCAGTCCAGAATTCCTATAGTTCTAATTCTGTTCACAATCCAAGCTATGCAATATGTGTTTCCTTTCCATACTGTTATAAAAACAATTTAAATTCTCATCAATACATTTACATTTTTTTCTAACTTTTTCTACTGATGCCAACTTTCAGTATGGAACTGCATCCGTCTGGTTCTCCAAACTGTGGCTGGCCCATTTGTACAGCAGTAGCAATACACAATACACAAAATACCAACTCACTGATACTGCTCCAAACTGGGGTTGGCCATTGGTACAGTGGTAGCACTACCCAGAATACTGCACCCACTGATGCTGCTCCAAACTGGGGCTGACCCATCGGTACAGTGGTAGCACTACCCAAAATACTGCACTCACTGATGCTGCTCCAAACTGGGGCTGGCCCATCGGTACACTGGTAGCACTACCCAGAATACCGCACTCTCTGAGGCTGCTCCAAACTGGGGCTGGCCCGTCAGTACAGTGGTAGCACTACCCAGAATACCGCACTCACTGATACTGCTCCAAACTGGGGCTTGCCCATCCATACACTGGTAGCACTACCCAGAATACCGCACTCACTGATGCTGCTCCAAACTGAGGCTGGCCCATTGGTACAGTGGTAGCACTACCCAGAATACTGCACTCACTGATGCTGCTCCAAACTGAGGCTGGCCCATTGGTACAGTGGTAGCACTACCCAAGATACTGCACTCACTGATACTGCTCTAAACTGGGGTTGGCCCATTGGTACAGTGGTAGCACTACCCAAAATACCGCACTCACTGATGCTGCTCCAAACTGGGGCTGGCCCATAGGTACAGTGGTAGCACTACCCAGAATACTGCACTCACTGATACTGCTCCAAACTGGGGTGGCCCATTGGTACAGTGGTAGCACTACCCAGAGTACTGCACTCACTGATACTGCTCCTCCCCCTCTTCTCCCCTTCCTGTCTGTCCAGTAGGTTGTGTACCCTGGTATGATAAAGCAGCAGTACTACGAAAAAAAAAAACTGCATTTTTTTGACAGTTTATTCCCTGTGCCCTGCTAATCATAAACTTGGTACTTTTTTTTGCCGGCATTGTACTATCGCCGAGTAATTTGCTTGGTTATTCTCTGCTTTTGTTTTCATTTCTGCCAGAAAGCATGTTACACTGGACCCCTTCTGCTGCCAACTGCACATGTTAATGACTTGCAGGGGCATTGGGAATGGTCAGCTGTTTTCAAAAGACGTGATGTAACCTATAGAAAAAGCACACAGAAAATTAGTCAGCCGCCATATTTGTTGTAGTGCTATAACCATTCAAATAAATTGCAAATATCTAAAAAAACTAAAAATGACTGGAAAAAAACATTTACATGTATGGAAACTGGAACTTTGTCTGCATGCTTACAGCCAAAAAACAGAATTTTGATAACTCACTTCCTGATTTCGTAGCAGTGCTGCTTTAACATCCCAGTCATGGTTCTCTGTGTACCATGTTTCTGTGACTGCTACGCTATCCAGGCATCCCCTCTTCCATCAAGGCCACCAGTTCAGGGAGCTTGTTGCCCAGACTATGGGCATTGGTACTCACTACCCTCAATTTCTTGATGGCCTTACCCCTTTTTGCCCCATCTCTGTCCTTACTGTGTTTGTCATTTTCCCCATTTACCCCTGCCCTTCTCTCTATCAACATCTCTATCTTGGTGTTTACCTCACTTACTACCCTGATCTTTTTTTTTGGGGGGGTAGGACTTTCCTGCTCCTTTCCAGTGCCTCCCCCCTTGACTAGTTTAAATGCATGCCAATGAAGCATTTAAACCTATCACCAAGGATCCTGGTTCCCCCTCCTGGACAGAAGCAGACCATCACACCAGTCCCTGTCTAAACTGAACAATTCAAATCTAAACAAAGTACCGATATCAATTTATCCAATGAGGTGTGATATACAAATAAAGAATTAATCGCTGAGCATTACTTATCCTCACGTGCTTCCTACAGTTGCATCTGTAATGGAGATCTGTTAATTTTGCATATCAGAGATACTGAAGATGCACAGCAGGTACCAAGGTAGCTGGTGCTGAAGTGAAGGGATCACTTTGGTCCTAGAGTGGAGAAGAGGAGTTGGGGACAGAGGTTGCTAAGAAGTAACACAGTTTTATACAGTTTGATCTTAAAGCAATAGTACTACGAAATCAGGAAGTGACCTATCAAAATTGTGTGTTTCAGCTGTAAGCATTTGGCCAAAGTTCCAGTTTCCATACCTGTAAATGTTTTTTTTTTCCAGTCATCTTAAGTTTTTAGATATTTGCAATTTATTTGAAATGTTGTAGCACTGCAACAAATATGGTGGCTGACTAATTTTCAGCTGGCTTTTTCTTCAGGTCGCATCACATCTTTGACAACAGCAGAGGGACTCTGCTGATCATTCCTGATATCCTTGTAAGTCATAAACATGTGCATTTGGCAGTAGAGGGGTTTTCTGTGCAACATGCCGGTGGCATACATGTAAACAAAAGCAGAGAATAACTGAGCAAATTACTCACGCGATAGTACAATGATGACTAGAAAGAGTACCCGTATATGATTAGCAGGGCACAGGGAATAAACTGTCAAAAAGCACAATTTGTTTTTGTAATACTGCTGCTTTAAGCTCAGATTCTGACTGAAACCTGAGTAGAGGTGGATAAACCATTTTTTCACTTGAGTTAGTGAGAGCCAAGCCTGGGGTCTGGCTTGACTCTACAAACGAAAACACCAGCTGGACCCTGGCTAATGCAGGCTGTTTTCTACATAGGATCTGAATGTTTCAGATGCTACACTTACTACACAGGCTGGCAAAAATGCTTACTTTGTCATGACTGGCTCTGCTTGACCTTGGCTCTCAATTGCTAATAGAGGTTAAGTCAAGCTGAGCTAGGTACTAAGCTCAAGCCAACAGGTCCAAGAGAAGTGGACTCATCCTAGCGGCATTAGGCAAGAGAACCAATAGATGACCTGCATATACTGTAATTATGAGCAGTATTCCATCATTCCTATTTGTATCCCCATTAACAGCTTTACACACATGCTTATTTACAGAACTGCGTTGGCACCCCCTGTGTCTGGGCTTCGTGTGGCATCCATCCCTTACACCTAAACTTATTTACAGAACTGTGTTGGCACTGTCTGTCTGGGGCTTGTGTGGCATTCCAGGAGAACATAGAGTGCCTGCAATAAATTAGGTGGTGTGAATGGTGCAAATATATTCCATATTTGCTTAAAAGTGACTGGCCTAAAACTAGTTGTACAGTAGGTATACGTCCTCTCACTGACGCTTTAAAAATTGACTAATTCCCACTCCCTGCTGCACTCACTACAGCACTTTCTGGATCTTCATCACTAAAAAGAGGAGTTTCCCCAAAACACAAAGGCGCCCCTCGACTGGGCTCATTGGGAAACTGGCTCAGCCTCCACGTTTTCCAACACTTTGCTCCCCCACCGATACGACACCTCCAACAACCCTTCCCCCAATCGTTAGGTTCTGCCAGCATAAAAACCATGTGCACTGTCAAAACTGCACCTACTGATTGTCATGCAATTTGTAAATAGCGGCACACAATGTGGGTGATGTTTCACACTTAGCACAGTCCTGTGAATGCCTCTGACACATCCAGACTGGATTGGATATACGCCAGGGTTTTATTTAACTCAAATAATTGATTAGCGTTTTGCTCATAAAAGGGCTAAAACATTGTGAAAATGCATAGCACTTGCCTCACTGTGTTAAACATAACACTTCTAGAAAACCGACATAAATACTTTCTGTACAGTTAGCATTGTCCCAAGGAAAAAACTGCTAATCAGTTATTTAAAACCCTGGTATATCTTTGTTTAAAAAATAGTGGAAACGCTCTTGTCTCAGTGTGCCACCTGCTACACCTACATGTCTTTGCAGCTTCCTGATTTGGCCATCCTCAATATGAGAGGGTGCTTATGTGCTTGAGGCTAGACAATGCTGAGTGGTGTTGCAATTCAGTACTTTCTTTCTAGTTTAGTGGAGATCTGACTGAGCATAGCGTGGGGTGCATGATGAGAGGTACTGCACACGTATGGACTGTAGCAATTAAGGCTGAATTAAAAAAAGTGGGCTGGCATGGCAACAGTTTGTTTGGATAATGTACATATTGATCAAAGTGATGACTAGAATGTGAAAGAAACTGTGAAGTAATTGTCACAGCAGAGAATTTCCATCCCAGCCCTACCATTCACTGTGTTTTAAGATTATCTGATCAACAAGCACTGCTGCTATTACAATACTGCACAACATGCATCCTCCCGCCCACCTATCTTACAATAACATTTCGGGTTTTTTATGCGGTGCACGCTATAGTCATAAAATAGGGCTCTTGCAAGTGATAACTCACAATTTCTGTGAGGCATCCGCCCACAGAACCTGGACAATGGGAGAGAAATGATTTTCGGAGAGGTTAGTAACCCTTCTCCTGGGACGGACAGTACCTGCTTTCGCCACTAGATGGAACCAAACGGCAACTCTCCCCAGCAGAGCGCTGCTGAGTTTTTATGATCTCTGCTCTCAGGAGACAGCAGGAGTCCGTGACAGCAGGAAACAAAGCATAGGCACCAAGTTACAGGACTCGATCGGAGAGGGTGCAAGGCAGCGTTTCTGTGTTTCAGGTTAAAAAATATCTTTCACAAAAAACAGAGCTTTCTGGAATTGGAAGAGTCATTAAAACCTGTTGCAGGATTTCCATTTGTGTCTGTTTTGCATGATTGTGAAGCACTCTGCAAAAATAAGGGCAGGACTTGTCCGAGGCTTCACAATCGCCTAGTTGTCCCCGTGGCAGTAGAATCACCACATTCTGCATCTGCTTGGTTAATGTATTTATTTCAGATGCAGAGGGCACACACACAGATCATATACTCCAGTGCTCTACAATGGCCAGGGCTTGGTTTGCTTGAAAAGCGCCAGTGTTTCAAACTGTCAGCGACATAAAATGAAAGCGCTAGAGTTTGAGTTTTGAATGGTGTTCAAACTGACCAATCAAAAGCTGAGATCCGCCTCCCATCCATCGCTGAGACAGTGATTGACAGCTTTCCCAACATCTCAGCTTGCCTGAGGATTGATGCATCGGCGTGGGGTGGAACCAGTCGTTTGGTCACAACCACCAACGTGAGGTTCAGTTTTCACCCCATTAGAGGCCATCCCCGTGGAGATGGTCAGGTACTGCCTATTATGGAATGTTATCACAAGGCCTAGCGGTCCTGACCCATCATCCCCCGTTGGTGAACAATAACACAAGGCACTGGTGCTGGTCTAGAGGCCACCATGGCTGCCCTGGATTTTATTGCTCTGTTCGTATTCCTCTTTCCCTTCACCCGGGCCCCTTGGTTCTGAGGGAGATGTGGAGAAAAGAGCGAAGGTTATAGCATTGTTGGTAGATACCCCTTGAAGCCGGACTTAGATTGATAGAACATTATGCTATATCAATCTGCAATCACCGTAAGAGCAGAGTTCCTGTCCAGAGAGCAGTTGCTCCCAAATTGACCGCTCAACTGTTTCAACTGTAGATAAACTGTGCAACCCAGCCTGTCTGCAAGCTGAGCTTTTCACGAAACAGTGCGATGAGCTCGCTCGTTACTTTGCAACTAAGGTGGCTGACATCAGAGCGGACCTGTGTTCAATAACCTCTAAGGGTGATGTTGTAGGGACGTGTGAGAACACAGTTGGGAGTTCCTTTTATCAACCTGAGTTCATGGAAATTATGAGGCATAGCCATAGTGTGCACCCTACAAGCTGTAGCTTGAATCCTGGACCAACCACCTAATTTTGGATTGTGCTGATGTCATTGGTCAGCTTCACAAATAGTCTGGTGCTCCTGGAGTCAGGTAGGTTTCTGAAAAGGAGGTGGTGACACCTCTTGAAGGAAGCTGCATTAGACAGACTGTTGTTCAAGCTACAGACGACTAACCTTCCCTTTACGGAAGGCATTGAAGTTGAAGCTGCTCAATGAATGACCATTTAACATCCACAGTATCACAATCATTCAGTCTGGTTTCCAAAAGAATAGCACGAGACTGCTGGTTGGTGCTTAATATTCTGGAGGATAAAAAGCGCTCCATCTTGGTTCTCATGATCTCTCCTCAGCTTTGACACTGTGGATCACTGGTGTTGTTAGCATGCGAGGCAAAACTCGCGAATGTCGAGAACGCTTTGCAATGGTCACTTCATTCCTACTGGAAGATCACAAAGTTGTGTCAGGTTTCCTCCGCCGCCTTTTGTTGTGTGGAGTGCCCGGGGTTCTAAAGGTCACCCATGTTATTTGCAGGTAGAGGCTACCCTCGAAACATTATAAAACGGTATGGGATGAGTTTCACTGCTATGCAGATGATACCAGCTATACTGTCTTTACCCGACCAAGATGGAGCTCTTCGTGTTTAACTGACGGGAATCAAGACTGGATGGATTCTAGTTGGTTAAAGTTGAACTCGAGAAGACTGAGGTTTTGGTGGTGGACCTGGTTAGATTGAAGGTCGAGGTAATGGCGTACCTTCTGAATTTTTCTAGGCGTATCATTACTGACCTCTGAACGGGTGCGTAACCTGGGGGTGATTTTTGATGATAGCCGACTTTACAATCTCAGGTGTCAGCTGTAGTCAGCACCTCCTTTACCATCCAAGATATTGCCAGGGTTAGCACCTTGTTCCATCTGACTCTGCCAACGCTATCCACGCCAGGTCCTGCACCTGACTACTGCAACGGCCTTTACTTTGGGCTTTCTAAGGAACCACGCCTGCAGCTGGTGCAGAATGTGGCAGCCAGGTTTGACTGAGACAAGTAGGTCTATCATATTACCCCAGTATGCAAACTGCACTACTACCAATACGTGGCGGATCACCTTTAAAGTCATTTTATTGACTTTTAAAAGCCCTTCGCGACCAAAGTCCATCTATCTGAAGACCTCCTGGTTCATATTGCCCTAGCCACGCCCACCAGCCGACACGGGGTTGCTGGAAATTCCAAAGTGAGTTTAAAACTTCAGGCAGCAGAGCATTTTCTGCTCTCCCTCTTTAAAATTCTTTACCAGGCCGATTACGGACTGCACTGCGGAGATATTTAGAAAGAATTAAAACTTTCTATGGAAATGGCCTTTGGAGAATTGCTAGTTGGAATTTGACTGGATTTTACTGTAATTTATTATGTTTTATGATGTATTTATGATGTGTTTTATATGCTTTATGTTTTTATAGGTATTTGAATTTATGTTATTAATCTGTTCAGCTTTATATTTTGAAAGGCTTATATAAATAAAATATTATTATTAAGCACTGCGATGTCATAAAAGCTGGGCAGGAAAATGTTTAGCCTATGATTTCTCGATGCACTGCCAGATGCATTAGAAATCCTAGAAAGGAAAACTGAAATGACAAAAAAAAAAAAATGCATTCTTTAGTGTAACAGTAAAACAACTAAACTAGATCCTGCCATTCTGTCTCAGGGTTCTGCGGACACCATAAACCATCAAGCTTCCTAACGTCAAGATATCACCAGAACACCTTGAAAATATGATATCCTTGTTACAGATGTTCGTCTAATATTGTATTTATTATAGCAATGAAACCACTGCTCAGAAACAAAGTGATTCTGACAAGACTAATATTCAATAGAACAGTTCACACTTGATCTGAACAACTTTTAATATGAACTAGTGACCCTGAGGTGAAGGCAGTGCAGGAGGGCAGTGGCTAGGGGAGTGGAATGCTGGGATGCATGGGAGGAGGATAACCAGTAAAATAGGGACATCATGATACCCGTACATCCATCTGGTTAGACTGCATTTAGGAGCGAGTCAGTTCTGGAAGCATACACCAGAATGGATGTGGGGAGGCTGAGGGTTCAGAGAGACAAAGATAATAAAAGAGTTGATCCACCAATCTATGAAGAAAGGCTGAGTGACCTGACAATGGACTCCGGAACAGAAGGGAGGAGAGGGGGACATGATTGAGACCTCAAGCAACCTAAGGGTAAAACAGGGTACCAATGGAAGCATCTTCAGATGAAGAATCAGAGGACGAGAAGCATGCCTGCAGGTGGGTGGTGGGTGGGTGGGGCAGTTCAGAGGTAACATTAAAATATTATTTCACAGAGAGAGTGGTGGACAGACTGAGGCAGTCAATGGAGAAGAACAGTGAGGATCCAAAGGGCATAGGACAACCACAGGGGAGTGCTTAGGTGGGGGCAGGTCAAGCAGATAGCTGTACAAATGGGACTCTGTGGGCCTTGTCGGTCCTTTTTCATACACTTCTATGATCTATAAATCTATTAAACTAATTAACATTTACCTGCCAATATGGCATGTGTTATTTTCTAGAGTTCAAAGTACTGACTTTATTGTATTCGATCCCTGTTTCACTTTTTGTTCTTACAGGATCTGCACAAAAAGGTCTAGGAGAAATTATACTACAATTAAGATAATAATATGGTAAAATAAGGTCTGACACTGTAAAGCCTATTAAGATACTGGTGTCCTTTTTTTAATTGTTATGTGGTAAGCTGAATAAAGCAAAACAGACAGATACAACAAAACCATAGATCGGCCGTAGTACCCTTCTAATCCAGATGCAGTCATATCACTTCAGCCTCAACTGTACCATCTCCTGACAACCAGCCAATTTGGAGACTATGGCCACTGCTGAATTGATCCTTAAATGCAGCTTTTCCAAAACATACACTAATAACAGATTTCTGACAACAACAATGTAGAAAACATCTGGCTTTTGGGCATTCATAAGAATTTGTTGTTCTTCAGAAGTGGTAGCAAATCTACAACAAAATGCGCAGTAACATTCATGTACATGAATGTTAATAAACATATCCTTTAAAATAATTATATTGCTTACAAACCGTACACTGCACGAACTATTGGTAATGAGTATGTCATCTATTGATTGTTAACCAGAAAGCTACAGACCTGGACAAAGAATGGCATTATATGGTTCAGAAGAAATCTGAAATGGTCAGCTGGCCAGCATACAGCCAGGTCCATGCTGCCAATTCAAGAAGGTCAACAGTGAAGAGGTTATTAAATGGAATCTGGGGACACGAACCGAGGCTATAGGACTGGTTTCACTGCAGCATCATTTCTCCTCAGCCATCCAAGCAAAATAATTCAGGCAACCATACCATGCTCATCCCATCACCCATCACCAACCGCGAGTTATGCACACCTGCACCCAAGGCCCTGTCCTAGCAGACAGATGTCTCAGGCACAGAATAATGGATGGGGCCCTGCTCAAATTATATTTTGTGGGCTAGAAATGCCAACACCCAGTCTTCTCAGTGCCATGCCTGCAAGACTGCAATGACCAGGTACTCAAGCTATGGTGATGTAGTCCATAGTGGTGCTCCAATTTCAACCGTCGACTGACCCCAATTTCTGCCATTTTGCATGCACTGTCCTTCCTATCTACCAGTGCTCCCCACCCTTTCCTCGCTTCTTGATACCAAGCACCTTTCCAGTGACTCCTTTATATTCTCATTTCCTTCCCTCTTGCCTTACATCTTTACATTCCTCCACCTCCTTCTCTTCCTCCATCTCTCAGTAACATTTCCATTCCCAATAAATACAGCTATCCAACTCTCTAGCCCTCTGATCTCTCTCTCTCTCTCTCTCTTGCAGTCACTGCTTGCTTTTTTTCTTTTTCAATCCGAGTCAAGAGAGATGGACGACTAGGACTCTCCACCAACCATCAGTAAGATTGTCAACGACTGACGGAATGGTCCACAGCTCTGTCTCACTATGCTCTCATCCCCGTCGATGTCCTCTTCTTGTAAAATCCAGTGACCCTCATGCAGGGTCTGACCGACACCACAGATGACGATGCTTTGCCAGTCTGCCACCGCGATTTCACACTCAGACTTAGCTACACCTCTGGACTCTGGAGGACTGTCACAGCGCTCAATTGGTGTGTGGTCTGCAGAGGCAGAACCAGAGCTGAAAGCTCACTGTGAGGAAGGGGGTCAGGATGAACCTCAGCCACTGGTGCACAGACCCCCGGGTGCAGTTTAACTCTGATCACACACCAAGCAGGGTGAGGAAAGGCTAAGAATATTAGAAAAAAAAAAAAAAAATCATGCTACAGTGGTGGAGCATGGTGGTGACTGACAAAAATGCTAAGCTTCTGGATAACAGTGACAAGCCCCAGCACAGCTGAACTTCTGACCACACTTTGAAAATAAAACAGCATGAGAAACAAAGCATAATTGGCTGCTACAGTAAGGACTGCCTACAGCAAAACAGCTGACTGCGCATGAGGGCACTCCTGATTAGCCACTCACTTTTGATCTAGTGGCGCCTCATTACTGTCATCATTAACAGCACTCCTCTATTAGTGCGCAGACCAGCCCAAAATGGACCTCCAAGCAAGACAAACTGCCGCCTCCACAATCTGCTTGTGAAGAAAGCTGATGCAATGTATTTTTGCACATGCAAGCAAAAACAAAAAGTGCAAGGTAATGTACCTAGGGAAAAAAGAACCCCAAGACAGAGTAATGGATGGGTGGGAGAGACTTAGCACAGATGAGGAATGGGATCTAGAGCTCACCAGTAACCCATTAAACAAATGAGTCAGTGCATCAAGGCCTACTGTACAGCAAAGCCAACAGGATGCTGGGATGAATCCAGAGGGGACTGATAGTGGAAGAAAAAGGAATACTTCTCCTCTTCAGTCCCCGGTGAGCCTCACTAGAGTGTTGTGCCCAGTTCCGGAGTCCTCACCCCAGAATGAATAAGGATAGCTGGAGACAGAGCAGAGCAGAGCCAAAATGATTTAGGCCAGCAGGGCAGATCCTGAGGAGTGCCTCAAGGCACTAAATATACTCATGACAGTCAGCACGGGAGGGGATATGAATGAGATCTTCAAATTCCTCAAAGGTAATAGGTGAACTGTGAAATTATTCTGTCTGCATACGACTTGTAGTCATGCGGAGAACACAGTAGAAAATATTTCACTATTTATGTTGTTATACTGGAAAGGCATATGAGCAAATCTGCCTGCTTTCAAAAAAGCATCCAGTGACAAGGATATAGGAGTACAAAGCACAGTCAGCAGTGAACAAATACATCTGAGTACAAGGCATTGAAGAGAGCAGAAGTAAATGAAACATATATGCAAGACACCATCATGGGTAGCATAACTCAGAGATAAGAGCATACAGTCAAGATCATTTACATATTAATTTGTCAAGGAGGTAGCATTTAGGTTCTTTTAAATGACACCATTTTCAGGCACTGAGCAAGGGTGAGTAGGCTGTTGAAGAGCTTGACACCCTGAATGAGGGTATGTTGACCCTGGGTCATATGACAAGGGCATTGAGGAATAGCCAGAGGACATCTAGTGGTTTGGCACATACAGACCTCTGAAAGATTGAAACATAGAAGTTGACAGCAGATAAGGACTGCAAGGCCCATCCAGCTCACATTTTCTACCTTATGAATGTGCCATAGGCCTTTACTCTGTCAATGGCCTATCTATTCATACTCATCAGTATTGCTCCCTTATGCCTATCCCATGCCTGTTTGAAGCCCTGCACTGTATTCATATCCACCACTTCCGGAGGCAGGCCATTCCATGCATCCACCACCCTTTCTGTGAAAAAGAGCTTCGTCATATTACCCTTAATCAGCCTCATTCTAATCTCATGATGTGTCCTTCTGTACTGCTATTTTTCTTATATTGAAACATGTGAGAGTCTTTCACCTTATTAATGCCCTTAAAGCAGCAGTACAACATAAAATAAATCTGTGCTTTTTCGATAGTTTATTCCCTGTGCTCTGCTGAACATGTACCTGATAATCTTTCCGCAACAATGTACGATCACTGAATAATTTGCTCAGTTATCCTTGTGTTTGTTTACATTTGCCGCCCTCCATTGACTGTGGGGATGCCATATTTCTGTGGTGCTACAACAGCTGTAAGCTCAATTCCTCGTTGGTAGTACGCTGCTTTAGATATTACAATGTTTTCATCATATCACCTCTCCTCCTTGCTCTAGGCCATACATATTGAGCTCTGTTAATCTGTCCTCAATGTTTCTGATGCAGACCCTGCACCATTTGAGTTGCACTTCTCTGGACTGCCACATTTTATGTCCTTATGAAGGTGTGGCCTCCAGTACTGGTACTCCAGATGAGATCAACCAGTATCTTGTAAAGAGGATTATTACCTCCTCTTAAGGCACGATACCCCTACAATACACCCCAACATCCTCTAGCTTTACCTACTGCTTAGTGGTCTTGGATGATTTCAGGTAATCTAGAAGATGATGCCCAAGTATCTTTCATCCTTGTAATTACAGCAACTCTCCTCCTACCCATAGGTGGCTAAGGTTTGTCTTCCTATGTTATTTTATTTATTTTGCTTTTGTTAACCAGGTAGTACATAGACAAGACAATGCTATTGAGGACGACCCGAGAATACAGAAATAATAGGTACAACACAATTACAAATTAGACATGTTAATTCAGAGATCTCTTCTCATTCTGCTCACCCCATCCGATCATCTACTCTGTTACAGGTCTTGGTGTCATCTGCAAACAGAAAATCTACCCTCAGTCCATTCTGTCATTGATGAAGATATTGAAGATGACTGGCCCCAGGAACGATCCCGAGGTACCCCATTTGTGACTGCATCTCTTCTGACTGTATACCATTTTCACCAATCTCATTTCTGCCTGCAACAGTTTGCCACCGAGATAAAAGTTGCAGGTGGGAAGTTCAGAAGGGGTGGAAGTACTTCTTGACGAAAATTGGCAGAGCCACGGAACAGTCTGAGGTGGTGGGAGGAACACAGTCAGTGCCTTCAAACAGGCGAGAAGATGAAAGGAATAGTGGCTGCCTGGAAGGCACAGGAAGACTGGGGATAGGACCGCAGGGAGTACCCAAGAACACTGGTTCAAGGAAAGTTCAGGATTGAGGAACTTGAAGACTGAATGGAACTTTGCTCTTTTCTGCCATCATACCTATGTTTCATGCTTCTATGTCATTTGACTGCACAATGTCTGTATTTGTAAAAACATAAAACCCTAATAAAACGCTTACAAACAAAGTTTCTCTGTTTTATTATACCATATGCTATTTTTGATTGGTGCTTCAGTCTGAAACCCACCAATATATCACACTGTGTACAGTAAGAAATAACATGCTTCATAAGAACAGTAACAGATTCATTACTGTATATTCATAACACACATATTTATTAGACAGATCGCTTAGCAAATTACACCCTGTGCTTTGTGACATTGTGGCTCAGTGGATGGGGTGTGGCTTGCTGGAATCCAGATCCAAAGGAACAGTACCAATAGGACATCCACAGTGCAGCAGGCACAAAGGTATTCTCATCCTCAAAATAGGTCAGCGCAGCCTGCAGGGCAGGTGTCTTAATGGTCCCCACTCTTAAGGGCACTATGATGGCTCTAGTGGTGTTAGAACATGCAACTCATAGTACACCAACCAAAAGACTACAGTGCCTTGATATACCAGCTAAACTCATGTGTACATTAGTAGAAGCATAATCTGTCAGCAGAAAAGACCACTTGGCCCACCTAGTCTGCCCAGACTAATAGTGAGAACAAAACAGAAATCAGGAAGCAATAAAGTTATATAGTGAGTGACAGGAAGATCTCCACTGTAGCATTGCATGCAGTACTGCGAAAAATGTTCTTGCTACAGCTGAGATCTTTACTGGTCACTCCTAACGAAGTTTCTTTCCTCGGTTATTCACTGTTTGTCCCATTATTACTCGCTGTGTGACCCTAGGCATGTCACCAACTTCTCAGTGCTTCAGTCAGTCAGCCAGCTGCAAATCAGTAAAAGAAAACAAAGCTGTTCTATCCTATATAAAAATGGTAAGAATAATAATTTCATTTTTTATTTTCTTATTTTTAACCAGGAAGGGAACTGGGCATGGCCCTTTTTCAGTGACATCTGACATAGAACAACCAACTATGATGATACAGAACAGTAACAGTTTTAAAGTACAACTTCTTTAAAAAGTTGCTTAAAGTGCATGACATTCAGTGCTGATGTAATCACATCTAACAAATAGTTCAGGTATATGTAACTCCCCTCTCGACGTTGGGAGCTTGCCCGGGGCTCCATTAGTGACCGCCTCACCATCCCCGCGGCCGGAGCTGCTTGCCTTCACTCCCAACTCTCTCTTGGATTGTTCCAGGGCCGAGAACAATTGACAAGCCAGTGTCCATAGCCTGCCCATGCCACCAGTGAGTCCATCTGCATTGTGCTTCCCCACCCCTTAGACAGCTGCACAGAGGGGCAGGAAGCAAGAATATACCTCCATTTGGTTCCTCAAGCACCCAGCTGCTGTGGAGAAATGCTGCTGCCATCTCCCCATCCCAAAATGACACAAAAGGGGTTGGAAAAAAAAAAAAAAGCCCTGACCATTCAAGCCACCGGTCAGGAGAAAACGGGGACAAGATGGCGCTGGGACCACATGCCCTATGGTCCTTACCTAGGCATGATCTATTTTTCACAGACTAGCACCTGCTGGGGAGCCCTAAAAACAGAGCTTCCTATGGAGCTCCTGTCCCCTGAACATGCCCCCTGATCCTAGCGACCACCAGATGGGACAAGGAGGGTCTTGACCCTGCAGGCAGAAGCTGCCAAAACATTTTAATTCAGAAAATATTTAACAGAATTTAACAGACTTTGGTGTGGGCAGCCATGTTGAAAGTGGTCTGCCTGAAGAACAGCAAGGACCTGATTGGTAGCTGCAGTAGTCCAATCAGGGGTGGAGCTTAAGCCTATCTTCCAGCCAATGGTGCATTGAGATTTTCAAACAACATTCTAGGGTTTGACAGTAAACTCTGTGGTAGCCTGAAAGTGTTTAGTTGCTGCAGGTCCACCCAACTGTAACGGTGCTGTACCCAGTGTCCATTCGTCCCTGGCCTGCAACTCCTCATCGTGTGCACAGTAAGACTATTGGGAGCTACCACAGGGACTGTGGGTGAACTGCACCTGTGGGGAGAGGGACTGGTACAGAGGTAATACTGTGTAGTGGCTCTGTTATAGTATTTATTGATTGCTGATTGGTTGATGTTTTTACCCCCTTTGTTTCTCTTGCCTCCCACCTTATTTTCCAAACCCCACAGTAAACCCATCTGGTTATTTATTTGCAAAGGTTCAAGTATTTGACTAATGTCTTATTCCTATTGTACCCCTTCCCCAAGGTCACACCGGAAAATGAGAGATTTGTCACCCAGTGTGCCTTCCTGATGAAACATTTCAATAAATAAAAATAGTAGTACAGGTCATTGACAAATGGCACCAATGTAGATCTATGGAGCACCCACAAGCAGCCGTCATCTTCTGACATCATAAAAGGAGATGTCAGACAAGGCTTTTATATGTGGTTGCAAATTTGGGGTGCTACAACTTTTTAACCAGAGGGACGCATAATAATTTTAAATGCCCCTCAACAGTAGAACAGATATACTATTATATATGTTTGAGGGGAGCTGGGTGCCTGACAGTAGGTACCTGCTCTTTAAGCTGTTGGTGGTATTCCCTCCCCAGGTCCTGGCCTCCTCCTCACTCATGAACTTCCACACCAGGCTTAAGTCCCATCTGCTGACCTCAAGCACATTCCACTGTCATGGCACTTAAAGCTTCTAAGGTACTCCCCTCCTCTCCAACTCCCATCTCCTAGCTTAACCTTCCTACTAGCTGCCTTATATACTGTAGACTGCTCGCCAGAGGCCACGTGTAACCCCTGAATAAACTATATGCAAAGTACTACCAATTGCTTACATGTCATGATGATAACCATGCCTGTACCCGTGCCTGTATCTACTGCTTTTCTTTTACCATGCCTGTAACCATGCCTGTATCCACTGCTTTTCTTTTACCATGCCTGTATCCACTATTTTTCTTTACTGTAACCACCTCATGATGTAACTCACAATGCCTCAAATGTTCCTTATGTCCTTGTTCATTCTTATAACTTGTATTGTTATCCGGGGTCACCCCTGAAAAAGGGAACTTCGGGGCTCAGTGGGCCTACCCGCTCACCAAAATTTAATAAATAAATAAATAAATAATATTTCTTGGTGAATGGGAGAAATTTGGCCATGACACCGTGAAAATTTCCCCACTCTTCTCCAGAAGTGCCACAGGATCATTAACATCCACCTGAGCTACCAGCAGAACAGGCAGAGGGGACCTCGGTTTAATGTCTCATCTGAAAGACAGCACCCCTCCCCCCACGCTGCACTACATTGTCAGTATTGGGATTTTAACCCAAGTGCCTGGTGTGGGGATAGAATTCACAGCCTTCTGATGTTCCGGTCTCAGAGGCACGTGTGCAACCTGCTGAGCCACCGACACTGATGATGTGTACCTGAAGAAAGTTCACCCGGTTAAGAAAAACAAAGAAATGTACCTGCTGAATACTTACCCTAACACTGCAACCGGAGAATAACAGTACAAGTTATACAAAGTGGGTAATTTGATACCTTCGGTATCAAATCATTTCACTTTGTTCATCGTTTTGTACAAGGACCAATGGGGTTACAGTCTCTAGTACAAGTTATAGTACTGTCCAATATTTCACATTAGTTTCCCTGCATCCCATGCAAGTGCGGGTAGTAAAAAGCCAACATGGGGAAGTTCCTATTAGTAAGAGGGAATACAGTTTGTTATTGTGCAGATTTGCAGGCTGCAGCCCTGGATCTCCATTCACATTCATTTTCTGAGCTCGGTTCCCTCCATGTCTGTTCCACTAACAGGTCACTTGTTCCGTGGAGCTCTGGCTCTGGCTTCTCCTTGTGGTCAAAAAGCAGCTCCGCAGTGTGCAACGAGTTAGTGTGCAGAATTTTAGATGAATCTGCTAGGAAGTGATGAGGCTTTTTGATGTAGCCTCCGGAGAGACTTCAGAGGATACATACATATATAACACACTGAGGGGGTGGAACAGTGTTTTATTTCAATGTTAGAAGGATTTTTCCCCCCAAAGCATTTTACTATACTGTCAACTACCTACTTAGTACCAGATGCACAGAATTTTGATAGTGAAATCAATTTTCTGCCCACTCCGACCTCTAGTCCCAAGGTAAACAGACATAAAAGAAGCTATCATGCATTGGGTAGAATAAATGCATTACACACTACCAATGGGAACAAAGGGAATCCCTGGGTAAACAGCCACTTAATTACTCTAGCTGTGAGGTACCGTCTTATATCTCACTCAAAAGGAATAAAAGTGAAATGCATTTCAACCTAGGTTTATTTGTAGTTAAAGCAGCAGTACTACCCAACAAGGCAGTGAGCGTCACAGAAAATATGGCAATCCCTATCTAGTCAAGGGGGGGGTGGTGGAGAGAAACAGAAATGTAAACATAATGGAGTAAATGACTCCGTGGTAATTCATTGCTGGCGGGAAAGAGTACCAGGTACATACTCAGCAGAGTACAGGGAATAAACAGTCGAAGAAAAAAAAATTTTAACATAGAGGATAATGTATGGTCCTCTATCGGTAACCAGTCAGTTAACTGTCAAGAAGTTGCCAGGGTAACCGTGTAAACCTCGAGAGCAAAGCTCGAGAGGTTTACGTCACCATGGCAACCTTGAGACGGTTAACATTGACTGGTTGCCGATAGAGGGACCATACATTATTTTTTATAGTGTATGGTCCCGCGTAAAAAGCCTGCTTACTTTTTGATAACTAGTCACCGCCGCACCGTTCACTCCTTCCCTAACCGCTGCTGTTCATCCGTCGGTTCCCCATTGAAAAAAAAAAAGCACGCACATGCACAGACCAATCGCTGTTGTTAACCTATCGATGTGATATAGCATCGATAGGTTAACAACATATCTACGTCACATCGATAGGTTAACAACCTTAGGAAATGATGATTTCCTAAGGTTAACAGCATTCTACCATACATTATATACTGTTTTAACAGACTAATACTTTCGGCAGAAATACAACTACATTGCAAAAAGAAAAGTTTACTAATAAACTACAATTCTGGGTGATTATTTATGTTAGGGGACACATAGTGCCCTGGTTGTTGAATTCTGCAGATTACGGTACTTGTTCCTCCAAACGGCGGCAGTTAGCCACACCCCCTTTCCAACATCAGTTCTCCCCGCCCCCAAACACACCTCTTGCAAGCAGCCAAATCAGATATATCCACACCCATTACATGTATTTATTAATTTTATATGGTTATAAGTGTTATTGAACTGCACTGGTAACCTCCTCCCCCCCTGAAATAGATAGGTAACATCATTATGATGTTCTCTCCGTCGAAATCACTTGGTTAAAACTATTGCAATGCCCACAACATGAGACTTACTTATTCTTATACTGGACTTCTGAACATGTCAAATCTCCTGGAAATACTGGTTTAACCGAACAAAACTTGAGACTCAGACGCCATTACAAATGCCATTTTTTTATTTGGTTTAGCACTGAAAGCATGAATATACTTAATAACAAGATTATTCTCTAAAATATAAAGTGGGACAGTGATCGAGTGCTACTCAGAATAGAACTCTAACATGTAAGTGAACGTCTGAATATTATTATTAGATATCTGGGATGGGCATTGTTAGGAAATTTATGTTTGTTCTGTGGGGGCAAATGATGCTTTAGTACTTTGCGATAGCCTTATGTTTGTTTATTCTGTGGGGGCGCTCTGCCCCCCACACCCCCTGGGTCCAGGAATTTGTTGTTTTGATAAATATTGTAAGAATTACACATTTTGTAGTTTCGGCTTTAGTACTTTGTGATAGCGTTATGTTTTGTTTGTTCTGTGGGGTCGTGACATATCAGTGACTGCAAAGTGAATGCGGCCGTATTTCTCACTCGGGAGCACTCACTTCCAAGGTGTGTCCCCTAAAGTAAATATATGCCCAGTTCTATACCTACAACTCTCTTTAGAGTAGGTGGGTGGCCCTTAAAAGGGCCTTTGTGGTTCCGATCAGCGCGCCCCGCTCCAAGCGCCCCCTTTGCATGGCTGTATACTTGAAGGCCTTGGTGCCCTCAGACATGGCGTGCTTGGCCAGCTCCCCTGGCAGCAGCAGCCGCATGGCAGTCTGGATCTCCCCAAAAGTGATGGTCGAGCACTTGTTGTAGTGAGCCAGGTGGGAGGCTTCTGCCACGATGCACTCGAAGATGTCATTCTCAAACGAGTTCATAATGCTCATGGCCTTGGAAGAGATGCCCGTGTCTGGGTGAACCTGCTTCAGCACTTTGTACATGTAGATCAAGTAACTCTCCTTGTGGCTCTTTCGATGCTTCTTGTCATCCTTTTTGCGGTTTCTTCACCACTTTCTTGGAGCCCTTCTTGAGTGCTGCTGGCTTGGCAGGTTCTGGCATTCTGAACAAACTCTTCAACACCAACACAAAATGAAATGACAAACTAACAAAAGCGCCAACATATATAGGATCTGTGTAAACCCGCCCCCAGACCTCCACCAATCACGAACGGCATGCAAATAAGGGCTTGAGAAGGTCCATTTTCATTTGCCCTTTATTTACACCTATCAAAGGCCAGATCCATTTCCTGTACAACGCTCTATCATGCCCATCTATCCGCCAAGCACGCTCAACATGCTAATGTGTAGCCTGTAGTAAGCAAGCAGAGGAAACAGACACCGAGCCACCCAGTCTCTGACACAAGAGCGGGATCATTAATGCTAACAGTTGCGAGTAGGTGGGAGTAAACTCTTGAACTTTCCAGTTTCCATGCTGCGGATTCGCAGGTTACACTGTCCTGGCGGTGCCGCTGCTACAAGCCGGGAAAGCCCGAGAGGAATATCGGGTGATGTAACTGTGAGCACTCAGGCTGAGCGTGCTGTCCGATGACCGGGGTCTCGGGGTTTGAAAAAGTGCACGCTGTTTGCTGATTGGTTGGTTATAAAATGGAAGTAGCCGAAGCTGTAGCTCACTGATATAAAAAAACACCTGAAAGGAAGGTATACTGTATACGAATTATTAAAAAAAAAAAAATACCTATGTGAGTCAGTTACTAGTCAGCATTCATATCTGTATTTCTGCTGTTATTGAATGGGTTGTTTGAGCCCAGTTTATTCTTCAGCGTAGTGAAGATTTTAATAAAAACCTATGTCTGGGACAAAATCAAACAGAACTGCTTTATAAAATATAAATTAATTCTTCCCCTGATGTTACTGCTGTTAAAGAGTCTGAAATAACCATTTTGCCAGGCATGCCAATGTTTCTATGTGATTCTTTTTTCACGCCCCTTTCTCTTCGAGTACCAGGTTCTCCCTTAGAACTGGAGTGCAGGAGGCCATTCTATCCGTGGAGCGTTGGTGCCATCTAGCAGTCAAACGTGGCACAGCACAGTCCATATAGTAACTCTGCACTGTGGTCTGAGAGTCGAACTTTGATCTGTCACCTGAAGTATAGTTGTGGGGATATTCAAGGCAGTGTGAATGAGAGGCCGGGACACAAAAGCCTGTAATAGGGAGAGTTAAACTGAGAGCACCAAGGCTGGGGCTCTAAAACTTGAGAATGTCCTCTATCATTTTCCATTTGAAGATGGAGGGGGGACAGCTTAGGGGCAATGTGAGGAAGTATTTTTTCACACAGAGGGTGGTGAATGCATGGAACAGCCTTCCTAAGGAGGTTGTGGGGTCTAAAACTGTGGGAGAATTCAAGAATGCACGGGACAGACAAGGCAATTCTTGTGGGGGTAGGAAGAAATAGGCTGTTGGTTAACTAGATCTGCAGCTTATCCTGTAGATAGGGAAATGGGCAGCTTAGGTGGGCCAAGCAGTCCTTATGTGCCATCAGTCTATGTTTCTGTGTTTCCCACATGGGGCAGCCAGTTCCTTAGCCACCGACTGGTCCCCGATTTCAACAGCTACCAAACTCAATTGTGCCCTCCAGTCTTTCCATTCAAAATTTATGGCTGTCTGGGACCACCATGCCCCCCAAGAAAACCAGAGGCTGGGATTCCCACTTTCCGTCGATCTTTCCCAAGGTGATGGCCTGCCTTTGGGCCAAAGACCTAACCAGGCAATCTTGCAAGATCTCCGGCAACACTGGTGCCCTGATCAATTACCAGACCTTTTGTAATGCTTGTGCTAAAGTCAACAGGCTTGCAAAATCCAAATATTTTTGCATCCATGCTCCAGATCAACCTTAATCACCCTTCCAAGTTCTGAAAAGTAATCCACTCCCTTTTTTCCCCCACTCCAGCTCATTCTTCCTTCTTCTCCTCAAGGTTGACAACTCCCACTGTCACATTTCATTGACCCTGCTACCGCAGTTTCCTTAACTTCTTTTATCACCTTTGCCCTTTTGCTCCTCCCTCTGCCCCTACATCCTCCTTTGCTTTTATCTCCTCTAATACCACTCTACCCCTTTCTCAACCCCTCCTTTTTTACTCCCTTCCAGTGGCCAGTCCTTGGGGTGGGGGGGGATGGGTGTGACTGCACATGTAATTGTAACTTACTTGCTTGCTGCTGCTACAGTGTTGCAGAACTTTGCAATGTGCTAGAGTGCTCCTGCATGGATCATGTGCAGTGTCGCAGAACTCTGTGGTGTGCTAAAGCACTCCTGCATCGATCAAGTGCGGTGTCACAGAACTCTGTGGTGTGCTGCAGTGCTCCTGCATGGATCATGTGCAGTGCCACAGAACTCTGTGGTGTGCTAAAGTGCTCCTGTATGGATCATGTGCAGTGCCACAGAACTCTGTGTTGTGCTACAGTGTTCCTGCATCGATCATGTGCAGTGTCGCAGAGCTCTGCGGTGTACTGAAGTGCTCCTGCATCGATCATATGCAGTGCCACAGAACTCTGCGGTGTGCTAAAGTGCTCCTGCATGGATCATGTGCAGTGCCACAGAACTCTGGGGTGTGCTTCAGTGCTCCTGCATGGATCATATGCAGTGTCACAGAACTCTGTGGTGTGCTACAGTGCTCCTGTATGGATCATGTGCAGTGCCACAGTGCTCCTGCATCAATCATTTGCAGTGTCACAGAACTCTGTGGTGTGCTACAGTGCTCCTGCATCGATCATTTGCAGTGTCACAGAACTCTGTGGTGTGCTACAGTGCTCCCACATGGATCAAGTACAATGTTGCAGAACTCTGTGCTGCAGTGCTCCTGCATGGATCATGTGCAGTGTCACAGAACTCTGCAGTGTTCCCTGCCTCTCAGGGCCCCATTGCTACAGTAAATGAGAAGACTGACACATTGTCCCACAGTTTGCCTCAGCTCTCAAGACCTTATTGTTGTAGTAAGTAGAGAGAGATTGTTCAGTGTCCCACAATGTGCCTTGGCTCTCAAGACCCTATTGCTAATGTAAATGGAGAGACTGGCTCAGTGTCCGGCAGTCTGTCCTAGCTCTCAGAACCCAGTTGGTGCAGTAAATCAGAGATTGGCTCAGGGTCCGGCAGTCTGTCCTAGCTCTCAGAACCCAATTGCTGCAGAAAATTGGAGACTGGCTCAATGTCCGGCAGTCTGTCCTAGCTCTCAGAATCCAGTTGGTGCAGTAAATCAGAGACTAAGTTACTGTGTGGCATTCTGCCCTAGCTCTCAGAACCCAGTTGTTGCAGTAAATGGAAAGACAGGCTCAGTGTCTGGCAGTCTGTCCTAGCTCTCAGAACCCAGTTGTTGCAGTAATTGGGAGATTGGCACAGTGTCAAGCAGTCTGTCCTAGTTCTTTGGACCAGATTGTTAGAATAAATGGGAGATAGGCTCATGTCCTGCAGTGTGTCATGGTTCTCATACATATTGTCGGTCACTTTTCCTCAACTCTCAACACCCTGTTTCTACAGTAAATAGATTGGTCCTGTGTCCTGCAGAGTACATCAGCTCCCTGGGTCTGATTGTTACAGTAAATGGGGAGATAGGCTATGTCCCACAGTGCAACTTGATGCTCAAGGCCCTGTTGTTACAGTAAATGGGGAGATTTGCACAGCATTGGGCAGTTTTCCTCAACTCTCTACACCCTACTGTTACAGTAAATGGACAGACTGATACTGTGTCCCGAGGAGTATGTCAGCTCTCTGGGTCCCATTAATAAAGTAAAGGGGGAGACTGGCACAATGTACAGCAGTGTACAGTACCTCAGCACTCAGGATCCTACTGTTACAGATAATAGGAAGATTGGCACACAGTGTATCTCAGCTCTCAGGACCCAGTTGCTACAGTAAATAGAGACTGGCTCAGTGTTGCACAATGTATCTGGCTCTAGATCCTATTGATACAGTAAAATGTGAGACTGGCTCAGTGTCCCACAGTGTGCCTCAGCTCTCAACACCCTACTGCTACAGTAAATGGCAAGATTGGCTCAGTGTCACACACTGTGCCTGAGCTCTCAACACCCTATTGCTACAGTAAATGGTGAGATTGGCTCAGTGTCCCACAGTGTGCCTCAGCTCTCAACACTCTATTGCTACAGTAAATGGTGAGATTGGCTCAGTGTTTCACAGTGTGCCTCAGCTCTCAACACCCTATTGCTACAGTAAATGATGAGATTGTGTCAGGGTCCCACAGTGTGCCTCAGCTCTCAACACCCTATTGCTACAGTAGATGGTGAGATTGGCTCAGTGTCCCACAGTGTGCCTCAGCTCTCAACACCCTATTGCTACAGTAAATGGTGGGATTGGCTCAGTGTCACACAGTGTGCCTCGGCTCTCAACACCCTATTGCTACAGTAAATGGTGGGATTGGCTCAGTGTCCCACAGTGTGCCTCAGCTCTCAACACCCTATTGCTTCAGTAAATGGTGAGACTGGCTCAGTGTCCCACAGTGTGCCTCAGCTCTCAACACCCTATTGCTACAGTAAATGGTGAGATTGACTCAGTGTCCCACAGTGTGCCTCAGCTCTTAACACCCTTTGCTACAGTAAATGGTGAGATTGGCTCAGCGTCACACAGTGTGCCTCAGCTCTCAACACCCTATTGGTACAGTAAATGGTGAGATTGACTCAGTGTCCCACAGTGTGCCTCAGCTCTCAACACCCTATTGCTACAGTAAATGGTGAGACTGGCTCAGTGTCCCACAGTGTGCCTCAGCTCTCAACACCCTTTTGCTACAGTAAATGGTGAGATTGTCTCAGTGTCAAACAGTGTGCCTCAGCACTCTACACCCTATTGTTACAGTAAATGGACAGACTGATACTGTGTCCCGTAGAGTATGTCAGCTCTCTGGGTCCCATTAATAAAGTAAAGGGGGAGACTGGCACAATGTACAGCAGTGTACAGTACCTCAGTACTCAGGATCCTACTGTTACAGATAATAGGAAATTGGCACACAGTGTATCTCAGCTCTCAGGACCCAGTTGCTACAGTAAACAGAGATTGGCTCAGTGTTGCACAATGTATCTGGCTCTAGATCCTATTGCTACAGTAAAATGTGAGACTAGCTCAGTGTCCCACAGTGTGCCTCAGCTCTCAACACTCTATTGCTATAGTAAATGGTGAGATTGTGTCAGGGTCCCACAGTGTGCCTCAGCTCTCAACACCCTATTGCTATAGTAAATGGTGAGATTGTGTCAAGGTCCCACAGTGTGCCTCAGCTCTCAACACCCTATTGCTTCAATAAATGGTGGGATTGGCTCAGTGTCACACAGTGTGCCTCATCTCTCAACACCCTATTGCTACAGTAAATGATGAGATTGTGTCAGGGTCCCACAGTGTGCCTCAGCTCTCAACACCCTATTGCTACAGTAGATGGTGAGATTGGCTCAGTGTCCCACAGTGTGCCTCATCTGTCAACATCCTATTGCTACAGTAAATGGTGAGATTGTGTCAGGGTTCCACAGAGTGCCTCAGCTCTCAACACCCTATTTCTACAGTAAATGGTGAGATTGGCTCAGTGTCCCACTGTGTGCCTCGGCTCTCAACACCCTATTGCTACAGTAAATGGTGGGATTGGCTCAGTGTCACACAATGTGCCTCAGCTCTCAACACCCTATTGCTACCGTAAATGGTGAGATTGGCTCAGTGTCACACAGTGTGCCTCAGCTCTCAACACCCTATTGCTACAGTAAATGATGAGATTGGCTCAGTGTCCCTCAATGTGCCTCATCTCTCAACACCCTATTGCTACAGTAAATGGTGAGATTGACTCGCGTGTCCTATAGTGTGCCCCAGCTCTCAACACCCTATTGCTGCAGTAAATGGTGAGACTGACTCAGTGCCCTATAGTGTGCCCCAGCTCTCAACACCCTATTGCTATAGTAAATGGTGAGATTGTGTCAAGGTCCCACAGTGTGCCTCAGCTCACAACCCCATATTGCTACAGTAAATGGCTCAGTGTCCCACAGTGTGCCTCAGTTCTCATTACCCTATTGCTACAGTAACGTGAGATTTGCTCAGTGTCCCACAGTATGCCTTGGCTCTCAAGTCCCTATTGCTACAGTAAAACAAAGAGATTAACTCTGTGTCCAGCTGTTTGCCTCATTTCCCTGTACCACACTGCTAAAATAAACCGAGAGATAGGTCAGTGTCCTGCGGTGTATTTTGACTCTCAAGACACTATTGCTGCAGTACATGAAGAGATTTATTTATTTATTTCAATCTAGGATTACAATACCTTTGAGTCGAGGCTCTTTTACAAAGGTCCCACGTCAGCGTGTGCTACAGTCATCATTTTTAATTACAAACATGTAGTCACTGACTTACAGACATGTAATAACCAGTACAAAGACTTGAGCTATGAGCAAGACAAAGGACGGGGGTGGGGGGGAGTGAGGGTAGGAGATCAGGAGGGATAGCAGATTCAGGGGGTAAGGGGGAGTATGGGAGGTGGTTGGGGGCAGGAGCAGGAGTGGAGATGGGAGGAGGTGGGCGAGGCCGGGAGACAGTGCAGCCAGAGGGCCTTGAGAGATTGGCTCATTGTCCAGAAGAGTGCCCGGCTCTCAGGATCCTATTCCTACAGTAAATGGGGAGAATGGCACAGTGTCCTGCAGTGTGCCTGGCTCTTAGGACCCTACTGCTACAGTAAATGGTGAGACTGGCTCTGTGTTCAGCAGTTTGCCTCACCTCTCAGACCTGTAATACTACAGTAAATAGAGAGATTGATAAGCATCCCATAATATGTTCTGGTTCTCAATACTGCATTGCTACAGTAAATGGTGAGATTGGCTCAGTGTCTGACAATGTGCCCTGGCTCTCAGGAGGCTATTGCTACAGCAAATGGAGAGAGTGTCCCAGTGTCCCACAGTTTGCCTTGGTCCTCAAGATTCTAATGCTACAGTAAATGTGGAGCATGTCTTAATGTTCCACAGTGTGCCTCAGCTCTCGGGATCCTATTGCCACAATAAATAAAGACAAGCCCAGTGTTCTGCAGTGCGTCTTGACTCTCAGGACCTTACTGCTACAGTAAATAAAGACTGGCTTAGTGTTCCACAGTGTGCTTGGCTCTCAGGACCATATTACTATGGTAAATGGACAGGCTGATTTGTGTCCCGCAGTGTGCCCTGTGTCTCAGAACCCTACTGCTACAGTAAATGGAGCGACAGGTGCAGTGCTGGGCATTTTCTTGAGCTCACAGAAGCATATTGGTACAGGAAATAGGCAGACTGGTAGAGAGTTCTGCAGACTTCCTCAGCTCTCAAGACCCAGCTGCAACAATAAATGGGGAGATTGGCACAGTGTATGTTGGTGTGCCTCAGCTCTCAGTATTCTGTTGCTACAGATAATGGAGAGACTAGCACAGTGTACCACAATGGGCTTATCTGTCAGGATCCAATTGCTACAGCTAATGTAGAGATTGGCACAGTGCCCTCCATTTGCCTCAGCTCCAGGACCCTATTGTTACAGTAAATGTAAAGATTTGCAAAGTGTCCCACAGTGTGCCAAAGATCTCAGGACCCTATTGCTACAGTACATGGAGAGACTGGCTCACTGTTCCATAGTGTGCCAAAGATCTTAGGACCCTATTTTTACAATAAATGGAGAGACTGGCTCAATGTCCCACAGTGTGCCAAAGATCTCAGGACCCTATTGCTACAGTAAATGTAGAGACTGGCTCAGTGTCCCACAGTGTGCCAAAGATCTCAAGACCCTATTGTTACAGTAAATGGAGAGACTGGCTCAATGTCCCCCAGTGTGCCAAAGATCTCAGGACCCTATTTTTACAATAAATGGAGAGACTGGCTCAATGTCCCACAGTGTGCCAAAGATCTCAGGACCCTATTGCTACAGTAAATGGAGAGACTGGCTCAATGTCCCACAGTGTGCAAAGATCTCAGGACCCTATTGCTACAGTAAATGGAGAGACTGACTCAGTGTCCCACAGTGTGCCAAAGGTCTCAAGACCCTACTGTTACAGTAAATGGAGAGACTGGCTCAATGTCCCCCAGTGTGCCAAAGATCTCAGGACCCTATTGCTACAGTAAATGTAGAGAATGACTAAGTGTCCCACAGTGTGCCAAAGATCCCAGGACCCTATTGTTACAGTAAATGGAGAGACTGGCTCAGTATCCCACAGTGTGCCAAAGATCTCAGGACCCTATTGCTACAGTAAATGGAGAGACTGACTCAGTGTCCCACAGTGTGCCAAAGATCCCAGGACCCTATTGTTACAGTACATGGAGAGACTGGCTCAATGTCCTGCAGTGCACCTTGACTCTCGGGAATGTGTTGCTATGGAAAACGGTAAGATTGTTCAGTTTCCCAAAGTCTGCCTTGGCTGTCAGGACACTATTGCTACAGTAAATATGGGAAATGACTCTTTGTCTGGCAGTGTGCCTTGGCTCTCAGGACCCTGTTACTGCAGTACATGAAGACACTGACACAGTGCCCCGCAGTTTGTCTCAGCTGTCAGGACCCTCTATTGCTACAGTAAATAGAGAGACTGCCTCAGTGTCCTGCAATGTGCCTTAGCTTCAGAACCATTTTGTTGCAGTACATTGTGAGACAGATTCAGTATAGTACAGTTTACGGCAGCCATCAGTACCCTAGTGCTTCAGTAAATGGGGAGATTGCCACAGCATCTGGCATTCCACCTCTGCTCCTAGTACTGTATAACTACATTAAAGAGGAGAATGGCTTTACATCCCACATTGTGCCTCAGCTCTCCTGACCTGTGGTTACAGAAAGTGGGGAGACTGGCGCAGTATCTGGATCTCAGCCTTCGCTCTTAGCACCCTCTTCTACAGTAAATGGAGAGACTAGTTCAGTGCCCCACAGTGTGCCTCTGCTCCCAGAACTCTGGGCCTGACTCTCAAAATGGTGTAGTTCAGTGCAAGCTGTGGCAAACAGCAGCTTGCACTGAAGCCCAATCATCAGGGACTCTGCACCTGATTCTGGCACAGGAGGGGTCCCAGCGCCTATGTTCCCACTCCTGTGGCAACCCCTCCCATGCGGCAAACACATGGTGCATGAAAGGGATTAGCACAGACACCTTGCAGCAAAAGCAAGCGGTGCACCCTCCCCGAACCCCATGTCCCATTACAACAACATAAAGGATTAAAGGGCAGCCCCCTCTCATTGATGGTCCAGTGTCAACCCCGTCCCTATCTTTGATGTGCCCCATATGTAAAATATACATTTAGCATCCATTGGTGGTATAGCAGTCCTGCCGCCTTGATCCCCGATGTGCCCCTATAACTAATATATATATAAACCCCTCTTTGGCAGTAGAGTGGCCCCCCACCAGGTTCACCAATGTCCCTGTCATTATGACATAAGAAACAGTTCCTCACATTAGTGGTCCAGTGGCCCCCAACCCCAGCAGGTAGTGCTCATCACCCCACTCCCCTGCATTCCAAGACAGAGCCAGGACCAGCACAGCCCTCCTTACACCTCCACGGATGGTCCCTAACTGAACCGTCACTGAGCGGACTGTAAAGTGTAAATCACACACTTGGGGCAGAGAAACCAGAGGGCTATGTACTGATTGGCAGGGAGGTACTGGCAATCACCAAACAGGAAAGGGACTTGGAGGTAATCATTTCTAATGACCTGCAGGTAGCAAAGCAGAGTGAAAAGGCAATAGGAAAGGCTATTAGACTGCTGGGGCTCACAGGGAGGGTATCACCAGTAGGAATAAGGAGGCAGTGTTGCCCCTGTACAGATCACTGGTAAGACCACACCTCAAGTACTGTGTCCAGTACTGAAGGCCCCACCTCCAGAAGGACAGGGATAGGGTGGAGATGGTGCAGAGGCAGGCAAGCAAAATGGTGCTGGGACTGCATCAAAAGCCCTTTGAGGAGAGACAAAGATAACGCAATATGTAATCACTGGAGGAAAGAAGGGAAAGGGATGATATGATAGAAACATTCAAATACATTACAGGTATTAATAAGGTACATGTAGCATTTTCCACAGAAAGACAGACTTGAGGACAAGGAGTCACGCTATTAAGTTGGGGAGGGGGAGGTTCACTGGGGATGTGAGGAAATATTTCTTCGCAGAGAGGGTGGAGGAAGCCTGGAATGGCCTCCCAGCAGAGGTGGTAGGTGGCAAAACAGTCACAGGATACAAGCATGCATGGGACATATACAAGGGGACCTTGGAAGGAAAACAAGGGGTAGGGACAACTGGAGAGTGCACAGGGGCTCTGGTGGCACAGTAGGCAGGAAAAATGGGCGGACTGGATGGGTCAAAGGGGTCTTTATCTGCCAACAACTTCCATGCTTCTATAACATAAAGCAAATAAAAGAACAATTAAATTGAATAGAAGAGGCCTGGTGGCACTGAGGGTTGAGGCGCTGGACACCATACCTCAGGCTATGCCTGCGACATGAGTTCAGGTGCCGGGGGTCAGCAGGGAAGGGAGAGGACTGAGCATCCGATGGACTGCTCTCCTTTCTCGGGGATAGGGCACAGTGCTGTCCAGCATCCTAATGACCCCCGGTGGAGATCAGGGGCACTGCAGGACGCAGACCAAAGATGTGGGGAGCGTGGCAGATGCTGGCAGGGTTTCCATGCGCCATGGCATCACTGCATGCCATGCTCAGGTGGGGGAAAAGTGCAACAGAACAGGGAAACAACCAGCTTTGTGGGGTAGGTGACGGCACCTGCCTCCCATGCCCACCGTCTGATCTCACCCACCCAGTCTTCCAGTTCCTCCACCCGGGCCCTCACCTGCAGCTGGGCCAATCTATAAGAGAGCACCCAAAAGGAGGGTGGCCCCACCGGGAGGGTTAAGCCGGGGGTACTGGCTGCAGGAGGGAGGGAGAGGAATATGTGTCTGGTATGGGCTGCGCCCATTGGCTCACGCTGTGAACCAATGGGCATATAGCCCTACCTACGGTGTCAGTCGGCAGGCAGCAGTGTGGCAGACGGGTGGGTTGCTGCCACCCACCACTGATCTGGGGGGGAGCGGTGCGGTGGGAATCAGTGGGCAGGTGGGGAAGGGGATCCACTGGACCACCAGGGATAGTGGATGTACTTTTGTTATACAAATGCCTGCGATCGGGCTGAGAGCAGTCCACTGGACTACCAGGGATATTGGATTATCTTTATTGGTACACATGCCCACGATCAGGCTGCGAGAGGTCCTCTGGACCACCAGAGATATTGGATTATCTTCATTTGTGCACATGCCCACGACTGGGCTGAGAGCGGTCCACTGGACCACCGGGGATATTGGACGTTATTATTTTTAACAGATGCCCGCGATCGGGCATGGGGGGGTGGCGCCACCACGGAGGTGCAGCCGGAGCTCGGGTGGCCACCCACAGGTGGCAGCTGCTGTGTTGCACCGTGCAGTATGGCAACTCACCTGTGGGTGGCCAGCCATTCCTTTTTTTTTTTGGATGAACTTTGTGCGGCGCAAGTAGGGGTTGTGCATGCTTGGACTCAGCACATCCCGGGCTGAATATCGGGATGTGCAGAGTATGCATGGGCACACCCCCTCACCTGTGCCGCACACATTACTGATGCACTGCAGTGCATCGGGATTTGTGCCAGGCACAATTCCCGTTTGAATATCATGCCGGGGCACATCAGTGGGTTGCGCATGGTGCAAGTCTTTTGAATATCTGGGCCTTTGTGTTCGTTTACATTTCTGCTGCTCACTCCATTGACTAGTTAGGGGACGCCAGATTTTCTGCGGTGCTACAACATATAGAATAGTGCATGGGGAACAGTTGACAACAGGGCTATTCTTTCACCGAGTTGGCACTATGATGACAGATTACCTCGAGAGCGCAGCTCGAGAGGTAATCCGTCATCATAGTGCCAACGAGATGCCCTGTTGTCAACTATTCCTTTCCTATAGTGTATGGTGGAACATCGTTTTTTGAGGAAAAAAAATCACTACAGCATGTTTCTGCTTCCAAACATTTTTGCTGGGTTACTAGAAGGAAAAAAGAACTTTACATATTGAAGGTGTTCACGCTTGACATTTTAACTGTTTCAGAACTTTACATTTCGAATGTTTTAATGCTAAACATTAGTACTGCCACCGACATTGCTGCTTTCGCTATGTGTCCTTTCTATGGAGTGAGCCCTAACTGTCAAATGCTGCTCGAGGACAGTGTGTGACGTTTGCAGTGCAGTAGAAAAAATCCTTCTGCCGCACTGCCAACGTCACTGGTGTGTGACTACAAGGTTTCGACAACGATGGATTTCGGTGTAGAGCGACGTTCGACCATACACTATAGCTTACTTCCTGGTTGGGTAGTACTGCTGCTATAAATAATTGCTTGATACTACTCAAATATAGCTAGGTCTGTGGGGGACAGCACAGAAAAAGACACCATCTTCATTTGCAGAAACACACTTTATGGAAACTCAAAACTGAAAACAAAAAATAAAATCTTTTCACAGCTGACAGTGCCCCTTTCAATCAGCTGAAAAACGTGAATTGATTCACTTGCAATCGACTGAAGTGGCCATGTAAAAAAAGGGTAAACTTTTTTTATTCTTTGGTAAGTAGGGAAGACCCACAAGGTACAAGTGCTTCTTTTGAAGGGCGATCCAGGGTGGGGGGAATAACTGATTTGCCTTGAGTCATACACTATGTAAGTGGAGTCTGTGGGAATGAAACCCAGGTTTGCTGGATGCTCTGCACCACGTTTATTAACAGCTCTTTACTCTAACCTCTAGGCTATATTCTGAATCAGGACCTGCTGTGCTGTATGCTCCATATATCTAATACACATTTACCGCATTGCTATGTATTTATATTCGTAGCACAATGGATTGAGGGTCCCCGATAGCTGGGTCAGTTGCCACGCGTGTCTCATCACCAGTTACTTCACTTGCCTGAGTAGCATTAAGTTATGCTTACATTCAAAGCGGCATGCGATTCCTGTAGCTTTTGCGCTACGCAACATCGGGTGGTCTGACTTGCCACTATCGCCGATGGTGATATCACACAAACGCTGAAGGATCGAGCAGAGAAATGTTAACGTTTTTTTAACCACCCCACAAGCCAGTAAGTTATTGTATGGCTGATGCAGTCTGAATCTTTTCGATCAGTGAGCAGCAGTAGCCGCGACCATCCATCACCATTGGGAACCAAGTAATCGATGGGCAGCGCGGACTTTTTCAAAATGTGGACCACACACTCCACACTGCCATAGCCAATCCCTGCCCTCAAACTATCAATGGAGCGAGAGAGCTTTTACAAACTGTGGAGCGTGCACTGCAGACTGTTGCAGCCAATCCCTGCCCTCAAACCATCAATGGAGCATGAGAGTTTTTACAAATTGGGGAGCGCACACTGCAGAATCCTTGCCCGTGAACTATCAATGGAGCGCAGGAACTTTTACACACTGTGGAGCGTGCATTTCAGACTGCTGCAGCCAATCCCTGCCCTCAAACCATCAATGCAGTGCGAGAGCTTTTACAAACTGTGGAGCGCGCGCTGGGGACTGTCTCCGACCATCAGTTGTCTCCCTATTGCAATGCCGGGATCCGGCCCCCGAATTGCTCCCGCCTGTCCCAACCCATGTGCCCGATTTATTGCAACTGAATGTGTGCTGTATATTTTACCATACTGCAACTGCAAAATTCCCCAGTATGCGTTTAGTTTTATGAAATCTCAATTACCACCCCTCACAAACTACAATCAATCCTATAAAAAAATGTTTTAATCCAGCTCCATCATGGGTTGTAGGTGGCTCTAAAAGAGCCTTTGGGTTCGTTCTTTTGGGTCAGTTGGTTCTTGGTCACTTATTTCATTTTGCCAGGTTTCTCAGTTTTCTTGGGCAGCAGCACCACCTGGATGTTGGGCAGCACCCTTCCCTGAGCAATGGTCACCCCTCCCAGCAGCTTGTTGAGCTCCTCATCATTGCGGACAGCCAGCTGCAGGTGCCACGGGATGATGCAGTTCTTCTTGTTGTCCCGGGCTGCGTTACCAGCCACCTCCAAGATTTCCACCGTCAGGTACTCGTGCACAGCGGCCAGATAGACAGGGGCTCCGGCCCCAACCCGTTCCGCGTAGTTTCCCTTGCACAGCAGCCTGTGTACCCGACCAACAGGGAACTGCAGCTCGGCCCAAGAAGAGCGAGTCTTGGCCTTAGTGCAGGCTTTTCCTCCGGTCTTTCCATCACGTCCAGACATTTTTTTGTTTTTGAAATTTTTTTCTGATCAAATCATAACACCAATTGGTTTCAAAACAGTGCGTTTTATTCCTTTCTGTCTGTAACAGCCCCTGAGTTGTGATTGGTGGATGCAATAACTAGCCAATCCAACAAAGAAAAGTAGCCTGGCCCAATAGAATTAGAGCTTTACGATCTCAAAATTAGCATATGCTTTCTGATTGGTAGCTTGGAATGGGCTCGGCAAACGGGAATGTAGGAAGTGCATTTTTTACTCTGATTGGTGGTTATGCTCAACCACTAAAAAGTAAGCTGTTTTTTCAAAGTTTGGTGACAGTTTGAAATCCTTGCATGCTTTTCAGGTGGAACAATGCCGGAGCCATGCCTGATAACAACTGTCAGTACAGAGCACGCGCTGTGTGCTTCTCGTGGTGCCGTCCAGTCCGAGTCTGACCCGAGAGGGAACACGGGGTATGTACTTTGTTGCACGTTAATTCCCCTCGGACACTTTTAATGGACTTAATAGAAACATAGACTATGATGGCCAGTGAGAACCATCCTGTCTACCTAGTCTGACCATTTACCTACTTGGTTTGGCAATCACTACTCTTATCTGGACTGCCGTTCTCCTGCTCTGCTGCACAGTAGGGTACTTTTATGCTTATCCCATGCACTTTTGAATTGCCGTACTGTTTTCACTTCCACCATCTCCGCTGGTATGCTGTTCCACAGACCCACCACCCTCTCTGTAAAAAAATATTTCCTATCATTCCCCCTAAGCTGTCCTCCCTCCAGCCTCATGTTATGTCCCCTTGTTCTTGTGCACTTTCTTCTCTGAAATATGCTCCCTTCCAATACCCTCTTTATTCCTCTTAGGTATTTGAAAGTCTCTATCATATCTCCTCTCTCCCAGTGAATATATATTAAGTTCCTTGAGTCTTTCCTCATAAGGCTTGTGGTGCAGTGCATGTATCATTTTTGTTGCTCTTCTCTGGACTGCTTCCATTCTGTCTGTGTCCTTCCTGAGATGTGGTCTCCTGAATTGGACACAGTATTCCAGATGAGGCTTCATCAGTGGTCTATACAGTGGCATCACCACTTCGCTCCTGCTACTGAATTCTGAACACTAATTCTGGAGTATTCCTGCCTTTACTTGAGCATATATGCCAGGAATCTGCCTGGCTTTTCACCTGACTCCCAAAAAGTCTGACGGAGGCAGAATAGGGTGTATTCCGCTTTGGCATGGAGATGTTTAACTTCGAACCTGAAGCCTGTTCTTTCTGCAAGAATGTCCCTCTCCCCTGGTGATTTCTCTTGGAACCGCTTCTCCAGTTCCTTAAGCTTTGATAGGTGGGTCTCTAGTTCAATGGCCTGGGTTCTTTTTTGGTGAGAAGGATTCATTTATGGATCTCCCCCGATGAATGCCTTAAGTGTCCCATCAAATGGCTGCAGATGTGTCTTCTGGTTTATTTATTTCCAGGAATGCTCTAATCTCCTCTCTGATGTTGTTGCAGAAGAGTGTGACTCTGTCCACAAAGATCACAGGTATTCACAGAGCAGTTGAATCTCAGGCAGCTTCAACACAGTCCAGACTGGACCAGGGGATTGCCCCCGAATCCTGGAATCCACCCCATCCCTCCTGAGATGGGGCACTGTGAAAACCACTTGGCTTTGTTTATACCACTTCACCACTAGGCTGTACTGTCTCACACTAGGGTGAGAAACAAACATAAACACTACTGGTAGCTCTCTTACAGAGCTAAAGACAGGGGCTGCACTACCTGCAACCTCCTCCACTGACTCTAACTGCAGAGTCTCTCACTCTAACTCAACATTCTAATGCTACCTCGAGTCTGGCTTATGTTGCTGTGACAGTTCCATGATTACATCACCCTCCAGCTCAGCTGAGACTGAAACCAGAGAATGACAATGTGAAATCCATTTAACTGGCATTTCACTAGCAGCCTCTCTCTGCCTGCCACTGATTCTAATGGGATTCTCGTAACCCCTGGCAGGGGTGTCATGCAGTCAGAAATCTTGGAGGGGCACAAAATCTCAACCTCTGTAGGGGGGTGTCTGGGGGCATGCCCCCCCGGGAAAATTTTTAAAAACTGAGGGTAGATGGTGCATTTTGGTGACTTTTAGCAGTCCAGAAAGCTGTTCCCCAACAAGCTAAGTGCCATAATGCTGATGTAGGTTAGAGGAATGATCAATTGTTTTAGTCCTTTGTTCATTCTACTTACAGTGTTACCTTTTGTATTAATAACAATTTAAAAGACATCAAATATATGAGGTGTTGGGCTTTATAGCCGTTACCTTAAGGCAGCGTAAGTCCTCTGGACAGAAAATTGTTAGTCCTGTTAGGGCGGATCATAAAATCAGGCTGAGCCTGATGTCCAGCAATCCGTTCCACTTCCCATCCACCAGCGCTCCAGACATTTTGTGTCCTAACCAGGGAGAGCACAGGGGGCGTGCCCCACTGAAGTTTATGGGGCTCGGTTTCAAAACTTTTAAGTCAATGCAATCTCTAGAGCAGGAAAGCCACCGCCAACTAATAGAACATCTGCTGGTTGAGCAGTGGCTTTCATATATACTCTGGAGATTGCCTTGTCTTAAATGTTTTGAAAAACCCACAGACTTCAATGGGCATGCTTTCCTGGTAACATCGTCATAAAACATCTGAGCACAGGGATGTGGTTGGCAGACCAGGAAGTGGATGGGATTGGCTTGCCATTGGGCTCTGCCAGATTTATGCTCTCTTCCTAACAAGACTAATTACATTTTTTTTTCTGTCTGAGAGAACTTAAGCTGCCTTCAGATAACAACTATAAAGCCAAAAGCCCCCAAAAAGGCTTGAAAAATTTACTTTAAATCAGCTTCCAGCATAATTTCTATGCACTCCCATTTTTAACATGTAGTTTTTCAGTGAAAAAACACCACTTTTAAGATGGCCACAACAGTTTACATACTGGCCATTTTGAATAGTTAACATGGCTAAAATTTAATTTTATTCCACCAGATTTTGCATACCAGTTAAGGCAAAATACCATTTTCATCATGCTAGTATTCAGACGGGAATGCCACTCTTCCATGCCTCCTCTCTACAGTTCAATCTATATCATGCTCATTTGGATAGACGAAATACCAGACTTTGTGACAAATACCAAATTTGGGTTTTTAGTATTTTGCCTCCCACACAGGCCGGCTCAGTGAAAGTTCTGGTTACAATATATTACTGTATACCCATTATACAACCAGGGTTGGTATTTTCTTGACAAAGAATTGTAAGCATGATACAGGACTGGTAGAGGACTAATATGCAGTTTTTGGAGATATCACATCATTCTCAGCCCTCCAGTGGCAAGAAATACACAGTGGCATTCAAAATATGCGCTTGGGACTCTGATGAGTCCACTACAGGCCACTCAGTCCTGCAATGCCCAACTGCTTTGACTCCCACCTCAAAGGAGGATATGCATTTCACCAGTAACTACTCCGATCACCCTCATTCAGTCTTCCAGTGTATGTACCACTTGATTCACTCCACCCCTTGCTTTCTCAGTCTATCCTATTTATAGTTTTAAGAAACTATAGGTGCACTTTCATCAATGTTATTAACTTTATGACAAATAACCTACAATATAATTATACAGTACATTCAGTGCGATTTCTAGGTGCTCCCATTTACATGTAGCTTTCAGTGAAAATAAAGCCACTTAAGATGGCCACAATGGTTTATACTGGCTTTCAGGACATTTTGTGTGCCCACTAAAGGCCGCCTGGTCCCGTAATGCCATGCTGTTGTGTCCCTTTCCCACCCCTTTCCTGGAATGGACAATGTACATTTCACCAGCAAGCCACTACTCCCCATCACGCTCGTCTTCCAGTGTATGTCCTTGATTCCTCCACACTTTCTCAACATTTAACCCCCAAAAACAGCAACTACATTTTTCTGCCAATCAGGCATATTGCACAGAAACCTATTTGTTCACACGTGGATAGAATGCATTGGGTTACTACAGGAAACCGCACTGCTCATTACTTCAGGGACACCTCACTCCTGCAAGAACTTTGCACTGCAGGGTTGCAGTTCGAAAAAAAAAGTGCTACTAGTTTTATAACCGCACCCCTTTCTCCTCGCTGGTTGTTTTGCTGAAATGGCGTGAGTGTAAAACTTTAAATTTTTTTAACCACACAATACAATATATGAGACAAGACCTCCTATAAAATATGAAGCAACAAGCAGCTGTGTACACGCACCTTTTAAGAATGCTCACTGCCAGTGTCTGAGACCAATGTCCAAGACCCCCGAGACTAGGGCCCAGGTGGACTCATAAGCAGTACAGGGCTTACATTACTGAACTTTTGAGTTTGCATTGAGATCCTCTAAAGAGGCCCTATACTAGTTATTTATGCTGGATGGAGATCTGAAAGAAGCATTGAAATGCAGGAGACTTGGAGGAAGGTATGCCAATTGCAAGTCAAGTCAAATATAGGTAGAATTTGCCTGTAGATGGCTCTAAATGCCGTAATATACAAAAATCTCAGACCTTTTTCTTTAGAAGCAGCCAGGCAGGAACTTCAGGCAGTGTTCTGGTCTGGAGTAAATCTGAACACACTGGACCAACCGCGCTGTCTTAGTGCAGAGTCTGCAGTGCCAACTGTCAATGACTCATCTCATCATCTGCGATGTGACTGTCAAATTTTTACTCAGAATGGCCCTGGCACTGAAGGACGAAGAAACAGAAGCCAATTTGCCGCCTCTCGTGATGAGCTATTTTTTCGGGTTCGTGCCTCTGCTGCCTGTACATACAGTTGATTGGTGGTAACTGCCAGCACTGTAATTGGCTGCTGCTGGTTGGCAGTTTTTACCACCAATCAACTGTCTGTTGTCACCGTCTCGCTCACTCTTTGTTTTTACAGGTGCTGAGCCCCGAAGCCAATCACTAGCCCAGCGGAAGCAACAAGTACCTTTTTTTAAAACCTGGCCTGGTGGCTCTCAGTCAGGCTTCCCAGCCCGGTTCACGCACTCATAATTGATTTGGAACCTACTCCACCCCCCAGTCCCCACCATAAAGAGTTTGAAAAAACACAACTATTCTTTCCAGCCCACAGGACGAGAAAAAAATATAACTCTAAATACAGTTTTATTAATGGACTTCACAACAATATTGGGGGGCACATGCCCCCTCGGGTCCTATGGGCATGACGCCACTGACCCCTGGGAACAAAGGGGTTACTCATAGGACTGCAGTACAGGCAATATTTAAAAAAATGTGCATTTCTTATTTGAACAGACATGGTGGGAGGCTTGAACAGACTGCTGCCAGGGTGCTATTCAGGGCAAAATGTGGAGTGCGCAGTTGTCAGGAGCAGGGCTTTCAGAGTGAATTTTTGTTTTTGTCAGAGTTTCTGAAGGACTTGTGAATTTTGTTTATTAGAAAAGTTTTGTGGTATCTGTGTTACATTTGTGGACTGCTGGTTTATTGATCCGAAAGCCAGTTAGTTTTTAAAAACCCTGTATGGGCCGTAATTAATGCTGGGCTGGCAGTATAGCCTAGAGGTTAGAGGAATGAGGTGTGAATGAGCTTGGTACAACCAGCAGACTTGATCTGAGTTTGATTCTCACAACCTCCACTTGCATACTGTATGACTCTGAGCAAGTCACTTAACTGCTCTGTGCTCCCAGGTCACCCCTGAAAAACAGGCACTTGTGCCTAGTGGGCCTTACCCAGTTACCAAAAAAAAAAAAAAAGTAATGTGTTTTTTTTTTGTTTGTTTGTTTTTATGTTATGGTTTGGCATGACAGTAAGAGTTGATGTCTTTGTGAGTCCTGAGTTTAATGCAGCAGTACAATGTAAACAAATCTGCACTTTTTCGACAGTTTATTCCCAGTACTTTGTTGAGCATGTCCCTGGTAGTCTTTCCTGATGGCATTGTACTATCTCCCTGTAATTTGCTCAGATTTCCTTTGTGTTTTTTCACATTTCTGCCGCCTGCCATGTTGAAAGCAGCAGTACTAGATAGGCAGCTGATGCAGCCGCCATATCTACTGTAGCACTACAACACTGGTAACGGATCACTTCCTGATTAGGTAATACTGCTGAGTGATTTCAGGGGGAGTTTAGATGTGGTTGACTGGTGACTGGCACCTTTTCCCGGGGTGTGATGCTAGGGTTTACAAGGGAAAAGGTGCCAGTCAGGCAATCATATTGCTGCATTTTTGAAGCCATTGTATACTACATATTATAAGGCTAATAAAATATTAATGAGGCTCCTACATGCTCTGATTGGTTACTGGATTTTTCATTATTTATTTATTTATTTATTTAAGTGTTTCACCAGGAAGGCATGCTCAATTCCAGAGACTCAAAATATATGAAGGAATTACAGAAGTAACACCTATTTGAATCAGGTCGAATCCATGACTCCTGCACTTATTAAACTTTGATGCCTTTTTGTCTTATGTTTACCAATATATTGTAATGCCTACTTATTGTCATCCTTGTATTAACTTGTTAATTACTGTAACCATGTGTGCTGTTGTTCCACTGTTCTTTGTTGTACTCTCCCGGGTCGTGCCTGAAAATAGTCATTTCATGGGTAGCACACCTACCCGGTAAACAAAAACTAAATAAAAAATAAATACATTTTCAAATAAACCCAGCCACTTACCTTAACAAAAAGGCACATGCAGTCAGGGCCCTGTCTCTGGTTCTGAGGCAACTTCTCTCATCTGTTGTTGTTGCTGCTGTCTGGCATTTTACTCGAGGGGCTATCTCTGTGCTGCAGCTACTGGCTGGGCAGGGTGGCCAGCTGCTGCTGCTGCTCTCTCCCATTACAGACCAGTCCATGCTCTAGTCTTTTGTGAAACAAGTCAACAGAGTACAGCTGTTTTTAAGGTTGGCTGTACTGCTGGGTCTTGGGGGGGGGGGTTCTTCTGTGCTGCTGTCTGCAAGCAATGCCAATACAGTTCTGGTTTTAGCAGGAGCAGCTGGCCGGACAGTTCCTGATCCTGGCAGGTGAAAGTGAGGCAGTATTTGATTTTTTACTACAGTATTCCTCGTACTCATCAGCAACACCATTTTGTGATCCTATGGTGGCTTCAATCATGGACTGGTGCTAATTCTGCTTGCTCAGCAAACGACTACTGCAGTGTGTCCAAGAGCACACCGAGGGTGGAAGGGGATTGCGCAGGCTGCAGTGCGGACCTGGGAGGACCGACCACCAGAATAGCTGGCTGTTAGAGGCAGAGCTGGTAAATGCAGACGGAGCTCTGTTGAGAAGCACAGCCAATTGGCTGTATTGGTGTACTGACATCAGGTGCAGTGCGCATCGGTGTCACAGCTAGGAGGTCATATTTAAGGAGAAATTCAATAGTTTGGGTAGCTACAAGTTTTTCTAAAATTTTACTTACAGCAGACAGGATTGCAATGGGCTAATAATTGAGTGGGTCTTTGGGGTCACCTTTCTTGAGAACAGGGGTTATCCTTGCCCTCTTCCATACATCAGGGACATGATTTTGACTCAGCAAGAGATTAAAGATCTTGGTTAGGGGGCAGCAATGACAGGAGCAGCTAGTTTTAGTAGCCTGGGCTCAAGACTGTACGAGCCCACTGCTGCATCCTCAGGTATATTATTAAGTAATTTGAGTACCTCCTGGGATGAGACAGACTTGAAATAGAAGGTTGGGTGATTAACATGTGGATGAATAAGAGGAGGCGACTTGGCAGGGAAGGAGGAGGTGTATTTTGTTAGGTCAGAGAATTGATTATTGAAGAAATTAGCTATGGTGAGGGGGATTGTTGCAGTGGACACTGTTGAGAGACATGTCATTAGGGGAGTATGACATATTTGAGCCCATAAAGAATTTAATGTGGGACCGGAACTTCTTTGAGTCTCCATAGGAATTGGTTAAAAGATCTTTGCAATGAGATCTTTTGGCGTGTTTTATATCCTTTTTACAGGAGTTACACAGGGCTCGGTAGGTGTTTAGATCTGCAGTATGGCCAGATCTCTTGTAGTGGATCCAGCTTTTATCTCTTAAACATAGCTTTCTGAGCAGTCCTGATTTTAGCCACCTAGTTTGCCTGTTTTTTTACTCTGCATGTTACCAGCTTGCAGTGTTGCTCCTGCAGCCCTAGGAAGTGGGATAAGAAGTTGTTTAGAGAGGACTGAGCATCACTAGCTCCTAAGAGAGAGCACCAGTCAGTACAGGCAATGTCTTGCAGAAAAGCTTGGGGCTTGAACTTAGTAAAGTCATGAAAGGTAATGAAGCATGGCTGCATAAGTGAAGGCTTCCCTTTGCCCCAAATGCAGAAGGTGGGGGAATGGTCAGTAATAGCATCAGCTAGTACACCTGAGATGACAATGTGCTCAGGGTGGTTAGTCATGATCCAGTCGAGCAGGGTACCAGTGTTAGAGTGGGGGGGAAATTCTAGTAGGTTCTAGGATAAGCTGGTGGAGATTAAGGCTTTGGATGCTTGACAGGGATGTGGGTTGAGAGTTACCCAACCAGTTTAAATTTAAGTCCCCAAGGATAAGGACTTCATTTCTTCCAGAGTGAACGGCAGTTCAATCCAGCAGTTCCTCCAGACCTTTATGACTACTCCTGGGGGGGTTGTAGACACAGACTATATGTAATTTCTTAGAGCCAAGGGTGATGAGGGTATGAAGCATGTCACAGTGGTTGAGGGGACGAGCTAATAGCAGAAATTTGGAGGTGACTTTAAAATAAATGGCTGTACCCACCTCTTTGGGGGTCTATCAGTCTGAGGAGGTTATAGGTTGGTATTGTATAGAGAGTCTGGGGTGGACGTCTTGAACCAGGTTTCCATGAGGCAGATTATATCTGGCTCATAGAGGGAGGTCCATGCTTGTAGTTCAGCAAGGTGTTTCTCCAGGCTCCTTATCTTATGGTGGACAACTGTGAGACCTTTAGCATTCAGGCTGGGGTTGGTTATACAATTTATTGGGCCAGGGTTAAGTTGGACATCACCTGAGAGCAGTATGGCTAGTAAGAGTAAATACCACAGCCTTATGCGCAAGAAGGAGCTTAGGGTGTTTAAAGGAGGAGGGGCGGCAATTTTTATGGGTATGTGTAATCACAAGGATCCAAGTTCTGCTTACTAGAAGGAGTAGTGGCATAGTGAGGTGTAGGCACAACCAGGAGATTTGAAAAATAAAAATCACTGGGTGTGTAGTGAGGAGGGGCTTTGGCAGTGCTGGGGACAGGTGATACAGTAAATAGAAACAGTAGCAGTGTGGGGACAAAGACAAGTAGTAGGGTGACTGGCTTCATGGTAGACTGCCTAAGGTTAAGAAAGTAGGTCAAAGAGACTAGTGAGGATGCAGAGGGGACAATGGAAGGAGCAAAGCAACACACTAAACACAGGATCCAGTCAGGAGTATTTGGCAGGAAGAGAAGATAGTAGAATACTGAGCAACCGCCTTGTGGGAAAGCCAATAAAACAGGTGCTGACAGAGAGAGGAGGAGCTAGATGTGTATTTAAAGGAGGCCTGGGCAGGGAAGGGGGTGGGAAGAAAATGCAGGCTAGTAGGTACAAGCTGTCAGAGAGAAACACAGCTGTCTGTAGCAGGGGAAGAAAGCACTCCAATCAGCTTAGGTGAGCAGGAAGGGAGGACCAATCACAGTCCAGCAGCCAAATGCCGCACCAATCGGAGAAGGGACGGTGGTAAGCAGCTTCAGTGGTAGTACCTGCTTGAGGGATCCGATGCAGCGATCTCCAAAGGCAGGCAGAGTTGCCGGTCTGAGTTGGGCGGCGGCCACGGGGGGGGGTTCAGTACTGTGGGAAGGGTAGGGACTCGAGGGACAGAGAGAACTCATGGTCCTCTATCTTCTGATGGGTGCGCAATCCATGGGGGACCAGATTGGGAGGTGCATAGCTGCTGTAAAGGGGCAGCATGGCCCTTCTTCTTCTGGATTGGGGGGATGGCCCTGCTTCTCCTGGCTCAGGGTGGTGGGGATGGCCCTGCTTCTCCTGACTGGAGGTGGTGGCCCTGCTTCTCCTGGCTCAGGGTGGGGAATGGCCCTGCTTCTATTGGCTGGGGTGGTGGCCCTGCTTCTCCTGGCTCAGGGTGGGGATGGCCCTGCTTCTCCTGGCTCGGGGTGGGGGATGGCCCTACTTCTCCTGACTGGAGATGGTGGTCCTACTTCTCCTGGCTCGGGGTGGGGGATGGCCCTGCTTCTCCTGGCTGGGAGGTGGATGGTCCTGCTTCTCCTGGCTGGGGTGGTGATGGCCCTGCTTCTCCTGGCTGGGGTGGTGGCCCTGCTTCTCCTGGCTCGGGGTGGGGGGATGGCCCTGCTTCTCCTGGCTGGGGTGGTGGCCCTTCTTCTCCTGGCTGGAGGGTGGCCCTGCTTCTTCTGGTTTGAGGTTGGGGTGGCCCTGCTTCTCCTGGCTCAGGGAGATGGCCCTGCTGCTTCTGGCTTGGGAGGCCTACTTCTAGCTTGGGTGACCCTGCTTCTCCTGCCAGAAGAAGGGCCATTCCCACCCAGAACCAGGAGAAGCAGAGCCATCTCCTGTAAAAAATAAATTGGGAATGGCATTTTTATTTCAGAAACATAACATTCATCATTTGTTCAAATACCCCAAGAGGCAGGGGTGCATGCTTTCCATGCAGGTTTCTATAGATGCCCTGGCTGCCAACTGTAGTGCCCATCCAGTGCCCTGGTAACCAACAGAAGCTGGAGCCGCCACATATCAGAAAACAGAATGGCCCTTTTAAAGCAGCAGTACTACGATATCAGGAAGTGACTTATCAAAATTCTGTTTTTCGGCTGTAAGCATGTGGCCAAAGTTCAGTTTCCATACCTGTAAATGTTTTTTTTTCCAGTCGTCTTTATTTTTTAGATATTTGCAATTTATTTGAAGTGTTGTAGCACTACAACAAATATGGCGGCTGATTAATTTCAGCTGCGCTTTTTCTTCGGTCGCATCACATCTTTTGACAATAGCAGAGGGACTCTCTGCTGACCATTCCCGATGTTTCTGCAAGTCATTCACATGTGCAGTTGGCAGCAGAGGGGGTTCCAGTGCAACATGCTGGATGGCAGACATGTAAACAAAAGCAGAGAATAACTGAGCAAATTACTCGGCAATATTACAAATCCGGCAAGAAGAGCGACCAGGTATATGATTAGCAGGGCACAGAATAAACTGTCAAAAAAGTGCAAATTTTTGTTCGTAGTACTGCTGCTTTAAGGGCCACCCACCTTATCTCATGAGAACTGTGAGCACAGAAATTGTATTTTATTGAAAGGCAAAACGTTTCCTGTTTTCTTCATTCTCTGTAATGGAGTGGTATTGCAGAGCTAGCCTAAAGTACACCTCTATAAACAGTGTCCCATAATACTAGGTCAGAATACATTTTTTTCTTGAATGAGCTGTAGTATAATTGCCAGGAAGGTTTACCAAGCATCCCCTTGTTCGACAGTTATCCTATCACTGTCTAGATTTGTGAAATACTGCAGTATAGCTTGTAAAGAATACATTGTACATACAGTAACTTATTCTCTTTATTTAGCTTTCTTTATTTCGATGCATCTTAGAAGTAGAAGTGAGAGTTGGCAGGAAATTAATTTCGCTGTCTAAATTCTATGTTTATCAGGTACTGAGTAGGGTAGTTGGTAGTGCTATAAAATGCCTTGATAGCCCACCTTTTCTAAGAACTGTTAGCATGGAAATTATGATTTATTGAAGGCAAAATATTTTCTTATTTGTGTAGGAATGCAAACTTTGTCAAATCTATTTTACTGTGACAAACTAAAACTAGTCCACAGTACAGTAGTACACAGGTTGTGACATCACATCAGTTGACAGTCACTGCCTTACACAAGGGGGGGGGTGGTCTCGGGGTAGGGGTGGATCGCAGCCTCTGATTGGTCATTTTGAACACCAGTTTGTAAATATCTAATTACATTTTTTTTCCAATGTCCATTTACAGTTTGAAATCCTCATGCACTTTTGAAACCATTCAATCCTAGGAAGCCTCTCATAACAACTGTATGTCCAGAGTGCTGTCTGTATGCTTTCTGTGATGCCATCCCACCCGAATCTGAATCTGAGAAATAAAATGTGGTGGTTGGTATTGTTTAACAACTGCCATCAGGGACATATACTGTACTCAGTGTAAACTGCAAAGGACAATCCAACAGCACATTTACATTCAGCTTCAGATTCCACAGAGATCTGCTTCTGTGTGCAAACATCTTTCTTCAGCTTTGAAAAAAAAAAATGAAACTATATATTTCCACCTTCTGTGATTAAGCCCCATGATAACCTGATGAGAAGGCTTTGTTTCCTGTTGTCGCGGACTGCGATCCTCAGGATGAAGATGGTGGGCTGAATATTCAAAAGGGTTGCACCATGCACAATAGGGTTGCGCCTGCACAAGTCTGAAATTGTGCCATTCTGCCATATTCAGCAGGAGACAGTTGCACCCCCCAAGGCAAGCTGAGCAACAGCGCAATGCAAATGAATGCATGCTGAGCTGGAGGGAGAGGAACCATGCATAAACTGCACAGCTCGATATTCAGCGGCTGTGCAGAGTTGTGCAGGCGCAACCCCCAACTGCACCTGCACAACTCTGAGCCAAAAAAAAGGAGTAAGTCGAGGGCCACCCACAGGTGAGCTACTGAATTGCAGGGTGCAACACAGCAGCTGCCACCTGTGGGTGGCCCTCAACCTACTCCCTGTGCCCCTCCTGCAGCCCAATCATTGGCATATAGTAACCCCTCTCCCCGACTGGTCCTATCATGGGCAAAGCGTAAAATCCCCCTCCCACTGACTGGCCCGATCGCGTGGGCATAATTATAAATTGTATTTTAAAAGGTTAATAAGGTTAAATAAACCCCCACCAGCCTGATTGCAGGAATAATTGTAAAATACACCCCCACCAGCCCGATCGCGGGCAGCACAGAATCCAACCCCGAACCATACCCTGGTGGTCAGTGGACCTCGAAGCCAGATCGTGGGCTGCAAATTGTTCAACCCCCAAGGACCACCTATCCTGATGATCTAGTGGCCCCCAACCCACCCACCCACGAAGCCCACCACCACCCCCATCAGCGGCGGGCAGCAGCATCCCACTACGCCTGCGCCCGCGCCCAGCAACTGACGAACTGCCTGATAGACTGCCGCCCATTATTGCAGAGCAAGAGCCAATGTGCATGCAGCCTGTACCGCATAAGGCAGTCCAGATATGTGAATGAATTCCCGCTGGCTGACGGAAGGGGAGCGGGGTGGTGGGCTTCGTGGGTGGGTGGGATGGGGGCCACTAGATCACCAGGGTAGGTGGTCCTGGGGGATTTGAACAATTTGCAGCCCCCAATCGGGCTTTGAGGTCTACTGGACCACCAGGGATATGTTCTTGGGGGAGGTTGAACTCTGTGCTGCCCGTGATCGGGCTGGTGGGGGGGGTTTATTTTACAATTATGCCCATGATCAGGCTGGTGGTGGGGTGTATTTACAATTATGCCCGCAATCAGGCTGGGGGGCATTTATACTCTCTATGCCCGCGATCGGGCTAGTGGAGGGTGGGGGTTTAGTCAACCTTATGCCCATGATTGGCCAGCCGGGGGAAGGGGGGATTTTCACACTTTTGCCCACGATTGGGCTACAGGGAGCATCGGTCCCCGATGGCTGCTGCCTGGCAGGGTGCCAGGCACAAGTCCTCAGGGATCAGCCCACCTGCATGCTAATGGCATGCAAATGGGGCCATAAATAGATGCAAATGGCCACCCTATGCCTTGCATGAATTATGGCCCCATTTGCATGTCACCTTTTGAATATGGGAAATTTTTGCATAGCACAATGGTACTTGCACCACAGCAACTTGAATGCTCCACTCTGACCACTTGCGGTGGCGCAAGTTCCACTGTGCCATGCACAGTGGCTGTGGCCAGGGGTGATATTCAAAGGAGTTGCTCAATGCGACTCCTTTGAATATCACCCCGGCCACACCCCTGCGCAACTCTTTTATGCAGCACAAGGGCTTGCACCACAGAATAGCACAGTTTGAATAGCCAGCCCCGTATCTACTAACTAACTCATTAACTCACTATTAGAACTCCGTGTCTGTCCCAGGAGATGTATTACCTTTTCTGAAAAACGTGTTTAATCCTTTTGCTTTGTTTTATTTGTTGGGGGGGGGGTCATTCTTAGATAAACAGGGGAGGCAAGCTAGTAACAAGAGCCAGTTTTGAGGGGTGACCCGTTAGCACTTTCAGAGCAGCACTGTAATGTAAAAAAAATCTGTGCTTTTTGAACGGTTTATTTCCTGTGCTCTGCTGAGCATTTCCCTGGTACTCTTTCCCACCGGCATTGTACTGTCACTGAGTAATTTGCTCAGTTTTCCTTTGCTTTTGTTTACATTTCTGCCACCCAGCATGTTGCACTGGAACCCCTTCTGCTGCCAACTGCACATGTGTATGACTGGCAGTACTACACAGGGACACCGGGAATGTTCAGCACAGGGTCCCACTGCAGTAATCAAAAGATGTGATGCGACAGAATGGGGTAGTGCAGCTCAAATTTAGACAGCCATCATATTTATTGTATAGCTACAACAAATCAAGTTAATTATAAATATGTAAAAAAGTAAAGATGGCCTAAAAAATTATTTACAGATATGGAAACTGGAACTATGGCTGCATGCTTACAGCTGAAAAGCAGAATGTTGATAAATCACTTCCTGATTATCCAGGACTGCTGCTTTAAAACACAGAAAAAAAGCAACACACTTTGCTCCTTTACAATTCTTAGATAAGGTGGGTGGCCCTTGCTGTGCCACGGACTGATATTTCAGTCCAGAATTCCTAAAGTTCTAATTCTGTTTGCAATCCAAGCTATGCGATATGTGTTTCCTTTCCATACTGTTATAAAAACAATTTAAATTCTCATCAATACATTTACATTTTTTTCTAACTTTTTCTACTGATGCCAACTTTCAGTATGGAACTGCATCCGTCTGGTTCTCCAAACTGTGGCTGGCACATTTGTACAGCAGTAGCAATACACAATACACAAAATACCAACTCACTGATACTGCTTCAAACTGAGCCTGGCCCATTGGTACAGAGATAGCAGTGCCCAAAATACCACACTCACTGATACTGCTCCAAACTGAGGTTGGCACATTGGTACAGTGGTAGCATTACTCAGAATACCACTTTTACTGACACTGCTCCAAACTGAGGCTAGTCCATTGGTACAGAGGTAGAAGTGCCCAAAATACCACACTCACTGATACTGCTCCAAACTGGGGTTGGCCCATTGGTACAGTGGTAGCACTACCCAGAATACTGCACTCACTGATGCTGCTCCAAACTGGGACTGGCCCATAGGTACACTGGTAGCACTACCCAGAATACCACACTCTCTGAGGCTGCTCCAAACTGGGGCTGGCCCATCAGTACAGTGGTAGCACTACCCAGAATACTGCACTCACTGATACTGCTCCAAATTGGGGCTTGCCCATCCATACACTGGTAGCACTACCTAGAATACCGCACTCACTGATGCTGCTCCAAACTGGGGCTGGCCCATTGGTACAGTGGTAGCACTACCCAAGATACTGCACTCACTGAATGCTGCTCCAAACTGGGGCTGACCCATTGGTACAGTGGTAGCACTACCCAGAATACTGCACTCACTGATGCTGCTCCAAACTGGGGCTGGCCCATTGGTACAGTGGTAGCACTACCCAGAATACTGCACTCACTGATACTGCTCCAAACTGGGGCTGGCCCATTGGTACAGTGGTAGCACTACCCAGAATACTGCACTCACTGATGCTGCTCCAAACTTGGGCTGGCCCATAGGTACAGTGGTAGCGCTACCCAAAATACCACACTCACTGATGCTGCTCCAAACTAGGGTTGGCCCATTGGTACAGTGGTAGCACTACCCAGAATACTGCACTCACTGATGCTGCTCCAAACTGGGACTGGCCCATAGGTACACTGGTAGCACTACCCAGAATACCGCACTCTCTGAGGCTGCTCCAAACTGGGGCTGGCCCATCAGTACAGTGGTAGCACTACCCAGAATACTGCACTCACTGATACTGCTCCAAATTGGGGCTTGCCCATCCATACACTGGTAGCACTACCTAGAATACCGCACTCACTGATGCTGCTCCAAACTGGGGCTGGCCCATTGGTACAGTGGTAGCACTACCCAGAATACTGCACTCACTGATACTGCTCCAAACTGGGGCTGACCCATTGGTACAGTGGTAGCACTACCCAGAATACTGCACTCACTGATGCTGCTCCAAACTGGGGCTGGCCCATTGGTACAGTGGTAGCACTACCCAGAATACTGCACTCACTGATACTGCTCCAAACTGGGGCTGGCCCATTGGTACAGTGGTAGCACTACCCAGAATACTGCACTCACTGATGCTGCTCCAAACTGGGGCTGGCCCATTGGTACAGTGGTAGCACTACCCAGAATACCGCACTCACTGATGCTGCTCCAAACTGGGGCTGGCCCATTGGTACAGTGGTAGCACTACCCAGAATACTGCACTCACTGATGCTGCTCCAACTGGGACTGGCCCATAGGTACACTGGTAGCACTGCCAGAATACCGCACTCTCTGAGGCTGCTCAAACTGGGGCTGGCCCATCAATTACAGTGGTAGCACTACCCAGAATACTGCACTCACTGATGCTGCTCCAAATTGGGGCTTGCCCATCCATACACTGGTAGCACTACCTAGAATACCGCACTCACTGATGCTGCTCCAAACTGGGGCTGGCCCATTGGTACAGTGGTAGCACTACCCAGAATACTGCACTCACTGATGCTGCTCCAAACTGGGGCTGGCCCATTGGTACAGTGGTAGCACTACCCAGAATACTGCACTCACTGATGCTGCTCCAAACTAGGGCTGGCCCATAGGTACAGTGGTAGCACTACCCAGAATACCGCACTCACTGATGCTGCTCCAAACTGGGGTTGGCCCATTGGTACAGTGGTAGCACTACCCAGAATACTCCACTCACTGATACTGCTCCAAACTGGGGTTGGCCCATTGGTACAGTGGTAGCACTACCCAGAATACTGCACTCACTGATACTGCTCCAAACTGGGGTTGGCCCATTGGTACAGTGGTAGCACTACCCAGAATACTGCACTCACTGATACTGCTCCTCCCCCTCTTCTCCCCTCCCTGTCTGTCCAGTAGGTTGTGTACCCTGGTGTGATAAAGCAGCAGTACTCCGAAAAAAAAAAACTGCACTTTTTTGACAGTTTATTCCCTGTGCTCTGCTAATCATAAACTTGGTACTCTTTTGTGCCGGCATTGTACTATCGCCGAGTAATTTGCTTGGTTATTCTCTGCCTTTGTTTACATTTCTGCCAGTAAGCATGTTACACTGGACCCCTTCTGCTGCCAACTGCACATGTTAATGACTTCCAGGGGCATCGGGAATGGTCAGCTGTTTTCAAAAGACGGATGTAACCTATAGAAAAAGCATACAGAAAATTAGTCAGCTGCCATATTTGTTGTAGTGCTATAACCATTCAAATAAATTGCAAATATCTAAAAACTAAAATGACTGGAAAAAACATTTACATGTATGGAAACTGGAACTTTGTCTGCATACTTACAGCCAAAATACAGAATTTTGATAACTCACTTCCTGATTTCGTAGCACTGCTGCTTTAACATCTCAGTCATGGTTCTCTGTGTACCATGTTTCTGTGACTGCTACGCTATCCAGGCATCCCTCTTCCATCAAGGCCACCAGTTCAGGGAGCTTGTTGCCCAGACTATGGGCATTGGTACTCACTACCCTCCATTTCTTGATGGCCTTACCCCTTTTTGCCCCATCTCTGGCCTTACTGTGTTTGTCATTTTCCCCATTTACCCCTGCCCTTCTCTCTATCAACATCTCTATCTTGGTGTTTACCTCACTTACTACTCTGATCTTTTTTTTGGGGGGGGGGCTAGGACTTTCCTGCTCCTTTCCAGTGCCTCCCCCCCTTGACTAGTTTAAATGCATGCCAATGAAGCATTTAAACCTATCATCAAGGATCCTGGTTCCCCTCCTGGACAGATGCAGACCATCACACCAGTCTCTGTCTAAACTGAACAATTCAAATCTAAACAAAGTACCGATATCATTTTATCCAATGAGGTGTGATATGCAAAAAAAGAATTAATCGCTGAGCATTACTTATCCTCACGTGCTTCCTACAGTTGCATCTGTAATGGAGATCTGTTAATTTTGCATATCAGAGATACTGAAGATGCACAGCAGGTACCAAGGTAGCTGGTGCTGAAGTGAGGGGATCACTTTGGTCCTAGAGTGGAGAAGAGGATTTGGGGACAGAGGTTGCTAAGAAGTAACACAGTTTTATACAATTTGATCTTAAAGCAACAGTACTACGAAATCAGGAAGTGACCTATCAAAATTGTGTTTTTCAGCTGTAAGCATTTGGCCAAAGTTCCAGTTTCCATACCTGTAAATGTTTTTTTTTCCAGTCATCTTAAGTTTTTTAGATATTTGCAATTTATTTGAAATGTTGTAGCACTGCAACAAATATAGTGGCTGACTAATTTTCAGCTGCGCTTTTTCTTCAGGTCACATCACATCTTTTGACAACAGTAGAGGGACCCTCTGCTGATCATTCCTGATATCCTTGCAAGTCATAAACATGTGCAGTTGGCAGCAGAGGGAGTTCCAGTGCAACATGCTGGGTGGCATACATGTAAACAAAAGCAGAGAATAACTGAGCAAATTACTCAACGGTATAGTACAATGATGATTTAGAAAGAGTACCGGTATATGATTAGCAGGGCACAGGAATAAACTGTCAAAAAGCACAATTTTTTTTTGTAATACTGCTGCTTTAAGCTCAGATTCTGACTGAAACCTGAGTAGAGGTGGGCAAACCATTTTTTTTTCACTTGGAGTCAAGTGAGAGCCAAGCCAGGGGTCTGGCTTGACTCTACAAACGAAAACACCAGCCGGGCCCTGGCTAATGCAGGCTGTTTTCTACATAGGATCTGAATGTTTCAGATGCTACACTTACTACACAGGCTGGCAAAAATGCTTACTTTGTCATGACTGGCTCTGCTTGACCTTGGCTCTCAATTGCTAATAGAGGTTAAGTCAAGCTGAGCTAGGTACTAAGCTCAAGCCAACAGGTCCAAGAGAAGTGGAATCATCCTAGCAGCATTAGGCAAGAGAACCAATAGATTGCCTGCAAATACTGTAATTAGGAGCAGTATTCCATCATTCCTATTTGTATCCCCATTAACAGCTTTACACACATGCTTATTTACAGAACTGCATTGGCACCCCTGTGTCTGGGGTTCGTGTGGCATCCATCCCTTACACCTAAACTTATTTACGAACTGTGTTGGCACTGTCTGTCTGGGGCTTGTGTGGCATTCCAGGAGAACATAGAGTGCCTGCAATAAATTAGGTGGTGTGAATGGTGCAAATATATTCCATATTTGCTTAAAAGTGGCTGGCCTAAAACTAGTTGTACAGTAGGTATACGTCCTCTCACTGACGCTTTAAAAACTGACTAATTCCCACTCCCTGCTGCGCTCACTACAGCACTTTCAGGATCTTCATCACTAAAAAGAGGAGTTTCCCCAAAACACAAAGGCGCCCCTCGATTGGGCTCATTGGGAAACTGGCTCAGCCTCCACGTTTTCCAACACTTTGCTCCCCCACCGATACGACACCTCCAGCAACCCTTCCCCCATTCGTTAGGTTCTGCCAGCATAAAAACCATGTGCACTGTCAAAACTGCGCCTACTGATTGTCATGCAATTTGTAAATAGCAGCACACAATGTGGGTGATGTTTCACACTTAGCACAGTCCTATAAATGCCTCTGACACATCCAGACTGGATTGGATATACGTCAGGGTTTTATTTAACTCAAATAATTGATTAGCATTTTGCTCATAATTTATAAAAGGGCTAAAACATTGTGAAAATGCATAGCACTTGCCTCACAGTGTTAAACATAACACTTCTAGAAAACCGACATAAATACTTTCTGTACAGTTAGCATTGTCCCAAGGAAAAAACTGCTAATCAATTATTTAAAACCCTGGTATATCATTGTTTAAAAAATAGTGGAAACACTCTTTGTCTCAATGTGCCACCTGCTACACCTAGATATCTTTGCAGCTTCCTGATTTTGCCATCCTCAACATGAGAGGGTGCTTTATGTGCTTGAGGCTAGACAATGCTGAGTGGTGTTGCAATTCTGTACTTTCTTTCTAGTTTTGTGGAGATCTGACTGAGCATAGCGTGGGGCGCGTGATGAGAGGTACTGCACACGTATGGACTGTAGCAATTAAGGCTGAATTAAAAAAAGTGGGCTGGCATGGCAACAGTTTGTTTGGATAATGCACATATTGATCAAAGTGATGACTAGAATGTGAAAGAAACTGCGAAGTAATTGTCACAGCAGAGCATTTCCATCCCAGCCCTACCATTCACTGTGTTTTAAGATTATCTGATCAACAAGCACTGCTGCTATTACAATACTGCACAACATACATCCTCCCGCCCACCTATCTTACAACAACATTTCGGGTTTTTTATGCGGTGCACTCTATAGTCATAAAATAGGGCTCTTGCAAGTGGTAACTCACAATTTCTGTGAGGCATCTGCCCACAGAACCTGGACAATGGGAGGGAAATGATTTTCGGAGAGGTTAGTAACCCTTCTCCTGGGATGGACAGTACCTGCTATCGCCACTAGATGGAACCAAACGGCAACTCTCCCCAGCAGAGTGCTGCTGAGTTTTTTACGATCTCTGCTCTCAGGAGCGCAGTCTGTGACAGCAGGAAACAAAGCATAGGCACCAAGTTACGGGACTCGATCGGAAAGGGTGCAAGGCAGCGTTTCTGTGTTTCAGGTTAAAAAATATCTTTCACAAAAAATGGAGCTTTCTGGAATTGGAAGAGTCATTAAAACCTGTTGCAGGATTTCCATTTGTGTCTGTTTTACATGATTGTGAAGCACTGCAAAAATAAGGGCAGGACTTTTCCGGAGTGCTTCATAATCGCCTAGTTGTTCCCGGTGGCAGTAGAGTACCGACCACATTCTGCATCTACTTTGGTTAATGTATTTATTTTAGATGCAGAGGGCGACACACACAGATCATATACTCCAGTGCTCTACAATGGCCAGGGCTTGGTTTGCTTGAAAAGCGCCAAGTGTTTCAAACTGTCAGCGGACATAAAATGTAAGCGCTAGAGTTTCAGTTTTTGAATGGTGTTCAAACTGACCAATCAAAAGCTGAGATCCGCCCTCCCATCCATCGCTGAGACAGTGATTGACAGCTCTCCCAACATCGCAGCTTGCCTGTCTGCTTTCTGTCCATAATCAGCTGGGGGGGGGGACGCTCGTGTGGGCAGAGTTTCTTGTTTATTACTAGCCTAAACAACTCTTCGAGAGAAACATGTTTTGTTGCGGATTCTAATCCCACAGAATATAGTGATCTTGGGACACATTGAAATAAAGGATTAGCACCCTGTAGTCTCCAATCAAATGGACAAGTTGGTAGAAAAAAAATGGACCAATCAGTACCCAGGGGCGTGTCCTCCACAGCCTATAAAACAAGCTCACTACCTACAGTTCGGTTATTATAGCAGGAAACTGTGTCTTTACTCGGAATAAGATGGCCCGAACCAAGCAGACCGCATGTAAATCCACCGGCGGGAAGGCACCCCGCAAACAGCTTGCCACCAAGGCTGCCCGGAAAAGCGCTCCGGCTATGGGAGGAGTGAAGAAACCTCACCGCTACCGGCCCGGCACTGTGGCTCTGTGGGAGATCCGCTGCTACCAGAAATCCACTGAGCTGCTCATCCGTAAGCTGCCTTTCCAGCACCTGGTCCGGGAAATCACGCAGGATTTCAAGACGGATCTGCGGTTCCAGAGCTTGGCTGTCATGGCACTGCAGGAGGCTAGCGAGGCTTACCTGGTGGGGCTGTTTGAGGACACCAACTTGTGTGCCATCCACACCAAGAGGGTCACCATCATGCCCAAAGATATCCAGCTGGCACGCCGCATCCGTGGGGAGAGGGCATAAATCCGGAACTGCTGACCCAAGATAGATCAAATAACACAAACCTAAAGGCTCTTTTCAGAGCCACCAATCACTCACTAGAGAGTTGAAAGTCCAGTTGCTTTGCTCCATTTTTAAGTATTGTGTTACATTTTACCAGTGACGCACATAATGATCACCATCTCGGCAGACATTTCTTGTTAGAGAAGCTATAATTGAGGCTGATGAATGGATAAAAAGTTTGGGGGGTGCTCAGTCTATTTAGGAAAATGATACAAGACTTGTCCATTAAGTTGTGTTGGTGAGCTCCAATTCAAATTTTCTAGGTGACCGATCAGCATGTTCTATTGAACAGCGGGTAATCTTAGGGCACCCACAATTTCATAACTGAATAGCTTCACAAAAATGTTTTGCGTCCTTTGTAAGAATGTTGTGTTACGTTTTACCGGTGATGCACAGAATGATCACCAACCTGTGTGATCAGCCGACATTTCTTGCTGTTAGGGCGGCTATAATTCTGCTCATGAATGGATAAAAAAGCCTGCGTGTGGTCGCTCAGTGTATTTAGGAAAAGTATCAGTTCAGATGCAAGACTTCTCCATTCAGTTGTGTTGGCGAGCGCAGGTTCAAACTTTATGGATGCCCCACTCACTCCAACTTCATATTGAACAGCGGATAATTTTCTGAAAGTGGGTGCAATAACTTAATTGCTTTATAAAATAAGCTTCGGGTCATTTTCTTTCTTTACTTTACGTGGTGACTCTCATATTGTGCAGTTGGGGGATTTCGGTTTCCGGGCGTTTTTTCCCAGTGAGATTGACAGGCTGCACTGCACACGGAGCGCTGTATCCCATCCAGTGACAAAGGGCAATGCCGCACTCATTGTGTGGGGGCAAGCCCCACTGAAGGCCTCCACGAACCTTAAGGGACTCAACCTCACACTGTCTCCTGCTTGTTAACCCCCCCCTCCCCTTATATCCACACTCCCTGTAATTGAGGTCGGGGACCGGGATGTAATGTGCCCCACTACCGAGAACACCACCAGCTGAAATATAATCCGATCAGCGGTGCCCTCCGCACAACGAATGGCAGATCAATAAATGAGCTGTACCAGCGTAGCGCTGTTGGTGAGGATTGTCTGTGCAACAAACAAAACCACATGCATCTGTGCGGCACAGACACACCAGCATCGGAAGCCGGATATTTGGCAGAGACTACAGCTTTTCATGAAAGGGTGGGTGGCTCTGATTTAGGATATGGGTCCTTGCAGTGTAATGTGAAATGGGGCTTACTGATGCCAGCAATCCACGGCACTTTCGCATGCTTGATAGCAGGCGCCAGCAGTTGAGCTGAACTTCTGTAGGGAGCATGTCAATCGGATCACCAATAAAGTGGAAAGGCTTAAAAATCGCACAAGACATTTGAGCTAAATGTTTTTACTATGAGAGAAAGTCCAAACACAAAATTGAAACCACCATATTCATCTTCTTGAGGAATGAGCTGCAAATAATTAAAAAAAAAACGTACTTCTCTTCTCATTGGTTGAGTATAACCACCTATCAGAGGGAAACATATTTTTTTCTATTTCAGTAGAGTGACGCCCTTCCTTTACACCAATGAAAATGTGCATGCAAATTTAGAGATCGTAGGGTGTCCAATCTGTTGGGTAAGATCTTTTTATCTTCTTTGTGAATGGTTAGTTATTGCATCCACCAATCAGTTCTCTGGGGCGGTGACACACCAAAGAGAATAAAAGACCCTGTTTTGGTAGCCGTTGATATTTCTAACAATCGTTGAATTAAGAAAATTGGAGATGTAGCCGGCCCACCGGCGCAGCAGTTGGATTTCCGCTTGCGATGCTGGTGACCCGGGTTCGGGAATGGACCCGAGTCGTCGGAGGGCCGGCCGGGGGGAGAAGGATCGAGCGCCCGCAGGCAGCTCTCTTTCTCCGGGGGGAGGGTCCCGACAGTATCTGGAGCGACAAGGACTCCTAGCAGAGGCTGGAAGACCTCACACTACCGGACTGTGATGAGGGAGGGGCGAGGTAGGCGGGGCGGATGCTGGTGTCATTGCACGTCCCCACCTCCTCAAGGGAGGGGAAGTATAGGGGGATAAAATCCCTGCCTGGCGTCTAAATGATGCTCCGCCCAGGATTGCCCTGATTGGCCACGGGCTGTTCCCCCTAACCAGTCACAGTTCCGCGGCCGATAAGGGGGGTCGATACCATGGCCCTGCTCTCTGGGGGGTAGCCAGAGATGACCAGGAGGGAGTCGGCGATGTCTGGTGGTCGGGGCTCCAGGGTCCGTGACCGGAGCAGAAAGGCGGACACAAGGTGGGCATAAAGAAGCAGAATTAAAAAAAAAAAAAGAAAATTGGAGATGTCTGGACGTGGTGGTAAGACTGGCGGAAAAACTCACGCTAAGGCCAAGACCCGGTCCTCTCGGGCCGGTTTGCAGTTCCCTGTCGGCTGGGTACACAGGCTGCTGCGCAAGGGAAACTATGTGGAACGGGTTGGGGCGGGAGCTCCGGTCTATCTGGCCGCTGTGCTTGAGTACCTGACGGCCGAAATCTTAGAGCTGGCTGGTAACGCAGCCCGCAACAACAAGAAGACCCGCATCATTCCGCGGCACCTGCAGCTGGCTGTCCGCAACGATGAAGAGCTCAACAAGCTGCTGGGAGGGGTGACCATCGCTCAGGGAGGAGTGCTGCCCAACATCCAGGCTGTGTTGCTGCCCAAGAAAACTGAGAAACCTGTCAAAGGAAAATAAGTGCGGCAGTTAGCGAGAGATACTGAAACCAAAGGCCCTTTTCAGGGCCACCCACACTCCAACAAAAGAGTTGGTTCATGTTCTTTAGCTATTATGAAATGCATTGGATTAGATATTGGAAAACTATATCAGCAGTAAGTGGGATGAGCTGTTTTTGTACTCCGATGGTAAACAAGTGATTGAAATTTGATAATTACAGAAAAGAGGCCAGCTGCACCGCTCATTTTTTTTTTGTGGGGGGGATCCGTCTACGCCTCCTTTATGCAAGGAGCCCAGTCTGAAGCCGCAGTTTACAACCCCCTTAGAGCAGGCTTTGTGATTTATTATGTGGATATGGATTTTCTTGAGCAACCAAACTGTTTTATTGCATTTTTATCAATGTTGCAATGTAGTGATCTGTTATTGCTCTTAAATATCTTTATTGAAGAAACAAGCATTTATCAATGCCAAATGTTGCTTGCTTCTATGTGCTGTTTAGGTATTTGGAAGGCATTGGAGTGCAAATATTGAAAATGTGCGAACTTACGAGCGTGCGTGAGACTATAGCATACTTGCTTTCTAAATAAAACAGTCATTGTTAGGAAAATGTTCATGAAATGTTCAACATAGCCATTTTAAGACCTCTGCTCATCAACAGTGTCACTGTGATTTTGTTCATGTGTCCCATACATTGAGTTTGCTCACTGACTGCGCCATTGTGCGCTACATGGGTCTCATGCTCTGCTCATGAACAGTGTCACTGTGATTTTCTTAATTTGTCCCGTACATTGATTTCGCACATCGACTGCGCTACAAGGGTGGAAACACATTTTGGGTGAGATGTGAAAAATGACAACTCTACTACTCATAAGAAGGTGTGGTAAAATAGCAATGTTGAAAATCTGGAGTGAAAATATTGAAATTTCGTGAACTTACGAGCTTGCGTAGGAACTGCGCAATGCACGCTCATAAAAGTCATTTTTTGGAATTTTTGGGCCAAATTTTCAACTTGGGGTTTTTGGGACCCCTTCTCATGAATGATGTCACTGTCATGGTGGTATTCGGGCCCGAAGGGTGATTTCGCAGTCACTGGGCTTACAGGGGCCACGCCTGCAGCTCACTGACTGAATTACATAGATACATATACAGTGTCGGCAGATAAGGGCCTATGGCCCACCCAGTCTGCCCATTTGAGCTTGTAAGTTCAGTTTGTTTTCCTAGAAGTCTGTTGCACCTTACCCCTGACCTCCAGAATTCCTTTATGTCTATCCCATGCATTCTTAAATCCCGTGATTGTTTCAGCCCCCACCACTTCCTCTGGCAGGGTGTTCCACTTGTCCACCACCCGTTCTGTGAAGAAATTCTTTCTCATGTTTCTCTGAATCGTCCTCCCTCCAACTTCATCACATGCCTCTAGTCCTGGAACATCTTTTTCGCTTAAAAATAGTATTTTCTGCACCCTTTTCCTCCCTGTAAGATACTTGTATGTCTCTATCATATCCTCTCTCCCTCCTCTCCTCCAGGAGTACATGTTCAGTTCCTTCAACCTGTCTTCATAGGACTTGTGATGCAATCCATGCACCATCTTTGTTGCCCTCCTCTGAACCTTCTCTACCCTGTCTATGTCCTTACGAGGTATGGTCTCCAGAATTGTACACTGTACTCCAGGTGGGCCTCACTAGTGTCTTGTATAGTGGAATTATGACCTCCCTTTTCCTGCTGGTAATGCCCTGCCTACATCCCAGCATCCTATTTGCTTTACCTGCCTTGTCACACTGTTTCTACCTTGAGGTCATCAGAGATGATAACCCCAAGATCCTTTCCTGCTTGGTATGCTATATCCTCACCCACAACTGATATATTGTGCCAGGGTTTTGTGCCCATATGCATTATCTTGCACTTCTTTGCATTGAATTTCAACTGCCAAACCCTGACCATTCTTCAAGTTTCTGCAGGTTGCTTCTCATTCTGTCTACACCCTCTGGTGTGTCTACTCTGTTACAGAGCTTTGTGTCATCAGCGAACAGTGAAATTCTGCCTTCTAGGTCCTGCGCCATGTCACTGATGAAGATGTTGAATAGGACCGGTCCCAGCACTGATCCCTGTGGTACACCACTGGTCACTCTTCCCTCTGTGGAGTGACAGCAATTTATCACCACCCTCTGTGTCCTGCCACCCAGCCAGTTACCTACCCACCACACTACTGTCCTGCCCACACCCATATTCCCCAATTTGTGTAGTAGTCTTCTATGTGGCACAGTGTCAAAGGCCTTGCTGAAGTCCAGATAGGCCATGTCCACTGCCCTCCCGATCCACCTCCCTAGTCACCCAGTCAAAAAATTCAATGAGGTTGGTCTGACATGACCTCCTCCTGGTGAAACCATGCTGCCTTGGGTCCTGTAGTCCATTGACAACCAGATGTTCCACCAATCTCTCCTTCAGTAGTGCTTCCATGATCTTACCCACTACCGAGGTGAGGCTGACTGGTCTGTAGTTCCCTGCTTCCTCTCTGTTCCCACTTTTGTATAAGGGGACTACATCTGCTGTCCTCCAGTCTTTGGGTACCTCCCCTGTTTCCAGTGATCGGCTAAACAGGATAGCCAGAGGTTCAGCCACCACCTCTCTTAGTTCTTTAAGGACCCTGGGGTGCACCCCATCTGGCCCCATTGCTTTATCAACTCTTATTACTTCCAGTTCCTTCAGGACCCTTCTCTGTAAAGGGACTTGTGTCCATTTCTGCACCATTCTCACCCTTGTACTCCCTTCAGGCCCATTACCCTCCTCTTCCTCAGTAAAGACTGAGTAGAAATACCTGTTCAGTATGTCAGCTTTACTGTTGTCATCCTCCACGAGCCCCATCCTCCCCTTCAGTCTCACTATCCTCCTTTGTCTTTCTTTTTTCACTTATGTACCTGTAAAAGGTTTTGTCCCTCTACCCACTGATTTTGCAATGTGTTCTTCTGTCTGAGCTTTGGCTTCCTTTACTGACCTCCTGCCTCCCTTTGCTTCTCCTGGTACTTCTCCCTATCCCCTTCTGCCTGTGTCTTTTTGTATTGCCTGAATGCAATCTTTTGGCTTTCACTTTCTTTGCTACCTCTTTGGAAAACCATAATGGTCTCCTCTTCCTTTTCCTCTTGCTAACCTGCTTAATACATAATTCTGTTGTTCTTGTAATCTCCATTTTAATACTGCCCACTGTTCCTCAACCCTAATTCCTGTCCCATTCCCTTAATGCCTCTTTCAAGTATCTCCCCATTTTCCCAAAGTCTGCCCCTAAAATCCAGGATCGTGTTTTTTGTGTGGTTTGGTTCTGCTCTTTCTGTGATTTCAAACCCACAATGACTGGTGGTCACTGTTTCCCAGGTGCTCCCCCACTGTTACCCCCATCACACTGTCCCTGTTTGTGAGCACAAGGTCCAGTATTGCCTTCTGCCGAGTTGGTTCCATGACCAGTTGCTTGAGGAAGGCACCCTGAAGGAGTCCAGGATAAATCTGCTCTAGTTGATGCTGCTGCTGCTGGGATGCTCCAGTCCACATCTGGAATATTGAAGTCTCCAACCAGTACTACCTCACTCTTGTCTGCCATCCTTTGGATGGCTAGCATCAACTCCCTATCTGTTTCTTCCTCCTGGGCTGGTGGTCTATAGACCACACCTGTGCGGATGGCTGTCCCCATTTTCCTTTCCAGCTTAACCCACAGTATCTCTCCCCATTTTGTTCCTCCTGGATCTCTGTGGCCCTTATGTCATTTTCACATAGAGTGCCACCTCCTCCCTTCCTGCCTGCTCTGTCTCTTCTGAATATGTTGTAGCCAGGTATGGCCATCTCCAGTCATGGTTATCATTACACCAGGTTTCAGTGATGGCCACAATGTCCAGGTCTGACTGCACCATGACAGCCTCCAGATCTTCCATCTTGTTGCTAAGGCTCCTGGCATTTGCACACATGGCTTTCCATGATTTGACCTCCCTAGACTGTCTCACTGTTCTACTCCAGCCCCTTCCTTGGTTGTCATTTATCCCTGGTTCTCCTTGCTGTCTGTCCATCTGCTGAATTTTGCCCCTTTTCTGCTTATCCACCTCTTGGGCACTAATCTCCATCTTTTGCACACTGCTTTGCAGAGATAGCCACTCCTCTGGTTCACTGATTCCACTGCTAGCTGTGGGGGGTGAGCAAGTAGGTACCCTCCTTGCTGGCCTGCCACCCCCCTTTGCTAGTTTAAATGCTTGTCAATGTAGCATTTAAACTTATCATTGAGTGAATTGGGGGTGGAGGTGACACACCTTCGAAATCTCTGATGATGGCACTATGTTTCTTGCACATGCGTGCAAGCAACATAAAAATGAACCAGGCTGCTCATTCCATGGTGCTCTGGCACCACCCTGTGGTCAAAAGTGGTCCCGCACAGTGTGACAAGGTTCCTTATGCAGCATTTCAGAACATGAATTCACTGTAAAGGAATCGGACTTTGAAATGTAGCCCCCCTGTGTGTGTTAGGAAAAACCTACCCACATTGACCTCTTGTACCAAGAAAATAAATATCAATGGAAGAGAATACTTATTTTTATCTGTAAAATGGATGTGCTGCAGTATTTCATAGACTTATAGCATTAGGACAACTTTTGGGAACAGTGGCGATCCTTGGTAAACCATCTTGTAATTCCAACACAATATATTATATATTTTTTGTTTAGTGTTTTGTTTACCAGAGTAAGTGCACTAACCATAGCAATGACTATTTTCAGGCACGACCCGGGAGAGTACAGAATTAGAAATACAGGCAGAGACATTTAAAAATTGGTAGGAACTAAAATGCTAAATCAAAAAAGGAAAATTGCAATAGTCACAATTTCTGGGCTTACAGTTCTCTTTAAGGAAGGTGAGTGGCCCTTAAAAGGGCCGTTGTGTTTCCTATGTATGCCGCTCCCTCCCCTGCGGCCCCCTTTACTTGGTTCTGGTATGCTTGGTGACCGCCTTGGTGCCCTCAGACACGGTGTGCTTGGCCAGCAACCTTGGCAGCAGCAGCTGCACGGCAGTCTGGATCTCCCGGGAAGTGATGGTCGAGCGCTTGTTGTAGTGAGCCAGATGGGAGGCTTCGGCCGCGATGCGCTCGAAGATGTCGCTCACAAACGAGTTCATGATGCTCATGGCCTTGGAAGAGATGCCCGTGTCTGGGTGAACCTGCTTTAGCACTTTGTACACGTAGATCGAGTAACTATCCTTGCAGCTCTTTTGGCGCTTCTTACCGTCCCTTTTGGTGGGTTTTTTCACCACTTTCTTGGAGCTCTTCTTGGGCGCTGCGGGCTTAGCGGGTTCAGGCATTGTTCACAAACAAATCACCTAAGAACGCTAAATAAAATGCTAAAATAAGAAAGGGCCTCAACCTATATAGCCTCTGTTTAACCCTGCCCACAGGCCTCCACCAATCATGAATAGCATGCAAATAGCAGCTTGTGAAGTGCAGTTTTTATTTGCTCTTTAGTCCACCTATCAGAGACCTGCTATCATTTCTCTACGCCAAGCTCTTGGGCCCACCTCTCGTTCCACCAATAACACTCAACATGCTAATTTCTAGCATCTCTACCATTTCAGTTGTGTAAGCAAAAGAAATGCCCACAGACACTGAGCCACCCAGTCTCCAACAACAGATCCCTTTCAACAGTTTTGAAACGAAAGAGTCTTTGTTTAAACTCCGAATGCCAGCGCTTCAGTAATTCATTAATTTACAAACACTTCCAGCTCTGCAGTTTACATTCTGATGGACTGCAAGGTACATCCTCCTGGGTAGCGCTGTACTGCAACCCGGGGATCATCTCAGCGTTTGTCAGAGGAATAGCGGGAGTCATAACCATGAACCGAGAGGTGCTGAGTGCTCTGCTGTCCCAGAGGGCTGGGATTTCGGGGTTATCTCAACAGGGGGGGACACAGCTGCGCGCACCTCCTGCAGTAATGGTTCATTTGAAAAAGCCTGCGCTGTTCGCTGATTGGTTGGTTGTCAAATGCCCCCTACTGCTGCTGATCAGAGCCAGAAATAACGGAAGGGAATGTAAAACAACACCTACATGAATCACTTACTGGTCAGCATTCATATTTTTATTTCTGCTGTTGCTGAGTCAGCTGTTTGATCGCAGTTTAATCTGCAGTGTAGGGAGGTTTTCAATAAATAAATCTACATGGGGCACAGTCACAGAAACATGGTACACACAAAACCATGACTGGGACATAAACATACCAGGATACACTGTCTACAGGAGGGACAGGGAGGGTAAAAGAGGAGGAGGAGTAGTTCTTTACATAAGGGAAGGAATAAAAGCAACAGAATAAAAGGGTAAACAGGGAGGAGAAGAAGCACTGTGGGTAAATTTGGAGACAGGCAATGGCACCACAATACACACAGGGGTTGTATACAGACTCCCTTCTCAGGGGGAGGAAATGGACAGAGAAATGATAGAAAGTATACTTAGAATGGCAGAAAAAGGGGCGATATTGCTGATGGGTGATCTGAATATGCCAGATGTTAACTGGAGTGCAGTTGCAGCTGCCACTTTGAAGAGTGCAGTTATTCTAGATGCCCTACAGGGGGCATGCCTTAGACAACTAGTATTGGAGCCCACTCGAGAGGGAGCAATATTAGACATGATTCTCTCAAATGGAGATGGAGAGAGGATCACAGATGTAGAAGTGGGTAGCTATCTGGGAACTAGCAACCATCGAACAGTATGGTTCACAATAAACACAGCAATAGAGTCAAGCCATACAAAGACAAAAGTACTGGACTTTAGAAGGGCTGACTTTGCCAAAATGGGTGAGTGCCTAAGAAATGCACTAGCAAATGGGCAGGAAGGAGGGGTGGAAGAACAATGGGGAATAATAAAAACTGCCATCACAGAGGTAACGAGCCTTTGTGTGAAGCAAATAAACAGATGATGTAAGAAACCACTGTGGTTCTCAAAGGAAGTGGCAGTGAAGGTTCAAGAGAAAAGAAAGCATTCAGGAAGTACAAGGAATCGAGAAGGAGCAGGACAGAGAACTGTATCAGTTAAAGCAAAAGGAGGCTGGGAAGGCAGTCAGAACAGCAAAGGCCCAAACCAAGGAAAAGATAGCCAATTCAGTTAAGAAGGGGGATAAAACCTTTTATAGGTACATCAGGGAGCAAAGGAAGACCAAGGAAGGGATAGTGAGGCTTAATAAAGGGGAGGAAGGGTGGGCAGAGGGAGACTGTGAAAAGACAGAGATAATAAACAAATATTTTTGCTCAGTATTTACATGAAGAGGGGGAGGTACATAAAACAAACAGTAGTAACACTCTGGATACAGAAGTTGATACCAGCCCATTTACAGTAGAAAGGGTTCTGAAAGAACTCTTAAAACTGAAGGTGGACAAGCAATGGGGCCTGAAGGGAACTAGTGACACCACTGACTACCCTTTTTAACAAATCATGGGATGATGGAGTGGTACCCAAGGACTGGAGGAGGGCAGATGTGATTCCCCTTCACAAAAGTGGGAGCAAGGCAGAAGCAGAAAACTACAGACCTGTTAGTTTAACCTCAGTGATAGGGAAAATGATGGAATCACTTCTGAAGGAAAGAATTGCCGAGTATCTAGAGGCCAGAGGGGCACAGGACCCTAGGCAGTATGGATTCACAGCAGGAACGTCATGCCAGACAAATCTGATAGATTTCTTTGACTGGGTGACCAAAGTAGTAGATCAGGGAGGGGCTGTGGACATGGCCTACCTAGACTTTAGCAAGGCATTTGACACAGTCCCACACAAAAGATTAATATACAAGTTAGCCAGCCTGGGAGTGGGTCCCAAGATGACAGCCTGGGTAAAGAATTGGCTGGAGAATAGGACACAGAGAGTAATAGTAAATGGAGTCCACTCAGAAGAAAGGAGGGTTACTAGTGGGGTACTGCAGGGTTCAGTATTAGGACCAGTCCTCTTCAATGTCTTTATAAGCGACATTGCGGAAGGACTGGAAGGAAAGGTATGTCTCTTTTCAGATGACACTAACATCTGCAACAAAGCTGATGCACAGGGTGGGGTGGAAAGGATGAGAAGGGACTTGGCAAGGTTAGAGGAATGGTCAAATGTATGGCAGATTAGATTCAATGCTAAGAAGTGCAAGGTAATGCACCTGGGAAACAAAAACCCGGGGGAAGAGTACACAATGGAGGGTGAGATACTAACAACAACAAAAATGGAAAGGGACCTGGGGGTGGTCATATCAGATGATCTAAAGGTGGGCAAGCAATGTGAGAGGGCAGCAAGGAGGGCTGGGGGGTTACTGGGATGCATATGGAGAGGCATCACCAGTAGAAAACAGGAAGTTATTATCCCTCTGTACAGATAGCTGGTCAGACCCCATCTGGAGTACTGTGTGCAGTTCTGGAGACCCAATCTCCGCAAAGACATAGAGAGGACAGAAGCTGTCCAGAGGAGGGCAACTAAAATGGTGCAGAGTCTGCACCGGAAGACATATGAAGAGAGACTTAAGGAGCTTAATATGTATAGCCTCGAGGAAAGGAGGAAGGGGGGGACATGATAGAAACGTTCAAGTACCTCAAGGGAATCAACAAAGTCCAAGAGGGTAGCATATTTCAAAAAAAGAGGTATGCAAGAACAAGAGGGCACAATTTGAAGATAGAGGGGGGCAGCTCAGAGGTAATTTAAGGAAGTATTTTTTCACAGAGAGGGTTGTGGATGCATGGAACGGCCTTCCAGAGGAGGTTTTGGAGTCAAAATCAGTGGTGGAATTCAAGCATGCATGGGACAGTCATAAGGCAATTCTGGGTGGTGGGGGTAAGAAGAAGTAGGCTGCTGGTTAACTGGGATCTGCAGCTTATCCAGTAGGTAGGGAAATGGGCAGACTGGGTGGGCCAAGCGGTCCTTATCTGCCATCAAATTCTATGTTTCTATGTTTCTATCCCTGTTGCAGATCTTTGTATCATCTGCAAAGAGGCATACTTTTCCTTCCAGTCCTCTGCAATGTCACTTATAAAGACATTAAAAAGGACTGGTCCCAGCACTGAATCTCATGGTACCCCTAAGTAACCCCTTTCTTTGGAGTGGACTCTGTTTACTATTACCCTCTGTGTCCTGTTATCCAGGTCCAGCCAATTATTTGTTTAGCCTGCCACCCTGGGACCCACTCCCAGGCTGGCTCACTTGTTTATTAGTCTTTGGTGGACAGTGTCAAATGCCTTGCTAAAGTCTTGGTAGGCCATGTCCACAGCCCTCCCTGGTCTACTACAAATCTAGAAATATCACCTGAAATGACTATAAATACTGCAATACACTGTTTGTTTTGGAATAGCAGTTCACTTCAATTAATTCTCATAATCCTCGCACACCACATGAGCCCTTGATAAAAAATCTATAAACACTAGCTCAGTGAAATGATTTGGTGCCCAATCATACACAGAAGCTTTACACAGAAAAGCTGCCCAAGTTAACAGACACACATCTCAACATATAGGTGTCATAGGTTATCCACAGCAGACACAACATAAAGTCCATAATGCTTGCCATTTAATAGTACCCCCTTATATTTCTATTTATGAAGTGCTTACTGTATCCAGTCTATGTTTAAATTCCTCACTGGTTTTTACTGGCCACCACCTCCACAGGTAGGCTATTCCATACTTTTTGAACGCTTACTGAAAACCAGTATTTCCTTCTGTTGGAGTGGTGTCTCTCACCTGCGATTTGTAGGAGGGGTGCTTTCATACTATAACTTTGGTCCTTGGTACTGAAGTCAAGGTGATCCCCCAGGGCAGGATCTGAGAAAGCTTTATAAACCAGGCACATATTGCCTCTTAACTGACTGTATTCCAAACTATACATTCCCAACTCCTCCAATCTGTCCTCATATTCCAGATCTTGTGTTTCTCGAATGAGTTTGGTTGCCCTTCTCTGTACTCTCTCGAGCACTCTAATTTCCAGTTTTGTGCCAGGTGCCCAAAACTGGGCACAGTATTCCATATGGGGTCTAACCAGGGAAGTATAAAGGGAGACTCTGACCTCCCTGTCTCTACTCCTGATATGTCTTCTAATGCAGTTTAGGACACTGGCGGAGCTGAGGGGGGCTGGAGTGGTGGTTTCCCCACTTCGCTGCCCCAGTGTGAGTAGTGGTGTCCCACAACCATCTTTATTCACTGTTTAGTGCCCATTGTGGAGCCCATGACTGACTGAATGGCCCCTTGGCTCCCAAAAGCTCCCAAACCTGGCTCCGCCACTGGTTTAAGATACTGCTTGCCTTTCTGACTGCTTGATTGCAGCGTATTTTACAGATTAGATCATTTGATATTCTAACTCCCAGGGCTCTTTCATCTGTAACTTCCCTCAATGTTATTCCATTTGAACTGTACTTATGTTTAAAGCAGCAGTACTACGGAAAAAAAAACCTGCGCTTTTTTGACAGTTTATTCCCTGTGCCCTGCTAAACATATACCTGGTACTCTTTCTAGCTGGCATTGTACTATCGCCGAGTAATTTGCTCAATTATTCTCTGCTTTTGTTTACATGTCTACCACTAAGCATGGTGCACTGGAACCCCCTCTGCTGCCAACTGCACATGTGAATGACTTGCAGGGACATCAGGAATGGTCAGTAGAGGGACCCTCTGCTGTTTTCAAAAGACATGATGTAACCTGTAGAAAAAGCGCATGGAAAATTAGTCTGCCATCATATTTGTTGTAGCGCTACAACCATTCAAATAAATTGCAAATATCTAAAAAACTAAAAATGACTGGAAAAAACATTTACATGTATGGAAATTGGAACTTTGGCCACATGCTTACAGCCAAAAAACAGAATTTTGGTATCTCACTTCCTGATTTCGTAGTACTGCTGCTTTAAGATTTTGTTGTACCCAAATGCATTACAGTGCATTTATCAGCATTAAAAGTGAGTTTTTGTGTTTTTGCCCAATCTTCCAGTTTTCCCAAGGCCATTTGAAGTATGCCTGCATCCTTACTGTTGTTTACCTGTAGGCCCAGTCTATGTCATCTGCAAATTTAGACACCCAGGTCTCCTCCTAGGATTTTATACAGGATATATAGATATTAAATAGGATTGGCCCCAGAACAGGGCCCTGTGGGACCCCACTAGTAACCTCTGACCAGTTTGAATAATTACCTCTTATACACAGTCTTTGCTTCCTATCAGTCAACCAAGACTCAATCCATTTACTGATGTTACCTGGGATGCCATGTCCAATTGAGGCATCAATTAGCTCCCTCTGAGGGACTTTATTGAGGTACAAAAGTTTCTATCATGTCCCCTCTTTCCCTTCTTTCCTCAAGGTATACATATTAAGCTCCTTTAGTCTTTCCTGTATGTCTTCTGGTGCAGATCCTGCACCATTTTGTGCCTCCTCTGACAGCCTCCACTCTGTCTATGTCTTTCTGAATCGCTGCCACAAATGCAGCATATACCATCCCGGGTAGTCTAGTGGCCCCCACCCACCCTAGCTATGTTAGTCCACCCAGCACCCCCCAACCCATCCTTAGCTGGCAAATGGCACGGCCCACCTCCACGGCCAGCCACTGACTGAGTTCAGTTGGAGCGCATATTGAATTAATTTCTGAGCGCGTCTTTACAGTAGCACTCCGACTGAACTCAGTCAGTGGCTGACTGTGAAGGTGAGAGGTGGGCTGTGACAGTTGCCAGCTGGGGACGGGTGTGGGGGGTGCTGGGTGGACTGGCACAGCTGGCTGGGGGGGCCGCTAGACTACCAGGGCTGAGCTGGGTATATGCCACATTTGTGGTGGTGACTTGGGGTCAAGGTATGGGTGGGGGTTGACTGCACCACCCTGTGGGGGCATATCGCATTGGGGGATTTGGGGTGCTGAGGGTTGGGCAGCCCTTCAGGGCTTTAGATAGGTGGCTTAACCCTTTTGCCATCTTTGTCACTCTCCTCTGAACCCACTCTAGCCTCCCCACATCCTTTCTGAGGTATGGTCTCCAGAGCTGGACTCGGTACTCCAAGTGCAGTCTAACTAGATGGGTGTACAAGGGTACTATGACCTCCCTATCTCTACTGGTGATTCCCCTTCTGATGCATCCCAGCATTCCACTCCCCCTAGCCACTGCCCTCCCACACTACCTTTCCACCTTCAGGTCCCCTGATATAATGATGCCTAGGTCCCTTTCTTGTTCCATCTCTTCCAGATCTCTGTCCCCGTGCAGTACCCTGCCCTCTGATTTCTGTAGCCTAGATGCATGATTTTACATTTTTCTGTATTGAATGCAAGCTGCCACCTCTTTGACCATGCCTCAAGCCTCCCCAAATCTCTCTGCATTCATTTTACCCCTTTCTGCATGTCCACCCTAGTGTAGATTTTGATATCGTCTGCAAACATACTCACACCTCCCTCAATGCCCTCCACAATGTCCCCTACAAATATATTGAATAGTAGGGGCCCCAGCACTGATCCCTGAGGGACCCTGCTTGTGACCTTGCCCTCTCTGGATGCCACCCCATTTATTATGACCCTCTGCCTCCTTTCCCCAGCCAGTTTCCCACCCATTTAACTACCCTTTGCCTCAGCCCCAGTCCTGCCATTTTATACAGCAGCCTCCCAGGGGCATGGAGTCAAATGCCTACCAAAAATCCAAATAAGCTACATCTACCACCTTCCCCTGATCCAGTTCCTTGGTGACCCCATCAAAAAACTCTGTCCAATTTGTTTGACAGGATCTGCCCCTAGTAAAACCACGTTGTCTTGGATCCATCAGGCCACTTTCCTCCAGGTAGTGGGTGATCCTGCATTTTATTAGTTTCTCCATGAGCTTGCCTACCACCGATGTCAAGCTCATGGGCCTGGAACTTTCCACTTCCTCCCTCCCTCCCCCACCTACCACCAATGTCAAGCTCACGAGCCTGAAACTTCCCACTTCCTCCTCCTCCCACCCCCCTTATGCAGCAGGGACCACATTTTCCTGACTCCAGTCCTCCGGCACCACCCCAGTCTCTAGGGACTGATTGAAAAGTGCAGTCAAAGGTACTGCCAGTATCTCCTATAGTTCCCTTAACACCCTTGGGTGCACCCCATCCGGCCCCATTGCCTTGTCCACCTTCATGCAGCCTAGTTCCCCCAAAATTTCCTCCGCGAGAAATGGCCTCGTCTCCACTTCCCCTTCCCCTGCCATTTCTTTTCCTGCTCTGCTGCCTTCATCTTCTTCCTCCCTATTGAACACTGAGCAAAAATAGTTGTTCAACAAGTTCACTTTCTCTCTGTCCCCTTGTAACATCTCCCCCTCGTTTGTTTTTAACTGGAGAATCCCCTGCCTAGTCTTCCTCTTTTCATTTACATACCAAAAGGAAGTCTTATCCCCCTTTTTGACCCTCTAGCTATTTGCTCCTCTGTCTGTGCCTTTGCGCTCCTTACCTCTACCCTAGCTTCTCTCTGTCTCGCCTGGTATTTTACCCAGTCCACTTCTGCCTGTGTTTTCTTGAACTTCCTGAAGGCTTTCCTTTTCGTCCTTACCTTTTTTCCTACTTCCCTAGTATACCACAGAGATTTCCTCCGCCTCTTATTTTTACTTGCTCTCTTGGCACAGATGTCAGTGGCCCCTACAATAGCTTCTTTTATCCTCCCCAACATTGCCTCCACCTCTGTCAAATCCTCCACCCCTTGCAAAGCCCTCTCCACTATTTCCCCCATTTTCCAGAAGTTTTCCCTCTTGAAATCCAGCACCTTTAACCTAGACCAGTGAACCTCTGTGGTGTTCCTTATTCTAAACCTGACCGTGTTGTGGTCACTCATACCAAGATGTTCCCCCACCGAAACATCTCCTACCCTATCCCCATTTGTCAGGACTAGATGAAGAGTAGCTCCTACCCTGGTTGGCTCCCTGACCAGTTGATTTAGGAGGGCCAATTGCAGGGAGTCCACTATTTCCCTGCTGCTGGTTGAAGCAGGTGAAAGGGTGCTCCAGTCTATGTCGAGCAGGTTCAGGTCCCCCATCAGCACCACTTCCCCAATATTGCTTCATATTAGGTACTATATGTGACAGACCCCAAGTATATTAAATTAACACGATCGCACATAAATCAGATTTAACCTATATAGAAATAGCATGTAACGATTCACTTCTTTCTCAGGTTTTACAGGAACCCTCTAGTCATTCAGTTTGTTAGCTAAGTGGACAGGAATTCATTAAATTTGATACAGGTTTTAACTATAAAATGCTATAGTTTTTGTTGCATTAGCTACAGTAAACTAGTAAACCTTACTTTATAACCTGCAGCACAACATTCTCTTGTGCCATGTATTAAATGATCCATTTTGTATTTACAATTCTCAAATGGTAACAATGCCAAAAAAAAAAAGTTACATTGTGATTCATGGTTCCTACATAGCTGAGTCAAATTGCTACTATGTAACAGACTGAAACTCACAAGCTTCAAAATGCCACTCCAGAACAACACGCAATGGACTGTTCAGAGGTCTATTAGGAAAACAGTAATTGTTTTATTTTACAAAATGACTAACGTTTAAACTAATAAGGAGAGTATGAATCATGACATATGCTGCCTGCTCTCGTACAACTGCTGATAGTATACCTAAATGTGCTATGAAAATGGGTGAATAAGCCTTCGCTACAACTGCCCCAAGCTTTGGAACACTGTCCTCATCTGTAAGGTGCTTGAAATTGCACCAGGTGTTTAAAAATGAGCTTCATGCCTCCTCTCGGCACTGACAGGTGACATTTATTTATTTTTTTTATTTATTTTAGTCTTTGGTAACCGGGTAAGGCCCACTAGGCACAAGTGCCAGTTTTCAGGGGCAACCTGGGAGTACTGGGTGGTTAAGTAACTTGCTCAGAGTCGCACAGTATGCAAGTGGAGGTTGTGAGAATCAAACTCAGGTCTGGTCTGCTGGATACATAGATACATAGACACATAGACAGTGTCGGCAGATAAGGGCCTATGGCCCACCCAGTCTGCCCATTTGAGCTTGTAAGTTCAGTTTGTTTTCCTAGAAGTCTGTTGCCCCTTACCCCTGACCTCCAGAATTCCTTTATGTCTATCCCATGCATTCATAAATCCCGTGATTGTTTCAGCCCCCACCACATCCTCTGGCAGGGTGTTCCACTTGTCCACCACCCGTTCTGTGAAGAAATTCTTTCTCATGTTTCCTCTGAATCGTCCTCCCTCCAACTTCATCCCATGCCCTCTAGTCCTGGAACATCATTTTCGCTTAAAAATAGTGTTTTCCTGCACCCTTTACCTCCCTGTCAGATACTTGTATGTCTCTATCATATCCCCTCTCTCCCTCCTCTCCTCCAGGGAGTACATGTTCAGTTCCTTCAACCTGTCTTCACAGGACTTGTGATGCAATCCATGCACCATCTTTGTTGCCCTCCTCTGAACCTTCTCTCCCTGTCTATGTCCTTACGTAGGTATGGTCTCCAGAACTGTACACTGTACTCCAGGTGGGGCCTCACTAGTGTCTTGTATAGCAGAATTATGACCTCCCTTTTCCTGCTGGTGATGCCCTGCCTATACATCCCAGCATCCTATTTGCTTTACCTGCTGCCTTGTCACACTGTTTCCTACCTTGAGGTCATCAGAGATGACAACCCCAAGATCCCTTTCCTGCTTGGTATGCTATATCCTCACCCCACAACTGATATATTGTGCCAGGGTTTTTGTGCCCCATATGCATTATCTTGCACTTCTTTGCATTGAATTTCAACTGCCAAACCCCTGACCATTCTTCAAGTTTCTGCAGGTCGCTTTCATTCTGTCTACACCCTCTGGTGTGTCTACTCTGTTACAGAGCTTGTGTCATCAGCTAACAGTGAAATTCTGTCTTCTAGGTCCCATGCAATGTCACTGATGAAGATGTTGAATAGGACCGGTCCCAGCACTGATCTGTGTGGTACCCCACTGGTCACTCTTCCCTCTATGGAGTGACAGCAATTTACCACCACCCTCTGTGTCCTGCCACCCAGCCAGTTACCTACCCACCACACTGCTGTCCTGCCCACACCCATATTCCCCAGTTTGTGTAATTAGTCTTCTATGTGGCACAGTGTCAAAGGCCTTGCTGAAGTCCAGATAGACCATGTCCACTGCCCTCCCCGATCCACCTCCCTAGTCACCCAGTCAAAAAATTCAATGAGGTTGGTCTGACATGACCTCCCCCTGGTGAAACCATGCTGCCTTGGGTCCTGTAGTCCATTGACAACCAGATGTTCCACCAATCTCTCCTTTAGTAGTGCTTCCATGATCTTCCCCACTACTGAGGTGAGGCTGACTGGTCTGTAGTTCCCTGCTTCCTCTTTGTTCCCACTTTGTATAAGGGTACTACATCTGCTGTCCTCCAGTCTTTGGGTACTCCCTGTTTCCAGTGATCGGCTAAACAGGATAGCCAGAGGTTCAGCCACCACCCTCTTAGTTCTTAAGGACCCTGGGTGCACCCCATCTGGCCCCATTGCTTTATCAACTCTTATTACTTCCAGTTCCTTCAGGACCTTTCTCGGTAAAGGGACTTGTAGTCCATTTCTGCACCGTTCTCACCCCTTGTACTCCCTTCAGACCCATTACCCTCCTCTTCCTCAGTAAAGACTGAGCAGAAATACCTGTGAAGTATGTCAGCTTTACTGTTGTCATCCTCCACGCGGCCCCCATCCTCCCCCTTCAGTCTCACTATCCCTCTCTTTGTCTTTCTTTTTTCACTTATGTACCTGAAAAAGGTTTTGTCCCCTCTACCCACTGATTTTGTAATGTGTTCTTCTGTCTGAGCTTTGGCTTCCCTTACTGACCTCCCTGCCTCCCTTTGCTTCTCCTGGTACTTCTCCTATCCCCTTCTGCCTGTGTCTTTTGTATTGCCTGAATGCAATCTTTTGGCTTTCACTTTGCTACCTCTTTGGAAACCATAATGGTCTCCTCTTCCTTTTCCTCTTGCTAACCTGCTTAATGCATAATTCTGTTGTTCTTGTAATCCCCATTTTAAATACTGCCCACTGTTCCTCAACCCCTGATTCCTGTCCCATTCCCTTAATGCCTCTTTCAAGTATCTCCCATTTTCCCAAAGTCTGCCCCCTAAAATCCAGGATACATGTTTTGTGTGTTTGGTTCTGCTCTTTCTGTGATTTCAAACCACAATGACTGGTGGTCACTGTTTCCCAGGTGCTCCCACTGTTACCCCATCACACTGTCCCTGTTTGTGAGCACAAGGTCCAGTATTGCCTTCTGCCGAGTTGGTTCCATGACCAGTTGCTTGAGGAAGGCACCTTGAAGGAGTCCAGGATAAATCTGCTCTTAGTTGATGCTGCTGCTGGGATGCTCCAGTCCACATCTGGAATATTGAAGTCTCCAACCAGTACTACCTCACCCTTGTCTGCCATCCTTTGGATGGCTAGCATCAGCTCCCTATCTGTCTCTTCCTCCTGGGCTGGTGGTCTATAGACCACACCTGTGCGGATGGCTGTCCCCATTTTCCTTTCCAGCTTAACCCACAGTATCTCTCCCCCATTTTGTTCCTCCTGGATCTCTGTGGCCCTTATGTCATTTTTCATATACAGTGCCACTCCTCCTCCCTTCCTGCCTGCTCTGTCTCTTCTGAATATGTTGTAGCCAGGTATGGCCATCTCCCAGTCGTGGTTATCATTACACCAGGTTTCAGTGATGGCCACAATGTCCAGGTCTGACTGTACCATGACAGCCTCCAGATCTTCCATCTTGTTGCTAAGGCTCCTGGCATTTGCACACATGGCTTTCCATGATTTGACCTCCCTGGACTGTTTCACTGTTCTACTCCAGCCCTTCCTTGGTTGTCATTTATCCCTGGTTCTCCTTGCTGTCTGCCCTTCTGCTGAATTTTGCCCCTTTCTGCTTATCCACCTCTTGGGCACTAATCTCCATCTTTTGCACAACTGCTTTGCAGAGATAGCCACTCCTCTGGTTCACTGGTTCCACTGCTAGCTGTGGGGTGAGCAAGTAGGTACCCTCCTTGCAGGCCTGCACCCTTTGCTAGTTTAAATGCTTGTCAATGTAGCATTTAAACTTATCATTGAGTGCTTGATTCCTCCAGGATGGATGCAGGCCGTCAGGCTTGAACAAACCTCCATCCCTCCAGGTGGGTCCCCAGTCACCAATGAATCCAAACCCTTACTCACAGCACCAGTTCTTCAACCATGAGTTAAAGTTCCTGGTGCATGCACTCCTGTGCTCTCCCTTGCCTTTCACAGGTAGTACTTCTGAGAAAGTGACAGAAGTAGCTACTTGCTTGAGACCCCTCCCCAGTTTTCTAAACTCTTCCTGAACTTCCTTTGGCTCCCCATTTGCCAGGTCATTAGTACCAAGGTGGATAATGACATCCAGCTCACCCTCCCGTCTTGTCTTCCCAGTGATTCCCAGGATCTTCCTTCCATCCTTCCATGCTGTGGCACCTGGTAGGCACCTCACCTCCCTGTCCTCCCCCTCCTGTGTTCCTAGCTGGATCCCTCTTATGATGGAGTCCCCCACCAGATTCACTTCCTCCTCCTCTGGGGTCCACTGCTTTCCCCGCTGAGGTCACCTCCTTGGCTAACCTCCACAGCCTTTCCTTCCACTTCTCTGGGTACCTCTATTTGGTTGTCCTCATTTGCCAGTGTGGCATATGAGTTCTTGAGTGGAATAGGATCTGGGATGTGCCTCTGCCTGACTGCTCTAACTCTCTCTGAGCCCACTGTCATCCAAGTGCTCCTCATTCTTGGCATCCTATGAGGCAGTTGCATTGGACTGGGTGGTCCCTGGATAGGGGTGATGGTACTCCTGACCCAGTTTACTTCTGCTCTGAGTCTGGCTACCTCATCCCGCAGTCCAGAGAGATGCATGCAGATAGGGCAACACCTCAGTGTCCAGAAGGTCTGCCTGAATATGGCTTCCCCACAGCCACTGCATTGCACCACTCCCCACATTATACTGCAATTCCACTACTTGTCTGCTACTGAAGCTCTCCTAGTTCCCTTTTTATTAATTTACTGTACTAAAAATCCTGCCACTGATCCTCAGATAATTTTTTTTTAAAGAAAAAGAAACCAATAAATAAATAAATGAGTCAATTGTTGTGCTGAGGGTGGGCTTCTTCCCCCTTATGCCCCTCCTACTTCACACCCCTTACTATACCCTGTGTTTAGCTCTTGTCTATCAGATTTAACAGGGCATATAATTAAGAGTTGGGGGAAGGGGGGTGAAAATTTGCAGCAATTAAAGACAGCAAAGAAATACACCACCACTAAGTTTTAAATTTTCAACAGTCCAAAAACAATTCTAAGTAAAGACAACAAAGAAAGTATAGTGTCACTAAAAGCCCACAATCTAAGTTTAAAAGAAAAATAACAATTACCAGTTACTCTAAAACACTGACTTGAATATGTTTCCTTTCTTCCCCTTCTGTCTTCTTCTGAAAAAATAAAACTCTGCTTGCTACTTTAACTCTGACTAAGCCCCACCTCCAGTTATCAGGTAGCTGAGGTCAGAGGCCAGACAATTAACACCCTTCACCCAACTACAGGGCAGTCAGACAAGCCAAGATAACATTTGCAGCAATTAAAGACAGCACAGAATTACACCACCACTATGTTTTAAATTTTCAACAGCCCAAAAACAATAAGTAAAGACAACAAAGAAAGTATAGTGTCACTAAACGCCCACAATCTAAGTTTAAAAGAAAAATAGCAATTACCAGTTACTCTAAAGCACTGAATTGAATATGTTTCCTTCCTTCCCCTGCTGGCTTCTTCCTAGGATGGATGTATCATGCTCGTTCACTCCTCATTCCTCTAACCTCTAGGCTATACTGCCAGCCCATGCACATGCACCCTAATCCCTGCCATACCTGCTTACTATGTTTCTACGAAATCTAAAGCACTTTCCTTGTCTCAAAAAAACACAGTTTAGATGCACTAAAGGTGACAAAGTCCATGGATCAACTAAATAAAGCAAACAAATGGACTGATTCACAAAAACAGTGATACACATGGACTGTGGCTTAAAAATGATTTATTCAGACATGAACAGATGAACGGTTACCCGGCGCTTCAAGGGTAACAACCCTCTTCATCGGGGTGGGTCTGTAGGTCATGTATTACTGTGTGATGGTAAATCTCTCTGGTTATGGTTATTACTTCTGGGGTCTTGCACTACTGTATCAGCGTCATAGTTTTTCAAGTTTTGCTAATCCTTGCACTAGAACATGTATTGTATGATTTCTCCCAAATTTGTTGTTTCCTGTCTGTAACTGCTCTCCCCTACCCCATTGAAATGCCTGAAATTATTATTTTAGTTTATGATTCTTGCACTAAATTATGTAATGTATTTTTCCTGAATTGCTATTTCCTCTGGGTTCCATGTCAAAACAGCGATCACCAAAGTTTGGGCAAATGTACATCTCTGAAAATAAATGATGGCGTCGTACACTCACAGTGACTCCAAAGGCGACGACAGGACATCAACATATGCAGGGGGCTGCACCTCCCCATGCCCCCTGTGGGGGACTTCACTCCCTGCACCCCCCAACTAAAGATTCTCAACTCCAGGGGAGCGCATGTCAGAGGTGTGTGTAAAACTTAAAAAAAAAAACTGTGCCCGACGCAAAAAAGCAATGTCCTCCCCAGAAATGAATCTGGCACCCTCCCAACCCCAGACAGCCACCCTCACCACCATGCCACATGACCAGGTTGCAAATGACCATCACACTACCTCTCACATACCCTCACCCCCCTTCTGCCCCTCACATGGTGTGGTGGACCCCCTGCATGCATGTACTTCCTGTCACCCTCCTTCACCCATCATGGTATCCTGTTGCTACCCTGCCAGGTAGCCCAGATCACAGGTGCCATGACTGAGTCACCAATTTTGCAGCCACTCAGTCATGGTCACCATGTTCACAGGACACCATACCTCTGTATGTAACTCTTCCAGGCTGTGCCTGAAAATTGGCAAAGTTCTGTCTAGTTTACTTACCTGGTAAACAAAACTAAAATAAATAAAAATAGGAATTGCTTCATGATAAAATGTATGAAGGTTGATTGAACATTTCTGAGAATACCTTTGAATGACAGTGCTGTTTTCCAAAGGTCCTATATCAATAACTGAGATTACAAAGCAACATAACAAGTACACTTAGTGCATTCTAGTGGAATTAAGTCAATCAAGTACAAGGGTATCAAGGAGCTGAAGTAAACTAGCACTCGTGGAGCCCCAAAGTCGTGATAAATTCAGATAGTTTTCATGTGGCTATGTCGCCAGACAGCAACCTTCTACCCCAGTGCTTCAACCCTAACACAGGGTCTTCCTCAGGGTGTGGGTCTGAGAAGTAGCAAAATCATTCAACCTTGATACAGAATCCTTAAAGTGACACTCGCCCAATAGGTGATAAAATGAAGATGCATAAAATGTAAACAAACACACACAGTTTCTGGCAAAAGTTACATTCAACATAGGTATAAATTAAACATGTGTGTTCTTTAATGCAGCATTTAATAATTATTATTGTTATTATTTTGTTTTTACCAGGAGAGACACACCAAACAGAAAGCTTGTTTACAAGTGTGACCTGGGAGCACAAGGAAGTTAAGTGACTTGCTCAGGGTCACACAGTATGCAAGTCATTTCCAGCAAATGGGTGTGGGGAGACAAATATATAAGTATCCCTAAGGTGATGTTAGAAAGATTAAGCAAACAATACTACCGTATAAGAAGGAATACTAAGTGTTTACTCCTGGACCCCTTAATAGGAAGGTGTCTCTATTAAATAAAGACATTTTCTACAGTGAGATTTATAAACCAGGGAAGCATGCAATGCAGGAATAATGGTAGACCAAAAACAGGATATTTAATCTAATAATTCAAGTAGTTTACTTAAACTAAACTTAATTTCTAAACCTACCTCTCAAGTTTCAGGTGAAAATTTTAAACAAGACTAAACACAACAAAGTTGTTTAAAATTGGAAGGGAGAGGGAAGCTTAGAGCAATGGGGGGCTTGAAGGAGTAAAGGGGTCACTAATAAGGAGGAGGACAGCAGGATCCAACCATGGAGAATGACCTCACCCTAGTTCAGATTGTTGAACTAGCTCTGTGCCATGTGGACTTACAAATACATGTAACTCTTACTTAAGCATAGTCCAGAATTCAGGTCCAAGGTGATTCTATACAGGTGATCTCTGATATCGGTGGGAAAAAGAAAAAGATTTTTATAAATATGGGTCCCGATTCTAGTACAGTTTTGCCTGGCATAACAGCACTTGTGCCAAGTAGAATGGCGCATGTAGCAACTTATGCCAGCAGTTGCTTTAGCTGGTGTAACTTACGGATGCTCCCAAGGGTTCTGTAGACCTGCCAGCAGCCCAGCAGTCAATCCTCAGATGCCCCCATGCCAAGCATACCCCAGTAGGCCCCACAGGCTGTCCACACCCCTGCCCTCAAGTGACTTTATGAGCCCTGCAGGCTGCCCACACCCCAAGCCCCCAAATCCCCCATTGCGAGCATGCCCCACAGGGTGGTGCAGTCAACCCCACCCATGCCTTGACCCCAAGTCACCACCACAAATGTGGCATATACACTCAGCCCTGTAGCCTAGTGGCCCCACACCCAGCCGTGCCAGTCCACCCAGCACCCCACACCCGTCCCCAGCTGGCAACTGGCACAGCCCACCTCTCACCTTCATGATCAGCCACTGACTGAGTTCAGTCAGAGGGCTACTGTAAAGACACGCCAGAAATTAATTCAATATGCGCCCAACTGAACTCAGTCAGCAGCTGGTCAGAGATGGGCCATGCATTTGCCAGCTAAGGATGGGTTGGGGGTGCTGGGTGAACTAGCATGGCTGGGTGGGTGGGGGCCACTAGACTACCCGGGCTGGGTATATGCTGCATTTGTGGCAGCGACTCGGAGTCGAGGTATGGGGGGGTTGACTGCACCGCCCTGTGGGGCATATCACAATGGGGGATTCAGGGGGCTGGGGGTGTGGGCAGCTTTGCAGGGCTCATATATTACACATCAGGGGCTTTGGGTGTGGTCAGCCCTTTGGGGCTTATATATTACACATCAGGGGCTGTGGGTGTGGTCAGCCCTGCAGATCTCATATATTACACATCGGGGAAGGGGGCATAGGCAGCCCTGTGGGGAATCTAATATGGCTTGCTGGGCATGGAGAGGCACTCTGTGACCTGCAGTGTACCTGTATGCGTTTTGTGACATGCTCTGTCAAGTGCACCCTCTGTTCGGCTGTACCTGGCTGCAAGTCGCAGGACTTAGACACGGAAACCCGCCCCTTCTAGAATAGGGCACAGAGTCAATGTCACACTTGCAATTGGCGCAAGTCATGTTTGGCAGCGACTTGCACCAACCTTCTAGAATTTGGCCCATGGTGTGTAATCGACTTCATCATTTAAACCATCTGGTATCACAGTACCCAAATTCACAATCCATAGGAGGGGCCACGGTTCTGCAGTGTGTGCATGCCTCCACATGCATGTGAATACACAACACCACCATGGTGGAAAATAGGAAGAAGATGGAAAGGAGCACAGGTCATTTGACATTAGTCAAAACTGAATGCAGTCTGATGCACATATAGTAATGGCAAACTAAACTAGCTGCTTGGTTCTTCAACTGTACTTCAGACAACAGTGTAGAATTCTGTCAAAAAAAAAGATTGTGTTAAAGCAGTAGTGTGTTAGTCTGTAAAATATCTCAACTATATATTTTATACAAAATGTGCTTCTGACATTCTTGGATTCATATACCAATTTAGTTTTTAATTAAATCAACTTTTACTGTTAATTTTGTAATTAATGACTTACCTCATTAAAGATGGCCACCACTTAGTAAGTCTAAAAAGCTATGTTGTGTTTATCTGCTGAATATACATTCCAGGTTCATAAGGCAGAAGTGTTAGGATGGTCTGCACATAACACGCCACAATATTAAATTTTTTTCACAACAGGTATGGCATGGGAGTGGGAACTCATTTAGGACTAAAAAGAACATGAAAACAATGGGTATCTTGATATTTCTACTAGAAAAGCATTGCTGCTTATGAAAACTGTATATTAACTAAACCACAATCAAGAAGACTGTTATCATTTAATAAAATAATATATGTGTAATTACAAGCTCTTTATATATGGTTACTTCTTAAAAGGGCGTTGTTTCTTAATGTGTGCTGCCATCCTCATAGCTCCTTTACTTGGTGCTGTGTACTTCGTGATGGCCTTGGTGCCTCTAGACATGGTGTGTGTTTGGCAAGTTTCTATGGCAGCAGGCACATGGCATTCTGATCTCCCTGAACTGATGGTTGAGCGCTTTGTTGTAGTGAGCCATGTGGGAGGCTTCTAGCGCGTGATGCACTCAAGATGTCGCTTTGGCAAATGAGTTTGTGATGCTCATGGCCTTGAAGAGATGCCTGTGCCTGGGTGGACCTGTTTCAGCACTTTGTACACATAGATCTAGTGACTCTCCTTGTGGCTCTTCAGTGCTTCTTGCCATCTTTTTCATAGGCTTCTTACAACTTTCTTGGAGCCCTTCTTGGGTGTTGTTGGCTTGGTGGTATTAGCTATGCTTCATAGATGACAACAACTGCAAAGTGCAAAGAAAAAAAGGCTCAGATATTTATAGTGTCTATATAACCTCACCCACAGATCTCCACCAATTGTGAATGACATGCAAATAAGGGCTTGGAAATTCAATTGTCATGTGCTGTTTATTTCCATCAATCAGAGGTCAGACATATTTTTATTCATGACGACCTCTCTCTGCCCATCTCTCATTCCACCAGTAACATTTAATATGCTAGTTTATCATCTGTATTTTCCATTTTAAAGCAGTAGTGCAAAGAAAATATGTAATTTTACAGTCTTCTGTGATTTTAAGTTTAGTAATATGCTGTTTGACGTCCATTTTAAGTTAAACTAAGGATTTCCTTCAGTTCTTTATTACGCCAATAAAACTGTAATTAATATTTGAGGCCCCATCTAAGAAAAGCCATAGACAGCATGGAAAGGGTGCAGAGAAGGGCCACTAAAATGGTACATGGGCTAAGTGGGAAGACATATGAGGAGAGGCTGAAGAAGCTGGATTTGTATCCTCTGGAGACAAGAAGGGAGAGAGGGGACATGACTGAAACATTCAAGTATGTGAAGGGATCTATTAAAGCGGGGAGAGCTTATTTTGGGACGGTAGATACAAGTACTAGGGGGCATGGACTGAAAGTGAAGGGCAGGTTTAGGGGAAACATTAGGAAGTATTACTTCATGGAGAGAGTGGTTGAGCCCTGAATGGACTGCTGAAAGTGGTGGTGAGGGCCAGTACAGTGGAGGGTTCTCAAGAAGGCCTTAGAAACACAAGAGGTTGACAAGGGAGGAGGGGGAATCTGGTTGGGTCAAGTAGAGGTGGGGGATGAGCAGACTAGATCGCCAGGAAAGGTCCTTTTCTCGCTGACACATGTCTATGAATCTATAATTCACATGAATTCAATGCACTGCCCAGCAGGTCATCATAAAGAGAACAAATCATGTCATGCAAATTAATTACACAGTAATAAAGAACCAAAGAAAACTCTTAGAAACCTAAATCAGCAGTGCAATGAAAAGTTATAATTTTGCAGTCACCTGTGATTTTAGTTTAGTAATTAGTTACTTGATGTCTATTTTAGTTATTCTATGGTTTCTGCAAGTTCTTTATTCTTTTTATTACTTCATAAAACTGCAATTAATTTCCGCAAATTAATGTTCTGCCCGACAAGTCAAATGAAGAAAACAAATATGTCATGCAAGTTAATTACAAAATAATAAAGAACGGAAGGAAACCCTTAGAATAACTTAAAATGGACATCAAGCAGCTTGTTAGTAAACTCTCCGCAGGTCAACGCCCAGCCTCCAGAACCAAGTAACAAAAACTTGATCTTCTCCTTTTCCCCGACCACCATAAAAGAAGTTGAAGACCTCCTACTATGGCTAGATACTAGAAAAGCACAGGAGTCGTCACTTTTGACCCATACTTTCTGAAAATAGCATACCACATACTTGCCGTACCTATATCACACCTATTCAACCTGTCCTTAGCTCCAGGGCTCTCTCCCATGGAATGGAAAACTGCTCATGTAATCCCTCTGTTTATCGGTAGGGATCCTACCTAAATAACTATAGGCCAATTTTTCTCCCATATTTCAAAAAATGCTGGAAAAATTGTAATTATACAGTTGAATTATTTTGACACCTCTATACTTTAACTTATGGTCCGGACTTAGAGCAAAGCACAGTACAATCACGGTGTTGGCTAAAGTCACTAACTATGGCAACAGAATCTCGATAATAAAAAATTTGTTTGTACTGTGTTCTTGATCTCACAAGGCTTTGACACCATTGACCACTGCCTGCTTTCCCATTTTAAAAACTATAGCATGGACTCATCTCATTGATTGTTCCATCTCCTGTAGGCAGCAGCAAATCAAGGCTGAAGGAGAGTTCTCCACTCAAACCAATAGAAAGAGAGTCCCACGGGTCCATATTGGGCCTCACTGTTCGCCATCTATATTAACAACTTGAATTAAGCACCAAAGCCGTATCCACTTGTTTGTCGATGATATGGTGCTCATCTAAGCCGTGATTCTCCTGGAGCTGCTGGAGCTGAACTACAAACTGAATTCATATGTTGCAGCACCAGCTTCTAGCAAAAAGCTACTGCTAAATGCATGCCATGCTCCTCTCATCATCTAGCACTGGCTTACTCTGTTCCTTGCATTTCTCTCATCATCTACTAGGCAAAAATCTTGGAGTTCGTGCCCAATTCAAATATCTGGGTATGTGGTTGACAAATTCTCCTTGTATACAGAAGAATTGATGAAAAGCTTAGGCAGAGGTTTCTTTTTTCAGAATTAAACACCCTGACTGCAGATGCAAAAAGACAGCTTGTTCAATCTATTTTTCATTAATCTACTACACCGACTTTATTTATGGCCAGTGCCCTGTCCACACCTTGCAAAACTGATGTTCTGTACCATAGAGCATTAAGATTTACAACTGGCCTTCCATCCTCCACACATACAGCTCTCTATGTTTTGCAGTGGCCTTCCTGCAATATATGCTGTGTAGAAATGCAGTCCTGACGTTTTGAGCCCTACCAACAGACTCCATATTACATTGTTGCCTGTTCCCTTGAGTCCAATCAGTAGCTATGCCCTAAGAAGCCACTCACTGGATTCCCTGAAAATACCAAGGATCAGTACTTTGGTAGGGCTATAAGCTATGCTTGCCCACGCCTGAATAGGATAAAGATCATTGAGACTTAGGCCCCTGTCAGTATTGCCTTGTTTAAGACCATTGTGACAAATGTTTGCTGAAATCTATAACTGTTTGCCAGTTCCTAGCAGCCGCTTTCTCTATCCTTACTACCCCATAGTGACCCAAGTTCCTTCCACTATTAATTAGTTCACTATTCAGTTGCCATACTGTTCTTAGCACACCTGTACCACATCTCCCATACTACCCCCACCACTCAAACCTGAGATGCAGACATTATTATGCGCCCTCTGTAGCCTAGATCTTCCACCCCAACCTGCAAACGGTCACTGAGGGCTGAATAAATAATTGTCCTATTCTACAAAGGTTTGAATAAGTTAATACTATGTTCTGTCTCCATGGATGTTCAAATACCACGTTAATGTTGTGTGATGTATATTTGTACCTGAACCTTTGGAATGTATACTTGTTTACTCACCATTTTTGTAATCATTGTTTGTATCACTTTGTTCATTTTGTATTCTGTACCTTTAGTCTGTGTATGTATAACGTCCTTGCCAACCGTAGGTCCACCTGTAAATAAGCTTGCTCAATGGTGACCGCCTGATAAATAAAGATTTATTGATTGATTGATTGATTGATTGATTGAAACTAAAATCACAGGTGTAAAATTACAACTTTCATTGCACTGCTGCTTTAACATTCTGTCATGGCCCTCTCTCCTCCTTTTCGTGTTTCATATTTAGGTTCGTGCCTCCTTATAGGACTTTGATAGACCCTGCACCATTTTAATTGCCATCCCTGACCGCTTCCACTATGTCTATGTCCTCCGAGATGTGTGTCCTGAACTGATGCACTACTCTAGGTGAGGTCTTACCAGTGATCCAGCAGAGACACTACCACCTCCCTTCTTTGTTGGTGATATCCTCCTATGTACTCCAGTATCCCACGAGCCTCTTAGCTGCCATGCTACGCCGCCTGGTCACTTTAGTTATCCAGCATGATTACAGAAACAGTAATATAGATTTGATGGTAGAGGGACTGCTCACCCATTGGTCTGCCAATTTCATCTACTTAACTCCCAGTCCCAAATGATCAGCAGCTACCCCTTCCTATCACTAGGTTGCCCTTTCCTATCCCATGCATTTGAACTCACCAACTTCCAGTTCTATGGCCCTGTTGGAGTCTGTTCCACATCTACCCATCTGTGAAAATATTTCACCATCCTCGAGTTCCCACCCCTGCCCTATTGAGACCCCTTGTCTGTATAAAGTGAAAGATGTTGCCATCCTAGACCTTGTTGATTCCTGAGGTACTTGACTGTCTCATTATATCCTCTCTCCTTCTCCTCCAGGATATACATACTCAATGTCTTTCAGCTCTATGTTTCTGGGCATTCTTCACCATTTTTGTTGCCTTCTGATCACCCTAATCTGGTCAATGTCCTTGAGATATGGTCAGAACTGAACACTATTCCAGATGTTGCTCGACCAATTGTCGTGCTGCATCACCACCTCCTGTTTTCTACTGCTGATGCCCATCCCTTTACGCCCCAGAATCCCTCCTGCCTCCCAGCGTATCTTCACATTGCCTGGCCACCTTCAGGTCATTCATTATGTTGCACCCCAGTCCCATTCCGTTTTGTTGTTGTTAGAAGCTCATAATTTGTCCTCCTCCAGATCTTTATCACCACTCCTTCTCTAGTGATTTGTTAAATAGGGCTGTTGTGGTGCCCAGTACCTGAGTTCTTCGGTATTTTGATGCATCCCATCTGGTCCAATTGCCTTGTCCATTTTAGTTTATATCAGAAGTATTGTTTAGAATTTCGTTTTTCTAGGTCCCCACTGCACACCCTCCCTATTCAACTTTAGAACCCTCCATTGGTCTTTTTCCTTTCTCATCATACCTGAAGAAGGTTTTGTCACCATATTTTACTGATTTTGCTATCCTTTCTCAGCTTGTACTTGCACACCTTACTGTCTTCCTCACCTCCTGCTTGCCTGTACATTCTGTCTCCTTCCTGAGTTTCTTTGTTTTTTAATTTATTTCCAACCTTCCTGCCACTTTGAAAACCATATTTTTTCTTTCATTTTGTTTGTTACTAGCTTTTACAGAGGCCTGTCTGTGTTATGGCTCCTTTTACGCTTTCTCCCACTGTCCTCCACCCTACCTCCTCTCCTCCCTTCACCAGGATTCTCTGGCAGTTTCCATTTTGCAAAGTCTGCTCTTGAAATCCAGGACTTAACTTTTGAGTGGTTTGATTCTGTTACTACTGTCATATCTTAACACACTGTACGGTATCACTGCACCCCAGATTGCCGCTCACTGATGGATTCATTATTCTGCCACCATTTTGAGAACCAAGTTAATGATACTATTAATAATTTTATTTATAATGACTTTGAGATACCAAGGTTTTACAAAACAATTAGATAAACACCAATACAATAATAAGTACATTTAAATATTATAAAACGCTGGTAAAACACAATTTAGTACTCAAAATATGCTTGATTCCACAAAAGGTTTTCAATCAATCAATCAAATATTTATTTACCCAGGTGATCACCATTGAGCAAGTCATTTACAAGGTGGACCTGCAGTTTGCAAGGATGAGGTATTGAATAGAGTATAAGAAATATATATACAACAGTAACGACGTATACAATAATATATACAGGTAAAGGTAAATAATATATACAGAGATGCCTTTCTAATCCTATCCATTAGTGGGATGTTCATAGCCTGTAAAGGAGTCCTGAGATATGAAAGCGCATACATAGGAGGCAGGGATGCACAGAAAGATTCTGGGATACTACAGGTGGTATCAGGCATAAGAGGCTTGTGGGTGTGTGTTGCAGTGAGTACATAGTATCGTGACTGGAATGGACTGAGGTGAACTGTAGTACCAGTAGAACTAGAATGGCTGAGGAAGGGGAGACTTGGTAAGGAACACTTAGTTTGAACAGGAAGGACTTAGATTGAGCTGAAACTTCAGCTGGACAACTAGAATGGTGAAACAGTTACAGAGCCCATAAATGTTTTGATATACAGGGTCCTGAACATAGCAGGACTAACAGAGGAGCTAAGTCTCACGATTTCTGTATCTTATTCAAAGCTGGGCAGGACAAAGCTTATGGCTTCCAAAGTGGGTGACTAACACCAGGTACTTTCAGGAAATCAGCAAGGATTTCTCGGCATAATTCAATCAGGCTTAGTGGGAGACAGTCAGCAATGTATTGCTGAGTTTGTTGGTGATGGCTCGAGCATCCAGAGGGCTGCATTTCATACCGCCTGTGTTGAAGGGAGGGCAACCCACAGGTTTTGAGGGACTTAGTCCTCCATGGTTGCACACTGTAACTGATGGGGTAGAGAATTCCAAATGGTTGGGTGTGCACTTTTGCACAGGCCCTGAAGATTTTAAAACCTTGGAATCTCTAGTAACCCCTCACAGAGCGGAGGATCACCAGGGCAGTAAAGAAACAGAAGTTATTTTCAGGTAGTCCAGGCCCTGTCTGTGTAGGGCTTTATAAGCAGTCTGATCTTTCAAGATCCACCACTGTTCTGGCAGCCAATGCAGTCATGCAGCACTGGGAGATATGACAGGATGAGGGTCCCATCACTAACCAGATTGCTGGATTCTGCACTTGCTACAAGTGGTGGATATCCACCCAGCTATAGGTACAGGAATTCAATAATCAAGGCATGAGGACAAAGCATGAACCGATGGGAGATCGCCAGACAGAACAAGGTGATCAACTTGGACATGTTCCTGATGGTGTAGGAGGATTGATGCCGCCACCTGTAATCTCGTCAGCCTTCATCAAAATCTCTCAGGTTTCACACTCATTCAGAGGTAGGAGGAAGGCCCCATGAAAAGTCCCATGAAAATCCACCCTACCCCCCTATCCGGTGCCCCTGGTCCACAACCAATACCTGTCTTTTTCCTAGTTCAACCTTAACTGGCTTGAATTCATCCAGTCTGGATTTTAGTGACAGTTGTTAAATACTGAGAGCTCTCTATCCTGGTCAGGATAAAAGGTAGAGCTGGCAATGGCATAGCAGTGAAACCTCAGTCCATACCTTTACAATGTCTCGAAGGTAGTATGTACACTGTGAACAACATGAGGACAACACGACCCCTGAGGAACCCTCACTAAACAGGAACTGGGTCAGGTGAATGAATTCGACATTACCCTCTGAGATTCCAGTGAGGAAGATAAACCACCTGAGGACTGTACCTAACAGCCACAATGAACCCGTGGTATGTAGACTCATGGTCCACGGACAATGTTGATGCAAGATCGAGAAAACCAAGATGGAATGTTTTTCGATCCCTGCCATCAGAAGATCATTGGGCACCAACCAGCTCCTTTCTCCTTACTATACCTTTTATGAGAACCAGATTGAGAGGTTCATAGATTATGATGGTCAAATGATTCTCCATAAGACCACTACTTTCTCAATCACTTTCCTATAAAGGAAGTTTTGATTGTCTGTAGTTGTATTGCAATCTCGGTCCAAATCCTTCTCTGAGGTGTGTCACCGCCTCCTTCAGGAGCTAGGAAACCCACCTGTTTTCAAGAAGCACCAGATTATCTATGCTAGACCAGGCTAATGATATCACTACAGCCAATTATGGCTGTTGATCCTTCCAAACTACAGCATGGGACATACTCCTGGACAATCCGCATGAGATCTATGAACCCAGCTGGTTGAAGGAACCCAGGAAAATTGGATAGACTGTGACAGAGCACCAACCAAAGGTTTCAGAGTGTGCAGGTTGAGCTCCACCTGATGTCAGCCATCTTAGCTGCAAAGAATCAAACAAGGTCTATTATTGCTCTGTCCCGTGGGGCTTTCTCACCAACTGTCGAGGCATGTTTTCCAGGGGATCTAAGATGTCTTGCTCCTGGTGGCTGTATTCCAGTTAACATCTGGTATGTTTAGGTCCCCACCAGTACACACTCTTTTCTGCTATTTTGTTGTGGTTTCACAAATTCTGTCTATTTCTTCCTCTTGTGTTGAGGTCTGTAGACAACACCAGTGTGATGGTGTGTCATTTCATTTCTAATGTGACCCATAGTGCCTCTTCCTTCCTGTCTTCCCTAACTCCACTACCTTGATCCTCTCTGATGTACATACACCCCCTCCCTATTTTTCCTCCTGTCTCTCCTGAGATTTGTACGGTATGGTAGCATTCCGTCATGGTTTCTGTGTACCATGTTTCAGTGACGTGGCAATGTTAGGCCTCCACCAAAAGGCTGCTAGGTCTGGGATCTGTTTCCAGGTTTGACATTTGTACACATGGCTTTCCATGTTTTATACCCTGCCTGTATCAGTTTGCCCCTCATTCCTATACCTATGCCATGTATTCTCCATGCCTCCCCTGCATACCTCCCTTTGGTTTCCTTTTTGTTTCCAAGATCATAGTATCAGCCTGTTTGGGAGTGGGGAAGGGAACATTGTTTAACCAGGAGTTGCACACTGTCAAACACACCTCCGAAATCTCGATCAAGGCACTATGTTTCTTGAACATGTGTGCAAGCAAACATAAAAATGCACTATGGTTCTCAAAAGAGGTGGAAGGGAAGGTTAAGGAGAAAAGGATAGAATTCAGTAAATAAGGAAACACAGAAGGAGCAGGACAGAGAACTTTATCAGTTAAAGCAGAAGGAGGCAGGGAAGGCAGTTAGAATAGCAAAGGCCCAAACTGAAGAAAACATAGCCAACTGTGTTAAGAAGGGGGATAAAACCTTTTATAGGTACATTAGGGAGCAAAGAAAGACCAAAGGAGGGATACAGAGACTTAAAAAGGGGAGGGAATGTGGGCAGAGGGTGACAGTGAAAAAGCAGGGATATTGAATGAATATTTCTGCTCAGTATTCACAATGGAAGAGGAGGGGAAAATACCTAAACCAAACAAGAGAAACACTCTGGATAGGAGGGTTAATATCAGTCCAATTACAGAAAAAAGGGTTTTGAAACAACTCTTGAAACTGAGGGTGGACAAAGCAATGGGGCCAGATGTGATTCACCCCAGAATTTGGAGGAAGTATATCGCAGTGGTTTAAGGCTTTGAGCTGCAAACCTGGGTTTGAATCTCACAGCTCCCACTTGCATACTGTGTGACCCTGAGCAAGTCACCTAAAGAGCAGGTACCTACTGTCTGACACCCAGCTCCCCACAAACATATATAATGGTAGCTCTGCTCTACTGTTGAGGGGTATTAAAAGTTATATGCGCTTCCTTCTAGTTAAAAAGTTATAGCACCCCAAATCTGCACCCTCATAAAAACAAAGCCTTGTCTGACACACCTCCTTTTGTGATGTCAGAAAATGAATACTGAGGGTGCATGTCATTAAGCTGTATGTATGCGATATGTCTATGGTGTTTAGTACTATTTAGAGGTGTCATGTAGACAAATCAAGGCAGCCGCTGGAGTAACAGTCCCTGTTTACTGGTGCGATCACTTTCATTGTTCCAGGTGGCAACTCAATAGTACAATAGTACTAAACGTCATTGACAAATGGCACCAATATAGAGCTATGGAGCACACACAAGCAGCCTTCATTTTCTGACATCACAAAAGGAGGTGTGTCAGACAAGGCTTTTTTTATGGGTGCAAATATGGGGTTCCATAACTTTTTAACCAGAGGGAAGTGCATAGTAATTTTCATGCCTGTCAACAGTAGAACAGATCTACTATTGTATATGTTTGAGAGGAGCTGGGTGCCAGACAGTAGGTGTCTGCTCTTTAAAGCAGCAGTACTACAAAAAAAATTTGCGCTTTTTTGACAATTTATTCCTTGTGCCCTGCTAATCATATAACTGGTACTCTTTCTCGCCGGCATTGTACTATCGCTGAGTAATTTGCTCAGTTATTCTCTGCTTTTGTTTACATTTCTGCCACTAAGCATGTTGCACTGGAACCCCCTGCTGCCAACTGCACATGTGGATAGCTTGCAGGGACATCGGGAATGGTCAGCAGAGGGTCCCTCTGCTGTTGTCAAAAGTCTTGATGTGACTGGTAGAAAAAGCTCAGCTGAAAATTAGTCATCCGCCATATTTTTTGTAGCACTACAACAATTGAAATAAATTGCAAATAACTAAAATCTAAAGACATCTGGAAAAAAACATTTACAGGTATGGAAACTGGAACTTTGGCTACATGCTTACAGCTGAAAAATAGAATTTTGAGAGCACACTTCCTGATTCAGTAGTACTGCTGCTTTAACTTCCTTGTGCTCCCAAGTCACACCTGTAAACAAGCTTCAGCTTAGTGCGTTTCTCCTGGTTAAAAAAAATAATTCTAAAATAACCAAGGGTAGAACTACTGACACCACTGACTACTCTCTAACAAATGATGGGAGGATGGGGTGGTACTTGAGGACTGGTGGAGGGCGGATGTGATTCCACTTCACAAACATGGGAGCAGGGCAGAGGCAGGAAACTACAGACCAGTTTGATCTCAGTGGTAGGGAAAATGATAGAATAACTTCTGAAGGAAAGAATTGTTGAGTACCTAGAGGACAGAGGGGCACAGGACCAAAGCCAGCATGGTTTCACAGCAGGAAGGTCATGTCAGATGAACCTAATATAGTTCTTTGATAGGGTGACCAAAATAGTAGACTAGGGAGGGGGCTGTGGATATCACCTACCTAGATTTTAGCACGGCTTTTGACACAGTCTTACACAAAAGATTAATATACAAGTTAGCCAGCCTTGGAGTGGGTCCCAAGGCAGTAGTCTGCACAAAAAAAATCAGTCGGACAACAGGATGCAAAGGGTAATAGTAAACCGAGTCCACAGTGAAGAAAGCAGGGAAACTAGCGAGGGTACTGCAGGATTCAGTACTGGTACCAGTCCTCTTTAATGTCTTTATAAGTGACATTGGAGAGCACCTGGAAGGAAAAGTATGTCTCTTTGCAGATGACACAAAGATCTGGAACAGGGTTGATGCACAAGGTGGGATGGAAAGGATGAAAAGGGACTTGGTAAGGTTAGAGGAATGGCCAAATATGTGGCAGCTCAGATTCAATGCAAAGAAGTGCAAGGTAATGCACCTGGGAAACAAAAACCCAGGGCGAAGAGTACACAGCGGGGGTAAGATAATAACAAAAATCGAAAGAGACCTAGGAGTAATTATATCAGCTGACCTAAAGGTGGATGTGAGAAGGCAGTAAGGAGGGCTGGGGAGATACTGGGATGCATAGGGAGAGGCATCAACAATAGAAAACAGTAAGATGTTATCCCTCTGTACAGACAGTTGGTGAGACCCCATCTGGAGTACTGCATGCAATTCTGGAGACCCCATCTCTGCAAAGACATAGAGTGGAGGCTGTTCAGAGGAGGGCAACCAAAATGTGCAGGGTCTGCACCGGAAGATATATGAAGAGACTAAAGCAGCTTAATAGGTAAACCCTTGAGGAAAGGAGGGAGAGGGGACAGGATAGAAACTTTCAAGTATCTCAAGGGAATTGAAGTACATGAGGGTAGCATCTTTCAGAAAAAAATGTGCCAGAACAAGGAGGGACAATTTGAAGATAGAGGGGGGACAGCTCAGAGGTAATGTTAGAAAGTATTTTTTTCACAGAGAGGGTTATGGATGCATGGAACAGCCTTCCTAAGGAGGTTGTGGAGTCAAGAACAGTGGGAGAATTCAAGAATGCATGGGACAGACATAAGGCAATTCTAGTGGGGGGTAGGAGAAAGTAAGCTGTTGGTTAACTAGAATCTGCATCTTATACATCAGGTAGGGAAATGGGCAGACGAGGTGGGCCAAGCAGTCCTTATCTGCCGTCAAAAGTCTATGTTTATAATAAATGTTGAATTTATAAATACAAATACCCCAGAATGCATTCAGTTTTGCCTCATCTCCAATGATCTACTGGGTACGGATGAGCAAGCCTGCAACCAGTATTGGAATTACAAGGCGTTTTATTAATGATCGCTACTCCCCCTCCCAGCTCCAGTGAACCCCAATATAACTGGCACATTACTTCCTTTGACTTAGGACACAAGTTGGAGATCGCAACTCTCTTTGCAGAAACACAGACACCATTGTTATCAAAGCTCATCATCCCATTCCCAACAGTGCCTATAGATTTATAAAATAGTATAGCGTGTTACACACTCATTGGGTGACATGGTGATTGCCAAAGTAGAAACGAAATCCATTTCCAGAGCAGAATGTTATATTTACATAGCAAGTTCTAAGTGGGGTACTCAATAGCGTTGGGAAAGATATGTAGTAAATTCGACCCCAGTCTGTCCCCCTCAGTGCGCCGGTGTTTAAGCGCTCCCTCCTGAATTCCTAGGGACCGATATTCCCCTTGCTGGATTTTTATGGGCTACCCACCCCGTGTTCCCTCTTGGGTCAGACTCGGACTGGACGGCACCACGAGAAGCACGCAGCGCATGTTCTGTACTGACTGTTGTTATCAGGCATGGCTCCGGCATTGTTCCATCTGAAAAGCGTGCGAGGATTTCAAACTGTCGCCAAACTTTGAAAAAACAGTTTACTTTTTAGTGGTTGAGCATAACCACCAATCAGAGTAAAAAATGCACTTCCTACATTCCCGTTTGCCGAGCCCATTCCAAGCTACCAATCAGAAAGCATATGTTAATTTTGAGATCGTAAAGCTCTAATTCTATTGGGTCTGGCTACTTTTCTTTGTTGTGATTGGCTAGTTATTGCATCCACCAATCACAACTCAGGGGCTGTTACAAACAGAAAGGAATAAAATGCACTGTTTTGAAACCAGTTGGTATTATGATTTGATCAGAAAAAAATTTCAAAAACAAAAAAATGTCTGGACGTGGTGGAAAGACCAGAGGAAAAGCCTGCGCTAAGGCCAAGACTCGCTCTTCTTGGGCTGAGCTGCAGTTTCCCGTTGGTCGGGTACACAGGCTGCTGCGCAAGGGAAACTATGCAGAACGGGTTGGGGCTGGAGCCCCGGTCTATCTGGCCACTGTGCACGAGTACCTGGCGGTGGAAATCTTGGAGGTGGCTGGTAACGCAGCCCGGGACAACAAGAAGAACCGCATCATCCCGTGGCACCTGCAGCTGGCTGTCCGCAATGATGAGGAGCTCAACAAGCTGCTGGGAGGGGTGACCATTGTTCAGGGAAGGGTGCTGCCCAACATCCAGGTGGTGCTGCTGCCCAAGAAAACTGAGAAACCTGGCAAAATGAAATAAGTGACCGAGAACTGACTGACCCAAAAGAACGAACCCAAAGGCTCTTTTCAGAGCCACCTACAACCCATGACTGAGCTGGATTAAAACATTTTTTTATAGGATTGATTGTAGTTTGTGAGGGGTGGTGATTGAGATTTCATAAAACTAAATGCATACTGGGGAATTTTGCAGTTGCAGTATGGTAAAATATATGGCACACATTCAGTTGCAATAAATTGGGGCACATGGGTTGGGACAGGCGGGAGCAATTCGGGGGTGGGATCCCGGCATAGCAATAGGGAGACAACTGAAGGGCGGAGACAGTCTCCAGCGTCGCGCTCCACAGTTTGTAAAAGCTCTTGCGCTGCATTGATGGTTTGAGGGCAGGGATTGGCTGCAGCAGTCTGAAATGCACGCTCCACAGTTTGTAAAAGTTCCTGCGCTCCATTGATAGTTCACGGGCAAGGATTCTGCAGTGTGCGCTCCCCAATTTGTAAAAACTCTCATGCTCCATTGATGGTTTGAGGGCAGGGATTGGCTGCAACAGTCTGCAGTGCACGCTCCACAGTTTGTAAAAGCTCTCTTGCTCCATTGATAGTTTGAGGGCAGGGATTGGCTACGGCAGTGTGGAGTGTGTGCTCCACATTTTGGAAAAGTCTGTGCTGCCCATCGATTACTTGGTTCCCAATGGTGATGGACGGTCGCGGCTACTGCTGCTCACTGATCCAAAAGATTCAGACTGCATCAGTCATACAATAACTTACTGGCTTATGGGGCAGTTAAAAAAACGTTAACATTTCTCAGCTCGATCCTTCAGCGCTTGTGTGATATCGCCATCGGCGATAGTGGAAAGTCAGACCACCCAATGTTGCGTAGCGCAAAAGCTACAGGAATCGCACATCGCTTTGAATGTAAGCATAACTTAATGCTATTCAGGCAAGTGAAGTAACTGGTGATGAGACACGCGTGGCAACTGACCCTGCTATCGGGGACCCTCAATCCATTGTGCTACGAATATAAATATATAGCAATGCGGTAAATGTGTATTAGATATATGGAGCATACAGCACAGCAGGTCCTGATTCAGAATATAGCCTAGAGGTTAGAGTAAAGAGCTGTGAATAAACGTGTTGCAGAGCATCCAGCAAACCTGGGTTTGATTCCCACAGACTCCATTTACATAGTGTGGGACTCTAAGCAAGTCAGTTATTCCCCCCACCCTGGATCGCCCTTCAAAAGAAGCACTTGTACCTTGTGGGTCTTCCCTACTTACCAAAGAATAAAAGAAGTTTACCCCCTTTTTTTTACTTGGCCACTTCAGTCGATTGCAAGTGAATCAATTCATGTTTTTCAGCTGATTGAAAGGGGCACTGTCAGCTGTGAAAAGATTTTATTTTTTGTTTTCAGTTTTGAGTTTCCATAAAGTGTGTTTCTGCAAATGAAGATGGTGTCTTTTTCTGTGCTGTCTCCTCTCCCCCACAGACCTAGCTATATTTGAGTAGTATCAAGCAATTATTTATAGCAGCAGTACTACCCAACCAGGACGTGAGCTATAGTGTATGGTCGAACATCGTTCTCCACCGAAATCTATCGTTGTCGAAACCTTGTAGTCACACACCAGTGACGTTGGCAGTGCGGCAGAAGGATTTTTTCTACTGCACTGCGAATGTCACACACTGTCCTCGAGCAGCATTTGACAGTTAGGGCTCACTCCATAGAAAGGACACATAGCGAAAGCAGCAATGTCGGCGGCAGTACTAATGTTTAGCATTAAAACATTCGAAATGTAAAGTTCTGAAACAGTTAAAATGTCAAGCGTGAACACCTTCAATATGTAAAGCTCTTTTTTCCTTCTAGTAACCCAGCAAAAATGTTTGGAAGCAGAAACATGCTGTAGTGATTTTTTTTCCTCAAAAAACGATGTTCCACCATACACTATAAAGAAAAGTGCATGGGGAACAGTTGACAACAGGGTATCTTTCACCTCGTTGGCACTATGATGACTGATTACCTCTCGAGCTGCTCTCTCGAGGTAATCTGTCGTCATAGTGCCAACTCGGTGAGAGAATAGCCCTGTTGTCAACTGTTCCCCATGCACTATTCTATATGTTGTAGCACCGCAGAAAATCTGGCGTCCCCTAACTAGTCAATGGAGTGAGCAGCAGAAATGTAAACGAACACAAAGGCCCAGATATTCAAAAGACTTGCACCATGCTCAACCCACTGATGCACCCGGCACGATATTCAAGCGGGAATTGTGCCTGGCACAAATCGATGCACTGCAGTGCATCAGTAATGTGTGCGGCACAGGTGAGGGGGTGTGCCCATGCATACTCTGCACATCCCGATATTCAGCCCGGGATGTGCTGAGTCCAAGCATGCACAACCCCTACTTGCGCCGCACAAAGTTCATCCAAAAAAAAAAAGGAATGGCTGGCCACCCACAGGTGAGTTGCCATACTGCACGGTGCAACACAGCAGCTGCCACCTGTGGGTGGCCACCCGAGCTCCGGCTGCACCTCCGTGGTGGCGCCACCCCCCCATGCCCGATCGCGGGCATCTGTTAAAAATAATAACGTCCAATATCCCCTGTGGTCCAGTGGACCGCTCTCAGCCCAGTCGCGGGCATGTGTACCAATAAAGATAATCCAATATCCCTGGTGGTCCAGTGGACTGCTCTCAGCCCGATCGCAGGCATTTGTATAACAAAAGTACGTCCACTATCCCTGGTGGTCCAGCGGATCCCCTTCCCCACCTGCCCACTGAGTCCCACCGCACCGCTCCCCCCCAGATCAGCTGTGGGTGGCAGCAACCCACCCGTCTGCCACACTGCTGCCTGCCGACTGACACCGTAGGTAGGGCTATATGCCCATTGGTCCACAGCGTGAGCCAATGGGCGTGCAGCCCATACCGTATTACACATACCTCTCTCCCCTCCCTCCTGCAGCCAGTACCCCCGGCTTAACCCCTCCAGGGTGGGGCTACCCCTCCTCTTTGGGTGCTCTCTTATAGATTGGCCCAGCTGCAGGTGAGGGCCCGGGTGGAGGAACTGGAAGACTGGGTGGGTGAGATCAGACGGTGGGCATGGGAGGCAGGTGCCGTCACCTACCCCACAAAGCTGGTTGTTTCCTTGTTCTGTTGCGCTCTTCCCCCACCTGAGCATGGCATGCAGTGATGCCATGGCACATGGCAACCCTGCCAGCATCTGCCACGCTCCCCACATCTTTGGTCTGCATCCTGCAGTGCCCCTGATCTCCACCGGGGGTTGTTAGGATGCTGGACAGCACTGTGCCCTATCCCCGAGAAAGGAGAGCAGTCCATCGGATGCTCAATCCTCTCCCTCCCCTGCTGACCCCCGGCACCCGAACTCATGTCGCAGGCATAGCCTGAGGTATGGTGTCCAGCGCCTCAACCCTCAGCGCCACCAGGCCTGTTCTATTCAATTTAATTGTTCTTTTATTTGCTTTATGTTATAGAAGCATGGAAGTTGTTGGCAGATAAAGACCCCTTTGACCCATCCAGTCCGCCCATTTTTCCTGCCTACTGTGCCACCAAAGCCCCTGTGCACTCTCCAGTTGTCCCTACCCCTTGTTTTCCTTCCAAGGTCCCCTTGTATATGTCCCATGCATGCTTGTATCCTGTGACTGTTTTGCCACCTACCACCTCTGCTGGGAGGCCATTCCAGGCTTCCTCCACCCTCTCTGTGAAGAAATATTTCCTCACATCCCCAGTGAACCTCCCCCTCCCCAACTTAATAGCGTGACTCCTTGTCCTCAAGTCTGTCTTTCTGTGGAAAATGCTACATGTACCTTATTAATACCTGTAATGTATTTGAATGTTTCTATCATATCATCCCTTTCCCTTCTTTCCCGGGAAGGAGTGAGGAGAAATACGGTCCCATTTCAGAATTCAACGGTTATGGTAAAACATCTCCCACCGACATCAGTACTCGCGCTACTACACACACGTCTTGCAATCAGACTGAGCGCTCCAAACCGTTTCTCGCCCAGTAAATATAGATACATACATACACAACGTGTCGCAGACAAGGGCCTATGGCCCACCCAGTCTGCCCATTTGTTTGTGTTCAGTATGTTTGTGGTTGCCCTCACCCTGACCCAGAATTCCTTTTGTTATCCTACATTCTAAATCCCTGATTGTTCCAGCCCCACTTCCTCTGGCAGGGTGTTGCACTTATCCACCACCCATTCTGTGAAGAAATTCTTCCTCACGTTTCATGAAATGCACTCCTCCAACTCATCCCATGCCCCCGAGTCCTGGAACATCTTTCGCTAAAAATAGTGCATTCTGCACCCTGTTCCTCCCCTGTAAGATACTTGTATGTCTCTATCATATCCCTCCCTCCTCTCTCCAGGAGTACATGTTCATTGCCTCAACCTGTCCTCAGAGGACTTGTGAGCAATCATACACCATCTTTGTTGCCCTCCCTCAAACATGCCCAGACAGCCCCAAAGTAAGTAAACTCCAAAATGCGAACGAAACAAAGAAGTCCAAATAACGTAAAAGCTATGGGGCGCTCCCGGTCCTCGTGGAGAACAGAAATGTGTTAATTAAAGAAATCTTTGTCCTCAGCGCTCAACACACACCAAACAACTAGAGTACTTGTTGATAACTACTTCATGGGGCGCCCGCCCTCACACACAAACAGAATTAAACTTCTCTTTATGGGAATGTAAATATTAATCATACCAATCCCAGCGGTAAATAACTACAATACAGTATCCTCGTATCGATAGTCTCCGGACCGGGCAATCGCTGATTCGTGTTCTGGCATTCACTTTTATGTACAGACCAATGATTTTATACAAAATGCTACACAATGTCAAAAAAAACAATTTCGGACTTTAGCATTTAATAAGTAATTTGAACAACTTAATTTACTGATAGACGCAGATCTAGCACAGTCCGCATATCTTAAACCTGTGCATTGTGTACAAGAATCACTCCACCGCTAGTCACAGTCCTCTAAGGTTGTGGGTGGCCCCTAAAAAGACCTTTTATTTTCTCCACCTCTATTCCCCAACCAGATTTATCCTCCAGCCATACAGAGTCTTGCCTGGCGTTTGAGCGCGTACACCATCCATGGCGGTAAGTCTTTCTGGCGTGCCCGGTGTATGTCACAGCATCCGGATACATTCCAGAAAAACCTGAGTACCCCGGGTTTCTTCATAGATCAACTCAAATGCTTCACCCTCCTGCCGAGCCAAGCGGCGAATAGCAGGCTTGGTGATGCCCTGATGTTGTCCCAACACTTACGGTGTCTCTTGCAACCTTTACAGGCCCTTCCCACCTTTACCACGTCCAGACACGACAAGCACAAACAATTTCTCATGAATTAAAACAATAATGTCCGGAGGCTGCGATCATATTTATGGGTTAGAACAAGGGGGGCCTGAACAACATCACCCCTGCGGACCTGACTGAGAACAGGAGCAGAAGGCGGCTGAGCTGTAAACAGCTGTCAATCACTGACTTTCTTGTGGGCGGACTGTAGGGGCAAATCTTAGTCTCTGATTGGTCCGTTTAAATAACAGCGCGAACTCATCATTTTTTAAACACCTCAGAAACTTTTATAGGAAACATCAGAATAGGATACTTATCAAAAACTACTGAGCTTGTAAATATTGTTTACACTGATTTTGTTTGTAATGACACCTTCCAGAATTCCTTATGAAAAGTAAAGCTGCTCTACCTCTACCTCCTTTTCTGTCAGCAACCCATAATTCCATTTTAGCTAATTTGCATAAACATAACGCTCTGCAATTGTTCCACTCACTTCCAAAAATGGCATAACGGAGACGGAACATTTCGTTTTAGGAGTTCTACATTATGGCTCAGGGACGAGAATTCAGCATTTACATATAATAAAACTAGCAATGACATTTCTGGTACTGAATTCCCAGCAGGTGATACCAACAAGCCTTGTCTAACCCCTAAACGCCAACATGCCAACCCCAGTAAATGCCACTGTTTGATATATTGTACGTTCTGGATGTATTTCTGCTGATCAGCGCGCACCATTTCCCTGTGACAGCCTTTAGTACATATGGAGCGCGGCCACGCATCTAGTGGTAACAAGACGCGCCGCAGGGCAGGAATCGCAGCTTTGTAAGTGCATCTGAAGAAGGCATTGGGAGGCGGGGGACTTGTGTGCTGAAGAATTTTATTAGTCCAATCGATCAAATCACCAACTTGTACAGCATTTACGAGTCACATTTCAATCATAGCATCGATAAGCGATATACGAAGTGGCTTTATTCTAGTTAAATGAGTTCTTTAGAGGTTCACTTATTTATTGACAGATGTTGAAAGAATTTCATTTAAAAACCGAGGCTTGCTGTTTATTTTAGGGTTGTCTTTAATAACTGGTAAATGACATAAAACTATGCATGAGAGGGAAACTGTAAAACACAAATGTAATTGAGAGAGTAAGGTTAGGTGTATCAACATTGAACCTGCTGCGGCAATGGATGAACTGAATTTAAATGTGAAGTTATTATGACGTTAAAGATCAGCTCAATCCTCTATTACAATAAGACAGCTTAACAGTAGATTCACTTAATTATGTTTTAACTTCATTATTTTCTTATTGCCTTTTCCTTCTTGTTTCTGTCTCTTTTTAAACTTTCCTGCTGTTCGTTTATTGTAGATAATTTATCAGTCATTTCACCGATACTTTCACAATGCAACTGACTCACCCTTTGTAACCAGACACCAATGACGGTGGCATCACAGTCTGTTTAAATGTTGAACAGCACTGTACCATAAACACAGTGACTGTGGAGGTTAATAGGAACAGGCAACTATCTCTGTACAGGCTTTTGAGATGGACTGAAATGCGTTGTAAATCATTGAAAGGAATATACAAATGAAAACAAAAGTGCCGAGTATATCAAAACAGCTGAAACATATAATTCAGGAAAGCACATGCTGAAGTGCAGCAGTTTCACAAATAAATAAGTAAACAAATAAATGAATAAACATGTACAAACCATCCTCTCGTTCTGTTATGCTATCTATCTAGGAACAAGTAGCCTTGTCACTAGGCATTTTCCTTGAATATTTCTGTGTTTCCGCTTACATGGTGGTGGTGCTTATTACAATAAATAAATAAAAAGTACATACAGTAGTTGCACCGCAGTTCATTTGTTCTAATGCACTTTTCCATAAAATCAGCTGCTACGGTTTCTTTATTTTCTTTGCAACTTGGCCTGTTGTACTTGCATCTGGTCTGTTGCTCTTTCCATGTTCTGCCAGCTACTTCAATGTTTTGTCTGACACCATATTACCCTATTTAGACAAGGGGAAGTTTAATCCGCAACTCCCAGTAAACAAAAATCCAGTGAAACAAAGAAAGTTCTTTACTTCTACCAAACAAATCTTCTCAGCCACTTGTTTTGACAGAGCAATTACAAAACCAAAACACTGTTTAGATACATTCAGCTCAGATGGTTCATTTCACAGCAGCCCTGCTCCTGCTCTTCTCTCGAGAAACATAGGCATCAACTGCAGATAAGGACTGCAAGGCCCACTCCGCTCTTCCCATTACTTCTACCTTATGAATGTGCCATACGCCTTACTCTGTCAATAGCCTATCTATTCTTACTAATCTATTGCTCCCCTATGCCTATCCCATGCCTGTTTGAAGCCTTGCACTGTATTCATATCCACACTTCCTGGAGGTAGGCTGTTCCATCAATCCATCACCCTTTCTGTGAAAAGAACTATCCCATTACCCTTAATTGGCCTCCCTAATCTCATGCTGTTTCAGCTTGCCCTGCTATTTTCACATTGAAACATGTTGGACTCTTTCACCTTTTAGTGCCCTTAAGATGTTTGAATGTTTGATCATATCATACCTCTCCCTCTTTTCTTTTGCTCTAGGTATACATATTGAGTCCGTTAATCTGTCCCATATGTTTTCTGATGCAGTCCCCGCATCATTTTGGTTGCCCTTCTCTGGGAATGCCACCATATTGTTAATGGTCTTGTGCAGCAGCATCCAGTACTGCACAAAGTACTCAGATGGGGCACAAGCAGTGTCTTGTAAAGAGGGATTATTTCTTCCTGTTATAATCTCAGATACCCTAGTAATACAACCCAGCATCCCCAGCCTTCTCCACTGCTTTTAATGGTCTGCTTGAGTTGATTTCAGGTTATCTGCTATGATGATGCCTAAGTTGCATTCTTCTCTTGTGATTGCCAGTAACTTCCCTCCCAATCTATGGGTGGCTTCAGGTGCTGAGCTGTGGAACCTGCCCCACCTGCTCCTTAAAATACTGAGCAGAAGTATTTATTTAGACAGATGCTTTTCCTTGGTACTCCTCACACACCGCGCCCCTTATCCCTTTGATCTTAACAAACCCCCTCTGGACTTTCTCCTTTCACGAATGTATTTATAGAAAGTCTGTCTGCTTCCTTTACTATCCATGCTACTGTTTCCTTGGTTTGGGACTACTGCCTGCCTTACTGCCTCCCTGCCCATTAGGAAGTTTGGCATGCCTCCTATCTTCATCCAGCTACGTTCCTTATATTTCCTAAAGGCAGTCCTTTGGCTCTGGCCTTTCTGTTACTGTTTTTGGAGAACCAAAGCAGTTTCTCTTCTTTGCTCTTGCCTTTCTCCCAACACAATGGGATCTCAGTTCAAGTATTGCATTCTTAAAAAGAGCAGGTACCTACTGTCAATACTCAGCCCCCTCAAACATATATAATAGCAGATCTGCTCTCTAGTGTTGAGGGCATTAAAACTTCATGCACTCCCTCAGGTTAAACAGTTATAGCACCCCAAATCTGCACCCTCATAAACAAAGCCTTGTCTGCACACTAATTTTGTGATGTCAGAAAATGAATACTTAGGGTGCATGTCAGTAACTCACTATATATGCCATGTGTCCATGGTGTTTAGTACTATTTAGAGTGCCATGTAGAAAAATCAAGCAGCCACTGGAATAATAGTCCCAGTTTACTAGGGTGGTCACTTTCATTGTTCCAGTGTCAACTCTAAATAGTACTAAATGTCATTGGCAAATGCCACCAATATAGATCTATGGACAACCCACAAGCAGCCTTCATTTTCTGACATCACAAAAGGAGACGGTCAGACAAGGCTTACCACCCAGTAAGCTTTTACCTCCAAGGTCGGTAACTACCTACTTGGTACAACTGGCTGCCAACTGCAATTACCAACTGTACTACATAGGGCTCCTTCGTGCCATCTTCACCAAGTCCTCGTTGCCAGTGCCTCTCATGAGTGCTTCTTATAGCCTATTCTAGGTCCCTCTCCCTGCTGTTCCTTTGATGCCTCCACCTTTCAGTCACATTTCCGCTGATTCTCTAACCTTCTTACCCCCATCCTTTCCTGATCTGGCCCCATTTTTTTCTCTCCCTCTTGCCTCTCTTTTCTTCCACCTCATACTATTCCATCTTTCTTTTCTTCCCTGCCTCCCTATCTTACCGTGTACCTTCTTTCCCCATCCTCCTCCTCCTCTCTTCCCTCTTCCTCTCTCTGACTATGCTCCTGAGTTGCCCTATCCCACCCCTCCAACTCTTTCATACAAAACTGACTCCTGCCTACTACTTGCTCCTGACTCTGTCTGTGTAGCCACTGTCACTTTGCTAAATTGGTCCTTTGTCCTGGTTTGTTTCTACATTTGTTTCTATTTTTGAAAAATGTTTCTAGATGTCCTGTATAATCTAGTAGCTGTTTTGCAACTTGTATAGCCTTACCTACTGTAATATGTGTTTTCTAAAGTCCTGAATCACAGGCTTATGATTTTATCTGACAACCTGGCTGCCCCTGTACTGAATTTCCTAATCTTATTTTGTAACTTATCTTACTTGTAACTCTCAGCTGTTCTTCACTGACATGGAACTTTCTAACTGAGTCAGTAGCTCAAAGGTGCTCTCCAAAACATGAATAAATAAATAAAAAATAAAAATATAATGGAGGCACTGGTTAAGGAAAGGCTGATTAATTATCTGGAGGGGGAAGGCTTCCTAATAATAATCAACATGGATTCACAGGTGGTAGGTCTTGTCAGACCAACCTGATTGAATTATTTGACACAGTGACAGAAATATGGGAGCAGGACAGTGACATGGCTCGGAAGCCTTCAGGAAGGCATTTGACACTGTCCTCACAGGAGACTCAGGCAAGGCAGATAAGCTTGGGAGTGAGAAGCAAGCTCATGAACTGCATAGAGCATTGACTGGAGGAGAGGACACAGAGGGTTGTTGAGAATGGGGCACAGTCAAAGGAAGACAAGGTGACAAGTGGGGTTCTAGACTCTGTGTTAGGACCCATACTTTTTGACATATACATTGGGGACATCAGAGAGGGTCTACGTGAAAGTGCGCCTGTTTTCAGATGACAAGAAGATATGTAGTAACAGGGTAGATAAGGTGGGGTGGTGTAAGATATAAGGGAGGTTTTAGCCAGGCTGGAGAAGGGTCAGAAAGGTGGCAGCTATGGTTCAACATTAAAAAGCACAGTATTATGTATATGGGGCACAATGACCAAAAAGCAAAATACTGTCTTGGGGGTTGGAAGAAACAAAACAGGAAAGGAACCAGGGATGACTAGTTCAGAAATTCTGAAAGTTTGGAGTCAATGCAAAAGAGCAGCAGGAAAGGCACTAGGAATGCTAGCATGCCTCAGGAGGGCTTCACAACAGGAGCAGGAGGTGATCCTGCTGCCCTCACATAACCATGGTGGTAAGACTGCACATGGTATACAGGGCCCAGTTCTGGAGGCATTACCTGAAAGGGACATGGACAAGCTGGAAAGGGTCCAGAGAAAGCAACCAAATGGTGTGGGGGACTGCAGGGGAGTTCATATGAGGAGAGACTGGGAGAACTGGCCTGTACATGCTGGAAGGAGATGAGGGGAGGGGATATGGTGGAGACATTCAAATACTTGAAGGGCATAAATAGGGTGAAGGTCAAGATCTTCACAATGAGTCAGAACAATTCCACTAGGAGCATACCCTACAAACTGGAGGGGGAATCAGAGGGAACATCGGGGAGGTTCTTTACTGAGAGGGTGGTACAGCCATGGAACAGGCTGCCAGAATGGGTATTGGGGTGGATACAGTAGGCAACTTAAAAAGAGCCTGAGACGTGCATATGGGCCTGACAGGCAGACGGGCAGGCTCTTGGGTGGGGTCTTCCTAGAGGGGATACATTCAGGCTGGATTGGCCATGAGGTCGTTTTCGCTGGCAGATTTCTATGATTCTATGTTAACTTCCTCAGATATCTACGCATCATCTCAACCCCTCTGTATGTCCACCCTATTGCAGACCTTTGCATCATCTGCAAATAGACTCGGCTTCCTTCCAGATTCCTCCGCTGTCTCCTATAAACACATTAAACAGTACTGGCCTAACTCTGACCCTTGGGGAACCCACAGATGACCACGGACTCCCCCAAGGGACCCCATTGACCAATACTTCCTGTGTTCTGTCCTCCAACCAATTATGCACCCACCTTATTAACACATCCCCAACCTCAGGCAACGATTTTGTTGCAATAACCTCCTGTGCGGCATCGAGTCAGATGCATTTCTGAAATTAAGGTAGCCCACGTCCACTGATCCCTCCCCAATCCACAACCTTGGTGAATTAGTCAACAACTCTATCAAATTCATTTGACAGGATTTCCTTCGTGAATACTTGCTGTCTAGGGTCCTGAAGGCTGTTTTCTCCAGGTAGCTGACAATTCTGTTCTTGACCAGTTTTCTTATGAACTTGCTAACCACTGATGTCAAGCTCACTGGCCTGTAGCTGCCCACCTCTTCCTCCCCTTTGTGAAGGGGTACTACATCTTCCATTTCCAATCTTTGGGTACCATCCCTGATCTTAAGCAGCTGTTGTATAGGAGGCCAAGGGAGCAGCCAGTGCATCCTTCAGCTCCCTCAATAATCTTGGGTGAACCCCATCTGGCCCCATGGCTTGTCCACCTGCAAGTCCTTAAGCCTCTCAGGATCTCCTCTACCTGAAAGGGACTCATGTCCAACCCTTCACCTACAGCCTCTGCTATCCTAGAGATACCACCTTTCATACCTCTTCCTTCATGAATGCTGAGCAGAAATAGCTATTCAGCAGTTCAGCCTTCTCTGGTCTCCCACCACTCACTCCCCTGCTCCATTTCTCAGACTCTGTAACTCTTTATATAGAAACATAGAAACATAGAATGGCATATGATAAGGACCGCTTGGCCCACCCAGTCTGCCCATTTCTCTGCCTAATGGATAAGCTGCAGATCCTAGTTAACCAGCAGCCTACTGTTTCTACCCCATCCCTAGAATTGCCTTATGACTGTCCCATGCACATTTGAATTCATCCACTGTTTCTGACTCATTACCTCCTCCAGAAGGCTGTTCCATGCATCCACAACCTTCTCTGAAAAATACTTCCTTACTTTACCTCGCTGCCACCGCCTCTATTTTCAAATTGTGCCTCCTTGTTCTTGTACATATCTTTTTTGAAAGATGCTACCCTCTTGGACTTTGTTGATTCTCTTTGAGGTACTTGAAACTTTCTATCATGTCCTCTCTCTCCTCTTTTCCTTGAGGCTATACATATTAACCTTCAAGTCTCTCCTCATATGGCTTCTTTTGCAGACCCTGCACCATTTTAGTTGCCCTCCTCTGGACAGTTTCCATCCTGTCTATGTCCTTGCAGAGACTGGGTCTCCAGAACTGTACGCAGTACTCCAGATGGGTGTCACCAGCTGTCTGTACAGAGGGATAACAACTTCCTGTTTTCACTGGTGATGCCTCTACCTATGCATCCCAGTATCACCCCAGCCCTCCTTACTGCCCTCTCACATTGCTTGCCCACCTTCAAGTCATCTGATATGACTACCCCAGGTCCCTTTCCATTTTGTTGTTGTTAGTATCTCACCCATTGTGCACTCTTCCCTGGGTTTTTGTTTCCTGTGCATTACCTTGCACTTTTAGCATTGAATCTAAGCTGCCATACATTTGACCAATCTTTCTAACCTTGCCAAGTCCCTTCTCATCCTTTCCACCCCACTTGTGCATCAACTCTGTTGCAGATCTTTGTGTCATCTGCAAAGAGACATACTTTTCTTCCAGTCCCTCTGCAATGTCACTTATAAAGACATTGAAGAGGACCAGTCCTAATACTGAACCTGCGGTACCCCACTAGTAACCCCTTTCTTCAGAGTGGACTCCATTTACAATTACCTCTGTGTCCTATTCTCCTGCCAATTCTTTACCCAGGCTATCATCTTGGGACCCACTCCCAGGCTGGCTAACTTGTATATTAATCTTGTGTGGGACTGTGTCAAATGTCCTGCAAAAAGTCTAGGTAGGCCATATCCACAGCCCCTCCCTGATCTACTACTTTGATCACCCAGTCAAATAAATCTATTAGATTCATCTGGCATGCCCTTCCCACTGTGAATCCATGCTGCCTTGGGTCCTGTGCCCCTCTAGCCTCTAGGTACTCAACAATTCTTTCTTCAGAAGTGAGTACATCATTTTCTCCCTATCACTGAGGTTAAACTAACAGGTCTGTAGTTTCTGCTTCTCCCCTGCTCCTACTTTTGTGAAGGGGAATCACATCTGCCCTCCTCCAGTCCTCGTGTTTTCCTTCTCTCACCTATATAGCTAAAAGGTCTTGTCCCCTTTCTTGATTGCCTTGGCAGTGCTTCCTCTCCATCCTTGCCTTTGCATGCCTAACCTCCTTCCTGCCTCCTCTGCCTTGCCTGAAACTCTTCCCAATCCTTCTCCTCCATGCCATTTAAATCTCCTGAGGCTCTCCTCTTAGCTCTGATGCTTCCACTTCGCTGCTGAACTACAGTGGATTCCTTTCCTCCTGTTCTTGCTCACCCTCCTCAAGCAGAGGTCTGTGGCCCCCACAATGGTTCCCTTTTGCATCCCACAAATTCTCCAGCCCCTCTAACTTCCACACTCCTTCTAGTGTCTGATTTGTATATTTCCCATCCATCTAAAATACGCTCATCTGAAGTCAAGCACCTTCACCTTGGTTTGTTAATAGTGGCCGATGTGCGTACTCATGAACCACAGTGTACCATGGTTGCTTGTACCAAGGTTTTGCTCTCACTGTTACATCCCCAAATCTGTCACCATTTGTTAGCACCAACTCTAGCACCACCCCATCCCTTGTTGGTTCCCTGACCATCTGTCTGAGTAGGACAACTTGAAGGGAATGTAGAATCTTACTTCTTGGTGAGGCTGCTGACAGTGTGTCCCATAACACATCCAGCAGGTTGAGGTCCCCATTAGCAGCACCTCTCCTTAGATGCCATCCTAGGATCTCTTCCATCATCTGGTAGTCCATAATTTCTTGCTGCTCCCATGGCCTATATATCACCACTGCATGCACCACCTCACACCTCCCCATGGTCAATGAAACCCATTATGCCTCTGTGTCCCCCACCTGCCCAGTATTTGGATTGCTTTGATGCTATCCCTCACCTAAAGCCCACTCCGCCTTCTTGTTCATCTCTGTCTCTCCCAACAACGTATCTGCTGGTATGTTCCTGTCCCAACCTACCCCCAGAGCACCAACACTCAGTGATTCCCACCAAGTTCAACCACTTTGGTCATGACTGCTTCCAGCTCTGAGACCTTGTTACCTGGGCCCCTGGTGTTGGTGCACATGGGCTTCCAAGCTCAACAACCCTGGTACCTCCACTGTCTTGACACCCCTGCTGCCCCTCCTCCCATAGCCCCAGTTTGGCACCCTATTATCGGTAGGGCTGAGCGTGCCTCTTTGTCAGCTGTGTTGTTTTTTGGTTTGGCTTTATAATTCAAATTAGTTCAACTGTGTCTCAGTAGTAAAAATAATCCAACACATGGACATTCCAGTTAGTAAGAAGGAATACAAACTGTTACTGTGAAGCTTTCCTTTATGTTTTAAGACAGAAATGTGCGGGTCAAGCAGAGCAGCAATTTGAATCTGCCAATGCCTGTGAAAAGAATGGATCGAGTCTCCATAACTAGATTCCTTACTCCAACTCTGGTGCCAGTCTGTACTATACATACTCTGTATTAGGAAGGCTTCAGACAGATACTGGATGTTTCAACTCATGGCTCACAGCGAGTTACCAACTTGGTCTTAAGAGCAGGTACTCTTATGTACCCAGCTCCACTCAAACATATATAACAGAGGACCTGAAACACTGTTAAAGGGTATTACAAATTCTATGCACTTCCTTCCAGTTAAAAAGTTATAGCATCCCATAAAACAGAGCTATGTCTGACATGCCCCATCCCCTTTTTCTGATATCAGATCCTGAGAGTGCATTTTATTAACCTGCACGTATGACATATATTGATGGCGTTTAGTGCTATTAAGAGGTCCATGTAGAAAAATCAAAACAGCAGCTGGAGTAACAGTCCCTGTTTACTGAGGGTCACTTTCATTTTTAAAGTGACAATTTTAAATAGTACTAAAAGTCAATGAAAATGGCAGCAATACAGGTCTATGGAACACACACACAGGCTTCATATTCTGACATCACAAAAGGGAGCTAGGGTACCTGCCTGGGGCGTGTCAGACATGGATCTGTTTTTATGAGGGTGCAAATTCATGGTGCTATAACTTTTAACTGGAGGGAAGCACATAGAATTTTAATACCACTCAACAGTAGAGCAGGTCTGCTATTGTATATGTTTGAGGAGGGCTTGGTACCTGACAGTGGGTACCTGATGTTTAATTCTTCAGTCCAGTTGGGACCTTTCAGATCTGCAGCCCCCACTGATGGTCTCCCCTTTTGCATTCTCACTGTTCTAAATGACAGTGCAAGTGATCCCAGTGCACCCACACACTAACCAGTCATTAGCCCCCATAATTTGCTCCTTCATCTCATTTGTTCCTTTAACAATTATTTGACTGTCAGACTGTAGTATATACTGCAGTTTGATATGTCTCAGGAATTTCTTTGTTTGCACCATTTACAGTGCAATGTAAGACAATCTGCTCTTTTACAACAGTTTACTCCCTGTGCTCTGTTGAGTATGTACCTGGTACTCTTCACATTGACATTGTACTATCACTCCAAAATTTGCTCCATTTTCCTTTTGTTTTCATTACATTTCTGCCACACCGCCATGTTTAAAGCAGCAATACTAGATACCAGCTGCCATATTTACTGTGGTGCTTCAAAACTGGTAATTGATCACTTCCTGATTAGGTAGTACTGCTGATTTAAAGCAACAATTCTAGATACCAGCTGCCTTATTTATTATGGTGCTACAAAACTGGTAATGGATCACTTCCTGATTAGGTAGTACTGTTGATTTAAAGCAGCAATACTAGATACTCTGCCATATTTACTGTGGTGCTACAAACTGGAAATGGATCACTTCCTGATTAGGTGGCACTGCTGATTTAAAGCAGCAATACTAGATACCAGCTGCCATATTTACTGTGGTGCTACAAAACTGGAAATGGATCACTTCCTGATTAGGTAGTACTGCTGATTTAAGGTCCCCACCAGCTTATCTGTCTAATCTGCCGCTGTCAACAGACATCCTTCTTCTTCTCCCCTTCAGCTGCACTACATTTTATTATTTTTTATTTACTTGAGTTTGGAAAGACCTTTGAGACAGAGGCTGTTTTACAGAGGCTTCATGTCAGAGAAACAGTACAAAAACAAGCATCCAATCACAGAATTACCAACAAGTTCAGTAGTTAAAGAAATGCACATGGCTAATACAAAGACATTATGCAGCAGGATCAAACATTGATTACAAAACATCAGAAATGTTCACAAATACTAGGCTTTATGGCAAGGAGAAGATTGTAAGACTGAATTTTAAATAATTCTTTTGTCAAAGTTCTGAAAGGTTAAAAGAGTTCTTATAGCAGTAGTGGACAATCTGGTAAAATTTTGACTTATATTTTTTTTCGTTATTAGTATCATTACCTCCGACTTGTATGATGAAATTTTTCACTATTTGAGTCTGCTTTAGTATTTTTTTCATGTCTGAAATGATAAGGACATGCTCCTTTTAATACAGTGTGGACCAGGTCATCAGCAGTATTTTCAGCTGTTTTGTCCATCAGTTGTTTATATATCACTTCTTTGTGACTAAAATGAATAATTATGCAGCAGGTAGTGCTTTCTTACCTTGCAGAACAATATTTGTTCAAAAACAGCTGCAAATACTGATGGAAACCTGGTCTGAGCCATATTAAAAGGAGTGTTCCTTTTTTTTTCAGACATGAGAAAAGTACTAAAGCAGACACAAATTATGAAAAGAAGGGTATCATATAAGTCAGAGGTAAGTGGCAATCTAAAATAGCATAAAAATTATAGGTCAACATTTTCACCAGATTGCTGCACTGCTGCTTTAAAAAGTGCAAAGATGAAATACCAGGCTGGCTAAAATGGGCAGGGAGGAAAGAGCACAAGGGGCACTTAGGGTGGCATTATGGGAGAGGGCCAGATTGAGCGGTGATAACTGAGGATGGAGGAGAGAGAGCTGTGAGAGGAGAAGACAGTAGGGTAGAAGTAAAAATAGGCAAGGTTAGGGATGTGTTACCTTGAAGTGAGGGCAGAGGGAAAGAAGAGGGTGCTAAGGGTAGAAAATGCATGATGGAGAGATGCAGGAAAGGGGAGCAGACAGAGGGGTTTGAAGAGGAAGGGCAGAGGGGAAATAAGGAGGGATTATTACTTTAGTTTGATGTAATTAATAGCTCTTAAAACAGACTGGTATTATCCTCATCACTAGAAAGCACTTCCAATGACTACCTTGTCCATGTACATAGCACTCATGTGTTTGATTGTATCTGTGCATTTTTACATTCCTGTCAAATCTTCTGCTAAATGTATTGTGTTGTACTCAATACCCCCCGGATGCACCAGGAGATGAGCAACTTGTTTGTTCAGTGTGCCTTTCCTGGTGAACTTTTCAATAAATAAATAAAATTAAATAAGCAGTCACCATTGGCCTCCCAACAGTCACCTTTTTCATATAAGTGTGGAGAGCCTGCATGCATACACTGACAGGGAGACACTTTCAGCACCCTCTGCACTAATCAGTTATAATGTGTCAAAATGCCACAGTAGGTTACGAGTCAATAGCATTGGCCAAGGAGACTCACCACCTATCAGTGGAAGATTCTGCTGTCAGTGAACCAATAAATATCCAGAGAATGCATGGTCACAAGCGGGGTCCCACAGGGATCAGTGTTGGGGTCCCTACTGTTTAATCTATTTGTAGGAACATTGTGGAGGGCCTGGAAGGGGTTTGAGTCTGTTTGCTGATGATACTAAAATTTCCAATACAGTAGACACTCAGGAAGGGATAGTAAGAGTGCAGAGATTTGGGAAGGCTCAAGGCATGGTCAAAGAGGTGGCAGCGTCTCATTCAACACAGAAAAGTGTAGAATCATGCATCTTGGTTACAGGAACCAGAGGGCAGGGTACTGTATGGGGCAGAGATCTGGAGGTAACGGAGCATGAAAAGTACCTGGCATCACTATATCAGGGACCTGAAGGTGGAAAGGCACTGTGGAGAGCAGTGGCTAGAGGCAGCAGAATGCTGGATACATCAGAAGGGGGACTACCAGTAGAAAAAGGAAGGCCATACTGCCTTGTACACCAATCTTGTTAGACTGCATTGGAAATATGGAGTCCAGTTCTGAGTCCATACTCCAAAAGGAGGCCGGAGCGAGTTCAGAGAAGAGCAATGCAGATGGTGAAGGGCTCAGCCTCCTGTCTTATGAAGAAAGGTTGAGAAATTTGAACATGTACTCCTGGAACAGAGGAGGGAGAGGGGGAACATGATTGAGACCTTCAAGAACCTTAAGGGTATAAACTGGAGCCAGTGGAAAGCATCTTCCAGCTGAAGGGAAATGAGAGGATGAGGGCATGGTTTGTAGGTGAAGGGGAGAAGTTCAAGGGTATATTAGAAGTACTATTTCACAGAGAGGGTGGTGGATAAGTGGAATAGGCTCCCAGAGTGGTGGTTGGAGAAGCAGCAGTGGAAGGCTTCAAAAGGCATGGGACAGCCACAGGGAGTGTTAAGGGTGGAGGGTGCATGTCCTAGCAGATAGCTAGACAAAATGGGCAGACTGGGTGGGCCTGTTAGTTCATTTCTGCTGTCACACTTCTATGGATCTATAAATCCTCCCCAACCCTGTAGACACTGACAGGCATTGAGGGTGTGCCATTGGGTCATCAACCATAACACACACATCATTCCACCTCAGCCCAACCTGCAGACAATCACACGTGTTGTGCTGTGCCTTGACATCTTCAGCCCTGATGCTCAACCCATTCCATAAGGAAACAAGCTGAGATGGATGCAGTATAGGATAATGAGGTGAATGTTAGCCAAAGACCCAAAGCACACCTCAATGCTGGTCAATCGCTGCAGGGTGGGAGTTGGGGTGGAATGGGGCATGGTAGCAGCTGATGACCACAAATCATACCCTCAATCTGGTTAGTCTGTACAGGGTGGGTATTATAGTTAGAAACTGTAACTCCTTGGAATTTGTAGGTATTTTGCCACAGATTTTCAACATGGGCTTTTTGGGACCCCACCTCACAAACAGTGACAGTATAATTTCTTACTCAATCCCAAAAGGTGATTTCAGACAGTGAGTGTGTGCCATTCGGTGCCACAGTTGCAAAAAACACATTTTGGGCAGGATGGCATTAGGAGGTGTGAAGAAATGGCAATTTTGAAAATATGGAATGAAAATATAAAAGTGGTAAAGTATGAGTGTGTGTAGAAACTGTGCAATGTACATTCATAACACAGTAATGTTTTGGAATGTTTCACCACATTTTCAACATGGTCTTTTGGATCCTCCTCATGAACAGTGTCACTAGGATTTTATTAATCTGTCCTGAAAGTTGATTTTGCACAGCAACCACATCATTCTGCACTACAGGTGCAAAACCACTTTGGGAAGGATGTGAAAATGACAGCTGTACTGTTCATGGGGGTGGGGGAAGTCAGTGTTGGAAATTTGGAGTGGAGTTATGAGCATACATAGCAATGCAGAATAGATGCTTGTAATGGCCAATTTTGGGAGTTTTTCACCAAATTTGCAACAAGAGTATTCTGGGACCCCACCACATGGACCACAGTGTGCTCAGGGAGGGTGAGGGTGGTGGAACAGAGGTGCATCCCTCCAGTTGTCCTCTCCACAATTCCTATGCCATTCTGGAAAAGTGTGGTTCCTCTATAGAGGCACCCACAGCGGAGACCAAGGAGGATGTTGGAACCTCCACAAAGGAGACCCACAGGAGGGTGGCATGGACCCCAGAGGAAAGGAAACAACTCTGTTGGGGACATCCATTGTTAGGAAGGCAGAACTGGGGGAGGAATGGGAGAGGGAGTAAGGTGCCTGCCTGGTGCCATGGCTTGAGGACAGGGAGCGAATCCTCAGACTCCAGTGAGCAGCTGCACAGGGAGGGAGCTGGATGTCATTGTCCACCTAGGGACAAATGACCTGCTAAGAAAGGGTTCAGAGCAGTGCAAGAAGCATTTGTGGAGATGGAGAGGGACCTTAGACAAATAGCACACACGGTAACCTTCTCAGAGGTGCTGCCTGTCTATGGCATGGATGAGGCTTGGGTGCTCCACACCATGGGATTCAATCAGTGGTTGAAAACTGGTGCAGAGCTCAGGGATTTGGCTTAATTGGGGACTGAGGGTCCACCTGGATTGATGCAGCCTATACTGGCGTGATGGTCTCACATCAGTCCAGGAGGGAATCAGGATCCTAGGTGATAGGTTTAAATGCTTCATTGGCAAGCATTTAAACTAGCCAAGGGAGGCACTGGAAAGGAGCAGGAACCTACCCCCAAAAAATCAGGGTACTAATTGAGGTAGACACCAACATAGATATGTCAATAGGAGAAGCGCTGGGGTAAATGGAGAAAGTGATAAATGCAATAAGGACAGGGATGGGACAAAAGGGTAAGGCCATCATGAAATGGAGGGTAATGATGACACAATGAAATGGAGGGCAGATGACACAAAGATCTGCAACATAGTTGATGCACAAGGTGGGGTGGAAAGGATGAGAAAGGACTTGGCAAGGTTAGAGGAATGGTCAAATGTATGGCAGCTTAGATTCAATGCTAAGAAGTGCAAGGTAATGCACCTGGAAACAAAAACCCAGGGAAGAGTACACAATGGGGGTGAGATACTAACAACAACAAAATGGAAAGGGACCTGGGGTAGTCATATCAGATGACCCAAAGGTGGGAAAGCAATGTGAGGGCAGCAGGAGGGCTGGGGAATACTGAGATGCATAGGAAAGGCATCACCAGCAGAAAACAGGAAGTTATTATCCCTCTGTACAGACAGTTGGTGAGACCCCATCTGAGTACTCAGTGCAGTTCTGGAGACCCAATCTCCGCAAGGATATAGACAGGATGGAGGCTGTCCAGAGGAGGGCACTAAAATGGTGCAGGGCCTGCACCAGAACACATAGAAGAGAGACTTAGGAGCTGAATATGTATTGCCTCCAGGAAAGGAGAGAGGGGGACATGATAGAAACTTTCAAGCATCTCAAGGAATCAACAAAGTCCAAGAGGGCAGCATCTTTCAAAAAGAGTTGTGCAAGAACAAGGGGACAATGTGAAGATAGAAGGGGGCAGCTCAGAGGTAATTAAAGGAAGTATTTTTCACAGAGAGGTTGTGGATGCATGGAATGGCCTTCCGAGGAGGTTGTGGAGTCAAAAACAGTGGTGGAATTCAAGCATGCATGGGACAGTCATATGGCAATTCTAGGGGTGGGGTAGGAAGAAGTAGGCTGCTGGTTAACTAGGATCTGCAGCTTATCCAATAGGTGAGGAAATGGGCAGACTGGGTGGGCCAAGCAGTTCTTATCTGCCATCAAAATCTATGTTTCTATGTTAATGAGTACCAATGCCAGTAGTCTGGGCAACAAGCTCCTGAACTGGTGGCCTTGATGAAAGAGGATGCCTGGATATTGTAGCAGTCACAGAAACATGGTACACAGAAGAACCATGACTGGGATGTTAACATACCAGGTACACAACCTACATGAGAGACAGAGAGGGCAGAAGGGGGTGAGTAGCTCTCATGTAAGGGAAGGGATAAAAGCAACTGAACAAAACAGTAAACAGGGAGGAGAGGAGGCACTGTGGTCACCATATAGACAGGAAATGGCATCACAATCAGCACAGGGGTGTATACAGACCCCATGTCAGGGGAGGAATGGACAAAGATATGACAGAAGGCATACTTAGGATGGCAGAGAAAGGGGAGATACTGTTGATGGGGACCTCAATATGCCAGATGTTAACTGGAGCACCTTTGCTGCAGCCACATCCAAAAGCAGGGCCATTCTTGATGCTGCTCAGGTGGCATGCCACAGACAGCTAGTTTGGAACCAACTCATGAGGAGCAATCTTAGACCTCATACCTCAAGTGGGGCAGTGAGAGGATCTCAGATCTAGAAGCGGGTAGCCATTTGGGAACAAGTGACCACCAAACAGTGTGGTTCACGATAAACTCAGCTACAGAGTCAAGCCATACAAAAGTGAGGGTTCTGGACTTCAGGAGGGCTGACTTTGCAAGATGGAGAGTGCCTTAGAAAGCACTAGCAAATAGGCTAGAAGGAGGTGGAGCAACAATGGAAAATATCAAAACTGCCATCACAGAGGCAACAAGCCTTTGTGTGAAGCAACTAAACAAATCAAAATGAAAGAAAAAGCCACTATGGTTCTCAAAAGAAGTGGCGGTGAAGGTTAGGAGAAAAAGATAGCATTTAGGAAGTATAAGGAAACACAGAAGGAGCAGGACAGAGAACTGTACCAGTTAAGACAGAAGGAAGCAGGAGAGCAGTCAGAATAGCAAAGGCACAAACTGAGGAAAGGATAGCCAATTCAGTTAAGAAGAGGATAAAACCTTTTATAGGTATATCAGGGAGCATAGAAAGACAAAGGAGGATAGTGAGGCTGAATAGAATGGATGGTGGGTGGGCAGAGAGTGACAGTGAAAAAGCAGGATACTGAATGAGTACTTCTGTTCAGTATTCACAAAAGAGGAAGCGGGAGGTGCCTAATCCAATTAACAGAAGCACTCTGGAGAGGGGGCTCAATCCCAGTCCTTTCACAGAAGAAAGGGTTCTGAAAGAACTCCTAAAACTGAAGGTGGAAAAGCAATGGGGCCAGATGGAATTCACCCCAGAATTGTAAAGAATTAAGTAGAGAACTAGTGACACCACTGACTACCCTTTATAACAAATCATGGGAGGATGGTGTGATACCTGAGAACTGGAAGAAGGCTGATGTGATTCCCCTTCACAAAAGAGGAGAAAGACAGAGGCAGGAAAGTACAGACCTGTCAGTTTGACCTCTGTGGGAGGGAAAGTGATGGAATCACTCTGAAGGAAAGAATGGTTGAGTACCTGAGGCCAGTGGGGCACAGGACCCTAGGCAGCATGGGTTCACAGTGGGAAAGTCATGTCAGATGAACCTAATTGATTTCTTTGACTGGGTGATCAAATTAGTAGACCAGGGAGGGCTGTGGACATGGCCTACCTAGACTTTAGCAAGGCATTTGACACAGTCCCACACAAAGATTAGTAGTCAAATTAACCAGCCTTGGAGTGGGTCCCTGGGTGGTAGCCTGGGTAAACATTGGCTGAACAACAGGACACAGAAGGTAATTGTAAATGAAGTCCATTCTGAAGGAAGAGGGATACTAGTGGGTACCGCAGGGTTCAGTACTTGGTCAGTCCTTTTAATGCCCTTATAAGTGATATTGCAGAGGGACTGGAAGCAGATCACAAAGATCTGCAACAGGGTTGATACACAAGGAGGCGTGGAAAGGATGAGAAGGGACTTGGCAAGGTTGGAGGAATGGTCAAAGTATGGCAGCTTGGATTCAATGCAAAGAAGCGCAAAGTAATGCACCTGAGAAACAAAAACCCAGGGAAGATTACACAATGGGAAGGGGAGGTAGTAACAACAACAAAATGGAAAGGGACCTGGGGGTAATCATATCAGATGACCTTAAGGTTGGCAAGCAATGTGAGAAGGCAGTAGAAGGGCTGGGAGATACTGGGATGTATAGGAGAGGCATCACCAGCAGAAAACAGGAAGTTGTTATCCCCTGTACAGACAGTTGGTGAGATCCCGCCTGGAGTACTGCATCCAGTTCTGGAGACCCCATCTCCGGCAAGGACATAGACAGGATAGAGGCAGTTCAGAGGAGGGCAACTAAAATGGTGCAGCGTCTGCAACAGAAGCCATATGAGGAGAGGATAAAGGAGCTTAATATGTATACCCTTGAGGAAAGGAGGGAGAGGGGACATGATAGAAACATTTAAGTACCTCAGTGGAATCAACAAAGTCCAAGAGGTAGCATCTTTCAGAAAAGAGATGTGCAAGAACAAGGGGACACAATATGAAGATAGAGGGGATAGCTCAGGGCAGTGTGAGAAAGTATTTTTCACAGAGAGGTGGTGGACACTTGGAACAGCCTTTCTGAGGAGGTTGTGGGGTCTAAAACTGTGGAAGAATTCAAGAATGCATGAGACAGGCATAAGGCAATTTTTGTGGGGGTAGGAAGAAATAGGCTGTTGGTTAAATAGGATCTGCAGCTTATCCTGTAGGGTAGGAAATGGGCAGATTGGTGGGCCAAGTGATCCTTATCTGCCATAAAGTCTATGTTTCTATGAACAGTGGCATTGTCATTTTGTTAATTGTTCCCAAAGGTGATTACATGCAGTGATTGCAAAATCAATTTTCAGGATGAGTAATGAAATGACAGTGGCAGTGTTCATGAGGAGGGGTCCCAAGAACCACCTGTTTAAAATTTGGGACCAAAACTCCCAAATTGGCTGAGATATCAACCTAAGTTAAAATCCCACATTGACTATAGTGCTTACCATCATTTCTTCAGTTCCCAGTTTTTCTTTGAAGAGTGCAGACGATACTGCATCTACAGAAGATTATTGCTCCTGACCTCCAGAGGTAACTATGGTTGAGGGGTACCAGGAGGTGGAGTGCGCAGAGGAGGGTGCGGGTTGGGGAGGCAGCTGGCAGCAATGATGAGGAACTGTTTTCTTTTTATTTTTTAGGTTAAAAAAAAGATGTTCTGGGACTGTTTCATTTTTAGGAAACATTAATAACATGGATTTCGGCATACTGGGGTGGGTTTCCAGTGCGCTAGACTACTGGAGGGGTCATCAGTGCTGACTCAGGGATTGTGCATCCCAAGGTCAACTGATAACACAGCGGTGTGAGAGGTGGCAGCTCATCTGACACCGGGATTGGGCACTGGTGACAAAACATCAAATAAGTAGTTTTTGGCACACTGTGGTGGGCTCCCAGTGTGCCACATTAATGGAGGGAGGGATACATGCTGACACAGGGATTGAGCACCCAGATGTTGGCAGGGGATGGAGCATGGAGGGTGGAGTGGGCTGCAGCAGTGAGAAGGAGCTAACATTTAAATTTGTTGTCCTGCCATGTGCTTGCTTGAGAAGGAAGGGGACTGCCACTGCTTTGATGAAAGTGCCCCGATCGCAGAAGGCAGATTTCTTTCAAGTGTGGTGTGCACTGTCTGAAACTGCCATCATCGGCAGCTTCAGCATTAATTGGTGGCCAGTGGAGGCACAAAGTAGAATATCTGCTGCATTGGCCACAACACTGCCACACTTCTGCAATGCTCTACTACCTCAACATGTTTCCTGTGCACTGTGCATGCAAGCAAACATAAACATGACAACACTCAGATTAAATTGATTTACATTATTTGTTTCTGAGCAGACTCACAGTTAAGCTGATAGCTAATAAAATAAAATGCATAGTTGCCATAGAATTTTAAACAATTTAGAAACACATAGGGCCCAATTACAAAAGGTGTTATGCCTGGCACAAGGTGATTTATGCCAGACCCAAAGGCACAAAGTGCACCCTGCACCAGGCATTATGCAAGTTGCAATTGCAAGTTGTGGTTTGTGCCATGCCATATGTGGGTTGCACCAAAGGTGGGTTTGCCACCCAGTACACCTGCAACCCACCACAGCATGGTGCAAGGGTGGCTTACAGAAGCAACTGTGCCCTATTTCAAAAGGGTGGCTGCCATAACCCACTATATGATTCCACTATGGTGCAGCCACTATGGTGCAGCAGAGTTAGACCAGCAGAGAGAAGGTCTATGGGGCATCCAGCCATGTCACTTGATGAATGCCACTCTGTAGAACCACGGCATGTATATAGTCTGACTCTTCACACCCCAACACAGCCATGCCCCCCCCTAAATGTCAAAAATCCCTCATGTCCATTTCACAAAGTGCCCCTAAAATCACCAGTGCCACCTGGCTAGCTTTAATGCCCCTGGTGCTTACAGTGATATTCTTGGGCAGGGGGCTCTGGAAGGCACTTCTCTATGGCTGCAACTTGCAGCACTCAGGTCCATGTGCCATTCCTGTGGTGCTACCCTGTAGCTACCCAGTCACAGGACTTAGGTGCTGGGGAACCTGCCTGTCTTGGAATCACAGTCAGCGGTCCCTGACATAGCGCTACATGGCACAACTCAAATATGCCCATAAGTTGTGCCACGCCTTTTGGAATTGGGCCTGTATTTTAGCTTGCCGTGTCCTATGGTCACATCGTAAACTATTACTGCATGCTGTTTCCATATACTGGTGTCAGAGGCTGCACCCTTAAGGCATTCGACTTGCGTGTACCTTTAAATGTTCAAGCAAAATGGATCTATTTTTATAAGATACAGCGGGTAATTACATTGATGCAAATGGTTCTCTTTGGTGATTGAAACAGTGATGCATTTAAGTTGCAAATCACAGATACTAAATACTGTACATTGTTGCAAAGTGTTCACTTTTCAAATTTATATTATATTACAGTGTATCATCTTTCTGTGCTAAGTAGAATAGATGTGTCAAATAGCTAGGCTCTGTGACAACAATTGTATACAGTTAACTGGCTGCATTTTCTTGCTTTTACTGTTGAACATATACACTTGGGGTATTTTTTTTGGGGGATGGTTGTTTTGAGAAATGTTCATGTGTAAAATGTGGATATGGTATCCATTAAAACATTTTCCTGCAATGGTCATATCCAGTCCTTGATGTCTGTGTACCATGACTAAGTCATGGCAACCAGATCAGGTCTGCCTTTAACATCAGGAATGTTATCTGTAAAGCTCCTTAGATTGGCACAGATGGCGCCCCACAATTTGCATTCACTCTTATTGCAACCCCTCCCTTTCTGCATGTTTTATTTTATCTGTCCTACAGTACGAACATCGCAATCTCAAAATCAGTACACGAACACAGGAGAACATGCAGTTGCTCATGTTATTACTTGAATCATTTACAGGCTGTGTAGGTTTTCTTTCTTCCTCATTGATGGGAAGTTTTTGTTAACAAATGTTTGGATGGTGTATAGCACAGAGGTTTAGGGCTCTGAGCTGCAAACCGGAGACCTGGGTTTCAGTCCATAGCCCCCTTACCATGTGACCTTGAGCAAGACACTTAAAGCAGCAGTGCAAAGGTAAGTTGCAATTTGGGGTCCCCTGTGATTTAAGTAATAAGGCATGACAGGGTCTGTGTTATCATATGATAACATCACTCCTGGGATAGGTTGAAACACGAGGTGAAGCCAAGTGCTTCCACCACCCAGGAGTGATGTTATCTAGCGATAACACCACGTTGGGGTGTGGGTTACATGCTGATAAGAGCATGCCCAGGGGTGTACTAAGGCATGAAGCACTTGCGCAGTACCTTACACCCTGGGTGTGCTCTTATCAACTATATTCCACATCGAAGAAGTTTATTAAGCTTATAAAATGGGTTGTAGTAATTATAGAAAAATAAAAGAAAGTGAGATATAGTAAAATATAAATTTCACTAGGGCACATACTGTAGTAAAGAATAGTAAAAAAATAGTCCCTTGCAAAGGGCTTCCATAAGGTGAAAACTATAAAATATTATCCAGTGTACAGTGTATACAAGTTTGTTCTGTTCCTCCCAACCTTGTTCATTTTAAGGTTTTCTTATTTTGTTTTGTTTTTGTGGCTTTGCCACTTTCTTCATCATGAACATGTCTGTTTGTGGCCACCGTCTGGAGTGCTTTCAATTTTACATTTTAAAACTGTGAGTACCAGTGCATTTCGAGATTTTTATGTTTATTTTACTGCTTTTGTTTTAGGTTGTATTTATGGAGAGGGACTGGACTTGCTAAATATAAACTGGTAACTGTTACCGAGCAGCTCTGTGAAGAAAGGAGATCATGCCCTGTCATGAGTTGGAGGTTCATTTAGTTTTTAAATATTTATGCTTCTGCTGCTATGTTGTTTTGGTCGACAATTGTAAGCTTGATCGAGTCTGTAAAGAGCGATGATTTTCAGATCAAGCACATCACTTGTGGTTTCAGTTCCTGTTCACGGCTTTCCGACTGATGGTGCCGTTTTGCCGTGACTATTAGCGAGCACTTTTGGTGGAACAGCAGTGCACGTAATGATTTGGACCTGTACTGCGTCTTTCTTGGCACAAGTGGTGCCTTTGAAGAAATACATTCTGATAAGGACATGGCTGGAAATGTTTTCCAACCAATCAGCATTTAGGATTTTTGTACCCATTTTATAATTAAGCAATAAGGCACGACAGAGTGTGTGTTATCGTGTAATAACGTCACTCCTGGGGTGGGTTGAAGCATGAGGTGAAGCCGAGTGCTTCCACCACCAGGAGTGACGTTATTACAATAACACATCCCTGGAGTGCCTTATTATATCTAATGGCTCGTTGTTATACACACAAAAAAAAATGATTTTAAGGAATCCAAATGGTCATCAATATCATCATGGTGGTCAGCAGCAATCGCATCTAAAAGCCATACAGTGATGTTATTGTGTAATAACATCACTGTCTCAGGCACACATTGACCAATCAGGGTCCAGGAAATTTTCTTGCCATTGTATAATACACAATAACAAACACCCTGGAGTGCCGTGTGCTCTTATACAATGACCCATTGTTATACAAAAAAAAAAATAATAATTAAAAAGTTTTTAGTAGATTTTTAGTGATGCAATATATCCTTGTTTATTTGTTAAAAATGTTTTATTTTCAGTTATAAGACAATACAATACATTCCATAGGATTCCATATAGTTTGAGTTATACAAACAATGCAGGAAACTTTAACTTATTTAGGTATCTTACCTCCCTCAGGCTTTCAACTTATGCCAAAAACTGTGGCTTGGTAGGTGTAGTGCATTAGGAACCATCAAATAAGTAACAGTAGTTACTAGATATGAACAGGGATATAAACAACAAGAAAATATCTTCATACCTGTATGTTTAGACAGTCAGTCCTTCTAAGGAGTTTACCCAAGAGTCAGACCCACCCTTACTCTGATGGGAGAGTGGATACATTACCATTGTATACCATACTTATTGCATTGTTTAGACAGTCAGTCCTTCTAAGGAGTTTACTCAAGAGTCAGGCCCACCCTTACTCTGATGGGAGACTGTATACATTACCATTGTACAGCATACTTACTGCATTGTTTAGACAGTCAGTTCTTCTAAGGAGTTTACCAAGAGTCAGGCCCACCCTTAGTCTGATGGGAGAGGATATATTACCATTGTACATCATACTTATTGCATTGTTTAGACAGTCAGTCCTTCTAAGGAGTTTACCCAGAGTCAGACCCACCCTTACTCTGATGGGAGAGTGTATACATTACCATTGTACAGCATACTTACTGCATTGTTTAGACAGTCAGTCCTTCTAAGGAGTTTACCAAGAGTCAGACCCACCCTTACTCTGATGGGAGAGGATACATTACCATTGTACATCATACTTATTGCATTGTTTAGACAGTCAGTCCTTCTAAGGAGTTTACCCAAGAGTCAGACCCACCCTTACTCTGATGGGAGAGTGGAAGGGGTGGGGTTGTGACTATAATGAGCAGGAGAATTACATTATTTAATCAGCCAATCCCCTCTGGGTTTCAGCAAAGAGAAAGGGATGCCAAAAGCTGGTGTAAGTTGGTAGGTGTTAGCCACCACATGTGACATTCTCGCCAGGGTGGCCACTTGGGCTAGAGTTCATTACCTCATTCATGGTGGGAATGTCACTTTTCCGCCATGTGTATAGGAGTAAGCGTTTACCCACCTTGCTCAGGATTGAGGTCCACTTTTGTTCATGGGAGGTAAAGTGAGGGATGGAGATATGTAGACCTAGCAACAGCACTTCAGGGGACAGGGGATGGATTTCTTCAGAACTGTACTACCCAAAGTGGTGATTGCCCCATATCGCTCTTATCAGAGGACAGTCCCAAAGGATATGCAGAAGATCCCCATGATGAAGGCACATCTCAACACCTGTCATCCTGGGTAAGCCTAGCTTTATGTAACACTGCTGGAGTTTTGTACCAGGACTGGAGGATTTTATTCTGTATTAAGGCACTTCTGGGGTCTGGGTATGCTTTGTGTGCAAGCCTCCAGCAAGCTCCCCAGGCTCGTCTGAGATTTGAGTATTCAGGAAGACTCCTTTTAGCGTTAGCCTCCTGTGATTGTGAGGGTTGTGGGCATGGAGAGCTGTGTATTTGATGCTAGTATGACCTCTCTTAAGGGAGAGCCATTTTGAAAGTTGAGAAGGATTTCCTTGGGCTATCCTTGATATATTTGAGGCTGCCCTCTACTTTGCAGGTATCTCAAAATTCTTGAGGTGGAATAGGGAAGTGGGTGCATTGACTTTCAAAGATATTGTTAGGAACTAATATGTCCTGGATATGTGGCAGCCCTGCTTCTTCCCACTTGGACCACTGGATGAATGAGTTACCCACAGTGATATGTTTATTGCCCCAAAGTGGGTTTAGGCCTTGGAGAGAGGAGCTAATGTTCAACTTTCTGAGGCTTCCCTGTACCCCATAATGGGGCTTATGGTGGGATGTGTCAATGTCTTCCGGCAGGGCGGGCATTACATAGCAATAGGATCAGATATGTCACTGAAGACTGCTCCAACTCCATTGCCAGCCACTGGGGGTATCTGGGGTAGGGTCTGAAAACCATTTTAGTGCTCGAGTCACTTGGAATGCCCATTTATAGCCCTCAAACCTGGTAGCCCCACCCTCCTAAAGACCAGTGGCCATGCATCTTATTCCTGCTGTACCTGGACCTTTGCCCGCCCATGAAAAGGTTCCACTACTTTATCTAGTCTGTTGTACAACTCCATTGGGGGTCTTAATGGGATATGGGAAAGAATGTACAGAATCTTGGGGAAGTGGTCATTTTATTGCTGAAACCTTTCCGTCTAAAGTTAATTGAAGGGATTTCCATCTATCCAGTTCTGTGCTAATAGTGGAGATCAGGGGTTTAGGTTTGCTTCCCAGATTTAGGAAAGGTCAGGGTAATGGTGATCCCTAAACATGTAATACCCTTTGGTGCCCACCTAAGATTATGGAGTGCTGCCATGGAAGCAATACAGTGGGTGTTCAGGGGCACTCAGTCTTGGATTGATTTAATCGCAGCCCAGAGTGTGCAGCAAATTGTGCCAGTGTGACCAGTGAGTGGGGGATGGAGGTTCCAGATCAGCCAGAGGAAGCAGCAGATCATCTGCATACATCAGGGTGGAATAATTCTTTCCCTTACCGAACACCTGGAATCTGCAAATTTTGCCTAATTGCTGTAGCCAGGGCTCTACAGCCAGTACAAAAGTAGGGAGGACAGGGGCAGCCTTGACAGGTACCTCACCCTAGCTGGAATGGGGAGAGGGAATCATTTATACCCTTGCCTTGGGGAGTTGCATATTGCTGTAATCCATGCCGGAACTATGGTCCAAACCACATGGCTTGCAGGACATACTGGACAAAATCCATTCCAGGCATCAAATAGGCCTTTTCAAAGTCAGTTGCTACTGCCGCTACTGGGTAAGGCAGAGATTTAGCGTGGTATATCAAGCTAATCAAGGATCTGATATGGTCAGTGCTGTATCTCCCTTTACAAACCCCACCTGTGAGGCGTGTATAAGAGTCAGGTGAAAGGGTTTAATCTGGTAGCTAGGAGTTTGGCCAGGACTTTGCCTTCTGTGTTCAGCAGAGAAATTGGCCTGTAACTGGAGAGCTGAGTGGGTGGCTTACCCTTTTTGGGATGGCCGTAATAATGGCCTCTCAAAGGATGTGGAAATCCCTACCTCCAGGGCCTCACTGTATACCTGACACAGTGTTGGAGCTATGGTCTTCTGGAGGTTGCCAGATCTTCAATGAGAAGCCATCCCCTCCAGGAACCTTTTCCACACTCAGTGATGATAGAGTTGATCCACCTCCTTGGGAATGAGTGGGGCATCTAGAGTCTGAGATTGGTAAGGGGAAGTGTAGGAGGTTAAGGTCAGCGAGGCAGGCGGTCCCATCTGCATTGGGGTTCTGGAAGAAGTGTATAGGGATGTATAGAAATCTACCATTATCCCATTATCTTGCTCTGGTGTGGTATGGCCCTTCCCTGTTTGTCCATGAGGACCTACTATAACCCCATGATGGCTCCCTACAAGATGGCTTTAAATGCCTCCCAAGTATTGCCAGCTAGGTGTCCAGTAAGGATTCTCTGAAAGAATCTGCTAGCCTCAGTCTGCAGCCAGGAGCAAAATCAGGGTCTCTTGGCAGTAGTGGGTCCAGTCTCCCGGTGGGGATGAGTACAGTGGGGCCCCATGCATAGAAAAAATTGTGTGGGGGCATAATCTGAGAGTATAACAGGGTGGATGTCAGGGGTAAGGACCCTATCTGTGATTGCTGGGGAAGTAAGCCAGAAATCTGTCCGACTGTGGGAGAGATGAACCAGGGAGTGGAAGGAGTAGTCTCTGTCCCTAGGGTGAAAAACTCTTCAGATACCGAGGGGCCAGATCTTCCCTTAGTTGTGTAAGGGCCTTCAGGCTTTAGCATGAGGCTCTCGTTAGTGACACTTCTGTCCATTACAGGGTCCAGTGTGAGATTGAAATCTGCCCCTATAATCAATGGGATGTGGTCCTAGAGGTTCACTGACCTGGTGGGCCACTGGTGAAATAGGCTGCAGCCTCCTCATTCTGGCATGTACAGGGAGACCCCAATGGGATCTCTGAGAAGAGGCTAGCTTCTCTCCTCAGTACTCTCTGTTACCACCTAGATATATATTTATAGATCACACAGAGAATGGAGGAGAGTTCATGAAGCTTTACTTGGTCAGGATACAAAATTTAAGGTGGTACAAAGGGTTGTAGCTTCAGTTACAAAAATATAAAATGCCATTCTGCTTTTAGGCAGAACTCACAAAACTTTATGACAAATACAGATGTAACCCCCTGCAAATGGGGGTTCCCAAAAACTTCAGGAGCTTGCTTGAATGCTCCAAGCCTGAATAGTGTTTGGCGTTTAAGCCATTTATCAGTGAGTGTTTTTAGAGCCTCTGGTACTGTCTCTTTAAGAGCTGTCTGCTTGCAGACATAATTAATTTGTATGGGGGACTGTGTGCTTCTCTGCTTGAGTACCACTCGAGCTGCTGTCAATTCATTCCATTTTGCAGTCACTAGGGTGCAAAGGAACCTATCTGAAAGATGTAACTGTTTGCCAGAAATCATTTAGAGTAATAATGAAATTACAGTTTGTCTAACCTGCTTTCTTTGCAGTCAGAACTGTGTTTGCCTAGTTCCCCATTCTAGTTTCGAACTGCTGAACTGGACCAATCAGTGTGGGTTAAGGTAGCTCTAAAATGGTGCCTTGGACGAATCAGAACTTGGACTCATAATCTGAGCCAGCCACAAGAGGATTGTATGGGCAGTGACTCTGGGAGATGTAGTTTAGACTTGGCCTTTTGGACCAACAGGGGCAGTCTATTGTGAGTGACAGCCAATCCAGCCAAGAACTGGGAGGAACTCAAAGGAAGTGCCCGTTTTGTCTGCTGGAGTTTCAGTTGAGCTCTGGCAGTGAGGGAAGGAGCCCTGTGCTTTTTCGGTGTGCAGTTTTAGTCGGGAAATGTGTGTAAGCCCAAGTTCTAGTCTGTAGCTTGTGTAACTGCTTGTTAGGACTGAATCCGTCCTGTGAAGAGAATCAAAGGATATTTGAAGAGTAGAAACCAGGCTCACCCTGTAGAAGACTGGAGAAATTGCTGAATTGCACTCGGTCTGTCAGGAACTGAATCTGCTGTGTGTTCTCCAGGTATTGTGCAGTAATTGCGATCGGGATAGAGAAGCAGCCTGCCTGGTATAGTACTTTCTTTTACCATATAAATGTGTGAGGAGGCTTGTGTAGCTCAAGTGAATCCTGCTGCCATTAAAGGACTTTTGCCTGTTGCAGTTTGCCATATAAATGTGTGAGAGTCTCGTGGAGCTCAAGAGTAGCCCTGCTGACATTGAAGGACCCTATCTTGTTTGGAGGTCATGAGTACTAATTCAGGGTCGCTCCCTGTTGAATTGCCACATTGAATCAAATGGAATTACTGTACTGCTGACTGTTTAACTAATTTTCTTTTCTCTGTGAAAAGGCCCCTACCAGCTGCCACGATTTGGACTAGCCACTAGGGCTTGGGTACCCAGGGACAGTAACTGGTAGGGATAGGCCTCTGCACAGAGCCATAGGTAGATGAGTAAAGTGATAAGCTAATTAACTTGAATCCCCTGTCCTTGTTATATCCCTAAATAAATCAGAGCTGCTTGTTTCAGCAAAGTTATACTGCCTGAGGTATTTGTCTATGTTAAAGTATTGTACTGTGATTGTTGCACTGTATCTTATTTTACAGGAGGTCCCAGTGCCTGAACCAGTCCTGGGGGTAGTGTATACTGTGAAGGTAATTCTGATATATTGTGTGGGCCACTAGTGGGAAGAAAGGGGTTGCAGTGCCCCAGAGGGCTGTGACCAAGTTAGTTTAATTATTGAAACCCTGACCTCTGGGTGAGGCACCCGCCATCGGATCCAGGCCCCTCAACCTGTTGGTGGCAAATCAGGCAGGGGTAGTAGCCCTGGGATAGCGCCATCTAGGGGTTACACAGAGATGTGCATCCTGTCTCCAAACAAGACAATGTTGGTATATTAACTTGTAATTGGATGATTTACATCTGCATATCCTGTAGTCATACTGTGATGAGCATAAATGAAAGATGTAAGTTTGGTAATGCAGAAAAATGGAATAAATGTAATAAATGCCAATCTCCACAAGATGGCAGCATTGTATAACCTAATGACAGTTTGCCTTTAAATTCTCCATTGAGACACCGCATGCTAACTTAACATATACCAGAGCTGGTTTTGTTATAAACATTTAACTGTGCCGTTTAAAAATTGCATTGCAGTTTAAACTATGGCATTAACAAGATATGTATGTAAAAATTGCATTGCAGTTTAAACTATGGCATTAACAGGATATATGGTTCAAATTCTTAGCAGACAGTTACAAAGAAATGCAATGTACTTTATAACCATATATGTTTTAGCAAGCTGCTGTCACATTCTGACAGGTCACTGCGTAGCTATGATAAGTAAGAGCTATGACAAATATTACACAGCATTTATAAGAAATGCCTTCATCATTTTGAAATGCAGCACATAAGTTTTGTTTTGTCCACCATGTCGCACACATAAGTTTTGTTGTTAACCACCATTTTGTAATATATCTGTATTCGACTGCATTGTGTATAGATATCTTTCTATACTCTTGTCTTTCTGTGTATTTGCTCATGAACCCACTTACTGGCTTTATCAGATTGTACTTGGGGTTTGTGGCCTGATGCATGGAGCGGCCTACCTCAGGAAGTGGTGGATATGAATACAATGCAGGACTTGAACAGGCATGGATAGGCATAAGGAGCAATACAGATAAGTATGAATAGATGAGGCCACTGACAGAGCAAAGGCTGATGGCACATTTATAAGGTAGAAAATAAATGGGCAGACTGGATGGGCCTTGCAGTCCTTATCTGCCGTCAATGTCTATGTTTCTGTGTTTATGACCTCCTTAGGAAGGCCGTTCTGTATGTACCACCTCTCAGTGAAAAATACTTCCTCATGTTGCCCTGAGCCATCCCCCATCTTTCAAATTGTGCCTTGTTCTTGACATCTCTTTTCTGAAAGATGCTATCCTCTTTGACTTTGTTGATTCCCTTGAGTACTTGCCTGTCCCACAATGTTATCTACCTCCTGAGGTAGCCTTGAAGCCTGATGCTCTTATACGTACCCTGATGTGACTGATCCTGATGTATTGTGCCTTGTTAATCTACTGGGTCGTCAGGAGACACCTGTCACCCATGCCTGTACTTTGCTGCTCATTACCTCCTATAGTAATCTATGTACCTGATTCTGATGTTATCAATGTGCCTGATTCTAATGTATGTTACCCTGTTTTGTCTGATGTTCATGTTATGTACCATTGTAACCCTCCTGGGTCACACCTGAAAATAGGCACTTGGTTGTCTAATGTGCTTACCCGGTAAACAAAAGCAAACAAATAAGCAAATACTTGAAAGTTCTCTTATGTCCCCTTCTCCTCCTTTCCTTGAGGGTATACATATTTACCAAGGCATTTTACAGTGCTGCCAACTGTCCTACTAAGTAGCAGATAAATACAGAAGTTTGATAGTGAAACTAATTTCCTGCCCTTTCTGACCTTGTCTAATTCTATGATTAACAGAAATAATTCTGATAAACAGAAATAAAGAGAATGACTATGGTGTATATATAATAAATGCACTACATGCTACTACACTGCAATATTTCACAAATCTGTGAACAGAGTTGGGATGATAACTTTGGAGAACAAAGGGCATTTTAGGTAAACAGCCATGTAATTACTCTAACTGTGAGGTAGTTGTCCTATAGCTCACTTGAAATAAATAAAAATGAAATTCATTTTGACCTAGTTTTATTTGTAGTAAACTGATGTGTACTTTTTGGTGGCAGTGCAATTCCATTACAAAAATCCTTTTAAAACTCGAAGAAACATTCTACAATAAAATACCATATATGCTTACAATTCTCTTTAGAGAAGCTGGGTGGCCATAAACCAGCAGTACTACCTATCCAGGAAGTGATCAATTTCTAATTTCTGTAGATCTACAGAAAATATGGTGCCTGTCTGTCTTCCTATCTTTTACTGCTGCTGTCAGCAAGGTGGGAGGTAGAAATGTAAACAAACAAATGACAAGCAGATTATGTAACATAATACCAAAAAAGGGTGGGCAGTACCAGACTGCCCAGGGTGTGATGATGCTCGACACCGCAGGCCTCTGGAAGGTACGGTATTGCCCAAAACTCCCACCCTGGAGGGTATTATTGCATTTAGAAAATGGGCTTCAGTAGCAGTTTTAAGTGAGTTTTTCAAAAATAAAGAAATAATTAAGAAAGTATAGTAAGAATGAATTTTAAAGCTTTTTGCTTGTAAAGTAGTCCCTCCTTTCCTGTGCTATTCCATCTTCTGCCACTCCTCAGACAAGCATTTTGTTGTACTTATCCCCGCCCCCACTCTATAACAGGTGACTGACTTTTAAGTTCTTCTCCCTGCAGCCTGCAAGAAAAAAAAAAACAACACTGTTTTCTGCCTTATTTGAAGGAGTCTTTCCCCCCTTTCCACTTGGAACTTGTGGCTGTAGCATGTGTGATCACCTGGCTCACAAAAAACTAAGTACAGAGCAACAGATAGGATGCGGCAGGCTAGGGCTGTAAATGTTTGTAATTTTAACTGTTACTGCGTGGGGTGTTACGCTGAATGATGAATAGAAGATTTTAATAAAAAATCTATATAGAACTGGGATTTTACAACTGTTGGTGATTCTGTGCAGGCATCTTTCTCTCTCACTTGCCTGCTTGACTGTTTAGAGGAAAATGGTGTGAGGGAAACAGATTCACGGAGCAGACTGCACAGATTTGGGGGTTGACTTTTTAAGGGTGAAATGCAGCACGACTGAGTCCCACTCTGTCAGGGAAGCAGGTAGCCATCAGGCACATTTCTGCATGTTCCTGTTGTTCTGACAGTCCACTTGCAGCTGGGCAGTGCATTGGGCAAATGGAAGAGGAGCAGTGATGGTGGCGGGCACACTATAGAGCTGATCAGTACAGACGGAAGGTCAACAAGCTGGGAGCATATAAAAACAGGTGGAGTGCTGTGCTTTTACTGTTTGGGTTTCAGCTAGGCTACTGAGCAGGGCTATGACTTATCAAGGAACAAATCGAGAGAAGTGGCAAGCGGTCAGTGAGGGAGGGGGCGGACACCATGAGCGACTTGTGTGTTTAAGAACAAGGGTTGTTCTTGTACTTAAAATTAAGTTCTATAGTTTTTTTAAATAAAATGTCAGTTGAGTTGTGGCCAGTTTGTTAGTGCATAATGACTATGTGTAGGAGACCTTGGGAAACCGGTCACTAATTTATGGAGCTTAGCTAGTGAAAAAAATAGTGGCATTTTGAAATCAAACATTCTATAGACACAGTGATTCAAACTGGTAGTTAGGCAGGCTGAGCTGGCACCTTTTTTTTTCGGGCTCTGTTGTCTGATGGTGCCCACCTTGCCAGGGGCTCAGCCAATCAGAGCTCTGGTAAAGTGAAACCCATTTTTACAAAAGCGATAGTACAATGTTGGCAGGAAAGTGTACAAGAGACATGCTCAATGGTGCACAGGGAATAAACTGTCAAAAACTGCAATTTATTTTACGTAAGCAGCAGTACTACCTATACAGGAAGTGATCAATTTCTATTTTCTGCAGATCTTGTGTAAAAAAAAAAATAAAGCTCTTTTTGACAGTTTATTCGTTATTCCTTGTGCTCCATTGAGCATGTCGCCTACTCTTTCCAGCCAGCATGTACTATCACCTCGTAATCTGCTGGTTTTCCTTTGTTTACATTTCTGCTTCCTACCATGTTGACAGCAGCAGTAAAGACAGGCAGACATGCAGTGCCATATTTTCTGTGGATCTACGAAAATGGAAATTAGTCACTTCCTGCATAGGTAGTACTGCAGCTTTAAAGGGCCATTGCATTTCCAGTGTGTCGCTCCCTGCGGACCCCTTACTGGCTGGTGTACTCAGTGATGGCCTTGGTGCCCTCAGACATGGCGTGCTTGGCCAGCTCCCTGGCAGCAGCAGCCACATGGCAGTCTGGATCTTCCAGGAAGTGATGGTGAAGCTTGTTGCTAGTGAGCCAGGTGGGAGGCTTTGGCCACGATGCACTCAAGATGTCATTCACAAATGAGTTCATGATGCTCATGGCCTTGGAAGAGATGCGTGTGTCTGGCTGAACCTGTTTCAGCACTTTGTACCATAGACTGAGTAACTCTATTTGCAGCTCTTTCATGCTTCTTGATGTTCTTTTTGAGGGCTTCTTCACAGTTTTCTTGGAGTGTTTCTTGGGCGCTGTTGGCTTGGTAAGACCAGACATTATAAACAACCTTCACAAACAACTTCTCTGAGTGAAATGAAAGAGGAACGAGCATTTGGCAATGCTAAATGTTGTCTTGGTGGCACTGGCAGTGCAGGAGTTAGAGAGATACATAATAGGAATGGCAGTGAAGTATGGAACTGACGTCAACACAATCCACCCCACAGTTGATCTCCATTCGCATTCGTTTTCTGCCCTCACTTCACTCCGTGTCTGTTCCACTAAACAGGTTGCTTGTTTCATGAAGCTCTGGCTCTTCCTTGTGGTCAAAAGCAGCTCTGCACAGTATGGCAACAAATTTGTTCTGCAGTTTTAGATGAATCTGCTAGGAAGTAATAGGTTTTGATATAGCCTGGAGAGACTTCAGGAAATTCATAAACATCTATGATAACACCACACGGGGGCTGAACAGGACCTTTACCAAGGCATTTTACAATCCTGCCAACTGTCCTACTCAGAACCAGATAAATACAGAATTTTGATAGAGAAATTAATTTCCTGCCCAATCTGACCTCGTCTAATTCTATGACTTACAGAAATAATTCTATGATAAACAGAAATAAAGGAAGAGAATAAGCCATCGAAAGTATATGTATAATGAGCATACGACACACTATACTGCAATATTTTACAAATCTATGGACAGCGTTGGGATGGGGTTGGGAAGAATTAGGCTGTTGGTTAACCAGGATCTGCTGCTTATCCAATAGGTAGGAAATGGGCAGACTAGGTGGGCCAAGCATTTCTCATCTGCTGTCAGAATCTAAGTTTCTATGATAACTTTGGGAAAAAGGAATTTGGGTAAACAGACATGTACTTGCTCTAGCTGTGAGGTATTGTCCTATAAAACATGAAGTGCATTCTGCCTAGTTTTATTTGTAATAAACTGATTTGTACTTTTAGCAGGAGTACAATTCCATTACAAAAAAAATCTTTTAAAAGCACAAAGGAACATATTCTACAATAAGATACCATATATGTGCTTACAGTTCTCTATAGAGAAGGTTGGTGGCCCCAAAAGGGCCATTGGGTTTCAGTGTGCACGCTCCTAATGGACCCCCTTTACTTGGCTGGTGTACCCGGTGATGGCCTTGGTACCCTCAGACAAGGTGTGTTGCCAGCACCCCTGGCGCAACGCCTTGCATGGCAGTCTGGATCTCACGGACTGATGGTGGAGCACTTGTTGTAGTGAGCCAAGTGGGAGGCTTTGACCACGATGAGTGGGATCTTTTGGTCATGAATCTTGTGTGCATGCATGGGATTTTGTCTGTGGCTTAAAAATATGAATTATGCTACCTCCAGTGCTTGTTTTGCAATGGCAGGTAGCTGGAACCTACAAAATAACATAAGGGACAGGGGCAATGTGAATCTACTGTCTGTTTATGAAAAAATCATAATTCAGAACCACACTTGTGGCAGACACATGGTCCCAACCTGGATGTGCTTCTGGTTTGTGGAGATTTAGCGTTGGACCAACCCAAAAAATATTTATGCAAAAATGAAGGAAAAAAAAGGTAAAGGCCTAATCTTTTATATCTATAGGGGTGTGCTGAGTATATCACTGAATGTTGTACAGCCAAGAGGCACACTGCTCTCTTTCTTAAAAATGAAGGGCAAAGCTGACAGTGCCCCTTTAAAAGTTAGCAGTGACTTACTCAGTTGGTATTAACTTGGCAGTCTGGTTGGGGAAGTTTCAGAGACAGAGTCCTGATAGTCTCCATTTCACTCTCACTGTTACTGATGCAACATGCAATGTCCTCAGCACCTCATCCTCACTCTCTTTAATACCCCCCTGCAAATGTACTTCAGAGCTGCATCTCTCTTCAGAGCTAGGGGTCCGAGCCCTGGCAAGAGCCCCTGTAACCCAACCCTGGATAATGGAATTTCTTTTTATAGCGTAGTTGGTGCCTTTTCCTGCCTAATTGACTGATTTCCCTGTACACGGAGTGCTAGCACCATCTGGTGGTCAAACATGGAATGATGTGGGCCTTCTTCTTGTGGGTCACACTGCCAGCCAGCTCCATGATTTTGTTAGTCGTGTACCGAGGGCAGCATCCAGATACACTGGGGCTCTCACCTTAACACATTCTGCATTGTTTCACTTCTGGAGCAGTTGTGCACATGGCTGTTGTTGGGGACTGCAATCCAGATACACTGAGGCTCTGCCCTAACACATTCTGCGTTGTTTCACTTCTGGAGCAGTTGTGCACATGGCTGTTGGGGACTGCAATCCAGATACACTGAGGCTCTGACCCAACACATTCTCGCGTTGTTTCCCTTCTGAGCAGTTGTGCACATGGCTGTTGGGGACTGCATCCAGATACACTGGGGCTCTGCCCTAACACATTCTGCATTGTTTCACTTATGGAGCAGTTGTGCACATGGCTGTTGGGGACTGCAATCCAGATACACTGAGGCCTGACCCTAACACATTCTGCGTATTTCACTTCTGGAGCAGTTGTGCACATGGCTGTTGGGGACTGCAATCCAGATACACTGGGGCTCTGACCCTAACACATCTGCGTTGTTTCACTTCTGGAGCAGTTGTGCACATGGCTGTTGGGGACTGCAATCCAGACACACTGGGGGCCTGACCTAACACATTCTGCGTTGTTCCCTTCTGGAGCAGTTGTGCACATGGCTGTTGGGACTGCAATCCAGATACACTGGGCTCCTGACCTAACACATTCTCACGTGTGTTTCCTTCTGGAGCAGTTGTGCACATGGCAGATGGAGGACTGCAGACCAACCCTAGATCAGCTAATATTGGCCTTAGTGTGGCCTTTCCATTGATATTTCCACTTCCAAACATGTTTAACAAATAAAGAGTCTTCAGCTATCAGCTAAAGAAATTGCAATTATAATACACTCTAAGCATGTTATCCTAGTATTTTCTAATCCTTGTTCTTCAAGTTTGGGACTGTAGAACCTGTTGTTCTTAACATTTGGAATTTGAAGAGCGAAGTTTGATCTGCTGCCAAAGACAACAGCAGTAACACATTCAGCATCGTATAAGTATGAGTCAAGCTTTCATGGAATGCTGAAAGCATAGCTCACCGATTCAGATTTGGCCATTGCAACCTGGATCACCATTCTTACTGTATCAGTGGCAAAAGCCTCAGAGTATTGTGTTTACAGGTAAGAAGAAATGTTGGAAACAACTTACATTGTATTATAAAATGTAACCCCGCCCCATTGAGAATGAACTGTTCTAACACCCCTTAGATCATTGACATCAGAAAGGCACTAGCTTTGCTCTCATACCACTGAGTTCAGTGATGGTGGTTGGCAAAGTGAGCAAAATTCACTTCAAGGGTAATCTATGAAATTCTGCCCATTTCGCGAGTGAAATGCAAAATGTCACCTGGCAGAGTGATGAAATTTGCCTGGTGGAATGGCGAAATTTTGTCCATGGAAGGTGAAATTTCACTAATGCAGAAAACTTTGCAGATTGCTCCTCCGGGGGAATTTGGCCACTTCGCCTGTGAAATTTAAATTCACCGCATCCCTAGTCAGTGATATTACTTAGTGTTGAGAAGTGGTTCCTCAAAGAAGGTGGGGTTATTATTCTATATGTAATCTAAACAGCCTTTGTATTACTTTTTGATATGTAACCACCACCTGAGTTATAATTAGTTAGAGATAGTAACCTTTACTAACCATTCCTTAAGAACACAAGTATTCTTTTTCATCAGAAATCCTGGTAACATTACAAATTTGGACCACCTACACACCTGTAGATTAAAGATTTCATCAAATTTGGCATTTTATGCAGATTAGTAAATTTACAGAACTTGGCCAACATATTCAAAGGAGATTTGCTGCTCAAAATGGAGATGCGTGGTGCATCTCAGAAAATGTCAGGAATCCTGATATTCGAAGGGAGAGAAGTGTCACACATTCCGAATGTGCAATTGAGCAGAGATAATGCATGCAATGCAAATAATGGGGATGGTACATGAATACACAATGCAAACATATACTCAGACAAAATGTGTGGTACATCTGCTCTGCTGTGCATCGAAGAAATGCACTGTGCAAAGCCAGGCAGACAAAAGGATGGCCTAAACTGGCCAGCCACCCACATGAAGGCTGCAGAACTGCAGACAGGTGATCCTGAGACAGCCTTAGAGGTGCACCAGGACATGCCCAGGCACCCATACACAGCAGTCATGCCAGGACTGGAGTACCAAAGCCACAGGTGCTGGCACTCCATGGGCACCACTGAGAGAGCCATCTCCCACAATGCACCCAGGATTGTCGACACCCACTGCCACATGCCAGTGCTATCAGGTGCCCCCCTAGTACACCAGCGGAACAGATGGCCACTACAGCACATGTACCAGGGCCATGGCCTCACTCCATGTAGCCTGCAAGGTACTGCCAGGTGGTGGCATGCACCTAGGGTGATGTCTGGGCAATGGTATCCAGACAGCCTGGAGGGAGTGGCAGCTGTCACGGCTGAGAACCGACCTGTGGCACACCTGCTGTGGTACATCATGGTGCACACAGGTGGGACGCACCCACTCAGATACCTGGTCACCTCTGCACACTGCCATTCCTTGCAGTTATTACCATGGTCCTCATATCTCATACAGAGGTGTGTGGGGCACTACAGGTGACTGCATGCTGCATATGGAGCTGGTCTATCACATATCTCTCCCAGACATAGACAGGGTGGAGGATGTCCAGAGAAGGGAACTAAAATGAGGCAGGGTTGCACAGAAGACTTATGAAGAAAAGTCTAAAGGAGCTTAAGAATGTATAGCCTTGAGGAAAGCAGGAGAGGGGAGACATGATAGAAACTTTCAAATACCTGAAGGGAATCAACAAAGTCCAAGAGGAGTGTCTTAAAAAAGAGATATGCAGGAACAAGGGGCACAATTTGAAGATAGAGGAGACAGCTCAGAGGTAATGTGAGGAATATTTCATCACAGAGAGGGTTGTGGATGCATGGAACAGCCTTCCTGAGGAGGATGTAGAGTCAAAAACAGTGGGGAAGTCAAGAATGCATGGGACAGACATAAGCACACTGAGGGGTGGGGGTAGGAGGCAGTAGGCTGTTGGTTAACTGGGATCTGCAGCTTATCTATTGGGTAGGGAAATGGGCAGAGTGGATGGGCCAAGCAGTCCTTATCTGCCATCAAATTCTATGTTTCTATGCATGTGGTATACCAATCAGACTGTCACCCTGTGCCCTCCCTGTTGCTTGTCCAGGTGGGTCCCATGTGCCCCAGTCTGGTCCCTGTACAGTGCTATGGGTAATAGCACTGTACCCCGACCAATGCAGTCCACCCACTCACGCACAGCCATTCCATCACACCTGCCTGATAGGTGGCAGTGCCTCCTGTTCACCTTTAGTGGGTTGGTGGGGCAGCCCTGCAAAGCTGGCACTGCCCATGCCTGTAGGTATGCAAATGGCCCAAATATATTCCAGTAATGAGCTGAGGATGTGGAGAATGGGCTTGGAATGTGCAATGAGGCCATTTGCATATCCTGGCTGAATTCAACAATTTTGCACATTGCATGTTACCAATCAGCATTTCCATATGCTCTGCATAGGTCTTAGGTCAGTAAATGCAGAAATTAGAACAACAATCACCATTGCAGTTACCAGAATTTCCAAGTCTTGAAAATGGAATTTCATTGCATTAATCATCATAAAGCATAGCCTTGCCAGTCACTAACAGATGCTGTCTAACCTAATAAAATACGAGGTGAAGATGGTAATTTCACAACTAGATTTACAGTATATTGGTGGATTAAAGAATAGCGGTTAGAAAACTGTACCAGGATCTGACTGGTGAAAATAGACTATCCAGTGAACAAGTTACTGTAATTATATTAAGTCCTTATCTGCTCATGAGCCAAGACCCGGTGGAGACCTACAAGTGAGGTTCTGTATTTTCTACTGAAGTCAAAGCCCTCACCAGGAATGTTCCCTCAGAGATCATGTAATTGATTATTCTAATGTGCCTGAACTCAACAAGCCAGCACTGAGGAAGGGTTCAAAAGAGTTGTGAAAGCAGCAGCGAGTACGAAAAAAACAACTGCACTTTTTGACAGTTTATTTCCTGTGCTCTGTTGAGCATGTACCTGGTAATCTTTCCGCGGGCACTGTACCTTCACCGTAATTTGCTCCATCTCCCTTTGTTTTGTTTATATTTCTGCCAACTGACATGTTGACAGCAGCAGTAACAAATAGTCAGCTGTCATGTCTTCTGTAAATCTCAACAACTGGAATCCGATCACTTCCTGATTAGGCAGTACTGCTGCTATGAGAAACCCATGAAAAAGAACATCAAAAGAGCCATGAAAGAGCCTCAAGGAGAGTTTTTTAGTTTTTGTTAACCAGGTAGGTACACTAGGCAGAAACTGACTGTTTCAGGTACAGCCCAAGATGGCTTACAACAAGGGTGATGCAACACCAGCATGTTTACAATCAACAGCAATATACAACATGTTCACAGGTAATGGTAACAACAGACAGGATGCAAGCACATATATCACAACAACAGGCAAGAGCTAAGTATAGTATGGAAGTCACATGGTAACAAAACATCACGACTCCAAACCTTGTTTGCACTTACTGTGCTTTTATTCTTGTTTCACACATACAGGGAGGGTGATGGGTTCATGGCCACACCACTTCCTCAGGCCACGCTTGTACTGTAACTTTGTGTTAACAAAATAATGAATGTTAATCTTGTTTACCACTATCTGGTCTGCCAAGTTAGGGAACTCTGCAAGTCAGTCTGCACATCTTCAAATTAGATGGCACAGAAAGGTATCATTAGAATATTTTTATTTTAAAACATCAGCAATTCATTATATAGATTTCTTTTTTTTAGCAAAAATGTACTTCTAATTGTTAAAGCTGATGCCATAAGACTGCTTTTGTTTGTCTAAGGCTGATGCTGCTAACAAACACTCAGGTAGTATCTATAATGTCTCACATGCTGTTGAATGTACTGTAACATGTGGAAGTTCCCTTTGTGAAAATATTAATAGAATTTTTTACAAAAGAAAAATCTCTTCTGGCTGAGGTTATTTGTTGAATGACTATGTTAAATTCATGCTGTAGCTGCACTAGGATGGTGCTACCACATGTTTCTGATGGTAAAGCACAGTACCAAGACCATTAATATTTGCCATACCAGGCATGGCGTGGGAGCAAAATCTTTAAAACTTACAAATCCTGCATCTTTGCTGACCTGCAACTGTGGTTGGAGTGCTGGACACCACACCTCGTGCAATGCTGGTGATTGTGTTCCTGACCACAGAATGCCAGAGATTGACCAGCGAGGGAGAGAGTTTGATCATACGTGGGACTGGTCACCCTCTCCTGGGGAGAAAGGACTACTGGCTTCACTGAAAGATTGCTACCGGTGAAGGCCTGGTGGTGATGTAGGATGGGAGTGGCAGAAGTGGAGATACTGTGGAACTCTATGAATGTCATGTGATCTCAGATGCGCACTCTGTATGTGCACTCCATCAGTGGGACCTGGAAAAAAGAGTAGAAAATGACAGCAGGGCAGACATTCATGAAGCCCTGTCCGATGAGCTCTCATCCACCATACCACCAGGGATGCCAGCAGCTGAAACCACAATATGTAATTCAGCAGGGGACTCATCTCCAACCACACCACAGGAGAAAACTGTGGGAAGTACTTGGCTAGCTTGAAGTCCTGGAGTGGTTGGGGATGGTGGGCTTCAGTGGAATGCAAAGGAGGGAGCCTACCCTGTCCCAGCCGAAAGATCAGAAATTATGAATGAAAAAAAATCCTGTCTCTTGGTTCAGGAATAAAAGCAAGCCACACCAACAGCTTTGTGTTGTTGTCAGTCATACTGCTCATATTGAACATCACTACGTGATCAGTGAGACCCCAGGATGATTGCCCACCAGCAAGTCAGCACCCTCACATTTGTGTGTCTTGTCCTGTGTCGTAGTGCTCATATTGAACGTACTACTGTGTGATACATCCCCTCTCTCTCCCTCCTCCTCCAGGGAGTACATGTTCAGTTCCTTCAATCTATCTTCATAGGACTTGTGAATGCAAACCATGCACCATCTTTGCTGCCCTCCTCTGAACCTTCTCTACCCTGTCTATGTCCTTACATGGGTATAGTCTCCAGAACAGCACACTGTACTCCAGGTGGGGCCTCACTAGTGTCTTGTATGGCGGAATTGTGACCTCCTTTTCCTGCTGGTGGTGCCCCTACCTGCCACTCAGCATCCTATTTGCTTTGCAGTGCCTTGTCACACTGTTTCCCTGTAGGGTCATCAGAGATGACAACCCCAAGATCCCTTTTTCCTGCTTGAATTTGCATGCTATATATCATCCCCCAACTGATATATTGTACCAGGGGTTTTTGTACTTATATTCATTATAATAGTCTGGGGATTTTAGTCTAATTAAATGAATTGGGGTTAGGGTTAGTAGTTCTACCTTTGAGCATGTTTGGAGTTAGTGGGAAAGGCAGTCCAGGTTTGTAACAACCAGAATATCTAGTTCCCTGGAGGAAGGTAGAGTGGTAATGTTTGTCATGAGGTTCAGTTAATGTACTGTAGATGCAGAGAAGCCAGAGAAGCAATATATGCCAGCTGTGAATACAAGAGTGCGTATGGAAGGGAGAAGCTTGATAAGGAGGAGTTTGTATTGAGAGGGGGAGGACAGGTTGGTAGATAAGTACATGCAATAGCTACACCTCTGTCTTTTCTGCATCAATCTTGCTGGATAATGTGTAGCCGGCAATGATGAGTCTGTTGTTGGGTATTTTGTGAGAGAGATCATAGTTTCTGAGCAGACTAAAACATCTGGCAGTATGTCTTGTATGAGTGGCAGGAGGAGGGTTATTATGTAGAAACACAGAAGGTGACAGCAGAAGGGGATCTCGAGGTCCATCTAGTCTGCCCATGTTTAAGTTTTCTACCCCTCCCTCTTTGCCTTTATGGAGTCAGAGACCTCTGTGTCTATCCCATGCTGTCATGAAACCCCTGAATGTTACGGCTCCCACAGCCTCCTGGGAGTAGGCTGTTCCAGGTATCAACTACCCCTCGGCAAAGAAGCACTTCCTAACATTCTTCCCTGAACTCCCCACTTCACTCTCAAATCATATGCACCCTTGTTCTGTTTTCCTTAGACTGAAAGAGTTCCTGCACGGTACTTTATTTACACCTTAATGTATCAGAAGGTTTCAATCATGTCTCCTCTCTCTCACCCCTCAGTTTCAGTGAGTACATGTTTAGTTCTTTAAACCTGTCCTCATATGGCATTTGGTGCAATCCTTCAATCATTTTTGACACTCTTCTTTGTACTGCTTCCTTCCAGTCCCTGTCCTTTCAGAGATGGGTTCTCCAAAACTGGACACTGTATTTCAGGAGGGGCCTGACCAGCGTCCTGTACAGTGACAATGCCACCTTCCTCTTTCTGCTTGTGATACCCCTTCCTATGCAGTCCCTGACCAGCGCCCTGTACAGTGACAATGCCACCTTCCTCTTTCTGCTTGTGATACTGCTCTCTATGCATTCTCTGACCAGCACCCTGTACAATGACAATGCCAACTTCCTCTTTCTGTTTGTGACACCGCTCCCTATGCATTCCCTGACCAGCGCCCTGTACAGTGACAAAGCCACCTTCCTCTTTCTGCTTGTGATACCCCTCCCTATGCATTCCCTGACCAGTGTACTGTACAGTGACAATGCCACCTTCCTCTTTCTGCTCAGAATACCATTCCCTATGCATTCCAGCATGCCACTGGCTCTTAGTGCTACCTTCTCACACTGCCTCTCTTGTTTTTTGGGAGTAGGCTTCGGATATAAAGGTGTGATTTTTAGTTCTTTTTGGGAGGTGTGTGGGGAGGGAGTAGGTCCAGGGTTAAGTTCGATATCACAGCTGTGATCAGTAGTAGGATGATCAGTAGTTTAGACAGTATGTGTCCATTTTAAAGATGTTGGATGTGGAGGGTGTGCTTGGGGAGTTGGTGTAACATGAGTGTGAACCTGGACAATTGTAATGTAGCAAACAGGAGTAGGGGGTGGGGTGTATGAATACACAAGGTGGCCAAGGTTAGATGGATGGGCAGAAGGAGAGGAAAGTCAGGCGAGTGGGGGATTTGTTAGCTGACAGGTGAGAGAGGTGGGTGTGGAGGGGAAAGTGGAGGGGGGAGAAAGAACAGGGAGGGGAGGAGAACCACATTGCAATAACGTAAAATGTTATTTGGTACACTGTAGACCACAATGCCACAGCAGCAGCAGCTGGGTGGGTGTAGGAAGGGTGGGATACAGCACAGTGTTGCAGCAGCAGCCCAGGATGATGGGATACACCACAATACCACAGCAGCAGCAGCCGGGTGAGTGTGGGGAGGGTGGGATACAGCACAGTGTTACAGCAGCAGCCCAGGATGATGGGATACACCACAATGCCACAGCAGCAGCAGCCGGATGGGTGTGGGGAGGGTGGGACACAGCACAGTGTTGCAGCAGCAGCCCAGGATGATAGGATATACCACAATGCCACAGCAGCAGCAGCTGGATAGGTGTGGGAAGGGTGGGACACAGCACAGTGTTGCAGCAGCAGCCCAGAATGATGGGATATACCACAATGTCATAGCAGCAGTAGCTGGGTGGGAGTGGGGAGGGTGGGATACAGCACAGTGTTGCAGCAGCAGCCCAGGATGATGGGATACACCACAGTGCCACAGCAGCAGCAGCCAGGTGGGTGTGGGGAGATTGGGACACAGAACAGTGTTGCAGCAGCAGCCCAGGATGATGAGATACACCACAATGCCACAGCAGCAGCCATATGTGAACAATAAGGCCAGTCTGCCTACAGAAAATGCAGCGTAGCTCAGCCTAGGTAATGGCAGTGTGTACTTGTGAAGCATGGCGTTTCTGTACCTTGAATAGTTCTCTTGTGGTCAGGGCAGCCATTGAGGTGGGCTGGAGAAGGTCTGTGCATGAGCAGGGCCGGCCTTAGCTAGGTGCAAACTGTGCCCCCACACCTTGGGGGCCCATACTTTATGCCTAAATTTCATTATAGATGAAAATGTTCACCTGCAAATGAAAGTGGAAGACAACTGACTCTGTTACTGTTACAAAAGGTGGGGGCAGCTTTGCTGCAGTGGAAAAGATTAGGTTAAAGTAAGTGCTAATGGTGTTAATAGCCTCCTTTACACCTCCCAGGTTGACTGCTTTCACAAACAAAGGGCTATATTGATAAGAGAACTTGTTTGAAACCTGGACATGTAGCTGAAACAATGAATAATATGACAACATCTGTTTCAAATGTAACCCCCCTACAAATGGGGGTTCCCAAAAAGTCTTCTTTGAACTTGCCTAAATGCTCACTGCCAGGCTGGTGTCCTGCATTTTAGCAGTTTAAATGTGATTACTAGAGTCTGTATAGCCTCTGTGTACTGTCTCTTTAAGAGCTGCCTGATTGCATAGAAACAAAGACTTTGATGGCAGATAAGGACCGCTTGGCCCATCTAGTCTACCTATTTCCCTACCTACAGGATAGGCCGCATATCCTAGTTAACCAACAGCCTATTTCTTCCTACCCCCCACAAGAATTGCCTTATGTCTGTCCCATGCATTCTTGAATTCTCCCACAGTTTTAGACCCCACAACCTCCTCAGGAAGGCTGTTCCATGCATCCACTACCCTCTCTGTGAAATAATACTTCCTCACATTGCCCCTGAACTGCCCCCCTCCCCCCATCTTTTAATTGTGTCCCCTTGTTCTTGCACATCTCTTTTTCTGAAAGATGCTACCCTCTTGGACTTTGTTGATTCCACTGAGGTGCTTAAAACTTTCTATTATGTCCCCCTCTCCCTTCTTTCCTCAAGGGTATACATATTAAGCTCCTTTAGTCACTCCTCAGGTGGCTTCTGTTGCAGAGCCCTGCACCATTTTAGTTGCCCTCCTCTGGACTGCCTCTCCTGTCTATGTCCTTGCAGAGATGGGGTCTACAGAACTGGACGCAGTACTGCAGAAGGGGTCTCACCAACTGTCTGTACAGAAGGATGACAACTTCCTGATTTCTGCTGCTGATGCCTCCTCCTCGCGTCCCAGTATACCCAGCCCTCCCTACTGCCTTCTCACATTGCTTGCTAACCTTAAGGTCATCTGATATGATTACCCCCAGGTCCCTTTCCTTTTTTATTGTTGTTACTACCTCCCCCCCATTGTGTATTCTTCCCCAGGGTTCTTGTTTCTCAGGTGCATTAGTTTGCACTTACTTGCATTGAATCCTAGCTGCCATACTTCTGACCATTCCTCCAACCTTGCCAAGTCCCTTCTCATCCTTTCCACGCCTCCTTGTGTATTAACCCTGTTGCAGATGTTTGTGTCATCTGCAAAGAGGCATACTTTTCCTTCCAGTCCCTCTGCAATGTCACTTATGAAGACATTAAAAAGGACTGGACCCAATACTGAACCCTGTGGTACCCCACTAGTAACCCCTCTTTCTTCAGAGTGGACTCCATTTACAATTACCTTCTGTGTCCTGTTGTCTAGCCAATGTTCTACCCAGGCTACCACCCTGGGACCAACTCCCAGGCTGGTTAATTTGACTATTAATCTTTTGTGTGGGACTGTGTCAAATGCCTTGCTAAAGTCTAGGTAGGCCATGTCCACAGCCCCTCCCTGGTCTACTACTTTGGTCAACCAGTCAAATAAATCTATTAGATTTATCTGACGTGACCTTCCCGCTGTGAACCCATGCTGCCTTGGGTCCTGTGCCCCACTGGCCTCTAGGTACTCAACTATTCTTTCCTTCAGAAGTGACTCCATCACTTTCCCTACCTCAGAGGTCAGACTGACAGGTCTGTAGTTTCCTGCCTCTGCCTTGGTCCCACTTTTGTGAAGGGGAATCACATCTGCCTTCCTCCAGTCCTTGGGTACCACACCATCCTCCCATGGTTTATTAAAAAGAGTAGCCAGTGGTTTCACTAGTTTCCCCCTTAATTCTTTTAGAATTCTGGGGTGAATTCTGTCAGGCCCCATTGCTTTGTCCACCTTCAGTTTTAGGAGTTCTTGCTGAACCATTTCTTCTGTGAAAGGACTGGGATCGACCCCCCTATCAGGAGTGCTTCTGTTAATTGGATTAGGCACTTCCCCTTCCTCATTTGTGAATTCTGTGCAGAAATATTCGTTCTGTATTCCTGCTTTTTCACTGTCCTCCTCTGCCCACCCACCGTTCCTTCTATTCAGCCTCACTATCCCTCCCTTTGTCTTTCTATGCTCGCTGATGTACCTATAAAAGGTTTTATCCCCCTTCATAACCGAGTTGGCTATCTTTTCCTCAGTTTGGGCCTTTGCTATTCTGACTTCCCTCCCTGCTTCCTTCTGCCTTAACTGGTACAGCTCTCTGTCCTGCTCCTTCTGTGTTTCCTTATACTTCTGGAATGCTATCTTTTTCTTCCTGACTTTCACAGCCACCTCTTTTGACAACCATAGTAGCTTTTTCTTTCATTTTGATTTGTTTATTTGCTTCCCACAATGGCTTATTGCCTCTGTAATGGCAGTTTTGATGATTCTCCATTGTTGCTCCACACCTCCTTCTAGCCTGTTTGCTAGTGCTTTTCTGAGGCTCTCTCTCATCTTGCCAAAGTCAGCCCTCCTAAAGTCCAGTATCCTCACTTTTGTATGGCTTGACTCTGTAGCTGAATTTAACTTGAACCACACTGTTTGATGGTCACTTGTTCCCAGATGGCAACTCGCTTCTAGATCTGAGATCCTCTCACTGCCCCCGTTTGAGAGTACGAGGTCTAAGATTGCTCCCTCACGAGTGGGTTCCAAAACTAGCTGTCTGAGGCCTGCCACCTGTAGGGCATCAAGAATGGCCCTGTTCTTGGATGTGGCTGAAGCAAATGTGCTCCAGTTAACATCTGGCATATTCAGGTCTCCCATCAACAGTATCTCCCCTTTCTCTGCCACTCTAAGAATGCCTTCTATCAAATCCTTGTCCATTCCCTCCCCCTGACATGGGGGTCTGTACACAACCCCTGTGCAGATTGTGGTGCCCTTTCCAGTCTCCAAGGTGACCCACAGCACCTCCTCTCCTCCCTGTTTACTCTTTTGTTCAGTTGCTTTTATCCCTTCCTTTATATAGAGAGCTACTCCTCCCCCACTTCTCCCATGCCTGTCTCTCCTGTAGGTTATGAACCCTGGTATGTTAACATCCCAGTCATGGTTCTCTGTGTACCATGTTTCTGTGACTGCTACGATATCCAGGCATCCCTCTTCCATCAAGGCCACCAGCTCAGGGAACTTGTTGCCCAGACTATGGGCATTGGGACACATTACCCTCCATTTCTTGATGGCCTTACTCCTTTTTGCCCATCCCTGTCCTTCTTGCCTTTGTCACTTTCTCCATTTACTCTTGCCCTTCTCCCTATTGACACCTTTATGTAGGAGTTTACCGCACTTACTACCATGATTTTTTTGGGGGTGCTAGGATTTCCCTGCTCCTTTCCAGTGCCTCCCCCTTTGGCTAGTTTACATGCTTGCCAATGAAGCATTTAAACCTATCACCTAGGATCCTGGTTCCCCTCCTGGATAGATGCAGCCCATCATACCAGTATAGGTTTGCATCACTCCAGGTAGACCCCCAGTCCCCAATGAAGCCAAATCCCTGAGCTCCACACAAGTTTTTCAACCACTGATTGAATCCCATGGTGTAGAGCACCCTAGCCTCTTCTACGCCATAGATGGGTAGCACCTCTGAGAAGGTTACCGTGCGAGCTACTTGTCTAAGGCCCCTCCCCAATTCCACAAACTCTTCCTGCACTTCTCTAATCCTTTCTTAGCAGATCATTTGTCTCTAGGTGGACAATGACATCCAGCTCCTCCTGTGCAGCTGCTCCAGCAATCCTGAGGTAAGCTCCCTGTCCCTCAAGCCATGGCGCCAGGCAGGCTGCTCACCTCCCTCTCCCTTCCTCCCCAGTTCTGCCTTCCTAACAATGGAGTCCCCCATCAGGAGTTGTTTCCTTCCCCTGTGGGGTCCTCTGCCACCCTCCTGTGGGTCTTCTTTGTGGAGGTTCCCAGCATCCTCCTTGGTCTCCACTGCGGGTGCCTCCATAGAGGAACCACACTTTGCCAGAATGGCATAGGAATTGTGGAGAGGTACAACTAGAGGGATGTACCTCTGTTCCACCACCCTCACCCTCCCTGAGCCCACTGTGGTCTAATCGCTCCTCTTTCTTGGCAACCTCTGAGGCAACGGCAGTGGCACTGGTGGTCCATGGATGGAAGAGGAGGTCCCACAAATCCTGGCCAACTCAGCCTCGAGATGAGCAACCTCCTCCCTCAGCCCAGAGAGGTGCCTGCAGGTGGGAGAACACCGCATCCTCTAGAACATCTCCTGGAAGACTGCTGCTCCACAGCCACTGCACTGCCCCACTCCCATCATGTGTTATTTCTGGCCCTTTAGCTGTTTGCAATCCTTACTCTTTCCTCTATTTTTTTTCTCTCTCTCCTTACTTTCTGCCTGTGTGCCCTTTAAGCTCCTGGTTGTCCTGTTCTGAAACAAAAATATCCTATATTTCTCAGTAGACCCCTTACTTGCTCAGAGGCAGACCTCCAGCAGCTAGAGTGTGCTGGAGAGCTACTCTTGCCCTTCTAGGATGGTGGGTCTTTGGTGGCTCTGTGATCACTCACTTCCTGCTCCCAAACAGGAAGTTCCTGTTGTCAGTCAAATCCTGTGCCTAGAAAAAGTAGAACTAGCTTTGGGTGGGAGGGAAGGAGGGCAATATAGTCCCAGTAGAGAAGTCCAGTCACACAGCAGTCCTTTCTCCTGGTGTCTTCTGCCAAGCTATTACTATTGCAGCCTAAGTAATCTGAGATGGAGCTCTGTTGAAAGATGTAACTATTTGCTGAAAATCATTTAGCGTGATAATGGTAATGTAGTTTGTTTAACCTGCTTTCTTTGCAGCAAGGACTGTTTTGTTTGTCTCCACTGTCTTTGTCCTGAATTGCAAATTGGACCAATCAGTTCTGGTGGGACCTAAAATGTAGTCAGACTACAGGAGCTGTCTGAAGTCAAAATCTGTAGGAATTGTAGTTTTGAACTTTTTGTGCCTTTTTTGCAACTGAAGGGGGAGCTCTTGCTTTGACTGACAGCCAAATAAGCAAACCAAATATTTTGGATCTTGGGGAAGTCCTGGGCTGATTGCAGTTTTCAGTTAGTTCTGAGCTGGGAAGTGAAATGAGAAGAGCTCAAGTATATTTTGGGCAGCAATCCTGAGTGGATTTGCATGGGAAAACTGTGAAAGGGCTGAGGTGTTGGCTTGCATGTCTGCCTGCTGCTCCTGAGAGGGAGAGAAGAGAATTATTTTCAACTAAATCCAAGTTTGTGTGACTAAAGTAAGCTGCTGAAGTGGACCAGGCTCAACCTGAAGAAGACCAAAGATTTTGCTGAATGCGATCGGCCTTCAGGAGTTCCAGTTACCTCTAAGCTCCTGGTGTGTGTGGAAACATAGAAACATAGAATTTGACTGCAGATAAGGACCACTTGGCCCACCCAGTCTGCCCATGTCCCTACCTACTGGATAAGCTGCAGATCCTAGTTAACCAGCAGCCTACTTCTTCTTACCCCCACCCCCCAGAATTGCCTTATGACAGTCCCATGCTTGCTTGAATTCCACCACTGATTTTGACTCCACAACCTCCTCCAGAAAGCTGTTCCATGCATCCACAACCCTATCTGTGAAAAAAACTTCCTTAAATTACCTCTGAGCCGTCCCCATCTTCAAATTGTGCCCTCTTGTTCTTGCACACCTCTTTTTTTGAAAGATGCTACCCTCTTCCTGGAACTTCCTTCCCCGAACTGGGGGAGGAAGGGGAGAGGGAGGTAAGGTGCCTGCCTGGCACTATGGCTTGGAGGGACAGGGAGCGAATCCTTAGGATTGCTGGAGCAGCTGCACTGGGGAGGGAGCTGGATGTCATGGGAGACTTTGTGATTTTGACCGGGGAGCGCTTTGCCTGGTACAGTAGAATTCCGGTACATGTAAATCTGCTATGAGCTGCTAGGTTGTGAGTTAGTTCCCCACTGTGTGAACTGTGTTCTGCTTGCTGGAAGCTGTATCCAGCCCAAAACGGACTGCATCTGAATTTGTCTCCATGCAGTCTGGTCCAGCCAGACTACCCACTGCACAGAGAAGCCATCAATGAGAGATCTGCCTGGGGATCAACCCCCTGCTCCACCCTTGAACAGGAACGACTCCTCTGTGACTCATGTGAGCCCTGCTTCTCCTGGCATTCCAGATCAACCACCTGCAGTCTCGATTTTCGTCCAGCCTGTGTCCAGTCTTGGGTATCGTGAGTAAACATCATGGTAGCTCCCTGCAACAACGGCTTAATCTGAGTGTATCATCTGATTGTCTTGTTGTTTTGTTTCCTTTATGAACTGAGCCCTCTGGTTCTGGATTACAAATATTGTGTACTGTGCATGTTGTGTTTTCCATCACAGGGCCCCAACAGCTGCAACCGTGGGCAACATTCCTAGCTAGCCCATTTCTTCTCCAACTGGGTACCCAGAGGTGTTACTGTGTGGGGGGACTCAAAGTGCATGCATAACTGCTTGATTGATATAACCTTTAAGCTAATTAACCTGATTTTGCTCCTTCCTTGTTCAAGTCCCTTGAATAAATCAGATCTAACTTTTTCTGCATGTAATCTAACTGTGGTTCCAGTTTGTGCTCAAAGTACTGTACTGTTGCTATTTGCTGTGCATAACCTTGTTTTACTGGGGTCCCCAGGGTCGAGCCAGAGGAACCAGCCCTGGTGGTAAGTGCAAACAGTGTGGGTACTTGTGTGGTGTAGCAGGGGTATTGTGAAAGTGATTAGTGTACACTGTTCAAGCCACTAGAGGGGAAAGAGGGGGGTTACAGTGCCCCAGAGGGCTGTGCCCAGGTTAGCTTGACCACTACCAACCCTGACCTCTGGGTGGAGGCACCCGTTTCAGAATTCAGGCCCCTTAACCTGCTACTAGTCAAGCAGGCAGGGGTAGTAGCCCTTGGGATAGCGCCACCTAGGGGTTACACAGAAGTATGTGAGCACTCAAAATGGCTCAAAGACCTGACTAGAAACAGAAACATAGAATTTGACGGTAGATAAGGACTGCTTGGCCCACCAAGTCTGCCCATTTTCCTACCTAATGGATAAGCTGCAGATCCTAGTTAACCTACAGCCTACTTCCTCCTACCCCCCACTAGATTTACCTTATGTCTGTCCCATGCATTCCTGAATTCCCCCACTGTTTTTGACTCCACTACCTCCTCAGGAAGGTTGTTCCATGTATCCACAACCCTTTCCATGAAAAAATACTTCTCATTTTACCTCTGAGCCGTCCCCCCTCTATCTTCAAATTGTGCCCCTTGTTCTTGCACATCTCTTTTTCTGAAAGATGCTACCCTCTTGGACTTTGTTGATTCCCTTGAGGTACTTGAAAGTTTCTATTGTGTCCCCCATCTTCCTTCTCTTCTTGAGGGTATATATATTAAATTCCTTTAATCTCTCTTCATATGTCTTCTGGTGTAGACCTTGCACAATTTTAGTTGCCCTCCTCTAGATAGCCTCCATCCTGTCTGTGTCCTTGCGGCGATGGGGTCTCCAGAACTGCACGCAGTACTCCAGATGGGGTCTCACCAACTGTCTGTTCAGAGGGATAACAACTTCCTGTTCCCTATGCATCCCAGTATCCTGCCAGCCCTTCTTACTGCCCTCTCACATTGCTGGCTCACTTTTAGGTAATCTGATATGACTACCCCAGGTCCCTTTCCATTTTTGTTGTTGTTAGTATCTCACCCCCCATTGTGTACTCTTCCCCTGTGTTTTTGTTTCCCAGGTGCATTACTTTGCATTTCTTTGCGTTGAATCCAAGTTGCCATACATTTAACCATTCCTCCAACCTTGCCAAGTCCCTCTGCATCCTTTCCACCCCACATTCTATATCGACCCTGTTGCAGATCTCTGTGTCATCTGCAAAGAGACATACTTTTCCTTCCAGTCCATCTGCAATGTCACTTGCAAAGATATTAAAGAGTACCGGTCCTAGTACTGAACCTTGCGGTACCCTGCTAGTAACCTCCCTTTCTTCAGAGCGGACTCAAGTTTACTATTCCCCTCTGCGTCCTGTTGTCCAGCCAATCTGTTACCCAGCATACCACCTGGGGACCACTCTAAGGCTGGCTAACTTGTATATTAATCTTTTGTGTGGGTCTGTATCAAACTAGCACAGAGCAAAACTGGATTTTCTGATAGGGACCCTGAAAATGTGATCACCAGGTAAAAAAAAATGACAGGTGGCAACCTTACTGGTGTCCCATGATTGCCCTCTCTATTCTCTCTCACTCGGAGCTCCAGAAAAGTTAAGTTGTTTAACCTGTTTGCAAATCAGAGTATCAGAAGTGTGAGTGTCTAGTGATGATGTCCCTGTCCTCACAGAAATGAATACGGTAGTAGTAGTACTGTATTTACTTAAGTTCTTGTTCCAGCCTCAGTCAGATTCATTTCCAGTGGAGAAATCAAATAATTCAATGCAGTCAATGGCACGATTTAAAAGATGCTGGTTAAACTAGCAGACTTGGTACTGCTTTATCAATACAGGAGAGGAGGGTTAGTTAGGTGTACATATGGGATGTGGGGGCAGGGCACAGGGAAAGGAGTGGTGGGGCCCTGTAGGGGGCTGCACAGGGGCCCAGTATTGTTAAGGCCGGCCCTGTGCATGAACTACCCTCTCAACCTCCCAAGGAGAACTCTGCGAGTCTGAGGAGAGCCTGGTGGAGGAAAGTATAAAGGTGGGTTGGGCAATCAGAGAGCAAGGTCATGTGCAACTGTGTTTGAATAACAAAACATTCCTGCCAAGACAACCTGGAATGGGTGGGGAGGAGGGGACAGAGATCATTTAGATGCTAGATGGCAGAGTGGGGGAGGCAGAGATGCCAGAGTAATGGAGACTACAAAGGAGAAAGGCGGGAATATGCCAACTAAACAGGAGCACTGTGTGAACCTGAGGCACTCGGTACATTCAGAGCTTGGAGAGGCAGCATGAGGTCGCAAACAGCAGCTGTATGGCATGTAACAATGTGAATTAACTAATAATATAAATCCCTGCTCTCTAAATGTGCCGGTCCTGTAAATAAATACAAGTAAAACCTTTGCTCTGAGTCACGTAGTCCTCGCTGTAAGGCCCATAACTTAATGTCAATTACATCAATTATTACTATTTACAACTAACAGATCGGTTCTTTCACAGCTCAGAGTCCTGGAGTTCAATTGATAAAAATGATCTATTCGGGGGCTGCTGCTGGCAGTGTGAGTCCCCGCAATAAAAGTAAAGATGCCAGGTGATGCTCACTACTCCCAGCCCGTACGGAGCTCAGGCTGTGACCTCTGCTTTCAGTGCGAGTCACCGCAATAAAAGTAAAGATGCCAGGCAATGCTTACTACTCCCAGCCCGTACGGAGCTCAGGCTGCGACCTGCTGCTGGCAGTGCGAGTCACCGCAATAAAAGTAAAGATGCCAGGCGATGCTCACTACTCCCAGCCCGTACGGAGCTCAGGCTGTGACCTGCTGAGTGTGGATTGGGGAGCCCCTCGGGACAGAACTTAGAAGCCCCTCAGGACATGGGGAACAGAATAGGTGTACCTCCCTCTATCTACCTGAGCTAATGTACAGTAAGTGCCACAAAAGGCTTAGGACAGGAGAAGCGGGGGCTGGGAGACTACCAAATACAGAGCTACACTCGCGGTTGAGCACCCAGTCAAAGTGTTAGATGGCAGTGAGAAGCAACAGAGCTGTGAGGATTGGAATGAGTCCTGAATCCGACCTTGGCTAGGAGCAGGAGTAGGAGTCCCAAAGAGATGGCAGTGCTGCAGGACAAGGAGGAGCGGAAGGGACCCCCATGGCGAGAGGAGGGTCGTGGATCACCTTGGGGTGGCACTGTGTGATATTTTGGTTCTGCTTTTCTTGTTTTGTTGAGGATTTGTAAAACAGAACAAGAGTTATTACAAAGGAGAACAGGAGTTTATAGTTCGATTTATAAAAAGTCGGTTGCCCGGTAGCTGGCATCGAGAAAAAAAATTAAAAAGCTGTTTTTGAAACTTATTTTTTCCCACAGATGCCAAACTGCACTGAAATGTCAATTTTCACTGTGGTCTCGGCTCACGTCTTGCCCCCGTCAGTTTTACTGGTGGGAGGGACATGCATACCTTTTAATCTCCTGCCTTGCAACTCAGTGATAGGATTTATCTGGAATGAATGAAACCAGCTGCAATTGGCTGCTGCAGTCAGGGACCGCCCCACAAACACAGCTGATCATGATGGGGCGCTCCCTGATTGCAGCGGCCAGTTACTTTGTGCATAGTGGCATGCTCATTAACTGCCGCTACTGAAGCAAGGTGTTTCTTGCGTGCATGCAGTGAATATTGGACTGGAAAAAAGCATTAATGAGGGACTCTGAATATGGAAACAACAATGCCCCATTACAAAATTAAAACACACAAACCAATATACTGGCAGTATTAGAAACAGACTTCAGATTGTCTTAATTTCCAACTATATTAAAAAAATGTAAAAAACAAGCAACATGTATGTTCCCTTTAAGTGAAAGCAAAATTGTGTCTGAATAATAAGTCTTGAAACATTTCTCCAAAGACTAAAAAAAAAAACTGTATATATACTTCAGGCATACTACTTGTATGTCAGTGGCTCAGTAGGTAGCACACTCGCCTCTGAGGCCGGGAGATCAGAGGGCTGTGGGTTCAGTTCCCACATCTGGCACTTGGGTTAATATCCCAATACTGACACTGTAGTGCAGCATGAGAGGGGTGCTGCACTTCTGAGGTGCCATCTTTCGGATGAGACGTTAAACCGAGGTCCCATCTACCTGGATTGGTGGTAGTTCAGGTGGATGTTAAAGATCCCATGGCACTTATCAAAAAGAGTAGGGGAATTTCCCCAGTGTCCTGGCCAAATTTCCCTCATTCGCTAAAAATACCACCAACAGCTTAATCTGGTTCAAATTCAGTTGCTTACCATCTGTATCCCCCCTCCCCCCGGTTGCCCCTGAAAAAGGGACTTCTAGGCCCAGTGGGTTTATCGGGTCAACAAAATTCAACAAACAAACTTTGCTCTTTAAATATGTCCAAAAAGAGACCTAAGAACAAACAGCACACATTTTAAAAAGCATCTGCCTATTAAAATAATTTAAACAATTTATAATGCTAATGTTGAAAGTTAGAGAGGCTTTTTTTTAACCTTTTTTCTGTTGTTGAACCACTTAATAATTCCAATAATGCAGCACATATTTCACAGAGTTCCTTAAAAAGCAGACTGTCTCGGCCGGCCTGGTGGCACAGAGGGTTGAGGCGCTGGACGCCACACTTCGCACAACACTGGTGACCCGGGTTTAGGAATGGACTTGGGGTTGCCAGAGGTCAGAGGGGGGAGGAGGATTGAGTGTCCCAGTAGATGCTTTCCTCCTCCAGGGGAAGGATCCTGGGGTGTCTCACACACCCAACGCACCTGTGCTGGTGGAAGCATGGGCATCGGTGCACAGGCAGCTCTTTGAGAGTCGGGGAAGGGAGGATGTTGTGGGTATTTGTCTGCAGTGTGCACCAGCATGCCAAGTGACTGGACATCAGTCCTACGTGCCGACACTCTAAGGAGAAGGAACTAAGGGGAGAAAATGGAAACATACCCTCTCTCGGGCCAAGATGACAACTGATCCACCTCGGATTGCCTACTCACAGGAAAGACCCCATTGTGCAGGCATTCCAAGGAGAAGGAGTAAGACAGGAGGAGTAAAGAGTAAGCCTGGCACTCTAGGACAGAATCTGTGGGAGGGACCCATAGGGATAAACAGAGATGTGAAGGATTGGAACGGGATGGGGGGGGAATAAAAAGGAAAGTGTTAAAAAAAAAAAAAAGGCAGACTGTCCCAAGCATACCTCTCAGCCTCTTGCCTCCTGAATCAGGGACAAGGTTTAAAAAAATCAGGGACAACGACCCAGAATCAGGGACACATCTTAAAAATTGATACTATTCATTCACAATGCTGATAGAATAAAATGATTTGTATTAAGATGCATTTTCTGAAGAAGAAGAAGAAGTCTGAATCTTTAAAGTTTGACATTATTTTGTGATTCTAATCCCCACTCTTCTGTCACAAAAACATAAATTTTACGAGGGACGGAGGAAAATTGTGAGGCAAAATCAGGGACATCCCTGAAAACAGGGACAGTTGAGAGGTGTGGTCCCAAGCTGATCTCACAACTGCAGTTTATGACAGACTGTTGCCATGTTAAGCAGCACTGTGATGTCATAAAGGCAGTACGGGGTCAGCTGGGGAGAGGAAAATGTTTATTTTATAGATTTTCTCGATGCACTGCCAAGATGCATTAGAAACCCTAGAAAGGAAAACTGAAATGACAAAAACAAGCATTCTCTAGTAAATTAATAGCAAAACAACAGGAAACTAGAAACTAGTCCTGCCATTCTGTCTCAGGGTTCTGGTGACACCATAAACCATCCAAGCTTCCTAATGTCCAAGATATCACCAGAATACCTTGAAAACATGATATCCTTGTTACAGATGGTTTCCCATCTAATATTGTATTTATTATAGCAATGAAACCACTGCTCAGAAAACAAAATGATCTCTGACAAGACTAATATTCAATAGGAACAGCTCACATTTAGTATAAACAACTTTTAATGTGAACTAGTGAACCTGAAGGTGGAAAGGCAGTGCAGGAGGGCAGTGGCTAGGGGGAGTGGAATGCTGGAATGCATCGGAAGGAGGATCACCAGTAGAAATAGGGAGGTCATCGTACCCTTGTACACCCATCTGGTTAGACCGCATTTGGAGTACGGAGTCCAGTTCTGGAGATTGTATCTCAGTAAGGATGTGGGAGGCTGGAGCAGGTTCAGAGGAGAGCGACAAAGATGGTAAAAGGGTTAAGCCACCTATCCTATGAAGAAAGGTTGCGTGATATGACCATGTACTCCCTGGAACAGAGGAGGGAGGGGGGGATATGATCGAGACCTTCAAGTACCCTAAGGGTAAAAACAGGGTACCAGTGGAAAGCATCTTCCAGATGAAGGGTAATCAGAGGACGAGGGGGCATGGCCTGCAGGTGGAGGGGGGGAGTTCGGGGTAACATTAGGAAATACTATTTCACAGAGAGAGTGGTGGAAAAGTGGAACAGACTCCCGGAGGCGGTCATTGGAGAAGAAACAGTGGAGGGATTCAAAAGGGCATGGGACAACCACAGGGGAGTGTTAAGGGTGGGGGGTGCAGGTCCAAGCAGATAGCTGGACAAATGGGAAGACTCAGAGGGCCTTGTCGGTCCTTTTCTGCCGTCACACTTCTATGAATCTATTAAACTAATTAACATTTAACCCTGCAGCAATATGGCATGTGTTATTTTCTGCAAATGATTCAAAAGTACAGACTTTATTGTATTCTATCCCTGTTTCACTCTTCGGTTCTTCTTACAGGATCTGCATTAAATTAGTTGTCTAGGGAGTAATTATACTACAATTAAGATAATAATATGGTGTAAATAATAGGGTTGTCAGAACCCTCTGAAGTTCTGGGTTCTAGTTCTAGTCTAGAACTTTTGAAAAAGTTCTAGTGTTCTAATCGTTTTTAGAACTTTTTAGAACTCGAACCCTATTTTTTTATTGTGCTGCCAGTAGCGAAGATAGTAATAAAATACATGTAAAGGAAAAACTGTTCAAAATAAGGGGGAGAGAAATTATCTTGTGTGACATTGATAGGAATACAACTAGGTTTATCTATAGTTTCTTCTGTTTGCTAAAGTCAGCAACTTAATACGTAACAGGCCCACCCACCCACCCATATGTTAAAGTTTTCCTGCTGCAGCTGCATCATAGTTCCTTAGTGAAAGAAAGAGGCACATTAGCCATTTATGTACTCAGCTATATATACTCATCGTCATGAATTAGGAGAAAAAATAACTGATATTACCTAATTTCAGCTATTTGCTGCTTTCTGTTTTAAATGAGTGAATCAAAAGTTGCTATGTTTAATAGAAAGCTTTTATAACAATGTCAAACCAAGTACTACAGCAGCAACATGTGGAACTGTTACAAAACATATTATGTCATAACATATTCAGTCAAGACATTGGAATAAAAAAAATATTTGCAGAAACCACAAGAAGGCTGCTCCAATCCTAAGTTGTGCCTGTGTGAAAAGCTGAGCACCAAGAACAAAAAGACACAGCACCAACACTTCCAAAAATATACTGCATTGTGCGTTTTAACTGATAGCATCACAGTACAGAAACGCCATGCAGGACAAAACAGTTTAAACAGACAAAAGGTCCTTTTGTCTGTTTAAACTGTTTTGTCCTACATAGCATTCTGATTATTATCAGTAAACGCTAATACATAATAATATGTATTAAATGCTATGTTCTTAATAAAAATAAGCCAGTCATTGTTGCTGGCAAAATGCATACAATTTTCTAAGGTAATGCATACATATACCAACATTTTTGTTGGCAAATTGAAATAATACATACAAAAATTCTAAGATGATATTTCATTTTGCAGCTGATACTTCAATAAAATCTGTATTTCAGTCACATAAATAAAAACAGTGGTTTCCTCACCACATACTAAGGAACATTTAATGTAGCTGCAGCAGTTGGCATGTGATGTTTAAGGGACAGTGTCTGTCAACCCCATTATGTATCAAATTATCACTACTTGTAAAGCAAAAACACTTTATGATACGTCACATTCTGTGAAAACTGCTGATGCAGATTTTCTTTTATTTCTGATTCCTTTATTCTTTTTTTAAAGGGGACAGGACAGTTGTGCTAGAGTGGCAGCAGTTTGCAATGTATTTAATAAGAATATATATTATGTGTACAGTAGGTTCGGTCTGTCATCATTTTTCCTCACCATCCCCAGCTGATCACGAATCTGTAAATAGAAGAACTAAAACAACACCACCTTTCACCCCATCACCCATTCCACTTTTCTTCACCACCCTCATCTGTGCAGTAGCACCATGCCACCTTACACCCATGTTAAAACCAACCCCAACCCTCACCCATGTACTAGCATCCATTTTTCGTTTATGGCTAACATTTCTGTAATTGAAAAAATAATAAACAGCTACCAATTAGAACTCATTGTTTTGTCCTCTTTAAAATTGAAAAATAGACCGTCTCCTGTCAGCCCATGCGATTACACCACAAAGTCACAGAAGGTAAATCCAAAAATATATGTTTGCACTTTAACTATAAATAATATGATACAGAAAGGATTAGCGTGACAGTGTCCTTTTATACCAAATTGGGCCTGTTCCCACTGATGTTAAAATTGCCTGTATATAAAACTTATTGACTTTAGTTTAGACCCTAGCTACAAAGCAGTTTGCCATGAAATGGTGAAAGTTTTGGAGGTATATAGTCAAGGTAGTAGATCGAGAAAGAGAGAGCGACAACCAAAGTCATCACAGTCTGTAAAGTTTCCTTTTTGGTGCAGAGAGACTCCGTCCCACACAGTATTTTACCAGCCACCACCATCTGAGTTGTCATCACCATCAACATCCACAACATCAATCACTTCAGGATCAGTTGTATACTCTTGTAGGGATACGAAAATCTTGACTTATTAACTTTAATAAAGTTTAGTGTGTACATTTTCTGGCAGCAACCTATTTCTGGTGTCTGTCACAATATTACCAGCTGTACTAAACATCGTTCTGAAGAGACACTTGTTGCAGGACAACCAAGATATTTACAGGCTTCATCATACAGCTCTGTCCAAATTGACTTTTTGATCTCCAGTATTCAAAGGGCATGCATCAATAGGAATAGGCAGTTCTTGCAGGTAACTGTCTACCATGTTGGACAGAGACCGCTCAGAGAGGAATCAGCAGAAGCAGCTGGTATGGCAGCAATTTGGGAAAGGTTTTGCCACAGATTTAGCTTGCTACTAAGGGCTGAAGAAGTGGCAGTTGTGGAACAACTACTGTTAATGTTTGGTGACTTTTCCAGTTCTGTATCCCTTTGTGAAGATGAACCTGCATGTTGTGGTGATGACAACCTGATGGTACTGTGTGTGTCTGTGTTTGACTCCTGTGAGTGCTGCAGCTCATCATGCAACATACATTTGTACTGCTCTATATCATCTGTTTTTGGAAGATGTATAGCCTTGAACCTGGGATCTAAGAGAGCTGCAAGGATGTAGTGTCTTGATTTCGTCATTGCAACTAATTTGTTATTGGTTTTGAAGTGCTCGCTCATTCTCTTTATGAGATTCCCATGATATAGGCGACATGTTGTCTGCGCTTCAGATCTGTCTTTTTCTATTTGTAGATTTAGAACACTAAGATGATGTGAAATAGAGCATTATGGGTGGGATAACCTGACTCACAGATGCACCTTCAGAAGACATGTCCCTTGTAGCTGTCTCAAAAGGAGCTAGGATACACACTGTCTCATTAATTTCCACTGCAGCACAGACAGCATAATGCCATCTCCAATAATGTAACTGGAGCAGTACTCATGTACAGCTTGCTTTTGCTCAAGGGTGCTGCAGCATATAAAGCATTGAGTTCCAATGAGTGGAAACATTTTGAATCAGCTTTTGCTGGGAGCAGCTTGTGTTTTGCAGTTAGGACAATGTCCGTATAGCCTTAGTTGAATGTGAAAAGTGGACACAATTTTTTGCAAACAGCAATCATACCATCCACTTGTGTTTTCGTTGCTGAAATCCCGTGACAATTAAGTTAAGCAATGTGCAAAGCAAAGCATGCAGAAATCCTCCATCCTGTACTGCTTTTAAGATGTTGGCTCCATTGTCACTTACTATGAAGCCACATTTTAGACCGTGAGAATAAACCCATTCGTCAAGGAGGTCATTTAGTTCCTGCAAGATGTTTGCAACAGTATGACTTACCCAAACTTCTTTATATGCAGCAAGCGCCATCTTTTGGGGTGTCTTTGTTTTGAAGCAAAAAGCGTGACCCAATAGTGATGAGGGACATGTAATCTATGTTTTGAGTGCTGGTCCACATATCTGTTGTGACATGAATAACCCCACCCTCTGCAGTTTTAAGTGCAAGCATCACTGTAACTTTTAAAGCCTGATAAATGTTTGGTATTTCAACATAGGAAAAGTATCTTCGATGAGGAACATTATACGAGGCTCTGCTAATGTCATGAGCTCCCTAAAATCCTCATGATCTACCAAAGAGTATGGAGAAGGGCTCCGGCTAACAGTTCACCAATGAGGTGATTAAGATGAAAGGTCTTTGGATGATTTCTAGTAAAGCTATTCTTCCTTTCAAATGCCTGAGACAGTGTTAGCTATTTGCAACATGTCCCTGCTGGTTTATTATACACCGTGCTTGATGGGCAGATGGGCATGAGATGGTGGACTAGGGCGTATACATTCAGTGCCATCACTGGATGTGCAACTGAAACCTAATGGTGCTGGCATTGGTGGTAACAGTGATCCTAGGGCTGGCAGTGGTTCTGCCGCATCAAGTTCAGAACAATTCAGTATCCATTTCAGATTCCTGATCCTGACCCTTCTCACGTGCGGTCTGGAAGATGGAGGACATGAGTTTTGGTTTTGGATGATCAAGCAAAACCCGAATGCTTTTTCAGATGGCGTTTAAGAGCTGTAGTGCCAGGCATGACACAACTTTACCACAGCTTACACTCTGTTTCACAGGAACAAATTGCTCTGCATGGATCAGTTTACTGACTGAAATAATTCCACACCTCAGATGTGACAGATTTTGTTCAGTGCTAGGAAGATCGGTAAAGACTGTTTGTGTCTTTCACCTGTCTAACAGAACCTGGGACATGCTCTTGGTGCTAGAAGAGTGGACAGAAGACTCTGATGGATTTTCATTGCTGGCCAACACAAGTGGTGGATTCAATGGATATGTTCTTTCATTGCCAACAGTGCTGGATGTATTTGCAAGTGCACTACCTGATTCATTGTCAGCAGACTTGCTCATTTCACTTTGTTGAGAGTAATGATTTGTCACGAGACACAACAGTGTGGGACTGAGACAAAGAGCTACTTTCTGAGTCAGAGAGGACTCCTGTCACTTGCATTATTGCTGCTAGTCACAGGGATCTTAACAGCATGAATGGCATACCTTATGGTGCCTCTCCGTGTGACCCCCAGCAGCTGTACAGGTTTCTTAAAGGTCCCCTTTACCACACTTCACTGTTGCTCTTTTGCTGTTTGTTGAATTTTTATCACGTGAAACATTTGGTTATTTCTGTTAGCATCAGGATTACCACTACCACCACCTGCTCCAACACCAGCACTAAATGCTTCATCTATGTTGGTGTCAGCCATAACAGACAGTAAGTACCAGTACTACCAGTCAGTATACTGCAGTGAACACACCAACACTCAAACAATTCCTGTGTAACAAGCAATGTGATCTGTAATCGTGGCTACAACTCCAAAATTTTATTTGGGTTTGTGACACTGTGATCCGTGGACTGAAAGTAATTGAAGAATATGACAGTTTGCAATTAAAGGATCCCAAGTTCCAAGGCTTACAGAATGATTGGGCTGCTGGGCATAGGCATACACATAGCAATCAAAGGTGCACAGCAGCAGGGTGATGGGCTGACCACAGGAGGCCAGTCACATCGCAACCAGGAATGAAGTATATTTCTACGTTTCTGTCATGTAAGGTTAATGCCACCCACACAACTGGCCACTGGGCTTCTCTCTGTAACACACACTGGGTAGGGTACAGGTGCAGTCAAAGGGCACACAGCAGCAGGGTGATGGGCTGACCACAGGAGATGGAGTCACATCACAAACCAGGAATGAGAATTATATTTCTCGTTTCTGTCATGTAAGGTTAATGCCACCACAACAACTGGCCACTGGGCTTGTCTCTGTAACACACACACACACTGGGTAGGGTACAGTGCAGTCAAAGGGCACACAGCAGCAGGGTGATGGGCTGACCACAGGAGGCAGTCACATCACAAACCAGGAATGAGAATTATATTTCTACATTTCTGTCATAAGAGTTAATGCCCCACACAACTGGCCACTGGGCTTCTCTCTGTAACACACACACTGGGTAGGGTACAGTGCAGTCAAAGGGCACACAGCAGCAGGGTGATGGGCTGACCACAGGAGCCAGTCCATCACATAAACCAGGAATAGGAAATTATATTTCTACGTTTCTGTCATGTAAGTTAATGCCACCTCACAACTGGCCTACTGGGCTTCTCTCTGTAACACACACTGGGTAGGGTACAGTGCAGTCAAGGGCACACAGCAGCAGGGTGATGGGCTGACCACAGGAGGCCAGTCCTGTCGCAACCCAGGGAATGAGAATTATATTTCTACGTTTCTGTCATGTAAGGTTAATGCCACCACACAACTGGCCACTGGGCTTCTCTCACAACACACACTGGGTAGAGGTACAGTGACCAGTCAAAGGGCACACAGCAGCGGTGATGGGCTGACCACAGGAGATGGAGTCACATATGCAGCCAGGGAATGAGAATTATGTTTCTACGTTTCTGTCATACGGAGTTAATGCCACCACACAACTGGCCTAGGCTTCTCTCTGTAACACACACACTGGGTAGGGTACAGTGCAGTCAAAGACACACAGCAGCAGGGTGATGGGCTGACCACAGGAACCAGTCCTCACACAAACCAGAGAACAAAGGTATATTTCTACATTTCTGTCATGTAAGGTTAATGCCACCACACAACTGGCCACTGGGCTTCTCTCTGTAACACACACTGGGTAGGGTACAGTACAGTGCAGTCAAGGGGCACACACTGGGCTTCACTCTGTGACACACACACTAGGGTACAGAAAGATTTATTTGCCTTTTTTTGCCCCCCTACATTTCTGTCATGTAAAGTTAATGCCACCACACAACTGGCCACTGGGCTTCTCTCTGTAACACAAACTGGGTAGGGTACAGTACAGTGCAGTCAAGGGGCACACACTGGGCTTCTCTCTGTGACACACACACTAGGGTTCAGAAAGATTTATTTGCCTTTTTGTCCCCTTGTATGCTTGTTGCTGGCAGCTGCTGGTGTGCAGTGTACTGCAGTTTCAAATAATCACATTTCAAAAGGTTCTTATAATCTTCAGTCTTCTTATTTTTTTTAGTCTCTCCGAGTCCTCCTCCAGTCCTCCTGATATTGGTCTCAAATCAATCCTCCTATTCCTGATCCCTTCCCCAATCTTGATTAGTCCCTCCTTCTGTCCTGAACCGGCCCCTAGTCCCTCCCAGTCTCCCCCCCGATTTTTAGCTTTTTTTCTTGTTCTCGGTCTCACAGGAAGAAGAGTGGCCTAACTGGACAAAGAGTGGCCGGACGCGCTAACGGCTTTGCTACAGTAATTGGGCTGCTGGTGCTGCCTGCTGCTGCTGCCTCTGTCTGCTCCGATGATCCTCAGTCAAATGGGGCTCCTCCTCGTGGCGCATCTCTTTAAATACCCCCACAGATCCCACTGCTCGCGTTGCTTACTCGACCCCCACGTCGTCTCATGTCTCGCGGTGATTCGAACCCTTTTGCGAACCGTTTAGTGTTCGAGTTCTAAGTTAGAACTCAAACACCAGGGTTCGAGGAGGGTTCAAATCTTTGCCGAACCTGTTCTGACAACCCTAGTAAATAAGGTCTGACACTGTAAAGCCTAGTAAGAGACTGGTGTCCCTTGTTTTAGTTGTTATGTGAAAAGCTGAAATAAAGCAAAAGCAGACAGATATACTGTAGGACAAAATCATTCATCAGTTGTAGCCTTCTCTTCTAGTCCAGATGCAGTCATATCACTTCAGCCTCAACTGTACCATCTCCATGACAACCATGTAATTCAGAGACTATGGCCCCTGCTGAATCTATCCTTAAATGCAGCTTTTTTTCCAACAACATACACTAATAACAGCGTTTCTGACAACAACAATGTAGAAGCATCTAGCTTTTGGGCATTCATAAGAATTTGTAGTTCTTGCGTGGGGAGGGGTAGCAAATCTACAGCAAAATGCCGCAGTACCATTCCCCATGTACATGAATGTTAATAAACATATCCTTTAAAATAATTATGCTTTGCCTTACAAAGCGTACACACATACAGAAACTGTGTGGCTAATGACGTATGTCATCTATTGATTATTAACTAGCTACAAAGGTGACCTGGAAAAATTGCATTATATGGTTCGAAGAAATCTAGAAATAGGCTCCAGCTGACCAGTATACAGCCAGGTCCCATGCCACTTCACGGAAAGGTCAAGCAGTGAAAGAGGTTATTAAATGGAATCTGGGGGACACCAACTGAGGCTATAGGGACCGGTTTCACTGCAGCATCATTTTCTCCTCAGCCATTCAAGCAAAATAATCGGTGGCAACTAGTGGCTCGTGCTCATCCCATCACCCATCGTGCCGACTGTGCTGCTTATGCCACACCTGCACCCGAGGCCCCTGTTCCTCACAGACTGATGTCTTCAGGCACAGAATAATGGATGTGGAGGCCCTGCCTCAAATTTTATTTTGTGGCCCGGGGGCCCCTAAATGCCAACACCCCAGTCTTCCTCAGCACCATGCCTGAAAGGCTGCAACTACCAGGATACTCAAGCTATGGTGATGTAGTCTATAGTGGTGCTCCCAATTCCTCAACTGTCAGACTAGACCCCCTAGTTCCCTCTGTCATTTTGCATTGCACTGTCCCCTTCCTATCTACCACTGCTCCCTCCGCCCTTTCACTCCGCTCTCTTGATGCCAAGCACCTTTCCCATTGAGCCTCCTTTATATTCTCATTTCCCTTCCCTCTTGCCTTACATCTTTACAGTTCTCTCACCCTCCTTCCTCTTCCCCCCTATCTGCAGTAACATTTCCCATTCCCTCTCTATTTCTTCTACTAAGTCTACTGTTGATCAATCTGCTTTCCCATATCCTTTCTAGACTCTGGTCCTCCATCACTCGTCCATCTGCTCTGCCCTTTACGCTTTCTAGCAATGTGCAGCAGCTGCAGAGAACACACCTGATCGGAGAAAGGGGACTTGTTTAACCAGGAAGGCACACTAAGCTGAGCATGTTTCCAGGTGTGACATGGGAGCACAAGGAAGTTAAATTACTTGCTCAGGGTCACACAGTATGCACAGTAAGGGGCAACCAAGTTCAAACCCAGGTCTCCCAGGTTTGCAGCTCAGAACCTTAATCTACTGCATATACTGCCTCCTTAGGGCTGGTATCAATAATTGAAATTTTTTAGTACTATACGTTCCTGTTTCTTTTCTTTTAAAGAACCATGTCATCCATAATATCTGCAGAGTCCCTCACAGCCATCTTGTGCACCACAAGGCTCTGGCACGTGGGTTATGCTAATATGGGCTGCAAATAATGACAGAGTATAAACCACACACAAAAGACCCGCAGGTGCATGAGATGGCTACAGACAACCCAGCGCAACATTAAAGATGGCACAGTTCTTTAAAGTAAAACACAGAATAGCACGTAACTAAAAAACATTTATTACAAACCATGCTCCTAATCGGGCATTTAAACAGCTGCTGCACTTACTGGGATTTTCTGGTGTTTCCCTTTAAGTCTTCCTTTTTCATTGCTGTGCTACTCCACCTGCAACTGTCTGTTCTGACCCCCCACACACACTCTTGTATTGCCCTGTCCATTTTGCTCCCCATCCCCGGCCATACCTGCCTGTGTAGTGCTCCTGTCTGATCTCCGTTACTATGTCCTGATGCTGTGATGATATGGGGGAAGACACACGTGTTGATGGGTTACACCACCGTTTTCTGTTTTGACAACCTAATTTTATTTACTTGTTAGAAGGTTATCAGCAGTGGCGTTCTATGATGCTTATAGGGATGAGCTGATTCCGGAATCCCTTGACTTTATTTTCTAATAAAACCTCAAATTTAGTATCTGCTGCCTGAGCACCTGTCTGCTCAAATTGCCATACAGTTAGTATAGTTCCGCTCATTGATGTTCCATATTGCTGATTATGACTTCTACTTTTGTAATGCTCTTAATATTATTCTTCTCCTCCGGAACTCCCCCAACACACTCGGAAATAGGCTATTAGCAGCTCAGCACCTCCAACAATATAACCAAGAAACAAAAGAAAAGAGGAAAGCGAGAGGAGGAAGGATTACAGAAGAAAGAAAAGGTTTACCAGAGGAGCAAGCTTGCTGGGGTAGTAAGCGTCACCTTTTTAGCATACAGATTATTTTGTTCCTTATCGCCCCTGCCCTGCTGAGACTATCTAGCCAGCCAGTGACACCTGACATGCCTTGTCTTTCTGACAGGTAATCTGAACACTGCTTTGTACCCCCTTTGTATTTTCTACACTGTATTGATTTTCTGTGCTGGCCTGTCACCCTGCCCTCAACACTTTCTACTTTGTATAGCTTTTTCTCTGTACTGGACACTGCACCGATAACCAATGCCATCATAGTACTTTAGTTCTCAAGAAAACAACATACCTCCACTCCTCCTATGCTTTTGCTCCTTGGTTGCCCTGGCTGAAAGCTGAGACAAAATCAATGCCTTGCCCGCTGACTCTGATGATGGACAAGATGACCTCAACATTACCGATCACGTCACAGGTTGAGCCACGGTGGTAGCACAATGATTTGGGGATCAGATGGGAGGGTCACGGACCATCAGGCCCAATTGTTGGCTGAACCATAGGAATCTTCCACCATCATCAATGCTAAACACACGCAGCAACAGGTAAAAGCTAAGGGCGTTCCATAGGAGTCATCATCGGCTTTCCACTCTCTGGCCCACTCTAGTCTCTCTCTTTCTCTCTCTCTCTCTCTCTCTCTTGCAGTCACAGCTTGCTTTTTTTTTTTCTTTTTTTTTCAATCGAGTCGAGAGAGAGAGATGGATGACTCACGGACTCCTCCACTGACGATCAGTATGACTATCAATGACGAGCGACGTGGACCACACAGCTCTGTCTCACTATGCTCTCATCCCCCTTGTCCCAATGTCCACTTCTTGTAAAGTCCACTGATCCCTCATTGCAGGGTCCTGACCGATACAACATAGGTACGCATGCTTTGCCAGTCTGCCACCATGATTCCCGGTTCTCAGTAGTTAGCCACACCTCCAGACTCTGGAGGACTGGCTCACACATTCACGACTGGTGTGTGGTCTGCAGAGGCAGAACCAAAGCTGAAAAGCTCACTAGCTGAGGAAGGGGGGGTGTCAGGTTGGGAACCACTCAGCCCGTGGTGCTTTTTGGGGCCTGGGGGTGCAGTTTGGCTTCGGTCACATCAAGCAGGGTGAGGAAAGGTTAGAATGTTGAAAAAAAATCAGCTGCTACAGTGGGTGGAGCATGGTGGTGACTGACAAAAAAGCTAAACTTCTGGATAACGAGTGGCAAGCCCCAGCACAGCTGAACTTCCTGACCACATGCCTTTGGAAAATACAAACATGAGAAGCCAACATTACTGGCTGCTACAGTAAGGGACTGCCCTGGCAAAAACAGCTGATTGCGCATTGACAGGCAGCTCCTGATTACAGCGACTCACTTTCTTTGATCTAGTGGCGTCTCATTAACTGTAGTCATTAACAGCATGCTCACTCTATTGATGCTGCAGAGACCAGCCAAAATGGACTGCTGCCGTTGGCCCACAACACTGCAGCTCCTCCACAATCTGCTTGTAAGAAAGCTGATGCAATGTATTTCTTGCACATCGTGCAAGCAAACACAAAAAGTGCAGGTAATGTACCTAGGGAAAAGAACCCCAAGACAAAGTACTGGATGGGTGGGAGAGAGACTGCTTTTCGAAATGAGGAATGGGATCTGGAGTTATCATCAACTACTCCCTAAACAAAAAGTCAGTGCATCAAGGCCTACTGTACAGCAAAGCCAACAGGATGCTGGGATGAATCGGAGGGACTGATAGTGGAAGAAAGAGGTAATACTTCTCACTCCTCGGATCACTGGTGAGGCCGCACCTAGAGTGTTGTGCCCAGTTCTGAGTCCTCACCTCAGAATGAATAAGGATAGGCTGGAGACAGAGCAGGCAGAGTGACCAAAATGATTCAGGCCAACAGGGCCCAGATCCTATGAAGTGCCTCAAGGCACTAAATATGTACTCCTTGACAGTCAGCATGGAGAGGGATATGAATGAAATCTTCAAATTCCTCAAAGGAATTAATAAGGTGAACTGTGAGAATTCTTCAGTCTGCATGCTGACTTGTGGTCATGCGGACACGGTAGAAATTATTTCATTTCATTTATTAGTTATACTGGAAAGGCATATGAGCAAATCTGCCTGCTTTCACAAGTGTCCAGTGACAAAGGATATAGGAGTACAAAGCACAGTCATGGTGAACAAATACATCTGAGTACAAGGCATTGAAGAAGCAAGAATTCAAGACGAGAACATATTGGTAGAGAACACGATCATGGGTAGCATAACTCAGAGGTAAAGCATACAAACAGAGCATTTACATATTAATTTGTCAAGAGTAGCATTTAAGGTTCTTTTTAAATGATACCATTTCAGAAACACTAAGTAAAGGGTGGAGAGTAGGCTGTTGAAGAGTTTGACACCTCTCTGAATGAGAGGTATGTTGACCCAGGGTCATATGACAAAGGGCATTGAGGAATAGCCAGAGGACAGTCCAGGTGGTCTTAGCACATACAGACCTCTGAAGATTGAAACATAGAAACATAGAAGTTGACAGCAGATAAGGACTGCAAGGCCCATCCAGTCTGCCCAATTTTTCTACCTTATGAATGTGCCATAGGCCTTTACTCTGTCAATAACCTACCTATTCATACTCATCAGTATTGCTCCCTTGTGCCTATCCCATGCCTGTTTGAAGCCCTGCACTGTATTCATATCCATCACTTCCTGAGGCAGGCTATTCCATGCATCCACCACCCTTTCTGTAAAAAAGAACTTCCTCATATTACCCCATAATCAGCCTCATTCCCCAATCTCATACTGTGTCCTTCACTACTGCTATTCTTCTTATATTGAAACATGTTAAGTCTTTCACATATTAATGCCTTTAAAGCAGCAGTACAACGTAAAAATAAATCTGTGCTTTTTAGATAGTTGATTCCCTGTGCTCTGCTGAAACAAGTACTAGTAATCTTTCCGCCAACAATGTCGATCACTGAATAATTTGGCCAGTTATCCTTTGTGTTTGTTTACATTTCTGCTGCCCATCCATTGACTAGTTACAGGATGCCATATTTTCTGTGGTGCTACAACAGCTGTAACTCTCACTTTGGTTGATTAGAACTGCTGCTCAAAGATATTTAGATACTTTGATCATCCTCTCTCCCTCCTTTGCTCTAGGATACCTTGAGCTCTGTTAAAAATCTTCCTCATATGTTTCTGATGCAGACCATGTACCATTTAGTTGCACTTCTCTAGACTGCCTACATTTAATGTCATGTGAAGGTGTGTCCTCAGTACACACAGTACTCAGATGGGTCACAGTATCTTGTAATGATTGTACCTCCCTCTTCGACTTCGATACCCTACTAATACACCCCAACATCCTCTTGCCTTACCTACCTTTAGTAGTCTGCTTGGATGATTTCAGGTAATCCGTGATGATGATGCCCAATATCTCTTCCTAGTGATTGCCCAACTCTCCCTACCTATAGGTAGCTTCAGGGTTTGTCCTATATTTATTTTGTTATTTAGCTTTTGTTAACAAGCAGGTACATAGACAAGACAATTGCCTATTTTCCAGGTATAACACGGGAAGTACAGGAATAATAGATTTAGGTACATACAGCGACACTGTACAAATTAGACATGTTACAGTTCAGAGAATTCTTCTCATTCTACTCACCCCATCTGGATCATCTACTCTGTTGCAGATCTTGGTGTCATCTGCAAACAGACAATCTGCCCTCCAGTCCATCTGCAATGTCACTGATGAAAAGTGAGAGGACTGGCCCAAGATCCAGGGTACCCCTTGACCATCTCTTCTGACTGTCCGTTTACCACCACCATCTGTTTCTGTCCACCAACAGTTTACCACCAAGTTAAAATTAGAGGTGGAAGTTCAGAAAGGAATAAGAGATTCTTTACAGAAAGGGTGGCGAACCCTTGAACAGTCTGAGGTGGTGGGAGTGAACACATCAGTGCATTCAAACAGGCCTGGAAAGGATGAAGAGAATGAATGCCTGGGGCAACAAGCACAGAGAATGGGGATAGGACTGGCAGGTTAGTACCTGAAAGACACCGGGTTCAAAAGTTCCAGGGATTTGGGAACTTGGGCAGACTGATGGAACTTTGCTTTTTCTGCCATCATTGCTATGTTTCTATGCTTCGTCATTTGACTGCATAATGTCATATTTATAAAACATAAATCCAAATAAAATGTTGGAAAACAATTTTCTCTATTTTATTACATATTCATAAGTACTATTTTTTGATTGGTGCTTCAGTCTGAAACTACCAATATCACACCTTTCTGTGTACACAGAAGGAAATAACATGTACATAAGAACAATAAAATTCATTCCTGCAATACATAACATATGACTATTTGACCAGATCGTTTGAAGTACACCTATGCTTTGTGACATTGTGGCTCAGTGAATGAAGTGTGGCTTGCTGGAATCCAATTCAAAGGGAACAGTACAGTAAGACACTGCATCAATGCAGAGCACAAATGTATTCTTCTCATCCTCAAGATAGGACAGCGCAGCCTGCAGAACAGGTGTCTGTAGCCCCCTCTGTTAAGGGGCACTACAGTGTTGGCTCTAGTGGTGTTAGAACAGCCAATCTCATAGTACACAACCACAAGACTACATGCCTTGATATTACTCAAAGGTAAACTCATGTGTACATTAGTAGAAGCATAATCTGTCAGTAGGACCCTTGGCCCACAGTCCACCCAGACTAATAGTGAGGACAAAAAGCAGAAATCAGGAAGGCAATTGGGTTGTATAGTGAGTGACCAGGAAGATCTCCACTGTAGCATTGCATGCAGTACTGTCTTTTAAAATGTTCTTGCTACAGCTGAGATATTTACTGGTCACTCACAACATAGTTTCTTCCCTCTGTTTATTCATAGATACATAGATACATAGACAGTGTCGGCAGATAAGGGCCTATGGCCCACCCAGTCTGCCCATTTGAGCTTGTAAGTTCAGTTTGTTTTCGACAGTCTGTTTCCCTTACCAGCCTCTAGAATTCCTTTATGTCTATCATGCATTCTTAAATCCCACAGTTATTTCAGCCCCACACTTCCTCTGCAGGGTATTCCTTGTCCACCACCCATACTGTGAAAAATTCTTTCTCATGTTTCCTTTGATCGTCCTCCTCAACTTCATCCATACCTCTAGTCCTGGAACATCTTTTAACTTAAAAATAGTGTTTTCCCACCCTGTTCCTCCTACAAGATACTTGTATGTCTCTATCATGTCCCTCTCGCGCTCTCTCCGGTACATGTTCAGTTCCTTCAACCTGTCTTCATAGGACTTGTTATGCAATCCATGCACCATCTTGTTGCCCTCTCTGAACCTTCTCTACCCTGTCTGTCCTTCGTAGGTGGTCTCCAGAAACTTACTGCACTCAGGTAGGCCTCACTAGTGTCTTGTATGGCGGATGTGACCTCTTTTCCTGCTGGTGATGCCTGCCTATCATCCAACATCCTATTGGCCTACCTGATGCCTTGTCACACTGTTTCCCTACCTTGAGGTCATCAGAACCAACCCAAGATCTCTTTCCTGCTTGGTGCATCATATCCTCACCCCCAACTGATATATTGTACCAGGTTTTACGCTATGCATTATCTTGCACTTCTTTGCATTAATTTCAACCAAACTGACCATACTGAAAGTTCCTGAGTCCTTCTCATTCTGTCTACACCCTCTGATGTGTCTACTCTATTACAGAGCCTTTGTCATCAACGAACAGTGAAATTCGCCACAGGATATACTGTAGGTGTATTAGAGGCTTTTTTTCTACACTGTGTGGTGGATGTTGTTTCCAAAAATGATTCAGTTCCAGGTGGTTTCCCACCCTCTTTTTTTTTTTGAAATGTTGTTTAAATTATTGTGTGTTTTTTTTGTCCCCGTTAACATTTCTTTTCTTTTATGTTTTGTTCAAGACCAAGAGGGATTACTCCATTACATAGAAACAGAATTTGACGGCAGATAAGGACCGCTTGGCCCACCCAGTCTGCCCATTTCTGCCTACTGGATGTTGTAGATCCTAGTTAACCAGCAGCCTACTTCTTCCTACCCCCATCTCAGAATTGCCTATGACTGTCCCATGCATGCTTGACCCACCACTGTTTTGACTCACTTCTCTCTCCGGAAGGCCGCCCATGCATCCACAACCCTCTGTGAAAAATATCCTTAAATTACCTGAGCCACCTCTCTATCTTCAAATTGTGCCCTTGTTCTGCACACCTTTTTTTGAAAGATGCTACTCCTTGACTTTGTTGATTCCCTTGAGGTGTTTTGAGTTTCTATCATGTGCCCCTCTCCTCCTTTCCTCGAGGCTATTAAGCCCTTAGCCTTCATATGTCTCTCGCAGACCCTGCACCATTTAGTTGCCCTCCTCTGACAGCCTCCATCCTGTTTGTCTTTATGTCATTAGTTCCAGAACTGCACGAGTACTTCAGATGGGGTCTGACCAGCTGTCTGTACAGAGGATAATAACTTGTTTCACTGGTGATGCCTCCATGCCCAGTGTCTCCAGCCTCATTGCTGCCCTCCACATTGTTTTTCCACCTTAGGTCATCTGATATGACTACCTCTGGTCCTTTTCCATTTTTGTTGTGTTAGTATTCACCTCATTGTGTGCTCTTCCCTTGGTTTTGCTTCAGGTGCATTCTGCACTTCTTAGCTTTAATCTAAGCTCCACATTTGACCATTCCTCTAACTCATGTCCCTTTTCATCTTTTCCACCCCACCTTCTGCATCAACTTGTTGGGTTTTTGTGTCATCTGCAAAGACATATTTATTCTTCCAGTCCTCTGTAATGTCGCTTATAAAGACATTGAAGAGGACTGATCCTAATACTGAACCCTGTAGTACCCCATTAAATCCCCTTCATCAGAGTGACCTATTTATTATTACCTCAGTCCATTTTCCAGCCAATTTTACCCAGGCTGTCATTGGACTCATCTGTCTAGCTAACTTGTATATTAATATTTTGTGTGGACTGTCTCAAATGCCTTGCAAAGTCTAGGTAGGCCATGTCCACAGCCCTTCCTGATCTATACTTTGTCACCTAGTCAAAGAAATCTATCAGATTTGTCTGGTATGACCTTTCTGCTGTGAATCCATGCTGCCTTGGGTCCGTGCCCCTCTGCCTCTAGATACTGGGCACTTTCTGGAAGTGATTCCATATTTCCTACCACTGAGGTTAAACAACAGTCTGGTAGTTCCGCTTCTGCCTGTTCCCCACTTTTGAAGCAACCATTCCTGCCCTCCTCCAGTCCTCGGCAGCACCACCCCAACCTCCCATGATTTGTTAAAGAAGGTAGTCAGGTGTCACTAATTCTGCCCTTAGTTCTTTAGAATTCTGGTATGAACTCATCAGCTCATTGCTTGTCCATCTTCAGTTTTAAGAGTTCTTCAGAACCCTTTCTGTAAATGGGCTGGTATCAACTTGTATCCAGTGTGTTTCTACTGTTTGTCTAGGTATTTCTTCCTTTGTAAATACTGAGCAAAATATTTGTTTAGTATTCTGCTTTTCACAGTCTCCTCTGCCCCTTCCCCTTATTAAGCCTCACTATCTTCCTTTCTCTCCTTCTCTTGATGTACCTATGTTGGGTTTTATCCTCTTAACTGAGTTGGCTTTCATTTTTCCTCAGTTTGGGCTCTTTGCTGTTCTTGACTGCCTTCCAGCTCTTTGCTTTTAATTGATACAGTTCTCTGTCCTGCTCCTTCTGTGTTCCTTGTACCCTAAGTTTTCTTTTCTCTTGAACCTTCACTGCTACTTCTTTGAGAATATAGTTTCTTGCATTGTTAGTTTTGTTTTTTGCTCATAAAAAGGCTTGTTACCGGCAGATGGCAGTTTATTATTCCCATTGTTCTCCGCCTCCTTCCGCCCATTGGTAGCATTCCTTAGGCTTACCCATTGGCAAAGCTGGCCCCTAAAGTCTAGTACCTTGCCTTGTATGGTTTGACTTATTGCTGTATTTATTGTAATCATACTGTTCGATGGTCGCTAGTCTCAGATGCTACCACTTCACATCTGTGATCCTCTCTACATCTCCATTTGAGAGAACCAGGTTCAAGATTGCTCCTCTCAAGTGGGCCCATTACTAGTTATCTAAGGCATATGTTCTGTAGGGTATCTAGAATAACCCCACTCTTCAAAGTGCTGCAGCAACTGCACTCCATAACATCTGCATATTCAGATCACCATCAGCATTATTCCTTTTTGCCATGCTGATACTTTCTGTCATTTCCTTGTCCATTTCTCCTGAGAAGAGGGCTGTATACAACTTTGTGCGGATTGTGGTGCTATCCAGTCTCCAAATTTACCTACAGTGCTTTCTTCCTTCCTGTTTTCTTTGTTCTGTTACTTGATTCTTCCTTATGTAAAGAGCTACTCCTCCTCCTCTTTTACCTCTGTCTCTGTAGATAGTGTGGTTGTATGTTTACATCCCAGCTGTTTTGTGCGAACTATGTTTCTGTGACGCTACTATATCCAGATGTTCCTCCATCAAGGCCACTAATTCAGAAGTTGTACCAGACTACGGGCATTGGTACTATTGTTTCCATTTTTGATGCTTTACTTGTTGCAGTATCCCCACTGACCTTTCTACTGGGTCTTTTTTCCCATTTAGTACCCTGTTTGTAGGAGAGGCTGCTTTTCTGCTGCTTATCAGTGCTTCTGACTAGTTTAAAAGCTGCCAATGAAGCATTTAAACCGATTGCTGGAAGATTTGTTCCTCCTGACAGATGCAGACCATCCTGCCAGTAGGCTGGTGTCTTCCAGGTGGAACCCCAGTCCCAGTGAAGCCAAACCCTGTGCCCACACCATTTTTTTTAACCACCATTAAACTGCATGGTGCAGCACCCTTGCCCACCATGCCATTTACAGGCAGCACTCTGAGAAGGATATGTGTGTTACTGCCTAGGCCCTCCTCAGCTCTACAAAGTCCTTCTGCATGTTCAATCTCATGTTGAGCCAAGTCATTTGTCCCTTGGTGACAATACATCCAGCTCAGACACCTGTGCAGTTGTTCATGATCCTGAGGATCTTCCGTCCCTACTTTCCATGGCGCAGGCAGGCACTTTGCTGATTTTCCCTCCCCTGTTCTATCCCTAATAATTGAGTCTTCCACCGGGAGCTGCTCTTCCTTGTGGCATCCTGCCTCTTCCTGGGTCCTTGTGCAGGTGTCCTCAGCCTTAATCTCCTCTGTGGGTGATCCATGGGAGCTATGCTCCCCATACTGATGTGGCGGATTGTGGTGTGAACAACTGATTGGTGTGCCTCTGTTCCACCTCTCACCTCCCTGAGCCCACTGTGTCCAACTGCTGTGCTTTGCAACCTCTTATAGTGGTGGTGGCTCTGGTGTTCCTGGATGGGGGGTTCCTTCTACATCCTGTCTGCCTGGGAGAAGGTCTTTACTGCTGTCCAGTGTGGCCTGGAAGATGGCAACTCCTCAGGCAGAGAGTTGTTGCAAATGGCAGCATCTCAGCCTCCAGCACCCGAATACTGCTGCCCCACAGCCATTATGTTGTCTTGACTCATGTGTATTTTATGGCATGGATCAGAAAAAATATTTTTGGGATTATTTTGTAGTCAGTACCTGAGTATTGCAGTATTGTTTAATGTTCCGTTTTACGCTTATTTTTAAATAAAACTTCCCCTACTGTTTTTAGAAGTGCCATGGGGTATTTAACATCCACCAGAACAGGCAGATGGGACCTTGTTTATAGTCCATCTAGAAAATGGCCTCAGAGTGCAGCACTCTTCATGCAGCACTACAGGTCAGTGTTTATTTAACTGAGTGCCTGTGGGGCTAGAACCCATATTGATCTTAACCTCAGAGGTGAGTGTGTACCTGCTGAGCCACTGACACTGAATTCATTTGCACTGCAAGAAACCTGGGGTCGCTGTGGGTGTTCAGATCCCACCATCAGGAAGAGCCACGGGAGGAGGTTGCAGAGTGCTGACATCCTGCAAAACACATGCACAACCCCTTGTTCACAGAACTGCAGACCCATAAAGGAACCTCACTCCTGGTATGGGTAGACCTCAGCAGGAATAAGGAAACTGCAAGTGTCTAGCATCAGCTGTAGGTGGTATTTTGGCTCCAGGGTTCGATCCGTGCCTCAGCAGAGCTGGCTGTGGGCAGAATGTAGAACTGAAGGAATAACCTGTAAAAAGACAAAAAAAAAGAAATGGATGGAGACCCAACCATGCAACTTTTAACTACAGTATATGAGGCAAGAGGTTATATTGCAACAGTGATCCATTAACTATGTACTAGTTGAACTTTGCCTCAGTAAACATGGCTAAGAGTAAATACATGATGATGGTTGTAATAATGCTGACTGGGTCATGGTGCAATGTGTTGGTTATAAGTACAACTCACAACAGGTGGTTATTGGGATTAATTAACACCTGGGACACCAGCATAGTTGAGGAGATGAAAGTGTCCGTTCTCTTCATGAAATGGATAAAATATATATATATTTTTTTCTTTTTTTACTCCTACTGGTGTACCAGAGCTGTCCCATCAGGAGTCGCCAGTGAAGCAGACCCTGCCACCATCTTACCTGGCTGGTTGGGTACATCCGTCTGTAGGAATTGCCCCAGGTGGGGGCAGGTTGGCAAGACACCCTCTCTTCTAGTCTCATCAGGTCCTAGACAACTGGCAGATGGGTCACAATGGACTAGATTCGCACCATCTCCTAGCTTTGGAGGGTGTTTTTCCTTTGTGCGATGTTGCATGCCCTGACATCAAGGTATTATACTGACATCCGCACGCCCACCCCACAATGTTGCAGCCCTGAGCTGAATGGTGGTAGGCCCGCCGTGCCAATCATACTCCTGAGGTGCTGACATGCTGTCAGGCCTCAGCCCTGCCAGGGTCGCATATGCTGGGTTGATCCGGCCCTCCCCGGAGAAGGTGAGCGTCGTTGATGTTTGTAGTTTTCTCCTGTCGCAGCCAGAGTCCGGCCTCAACCAGGTCACTGTGGTGCAAGGTGCAGATTAAATATTTGTTATTCTAAAACATTGGTACGCATGACACTTCAGTTCAAATGTTGGATGTTTAAGATGCACTTAGTGAAAATAAAGTCACCATAGAATACTAGACAGGGTGAAGGGCAGGCTACAACTGCTGAAGAGAGATCTGGGAGCCATCAGTGGCTCCTCAAGTAAAGCAACCAGTGCACCCAGGTTAATGTACCAGTGGTGATGGGCTAATGACAGCTTTCATCACACTGCTTCATGCTTTGCATAAATAGGAGTTCATTTTGTCTCACCGTGGTTGGTGTATTATTTATTTATCTCATTAGTTTTTTCTGACCTGTGCATATCAGCATGGTCTCGCAGAGGAAGGAAAGATCTAAAGTGGTCACATTGATTTCAAATTTGTACTGCTTCCTTAAGTCATATGTCGTCTTTCCATAGGTAAAATTTAAACCAGGTTATGCCATTTCAAAAGAGGCTGTTGCTGATAGACCGGTATTTATTATGCATTTCATAAGAGGAGTAGAATATGTGTACTCAGGATAAGGATCCCACATCTCTCCCAGGTACTCTTAAATGTAGACTTTGTTGTGAAAAACTGTAGGTCTATGCAGTCCATTTCTATACCTATTATCACCCCTAAGACCATATTTGGTCACACTGTGTCTTTCCTTCCTGACCCTACTTATTATGTTCATGTGCCTATCCTATGCATGCTTGAAGGCCTCACTGTCTCTGCCCCACCACCTCCTCTGGCAGGGTGTTCAGCATGCACCACCCTTTCTGAGAAGACTTATTGCTCACATCCTCTTTTCTTCACCCTTGAGTCACTGCATGCCCTGTGTTCTGGTGTTCCTCCTCCTCTGAAAGAGACTTTCCTGACTCCACACTTGTACTTGTTAACTCCCATGATGTACTTACAGGTTTCAATATGTCCTCTCTTTAAGGGAGTACATGTGGAGCTCTCATTGCCTCTCATTGTAAGGTTTTTCTACACCATCACCGTTCTGTACCTTTCCTCTGGATTGCTTCCACTCTGTCAACATAGCTGGTTTTAGGCACCAGCAAACCCTCGGGAAGTGCTGTGGGCCTCTACCCATGGGTCCCAACCAGATGAGTTTCCCTTACTAATTTTCTTTTAAACTGCAACAAAGGACTGTGCAGCACCTTCTTATGTGGCATTATAATATGAAAATGCGAAATGCCAGCAGAAACAGGCTCATCTAGATATACAAAGGCTGCCTGAGTGTGCAGCTCTTAGTATATTTACTGGAGCTGCCTCCACCTCCTTTTTTCACACAGAGTTTTCTCCTCACACTCTTTTACCCCTACTCATAATCTCTCATGTTATGATTCTCCTTTTACCCTGTCCCATCCCTTTAAAGCTGCTTACTGTTTTCAAAGAAATCACCTCCTCAGGCAAATCGCTCAACTTGGACACCACGCCGTCTGTGAAAAAGCGCCTTCTCATTTCCTTTTTGAATCTTCCCCCCAACAATTGTAGACTATGCCCCCTAGTGAACCCATTTCCCCTTAAATTGAAAATGCCCTCTGTTCTAACCTTGTTCATATCCTTAAGATACTCAAAGGTCTCAGTCATGTCCCCCATCTCCTTTCTGTCCTCCAGTGAATACACCCTACGATGTACCCCCTCCAAAGATCTGATGTCTTTTTTCAGATAAGGGCACCAGAACTGCACACAGTACTCCAAGTGCGGTCTCAAGTCACCAAAGACCTATACAAGGGCAAAATGACCTTCTCCTTTCCTAGAGGTGATTCCTGTGGTGATGCAACCCGCCATTTTGTTTGCTTTGGCTGCCACTTTCTCGATATGTGCAGCGTGTTTCAGGCCCTCTACTTTATTTTATTTTAATTTATTTAAAGATCGGTTACTGGAAAGGCACACTGAGCAGAGTCTCATTTCCCCAGTGTGGGGGTGTAAGGAGAAAAATACATATAAAATATTAAATACAGAGTAGCAAATAAGGTGTACAATATGAAGCATTGAGCTACCCTAGATCTTTTTCTCCTCAGAACTGGTAATACGTACACCTCCCAACCAGTAACTGGTCCCTGGGTTCTTAGCTCCCAGGTGCAAAGACCATGCAACCCTAGTACTGAACCCCAACTGTCAGATACTCAACAATTTCGAGCCCAGCCAAGGCCTCCCTAGAGCCCCTGTTTCCTCTATGTCTACTCTGCCGCAGAATTTAGTGTAATAAGCAAATAGGCAGATTTTACTTTTGAGCCCATCCACTATGTCACCAATAAAATGTTAAACAACACTGGTCTGAGTACTGGCCCTGTGGAATCCCACTGGCCACAGACTTCGGACTGATACCCCCTCATTATCACCCCTCAGTTTCTGTTCTGTAGCCAGCTCTTGACCCACTCTTCCAAGCTTTCCCTGACTCCCAGGATCTCAGTTTACTGAGCCACCTCCCATTTGGCCTAGAGTTAAAGGGTCCTTGAAGTCCAGACACAGGACATCTACCATCTGGTCCCTGTGCAACGATCCTTTGACCCAATTAAAGAAGTCAATCATGTTGGTCAGGCAGGCTGTCCCAAGAAAACCCAGTGCGTTTTAATCCTGTAGGTCATTCAACCTCCAGGAAGTTCACTTGTCTTTCCTTTAGTATGGTCTCATTAGCTTCTACAATGGGAGGTAAGGCATGACTCAGTCTAGTACTTGCTTAGGTTCATCCTTGGTCCACTCTTGTGAGAGACACCACATGTGCCATTCTCCAGTCCTGAGGCAAGCCCCATTTAAAAAGCCTTACTAAGCTATGATCCAGTCAATAAGAGGCAAATGGGGCAATGGATAGGAGGGGAAGAATAGCCTCAAGGACTGACACTACTGACTTTCGTAACAAATTTAAATATGCTGTATCACTGGTTGTTCTGAGAAAGGAAAAAAAATACACGTATGGGCTACAGTCCAACACATTAGGTGAAAGTGGGTCAAGTAAGGAGTGCCCCGTGGCTTCACAAATCTTGCTGGGGGCCCCCAAAACCCTAAAACCGTTCCTGTGACTGTCAATGTCCTTGCAGAGATGTGGCATACCGATTGATAAAATACCACCTCCCTTCTCCTGTTAGAAATGTCCTCACTGTGCACCCCAGCATCTCACTGCTTGCAGACAGCCCTGTTGTACTGGCTCGCCAACTTGAGATCAGATACAGTTACTTCTAGGTTCCTTTATTGTTTGGTAACTGCAATACCCACCTCCAGTCTTGTACACAGCCACCAGGTTTCCCTACCCAGGTGTATGACTTCAGACTTGTTGGTATTGAAACCCAGCTACCACTCCGTAAACCACTCCCATAGTCTCCCCAGATTACATACCATTCACTCCATCCATTTCTGGGAATCTATCCTTATACAGATTTCTGTGTCATCCGCAAACACTCACATCTTCTCCTCTGATTCCTCAGCAATGTCAGTTATGAAGACTTTGAAAAGGACAGGACTCAATACTGATCCTGGGGGTAATCCATTGGTCATTATCCTGCCCCCAAGTGACTTTCATTACAACACTGTCTGTCTCAAACTCTTCAACAAGTTTGATACCCAGCTTACAATTTTCTCCCCAACCCCAGGGGTGTTCAGATCCAAACTTTTAGGACTTGACCAGCCATGACCGTAGCTGAATTTTCCCCGCCCCTATCTATTACAATCAGTTTAGCTCTCTTTTTCTACTTGTCCTTCAAAAACATGTTACTTGGCCCAGACTGGAGCAACAGGATTTGCACAGTGTGGCAGAACCCCCCCAGTTGCTAAGTTTCTTTATTAGACTCTTTGGTGGCACATTGGGAAAAGACTTACTGAAACCCAGATAGGCCACATCCACTGCCTTCAGCTGATCCCCCTCCATGGTCACCCAGTCAGAAATCGAGGAATTTGTTGACATTACACCCCCCGTGAAACTATGCTGTTGGGGGGCCTGCAGCCAATCCCCCAGGTACTCCATCAGCAGGGTATCCAACAATTTCCACACCATTGGTATGTGAGAATGAATGGCCTGTAACTGCGAGCCTCCTTCCTACTGCTGCTCTTGTGCATAGAGACCACACTGGCACTCATCCAGTGCTCAGGAACTAGCACATCTCCATCTCCAATGAGATGCTGAATAGTGTTGCTAGAGTGATGGAATTCATGTACTGACTACTGCACAGCATATTCCACCCCCCCTCCCCCACTACCAGCCATCAACTGACTGTATATCAACAATATAATACAGACTTTGCCACCCATACACACACAGTGAACTTTGGAGATTATCTCATGCACCACTTTCCGCCCTCTCTCGGTATCAACAAAATGTTGAGGACTGTGACACAAACACATCCTTGAAGAGAAACAGCTATTACACACAGTACTGCCCGCCTTCAAAGACAGCAGTTCTTCAAGTATAAGCCAAATTTTGACATGTATGCTTCTCACAATGCAAACACCCGCAGAAGAAGCTTTCATGGCAGGTACTGACAACAACACTCCCCTCTCCCATCACAGCTGGAGAATTACAGCATTGGCGATTTACAAAGCATTGCAGACTAGGCATTCAACACATGTGCATTATGTACGATAGCACACACATCTGTAACAACTATTGAGCATTCAGCCTGCATACATTCCCATTTAACAGCTAGCTTACTTTCATGCATTAAAAAAATGGATGTGGTTTATGGCTTGTCCAGTGGCAAAGAGGGATGAAATGCTATGTGCATTACCCCCCACCATGCTGGCAAACCAAGTTTGGGAACAAGCTGAGGTTACTGGGTGTCATCTGGGAAGGGGGGAATTGAGCATCCATCAGATAGCTCTCCTCTCCTCTCCTGAGGTGGGGATGCATGCTGACTCAACCCTTGACTGTCCCCAACTGGAGGCCTGGGGGTAGCACCAGAAACTATAGTGACAGCTGGCCCACCAGTGCAGCGGAAAGATTCATAGCTGTGATGCTGGCGACCTGGGTTTGGAAATGGACTCGGGCATTGGAGGGCCGGAAGGTGGGAGATGTCTTGAATGTCTGATGACTGCTCCCCCTTCTCCCAGGGGCCCAGGGGAGGGAGATCTGTGGTCCAGCATTTGTGTAGTCCTGGTGGTGGCCAGGAGAACAGCAATATGGTGGGCCTCATTGCCTAAGGAGCTTGATGGATGGTGACATATGCCCCGATGTCAGTGTCACATCATGCTCCCATGTGGAGAAAACCAACAGACCGGATGAAGGTTGCCGGCCCCATCACTGCAAAAGCCCTGAAAGCTGGACACCTCAACAGCACCCTGCCGATTGTAGAGTGTGCAGGCCACCCCACTGGCGCTTCCCTTGGAGGGAGTGACCCATCTGAAAAAGGTTATCCTGGGTTACCCGGGGTAGGCTGCAATCTGAGGTGGTGGCTGATGGCAGGGATGAGTGCTGGTGTGGTCCATGGTGGCCCCAAGGAAATGATGGTTGGAGGAGCAAAAAAAAAGACACAATAGTGACATTGAACTGTCATTCAGTAGCATGTGTGTATGTCCGCATGTAGACGCTTACTTGCTACCACATCATGGGATCCAAGGGGGAAAAAATTGTCAGTGCAGGCTTCATGAAGCCCTGTCTGTCTACCTACCTCTGTCCCACACCACTTGGGTCACCAGCCAAATTCAGGATGCGAGTCACAGAGTGTGGGGAGAACTGCCCATTGCCATGCCAGCCCTGTAACAGGAGGCAATCCATGCAGCACTTCTGGCTCAGTGGTTCCAGGGAAGTGGGGCAGGATGAAAGCCTGCCTGCATTGAATGCTGCCAGAAAGATTGAAGGTAAGAAAACAAAATGTTGCTGCAATATGTATCACCTCAATAAACACACACACATCACATACGACACACAGCACACACGCAGTAGTGGAGCTGCCGCAAGTTACAGTAAACCTACCAGCTATTGGTGGCCATTGTTTTGATTGTCAGATCACTGCTGCCATGTGAGTGTCAAGCTATAAATACAGCGTAATTTCATCATGTACTGTTAATTTTGGTTTTGTCCATTTATTTGAGTTGGAGGACTCTCACTTCACCTTGTTTTGCTTTGTTTTGAAAGGTGGTGTGGGGCAAAACACCCCAATGTAAATAAACTAATAAAAATAACTGAAAGGCCGACGGTCCAAGAAGTGCATTCTGAGCTCTACGCCAACAGCTGTAGGTCCTTATAATCAACACATAGTAGCCAACAGGTAATATGCAGAGTCTTAACTAAGTAATATGGACCAGAGGTAGGAATATTGAAGGACGGTGTCTGTCAGACCTGTAAAATAAACTATAGGAAAGGGATCGCAGGGAATCATAGTTCTTGGGGAGCAAAAAGGAAGGATATAGCAGGTTAATGCAGAGTGATACTTAATCTAATGGGGAGGAGTCAGTATCCTGTCATACCTGTTAAAGTAAAGAGGAAAATAGGTTAACATGGAGAAAATATAGTGGTGAGAGCATAGACAAAACATGGAGAGATATAATGATACACTCTATGACGGGAGAAGATTTAGTAGAGTGAAATGATTATAAAGTGAACATGTTTGGGGAGTGCTTCCAGGTCAGTGGACTTTACTGGATGCAATAAATCATGTGATGGGGCACTCAGAGAGTCTGGCAGGGTGCAAAAATCAATGATGCGCGTGATGTGGAGGTGAGGGGCCCAAACCAACAGGGTGCGTGTTGCTGAGTGATCTGGGGTTTAGTCTAGTTGGAGAAGGTTAGGGGTTAGTGATTCACCTTTGAGCCATGTTTTGGAGTTAGTGGGAGAGAGCCAGTCCAGGTTTGTAACAACCAGAATATCTAGTCTCTGGAGGAGGAGGAGTGGTAATGTTTGTCAAGAGTTCGTTAATGTACTGTAGATGCAGAGAAGCCAGAGCAGCATATGTGCCAGCTGTGAATACAAGGAGGCGATGGAAGGGAGAAGCTTGATAAGGAGGAGTTTGTATTGAGAGGGGAGGACAGGTTGGTAGATAAGTACATGCAATAGCTACACTCTGTCTTTTTCTGGATCAATCTTGCTGGATAATGTGTAGCCGCAATGATGAGTCTGTTGTTGGGCATTTTGTGAGAGAGATCATGGTTTCTTGAGGGACTAAAACATCTGGGTATGTCTTGTATGAGTGGTAGGAGGAGGGTTATTATGTAGAAACACAGAAGGTGACAGCAGAAGGGGATCTCGAGGTCCATCTAGTCTGCCCATGTTTAAGTTTTCTACCCTTCCCTCTTTGCCTTTATGGAGTCAGACACCTCTGTGTCTATCCCATGCTGTCATGAAACCCCTGAATGTTGTGGCTCCCACAGCCTCACAGGGTAGGCTGTTCCAGGTGTCAACTACCCCTTGGTAAAGAAGCACTTCCTAACATTCTTCCTGAACTCCCCCTTCACTCTCAAGGCATGTACCCTTGTTCTGTTTTCCTGAACTGAAAGAGTTCCTGCAACTGTACTTTATTTACACCCTTAATGTATCAGAAGGTTTCAACTATGTCTCCTCTCTCACCCCTCAGTTTCAGTGAGTACATGTTTAGTTCTTTAACCTGTCCTCATATGGCATTTGGTGCAATCCTTCAATCATTTTGACACTCTTCTCTTGTACTGCTTCCTTCCAGTCCCTGTCCTTTCAGAGATGGGTTGTCCAAAACTGGACACTGTATTTCAGGAGGGGCCTGACCAGCGTCCTGTACAGTGACAATGCCACCTTCCTCTTTCTGCTCATGATACCCCTCCCTATGCAGTCCCTGACCAGCGCCCTGTACAGTGACAATGCCATCTTCCTTTTTCTGCTTGTGACACTGCTCCCTATGCATTCCCTGACCAGCACCCTGTACAGTGACAATGCCACCTTCCTTTTTCTGCTTGTGATACCCCTCCCTATGCATTCCCTGAGCAGTAACCTGACAATGCCACCTTCCTCTTTCTGCTCGTGATACCCCTCCCTATGCAGTCCCTGACCAGCGCCCTGTACAGTGATAATGCCACCTTCCTCTTTCTGCTTGTGATACTGCTCTCTATGCATTCTCTGACCAGCACCCTGTACAATGACAATACCAACTTCCTCTTTCTGCTTGTGACACCACTCCCTATGCATTCCCTGACCAGCACCCTGTACAGTGACAAAGCCAACTTCCTCTTTCTGCTTGTGATACCACTCCCTATGCATTCCCTGACCAGTGTACTGTACAGTGACAATGCCACCTTCCTCTTCTGCTCATGATACTCATTCCCTATGCATTCCAGCATGCCACTGGCTTTAGTGCTACTCTCTCACACCGCCTCTTGTTTTAGGAGAGGCTTGGATATAAAGGTGTGTGATTTTTAGTTCTTGGGGAGGTGTGTGGGGAGAGAGGTCCAGGGTTAAGTCTGATATCACCAGCTGTAATCAGTAGTAGGATGATCAGTAGTTTAGACAGTATGTGTCCATTTTAAAGATGTTGGATGAAGGGGGTGACTTGGGGAGTTGGTGTAACATGAGTGTGAACTTGGACAATTGTAAGGTAGCAAGCAGGGTAGTGGGGGTGGGGTGTGAATACACAAGGTGGCAAGGTTAGATGGATAGGACAGAAGGAGAGGAAAGTCAGGAGAGTTGGGGGATTTGTTAGCTGACAGGTGAGAGAGGGGGTGTGGAGGGAAAGTGGAGGGGAGAAAGAACAGGAGGGAGGAGAACCACATTGCAATAACGTAAATGTTATTTGGTACACTGTAGACTACAATGCCACAGCAGCAGCAGCAGCTGGGTGGGTGTAGGAAGGGTGGGATACAGCACAGTGTGCAGCAGCAGCCCAGGATGATGGGATACACCACAATGCCACAGCAGCAGCAGCTGGGTGGTGTGTGGAGGGTGGATCAGCACAGTGTTACAGCAGCAGCCCAGGATGATGGGATACACCACAATGCCACAGCAGGTGCCGGGTGGGTTGGAGAGGTGGGATACAGCAGTGGAGCAGCAGCACAGGATGATGGGATACACCACAATGCCACAGCAGCAGCAGCCAGATGGGTGTGGGAAGGGTGGGACACAGCACAGTGTTGCAGCAGCAGCCCAGAATGATGGGATACCCCACAATACCACAGCAGCAGCAGCTGGGTGGGTGTGGGGAGGGTTGGATACAGCACAGTGTTACAGCAGCAGCCCAGGATGATGGGATACACCACAATGCCACAGCAGGTGCCGGGTGGGTGTGGGGAGGTGGATACAGCAGTGCGCGCAGCAGCACAGGATGATGGGATACACCACAATGCCACAGCAGCAGCAGCAGATGGGTGTGGGAAGGTGGGACACAGCACAGTGTTAGCAGCAGCCCAGAATGATGGATACACCACAATGCCACAGCAGCAGCAGCCGGATTGGTGTGGGAAGGGTGGGACACAGCTCAGTGTTGCAGCAGCAGCCCAGAATGATGGGATACACCACAATGCCACAGCAGCAGCAGCCGGATGGGTGTGGGAAGGGTGGGACACAGCACAGTATTGCAGCAGCAGCCCAGGATGATGGGATACACCACAATGCCACAGCAGCAGCCATATGTGAACAATCAGGCCAGTCTGCCTATAGAAAATGCAGCGTAGCTCGGCCTAGGTAATGGCAGTGTGTACTTGTGAAGCATGGAGTTTCTGTACCTTGAATAGTTCTTCTCTTGTGGTCAGGGCAGCCATTGAGGTGGGCTGGAGAAGGTCTGTGCATGAGCAGGGCGACCTTAGCTGGATGCAAACTGTGCCCCGCACCTTGGGGCCCATACATTATGCCTAAATTTCATTAGAGATGAAAATGTTTACCTGCAAATGAAAGTGGAAGACAACTGGCTCTGTTACTGTTACAAAGGTGGGGCAGCTTTGCTGCAGTGGAAAAGATTAGGTTAAGTAATGTTAACGGTGTTAATGGCCATACTTTACACCTCCCAGGTTGACTGTTTTCACAAACAAAGGCTATATTGATAAGAGAACTTGTTTGAAACCTGGACATGTAGCTGAAACAATGAATTATATGACAACATCTGTTTCAAATGTAACCCCTACAAATGGGGTTCCCAAAAAGTCTCTTTGAACTTGCCTAAATGCTCACTGCCAGGCTGGTGTCCTGCATTTTAGCAGTTTAAATGTGATTACCAGAGTCTGTATAGCCTCTGTGTACTGTCTCTTTAAGAGCTGCCTGATTGCATAGAAACAAAGAAACAAAGACTTTGATGGCAGATAAGGACTGCTTGGCCCATCTAGTCTACCTATTTCCCTACTTACAGGATAGGCCGCAGATCCTACTTAACCAACAGCCTATTTCTTCCTACCCCCCACAAGAATTGCCTTATGTCTGTCCCATGCATTCTTGAATTTTCCCACAGTTTTAGACCCCACAACCTCCTCAGAAAGGCTGTTCCATGCATCCACTACCCTCTCTGTGAAATAATACTTCCTCACATTGCCCCTGAACTGCCCCCCTCCCCCCCATCTTATTGTGTCCCCTTGTTCTTGCACACCTCTTTTTCTGAAAGATGCTACCCTCTTGGACTTTGTTGATTGCACTGAGGTACTTAAAAGTTTCTATCATGTCCCCCTCTCCCTTTTTTCCTCAAGGGTATACATATTAAGCTCCTTTAGTCACTCCTCAGGTAGCTTCTGTTGCAGACCCTGCACCATTTTAGTTGCCCTCCTCTGGACTGCCTCTCCTGTCTATGTCCTTGCAGAGATGGGGTCTCCAGAACTGGATGCAATACTGCAGAAGGGGTCTCACCAACTGTCTGTACAGAGGGATGACAACTTCCTGATTTCTGCTGCTGATGGATCTCCCTACGCATCCCAGTATACCCGCAGCCCTCCCAACTGCCTTCTCACATTGCTTGCTAACCTTAAGGTCATCTGATATGATTACCCCCGGGTCCCTTTCCTTTTTTGTTGTAGTTACTACCTCCCCCCCATTGTGTATTCTTCCCCTGGGTTCTTGTTTCCCAGGTGCATTAGTTTGCACGTATTTGCATTGAATCCTAGCTGCCATACTTCTGACCATTCCTCCAACCTTGCCAAGTCCCTTCTCATCCTTTCCACGCCTCCTTGTGTATCAACCCTGTAGCAGATGTTTGTGTCATCTGCAAAGAGGCATACTTTTCCTTCCAGTCCCTCTGCAATGTCACTTATGAAGACATTAAAAGGACTGGACCCATACTGAACTCCCTGCGGTACCCCACTAGTAACCTCTCTTCTTCAGAGTGGACTCATTTACAATTACCTTCTGTGTCCTGTTGTCCAGCCAATGTTCTATTCTAGGCTACCACCCTGGGACCAACTCCCAGGCTGGTTAATTTGACTATTAATCTTTTGTGTGGGACTGTGTCAATGCCTTGCTAAAGTCTAGGTAGGCCAGTCCACAGCCCCTCCTGGTCTACTACTTTGGTCACCCAGTCAAATAAATCTATTAGATTCATCTGACATGACCTTCCCGCTGTGAACCCATGCTGCCTTGGGTCCTGTGCCCCAGTAGCCTTTAGGTACTCAACTATTCTTTCCTTCAGAAGTGACTCCATCACTTTCCCTACCACAGAGGTCAGACTGACAGGTCTGTAGTTTCCTGCCTCTGCCTTGGTCCCACTTTTGTGAAGGGGAATCACATCTGCCTTCCTCCAGTCCTCGGGTACCACACCATCCTCCCATGGTTTATTAAAAAAAGTAGCCAGTGGTTTCACTAGTTCCCCCTTTAATTCTTTTAGAATTCTGGGGTGAATTCCATCAGGCCCCATTGCTTTGTCCACCTTCAGTTTTAGGAGTTCTTGCTGAGCCCTTTCTTCTGTGAAAGGACTGGGATCGACCCCCACTATCAGGAGTGCTTCTGTTAATTGGATTAGGCACTTCCCCTTCCTCATTTGTGAATACTGTGTAGAAATATTCGTTCAGTATTCCTGCTTTTTCACTGTCCCCCTCTGCCCACCCACCGTTCCTTCTATTCAGCCTCACTATCCCTCCCTTTGTCTTTCTATGCTCGCTGATGTACCTATAAAAGGTTTTATCCCCCTTCATAACCGAGTTGGCTATCTTTTCCTCAGTTTGGGCCTTTGCTATTCTGACTTCCTTCCCTGCTTCCTTCTGCCTTAACCGGTACAGCTCTCTGTCCTGCTCCTTCTGTGTTTCCTTATACTTCTGGAATGCTATCTTTTTCTTCCTGACTTTCACAGCCACCTCTTTTGACAACCATAGTGGCTTTTTCTTTCATTTTGATTTGTTTATTTGCTTCACACAAAGGCTTGTTGTTTCTGTGATGGCAGTTTTGATGATTCTCCATTGTTGCTCCTCACCTCCTTCTAGTCTAGCCTGTTTGCTAGTGCTTTTCTGAGGCTCTCTCTCATCTTGCCAAAGTCAGCCCTCCTAAAGTCCAGTATCCTCACTTTTGTATGGCTTGACTCTGTAGCTGAGTTTAACTTGAACCACACTGTTTGATGGTCACTTGTTCCCAGATGGCAACCTGCTTCTAGAGCTGAGATCCTCTCACTGCCCCCGTTTGAGAGTACAAGGTCTAAGATTGCTCCCTCACGAGTGGGTTCTGAAACTAGCTGTCTGAGGCCTGCCACCTGTAGGGCATCAAGAATGGCCCTGTTCTAGGATGTGCCTGAAGCAAATGTGCTCCAGTTAACATCTGGCATATTCAGGTCTCCCATCAACAGTATCTCCCCTTTCTCTGCCACTCTAAGAATGCCTTCTATCAAATCCTTGTCCATTCCCTCCTCCTGACATGGGGGTCCATACACAACCCCTGTGCGGATTGTGGTGCCCTTTCCAGTCTCCAAGGTGACCCACAGCGCCTCCTCTCCTCCCTGTTTACTCTTTTGTTCAGTTGCTTTTATCCCTTCCTTTACATAGAGAGCTACTCCTCCCCCACTTCTCCCCTGCCTGTCTCTCCTGTAGGTTATGCACCCTGGTATGTTAACATCCCAGCCATGGTTCTCTGTGTACCATGTTTCTGTGACTGCTACAATATCCAGGCATCCCTCTTCCATCAAGGCCAACAGCTCAGGGAGCTTGTTGCCCAGACTATGGGCATTGGTACACATTACCCTCCATTTCCTGATGGCCTTACTCCTTTTTGCCCATCCCTGTCCTTCTTGCCTTTGTCACTTTCTCCATTTACCCCTGCCCTTCTCCCTATCGACACCTTTATGTAGCAGTTTACTGCACTTACTATCGTGATTTTTTTTGGGGGGGGAGCTAGGATTTCCCTGCTCCTTTCCAGTGCCTTCCCCTTTGGCTAGTTTACATGCTTGCCAATGAAGCATTTAAACCTATCGCCTAGGATCCTGGTTCCCCTCCTGGACAGATGCAGCCCATCATACCAGTATAGGCTTGCATCACTCCAGGTAGACCCCCAGTCCCCAATGAAGCCAAATCCCTGAGCTCCACACAAGTTTTTCAACCACTGATTGAATCCCATGGTGTAGAGCACCCTAGCCTCTTCTACGCCATAGATGGGTAGCACCTCTGAGAAGGTTACCGTGCAAGCTACTTGTCTAAGGCCCTTCCCCAATTCCACAAACTCTTCCTGCACTTCTCTAATCCCTTTCTTAGCCAGATCATTTGTCCCTAGGTGGACAATGACATCCAGCTCCTTCCCCTGTGCAGCTGCTCCAGCAATCCTGAGGATTCGCTCCCTGTCCCTCCAAGCCATGGTGCCAGGCAGGCACCTACCTCCCTCTCCTTCCTCCCCAGTTCTACCTTCCTAATAATGAGTCCCCATCAGGAGTTGTTTCCTTCCCCTGCGGGGTCCCCTGCCACCCTCCTGTGGGTCTTTTTGTGGAGTTTCCCAGCACCCTCCTTGGTCTCCACTGCGGGTGCCTCCATAGAGGAACCACACTTTGCCAGAATGGCATAGGAATTGTAGAGAGGTACAAATAGAGGGATGTACCTCTGTTCCACCACCCTCACCCTCCCTGAGCCCACTGTGGTCCAATCACTCCTCTTTCTTGGCAACCTCTAAGGCAACGGCACTGGCACTGGTGGTCCATGGATGGAAGAGGAGGTCCCACAAATCCTGGCCAACTCAGCCCTGGAGATGAGCAACCTCCTCCCTCAGCCCAGAGAGGTGCCTGCAGATGGGACAGCACCGCATCCTCCAGAACATCTCCTTGAAGACTGCTGCTCCACAGCCACTGCACTGCCCCACTCCCATCATGTCTTATTTCTGGCCCCTTAGTTGTTTGCAATCCTTACTCTTTCCTCTGTTTTTTTTCTATCTCTCCTTACTTTCTGCCTGTGTGCCCTTTAAGCTCCTGATTGTCCTGTTCTGAAACAAAAATATCCTATATTTCTCAGTAGACCCCTTACTTGCTCAGAGGCAGACCTCCAGCAGCTAGAGTGTGCCGGAGAGCTACTCTTGCCCTTCTAGGATGGTGGGTCTTTGGTGGCTCTACGATCACTCACTTCCGGCTCCCAAACAGGAAGTTCCTGTTGTCAGTCAAATCATGTGCCTAGAAAAAGTAGAACTAGCTTTGGGTGGGAGGGAAGGAGGGCAATATAGTCCCAGTAGAGAAGTCCAGTCACACAGCAGTCCTTTCTCCTGGTGTCTTCTGCCAAGCTATTAGCAGAATCTTTCTAACGCAGTCTTTAAATGTAGCTTCCTTCTAGCTAAGCCACTCCCCCTACTTACTAGATCTTTCTACAAGTAATTTAAATCTCACAGCTATCAAGTCCTTTCAATCACCTGTGATTTACACCTAGATAACTGTTCAGATAACCATTCAGTTCAGTTAACTCAGACAAACACTTTTTTTTTTTTTTACCCTGAATTAAAGGTCCAAGTACAAGAGTTCTACTTCTTTAGTCCCAGTAGAGAAGTCCAGTCACACAGCAGTCCTTTCTCCTGGTGTCTTCTGCCAAGCTATTACTACTGCAGCCTAAGTAATCTGAGAGGGAGCGCTGTTGAAAGATGTAACTATTTGCTGAAAAACATTTAGCGTGATAATGGTAATGTAGTTTGTCTAACCAGCTTTCTTTGCAGCAAGGACTGTTTTGTTTGTCTCCACTGTCTTTGTTCTGGATTGCAAATTGGACCAATCAGTTCTGGTGGGACCTAAAATGTAGTCAGACTACAGGAGCTGTCTGAAGTCAAAATCTGTAGGAATTGTAGTTTTGAACTTTTTGCTCCTTTTTTGCAACTGAAGGGGGAGCTCTTGCTTTGACTGACAGCCAAATAAGCAAACCAAATATTTTGGATCTTGGGGAAGTCCTGGGCTGATTGCAGTTTTCAGTTAGTTCTGAGCTGGGAAGTGAAATGAGAAGAGCTCAAGTATATTTTGGGCAGCAATCCTGAGTGGATTTGCATGGGAAAACTGTGAAAGGGCTGAGGTTTTGGCTTGCATGTCTGCCTGCTGCTCCTGAGAGGGAGAGAAGAGAATTATTTTCGACTAAATCCAAGTTTGTGTGACTAAAGTAAGCTGCTGAAGTGGACCAGGCTCAACCTGAAGAAGACCGAAGATTTTGCTGAATGCGATCGGCCTTCAGGAGTTCCAGTTACCCCTAAGCTCCTGGTGTGTGCGGAAACATAGAAACATAGAATTTGACTGCAGATAAGGACCGCTTGGCCCACCCAGTCTGCCCATTTCCCTACCTACTGGATAAGCTGCAGATCCTAGTTAACCAGCAGCCTACTTCTTCTTACTCTCACCCCCCAGAATTGCCTTATGACAGTCCCATGCATGCTTGAATTCCACCACTGATTTTGACTCCTCAACCTCCTCCGGAAGGCCGTTCCATGAATCCACAACCCTCTCTGTGAAAAAATACTTCCTTAAATTACCTCTGAGCCACCCCCCCTTCTTCAAATTGTGCCCTCATGTTCTTGCACACCTCTTTTTTTGAAAGATGCTACCCTCTTCCTGGAACTTCCTTCCCCGAACTGGGGGAGGAAGGGGAGAGGGAGGTAAGGTGTCTGCCTGGCACTATGGCTTGGAGGGACAGGGAGTGAATCCTCAGGATTGTTGGAGCAGCTGCACAGGGGAGGGAGCTGGATGTCATGGGAGACTTTGTGATTTTGACCGGGGAGCGCTTTGCCTGGTACAGTAGAATTCCGGTACATGTAAATCTGCTATGAGCTGCTAGTGGGTTGCGAGTTAGTTCCCCACTGTGTGAACTGTGTTCTGCTTGCTGGAAGCTGTATCCAGCCCAAAATGGACTGCATCTGAATTTGTCTCCATGCAGTCTGGTCCAGCCAGACTACCCACTGCACAGAGAAGCCATCAATGAGAGATCTGCCTGGGGATCAACCCCCTGCTCCACACTTGAACAGGAACGACTCCTCTGTGACTCGTGTGAGCCCTGCTTCTCCTGGCATTCCAGATCAACCACCTGCAGTCTCGATTTTCGTCCAGCCTGTGTCCAGTCTTGGGTATCGTGAGTAAACATCATGGTAGCTCCCTACAACAACGGCTTAATCTGAGTGTATCATCTGATTGTCTTGTTGTTTCATTTCCTTTATGAACTGAGCCCTCTGGTTCTGGATTACAAATATTGTGTACTGTGCATGTTGTGTTTTCCATCACAGGGCCCCAACAGCTGCAACCGCGGGCAACATTCCTAGCTAGCCCATTTCTACTCCAACTGGGTACCCAGAGGTGTTACTGTGTGGGGGGACTCAAAGCTCATGCATAACTGCTTGATTGATATAACCTTTAAGCTAATTAACCCGATTTTGCTCCTTCCTTGTTCAAGTCCCTTGAATAAATCAGATCTAACTTTTTCTGCATGTAATCTAACTGTGGTTCCAGTTTGTGCTCAAAGTACTGTACTGTTGCGATTTGCTGTGCATAACCTTGTTTTACTGGGGGTCCCCAGGGTCGAGCCAGAGGAACCAGCCCTGGTGGTAAGTGCAAACAGTGTGGGTACTTGTGTGGTGTAGCAGGGATATTGTAAAAGTGATTATTGTACACTGTTCAAGCCACTAGAGGGAAAAGAGGGGGGTTACAGTGCCCCAGAGTGCTGTGCCCAGGTTAGCTTGACCACTACCAGCCTTGACCTCTGGGTGGAGGCACTGTTTCAGAATTCAGGCCCCTTAACCTGCTACTAGTCAAGCAGGCAGGGGTAGTAGCCCTTGGGATAGCGCCACCTAGGGGTTACACAGAAGTATGTGAGCACTCAAAATGGCTCAAAGACCTGACTAGAAACAGAAACATAGAATTTGACGGTAGATAAGGACTGCTTGGCCCACCAAGTCTGCCCATTTTCCTACCTAATGGATAAGCTGCTGATCCTAGTTAACCTACAGCCTACTTTCTCCTACCCCCCGCTAGATTTACCTTATGTCTGTCCCATGCATTCCTGAATTCCCCCACTGTTTTTGACTCCACTACCTCTTCAGGAAGGTTGTTCCATGTATCCACAACCCTTTCCATGAAAAAATACTTCTCATTTTACCTCTGAGCGTGTCCCCTCTATCTTAAAATTGTGCCTCCTTGTTCTTGCACATCTCTTTTTCTGAAAGATGCTACCCTCTTGGACTTTGTTGATTCCCTTGAGGAACTTGAAAGTTTCTATTGTGTCCCCCATCTTCCTTCTCTTCTTGAGGGTATACATATTAAGGTCCTTTAATCTCTCTTCATATGTCTTCTGGTGTAGACCTTGCACCATTTTAGTTGCCCTCCTCTAGATAGCCTCCATCCTGTCTGTGTCCTTCGGCAATGGGGTCTCCAGAACTGCACACAGTACTCCAGATGGGGTCTCACCAACTGTCTGTTCAGAGGGATAACAACTTCCTGTTTTCTACTGGTGATGTCTCTCCCTATGCATCCCAGTATCCTGCCAGCCCTTCTTACTGCCCTCTCACATTGCTTGCTCACTTTTAGGTAATCTGATATGACTACCCCCAGGTCCCTTTCCATTTTTGTTGTTGTTAGTATCCCCCCGTTGTGTACTCTTCCCCTGTGTTTTTGTTTCCCAGGTGCATTACTTTGCATTGAATCCAAGTTGCCATACATTTAACCATTCCTCCAACCTTGCCAAGTCCCTTTGCATCCTTTCCACCCCACATTCTATATCGACCCTGTTACAGATCTCTGTGTCATCTGCAAAGAGACATACTTTTCCTTCCAGTCCGTCTGCAATGTCACTTGCAAAGATATTAAAGAGGACCGGTCCTAGTACTGAACCTGGCAGTACCCTGCTAGTAACCTCCCTTTCTTCAGAGTGGACTCAAGTTTACTATTCCCCTCCTGCATCCTGTTGTCCAGCCAATCTTTTACCCAGGATACCACCTGGGGACCACTCTAAGGCTGGCTAACTTGTATATTAATCTTTTGTGTGGGACTGTATCAAACTAGCACAGAGCAAAACTGGATTTTCTGATAGGCACCCTGAAAACATGATCACCGGTTAAAAAAAAAAATGACAGGTGGGAACCTTACTGGTGTCCCATGATTACCCTCTCTATTCTCTCTCACTTGGAGCACCAGAAAAGTTAAGTTGTTTAACCTGTTTGCAAATCAGAGTATCAGAAGTGTGAGTGTCTAGTGATGATGTCCCTGTCCTAACAGAAATGAATACGGTAGCAGTAGTACTGTATTTACTTAAGTTCTTGCTCCAGCCTCAGTCAGATTCATTTCCAGTGGTGAAATCAAATAATTCAATGCAGTCAATGACATGATTTAAAAGATGCTGGTTAAACTGGCAGACTTGGTACTGCTTTCTTAATACAGGAGAGGAGGGTTAGTTAGGTGTACATATGGGATGTGGGGGCAGGGCACAGGGAAAGGAGTGGTGGGGCCCTGTAGGGGGCTGCACAGGGATCCAGAATGGTTAAGGCCTGCCCTGTGCATGAGCTACCCTCTCAACCTCCCAAGGAGAACTCTGCAAGTCTGAGGAGAGCCTGGTGGAGGAAAGTATAAAGGTGGGTTGGGCAATCAGAGAGCAAGGTCATGTGCAACTGTGTTTGAATAACAAAACATTCCTGCCAAGACAATCTGGGATGGGTTGGGGAGGAGGGGACAGAGATCATTTAGGTGATAGATGGCAGATCGGGGGAGGCAGAGATGCCAGAGTAATGGAGACCGCAAAAGAGAAAGGCGGGAATATGCTAACTAAACAGGAGCACTGTGTGAATCTGAGGCACTTAGTAGATTCAGAACTTGGAGAGGCAGCATGAGGTCACAAACAACAGCTGTATGGCATGTAACAATGTGAATTAAATAATAATATAAAATCCCTGCTCTCTAAATGTGCCGGTCCTGTAAATAAATACAAGTAAAACCTTTGCTCTGAGTCGCGTAGTCCTCGCTGTAAGGCCCATAACTTAATGTCAATTACATCAATTATTACTATTTACAACTAACAGATTGGCTCTTTCACAGCTCCAAGTCCTGCAGTTCAATTGATAAAAATGATCTATTCTGGGGCTGCTGCTGGCAGTGCGAGTCCCAGCAATAAAAGTAAAGATGCCAGGTGATGCTCACTACTCCCAGCCCGTACGGAGCTCAGGCTGTGACCTGCTGCTGACAGTGCGAGTCTCCACAATAAAAGTAAAGATGCCAGTCAATGCTCACTACTCCCAGCCCATACGGAGCTCAGGCTGTGACCTGCTGCTGGTAGTGCGTCACCGCAATAAAATTAAAGATGCCAGGCGATGCTCACTAGTCCCAGCCCGTACGGAGCTCAGGCTGCAGCCTGCTGTGTGTGGGAGTCACCGCAATAAAAGTAAAGATGCCAGGCAATGCTCACTACTCCCAGCCCATATGGAGCTCAGGCTGTGACCTGCTGGTAGTAGTGTGAGTCACCTCAATAAAAGTAAAGATGCCAGGTGATGCTCACTACTCCCAGCCCATACGGAGCTCAGGCTGCGACCTGCTGCTGGCAGTGCGAGTCACCGCAATAAAAGTAAAGATGCCAGATGATGCTCACTACTCCCAGCCCGTACGGAGCTCAGGCTGTGACCTGCTGAGTGTGGATTGGGGGGAAGGAGCCCCCTCGGGACAGAACTTAGAAGCCCCTCAGGACATGGGGAACAGAATCGGTGTACCTCCCTCTATCTACCTGAGCTAATGTACAGTAAGTGCCACAAAAGGCTTGGGACAGGAGAAGCGGGGGCTGGGAGACTGCCAAATACAGAGCCACACTCGCGGTTGAGCACCCAGTCGAAGTGTTAGATGGCAGCGAGAAGCAACAGAGCTGTGAGGATTGGAATGAGTCCTGAATCCGACCTTGGCTAGGAGCAGGAGTAGGAGTCCCAAAGAGATGGCAGTGCTGCAGGACGAGGAGGAGTGGGAAGGAACCCCCATGGCGAGAGGAGGGTCATGGATCACCTTGGGGCGGCACTGTGCGATATTTTGGTTCTGCTTTACTTGTTTTGTTGGGGATTTGAAAAACAGAACAAGAGTTATTACAAAGGAGAACAGGAGTTTATAGTTCGGTTTATAAAAAAGTCGGTTGCCCGGTAGCTGGCATCGAGAAAAAAAATAAAAAAGCTGTTTTTGAAACTTATTTTTTCCCACAGATGCCAAACTGCACTGAAATGTCAATTTTCAGTGTGGTCTCGGCTCATGTCTTGCCCCCGTCAGTTTTACTGGTGGGAGGGACATGCATACCTTTCAATCTCCTGCCTTGCAACTCAGCGATAGGATTTATCTGGAATGAATGAAACCAGCTGTAATTGGCTGCTGCAGTCAGGGACCACCCCACAAACACAGCTGATCATGATGGGGTGCTCCCTGATTGCAGCGGCCAGTTTCTTTGTGCATAGTGGCATGCTCATTAACTGCCGCTACTGAAGCAAGGTGTTTCTTGTGCGCATGCAGTGAATATTGGGCTGGAAAAAAGCATTAATGAGGGACTCTGAATATGGAAACAACAATGCCCCATTACAAAATTAAAACACACAGACCAATATACTGGCAGTATTAGAAACAGACTTCAGATTGTCTTAATTTCCAACTATATTAAAAAAATGTAAAAAACAAGCAACATGATGTTCCCTTTAAGTGAAAGCAAAATTGTTTCTGAATAATAAGTCTTGAAACATTTCTCCAAAGACTAAAAAAAAAACTGTATATATACTTCAGGCATACTACTTTGCTCTTTAAATATGTCCAAAAGGAGACCTAAGAACAAACAGCACACATTTTAAAAAGCATCTGCCTATTAAAATAATTTAAACAATTTATAATGCTAATGTTGAAAGTTAGAGAGGCTTTTTTTTAACCTTTTTTCTGTTGTTGAACCACTTAATAATACCAATAATGCAGCACATATGTCACAGAGTTCCTTAAAAAGCAGACTTTCTCGGCCGGCCTGGTGGCACAGAGGGTTGAGGCACTGGACGCCACACTCGCACAACACTGGTGACTCGGGTTTGGGAATGGACTTGGGGTTGCCAGAGGTCAGAGGGGGGAGGAGGATTGAGTGTCCCAGTAGATGCTTTCCTCCTCCAGGGGAGGGATCCTGGGGTGTCTCACACACCCAACGCACCTGTGCTGGTGGAAGCATGGGCATCGGTGCACAGGCAGCTCTTTGAGAGTCGGGGAAGGGAGGATGTTGTGGGTATTTGTCTGCAGTGTGCACCAGCATGCCGTGTGACTGGACATCAGTCCTATGTGCCGACACTCTAAGGAGAAGGGACTAAGGGGAGAAAATTGAAACATACCCTGTCTTGGGCCAAGATGACGACTGATCCACCTCGGATTGCCTACTCACAGGAAAGACCCCATTGTGCAGGCATTCCAAGGAGAAGGAGTAAGACAGGAGGGGTAAAGAGTAAGCCTGGCACTCTAAGGGCAGAATCTGTGGGAGGGACCTGTAGGGATGAACAGAGGTCTGTAGGATTGGAACGGGATAGGGGGGGAATAAAAAGGAAAGTGTTAAAAAAAAAGGCAGACTGTCCCAAGCATACCTCTCAGCCTCTTGCCTCCTGAATCAGGGACAAGGTTTAAAAAAATCAGAGACAATGACCCAGAATCAGGGACACATCTTAAAAATTGATACTATTCATTCACAATGCTGATAGAATAAAATGATTTGTGTTAAGATGCATTTTCTGAAGAAGAAGAAGTCTGAATCTTTAAAGTTTGACATTGTTTTGTGATTCTAATCCCCACTCTTCTGTCACGAAAACATAAATTTTACGAGGGACGGAGGAAAATTGTGAGGCAAAATCAGGGACATCCCTGAAAACAGGGACAGTTGAGAGGTGTGGTCCCAAGCTGATCTCACAACTGCAGTTTATGACAGACTGTTGCCATGTTAAGCAGCACTGTGATGTCATAAAGGCAGTACGGGGTCAGCTGGGGAGAGGAAAATGTTTATTTTATAGATTTTCTCATTGCACTGCCAAGATGCATTAGAAACCCTAGAAATGAAAACTGAAATGACAAAAACAAGCATTCTCTAGTAAACTAATAGCAAAACAACAGGAAACTAGAAACTAGTCCTGCCATTCTGTCTCAGGGTTCTGGTGACACCATAAACCATCCAAGCTTCCTAATGTCCAAGATATCACCAGAACACCTTGAAAACATGACATCCTTGTTACAGATGGTTTCCCATCTAATATTGTATTTATTATAGCAATGAAACCACTGCTCAGAAAACAAAGTGATCTCTGACAAGACTAATATTCAATAGGAACAGTTCACATTTAGTACGAACAACTTTTAATGTGAACTAGTGAACTTGAAGGTGGAAAGGCAGTGCAGGAGGGCAGTGGCTAGTGGGAGTGGAATGCTGGGATGCATCGGAAGGAGGATCACCAGTAGAAATAGCGAGGTCATAGTACCATTGTACACCCATCTGTTTAGACCGCATTTGGAGTACGGAGTCCAGTTCTGGAGATTGTATCTCAGTAAGGATGTGGGGAGGCTGGAGCGGGTTCAGAGGAGAGCGACAAAGATGGTAAAAGGGTTAAGCCACCTATCCTATGAAGAAAGGTTGAGTGATATGACCATGTACTCCCTGGAACAGAGGAGGGGGGGGATATGATCGAGACCTTCAAGTACCCTAAGGGTAAAAACAGGGTACCAGTGGAAAGCATCTTCCAGATGAAGGGTAATCAGAGGACGAGGGGGCATGGCCTGCAGGTGGAGGGGGAGAGTTCAGGGGTAACATTAGAAAATACTATTTCACAGAGAGAGTGGTGGAAAAGTGGAACAAACTCCCGGAGGCGGTCATATGGAGAAGAAACAGTGGAGGGATTCAAAAGGGCATGGCACAACCATAGGGGAGTGTTAAGGGTGGGGGGCGCAGGTCCAAGCAGATAGCTGGACAAATGGGAAGACTCAGAGGGCCTTGTCGGTCCTTTTCTGCCGTCACACTTCTATGAATCTATTAAATTAATTAACATTTAACCCTGCAGCAATATGGCATGTGTTATTTTCTGCAAATGATTCAAAAGTACAGACTTTATTGTATTCTATCCCTGTTTCACTCTTCGGTTCTTCTTACAGGATCTGCATTAAATTAGTTGTCTAGGGAGTAATTATACTACAATTAAGATAATAATGTGGTGTAAATAAGGTTTGACACTGTAAAGCCTAGTAAGAGACTGGTGTCCCTTGTTTTAATTGTTATGTGAAAAGCTGAAATAAAGCAAAAGCAGACAGATATACTGTAGGACAAAACCCATTCATTAGTTGTAGCCTTCTCTTCTAGTCCAGATGCAGTCATATCACTTCAGCCTCAACTGTACCATCTCCATGACAACCATGTAATTCAGAGACTATGGCCACTGCTGAATCGATCCTTAAATGCAGCTTTTTTTCCAACAACATACACTAATAACAGCGTTTCTGACAACAACAATGTAGAAGCATCTAGCTTTTGGGCATTCATAAGAATTTGTAGTTCTTGCAAGGGGAGAGGGGTAGCAAATCTACAGCAAAATGCCGCAGTACCATTCCCCATGTACATGAATGTTAATAAACATATCCTTTAAAATAATTATGCTTTGCCTTACAAAGCGTACACACATACAGAAACTGTGTGGCTAATGACGTATGTCATCTATTGATTGTTAACCTGAAAGCTACAAGGTGACCTGGGAAAAGAATTGCATTATATGGTTCAGAAGAAATCTAGAAATGGCTCAGCTGACCAGTATACAGCCAGGTCCATGCTGCCACTTCACGAGAAGGTCAAGCAGTGAAAGAGGTTATTAAATGGAATCTGGGGGACACCAACTGAGGCTATAGGGACCGGTTTCACTGCAGCATCGTTTTCTCCTCAGCCATCCAAGCAAAATAATTGGTGGCAACTAGTGGCTCGTGCTCATCCCATCACCCATCGTGCCGACTGTGCTGCTTATGCCACACCTGCACCCATGGCCCCTGTTCCTGACAGACAGATGTCCTCAGGCACAGAATAATGGATGTGGAGGACCCTGCCTCAAATTATATTTTGTGGCCCGGGGGCCCCTAAATGCCAACACCCCAGTCTTCCTCAGCACCTTTCACTCCGCTCTCTTGATGCCAAGCACGTTTCCCATTGAGCCTCCTTTATATTCTCATTTCCCTTCCCTCTTGCCTTACATCTTTACTGTTCTCTCACCCTCCTTCCTCTTCCACCCTATCTGCAGTAACATTTCCCATTCCCTCTCTATTTCTTCTACTAAGTCTACTGTTGATCAATCTGCTTTCCCATATCATTTTTCTAGACTCTGGTCCTCCCTTCACCTGTCCATCTGCTCTGCCTTTTCTGTTTTCTAACTTAATGTGCAACAGCTGCTGCAGAAACACCTTACCTGATCGGAGAAAGGGGGACTTGTTTAACCAGGAAAGGCACACTAAGCTGAAGCTTGTTTCCAGGTGTGACATGGGAGCACAAGGAAGTTAAATTACTTGCTCAGGGTCACACAGTATGCAAGTGGGGGCTGTGGGATTCAAACCCAGGTCTCCAGGTTTGCAGCTCAGAGCCTTAATCTACTGCACTATACTGCCTCCTTAGGGCTGGTATCAATAATTGAAATTTTTTAGTACCTGCTACATTCCTGTTTCTTTTCTTTTAAAGAACCATGTCATCCATAATGTCTGCAGAGTCCCTCACAGCCATCTTGTGCACCACAGGTGGGCTCTGGCATGTGGGTTATGCTAATGTGGGCTACCAACTAATGACAGAGTATAAACCACACCCTAGAAGCCACCTGGAGCATGAGATGGCTACAGACAGCTTGGCAAACATTAAAGATGGCGCAGTTCTTTAAAAGTAAAAAGACAGAATATAGCACGTCATTAAAAAAAACATTTATTGCTACATGCTCTAATCGGGCATTTCTGCAGCAGCTGCTGCACTTGCTAGGTTTTCTGGTGTTTCCCTTTAAGTCTTCCTTTTTTCATTGCTGTGCTACCCCCACCTGCAACTGTCTGTTCATGACCCCCCACACACACACACACTCTTGTATTGCCTTGGCCATTTTGCTCCCCACATCCCCCGGCCATACCTGCCTGTGTAGTGCTCCCTGTCTGATCTCCGTTACTATGTCCTGATGCTGTGATGATATGGTGGGGGGCAGACACACGTTTTTGATGGGTTACACCACGTTTTTTCTGTTTTTGACAACCTAATTTTTATTTACTTGTTAGAAGGTTATCAACAGTGGCCGTTCTATGATGCTTATTAAGGATGAGCTGATTTCCGGAATCCATTTGACTTTATTTTTCTAATAAAACCTCAGAATTTGTATCTGCTGCCTGAGCCAGCCTGTTGCTCGGATTTGCCGTACAGTTAGTATGATTCCGCTCATTGATATTCCATATTGCTGATTATGGCTTCTACTTTTGTAATGCTCTTAATATTATTTCTTCTCCTCCGGAACTCCCCCAACACATCGGGAAATGAGCTATTAGCAGCTCAGCTTACCTCCCTGTAATATAACCAAGAAACAAAAAGAAAAGAGGGAAAGCGAGAGGGAGGAAAGGATTAGGAAGAAAGAAAGGTTTTACCGGGGGAGCAAGCTTGTTGTGGTAGTAGGCGTCACCTTTTTTAGCATACAGATTACTTTGTTCCCTTTATCGCCTCTGCCCTGCTGGGTTATCCAGCCAGCCGTGACTCTGACATGCCTTGTCTTTCTAACAGGTAATCTGAACACTGTTTTGTGCCCCCCCCTTTGTATTTTCTACTTTGAATTGATTTTCTCTATGCTGGCCTGTGCCCCCTCGTACTTTCTACTTTGTATCGCTTTTCTCTGTGCTGGCCTGTGCACCGATGACCAATGCCATCATAGTACTTTAGTTCTCAAGAAAACAACATACCTCCGCTCCTCCTATGCTTTGCTCCTTGGTTGCCCTGGCCTGGCTGAGACAAAATCAATGTTGCCCTTGCCCTTTGACTCCTGATGATGGACAAGATGACCCTCAACATTATGATCACGTCACAGGTTGAGCCACGGTGGTGGCACAACGATTTGGGGATCAGATGGGAGGGGTCACGGACCACCAGGCCCAATTGTTGGCTGAACCATAGGAATCCTCCACCATCATCAATGCTAAACACCGCAGCAACAGGTAAAGCTAGGGGCATTCCACTTAAATTAAATAAATACGGCTTTCCCACTCTCTGGCCCACTCTAGTCTCTCTCTTTCTCTCTCTCTCTCTCTCTCTCTTGCAGTCACAGCTTGCTTTTTTTTTTTCTTTTTTTTTCAATCGAGTCGAGAGAGAGAGATGGATGACTTACGGACTCCTCCACTGACGATCAGTATGACTATCAATGACGAGCGACGTGGACCACACAGCTCTGTCTCACTATGCTCTCATCCCCCCTTGTCCCTATGTCCACTTCTTGTAAAGTCCACCGATCCCTCATTGCAGGGTCCTGACCGATACAATATAGGTATGCATGCTTTGCCAGTCTGCCACCATGATTCCCACTTCTCAGGAGTTAGCCACACCTCCAGACTCTGGAGGACTGGCTCACACATTCACGATTGGTGTGTGGTCTGCAGAGGCAGAACCAGAGCTGAAAAGCTCACTAGCTGAGGAAGGGGGGGAGTGTCAGGTTGGGAACCACTCAGCTGCTGGTGCTTTTTTGGGGCCTGGGGGGTGCAGTTTGGCTTCCGGTCACACAGCAAGCAGGGTGGGGAAAAGGTTAAGAATGTTAGAAAAAAAAATCAGCTGCTACAGTGGGTGGAGCATGGTGGTGACTGACAAAAGATGCTAAACTTCTGGATAATGAGTGGCAAGCCCCAGCACAGCTGAACTTTCTGACTACACACCTGTGGAAAATAAAACCAGCATGAGAAACCAAGCATAATTGGCTGGTACAGTAAGAGACTGCCCTACAGCAAAAACAGCTGACTGCGGAGTGACGGGCACTCCCTGATTACAGCGGCTCACTTTCTTTGATCTAGTGGCCGTCTCATTAACTGCCGTCATTAACAGCATGCTCCTCTATTGGCGCGGCAGAGACCAGCCCAAAAATGGACTGCTGCCTTTGGCCACAACACTGCCGCTCCTCCACAACCTGCTTGTGAAGAAAGCTGATGCAATGTATTTCTTGCACATGCGTGCAAGCAAACACAAAAAGTGCAAGGTAATGTACCTAGGGAAAAAGAACCCCAAGACAGAGTACTGGATGGGTGGGAGAGAGACTTAGCACAACAAATGAGGAATGGGATCTAGGAGTTATCATCAGTAACTCCCTTAAACAAATGAATTAGTGCATCAAGGCCTACTGTACAGCAAATCCAACATGTTGCTGGGATGAATCCGGAGTGGGACTGATAGTGGAAGAAAAGAGGTAATACTTCTCCTCTTCAGATCCCTGGTGAGGCCTCACCTAGAGTGTTGTGCCCAGTTCTGGAGTCCTCACCTCAGAATGAATAAGGATAGGCTGGAGACAGAGCAGAGCAGAGTGACCAAAATGATTCAGGCCAGCAGGGCAGATCCTATGAGGAGTGCCTCAAGGCACTAAATATGTACTCCTTGACAGTCAGCATGGAGAGGGGGATATGAATGAGATCTTCAAATTCCTCAAAGGAATTAATAAGGTGAACTGTGGGGAATTCTTCAGTCTGCATACTGACTTGTGGTCATGCGGACACGAGTAGAAATTATTTCATTTCATTTATGTAGTTATACTGGAAAGGCATATGAGCAAATCTGCCTGCTTTCACAAGTGTCCAGTGACAGCGGATATAGGAGTACAAAGCACAGTCATGAGTGAACAAATACATCTGAGTACAAAGCATTGAAGAGAGCAAGAATTCAAATGAGAACATATTAGTGCAAGACACGATCATGGGTAGCATAACTCAGAGGTAAGAGCATACAGTCAAGAGCATTTACATATTAATTTGTCAAGGAGGTAGCATTTAAGGTTCTTTTTAAATGACACCATTTTCAGGCACTGAGCAAAGGGTGGAGGTAGGCTGTTGAAGAGTTTGACACCTCTGAATGAGAGGGTATGTTGACCCTGGGTCATATGACAAAAGGGCATTGAGGAATAGCCAGAGGACAGTCTAGTGGTCTTGGCACATACAGACCTCTGAAAGATTGAAACATAGAAACATAGAAGTTGACAGCAGATAAGGACTGCAAGGCCCATCCAGTCTGCCAATTTTTTCTACCTTATGAATGTGCCATAGGCCTTTACTCTGTCAATAACCTACCTATTCATACTCATCAGTATTGCTCCCTTGTGCCTATCCCATGCCTGTTTGAAGCCCTGCACTGTATTCATATCCATCACTTCCTGAGGCAGGCTATTCCATGCATCCACCACCCTTTCTGTAAAAAAGAACTTCCTCATATTACCCCTTAATCAGCCTCATTCTAATCTCATGCTGTGTCCTTCTGTACTGCTATTCTTCTTATATTGAAACATGTTAGAGTCTTTCACCTTATTAATGCCTTTAAAGCAGCAGTACAACGTAAAATAAATCTGTGCTTTTTAGATAGTTGATTCCCTGTGCTCTGCTGAGCAAGTACCTGGTAATCTTTCCCGCCAACAATGTACGATCACTGAATAATTTGGTCAGTTATCCTTTGTGTTTGTTTACATTTCTGCTGCCCACTCCATTGACTAGTTAGGGGATGCCATATTTTCTGTGGTGCTACAACAGCTGTAACGCTCACTTCCTGGTTGGGTAGAACTGCTGCTTTAAGATATTTGAATGCTTTGATCATATCACCTCTCTCCCTCCTTTGCTCTAGGATATACATATTGAGCTCTGTTAATCTGTCCTCATATGTTTTCTGATGCAGACCATGTACCATTTTAGTTGCACTTCTCTAGACTGCCTACATTTTAATGTCCTTGTGAAGGTGTGTCCTCCAGTACAGCACACAGTACTCCCAGATGGGGTCTAACCAGTATCTTGTAAAGAGGGATTATTACCTCCCTCTTACGACTTGCGATACCCCTACTAATACACCCCAACATCCCTCTTGCCTTACCTACTGCTTTAGTGGTCTGCTTGGATGATTTCAGGTAATCCGTGATGATGATGCGCAAGTATCTTTCTTCCCTCGTGATTGCCAGCAACTCTCCTCCCTACCTATAGGTGGCTTCAGGGTTTGTCTTCCCTATGTTATTTTATTTATTTAGCTTTTGTTAACCAGGCAGGTACACTAGACAAGACAATTGCCTATTTTCAGGTATGACACGGGAGAGTACAGGAATAATAGATTTAGGTACATACAGCGACACTGTACAAATTAGACATGTTACAGTTCAGAGAATTCTTCTCATTCTGCTCACCCCATCTGGATCATCTACTCTGTTGCAGATCTTGGTGTCATCTGCAAACAGACAAATCTTGCCCTCCAGTCCATCTGCAATGTCACTGATGAAGAAATTGAAGAGGACTGGCCCCAGGACTGATCCCTGAGGTACCCCACTTGTGACTTGCATCTCTTCTGACTGTATACCGTTTACCACCACTGTCTGTTTTCTGTCCACCAACCAGTTTACCATTGAGATTAAAATTAGCAGGTGGGAAGTTCAGAAGGGGTGTAAGGAAGCAATTCTTTACAGAAAGGGTGGCAGAGCCTTGGAACAGTCTGAGGTGGTGGGAGTGAACACAGTCAGTGCATTCAAACAGGCCTGGGAAAGGATGAAGGGAATAGTGGCTGCCTGGGGCAACAGGCCCAGGGAAGAGAATGGGGATAGGACTGGCAGGGTTAGTACCCTGAAGGAACACTGGGTTCCAAGGAAAGTTCCAGGGATTTAGGGAACTTGGGCAGACTGAATGGAACTTTTCTCTTTTTCTGCCATCATTGCCTATGTTTCTATGCTTCTACGTCAATAGTTCTCAAACTTTGTCACAGTGAGCCTCCCCAAATCCATGAAAAAGATTTTGAGCCTCCCCCAAAAACTGAAATAATCTTGGGCCTCCCCAAAGAAAAATAACATACTGTACTTTGTGCAGTACACCGTGAATGAATTACAGCCCTTTGAGTGCCAGCACATTCAGTTCTTTGTCTTATACTGATGTGGAACCTTTGAAAAAAGCTCCTGTGTTCAAAGGTGTTATCTGAATAACAAATAAATAAAATAAACAAATACTATTATTCAGTTTATTGTAACCCCCAGCCAGCCTACTTGCTCCACTATTTTCATTCTCCTGAACCATTGTTACCCCTTGTTGTGTGTACCTTCATGGGTCAGACTACTTTCTCTGTTTCCTCTCTATATGAAATAACCTACTACATACTTTTCCTCTCCCCCTCCTTCTCTGCTCCTAAGCAACTTCTCTGGGATTGCTTTGCTCCTTCCTGCTATTGTTCTTAGCACTTCTATGCTCAACCCTTGTATTTGGGTTGTTCTGCCATCAGTCTACAAATTGATTAACCACTCATTATTAGTTTATTGTTCATATTTGTTTGCATTATTGTTCATTGTGTATTTCTTGATTGTTTTGCAGTTACCTTTTGAAATATATTCACTCCCTACCCTTCCCCGGGGTACACCTGAAATGAGCCTTGGCTCATTCACCTTCCCTTGTCATTATTAGTACATAAAATTCACCTGCTATTATCCTCTTTCAGTTTGCTGCATCTCTACACACAAAATGTATAAAACTCAAATTTAAATACAGTACTTTTTCAGACTTGCTTGAGCCTCCCCTGGAAGAGGTTGGGGCCTCCCCAGGGAGGCTGGCCTCACCATTTGAGAACCCCTGTTCTACGTCATTTGACTGCATAATGTCAGTATTTGTAAAACATAAAATCCTAGTAAAAATGTTTGGCAAAACAACTTTTCTCTGTTTTTATTACATATTCATAAGTGCTATTTTTTGATTGGTGCTTCAGTCTGAAACCCACCAATATATCACACCTTTTCTGTGTGTACAGAGAAGGAAATAACATGCTTCATAAGAACAGTAACAGATTCATTCCTGCATATTCATAACACATACTTATTTATTTGAACCAGATCGTTTAGCAAATTACACCCTGTGCTTTGTGACATTGTGGCTCAGTGGATGGGGTGTGGCTTGCTGGAATCCAGATTCAAAGGGAACAGTACCAGTAAGGACACTTCCATCAGTGCAGCAGGCACAAAATGTATTCTTCTCATCCTCAAGATAGGACAGCGCAGCCTGCAGGGCAGGTGTCCTTGTGGCCCCCCTCTGTTAAAGGGGCACTACGAGTATTTGGCTCTAGTGGTGTTAGAACATGCAATCTCATAGTACACCAACCACAAGACGACATTGCCTTGATATTACTCAAGGTAAACTCACATTGTGTACATTAGTAGAAGCATAATCTGTCAGTAGAAAGGACCATTTGGCCCATCTAGTCTTCCCAGACTAATAGTGAAGACAAAAAGCAGAAATCAGGAAGGCAATTGGGTTGTATAGTGAGTGACCAGGAAGATCTCCACTGTAGCATTGCATGCAGTACTGTCTTTTAAAATGTTCTTGCTACAGCTGAGATCTTTACTGGTCACTCACAACGTAGTTTCTTTCCTCTGTTATTCCTGCTGTTTGTCCCCATTATTACGCACTGTGTGACCCTAGGCATGTCACTTAACTTCTCAGTGCTTCAGTCCAGTCCTGCCAGCTGCAGAAATCAGTAAAAGTAAGAACCAAGCTGTTCTATCCCATATAAAAATGGTAAGAATAATAATTTCATTTTTTATTTTCTTATTTTTAACCAGAAAGGGAACTGGGCATGGCCCTTTTTCAGTGACATCTGACATAGAACAACCAACTATGATGATAGAGAACAGTAACAGTTTTAAAGTACAACTTCTTTAAAAAGTTGTTTAAAGTGCATGACATTCAGTGCTGATGTAATCACATCTAACAAATAGTTCAGGTATATGTAACCCCCCTTCTCGATGTTGGGATCTTACCTGGGGCTCCATTAGCTGACCAGCCGCTTCCTGCTCCTGCGGCTGGAGCTGCTTGCAGCTTCACTCCCCTAGCTCTCTCTTGGATTGTTCCAGGGCCAGGAAGCAATTGGACAGTTTTTTAGTGCCTCTATGTGCCCACCGATGCCACCAGTGAGCTCCATGAATGTTGTGCTTCCCCACCCCACTGGACAGCTGCACAGTGGGGCAGGAAGCAAGGAAAAGGCCTCCATTTGTTCTGGTTCCTCAAAGCACCCAGCTGCTGTGGCAGAAGTGCTGCTTTAAAAGTTCATCTCCCCATCCCAAAATGACACAAAAAGGGGGATGGGGGAACCAAAATAAAAAAAAAAGTCTCTGACCCAATTCCAAGCCACCAGTGGGTCAGGGAGAAGACAGGGACAAGATGGAACTGGGACCACTTGCCCTATGGTCCTTACCAGGGCATGAACTGTTTTTCACAGACTAGCACCTGCTGGGGAGCCCTAAAAACAGAGCTTCCTACAGAGCTCCTGCCCCTGAACATGCCCCCTGATCCTAGCGACCACCAGATGGGACCAGGAGGGTCTTGACCCTGCAGCCAGAAGCTGCCAAAACATTTTAATTCAGAAAATATTTAACAGAGTTTAACAGAATTGTGTGTGAGCAGCCATGTTGAAAGTGGTCTGCCTGAAGAACAACTAGGACCTGATTGGTAGCTGCAGTAGTCCAATCAGGGGTGGAGCTCAAGCCTACCTTCCAGCCAATGGTGCATTGAGATTTTCAAACAACATTCTAGGGTTTGACAGTAAACTCTGTGGTAGCCTGAAAGTGTTTAGTAGCTGCAGCTCCACCCAACTGTAACGGTGCTGTACCCAGTGTCCATTTGTCCCTGGCCTGCAACTCCTCATCGTGTGCACAGTAAGACTATTGGGAGCTACCACAGGGACTGTGGGGTTGACTGGTGCACCTGTGGCGGGAGAGGGACTGGTACAGAGGTTATACTGTGATTGGTTGATTTTTTTACCCCCTTTGTTTCTCTTTCCTCCCACTTTATGTTCCAAACCCCACATTAAACCCATCTGGTTATTTATTTGCAAAGGTTCAAGTATTTGACTAATGTCTTATTCCTATTGTACCCCTTCTCCAAGGTCACACCGGAAAATGAGAGATTTGTCACTCAGTGTGCCTTCCTGGTGAAACATTTCAATAAATAAAAATAGTAGTACAGGTCATTGACAAATGGCACCAATATAGATCTATGGAACACCCACAAGCAGCCGTCATCTTCTGACATCACAAAAGGAGATGTCAGACAAGGCTTTGCTATGGGGTGCTACAACTTTTTAATCAGAGTGGACGCGCATATAATTTTTAATGCCCCTCAACAGTAGAACAGATATACTAGTATATATGTTTGAGGGGAGCTGGGTGCCTGACAGTAGGTACCTGCTCTTTAAGCTGTTGGTGGTATTCCCTCCCCAGGTCCTGGCCTCGCCCTCACTCATGAACTTCTGCACCAGGCTTAAGTCCCATCTGCTGACCTCAAGTGCATGCCACTGTCATGGCACTTAAAGCTTCAAAGGTACTCCCCTCCTCTCCAACTCCCATCTCCTAGCTTAACCTTCCTACTAGCTGCCTTATATAGACTGCTCGCCAGAGGCCACGTGTAACCCCTGAATAAACTATATGCAAAGTACTACCAATTGCTTACATGTCATGATGATAACCATGCCTATACCCATGCCTGCATCCACTGCTTTTCTTTTACCGTGCCTGTAACCATGCCTGTATCCACTGCTTTTCTTTTACCATGCCTGTAACCATGCCTGTATCCACTGCTTTTCTTTTACCATGCCTGTATCCATTATTTTTCTTTACTGTAACCACCTCATGATGTAACTCACAATGCCTCAAATGTTCCTTATGTTCTTGTTCATTCTAATAACTTATATTGTTATCCCAGGTCACCCCTGAAAAAGGGAACTTCGGGGCTCAGTGGGCCTACCCACTCACCAAAATTTAATAAATAAATAAATAATATTTCTTGGTGAATGGGAGAAATTTGGCCATGACACCATGAAAATTCCCCCACTCTTCTCCAGAAGTGCCACAGGATCACTGACATCCACCTGAGCTGCCAGCAGAACAGGCAGAGGGGACCTCGGTTTAATGTCTCATCTGAAAGACAGCACCCTTCCCCCACGCTGCACTACATTGTTAGTATTGAGATTTTAACCCAAGTGCCTGATGTGGGGATAGAATTCACAGCCTTCTGATGTTCCAGTCTCAGAAGCGAGTGTGTAACCTGCTGAGCCACCGACACTGATGATGTGTACCCGAAGAAAATTCACCCGGTTAAGAAAAACAAAGAAATGTACCTGTTGAATGCTTACTTAACACTGCAACCAGAGAATAACAGTACAAGTTATACAAAGTGGGTAATTTGATTCCTTCGGTATCAAATCGTTTCACTTTGTTCATCGTTTTGTACAAGGACCAATGGGGTTACAGTCTCTAGTACAAGTTATAGTACTGTCCAATATTTCACATTAGTTTCCCTGCATCCCATGCAAGTGCAGGTAGTAAAAAGCCAACGCGGGGAACATCCTATTAGTAAGAGGGAATACAGTTTGTTATTGTGCAGATTTGCAGGCTGCAGCCCAGGATCTCCATTCACATTCATTTTCTGTGCTCGGTTCCCTCTGTGTCTGTTCCACTAACAGGTCACTTGTTCCGTGGAGCTCTGGCTCTGGCTCCTCCTTGTGGTCAAAAGCAGCTCCGCAGTGTGCAACGAGTTAGTGTGCAGAATTTTAGATGAATCTGCTGTGAAGTGATGAGGCTTTTTGATATAGCCTGGGGAGAGTCTTCAGAGGATACATACATATGTAACACACTGAGGGGGTGGAACAGTGTTTTATTTCAATGTTAGAAGGATTTTCCCCCCAAAGCATTTTACTATACTGTCAACTACCTACTTAGTACCAGATGCACAGAATTTTGATAGTGAAATCAATTTCCTGCCCACTCCGACCTCTAGTCCCAAGGTAAACAGACACGCTACCAATGGGAACAAAGGGAATCCCTGGGTAAACGGCCACTTAATTACTCTAGCTGTGAGGTACCATCTTATATCTCACTCAAAAGGAATAAAAGTGAAATGCATTTCAACCTAGGTTTATTTGTAGTTAAAGCAGCAGTACTACCCAACAAGGCAGTGAGTGTCACAGAAAATATGGCAATCCCTATCTAGTCAAGGGGGTGGTGGAGAGAAACAGAAATGTAAAATAACAGAGTAAATGACTCCGTGGTAATACATTGCCAGCAGGAAAGAGTACCAGGTACATACTCAGCAGAGTACAGGGAATGAACAGTCGAAGAAAAAATTGTTTTTAACATAGACAATAATGTATGGTCCTCTATCAGTAACCGGTCAGTTAACTGTCAAGAGGTTACCAGAGCAACCGTGTAAACCTCGAGAGCAAAGCTCGAGAGGTGTACGTCGCCATGGCAACCTTGAGACGGTTTACATTGACTGGTTGCTGATAGAGGGACCATACATTAATTTTTATAGTGTATGCTCCCTTGTAAAAAGCTTGCTTACTTTTTGATAACTAGACACCGCCACACCGTTCAGTCCTTCCCTAACAGCTGCTGTTCATCCGTCAGTTCCCCGTTGAAAAAAAAATTGCACACACATGCACAGAACAATCACTGTTGTTAACCTATCGATGTGACACAGAATCAATAGGTTAACAACATATCTACCTCACATCGATAGGTTAACAACCTTAGGAAATGATGATTTCCTATGGTTAACAGCATTCTACCATACATTATATACTGTTGTAACAGACTAATACTTTCGGCTGAAATACAACTACATTACAAAAAGAAAAGCTTACCAATAAACTACAATTCTGGGTGATTATTTATGTTAGGGGACGCATAGTGCCCTGGTTGTGGAGTTCTGTGGATTACGGTACTTGTTCCTCCAAACAGCGGCAGTTGGCCACACCCCCTTTCCATCGTCAGTTCTCCCTGCCCCCAACCACACCTCTTGCAAGCAGCCAAATTGGATATATCCACACCCATTACATGTATTTATTTATTTTATATGGTTATAAGCGTTATTGAACTGCACTGGTACCCCCCCCATATAAACAGGTAAAATCATTATGATGTTCTCTCCATCTAAATCACACGGTTAAAAATATTGCAATGCCCACAACATGAGACTTACTTATTCTTATACTGGACTTGTGAACATGTCAAATCTCTGGAAATACTGGTTTAACCGAACAAAATGTGAGACTCAGACGTCATTACAAATGCCATTTTTTTATTTGGTTTAGCACTGAAAGCATGAATATACTTAATAACAAGATTATTCTCTAAAATATAAAGTGAGACAGTGATCGAGTGCTACTCAGAATAGAACTCTAACACCCCCCGTGTCCTCAACGGTAAACAGAAATGTAAGTGAACGTCTGAATATTATTATTAGATATCTGGGATGGGCATTGTTAGGAAATGTATGTTTGTTGTGTGGGGGCATATGATGCTTTAGTACTTTGTGATAGCCTTATGTTTGTTTATTCTGTGGGGGCGCTCTGCCCCCCACACCTCCCGGGTCCAGGAATTTGTTGTTTTGATAAATATTGTAAGAATTACACATTTCGTAGTTTCAGCTTTAGTACTTTGCGATAGCGTTATGTTTGTTCTGTGGGGGCGCACAGCCACCCATGCCCCCCGGGTCCAGGAATATGATGTTTTGATAAATAATGTAAGAATTACACATTTCGTAGTTTCGGCTTTAGTACTTTGAGATAGCGTTATGTTTGTTCTGTGAGGGCGCACCGCCCCCACACACCCTGGGTCCAGGAATATGTTGTTTTGATAAATAATGTAAGAATTACACATTTCGTAGTTTCGGTTTAGTACTTTGCCATAGCCTTATGTTTGTTTGTTCTGTGGGGGCGTGACATATCAGTGACTGCAAAGCGCATGCGGCCATATTTCTCACTCGGCGCACTCGCTGCCAAGGTGTGTCCCCTAAAGTAAATATATGCCCAATTCTGTACCTACAGCTCTCTTTAGAGAAGGTGGGTGGCCCTTAAAAGGGCTGTTGGGTTCCCGATGTGTGCCGCTCACTCCCCTGCAGCCCCCTTTACTTGGCGCTTGTGTACTTGGTGATGGCCTTGGTGCCCTCAGACACGGCGTGCTTGGCCAGCTCCCCTGGCAGCAGCAGCCGCATGGCAGTCTGGATCTTCCAGGAAGTGATGGTGAAGCGCTTGTTGTAGTGAGCCAGGTGGGAGGCTTCGGCCATGATGTGCTCGAAGATGTCGCTCTCAAACGAGTTCATGATGCTCATGGCCTTGGAAGAGATGCCCGTGTCCGGGTGAACCTGCTTCAGCACTTTGTACTCATAGATCGAGTAACTCTCCTTGCAGCTCTTTCAATGCTTCTTGCTGTCCTTTTTCGCGGGTCTCTTCACCACTTTCTTGGAGCCCTTCTTGGGCGCTGCTGGCTTGGCAGGTTCTGGCATTCTGAACAAACTCTTCAACACCAACACAAAATGAAATGACAAAATAATAAAAGCACCAAGATATATAGGATCTGTGTAAACCCACCCACAGACCTCCACTAATCATGAACAGCATGCAAATAAGGGCTTGAGAAGGACCATTTTCATTTGCCCTTTATTTCCACCTATCAGAGGCCAGATCCATTTTCTGTACGATGCTCTATCACGCCCATCTATCCACCAAGCACCCTCAACATGCTAATGTGTAGCCTGTAGTAAGCAAGCACATGAGAAACAGACACTGAGCAACCCAGTCTCTGACACAAGAGCGGGTTCATTAATGCTGACAGTTGCGAGTAGGCGGGAGTAAACTCTTGAACTTTCCAGTTTCCATGCTGTGGATTCGCAGGTTACACTGTCCTGATGGGTGCCGCTGCTACAAGCCGGGAAAGCCTGAGAGGAATATCGGGTGTTGTGACTGTGTGCACTCAGGCTGAGCGTGCTGTCCGAGGACCGGGGTTTCGGGGTTTGAAAAAGCACGCACTGTTTGCTGATTGGTTGGTTATAAAATGGAAGTAGCCAAAGCTGTAGCTCACTGATATAAAAAAACACCTGAAAGGAAGGTATACTATATATAAATTATTTAAAAAAATACCTATGTGAGTCATTTACTGGTCGGCATTCATATTTGCATTTGTGCTGCTACTGAATCGGTTGTTTGAGCCCAGTTTATTCTTCAGCGTAGTGAAGATTTTAATAAAAACCTATGTCTGGGACAAAATCAAACAGAACTGCTTTATAAAGAATAAATTAATTCTTCCCCTGATGTTCCTGCTGTTAAGAGTCCGAAATAACCGTTTTGCCAGGCATGCCAATGTTTCGATGTGATTCTTTTTTCTCGCCCCTTTCTCTTCTAGTACCAGGCTCTCCCTTAGAACTGGAGTGCGGGAGGCCATTCTATCTGTGGAGCGTTGGCACCATCTAGCGGTCAAACATTGTGCAGCACAGTCCATCTAGTAACTCTGCACTGCAGTCTGAGAGTCGAACTTTGATCCGGCACCTGAAGCATAGTTGTGGGGATATTCCAGGCAGTGGGAATGAGAGGCTGGGACACAACAGCCTGTAATAGGGAGAGTTAAACTGAGACCACCAAGGCTGTGGCTCTAAAACTTGAGAATGTCCTCTATCATATTCCATTTGAAGATGGAGGGGGGACAGCTCAGAGGCAATGTGAGGAAGTATTTTTTCACAGAGAGGGTGGTGAATGCATGGAATAGCCTTCCTAAGGAGGTTGTGGGGTCTAAAACCGTGGGAGAATTCAAGAATGCATGGAACAGACAATGCAATTCTTGTGGGGGTAGGAAGAAATAGGCTGTTGGTTAACTAGATCTGCAGCTTATCCTGTAGGTAGGGAAATGGGCAGCTTAGGTGGGCCAAGCAGTCCTTATGTGCCATCAAAGTCTATGTTTCTGTGTTTCCCACATGGGGCAGCCAGTTCCCTAGCCACCGACTGGTCCCCGATTTCAACAGCTACCAAACTCAATTGTGCCCTCCAGGCTTTCCATTCAAAAGTTATGGCTGTCTGGGACCACCATGCCACCCTCCAAGGAAAACCAGAGGCTGGGATTCCCACTTTCCATTGGTCTTTCCCAAGGTGATGGCCTGCCTTTGGGCCAGAGATCTAACCAAGCAATCTTGCAAGATCTCCAGCAACACTGGTGTCCTGATCAATTACCAGACCTTTCGTAATGCTTGTGCCAAAGCCAACAGGCTTGTAAAATCCAAATATTTTTGCATCCATCTCCAGAGCAACCATAATCACCCTTCCAAGTTCTGAAAAGTAATCCACTCCCTTTTCTCCTCCACTACAACTCATTCTTCCTTCTTCTCCTCAAGGTTGGCAACTCCCACTGTCACATTTCATTGACCTTGCTGCCACAGTTTCCTTAACTTCTTTTATCACCTTTGCCCTTTCACTCCTCTCCCCCTTCCTACCTTCTCTCCTCCCTCTGCCCCTACATCCTCCTTTGCATTTATCTCCTCTATTACCACTCTACCCCTTTCTCAAACCCTCCTTTTTTACTCCCTTCCGGTGGCCAGTCCTTGGGGCAGGGGGAAGGGGTGTGACTTCGCATGTAATTGTAACTTGCTTGCAGCTGCTACAGTGTTGCAGAACTCAGTAATGTGCTATGGTGCTCCTGCATGGATCATGTGCAGTGTCGCAGAACTCTGCGGTGTGCTAAAGTGATCTTGTATGGATCATGTGCAGTGTCACAGAACTCTGTGGTGTGCTGCAGTGCTCCTGCATGGATCATGTGCAGTGTCGCAGTACTCTGCAGTGTGCTAAAGTGCTCCTGCATGGATCATGTGCAGTGTCACAGAACTCTGTGGTGTGCTACAGTGCTCCTGCATGGATCATGTGCAGTGCCACAGAACTCTGTGGTGTGCTACAGTGCTCCTGCATGGATCATGTGCAGTGTCACAGAACTCTGTGGTGTGCTACAGTGCTCCTGCATCGATCATCTGCAGTGTCACAGAACTCTGTGGTGTGCTACAGTGCTCCTGCATCAATCATTTACAGGGTCACAGAACTCTGTGGTGTGCTCCAGTGCTCCAGTATGGATCATGTGCAGTGCCACAGTGCTGCTGCATCAATCATTTGCAGTGTCACAGAACTCTGTGGTGTGCTACAGTGCTCCTGTTTGGATCATGTGCAGCGCCACAGAACTCTGAGGTGTGCTACAGTGCTCCCACATGGATCAAGTACAATGCTGCAGAACTCTGTGCTGCAACGCTCCTGCATGGATCATGTGCAGTGTCACAGAACTCTGCAGTGTTCCCTGCCTCGCAGGGCCCCGTTGCTACAGTAAATGAGAAGACTGTCACATTGGCCCACAGTTTGCCTCAGCTCTCAAGACCTTATTGTTGTAGTAAGTAGAGAAATTGTTCCGTGTCCCACAATGTGCCTTGGCTCTCAAGACCCTATTGCTAATGTAAATGAAAAGACTGGCTCAGTGTCCAGCAGTCTGTCCTAGCTCTCAGAACCCAGTTGTTGCAGTAAATCAGAGATTGGCTCGGGGTCCGGCAGTCTGTCCTAGCTCTCAGAACCCAATTGTTGCAGAAAATTGGAGACTGGCTCAGTGTCCGGCAGTCTGTCCTAGCTCTCAGAACCCAATTGTTGCAGAAAATTGGAGAATGGCTCAGTGTCCAGCAGTCTGTCCTAGCTCTCAGAACGCAGTTGGTGCAGTAAATCAGAGATTGGCTCAGGGTCTGGCAGCCTGTCCTAGCTCTCAGAACCCAATTGTTGCAGAAAATTGGAGACTGGCTCAATGTCCGGCAGTCTGTCCTAGCTATCAGAATCCAGTTGGTGCAGTAAATCAGAGACTAACTTACTGTGTGGCATTCTGTCCTAGCTCTCAGAACCCAGTTGTTGCAGTAAATGGAAAGATTGGCTCAGAGTCTGGCAGTCTGTCCTAACTCTTAGAACCCAGTTGTTGCAGTAATTGGGAGATTGGCACAGTGTCAAGTAGTCTGTCCAAGCTCTTTGGACCAGATTGCAAGAATAAATTGGAGATAGGCTCATGTCCTGCAGTGTATCACAGTTCTCATACATATATATTGTCTGTCACTTTTCCTCAACTCTCAACACCCTATTTCTACAGTAAATAGATTGGTACTGTGTCCTGCAGAGTACATCAGCTCCCTGGGTCTGATTGTTACAGTAAATGGGGAGATAGGCTATGTCCCACAGTGCACCTTGATGCTCAGGACCCTGTTGTTACAGTAAATGGGGAGATTTGCACAGCATTGGGTAGTTTTCCTCAACTCTCAACACCCTATTGTTATAGTACATGGACAGACTGATACTGTGTCCCGCAGAGTATGTCAGCTCTCTGGGTCCCATTAATAAAGTAAAGGGGGAGACTGGCACAATGTACAGCAGTGTACAGTACCTCAGCACTCAGGATCCTACTGTTACAGATAATAGGGAGATTAGAACACAGTGTATCTCAGCTCTCAGGACCCAGTTGCTACAGTAAATAGAGATTGGCTCAGTGTTGCACAATGTATCTGGCTCTAGACCCTATTGCTACAGTAAAATGTGAGACTGGCTCAGTGTCCCACAGTGTGTCTCAGCTCTCAACACCCTATTGCTACAGTAAATGGTGAGATTGGCTCAGTGTCCCACAGTGTGCCTGAGCTCTCAACACCCTATTGCTACAGTAAATGGTGAGATTGGCTCAGTGTCCCACAGTGTGCCTGAGCTCTCAACACCCTATTGCTACAGTAAATGGTGAGATTGGCTCAGTGTCCCACAGTGTGCCTCAGCTCTCAACACCCTATTGCTACAGTAAATGGTGAGATTGGCTCAGTGTCCCACAGTGTGCCTCAGCTCTCAACACCCTATTGCTACAGTAAATGGTGAGATTGGCTCAGTGTCCCACAGTGTGCCTCAGCTCTCAACACCCTATTGCTACAGTAAATGGTGAGTTTGGCACAGTGTCCCACAGTGTGCCTCAGCTATAAACCCCCTATTGCTACAGTAAATGGTGAGATTGGCTCAGTGTCCCACAGAGTGCCTCACTTCTCAACCCCCTATTGCTACAGTAAATGGTGAGATTTGGCTCAATGTCCCACAGTGTGTCTCGGCTCTCAACACCCAATTGCTACAGTAAATGGTGAAATTGGCTCAGTGTCACACAGTGCGCCTGAGCTCTCAACACCCTATTGCTACAGTAGATGGTGAGATTGGCTCAGTGTTACACAGTGTGCCTCAGCTCTCAACACCTTATTGGTACAATAAATGGTGAGATTGGCTCAGTGTCCCACAGTGTGCCTCAGCTCTCAACACCAGATTGCTACAGTAAATGGTGAGATTGGCTTGGTGTCCCGTAGCGTGCCTCAACTCTCAACACCCTATTGCTACAGTAAATGGTGAGATTGTGTCAGGGTCCTCAGTGTGCCTCAGCTCTCAACACCCTATTGGTACTGTAAATGGTGAGATTGGCTCAGTGTCCCACAGTGTGCCTCAGCTCTCAACACCCTATTGCTACAGTAAATGGTGAGATTGGCTCAGTGTCCCACAGTGTGCCTCAGCTCTCAACACCCTATTGCTACAGTAGATGGTGAGATTGGCTCAGTGTCACACAGTGTACCTGAGCACTCAACACCCTATTGCTACAGTAAATGGTGAGATTGGCTTGGTGTCCCATAGCGTGCCTCAGCTCTCAACACCCTATTGCTACAGTAAATGGTGAGATTGTGTCAGGGTCCTCAGTGTGCCTCAGCTCTCAACACCTTATTGGTACAATAAATGGTGAGATTGGCTCAGTGTCCCACAGTGTGCCTCAGCTCTCAACACCAGATTGCTACAGTAAATGGTGAGATTGGCTTGGTGTCCCATAGCGTGCCTCAACTCTCAACACCCTATTGCTACAGTAAATGGTGAGATTGTGTCAGGGTCCTCAGTGTGCCTCAGCTCTCAACACCCTATTGGTACTGTAAATGGTGAGATTGGCTCAGTGTCCCACAATGTGCCTCAGCTCTCAACACCCTATTGCTACAGTAAATGGTGAGATTGGCTCAGTGTCCCACAGTGTGCCTCAGCTCTCAACACCCTATTGCTACAGTAAATGGTGAGATTGCTTTGTGTCCCATAGTGTGCCTCAGCTCTCAACACCCTATCGCTACAGTAAATGGTGAGATTGTGTCAGGGTCCACAGTGTGCCTCAGTTCTCAGCACCCTATTGCTGCAGTAAATGGGGAGATTGTGTCAGGGTCCACAGTGTGTCTCAGCTCTCAACACCCTATTGCTACAGTAAATGGTGAGATTGTGTCAAGGTCCCACAGTGTGCCTGCAGCTCTAACACCCTATTGCTACAGTAAATGGTGAGAATGGCTCAGTGTCCACAGTGTGCCTCAGATCTCAACACCCTATTGGTACAGTAAATGGTGAGATTGGCTCAGTGTCACACAGTGTGCCTCAGCTCTCAACACCTGTTGCTACAGTAAATGGTGAGATTGTGTCAGGGTCCTCAGTGTGCCTCAGCTCTCAACACCCTATTGCTACAGTAAATGGTGAGATTGTGTCAGGGTCATAGTGTGTCTCAGCTCTCAACACCCTATTTCTACAGTAAATGGTGAATTGTGTCAGGTCCCACAGTGTGCCTGAGCTCTTAACACCCTATTGCTACAGTAAATGGTGAGACTGGCTCAGTGTCCCACAGTGTGCCTCAGATTTCCACACCCTATTGGTACAGTAAATGGTGAGATTGGCTCAGTGTCACACAGTATGCCTCAGCTCTCAACACCCTATTGCTACAGTAAATGGTGAGACTGGCTCAGTGTCCCACAGAGTGCCTCACTTCTCAACCCCCTATTGCTACAGTAAATGGTGAGATTTGGCTCAATGTCCCACAGTGTGTCTCGGCTCTCAACACCCAATTGCTACAGTAAATGGTGAAATTGGCTCAGTGTCACACAGTGCGCCTGAGCTCTCAACACCCTATTGCTACAGTAGATGGTGAGATTGGCTCAGTGTTACACAGTGTGCCTCAGCTCTCAACACCTTATTGGTACAATAAATGGTGAGATTGGCTCAGTGTCCCACAGTGTGCCTCAGCTCTCAACACCCTATTGCTACAGTAAATGGTGAGATTGTGTCAGTGTCCCACAGTGTGCCTCAGCTCTCAACACCCTATTGGTACTGTAAATGGTGAGATTGGCTCAGTGTCCCACAGTGTGCCTCAGCTCTCAACACCCTATTGCTACAGTAAATGGTGAGATTGGCTCAGTGTCCCACAGTGTGCCTCAGCTCTCAACACCCTATTGCTACAGTAGATGGTGAGATTGGCTCAGTGTCACACAGTGTACCTGAGCACTCAACACCCTATTGCTACAGTAAATGGTGAGATTGGCTTGGTGTCCCATAGCGTGCCTCAGCTCTCAACACCCTATTGCTACAGTAAATGGTGAGATTGTGTCAGGGTCCTCAGTGTGCCTCAGCTCTCAACACCTTATTGGTACAATAAATGGTGAGATTGGCTCAGTGTCCCACAGTGTGCCTCAGCTCTCAACACCAGATTGCTACAGTAAATGGTGAGATTGGCTTGGTGTCCCATAGCGTGCCTCAACTCTCAACACCCTATTGCTACAGTAAATGGTGAGATTGTGTCAGGGTCCTCAGTGTGCCTCAGCTCTCAACACCCTATTGGTACTGTAAATGGTGAGATTGGCTCAGTGTCCCACAGTGTGCCTCAGCTCTCAACACCCTATTGCTACAGTAAATGGTGAGATTGGCTCAGTGTCCCACAGTGTGCCTCAGCTCTCAACACCCTATTGCTACAGTAAATGGTGAGATTGGCTTTGTGTCCCATAGTGTGCCTCAGCTCTCAACACCCTATCGCTACAGTAAATGGTGAGATTGTGTCAGGGTCCTCAGTGTGCCTCAGTTCTCAGCACCCTATTGCTGCAGTAAATGGGGAGATTGTGTCAGGGTCCACAGTGTGTCTCAGCTCTCAACACCCTATTGCTACAGTAAATGGTGAAATTGTGTCAAGGTCCCACAGTGTGCCTGAGCTCTTAACACCCTATTGCTACAGTAAATGGTGAGAATGGCTCAGTGTCCCACAGTGTGCCTCAGATCTCAACACCCTATTGGTACAGTAAATGGTAAGATTGGCTCAGTGTCACACAGTGTGCCTCAGCTCTCAACACCCTGTTGCTACAGTAAATGGTGAGATTGTGTCAGGGTCCTCAGTGTGCCTCAGCTCTCAACACCCTATTGCTACAGTAAATGGTGAGATTGTGTCAGGGTCCATAGTGTGTCTCAGCTCTCAACACCCTATTTCTACAGTAAATGGTGAAATTGTGTCAAGGTCCCACAGTGTGTCTGAGCTCTTAACACCCTATTGCTACAGTAAATGGTGAGACTGGCTCAGTGTCCCACAGTGTGCCTCAGATTTCCACACCCTATTGGTACAGTAAATGGTGAGATTGGCTCAGTGTCACACAGTATGCCTCAGCTCTCAACACCCTGTTGCTACAGTAAATGGTGAGATTGTGTCAGTGTCCCACAGTGTGTCTCAGCTCTCAACACCCTATTGCTACAGTAAATGGTGAGACTGGCTCGATGTCCCATAGTGTGCCTCAGCTCTCAACACCCTATTTCTACAGTAAATGGTAAGGTTGTGTCAGTGTCCCACAGTGTGTCTCAGCTCTCAACATCCTATTGCTACAGTAAATGGTGAGATTGGCTCAATGTTACACAGTGTGCCTTAGCTCTCAACACCCTATTGCTACAGTAAATGGTGAGATTGGTTCAGTGTCACACAGTGTGTCTCAGCTCTCAACACCCTATTGCTACAGTAAATGGTGAGATTGGCTCGATGTCCCCACAGTGTGCCTCAGCTCTCAACACCCTATTGCTACAGTAAATGGTGAGATTGTGTCAAGGTCCCACAGTGTGCCTCAGCTCATGACCCCATATTGCTACAGTAAATGGCTCAGTGTCCCACAGTGTGCCTCAGTTCTCATTACCCTATTGCTACAGTAACGTGAGATTTGCTCAGTGTCCCACAGTATGCCTTGGCTCTCAAGTCCCTATTGCTACAGTAAAACAAAGAGATTAACTCTGTGTCCAGCTGTTTGCCTCAGTTCCCTGTACCATACTGCTAAAATAAACCGAGAGATAGGTCAGTGTCCTGCAGTGTGTTTTGACTCTCAAGACACTATTTCTGCAGTACATGAAGAGATTTATTTATTTATTTCAATCTAGGATTACAATACCTTTGAGTCGAGGCTCTTTTACAAAGGTCCCATGTCAGCGTGTGCTACAGTCATCATTTTTAATTACAAACATGTAGTCACTGACTTACAGACACAGCCTGTTCTGCCATTCCCCAGCTGGGGATTCACAGCCTGTTTTACCATTCTCCAGCTGGAGATTTGCAGCCTATTCTGCCATTCCCTGGCTTGGGATTCACAGCCTATTCATTAACTGGAGTGCAGTTGCAGCAGCCACTTCTGAGAGTGGGGTTATTCTAGATGCCCTACGAGGGCATGCCTTAGACAACTAGTATTGGAGCCCACTCGAGAGGGAGCAATCTTAGACCTGGTTCTCTCAAATAGAGATGAAGAGAGGATCACAGATGTAGAAGTGGGTAGCCATCTGGGAACTAGCGACCATCGAACAGTATGGTTCACAATAAACACAGCAATAGAGTCAAACCATACAAAGGCAAAAGTACTGGACTTCAGGAGAGCTGACTTTGCCAAAATGGGTGAGTGCCTAAGGAATGCACTAGCAAATGGGCAGGAAGGAGAGGTGGAAGAACAATGGGGAATAATAAAAACTGCCATCACAGAGGAACAAGCCTTTGTGTGAAGCAAATAAACAAAACAAAACGATGTAAGAAACCACTGTGGTTCTCAAAGGAGGTGGCAGTGAAGGCTCAAGAGAAAAAGAAAGCATTCAGAAAGTACAAGGAATCATAGAAGGAGCAGGACAGAGAATTGTATCAGTTAAAGCAAAAGGAAGCTGGGAAGGCAGTCAGAACAGCAAAGGCCCGAACCGAGGAAAAGATAGCCAGCTTAGTTAAGAAGGGGGATAAAACCTTTTTTAGGTACATCATGGAGCAAAGGAAGACCAAGGGAGGGATAGTGAGGCTTAATAAAGGAGAGCGGGGGTGGGCAGAGGGTGACTGTGAAAAGGCAGCGATACTAAACAAATATTTTTGCTCAGTATTTACAAATGAAGAGGAAGAGGTACCTAAAATAAACAATAGAAACACTCTGGATACAGAAGTTGATACCAGCCCATTTACAGAAGAAAGGGTTCTGAAGGAACTCTTAAAACTGAAGGTGGACAAAGCAATGGGGCCTGATGGGATTCATCCCAGAATTCTAAAAGAACTAAGGGTAGAACTTGTGACACCACTGACTACCCTCTTTAACAAATCATGAGAGGATAGGGTGGTACCTGAGGACTGGAGGAGGGCAGATGTGATTCCCCTTCACAAAAGTGGGAGCAGGGCAGAAGCAGGAAACTACAGACCTGTTAGTTTAACCTCAGTGATAGGGAAAATGGTGGAATCACTTCTGAAGGAAAGAATTGTCAAGTACCTAGAGGCCAGAGGGGCACAAGACCCAAGGCAGCATGGATTCACAGCGGAAGGTCATGCCAGACGAATCTAATAGATTTCTTTGACTGGGTGACCAAAGTAGTAGGTCGGGAGGGCTGTGGACATGGCCTACCTAGACTTTAGCAAGGCATTTGACACAGTCCCACACAAAAGATTAATATCAAGTTAGCCAGCTTGGGAGTGGGTCCCAAGATGACAGCCTGGGTAAAGAATTGGCTGGAGAATAGGACACAGATGGTAATAGTAAATGGAGCCACTCTGAAGAAAGGGGGTTACTAATGGGGGTACCGCAAGGTTCAGTATTGGGACTGGTCCTCTTCAATGTCTTTATAGCGACATTGCAGAGGGTGTGGAAGGAAAAGTATGCCTCTTTGCAGATGACACAAAGATCTGCAGCAGAGTTGATGCACAAGGTGGAGTGAAAAGGATGAGAAGGACTTGGCAAGGTTAGAGGAATGGTCAAATATATGGCAGCTTAGATTCAGTGCTAAGAAGTGCAAGGTAATGCACCTGGGAAACAAAACCAGGGAAAGAGTACATAAGGGGGGGGGTTGAGATACTAACAACAACAAAAATGGAAAGGGACCTGGGGCTAGTCATATCAGATGACTTAAAGGTGGGCAAGCAATGTGAGAGGGCAGTAAGGAGGGCTGGGGGGATACTGGGATGCATAGTGTCAGTGGCTCAGTAGGTAGCACACTCGCCTCTGAGGCCGGGAGATCAGAGGGCTGTGGGTTCAGTTCCCACATCTGGCACTTGGGTTAATATCCCAGTACTGACACTGCAGTGCAGCATGAGAGGGGTGCTGCACTGTTGAGGTGCCGTCTTTTGGATGAGACGTTAAACCGAGGTCCCATCTGCCTGGATTGGTGGTAGTTCAGGTGGATGTTAAAGATCCCATGGCACTTCTCGAAAAGAGTAGGGGAATTTCCCCGGTGTCCTGGCCAAATTTCCCTCATTCACTAAAAATACCACCAACAGCTTAATCTGGTTCAAGGTCAGTTGGCATTCATCTGTATCCCCCTTCCCCCGGGTCGTGCCTGAAAATAGTCATAAATTGTCTAGTGCACTTACCTGGTCAACAAAAGCTAAATAAATAAATAAAAATAGGGAGAGGCATCACCAGTAGAAAACATGAAGTTGTTATCCTTCTGTACAGACAGCTGGTGAGACCCCATCTGGAGTACTGTGTGCAGTTCTGGAGACCCAGTCTCTGCAAGGACATAGACAGGATGGAAGCTGTCCAGAGGAGGGCAACTAAAATGGTGCAGGGTCTGCACCAGAAGACATATGAGGAGAGACTAAGGGAGCTTAATATGTATAGCCTCGAGGAAAGTAGGGAGAGGGGGACATGATAGAAACTTTCAAGTACCTCAAAGGAATCAACAAAGTCCAAGAGGGTAGCATTTTCAAAAAAAGAGGTGTGCAAGAACAAGGGGGCACAATTTGAAGATGGGGGGGCGGCTCAGAGGTAATGTAAGCAAGTATTTTTTCACAGAGAGGGTTGTGGATGCATGGAACGGCCTTCCAGGGGAGGTTGTGGAGTCAAAAACAGTAGTTGAATTCAAGCATGCATGGGACAGTCATAAGGCAATTCTAGGGGGTCGGGGTAGAAAGATGTAGGCTGCTGGTTAACTAGGATCTGCAGCTTATCAGTAGGTAGGGAAATGGGCAGACTGGGTGGGCCAAGCGGTCCTTATCTGCCATCAAATTCTATGTTTCTATGTTTCTATGTAATAACCAGCACAAAGACTTGAGCTATGAGCAAGACAAGGGGGTGGGGGAGAAGTGAGGTAGGAGATCAAGGGGGTAGAAGGTGGAGGGGGTAAGGGGGAGTATGGGAGGTGGTTGGGGGCAGGGGCAGGAGTGGAGATGGGGGAGGTGGGCGAGGGTGGGAGACAGTGCAGCCAGGGGGCCTTGTGAGATTGGCTCATTGTCCAGAAGAGTGCCCGGCTCTCAGGATCCTATTCCTACAGTAAATGGGGAGAATGGCACAGTGTCCTGCAGTGTGCCTGGCTCTTAGGACCCTACTGCTACAGTAAATGGTGAGACTGACATAGTGTCCGACAGTGTGCACCTGCTCTCAGGACCCTATTGCTACAGTAAATAAAGAGATTGGCTCTGTGTTCAGCAGTTTGTCTCACCTCTCAGACCTGTAATACTACAGTAAATAGAGAGCTTGATAAGTGTCCCATAATATGTTTTGGTTCTCAAGACTGTATTGCTACAGTAAATGGTGAGATTGGCTCAGTGTCTGACAATGTGTCCTGGCTCTCAGGACGCTATTGCTACAGCAAATGGAGAGATTGTCCCAGTGTCCCACAGTTTGCCTTGGTCCTCCGGATTCTAATGCTACAGTAAATGTTGAGCATGTCTTAATGTCCCATAGTGTGCCTCAGCTCCTGGGATCCTATTGCCACAATAAATAAATACAAGCCCAGTGTCCATCAGTGCATCTTGACTCTCAGGACCTTACTGCTACAGTAAATAAAGAATGGCTTAGTGTTCCACAGTGTGCTTTGCTCTCAGGACCATATTACTATGGTAAATGGACAGGCTGATTTGTGTCCCGCAGTGTGCCCTGGGTCTCAGAACCCTACTGCTACAGTAAATGGAGTGAAAGGTGCAGTGCTGGGCAGTTTTCTTGAGCTCACAGAAGCGTTTTGGTACAGGAAATAGACAGACTGGTAGAGAGTTCCTCAGCTCTCAAGACCCAACTGCAACAATAAATGGGGAGATTGGCACAATGTATGTTGGTGTGCCTCAGCTCTCAGTATTCTGTTGCTACAGATAATGGACTGACTAGCACAGAGTACCACAATGGGCTCATCTGTCAGGATCCAATTGCTACAGCTAATGTAGAGATTGGCTCAGTGCCTCTCCATTTGCCTCAGTGCCAGGACCCCATTGTTACAGTAAATGTAAAGATTTGCACAGTGTCCCACAGTATGCCAAAGATCTCAGGACCCTAATGCTACAGTAAATGGAGAGACTGGCTCACTGTTCCACACTGTGCCAAAGATCTGAGGACCCTATTTTTACAGTAAATGGAGAGACTGTCTCAATGTCCCACAGTGTGCCAAAGATCTCAGGCCCCTATTGTTACAGTAAATGGAGGGACTGGTTCAGTGTCACACAGTGTGCTAAAGATCTCAGGACCCTATTGTTACAGTAAATGGAGAGACTGGCTCAGTGTCCCACAGTGTGCCAAAGATCTCAGTACCCTATTGTTACAGTAAATGGAGAGACTGACTCAGTGTCCCACAGTGTGCCAAAGATCTCAGGACCCTATTGTTACAGTAAATAGAGGGACTGGCTCTGTGTCCCACAAAGTGTCAAAGATCTCAGGACCCTATTGCTACAGTAAATGGAGAGACTGGCTCAGTGTCCCACAGTGTGCCAAAGATCTCAGGACCCTATTGTTACAGTAAATGGAGAGACTGACTCAGTGTCCCACATAGTGTCAAAGATCTCAGGACCCTATTGCTACAGTAAATGAAGAGACTGACTCAGTGTCCCACAGTGTGCCAAAGATCCAAGGACCCTATTGTTACAGTAAATGGAGAGACTGGCTCAATGTCCCACAGTATGCCAAAAATCTCAGGACCCTAATGCTACAGTAAATGTAGAGACTGGCTCAGTGTCCCACAGTCTGCCAAAGATCTCAGTACCTTATTGTTACAGTAAATGGAGAGACTGACTCAGTGTCCCACAGTGTGCCAAAGATCTCAGGACCCTATTGCTACAGTACATGTAGAGACCGACACAGTGTCCCACAGTGTGCCAAAGATCTCAGAACCCTATTGCTACAGTAAATGGAGAGACTGACTCAATGTCCCACAGTGTGCCAAAGATCTCAGGACCCTATTGTTACAGTAAATGGAGAGACTGGCTCAGTGTCCCACAGTGTGCCAAATATCTGGGGACCCTATTGCTACAGTAAATGGAGAGACTGGCTCAGTGTCCCACAGTGTGCCAAAGATCTTGAGACCCTATTGCTACAGTAAATGGAGAGACTGGCTCAATGTTCCACAGTGTGCCAAAGATCTCAGGACCCCATTGCTACAGTAAATGGAGAGACTGACTCAACGTCCCACAGTGTGCCAAAGATCTCAGGACCCTATTGTTACAGTAAATGGAGAGACAGGCTCAATGTCCCACAGTGTGCCAAAGATCTCAGGACCCTATTGCTACAGTAAATGGAGAGACTGACTCAGTGTCCCACAGTGTGCCAAAGATCTCAGGACCCTATTGCTACAGTAAATGGAGAGACTGACTCAGTGTCCCACAGTGTGCCAAAGATCTCAGGACCCTATTGCTACAGTAAATGGAGAGACTGGCTCAGTGTCCCACAGTGTGCCAAAGATCTCAGGACCCTATTGCTAAAGTAAATGGAGAGACTGGCTCAGTGTCCCACAGTGTGCCAAAGATCCAAGGACCCTATTGTTACAGTAAATGGAGAGACTGGCTCAATGTCCCACAGTGTGAAAAGATCTCAGGACCCTATTGCTACAGTAAATGGAGAGACTGGCTCAGTGTCCCACAGTGTGCCAAAGATCTCGGGACCCTATTGCTAAAGTAAATGGAGGGACTGGCTCAGTGTCCCACAGTGTGCCAAAGATCTCAGGACCCTATTGCTACAGTAAATGGAGAGACTGACTCAGTGTCCCACAGTGTGCCAAAGATCTCAGGACCCTATTGCTACAGTAAATGGAGAGACTGACTCAATATCCTGCAGTGCACCTTGACTCTGTGGAACGTGTTGCTATGGAAAACAGTAAGATTGTTCAGTTTCCAAAGTCTGCCTTGGCTGTCAGGACACTATTGCTACAGTAAATGTGGGAAATGATTCTGTGTCTGGCAGAGTGTGCCTTAGGGACCCTGTTACTGCAGTACATGAAGACACTGACACAATGCTCCGCAGTTTGTCTCAGCTCTCAGGACCCTCTATTGCTACAGTAAATAGAGAGACTGCCTCAGTGTTCTGCAATGTGCCTTGGCTTCAGAACCATTTTGTTGCAGTAAATTGTGAGACAGATTCAGTATAGTGCAGTTTACGGCAGCCATCACTACCCTAGTGCTTCAGTAAATGGGGAGATTGCCACAGCGTCTGGCATGCCACCTCTGCTCCTAGTACTGTATAACTACGTTAAAGAGGAGAATGGCTTTACATCCCACATTGTGCCTCAGCTCTCTGGACCTGTTGCTACAGAAAGTGGGGAGACTGGCACAGTATCTGGATCTCAGCCTTCACTCTTAGCACCCTCTTCCACAGTAAATGGAGAGACTAGTCCAGTGTCCACCCCGCTCCTATCTTTTATGTGCCCCTATATGTAAAATATACATTAACCACCCATTGGTGATATAGCAGTCCTGCCACCTTGATCCTCAATGTGCCCCCTATATCTAATATACTGTATATAAACCCCTTGTTGGCAGTATAGTGGCCCCCCACCCGGTTCATCGATGTCCCTGTCATTATGACATAAAAAACAGTTCCTCACATTAGTGGTTCAGTGGCCCCCCACCCCAGCAAGTAGTGCTTATCACCCCACTCCCCCGCATTCCAAGACAGAGCCAGGACCAGCGCAGCCCTCCTTACACCTCCACGGCTGGTCCCTAACTGAACCATCACTGAGCAGACTGTAAAGTGTAAATCACACACTTGGGGCAGAGAAACCAGAGGGCTATGTACTGATTGGCAGGAGAGGTACTGGCAATCACCAAAAAGGAAAGGGACTTGGAGGTAATCATTTCTAATGACCTGCAGGCAGCCAAGCAGAGTGAAAAGGCAGTGGGAAAGGCAAGTAGACTGCTGGGGCTCACAGGGAGGGTATCGCCAGTAGGAAAAAGGAGGCAGTGTTGCCCCTGTACTGATCACTGGTAAGACCACACCTCAAGTACTGTGTCCAGTACTGAAGGCCCCACCTCCAGAAGGACAGGGATAGGGTGGAGGCGGTGCAGAGGCAGGCAAGCAAAATGTTGCCGGGACTGCATCAAAAGCCCTTCGAGAAGAGACAAAGATAACCGAATATGTAATCGCTGGAGGAAAGAAGGGAAAGGGATGATGTGATAGCAACATTCAAATACATAACAGGTATTAATAAGGTACATGTTGCATTTTCCACAGAGAGACAGACTTGAGGACAAGGAGTCATGCTATTAAGTTGGGGGGGGAGGTTCAGTGGGGATGTGAGGAAATATTTCTTCACAGATAGGGTGGTGGAAGCCTGGAATGGCCTTCCAGCAGAGGTGGTAGGTGGCAAAACAGTCACAGGATACAAGCATGCATGGGTCAGATACAAGGGGACCTTGGAAGTAACACAAAGGGTGGGGACAACTGGAGAGTGCACAGGGGCTGTGGTGGCACAGTACGCAGGAAAAATGGGCAGACTGGATGGGTCAAAGAGGTCTTTATCTGCCAACAACTTCTATGTTTCTATAACATAAAGCAAATAAAAGAACAATTAAATTGAATAGAACAGGCCTGGTGGCACTGAGGGTGGAGGCGCTGGACACCACACCTCAAGCTACGCTGGCGACCTGAGTTCAGGAGCGAGCTCGGGCGCCGGGGGCTCAGCAGGGGAGGGAGAGGACTGAGCATCTGATGGACTGCTCTCCTTTCTCGGGGGGGAGGGTACAGTGCTGTCCAGCATCCTAAAGAGCCCTGGTGGAGATCAGGGGCACTGCAGGATGCAGACCAAAGATGTGGGGAAGCATGGCAGATGCCAGCAGGGTTGCCATGTGCCATGGCATCATTGCACGCCACACTCAGGAGGGAGGAAGAGCACAACAGAACAAGGAAACAACCAGCTTTGTGGGGTAGGTGACGGCACCTGCCTCCCATGCCCACATTCTGATCTCACCCACCCAGCCTTCCAGTTCCTCCACCCAGGCCTTCACCTGCAGCTGGGACAATCTATAAGAGAGTGCCCAAAGAGGAGGGGTGGCCCCACCCTGGAGGGGTTAAGCCGGGGGTACTGGCTGCAGGAGGGAGGGGAGAGAGGAATGTGCAGTATGGTATGGGCCACATGCCCATTGGCTCATGCTGTGGACCAATGGGCATATAGCCCTACCTACGGTGTCAGTCGGCAGGCAGCGGTGTGGCAGGCAGGTGGGTTGCTGCCGCCCACCACTGATCTGGGGGGAGCGGTGCAGTGGGGATCAGTGGGTGGGGAGAGGGGTCCACTGGACCACCAGGGATAGTGGACGTACTTTTGTTATACAAATACCTGCGATCAGGCTGAGAGCGGTCCACTGGACCACCAGGGATATTGGATTATCTTTATTGGTACACATGCCCGTGATCAGGCTGAGAGAGGTCCATTGACCACTAGGGATATTGGATTATCTTCATTTGTGCACATGCCCGTGATTGGGCTGACAGCGGTCCAGGAATATTGGACGTTATTATTTTTAACAGATGCCCACGATCGGGCATGGGGGGGTGGCACCACCAAGGAGGTGCAGCCAGAGCTTGGGTGGCCACCCAATGTTGGCAGCTGCCGTGTTGCACCCTGCAGTATGGCAACTCACCTGTGGGTGGCCAGCCATTCCTTTTTTTTGGGGAGGATGAACTTTGTGCGGCGCAAGTAGGGGTTGTGCATGCATGGACTCAGCACATCCTGGGCTGAATATCGTGATGTGCAGAGCATGCGTGGGCACACACCCCCACCTGCGCCACATACATTACTGATGTGCTGTGGTGCATCGAGATTTGTGCCAGGCACAATTTCCATTTGAATATTGTGCCAGGCACATCAGTGGGTTGCGCATGGCGCAAGTCTTTTGAATATCTGGGCCTTTGTGTTGGTTTACTTTTCTGCTGCCCACTCCATTGACTAGGTAGGGGACGCCAGATTTTCTGCGGTGCTACAATGGCTCGCTTCCTGGTTGGGTAGTACTGCTGATATAAACAATTGCTTGATATTACTCAAATATAGGTAGGCCTGTAAGGAGGGGAGAGGAGACAGCACAGAAAAAGACACCATCTTCATTTGCAGAACCACACTTTATGGAAACTCAAAACTGAAAACAAAAAATAAAATCTTTTCACAGCTGACAGTACCCCTTTCAATCAGTTGAAAAACGTGAATTGATTCACTTGCAATTGACTGAAGTGACCATGTAAAAAAAAAAAAGGCGTAAACTTTTTTTATTCTTTGGTAAGTAGGGAAGACCCACAAGGTACAAGTGCTTCTTTTGAGGGGTGATCCAGGGTGGGGGGAATAACTGACTTGCTTAGAGTCCCACACTATGTAAATGGAGTCTGTGGGAATCAAACCCAGGTTTGCTGGATGCTCTGCATCACGTTTATTCACAGCTCTTTACTCTAACCTCTAGGCTATATTCTGAATCAGGACCTGCTGTGCTGTATGCTCCATATACCTAATACACATTTACCTCATTGCTATATATTTTTATTCATAGCACAATGGATTGAGGGTCCCCGATAGCTGGGTCAGTTGCCACGCGTGTCTCATCACCGTAACTTCACTTGCCTGAGTAGCATTAAGTTATGCTTACATTTATAGCAGCATGCAATTCCTGTAGCTTTTGTGCTACGCAACATCGAGTGGTCTGACTCGCCACTATCACCGATGGCAATATCACACAAGCGCTGAAGGATCGAGCAGAGGAATGTTAATGTTTTTTAACTGCCTCACAAGCCAGTAACTTATTGTATGGCTGATGCATTCTGAACCTTTTGGATCAGTGAGCAGCAGTATCCACGACCGTCCATCACCATTTAGAACCAAGTAATCGATGAGCAGCACAGATTTTTTCAAAATGTGGAGTGCGCACTCCACACTGCCGTAGCCAATTCCTGCCCTCAAACTATCAATGGAGTGAGAGAGCTTTTGCAAACTGTGGAGCATGCACTGCAGACTGCTGCAGCCAATCCCTGCCCTCAAACCATCAATGAAGCGTGGGAACTTTTACAAACTGTGGAGCGTGCACTCCAGACTGTTGCAACCAATCCCTGCCCTCAAACCATCAATGGAGCATGTGCACTGCAGACTGCTGCAGCCAATCCCTGCCCTCAAACCACCAATGCAGCACGAGAGCTTTTACAAACTGTGGAGCGCGCGCTGGGGACTGTCTCCGCCTCTCAGTTGTCTCCCTGTTGCAACGCCGGGATCCCGCCCCTCGGATTGCTCCCTGCCTGTCCCGACCTGTGTACCCCGATTTTTTGCAACTGAATGTGTGCCGTATATTTCACCATACTGCAACTGCGAAATTCCCCAGTATGCATTTAATTTTATGAAATCTCAATTGCCACATAGAATTTGACGGCAGATAAGGACCGCTTGGCACACCCAGTCTGCCCATTTCCCTGCCTACTGGATAAGCTGCAGATCCTAGTTAACCAGCAGCCTACTTCTTCCTTCCCCAACCCCCTAGAATTGCCTTATGATTGTCCCATGCATGCTTGAATTCCACCACTGTTTTGACTCCCGACCTCCTTTGGAAGGCCGTTCCATGCATCCACAACCTCTCTGTGAAAAAATACTTCCTTAAATTACCTCTGAGCCGCCCCCTCTATCTTCAAATTGTGCCCTCTTGTTTTGCACACCCCTTTTTTTGAAAGATGCTACCCTCTTGGACTTTGTTGATTCCCTTGAGGTACTTGAAAGTTTCTATCATGTCCCCCCTCTCCCTCCTTTCCTCGAGGCTATACATATTAAGCTCATTTATTCTCTCTTCATATGTCTTCTGGTGCAGACCCTGCACCATTTTAGTTGCCCTCCTCTGGACAGCTTCCATCCTGTCTATGTCTTTGTGAAGACTGGGTCTCCAGAACTGCAAGCAGTACTCCAGATGGGGTCTCACCAACTGTCTGTACAGAGGGATAATAACTTCCTGTTTTCTACTGGTGATGCCTCTCCCTATGCATCCCAGTATCCCCCCAGCCCTCCTTGATGCCCTCTCACATTGCTTGCCCATCTTTAGATCATCTGATATGACTACCCCCAGGTCCCATTTCATTTTTGTTGTTGTTAGTATCTCACCCCCCATTGTGTACTCTTCCCCTGGGTTTTTGTTTCCCAGGTGCATTACCTTGCACTTAGCATTGAATCTAAGCTGCCATACATTTGACCATTCCTCTAACCTTGCCAAGTCCCTTCTCATCCTTTCCACCCCACCTTGTGCATCAACTCTGTTGCAGATCTTTGTGTCATCTGCAAAGAGACATACTTTTCCTTCCAGTCCCTCTGCAATGTAACTATAAAACATTGAAGAGATCCGTCCTATACTGAACCCTGCGGTACCCACTAGTAACCCCTTTCATCAGAGTGGACTCCATTTACTATTACTTTCTGTGTCCTATTTTCCAGCCAATTTTTACCCAGGCTGTCATCTTGGGACCACTCCCAGGCTAGCTAACTTGTATATAATCCTTTGTGTGGGACTGTGTCAAATGCCTTGCTAAAGTCTAGGTAGGCCATGTCCACAGCCCCTTCCTGATCTACTACTTTGGTCACCCAGTCAAAGAAATCTATCACATTTGTCTGGCATGACCTTCCTGCTGTGAATCCATGCTGCCTTGGGTCCTGTGCCCCTCCGGCCTCTAGATACTTGACAATTCTTTCCTTCAGAAATGATTCCATCATTTTCCTACCACTGAGGTTAAACTAACAGGTCTGTAGTTTCCTGCTTCTGCCTTGCTCCCACTTTTGTGAAGGGGAATCACATCTGCCCTGCTCCAGTCCTCGGGTACCACCCCATCCTCCTATGATTTGTTAAAAAGGGAAGTCAGTGGTGTCACTAATTCTACCCTTAGTTCTTTTAGAATTCTGGGATGAATCCCATCAGGCCCCATTGTTTTGTCCACCTTCAGTTTTAAGAGTTCTTTCAGAACCCTTTCTTCTGTAAATGGGCTGGTATCAACTTCTGTATCCAGTGTGTTTCTACTGTTTGTTCTAGGTACCCCCTTTGTAAATATTGAGCAAAATATTTGTTTAGTATCTCTGCCTTTTCACAGTCTCCCTCTGCCCACCCCACCCCTTTATTAAGCCTCACTATCCTTCCCTTGGTCTTCCTTCGCTCCCTGATGTACCTATAAAAGGTTATATCCCCCTTCTTAACTGAGTTGGCTAATCTTTCCTCAGTTTGAGCCTTTGCTGTCCTGACTGCCTTGCCAGCTTCCTTTTGCTTTAACTGATACAGTTCTCTGTCCTGTTCCTTCTGTGATTCCTTGTACTTTCTGAAAGCTTTCTTTTTCTCTTGAACCTTCACTGCCACTTCCTTTGAGAACCATAGTGGTTTCTTACATTGTTTAGTTTTGTTTATTTGCTTCACACAAAGGCTTGTTGCCTCTGTGATGGCAGTTTTTATTATTCCCCATTGTTCTTCCACCCCTCCTTCCTGCTCATTTGCTAGTGCATTCCTTAGGCACTTACCCATTTTGGCAAAGTCAGCCCTTCTAAAGTCCAGTACCTTAGCCATTTTTTTGGCTTGACTCTATTGCTGTGTTTATTGTGAACCATACTGTTCGATGGTCGCTAGTTCCCAGATGGCTACCCACTTCTACATCTGTGATCCTCTCTTCATCTCCATTTGAGAGAACCAGGTCTAGATTGCTCCCTCTCGAGTGGGTTCCAATACTAGTTGTCTAAGGCATGCCCCTGTAGGGCATCTAGAATAACCCCACTCTAAGTGGCTGCGCAACTTCACCCAGTTAACATCTAGCATATTCAGATCACCCATCAGCAATATCTCCCTTTTTGGCATACTAAGTATACTTTCTATCATTTCCTTGTCCATTTCCTCCCCTGAGAAGGGTCTAACAACCCTGTGTGGATTGTGGTGCCATTGCCGGTCTCCAAATTTGCCCACAGTGCTTCTTCTCCTCCCTGTTTTCTCTTTTGTTCTGTTACTTTGATTCCTTCCCTTATGTAAAGAGCTACTCCTTCTCCTCTTTAACCCTCTCTGTCTCTCCTGTAGCTAGTGTATCCTGGTATGTTTACGTCCCAGTCATGGTTTTGTGCGAATCATGTTTCTGTGACTGCCATGATATCCAGATGTTCCTCCTCCATCAAGGCCACTAATTCAGGAAGCTTGTTACCCAGACTACGCGCATTGGTACTCATTGCTTTCCATTTTTTGATGGCTTTACTTTCTGTTGCAGCATCCCCCACTGACCTTTCTACCTCGGTCTTTTTCTCATTTAGTACCAACCCCTCACAATCCTATACCCTATAAAAAAGTTTTAATCCAGCTCCGTCACAGGTTGTGGGTGGCTCTGAAAAGAGCCTTTGGGTTTGTTCTTTCGGGTCAGTCAGTTCTCGGTCGCTTATTTTGTTTTGCCAGGTTTCTCAGTTTTCTTGGGCAGCAGCAGCACTGCCTGGATATTGGGCAGCACCCTTCCCTGAGCGATGGTCACCCCTCCTAGCAGCTTGTTGAGCTCCTCATCATTGCGGACAGCCAGCTGCAGGTGCCGCGGGATGATGCAGGTCTTCTTGTTGTCGTGGGCTGCATTACCTGCCAACTCCAAAATTTCAGCCATTAGATACTCAAGGACAGCAGCCAAATAGACCGGGACGCCGGCCCCAACCCATTCTGCATAGTTTCCCTTCCATAGCAGCCTGTGTACCCAGCCGACAGGGAATTGCAGACCAGCCCTAGAAGAATGAGTCTTGGCCTTAGCGCGGGCTTTTCCTCCGGTCTTTCCACCACGTCCAGACATATATATATATATTTTTTTTTTTTCTAATCAAATCATAACACCAATTAGTTTCAAAACAGTGCTTTTATTCCTTTCTGTTTGTAACCACCCCTGAGTTGTGATTGGTGGATGCAATAACTAGCCAATCACAACAAAGAAAAGTAGCCTGACCCAATAGAATTAGAGCTTTACGATCTCTAAATTAGCATATGCTTTCTGATTGGTAGCTTGGAATGGGCTCGGCTAACGGGAACAAAGGAAGTGCATTTATTACTCTGATTGGTGGTTATGCTCAACCACTAAAAAGTCAGCTATGTTTTGTCAAAGTCTGGCGACAGTTTGAAATCCTCGCGTGCTTTTCAGATGGAACAATGCCAGAGCAACTCCTGATAACAACTGTCAGTACAGAGCGGGCACTGCATGCTTCTCATGGTTCCGTCCAGTCTGAGTCTGACCTGAGAGGGAACACGGGGTGGGTAGCCCGTAAAAATCCGACATGGGTAAAATTGGTCCATAGTATGAAGAACAGCCTGCCTGTTATTGTGCTGGTTAGTGAACTGCAGTTTAGGAAAACCATTCTTATTCCTTCATTTTCTGCGGCTGAGTTCCTGCTGTTTCTGTTTCACTAACCGGTTGCTCATTCCGTGGAGCTCTGGCTACACATGGCTCTTGTCAGATTAAAACAAATTCCTTTTGCAGAATTTCCGAAGAGGAAGTTGCTAGCAAGGAATCCATTTTAATGCACCCTAGGAATTCAGGAGGGAGCGCTTAAACACCGCACTGAGGGGGACACTTAGAACTTACTATGTAAATATAACATTCTGCTCTGGAAATGGATTTCGTTTCTACTTTGGCAATCACCATGTCACCCAATGAGTGTGTAACACGCTATACTATTTTATAAATCTATAGGCACTGTTGGGAATGGGATGATGAGCTTTGATAACAATGGTGTCTGTGTTTCTGCAAAGAGAGTTGAGATCTCCAGCTCGTGTCCTAAGTCAAAGGAAGTAATGTGCCAGTTATATTGGGGCTCACTGGAGCTGGGAGGGGGAGTAGCGATCATTAATAAAATGCCTTGTAATTCCAGTACTGGTTGCATGCATGCTCATCCGTACCCAGTAGATCATTGGAGATAAGTGTAATGCCCCAACGTTGGTCATTCCAGAAAAGTAAAATAAAAATAAATAAACTAAGAGTTCACAGGTGCTCAGGGTACCTGCTGCAGGTATACACAGCAGGGTACAATGCTAAGGGGCCCCTAGAAATAAAGATTCAACCTCCTGGTACAGGGAAAACACTGTAAATAATAAAAAAGTGCCTTGTGCACTTACAGCTGGTCAAAAAACTGATCTTTAAAAGCAATATACATCATAATGGCCAGGATGGAATGTTGTGCTGAGTGGCTCATGCACAGCATTCCAATCCAGCCAATCTAGAACCCAGGGAGGTTCAAAATTAAAAGATAATTGTTCAGTTCCTGCTAGCTGTGGAGAAGAGAGGAGAAGACACAGAAAGTTAAGGGGAACCAGGAAGGCTTACCTGGTGGGTTGAAGCCGTTCCCCAAGGACTGTTCTGTGTGCCTGCTCAAGCTCCAGCTAGTGAAGATGTCCAGACTCCCTGCTTTGTCCAGTGCTGCGGTCGGTGCTGCCATCGGGGCACCACGAAGAAGAAAATGCCCATTGCCCCGTGTTTTGGGCTTAAAAGCCCTTCATTTTATTATTTTTGGCCCCCAGATATTTTAAAGTTTAATTTTCAGTCCCACATTGGCAGCCTTGCCAGCCACATCACGCCTGAATCACCGTCGGCCATCTGAGGCCCCCAGTTGTCCCCCCAGCTGCCTGAATCAGTCCCTCCTCTGCCAGCATACCTCCTGCCTCCTGATGCTCCTTCCTGCAGCAGAGTGGTGAGTCGGTGGCAGCACACGCAGTGCTGACCGCCTGTTCGAAAGGGAAACTTTGTGTTTTTGTTTAGAAGCGCACAAGGTGCTGAGAAGAGCTGCCGAGCACCCCAGGTGCATCGGGTGGCTACATACCTCTCAACCTCCTGCTTCATAAATCAGGGACAAGGCTTAAAAGAATCAGGGACAAAGGACCAAAATCAGGGACACATCTTCAAAATTGGTGATATCCACTCAGGAAGCTGGTAGAATAAGGTGCTTGGTGTAAAATGCATTTTCTAAGGAAAACAAGTCTGTAACTTTAATGTTTGACATTATTGTTTGCTTACAACTCTCACTGTTTGGCCACAGAAACACAGTTTTTAGGAGGGACAGAGTAAAATTCTGAGGCAAAATCAGGGACATCCCTGAAAATCAGGGACAGTTAAGAGGTATGGGTGGCTAGGACCCTAAATTAATATTCATAAGGAGGTGGGATTTAGCAACGCCCATGGGGAGGGGTCGGGACAGTTAGGCCAGCATTGCGGCCTATGAATATTTATATGGAGGCGGGATTTGGGGTGGAGATTTGCAACCAAATGACAGCAGCTCACGGTGAGCTGCATATTTAAAGGGGCAACGCATTTAAAAGGGCAAGTCAGGCCTAGATGCAAAGTAGGGCATTAGGCCCATTATAAAGTGGGGCACCAGGCCCAAAGTTTAGAGGGGCAGTAGGCCCATTATCAATTGGGGCACCAGACCCATTGTAAAGTGGGGCACCAGGTCCAATCTAAGGTGGGACACCAGGCCCAAGCTAATGTAGGGCATCAGGCCCAAGGTAAAGGTAGGACATTAGGCCCGAGGTAAAGCCTGGTCTATAGGGAGGCCCCATCCTAGCGGAATAGGGCAAGCCAGCCTAGTGGTACTATAGGGAGGCCCCAGCCTAGCATAATAGGGCAAGCCAGCCTAGTGGTACTATAGGGAGGCCCTGGCCTAGTGGAATAGGGCAAGCCAACCTAGTGGTACTATAGGAAGGCCCCAGCCTAGTGGAATAGGGCAAGCCAGCCTAGTGGTACTACAGGGAGGCCCTGGCCTAGCGGAATAGAGCCAGCCAGCTTAGTGGTACTAAAGCATTCCCTAGCCACAACGTACAGAAAGGGATCTTATTCCAGAATACCCTACCTATAGAAACAGGGGTTCATTTGAGAGTGTTCTATTTGCCTATACTGTGAAATTTCTGTGATTACTGTACTGCTTATGCTGAACTATTGTCCGAAGTACCTGAACTATTGGTCTAAGTACCTGAACTATTGTCCTAAGCACTTGAACTATTGCCCTAAGGACTTGAACTACTGCCCGAAGTACCTGAACTATTGCTCTAAGCACCTCTACATTGGCCCTTATCAGTAACAATTACCCCTGAAGTTATAATTTGCCCTCCTCCGGCAAATTATTGTATCAGTCCACAGTTCTTTGGGCATTCTTCAGTTGTATGTTTACTACTGTACGAAGACAGTCTCAATCTTCTACCACACTGCAGTCTCTTAGTGTGGTCTGTAACACCATGTGCTCAGAATCAGTCTCTACTCAGAAGAAGACGTCCTTCCAGCATTCTTCACTCCTGGGAGATCATCCATCAACTCATCCCGTCCATTTCTGTCGTCCGTCGAAGTCGAGTCCGTCATCATTCGTACAAGTCGTACCCGCCGTTTTCTTGTTTTCACAGCTTGAAAGTACATCCACCGAAATGCATCACGACAGCCGTGCCAGTGTCATTCTGTATGGTTCCTGTTCCTGATGTCCCGAAGTTGGTCGCCCTTTACAGAAAATAAAGAGCTCATCCTGGAGAACCTGCTCGAACAACATGCAGTCTTGCTGTATTCTGACAATAGCAGTGAATCCCAACCTTCGAACTGCCCTGGAGATGAAAGAGTTAACTTTCCATGCCAAGCATGGAACGCTGAGCTCGAGCTCAGTTGAGACTCTGTCTGTTGCTGTTTGAACTCTAACCATCAGATTCTTTACTCCACCTCACTGAACAGTCGCTCCGGAGATTTCTCCTTTGCTCGATTCAATTTGTCGGTTAATGTACCCTTTTTCTCAGTTTTCAACTGAATTTAAACCGCAACCTCTTGGTTCAGTCTCTGTCTGTGGTATTCGTGAGTACTAGATAGGTTTATATTGTTTTCTATTCTGTGTGGAACTTGTAAACGGTTCATCGATTCGGTTTGAACCGATCAAGTTGTATAAAAATCTTTATTTCTACTTTTAGATTGTGGTTACCGGTTCATATTGGTTCTAAAAAAAACGGATTTTGCTACAGTTTTTTCCACGACCCATGACACGGTCAGGAACCGATAAGAGTGTCTTGCCTGGTGGATTGCCATTAAAAGGGTAAGTTTTGTTAGGACTGGCACTATGTCTGAGAAACCCAAAAGAAAAACCGGGCCCACTGGGTTTCAACGCTGTGGTGTGTGTGGGGAAGTCTTTGCTAAGGCTGACCCCCACACCACCTGTGTTTATTGTCTGGGGTTTGACCACCTCGATTCAGACTGCCAGATTTGTAAAAATTTTCCTGCAGCTACCCTAGAAAACAGATTTGGTAAGCTCAGGGAAAGGGAGGCCAAAAAGTCAGCTGACCCAGATGGCCAGCCCCGTTCGGTTCAAACCGAACCAGAAGGAGTGCCCTCTGACCAGGGCGAAACTTCTTCAGGCAAAAGGAGAACTGATTCTGAGGAGTCAGTTCCGGTTAAGAGAACAAGAAGGGATAAATTAGCTGGTGTGGATCCAAAAGTTTCTTCTCCAACTGCTGATGAAATAGCCAAAGCGATAAAAATTGTTCAATCGCTGTCCCCGGTTCAGACCGAACCGGCACCATCAGGAAAGCGCTCGGTTTGTCCGGTTCCACCGATTCCGGATTATGATTTGGAGGAATTTTATGAACTGGAGAAGGAGGAAGGAGGAAGGAGAGTATGAGGAAAGTGAATGTGATTATGAATTTCTGGATATGCCCATTGAGCCGGACATCTCCCCAGACAGACCTTCAGGAGTGTCTTCTCCTAGGCTTTCTGAGTCCCCCTCCCATTTCATGTTTTACAAGAAAGTGGCCGAAACCCTTCAGCTTCCTATGGAAGAAGCTGTGGATGACCAGGAAGAGCCTGGCTATGTGGAAATGATGGATATCCCAGAGTCCAGGAGGCTGTCTATTCCCCTGCACAAGTCTTTTGGGAAACAGACATTTCAGATTTTAAAGACTCCTAATTCTATACCTAGGGTTACCACCTTTTAAGAAGCCCAAAGTGGGACATTTCTTACTGAAACATGATTATTTGCAGGACAATACGTAACCTCAACCAACACAACAAATTTTTTTCTCTAAATAATCAGAATTAAGACTAAGTGTTGCCGTTTTTTAGGTGTTCCCTAGTGTTTCTTATCATTTTAAAGTATTTTAGTTAAGGTAGTATAGTTTTTGCAACATTTAGAGGAAAGTCTTAAAATATTTTTTTCTTCTATAATGTCAGGACATTTAGTATTTTTCATGTTTTTTCGCAGGACACAGCTGCCTAAATCAGGACTGTCCTGCGAAAATAGGGACAGGTGGTAACCCTATCTATACCTCCTGTGGATAAAAGAATGGACAAGAGATATAATCTGTCAGGCTCAGATACAGAGTTCCTTACCCAGCAATGCAGCCATGTTGGGGTAGTGCAGGCTGCAGCCAGTGATAAGGCTAATAAACCCTTGGCTTCACACACCCCAGATAAGGACTCCAGGAGGATTGATGCCATGGCAAAGAAACAGTACATGGCAGCATCCTTGGGACTCAGGCAGGCCAATTATATGGCCTATACAGCTAGACATCAGAAATCTAGATCAGACACTGTCTTGGCTTTAGCTAAACAGGTCCCTGGCCAGATTGCCAAGGAGCTGGAGCAGGTGGCTGCTTATGGTATTGAGGCATCCAAGGTGCAATTCCATGCTGCAGTGGACTCCAATGATGTTACATCTAGAATCATGGCTACATCTGTGGCCCTTCGTAGGATGGCTTGGCTCAGATGTACTAGCCTGTCTCAGGATACCCAGACTAAGGCCATGGATTTTCCTGTTGTGGGTAATTCTCTGTTTGGGGAGCAAACAGAGAACTACATGAAGAAAATGGATGAATACAGGACCACCTATAGGAGTGCCCAGGCCAAAGAAAGGCAAGCCACTCCTCAGAGGCAGCATCCCAGGGGCAGGGGCAGGCCTTTTCATAGTCCTGTCTACCAAGCCCAGGCCTCCTCTTCTGCCTATGCTCAGAGGGGGTTCTTTAGAGGGAGAGGCAGAAGGGGTACAAGTAGGCCTGCTTCCACCCCTCAGCCTAAACCCCCTGCCAAACAGGCACCCTGATGGGTTTATTTATTATTTATTTATTTAGTTTTTCTTGACCGGGTAAGTGCGCTAGACAAATCCTGCCTATTTTCAGGCACGACCTGGGGGAGGGGTATACAGATGAATGCCAATTGATCTTGAACCAAATTAAACTGTTGGTGGTATTTTTAGTGAATGAGGGAAATTTGGCCAGGGCACCGGGGAAATTCCCCTACTCTTTTCGATAAGTGCCATGGGATCTTTAACATCCACCTGAACTACCACAAATCCAGGCAGATGGGACCTCGGTTTAACGTCTCATCTGAAAGACGGCACCCCAGAAGTGCAGCACCCCTCTCATGCTGCACTACAGTCTCAGTACTGGGATATTAACCCAAGTGCCAGATGTGGGAACTGAACCCACAGCCCTCTGATCTCCCGGCCTCAGAGATGAGTGTGCAACCTACTGAGCCACTGACACTGACAGGGCCAATTCTCCACCATCTGTAGGGGGGCAGGCTGGCTTACTTTTTCCAGTACTGGAAGTCTTTAACATCAGACAAATGGGTCCTGGAAGTAGTAAGCCAGGGACTGGTTCTCAGCTTCAAAAAATTTCCAAAGATGAGAACCAGATCCTTTCCACCTGCAAATCCTTCAGAGACACTTGTCCTAGAGGCAGAGGTCTCTTCCCTCTTGGCTCTCAGAGCTGTAGAAAGGGTTCCACCCCTACACAAAGGGAAAGGATTGTACTCCAGGTACTTCCTCACCCCCAAAAAGACAGGAGAATGGCGGCCCATCCTGGATTCAGATATTTAAACAAGCACCTTTTAAAGCCAAAGTTCAAAATGACGACTCTGGGAATAATTGTACCCTCTCTAAGGCCAGGGGACTGGCTAGTCTCCCTGGACCTCAAGGGTGCCTATTTCCATATTCTCATCAGAAGCTCCCATCGAAAGTACCTCAGGTTTGAGCTGCCCTCAGGCCATTATCAATTCAGAGCAATGCCCTTCGGCCTAACCTCTGCTCCAAGGGTGTTCACAAAATGCCTGGCAGTAGTAGTTGCTTCCCTAAGAAGGCAAAGGATTGCCATCTTCCCGTACCTGGACAACTGGCTCATAGTAGGCCAGTCCCCAGACCAAGTCAAGTTACACCTACTGATAACTCAACAACTGCTCACCTCTCCAGGTTTCCTTCTGAATCTTTCAAAGTCAGTTCTAGAGCCTGTTCAGCTCCTCACCTTCATAGGCACAGAGCTAGATACAGAAAAGGCAAGAGCCTTCCTCCCGGACAGGGCAAGGACCCTTATCACACTGGCCTCTTCATTCACCCTACAGGTGTCTCTACCAGCAAGGCATTTTCTACAGCTTCTGGGTCACATGGCTGCTTCCACAGCAGTAGTGCAGGGAGCAAGATTTCAGATGAGGGACATTCAGTTCCACTTGAGAGCCTTTTGGTCTCAGAAAAAGGACCCTTTGACCAAACTGATACCAGTGACTAGAACCTTGATCCAGGCTTTGCAGTGGTGGCAGGATCAGGACAATCTAAGACAGAGAGTTCCTTTTATCACTCAGTCTCATTCTCTAATCCTTACTACAGATGCCTCCCTCTTGGGGTGGGGGGCCCACTTGGGAGACCTGACCACCCAAGGGTTGTGGTCTCCTCAGGAATCTCTGCTTCACATCAATCTGTTGGAACTCCGAGCAGTGTTTCTAGCACTTCAAGCTTTTTCCAAGTCTGTTCAGAACAAGGTTGTTCAGCTCAGGACAGACAATACCACCACAATGTGGTATATCAACAAGCAAGGGGGCACTCTCGTTCACAGCCTTACGCACAGAAGCAATAAAGTTGTGGTCTCTGGCTTTTTTCCTGAACACCTCCCTTACAGCAATACACCTCCTAGGCAAGGACAATGTCCTGGCAGATGCTCTCAGCAGGATATCCCAGGGCCATCACAAATGGTCACTGGATCCCCTGGTTTTGGAGGTGATCTTCTCCAGATGGGGCACCCCACAGATAGATCTTTTTGCAGCCCCAATCACCAACTTCCCCTTTTTAGCTGCAGGCCCCCAGTGTTGGGCTCAGTCCCCCTGGATGCCTTGGTTCTTAATTGGGAAGGAAAGTTCCTGTATGCTTTCCCCCCTTCCCCTCTCCTGTTCAAGGTGCTAGTAAAAATCAGGTCTCAATCCTGCAAGGTGATTCTGATTGCTCCAGACTGGGCCAGACAGCCCTGGTACCCTCTCCTGTTGTCCTTAGCAGTCTACCTTCCCTTGTCTCTTCCCAGGAATTACAACCTGTTAACCTGTGCTCAGGGGAGAGTTTGGTACATGAATCTCAAATCTCTCAATCTCAAGGCCTGGCTCTTGAAGAGTTAGAGTTTGCTGATTTACACCCCTCTCAAGGTGTCATGGATATTCTGAAGGCATTTAGGAAGCTTTCCACCAGAACGACCTATAATTCCAAATGGAAAAGGATTCTCCATATGGTGCTCTGAAAAGCATATTTCCCAAGAGTCTGCTGACCTGCCCACAGTCCTTGACTATATGGTTCATCTGAATAGCTTGGGACTCAGACCAGCTACACTAAGGGTGCACCTGGCAGCTGTCTCTGCTTTTCTTTCAGCAGGTAAGCCTTCTCTTTCAGCTCACCCTGTATTCTCTAAGTTTTTCAAAAGGGATTGCTTCATACCAATCCGCCATTCAGGGACCCTGCCCCTGCTTGGGACCTTAATGTTTGCATTGCTCAGCTTATGCAACCCCCTTTTGAACCTTTGTCCTCAGCAGAACTTAAGTACTTGACTTGGAAAACTGTTTTCTTAGTGGCCATCACTTCTGCCAGATGCATAAGCAAGTTACGAGCCCTGTCAGTGGAGCCTGATTTTATCTCTTTCCATAGAGATAAGGTGGTCCTCAGGACTAACAGGAAGTTTTTACCTAAGGTGGTTTCAGACTTCCACCTTAACCAATCTATGTCTCTTCCTGTGTTCTTCACTGACCATTCCTCCTCTGGTGAGAGGAGATTGCACAGTCTGGATGTGAAAAGAGCCCTTAGCTACTACATAGAACATTCCAAGGGTCACAGGTTTGACTCCCTCCAACTGTTCCTCACTTATGGTGAGGTTGGTAAAGGAAAACCTGCCACTAAAAGATCCATTGCCATGTGGATTGTCTCTTGTATTCAATTTTGCTATCAGAAACTGGGTAGAAATCCACCCTCAGGCCTGAGGGCTCACTCTACCAGAGGAACAGCTGTGTCTCTGGCTGCTGCCAGGGATATTCCTATCTTAGAGATATGTCAAGCAGCTACCTGGAAAACAGTTCACACTTTTACCAAGCATTACTCTCTGGATATCCAGGCTAGTAGTGATGCTCGGTTTGGCACTGCAGTGCTTCAGAGCCTATTTCCTAAGTAGGTTCTGTCCCTCCTCCATGGAGGTACTGTTTGGTAGTCTGCTATTGTCAGAATACAGCAAGACTTCATGTTGTTTGAAGAAAACATTACTCACCTTAGTAATGTTGTTGCTTCTAATGGAGTCTTGCTGTATTCTGACCTCCCCCCGCCTGCCCCTCTCAGAACCTCTGTTTTTGGATGTGGGTGGGCAGTGGCAGTGTTGGCACTCAGTAGGTGCCCACCTTGTTTATTATCACCCTTTTTTCCTTTGGGGTGAGTGGGTGTTGTGTTATTTCATTTTTTGGGTTTCCTGACTTGAGTCTTTGTTTTGGGACCAAAAAATCTTTTATTATATTTAGTAGCCAGTTAGCTAGTGTAGATTTACAGCTTCCACACAGGACCCTTAGTGAGTTTACCTCATAAAGATCTGACGGTTTGAGTTCAAACAGCAACAGACAAAGTCTCAACCGAGCTCGAGCTCGGTGTTCCATGCCTGGCATGGAAAGTTAACTCTTTCATCTCCAGGGCAGTTCAAAGGTTGGGACTCACTGCTATTGTCAGAATACAGCAAGACTCCATTAGAAGAAACAACATTACTAAAGTGAGTAATTTTTTCTTCTGCGCCCCCCCACCTGGTCGTTCACCAAAAGTCGAGTCCGTCGAAGCCCAGTCCGGGACGCGTCTGTCGTTTCTTTGTTTTGTGTTAGTTCCTGATCCTAGGACTGCAGAGTCAACCATCATCTCTTCAGATTCTTATGGTTCCTGGTCCTGTCAGAGTTCCTTCCGAGTTCAGCTTGTCCTTGGAGTGCTGCAGCATCAGTCAGGTCATGGTAGTCCTCCATTGGATTCAACACCAAGCAGATCTTGATCTTTCTTCATCCTTGGCAACCCTGGAAGTGGGTTTTGGCTGAGGAACCCTTTGTTCCAGTGTGTTATTTCAAGAACCAGTGGCTTTGGTTCTACATTCCGGCAGCCTTGGAGAGAGTGGGCTTTTGTTGAAGATATATGGTCTGTTTACCAAACCTCTCACCACCCCAGTGGCCTTATCTAGGTTCTTGCTGGGAATTGAGATTAGGGTTCTACAGTTCTGTTTTATTTCCCTTGTAGCTACCAACTAAAAACAACGGTGTACAGAAAGATGCCAGATATCTGGACTCTTGTAATATCTGGACTCTTATGGAAATGTGTGATGCTGATCACCCGAATGTTGTGCTGAGTAGATGATGTAACCTGATTCTCATTTAGAGTATAGAAGTACAGTATAGACTAGTATCAGAATAAGAGTGGCAGTAGGCCTAGAGTTTATGCTTGTAGTAATAACCGTAAAAGTGGCAGATAAAAGTATTTCCCTGTTCCATTGCCCTATTGTTCTCGGGCAACCTCTCCTCCTTCTTGTGACTGTGTCTGTCTACCTTGGGTGCAAAATAAACGCCCTGTGGGCATCGAAATACTATGTTGAATCCTGCCTCTCCTTGTCTGGTTAGCAGTTATCCTATCCACATAATTGGACCTTGGTGCCTCGCTCATCTCTTTTCATGACCTTAGAGTAGAGCGCACTCTCACCACATCTAGAGCACCACATAACATCCTATATCCACATACTTCGACCTTGGTGCCTCGCTCATCTCTTTTATGACCTTAGAGTAGAGCGCACTCTCATCACATCTAGAGCACCACATAACATCCTAAAGTGATGGTGCTCTGAAGGTGCTCTGTTGGAGAGAGAGTGCTCTACTCTAAAGGTGGTGAAAAGAGATGAGCGAGGCACCAAGGTCCGAATTATGTGGATAGTATAACTGCTATCCAGACAAAGAGAGGCAGGAGTCAACATAGTATTTCGATGCCCACAGGGCGTTTATTTTGCACAAAGGGTAGACAGACACAGTCACAAGAAGGAGGAGGGGTTGCCCGAGAACAATAGGGCGATGCAACAGGGAAATACTTTTATCTGCCACTTTTACGGTTATTACTACAAGCATAAACTCTAGGCCTACTGCCACTCTTATTCTGATACTAGTTTATACTGTACTTCTATACTCTAAATGAGAATCAGGTTACATAGGCTACTCAGCACTGCATTCAGGTGATCAGCATCACACATTTCCGTAAGAGTCCAGATATTACAAGAATCCAGATATCCGGCGTCTTCGTGTACACTGTCGTTCTTCATTGGTAGCTACAAGGGAAGTAAAACAGAACTGTAGAACCTTAATCTCAATTCCTAGCAAGGACCTAGATAAGGCCACTGGGGTGGTGAGAGGTTTGGTAAACAAACCATATATCTTCGGCAAAAGCCCACTCTCTCCGAGGCTGCTGGAATGTAGAACCAAAGCAACTGGCTCTTGAAATAACACACTGAAGCAAGAGGTTCCTCAGCCAAAACCCACTTCTAGGGTTGCCAAGGATGAAGAAAGATCAAGATCTGTGTGGCAATGAATCCAGTGGAGGACTACCACGACCTGACTGATGCTGCGGCACTCCAAGGGCCAGCTGAACTCGGAAGGAACTCTGACAGGACCAGGAACCATAAAAATCTGAAGAGATGATGGTTGGCTCTGCAATCCTAGGATCAGGAACTAACACAAAACAAAGAAACGGCGGACGCAACCCAGACTGGGCTTTGACGGACTCAACTTTCGGCGAACGACAAGGTGGGGGTGAGAACAGGTTCTCCAGGATGAGCGCTCTCTTCTGTAGAGGGCGACTAACTTCAGGACATCTGGAACAGGAACCATATGGAATGACAATGGCACGGCTGTCGTGATGCTTTTCAGCGGACGTACTTTCAAGCTGTGAAAACAAGAAAACGGCGGGTATGACTTGTACGACTGACGACCGACTCGACTTCGGCGGATGACAGAAATGGATGGGATGAGTTGATGGATGATCTCCCAGGAGTGAAGAATGCTGGAAGGATGTCGTCTTCTGAGTAGAGACTGATTCTGAGCATGTGGTGTTACAGACCACACTATGAGACTGCAGTGTGGTAGAAGATTGAGACTGTCTTCATACAGTAGTAAACATATAACTGAAGAATGCTCAAAGAACTGGGGAATGATACAGTAATTTGCCGGTGGAGGGTAAATTATAACTTCAGGGGTAATTGTTACTGATAAGGGCCAATGTCCAGGTGCTTAGAGCAATAGTTCAGGTGCTTAGGACAAAAGTTCAGGTACTTAGGGCAATAGTTCAGGTACTTAGGACAATAGTTCAGGTACTTAGGGCAATAGTTCAGGTACTTAGGACAATAGTTCAGGTACTTAGGGCAATAGTTCAGGTACTTAGGACAATAGTTCAGGTACTTAGGGCAATAGTTCAGCATAAGCAGTACAGTAATCACAGTAGTTTCACAGTATTGGCAAATCGAACATTCTCAAATGAACCCCTGTTTCTATAGGTAGGGTATTCTGGAATAGGATCCCTTTCTGTATGTTGTGCCTAGGAAATCCTTTAGTACCACTAGGCTGGTTTGCCCTATTCCGCTAGGCCAGGGTCTCCCTTTATTGTCACTAGGCTGGCTTGCCCTATTCCACTAGGCCAGGGCCTCCCTTTAGTACCACTAGGCTGGCTTGCCCTATTCCACTAGGCCGGGGCCTCCCTTTAGTACCACTAGGCTGGATTGCCCTATTCTGCTAGGCCGGGGCCTCCCTATAGACCAGGCTTTACCTCAGGCCTGATGCCCTATGTTAGCTTGGGCCTGGTGTCCCACCTTAGATTGGGATTGGTGCCCCATTCCACAATGGGCCTGGTGCCCCTCGTTGCTTTGGGCCTGGTGCCCCACTTTGTACTGGACCTGGTGCCCCTCATTGCTTTGGGCCTGGTGGCCCACCTTAGATTGGGCCTGGTGCCCGAATTTATAATGGGCCTAATGCCCCTATAAAATTTGGGCCTGATGCCCCACTTTATACTGGGCCTAATGCCCTACTTTGCAGCTGGGCCTGAATTGCCCTTTTAAATTCATTGACCTTTTAAACGTGCAGGCTCCCAGTGCCTGCTGCTATTATGTAGCAAAAACCCCGCCTCTAATTCTGCCCCCTTTTAAATATGTATAGGCCTTTAACCTGGCCTTAATGCACTGGCCCCTTCCCGTGGGCATCGCTAGCCCCGCCTCCACAATACATATTAAAATTGAGGGTCCTAATGACCCAATGCCCCTGCAGCACTCAGCTGCCTTTTGAGAGTGCCTAATGCGCTTTTTCCCAAATGATGCAGTGTCTTAAGCAAACTGGCGGTCAGCACAGCGTGTGCTGTCACCGACTCACCCGCTCTGAGGTCTCCAGGAGTCACTGCTGTCACTGGGAGGGGAAGTATACAGGCAGTGAGAGCAATGGCTCGGGGGGCCTCCGACGGCCGAAATGCTGCGGGCATGATGCGGCTTGCTTGCTGCCGATGTGGGATCGGAGAAATGTCAGCAACCCTTCACCTAAAGTTGCTCATGAAATCCTACAAGCAGAATTCTCCCTGTTACATCAGCTACTCGAGAAAAAGCTTCTGCTAAATGCAAAGAAAACCAAAGCGATGATGTTCACAACCCAAAACTCCACCAACACATCCTCTTCAATCAGTCTCCCCCCAGCTATGCACTATACTTGGAGAAAATCTGGAGTATGTTGAAAATTTCAAATACCTAGGTGTGTGGATTGACAACAGACTTGACTTTACTCAGCATCTAGAACAACTGCTGAAAAAGCTTCGCCTAAGGCTTGGCCTCCTCTACAGATTAAAACCCTTCCTTAATAGAGATTCAAAGATGAGATTAGTCCAGGCCATCTTTCTATCAGTCATTGACTACGCAGACTTCCTCTATAGTCACTGCCTCACTCCCTACCTTCAGAGTTGGATACCTATACCATAGAGCAATAAGGTTCATTACAGACCTGCCATATACTACTCACATTGTTCTCTATGATGCAATTGGATGGGTTTCCCTTCATGTCAGGAGGAGCAGAATTGCAGCTCTATGGATCTACAGAGCTTTATCAAAAAAACTCCCAAGCTATATCCTGGACTGCTTCAACCTGACCACTCCCAGCTCCTATGCCCTAAGAAGCAACAATATCATCCTGCTCAAATTGCCCAAAGTCAACACCAAATTAGGGAGGGCAGCAATCAGCTATTCTCTAGCCATAGCATGGAACACCCTACAAAAATCCCTAAAACTGTCCATTATCATTCCATTTACATCCTTCAAGCAGCACTGTACAGCCTTCTTCACAGAGAAATGCAGTTGCTACTGCTAGAGATAGAATAGACATCCCACAAAACCATATTCCAATCACATATGGCATATTCCTTCCAGCCAGACACCGCCAGTATATGGCACCCAATATTCCCTTCACCATCCTTGTACTCATTATGTGAGTGACTGCAATGGCCCTCATTGTGATATATATGTACTGTACATATTGTAGATGTTAGTTTAACTTTCTCTTGCCAAGCTTTAACATGTGAATTATCTGTATATTATTGTGTTATAAATAACATTTTCTTTTTTCTGTATGTATAACTGTCTCATAAGTATGCGATGTAATTGCTGTGCATCAGCTCGAACCTTGACCTTATCAGGTCCATCTTGTAAATGAGCCTTGCTCAATGATGATCGCCTGAATAAATAAAGATTTGATTGATTGATTGATTGATTGATTGATTGATTGAAACTGTTGAAACAACACTCGAGGGCTAAAATAATAAAATGGAGGGCTTTTAAGCCCTTAAAATGCGGCGGAAACGGCGTTGCTTTTTCGTGGTGCCCTGATGGCACCACCGACCACAGCACTACAGCAGCAGGAGGGATCTTCAGGCAGTGGAGGCAGAGCAGGCACACAGCTAAGTCCTCAGGGGTGGCTTCAACCCCAAGGTAAGCCCTTTCCTTGTCCCTTTGACTTACTGTGTCCTCTCTCCTCAACAGCTGCTCAGGAACTGCCCAACTGACTGACTCTTATACAATTATATTTCAAAGTTAAACCTGCCTGGGTTCTAGAATGGCTAGACTGGAATGCTGTGCATGAGCCACTCAGCACAACATTCCATCCAGACCATTACGACATGTATTGCTTGTACATCTGTCTTTTGACCAGCTGTAAGTTCACAGGGCACTTTTTCTATTATTTACAGTGTTTTCCCTCATTCCAGGAGATTGAGTTTTTATGTCTAGGGGCCCCTTAGCACAGTACCCTGCTGCCTAATACCTGCAGCAGGTACCCTGAGCACCTGTGTACTCAGCGTTTATATATTTATTTACTATTTTTTTATGGAATTACCAACTTTGGGGCATTACAGAAGGCAAAACTGAATGCATTCTGGGGTATTTGGATTTCTGAATTCAAAGTTTATTAGTGTTTTAAAGTTTTACTGGATCTTCTAATAATACATACATTCATAAGGTTCATCTTACATACATACATCCTGGCCGGGTGATTAGCCCATGGATTACAGACTAAGCATACAGTAGAGTTTATTTCTATTCTCTACATATAGAGGATAATGCCTGATATACAGGTGATAACCATAGTGTAATCACCTCGAGTGGCTACTAGGGCATCAGTAAACCTTGAGAGTGCAGCTTGAGAGGTTTAGCATTGCCCTAGTAACCACGAGAGGTGATTACACCATGGTTTCCACCTGTACATCAGGCATTGTCATTTATAGTGCATGGGAGTTGACATGAGAAGTTACCCCCCCCAAGCACAAGTAATTTAACCTTACCTTATTAATGAATCTGCACTACAGCCACATGATTGTGTAGGAAAACAATTTATTAGGATAAATGGACTGAACGACAGTGGGTCAAAATAGCACCAGAGTTAAAATCTCTATCAGACATAGTGATTGCTAGACTTAGTAACAGTAAACTGTGACAATTGGAATGTTATTCGAATACTGTACTGAGACTAACAATTACATTCTGGGTGTGTAGAATACTAAATAACACTGGCATTCCATTTTGTAAACCCACTGCTATGACATAGATGAGAGAGGTTTATAAGGTTCTGACATCACAACAGTGGGATTACAAGGTTGTAAACAGCTTACTTTTAGTGGGTAATAAGGGCTACCCATACATTATATAGAGAATAATATATGGGGTGGTGTGTGTAACGAGATTTTACACACATCCGAGTTGTGGGATGCTACATAAACCCCGAGGGCGAAGCCCGAGGGGTTTATAAAATGCATCCCACAATGAGGGTGTGTGTAAAATTGAGTTTTACACACAGCACCCCTTATTTTATTTTTTATAATTGCTGGCATGTGCTTTTTTGCCTCAGCAATCATAGAAAATAAAATGATCCATTTTCAGGCAACCACGGACCAGTAAAAAGTCTTAGCATTCTGCAGTCTGACAAGTTATAGTGCTCCGCTTATGTGAGGCAACAAGAAGTGGAGAAAGTAAGGGTAGCTGTGTGTATATTTTTGTGTTTGTTTCCGTATTCTTACTTACCGCAACAACGGTTGTGGAGCTGCGGTGTTCTTTTGTATGAAGAGGAGAGACCGCCAGCTCTCGTGTGGAGAGGGAAACCGGATGGTGTGTTCCTTTTCTGTTTGCTTTGTTCCCCAGAGTAAGTCCATTTTTTTTTTCAAATACAAAAAAAAAAAAAAAACTGACAGCGAGCGGCATTGCTTCTCGGGACAATGAACGTCCTATTGAAAGAACACTGAGACTGGCGCATGCTTGATCAGAGGGAGACCTGGTGCGTGTTCGCCATTATAACCAGCCGAGCTGGTTATAACGGCAAATTATAACCGGGTTTCCCTATGGGAAAAAGCACCTGCCAGTAATTATATAGAGAATAATATATGGGGTGGTGTGTTTAACGAGATTTTACACACACCCGAGTTGTGGGATGCTACATAAACCCTGAGGGCTAGCCCAAGGGTTAAAAAAGCATCCAACAGACCAGGGTGTGTAAAATTGAGTTTTACACACAACCATAGTTTATTTTTATAATTGCAGGAGGCGCCACCAGCAATTATAAAAATTAAATTAGCTAATAGATTAGTGTTCAGGAAGCTGTGGACCAGTCTTGATTTTGCGTGGTCCACAGTCTTCATAATTATATGGCTGCACTTGTTGGAGAAAAAGGAGGAGGATATTTAATTTTAAAAAAAATGTGTAGACAGATTTTAGTTTTAATATAAACTTACCGACGAGCGGCAGCTGCAGCGTCCTTCCGGGCTTCGAGAGGCAGGGGCAGTCTGACATGGACTCGGCTGTGGTGTCAGGCTGATGGGAAAATATTTGTTTTGTTTTAAAGTGGTTTACTGTAGGAAAATAGTTAATTTTTTTTTTTATGAAAAGTTAGTTTCCACGAGGGACCAGGAAGTGTGCTGCGCTATTGGATTCCGTCACAGAATGAACTTTGGAGAACAGTGACTGAGGGATGACTGTTCCGAAGGAAACCTGGTATGTTTATTAATATAACCAGCTTAGCTGGTTATAACGGCAAATTATAACCGGGTTTCCCAATGGGAAAAAGCTTGCGACGGTAATTATAAATCTATATTCACCAGTTTGATACCAGTATTCACAAGTGGTAAGCACTATGACTCTGTGTTCATAGCCTATTCCAGAGGATTACTATTCTAGAACCAGTGCTAGTCTGAGACTGGATTATGGGTGTCCATGGGTCACTGTCCTGCGCTAAATCCTACCTAAACGGGATCTGCTAGTTGCAGGGTCATTGCTCAGGTTGGCATCGGATGACTGGCATGTCCGAGGGTGGGGAAATGATCCCCTTGCTGCAATGGGGCTATCCTATTCCCTGTGGAAACATAGAATTTGACAGCAGATAAGGACCGCTTGGCCCACCTAGTCTGCCCATTTCCCTACCTGATGTATAAGATGCAGATTCTAGTTAACCAACAGCCTACTTTCTCCTACCCCCCACTAGAATTGCCTTATGTCTGTCCCATGCATTCTTGAATTCTCCCACTGTTCTAGACTCCACAACCTCCTTAGGAAGGCTGTTCCATGCATCCACAACCCTCTTTGTGAAAAAATACTTTCTAACATTACCTCTGAGCTGTCCCCCCTCTATCTTCAAATTATGCTTCCTTATTCTAGTACATTTTTTTGTGAAAGATGCTACCCTCTTGTACTTCAATTCCCTTGAGATACTTGAAAGTTTCTATCCCATCCCCCCCTCCTCCTTTCCTCAAGGGTATAAATATTAAGCTACTTTAGTCTCCTCATTTATCTTCCGGTGCAGACCCTGCACATTTTGGTTACCCTCCTCTGAACAGCCTCCACTCTATGTCTTTGCAGAGATGGGGTCTCCAGAATTGTGTGCAGTACTCCAGATGGGGTCTCACCAACTGTCTGTACAAAGGGATATCTACTTACTGTTTTCTATTGTTGATGCCTCTCCCTATGCATCCCAGTATCTCCCCAGCCCTCCTTACTGCCTTCTCACATTGCTTGTCCACCTTTAGGTCAGCTGATATAATTACTCCTAGGTCTCTTTGATTTTTGTTATTATCTTACCCCCGCTGTGTACTCTTCCCCCTGGGTTTTTGTTTCCCAGCTGCATTATCTTGCACTTCTTTGCATTGAATCTGAGCTGCCATACATTTGACCATTTCTCCAACCTTACCAAGTCCCTTTTCATCCATTCCACCCCACCTTGTGCATCAACCCTGTTCCAGATCTTTGTGTTATCTGCAAAGAGACATACTTTTCCTTCCAGGTGCTCTCCAATGCTGCTTATAAAGACATTAAAGAGGACTGGTACCACTACCGAATCCTGCAGTACCCCCGCTAGTTACCCTGCTTTCTTCACTGTGGACTCTGTTTACTATTACCCTTTGCATCCTGTTGTCCGGCCAATTTTTTTTGTCCAGGCTACCACCTTGGGACCCACTCCAAGGCTGGCTAACTTGTATATTAATCTTTTGTGTAAGACTGTGTCAAATGCCGTGCTAAACTCTAGGTAGGTGATATCCACAGCCCCCTCCCTAGTCTACTATTTTGGTCACCCTATCAAAGAACTCTATTAGGTTCATCTGACATGATCTTCCTGCTGTGAAACCATGCTGGCTTTCGTCCTGTGCCCCTCTGTCCTCTAGGTGCTCAACAATTCTTTCCTTCAGAAGTTATTCCATCATTTTCCCTACCACTGAGATCAAACTGGTCTGTAGTTTCCTGCCTCTGCCCTGCTCCCACGTTTGTGAAGTGGAATCACATCCGCCCTCCTCCAGTCCTCAAGTACCACCCCATCCTCCCATGATTTGTTAGAGAGTAGTCAGTGGTGTCAGTAGTTCTACCCTTGGTTATTTTAGAATTTTTTTTTTAGCCAGGAGAAACGCACTAAGCTGAAGTTTGTTTACAGGTGCGACCTGGGAGCACAAGGAAGTTAAAGCAGCAGTACTACTGAATCAGGAAATGAGCTCTCAAAATTCTATTTTTCAGCCTAAGCATGTGGCGAAAGTTCCAGTTTCTATACCTGTAAGTGTTTTTTTCCATATGTCTTTAGTTTTTTAGTTATTTACAATTTATTTAAATTGTTGTAGTGCTACAAAAAATATGGTGGACGACTAATTTTCAGCTGAGCTTTTTCTACCGGTCACATCAAGTCTTTTGACAACAGCAGAGGGACCCTCTGCTGACCATTCCTGATGGCCCTGCAAGCTATTCACATGCGCAGTTGGCAGCAGGGGGTTCCAGTGCAACATGCTTAGTGGCAAAAATGTAAACAAAAGCAGAGGATAACTGAGCAAATTGCTCAGCGTTAGTACAATGCCGGCGAGAAAGATTACCAGGTATATGATTAGCAGGGCAAAGGGAATAAATTGTCAAAAAAGCACAATTTTTTTGTAGTACTGCTGCTTTAAAGAGCATGTACCTACTGTCTAGCTCCTCTCAAACATATATAATAGTAGATCTGCTCTACTGTTGACAGGCATGAAAATTACTATGCACGTCCCTCTGGTTAAAAAGTTATGGCACCCCATATTTGCACCCCATAAAAAAAAAGCCTTGTCTGACATGCCTCCTTTTGTGATGTCAGAAAATGAAGGCTGCTTGTGTGTGCTCCATAGATCTATATTGCTGCCATTTGTCAATGACGTTTAGTACTATTTAGAGTTGCCACCTGGAACAATGAAAGTGATCGTGCCAGTAAACAGGGACTGTTACTCCAGCGGCTGCTTTGATTTGTCTACATGACACCTCTAAATAGTACTAAACACCATAGACATATCGCATACATACAGGTTAATGACATGCACCCTCAGTATTCATTTTCTGACATCACAAAAAGAAGCGTGTCAGACAAGGCTTTGTTTTTATGAGGGTGCAAATTTGGAGTGCTATAACTTTTTAACCAGAATGAAGTGCATAGAACTCTTAATGCCCCTCAGCAGTAGAGCAGAGCTACCATTATATATGTTTGAGAGGAGATGGGTGTCAGACAGTAGGTACCTGCTCTTTAAGTGACTTGCTCAGGGTCACACAGTATGCAAGTGGGAGCTGTGAGATTCAAACCCATGTTTGCAGCTCAAAGCCTTAAACCACTGCAATATACTTCCTTCAAATTCTGGGGTGAATCACATCTGGCCCCATTGCTTTGTCCACCCTCAGTTTCAAGAGTTGTTTCAAAACCCTTTCTTCTGTGATTGGACTGATATTAACCCTCTTATCCAGACTGTTTCTCTTGTTTGGTTTAGGTACCTCTCCCTCCTCTTCCATTGTGAATACTGAGCAGAAATATTCATTCAGTATCCCTGCTTTTTCACTGTCACCCTCTGCCCACATTCCCTCCCCTTTTTAAGTCTCTGTATCCCTCCTTTGGTCTTTCTTTGCTCCCTTATGTACCTATAAAAGGTTTTATCCCACTTCTTAACATAGTTGGCTATGTTTTCCTCAGTTTGGGCCTTTGCTATTCTAACTGCCTTCCCTGCCCCCTTCTGCTTTAACTGATAAAGTTCTCTGTCCTGCTCCTTCTGTGTTTCCTTATTTCCTGAATTCTATCCTTTTCTCCTTAACCTTCCCTTCCACCTCTTTTGAGAACCATAGTGCATTTTTTTCCTTCATTTTGTTTTGTTGATTCGCTGCACACAAAGTCTTGTTGCCTCTGTGATGGCTGTTTTGATTATTCCAAATTGTTCCTCCACCCCACCTTCTTGCTTGTTTGCTAGTGCTTTTCTGAGGCACACTCTCATTTTCCCAAAGTCAGCCTTCCTAAAGTCCAGTACTCTTGTTTTTGTATGGCTTGACTCTGGCTGTGTTTATTATGAACCACACTGTTTGGTGGTCACTTTTTCCCAGATGGCTACCCACTTCTAAATCTGAGATCCTCTCTCCATTCCCATTTGAGAGTACCAGGTCTAAGATTGCTCCCCTCCCAAGTGGGTTCCAGCACTCGCTGTCTGAGGCATACCCCTTGTAGGGCATCAAGAATGACCCTGCTCTTGGATGTGGCTACAGCAAAGATGCTTCAGCTAACATCTGGCATATTAAGGTACCCCATCAACAATATCTCCTGCTATTTTAATGATGCCTTCTGTCATTTCCTTGTCCATTCCCTCCCCCTGAGATGGGGAGTCTGTACACAACTCTCCTGCAAAATGTGGTGCCATTTCCTGTCTCCAGGTTGACCCATAATGATTCATCAACTTCCTGTTTACTCTCTAGTTCTGTTGCTTCAATCCCTTCCCTGACATAGAGAGCTACTACTCTTCCTCCTCTTTTTACCCACCCTGCCCTCCTGTAGATTGTGTATCCTGGTATGTTGAGTGGGGCCATTAGACATAAAATACCCAATAGGGATCTTGCAGTATTTTGACCATAGGTAGACAGCATGTGTCCTCAAATAAGCTTAGTTTGCCTTGAGATTTGTGAAGGACCCTTTTGAAACTGGCTGTTTTGCCAATCTCCATCAGCCATTCCTGTGTTGGTGGTGGTGGGGGAGCTTTTTCCAGTATCCTAGTATAACTCTTTTGGCGTCTTAGTGCACCCATCAACCAGGAAGATCGGGAACAGCTTAATGATGGAACTATATTTGGGATGGTGTCTAAGCCTAGCATCACCAGTTAGCTATACGTCTTGGGAGAATATGGTGGGGCAGGAGCCCTGTACCTCTTTCCAGTAGTTCAGCAGGGAAGGACAGGACCATATACATAGATACATAGACAGTGTTGGCAGATAAGGGCCTATGGCCCACCCAGTCTGCCCATTTGAGCTTGTAAGTTCAGTTTATGTTTTCCTAGAAGTCTGTTGCCCCTTACCCCTGACCTCCAGAATTTCTTTATGTCTATCCCATGCATTCTTAAATCCCGTGATTGTTTCAGCACCCACCACTTCCTCTGGCAGGGTGTTCCACTTGTCCACCACCCGTTCTGTGAAGAAATTCTTCCTCACGTTTCTTCTGAATCGTCCTCCTTCCAACTTCATCCCATGCCCTCTAGTCCTGGAACATCTTTTTTGCTTAAAAATAGTGTATTCCTGCACCTTGTTCCTCCCTGCAAGATATTTGTATGTCTCTATCATATTCCCTCTCTCCCTGCTCTCCTCCAGGGAGTACATGTTCAGTTCCTTCAACCTGTCTTCATAGGACTTGTGATGCAATCCATGCACCATCTTTGTTGCCCTCCTCTGAACCCTCTCTACCCTGTCTATGTCCTTACGTAGGTATGGTCTCCAGAACTGTACACTGTACTCCAGGTGGGGCCTCACTAGTGTCTTGTATAGTGGAATTATGACATCTTTTCCTGCTGGTGATGCCCCTGCCTATACATCCCAGCATCCCATTTGCTTTACCTGCTGCCTTGTCACACTGTTTCCTACCTTGAGGTCATCAGAGATGATAACCCCAAGATCCCTTTCCTGCTTGGTGCATGCTGTATCCTCACCCCCAACTGATATATTGTGCCAGGGTTTTTGTGCCCCATATGCATTATCTTGCACTTCCTTGCATTGAATTTCAACTGCCAAACCCCGACCATTCTTTTAAGTTTCTGCAGGTCCCTTCTCATTCTGTCTACACCCTCCGTGTGTCTACTCTGTTACAGAGCTTTGTGTCATCAGCGAACAGTGAAATTCTGCCTTCTAGGTCCTGCAATGTCACTGATGAAGATGTAGAATAGGACCGGTCCCAGCACTGATCCCTGTGGTACCCCACTGGTCACTCTTCCTCTGTGGAGTGACAGCCATTTACCACCACCTCTGTGTCCTGCCACCCAGCCAGTTACCTACCCACCACACTACTGTCCTGCCCACACCTATATTCCCCAGTTTGTGTAATAGTCTTCTATGTGGCACAGTGTCAAAGGCCTTGCTGAAGTCCAGATAGGCCATGTCCACTGCCCTCCCCTGATCCACCTCCCTAGTCACCCAGTCAAAAAATTCAACAAGGTTGGTCTGACATGACCTCTCCCTGGTGAAACCATGCTGCCTTGAGTTATGTAGTCCATTGACAACCAGATGTTCCACCAATCTCTCCTTCAGTAGAGCTTCCATGATCTTCCCCACTACTGAGGTGAGGCTGACTGGTCTGTAGTTCCCCACTTCCTCTTTGTTCCCACTTTTGTATAAGGGGACTACATCTGCTGTCCTCCAGTCTTTGGGTACCTCCCCTGTTTCCAGTGATCGGCTAAACAGGATAGCCAGAGGTTCAGCCACCACCTCTCTTAGTTCTTTAAGGACCCTGGGGTGCACCCCAACTGGCCCATTGCTTTATCAACTCTTATTAGTTCCAGTTCCTTCAGGACCCTTTCTCATATAAAGGGACTGGTGTCCATTCCTGCACCATTCTCACACCTTGTACTCCCTTCAGACCCATTACCCTCCTCTTCCTCAGTAAAGACTGAGCAGAAATACCTGTTCAATATGTCAGCTTTACTGTTGTCATCCTCCACACGACCCCCGTCCCCCCCTTCAGTCTCACTTGGTCTTTCTTTTTTCACTTATGTACCTGTAAAAGGTTTTGTCCCCCCTACCCACTGATTTTGCAATGTGTTCTTCTGTCTGAGCTTTGGCTTCCCTTACTGACCTCCCTGCCTCCCTTTGCTTCTCCTGGTACTTCTCCCTGTCTCCTTCTGCCTGTGTCTTTTTGTATTGCCTGAATGCAATCTTATAATATAATGTGAGCAATGGATTCCCCTGGACTATTGCATCTCCAACAGTCACCTGAAGGGAGCCCCCATGCCTCTAGTTTTATAGGGGTTCTATGCCACCTATGTAGGATCTTTAATTGTGCAAACCTTCACTTTGTGTGTTTTGAGGCCTTCTGAGCCTCAGCCCAGTGTTTCCCCCAGGTGTCTGTGTCAATCTCACATCCCAACTCCTTTGACCATTGCAGCCTGGTCTTGGAGGATGGATCTGGCTGCAGGTCAGTTAGTTGGTAGAGGTCCCTATTTGGGGTTATTTTACCCTGACTGGGCCATAGCAGTTTGTCTATCTGGTTGTGCCTGGGTTAGGTCAGAACTGGACCTAGGATCACTCCCAAGGCATGCCTCAGCTGAAGGTATCGACAATGATTATGTAGTGTATGGTGGAATGTTGTTCTTGATAGAAATTCCATCATACTGAAATGCTGTTCAGCCGCAGAGAAAACAATGAATGGAATTCTGTATTGTCCATATGTGCAGAACAGCATTCCATTCATTTAAAATGAAAAGAGCGAGCAGTGTTTTCAAAATCAAACTGTGATGCGGTACTATGATTGGAAACTCCACTGAGGATGGCCGCTGCATTTTTTTTTTAACGAGAGTGCAGTTCTTTATTCAGGATCAACCAGATATAATCTGAGTACTTATCCCTCTAGTTTGTTAGTGAAGTCGCTAAGCGAGGCATCCAGTCGCCATGTTTTTTTTTGTTTGTTTTTTAATCCCTCCCAAACAAGGACGATAACCAACAGGAATGTGCGCTGTTAACGTAGGGACACTCAGTCCCTAGCAACCACACAACTCACCATAGGAACAAGCTGTAGCTCCCAAATATGGAATGGGAGCAGCAATTTATTTTAACATGAAAATATGATTTTGGATAGCATTACATAATATTGAATTGATTAGAGGGGCACCATACACTATATAAAATACAGGATATGTCATGCAGAACTAGTGTGTTGTGCCACTCGGGTATGATTCCCAAGGACCTCTTGATCTTCTCTCTCGAGGTCACAGGAATCATACTCCTCTGTGGCAGAACACAGTGGTTCTGCATGGTTGCCCATCCAGTATTCTCTATGTTGTGAGATGCCATACTGATTCCTGATCTGAGTGAAGGACATAATGGTATTCAGCATGGGGTGCATAATTTCTTGTAGAGTTGTGATCCTGGCCTTCTCCCAGTCCTTGTATTTCACTGGCTTACTTCTGTAATTCCTTAATATATTTTGAGTCTTCTTTTCAGTTATTTTTTGGAACAGTGAGCAGCAGTAAACTTCCATTTTATAACCAACCAATGAACAAACAGCCCAATAGCTGTGTCTGCCTCAAACACCCATCCCCTTAATCCAGAGATCCAGGCCCTGTAATGGAGGACTGCTCACCGACACTTGGTCTGTTTCTTCATGGCTACAGCACTTGATGTTCCACTCTGATTTTTGGAAAAACGCGGAGATATGATCCCTGGTCGTAGTAGCGGTACTCGGGATGGTGTACATTGTGATCCAGCAAAAGGTAAACTACAAAGTTCATAAGTTAGCTAATTACTAAAGCTGTGACATTGGGCTGTACTGTACATGAACTCTCTTAGCATCAATAATAACATGTTCAGAGTCTGGGTGGCTCAGTATCAGTTTCTTGTTCCTTTCCATAGCAGGTTTGGTAGAAAGGGAGAAGGGCCCAATTGCACATAGTGTAGAAAATCATATCCGGCCTTTGAGAGGTGGAAATTATCGACAAATGAAAACTGAACTTCACAAGCCATTATTTGCTTGCCATTTGTCATTGGTGGAGGCCTGTGGGGTGGGAGTTACATAGATACATAGATTCATAGATACATAGACAGTGTCGGCAGATAAGGGCCTATGGCCCACCCAGTCTACCCATTTGAGCTTGTAAGTTCAGTTTGTTTTCCTAGAAGTCTGTTGCCCATTACCCCTGACCTCCAGAATTCCTTTATGTCTATCCCATGTATTCTTAAATCCTGTGATTGTTTCAGCCCCCACCACTTCCTCTGGCAGGGTGTTCCACTTGTCCACCACCCGTTCTGTGAAGAAATTCTTTCTCATGTTTCCTCTGAATCGTCCTCCCTTCAACTTCATCCCATGCCCTCTAGTCCTGGAACATCTTTTTTGCTTAAAAATAGTGTTTTCCTGCACCCTGTTCCTCCCTGTAAGATACTTGTATGTCTCTATCATATCCCTTTTCTCCCTCCTCTCCTCCAGGGAGTTCATGTTCAATTCCTTCAACCTGTCTTCATAGGACTTGTGATGCAATCCATGCACCATCTTTGTTGCCCTCCTCTGAACCTTCTCTATCCTGTCTATGTCCTTACGTAGGTATGGTCTCCAGAACTGTGTACTGTACTCCAGGTGGGGCCTCACTAGTGTCTTGTATAGCGGAATTATTACCTCCCTTTTCCTGCTGGTGATGCCCCTGCCTATACATCCCAGCATCCTATTGGCTTTACCTGCTGCCTTGTCACTCTGTTTCCTACCTTGAGGCCATCAGAGATGATACCCCAAGATCCTTTTCCTGCTTGGTGCATGCTATATCCTCACCCCCAACTGATATATTGTGCCAGGTTTTGTGCCCATAAGCATTATCTTGCACTCTTTGCATTGAATTTCAACTGCCAAACCCCTGACCATTCTTCAAGTTTCTGCAGGTCCCTTTTCATTCTGTCTACACCCTGGTGTGTCTACTCTGTTACAGAGCTTTGTGTCATCAGTGAACAGTGAAATTCTGCCTTCTAGGTCCTGCGCCATGTCACTGATGAAGATATTGAAAAGGACCTGTCCCAGCACTGATCCCTGTGGTACCCCACTGGTCACTCTTCCCTCTGTGGAGTGACAGCCATTTACCACCACCCTCTGTGTCCTGCCACCCAGCCAGTTACCTACCCACCACACTACTGTCCTGCCCACACCCATATTCCCCAGTTTGTGTAATAGTCTTCTATGTGGCACAGTGTCAAAGGCCTTGCTGAAGTCCAGATAGGCCATGTCCACTGCCCTCCCTGATCCACCTCCCTAGTCACCCAGTCAAAAATTCAATGAGGTTGGTCTGACATGACCTCCCCTGGTGAAACCATGCTGCCTTGGGTCCTGTAGTCCATTGACAACCAGATGTTCCACCAATCTCCCTTCAGTAGTGCTTCCATGATCTTCCCCACTACCAAGGTGAGGCTGACTGGTCTGTAGTTCCTGCTTCCTCTTTGTTCCCACTTTTGTATAAGGGGACTACATCTGCTGTCCTCCAGTCTTTGGGTACCTCCTGTTTCCAGTGATCGGCTAAACAGGATAGCCAGAGGTTCAGCCACCACCTCTCTTAGTTCTTTAAGGACCCTGGGTGCACTCCATCTGGCCCCATTGCTTTATCAACTCTTATTACTTCAGTTCCTTCAGGACCCTTTCTCGTGTAAAGGACTTGTGTCCATTTCTGCACCATTCTCACCCTTGTACTCCTTCAGACCCATTACCCTCCTCTTCCTCAGTAAAGACTGAGCAGAAATACCTGTTCAATATGTCAGCTTTACTGTTGTCATCCTCCACACGGCCCCCATCCTCCCCCTTCAGTCTCACTATCCCTCCCTTTGTCTTTCTTTTTTTACTTATGTACCTGTAAAAGGTTTTGTCCCCTCTACCCACTGATTTTGCAATGTGCTCTTCTGTCTGAGCTTTGGCTTCCCTTACTGACCTCCCTGCCTCCCTTTGCCTAAGCTCAAATGGGCAGACTGGGTGGGCCATAGGCCCTTATCTGCCGACACTGTCTGTGTATCTGTGCTTCTCCTGGTACTTCTCCCTATCCCCTTCTGCCTGTGTCTTTTTGTATTGCCAGAATGCAATCTTTTTGGCTTTCACTTTCTTTGCTACCTCTTTAGAAAACCATAATGGTCTCCTCTTCCTTTTCCTCTTGCTAACCTGCTTAATGCATAATTCTGTTGTTCTTGTAATCCCCATTTTAAATACTGCCCACTGTTCCTCAACCCCTGATTCCTGTCCCATTCCCCTTAATGCCTCTTTCAAGTATCTCCCCATTTTCCCAAAGTCTGCCCCCCTAAAATCCAGGATACGTGTTTTTGTGTGGTTTGGTTCTGGTCCTTCTGTGATTTCAAACCACAATGACTGGTGGTCACTGTTTCCCAGGTGCTCCCCCACTGTTACCCCCATCACACTGTCCATGTTTGTGAGCACAAGGTCCAGTATTGCCTTCTACCGAGTTGGTTTCATTACCAGTTGCTTGAGGAAGGCACCTGAAGGAATCCAGGATAAATCTGCTTCTAGTTGATGCTGCTGCTGGGATGCTCCAGTCCACGTCTGGAATATTGAAGTCTCCAACCAGTACTACCTCACCCTTGTCTGCGATCCTTTGGATGGCTAGCATCAGCTCCATATCTGTTTCTTCCTCCTGGGCTGGTGGTCTATAAACCACACCTGTGCGGATGGCTGTCCCCATTTTCCTTTCCAGCTTAACCCACAGTATCTCTCCCCCATTTTGTTCCTCCTGGATCTCTGTGGCCCCTATGTCATTTTTCACATACAGTGCCACTCCTCCTCCCTTCCTGCCTGCTCTGTCTCTTCTGAATATGTTGTAGCCAGGTATGGCCATCTCCCAGTCGTGGTTATCATTACACCAGGTTTCAGTGATGGCCACAATGTCCAGGTCTGTCTGCACCATGACAGCCTCCAGATCTTCCATCTTGTTGCTAAGGCTCCTGGCATTTGCACACATGGCTTTCCATGATTTGACCTCCCTAGACTGTTTCACTGTTCTACTCCAGCCCCTTCCTTGGTTGTCATTTATCCCTGGTTCTCCTTGCTGTCTGCACTTCTGCTGAATTTTGCCCCTTTTCTGCTTATCCACCTCTTGGGCACTAATCTCCATCTTTTGCACACTGCTTTGCAGAGATAGCCACTCCTCTGATTAACTGGTTCCACTGCTAGCTGTGGGGGGTGAGCAAGAAGGTACCCTCCTTGCTGGCCTGCCATGACCCTTTGCAAGTTTAAATGCTTGTCAATGTAGCATTTAAACTTATCATTGAGTGCTTGATTCTCAGGATGGATGCAGGCCAGGCTTGAACAAACCTCCATCCTCCAGGTGGGTCCCTGTCACCAATGAATCCAAACCCTTCCTCACAGCACCAGTTCTTCAACCATGAGTTAAAGTTACTGATGCACACACTCCTATGCTCTCCCTTGCCTCTCCACAGGTAGTACTTCTGAGAAAGTGACAGAAGTAGCTACTTGCTTGAGACCCTCCCCAGTTTCCTAAACTATTCCTGAAACTCCTTTGGCTCCCCATTTGCCAGGTCATTAGTACCTAGGTGGATAATTACATCCAGCTCACCTCCTGTCTTGCCTTCCCAGTGATCCCAGGATCTTCCTTCCATCACTCATGCCGTGGCACCTGGTAGGCACCTCACCTCCTGTCCTCCCTCCTGTGTTCCTAGCTGGATCCTCTTATGATGGAGTCTCCACCAGGATTTGCTTCCTCCTCCTCTGGGGTCCACTGCTTTCCCGCTGAGGTCACCTCCTTAGCTAACCTCCACATCCTTTCCTTCCACTTCTGGGTACCTCTATTTGGTTGTCCTCATTTGCCAGTGTGGCATATGAGTTCTTAGTGGAATAGGATCTGGGATGTGCCTCTGCCTGACCGCTCTAACCCTCCCTGAGCCCACTATCATCCAAGTGCTCCTCGTTCTTGGCATTCTTTGAGGCAGTTGCATTGGACTGTGTGGTCCCTGGATAGGGGTGATGGTACTCCTGGCCCAGTTTACTTCCACTCTGAGTCTGGCTACCTCCTCCTGCAGTCCAGAGAGATGCATGCAGATAGGGCAGCACCTCAATGTCCAGAAGGTCTCCCTGAATATGGCTGCCCCACAGCCACTGCATTGCACCACTCCCCACATTATACTGCAATTCCACTACTTGTCTGTTACTGAAGCTCTCCTAGTTCCCTTTTTATTAATTTATTGTCCTAAAAATCCTGCCACTGATCCTCAGATAATTTTTTTTTTTTAAAGAAAAAGAAACCAATAAATAAATAAATGAATCAAAACACTTGTCGTGCTGAGGGTGGGCTTCTTCCCCCTTATGCCCCTCCTACTTCACACTCCTTACTATACCCTGTGTTTAGCTCCTGTCAATCAGACTTAACAGGGCATATAATTAAGAGTTGGGGGGGCGAAAATTTGCAGCAATTAAAGACAGCACAGAATTACACCACCACTATGTTTTAAATTTTCAACAGCCCAAAAACAATTATAAGTAAAGACAACAACGAAAGTATAGTGTCACTAAAAGCCCACAATCTAAGTTTAAAAGAAAAATAGCAATTACCAGTTCCTCTAAAGCACTGAATTGAATATGTTTCCTTCCTTCCCCTTCTGGCTTTTCTGACTTAGATGCTATATATCTCTGAGCCTTTCTTTCATTGGCATTCTCACTCAGAGTGTTCAAAAAGTTTGTTCATGATGCCAGAAACTGCCAAGCCAGCAGCACCCAAGAGGGGATCCAAGAAAGCCGTGAAGAAGACTGTGAAAAAAAAGACTTCAAGAAGCGTGAAAACTGCTGCAAGGAGAGTTACTTGATCTACGTGCACAAAGAGCTGAAACAGGTTCACCCAGACACGGGCATTTCTTCCAAGGACATGAGCATCATGAACTCATTTGTGAACGACATCTTTGAGCGCATCATGTCGAAGTCTCTCACCTGGCTCACTACACCAAGTGCTTGACTATCACCTCCTCGGAGATCCATACTGCCATGCACCTGCTGCTGCCATAGGAACTGGCCAAGCATGCCATGTCTGAGTGCACCAAGGCCATCACCAAGTAGACCAGTGCCATGTAAAGGGGATTGGCACATATCTGAAACATAGGCAGGGCTACACCAGGGAACAACAGGGCACGTGGCCTAGTCAAAAAATGCTGTGCCCCAGTGCAAGCCCAGGTGCTCTGAGTCCTTGCTGCAATGTTGCAGCTTAAAACTTTCTTACTTACTGCCAGCTGCACCCAGATCCCGAATCATTCATGTCCCAGCTCCTGACGTTGAGTGTCCCGCCATCCTCCACCACCCACGCACCAACCACCAAGTCCCATCCCATGGGCTGTGTGGCACTTAAATTCTGCAATACAGTCCCTGGCTCTGTTTCTGTTAGTTTGTGGTTGGAGTCAAGACTTCTGCAGCTGTGACACCGACGCACACTACGTCTGATGTCAGTACACCAATACAGCCAATTGGCTGTGCTGCCGCTCAACACAGCTCCTTCTGCATTTACCACCTCTGCCTCTAACAGCCAGCTATTCTGGTGGTCGGTCCTTCCAGGTCCGCACTGCAGCCTGCGCAATCCCATCCCACCCTCGGTGTGCTCTTGGACACACCGCTGTAGCCGTCTGCTGAGCAAGCAGAGTTAGCACCAGTCCATGATTGAAGCCAGCACAGGATCGCAAGATGGTGTGGCTGATGAGTCCAAGGGCTACTGTAGTAAAAAATCAGATACTGCCTCACTTTCACCTGCCTGGATCAGGAACTGTGCAGCCAGCTGTTCCTGCTAAAACAGAACTGTACTGGCATTGCTTGCAGACAGCAGCACAGAAGAACCCCCCCCCAAAAAAAAAGATCCAGCAGTACAGCCAACCTTAAAAACAGCTGTACTCTGTTGGCTTGTTTCACAAAAGACTAGAGCATGGTCTGGTCTGTAATGGGAGAGAGCAGCAGCAGCAGCTGGCCACCCTGCCCAGCCAGTAGCTGCAGCACAGAGATAGCACCTCGAGTAAAAGTCCAGCCAGCAGCAACAACAGATGAGAGAAGTTGCCTGAAGAACCAGAGACAGGGCCCTGACTGCTTGTGCCTTTTTGTTAAGGTAAGTGGCTGGGTTTATTGGAAAATGTATTTATTTTTTATTTAGTTTTTGTTTACTGGGTAGGTGCGCTAGCCATGAAATGACTATTCAAACAACATGAAGTCTTGCTGTATTCTGACAATAGCAGTGAGTCCCAACCTTCGAACTGCCCCGGAGATGAAAGAGTTAACTTTCCATTCCAGGCATGGAATGCTGAGCTCGAGCTCGGCTGAGACTCTGTCTGTTGCTGTTTGAACTCAAACCATCAGATTCTTTACTCCGCCTCACTGAACAGTCGCTCCAGAGATTTCTTCTTCTGCTTGGTTCATTTGTCAGTTAAAGTATCGCTTTTCTCGGTTTTCAACCGAATTTAAACCGTAACCTGTTGGTTCAGTCTCTGTCTGTGGTATTCGTGAGTACTAGATAGGTTTATATTATTTTCTATTCTGTGTGGAACTTGTAAACGGTTCATCTGTTCGGTTTGAACTGATCAAGTTGTTAAAAAATCTCTATTTGTACTTTTAGTGTGTAGTTACCGGTTCTTATCGGTTCTCAAAAAACGGATTTTATTACGTTTTTTTCCATGACCCGTGACACGGTCAGGAACCGATAAGAGGGTCTTGCCTGGTGGATTGCCATTAAAAGGGTAAGTTTTGGTTAGGCTGGCACAATGTCTGAGAAACCCAAAAGAAAAACCGGGCCCACTGGGTTTCAACACTGCAGTGTGTGTGGGGAAGTCTTTGCTAAGGCTGACCCCCACACCACCTGTGTTTATTGTCTGGGGTTTGACCACCTCAGTGCAGACTGCCAGATTTGTAAAAATTTCCCTGCAGCTACCCTAGAAAAGAGAGTTGGCAGGCTCAGGGAAATAGAGGCCAAAAAGTCCGCTGAACCGGTGGCCAGCCCGGTTCGGTTCAAAGCGAACCAGAAGGAGTGCCCTCTGACCAGGGCGAGACGTCTTCGGGCAAAAGGAGAGCCGATTCTGAGGAGTCAGTTCCGGCTAAGAGAACAAGAAAGGAAAAATCAGCTGGTGTGGACCCAAAGCTTTCTTCTCCAACCGCTGAAGAAATAGCCCAAGCGATAAAAATTGTGCAGTCGCTTTCCCCGGTTCCAACCGAACTGGCACCATCAGGGAGGTGCTTGGTACAGCCGGTTCCACCGGTTCAAGCTTATGATTTAGAGGAATATTATGAACCAGAGGAGGAGGAAGAGGAGTACGAGGAAAGTGAATGTGGTTTTGAAAGTCTGGATGTGCCCATTGACCCGGATATCTCCCCAGACAGACCTTCAGGAGTGTCTCCTCCTAGGCTTTCTGAGTCCCCATCCCATTTCATGTTTTATAAAAAAGTGGCTGAAACCCTCCAGCTTTCTATGAAAGAAGCTGTGGATGACCAGGAGGAGCCTGACTATGTGGAAATGATGGATATCCCAGAGTCCAGGAGGCTGTCTATTCCTTTACACAAATCTTTTGGGAAACAGACATTTAAGATTTTAAAGACTCCTAATACTATACCTCCTGTGAATAAAAGAATGGACAAGAGGAATACAATGTCAGCCTCGGATACGGAGTTCCTTACACAACAATGCAGCCATGTTGTGGTAGTGCAGGTTACAGTTTGAGATAAGGCAAACATTCCTTTGGCTTCACATCCCCCAGACAAGGACTCCAGGAGGATTGATGCCATGGCAAAGAAACAGTACATGGCAGCATCCTTGGGACTCAGGCAGGCCAACTATATGGCCTATACTGCTAGGTATCAGAAATCCAGATGGGACACTGTCATGGCTTTAGCAAAACAGGTCCCTGGCCAGCTTACCAAGAAGCTGAAGCAGGTGGCTGCTGTTGGTATTGAGGCATCCAAGGTGCAATTCCATGCTGCAGTGGGCTCCAATGATGTTTCATCTAGAGTCATGGCTACATCTGTGGCCCTTCGTAGAATGGCTTGGCTCAGATGTACTAGCCTGTCACAGGATACCCAGACTAAGGCCATGAATTTTCCTGTTGTGGGTAATTCTCTGTTTGGGGAGCAAACAGAGAATTACATGAAGAAGATGGGTGAATATAGGACCACCTATAGGAGTGCACAGGCCAAGGAAAGGCATGCCACTCCTCAAAGGCAGCATCCCAGGGGCAGGGGCAGGCCCTTTCATAGGCCTTTCTACCAAGCCCAAGCCTCCTCTTCTGCCTATGCTCAGAGGGGGTTCTTTAGAGGGAGAGGCAGAAGGGGTACAAGCAGACCTGCTCCTACCCTCAGCCTAAAACCCCTGCCAAGCAGGCACCCTGATGGGATTGCCAGGGCCGATTCTCCACTACCTAGGGGCAGGTTGACTTACTTTGTCCAGGACTGGAAGTCTCTAACATCCGACAAGTGGGTCCTGGAAGTAGTAAGCCAGGTACTGGTTCTCAGCTTCAAAACATTTCCAAAGCTGAGAACCAGATCCTTTCCACCTGCGAATCCTTCAGAGGCACTTGCCCTAGAGGCAGAGGTCTCTTCCCTCCTGGCTCTCAGAGCTGTGGAAAGGGTTCCACCCCTACACCAGGGCAAAGGTCTGTACTCCAGGTACTTCCTTACCCCAAAAAAGACAGGAGAATGGCAGCTCATCCTGGACCTCAGATACTTAAACAAGCACGTTTTAAAACCAAAATTCAGAATGGTGACTCTGGGAATAATTCTACCCTCTCTAAGGCCAGGGGACTGGCTAATCTCCCTGGACCTCAAGGATGCCTATTTCCATATTCTCATTAGAAGCTCCCATCGAAAGTACCTCAGGTTCAAGCTGCCCTCAGGCCATTACCAGTTCAGAGCAATGCCCTTTGGTCTAACCTCCGCTCCAAGGGTGTTCACAAAATGCCTGGCAGTGGTAGTTACTTCTCTAAGAAGGCAAAGGATTGCCATCTTGGACGACTGGCTCATAGTAGACCAGTCCCCAGACCAAGTGAAGTTACACCTACAGATAACTCAGCAACTGCTTACCTCTAGGTTTCCTTCTGAATCTCTCAAAGTCAGTTCTAGAGCCTGTTCAGCTCCTCACCTTCATAGGTGCAGAGCTAAATACAGAAAAGGCCAGAGCCTTCCTTCCCCTGGACAGGGCAAGGACCCTTATCACACTGGCCTCCTCATTCACCCTACAGGTGTCTCGACCAGCAAGGCATTTCCTGCAGCTCCTGGGGAGCATGGCTGCTTCTACAGCAGTGGTGCAGGGAGCAAGATTTCAGATGAGGGACATTCAGTTCCATCTGAGAGCCTTTTGGTCCCAGAAAAAGGACCCACTGACCAAACTGATCCCAGTGACTCGAACCCTGATCCAGGCCTTGCAGTGGTGGCAGGATCAGAACAATCTGAGACAAGGAGTTCCCTTTGTCACTCAGTCTCATTCTTTAATCCTTACTACAGATGCCTCCCTCTTGGGGTGGGGGGCTCACTTTGGTGACCTGACCACCCAGGGGTTGTGGTTCCCTTAGGAATCTCTGCTTCACATCAATCTGTTGGAACTCAGAGCAGTATTTCTAGCACTTCAAGCTTTTTCCAAGTCTGTTCAGAACAAAGTTATTCCGATCAGAACAGACAATACCACCACAATGTGGTACATCAAAAAGCAAGGAGGCACTCAGTCTATGGCCTTGTGCACAGAAGCAATGAAGTTGTGGTCTCTGGCTTATTCCCTGAACACCTCCCTCATAGCAGTACACCTCCCAGGCAAGGACAATGTCCTGGCAGATGCTCTCAGCAGGATATCTCAGGGCCATCATGAATGGTCACTGGATCCCCTGGTCTTGGAGGTGATATTCTCCAGATAGGGCACCCCTCAGATAGATCTTTTTGCAGCCCCAGACAATCACCAACTTCCACGTTTCTGCTGCAGGCCCCCAGTGTTGGGCTCAGTCCCTCTGGATGCCTTAGTTCTCAGTTGGGAAGGGAAGTTCCTGTATGCTTCCCCCCTTCCCTCTCCTGTTCAGAGTGCTAGTAAAAATCAGGTCTCAACCCTGCAAAGTGATCCTGATTGCTCCAGACTGAGCCAGACAGCCCTGGTATCCTCTCCTGTTGTCCTTAGTAGTCCATCTTCCCCCTTCCCAGAAAATACAACCTGTTAACCTGTGCTCAGGGGAGGGTTTGGTACCCGAATCTCAAATCTCTCAATCTCAAGGCCTGGCTCTTGAAGAGTTATAGTTTGCTGACTTACACCTCTCCCAGGGTGTAATGAATATTCTGAAGGCTTCTAGAAAGCCTTCCACCAGAACTACTTATAATTTGAAATGGAAAAGATCTTCCCTTGTCAATCTTCACCATTCATTACTTCCTGGGTGTAAGCCGGAGGCGCGCACCCGCCACGGGAGCTTTTTTTTTTTTTTTTAAAGTTTGCCTAACGGCACCTCCCTCGAGAGTGACGTCATGTGTCATGCTCGAGGGGCGGCCGTTAGTAGCGACCGACTCCTCCTCCAACTCAGTTCTGTTTCTCCCGCTGTCGAGGCAGCACCTGTCTGCGAAGCGCTCAAGTAGTATCTGCGTAGTAGTTACCGACTCCCGTTTTTTCCTGACACTCGACGCCGATACGGTAAGACTGTTCTTTTTCTTTCTTTCAGCGCTGGGTGTATTTCCTACTGTGTTTTTGATCTCGTTATTTTCACGTTATGTCCGGTTCTGGCGCTAAACGTTCGTCGAAGATGGGCCACGCCCCTATGCGTCGGTGCTCCTGTGGCTGGCATTTCTCCGTCTCGGACCAGCATGACCTTTGCCTTCGTTGCCTGGGACCCAACCATGATATGGATTCGTGGCGATGCCTGTTTCTCGGCGGACCGTCAGATCCTCAAGTCCGCTGTATTCGGTCGGCAAGGCCCCGCCTGACTGGGACGGCCACGGAATCTCGGTGAGATTTTTAGTCTCTTCCTCGGTCCTCCCGGCCTATACGGTCCGGGAGGAGGAGGGGCTCTCATCCCATTCTGCCGAGGAGAGGCCCTCTGCGGTGTTGGGAGCCGGGAGCCCCTTCCGGGCTGCAGCGCTGACACCGCCGCAGTCACCTCTTCGAGGCAGGCTCTCCGTGTCGAGGCCCTTGGCTTTTGGGCCCGGGCTTGCGGGATTCCTCGACGCCACCTCGCGGCGCTGTTTTGGATCCCGGCACCATTCGCCGTGCGCAGGATCGGGTTGCGCCATTCCTGGCACTGCTTTTGGATCCCGCACCACCACGCACCTGGTGATTGGGCGGTGCCGCTTCGCGGGCGCAGCTTTGATCCCGCGCCGCTCAGAAAGCCGGTGATCGGAGCGGGCGCCAAGCAGGTGCCGCTGGCCTCAGCACCGCTCTCGTGGTGCCGATGGACATGGCGCGCCGGCCGACGGTTCCGCTTCTCCCATCCGCCAGTCGGCGCTGCCGGCCTTCCTCCCCGGTGGTACCGGCGCCGCCGGAGCCGCTGGGGTGTGGGGGTTAGGGCCTTCCTGCTGCCGGGCGTGGGGGGGCGAGCGGCCGACTCCTGGTACTGGCGCCGCTTATGCCCTGCGGGTTCGGGACCCCTGGGTGGCCAGCATCGAGGTCTCTGCTGGTCTCGCCCTCCTCGGAGGACGAGGACTCAGATGTGGACTCATCCTGGCACCCCATTCTTCAGAATCTGGGTCCTTGTGGCTAGGGGTACCAGGCGTGTAGCGGGCCCTCCTCTGTCCCCTTGCCGTCATCTCCTGAGGGTTCCTGCTGGGGGTGGCCGAGTCCCGGGGCAGACGGGGGTGACGGAGGGGAGGCTCCTCTGAGGCCTGGTGACAGCTACCCCGGGGTGCTGTTGCCTCCCAGGGACAGGGGGACGTTGCAGTCGAGGAGGAGGGCCCTCTTGAACGGAGGGGTTGAGGGCAGGTGGCCTGCTGCGGTTCTTTGGCCACCTCAGGGGTGGCCAGGAGCCGAGTGCAGAGCCCCACCCTCCCCCAGGGTTCTAGGGTGTCCTCTGGCGCTTGTGTGGACTGCCCTTCTGGATCCATGCAGTCCCGGCGTTGTCACAGGGAGTTTCTCCCAGGGCTCTTCCAGGCTCCGCTTCCCAGAGTTCCGCTTTCTGCGGCCTGGTTTGATATCCGGATCCCTCCTACTAGGCTCCTTTCCCTGATTCCAGAGCCCTGCAGAGAGCAGTTGCCCCTCGGAGGTGCCCCTCTCCCATCTCTGCCTTCACCACCCCGCGCCCCGGCCATGTCGGTCCCACGGGTCCGTTATCCTGGGAGCAGTTCAGAGGTTCATGGCTGCCTTCCCCTCATATGTTAGATACATGCATGAGCGGGTCTTTCGACTCTCCCCACCGCCACAGGAATCCTCTGGACATTCCAGTTCCCCATCATCCTCGTCTCCCTCCTTTGAGGGAGAGGAACCCCCTGCTCATCTGTCCTCCGATGCTGATTTCACAGAATATCAGCGTTTCCTCTCGAGGATGGTGAGGGATCTCCGGATTTCCTACGTTCGGAGAGACAATACCAAACGGGAGATGCGTGAATTTCTTGGTGAATTCAGTGCCCAGCATCTGGTGATACCTTCCTGGCCTATCCCCTTCCAGGAGGCGTCTATCCGGTCCTGGCAGTTCCCTGCCGCTTCTTCCCCAGCCCCGGCGGACTGCCAGCGTAGGTATTGTTCCCCCTCTGAGTCTCTAGGTTCCCTTCCCAACCCATCCTCAGGTTTGGTATACCTGGATACTCCTTCTGGGTGCCATTGCCTGGTGCATGACCGCCCACCGGATTCGGACTCTCTCCAGTTCGACCGTTGGGGGCGAAGAGTGTTCTCTTCTTCTCGTGCGAGTGCATGTATTGCATCACATCAGGCTCACCACGCTGCCTACAACCGGCATCTGTGGTCGAGATGTCCCAGCTGCTGGCATCTATGCCTGACATGGAGCAAACCAGACAAGCCGCTGCCCTCTCCAGCTGTAGGCCTGGAGCTGGCAAGACACCAAGCAAGGGCATCTTATGACACCAATGAGGTGGCTTCCAGGCTTGAGGGGACAGCGATCTGCATCAGGCGGACGGCATGGCTTCGTCTTTCCAGGTTGTCACCCCTGGCCCGGCGTAGGGTGATGAGCTCTGCCTTCCGGGGGACCCGTCTTTTCTCATCCAGAGCTAGGAGACTTTTACAGGGGCTCCATCCATCTCCTTGCCCTCGGGAAGCACCTCCTAGCTCTTCTCCCACTTAGGCTTTCTGAATAAGCCAGGGTCTTCTCCTTCTGTTTCTCACCAACAGAAGGCTGGGGTCTGTTCCCTCAGGGTATGGCCTCTTCCTCTCAGGGGAAGAGGAGCTTAATACTCACCAGGAGTAATGAATGGTGAAGATTGACAAGGAAGATAGGAAAATCAATGCACCTACCGTAATTTTGATCTTCTTGTATCTTCACCATTCATTACTTACACCCGCCCACCATCCCCTCAGTGGCCTCTTTCTGTGGCTTCTCCACCTCCCATCTCCTTCCTCTCTCTGCATAAAAAAAAAAAACTTTTTTTCCTAAAATATAGGAAAAATTGCCTAATTTTTCCAAAAAAAAAAAAAAATCTTTCTTTGGGGGGGGTTCTAATTTTCCAGAAAAATTACTTACTCTAAGATTCATGGGCCATCTCGTGGATTGCATTGGTGATCAGACTGCACAACTATCTCTTGCCATTCTTCTGGCAAGATACCTCTGGGGTTTTGGCCTGGCTCAGGCTATTCAGTTTTGATCCTGCAACTCCGTGTTCCAGGTAGTTGCCCTGAAATCTAAACCCTCTATTCTTGCCTGCAGAGCAGAGGAACAGGCACGTTTATTCCTTTTTTCTTTTTGCAAAAAAAAAATGCTGAGGGATCTCTTCGACTGCTATAGGCATCTGGTATCGGGTCATGCATCTAGTCTACAAAATTTTATCTGTAAAAAAGGAAAAACAAACAAGAAGGCAAATGAGAAGGTAGGCTATCCTTCTCGCTGTTTTGCTTATTGGTTTCTCCTTTTAAGCGTCCTCCTGGACAATTTTTACAGAAGAGCAGTGCTGACCATATCCAATCCCAGCCAGCCTAAGCCTTGACCTGCCTTGGCCAGTCAGTCTGAGTCCCAATTCTATCTTAAAATGCCTGAAAGGCTTACATTTTCCATTTCTAAACCCCTGAACAGCGCTCTCATGCTGCCTGGGTTTTATTCTTCCCTCCTCGGGTGTCCTCCAGTTAAAGGCCTTCCGTGGCCAGGAGCCCGAGGTGGGTATCAAGAACAATGACGTGTTGAAGATGAGGACTATGCCCTCCTGAGTCTGTCTAGCAGGTTCGGTGAACCTTCTCTCAGCTCTGTCTCCGGGATTCTTGCTTCCCTTTAGTTGAGCCTTCAGCTGTAAGCTAACTATGCTCATTGGGCATTCTGGTCCCTTCAACATCCCATCTCTTCTCTTCTTCTTCTTCTATTTTCTCATTTCCTTACTTATCTCTCTCCTAGAGTCGCCCAGGTAAGGAGGCCCTGCAGTCCCTAGGCTAGGGATACTCTTATCTCCTCTGTCCTTCCTCCATCGGCTTATTCCTTTTTCAGTTCATTCTTCCTTGCTTTGCTATCCCTCGGCTATCTTGCCTCACTATCTATATTCTCTGCTTTCACTTTTGCCTCTCCGGCTCACAGAACTGAGTTGGAGGAGGAGTCGGTCGCTACTATCGGCCGCCCCTCACGCATGACGCATGACGTCACTCTCGAGGGCGGTGCCGTTAGGCAAACTTTAAAAAAAAAAAGTCCTGTGGCGGGTGCGCGCCTCCGGCTTACACCCAGTAAGTAATGAATGGTGAAGATACAAGAGAAGATCAAGAATTACGGTAGGTACGTAATTTTCCTATTTTCCATATGGTGCTCTGGGAAGCATATTTCCCCAGCGTCTGCTGATCTGCCCAGAGTCCTTGACTACATGGTCCATTTGAATAGCTTGGGACTCAGACCAGCTACACTGAAGGTGCATCTGGCAGCTGTTTCTGCTTTCATTTCAGCAGGTAAGCCCTCTTCTCTTTCAGCTCACCCTGTATTCTCCAAGTTTTTCAAGGGATTGCTACATACCAATCCTCCATTCAGGGACCCTGCCCCTGCCTGGGACCTTAACATTTGCATTGCTCAGCTTGTGCAACCCCCCTTTAAGCCTTTGTCCTCAGCAGAACTTAAGTACTTGACTTGGAAAACTGTGTTTCAGGTGGCCATCACCTCTGCCAGATGCATAAGTGAGTTACACGCCCTGTCAGTGGAGCCTGATTTTATCTCTTTCCACAGAGATAAGGTGGTCCTCAGGACTACCAGGAAGTTTTTACCCAAGGTGGTTTCAGGCTTCCTCCTTAACCAATCTATGTCTCTTCCTGTATACTTCACTGACCATTCCTCCTCTGGTGAGAGGAGGCTGCACAGTTTAGATGTGAAAAGAGCCCTTAGCAACTACATAGAATGTACCAAGGGTCACAGGTTTGACTCCCTCCAACTGTTCCTCACTTATGGTGAGGTTGGTAAAGGAAAACCTGCCACTAAAAGATCCATTGCTAGGTGGATTGTCTCTTGTATTCAATTTTGCTATGAAAAATTGGGTAAGGTTCCACCCTCAGGCCTGAGGACTCACTCTACCAGAGGTACAGCTGCTTCTCTGGCTGCTGCTAGGGACATTCCTATTCTAGAGGTATGTCAAGCAGCTACCTGGAAAACAGTTCACTCTTTTACCAAGCATTACTCCCTGGATATCCAGGTTAGAAGTGATGCTTGGTTTGGCACAGCTGTGCTTCAGAGCCTATTTCCTAAGTAGGTTCTGTCCCTCCTCCATGGAGGTACTGCTTGGTAGTCTGCTATTGTCAGAATACAGCAAGACTTCATGTTGTTTGAAGTAAAAATTACTCACCTTAGTAATGTTGTTTTTTTCTAATGGAGTCTTGCTGAATTCTGACCTCCCCCCGCCTGCCCCTCTCAGAACCTCTGTTTTTGGGATATGGGTGGGCAGTGACAATGTTGGCACTCAGGAGGTGCCCCACCTTTTTTTGTTATCACCTCTTTTCTTTGGGTGAGTGGGTGTTGTGTTTTTCATTTTTTGGGTCTCCTCACTTGAGTCTTTGTTTTGGGCCCATAAAATCTGTTTTTATGTTAGTAGCCAGTTGGCTAGTGTAGGTTTACAGCTTCCACACAGGACCTCAGTGAGTTTAGCTCGAAAAGATCTGACTGTTTGAGTTCAAACAGCAACAGACAGAGTCTCAACTGAGCTTGAGCTCAGCTTTCCATGCCTGGCATGGAAAGTTAACTCTTTCATCTCCAGGGCAGTTCGAAGGTTGGGACTCACTGCTATTGTCAGAATACAGCAAGACTCCATTAGAAGAAATAACATTACTAAGGTAAGTAATTTTTTCTTTTCAGGCACGACCTAGGAGAGTACAACAAAGAACAGTGGAACAACAGCACACATGGTTACCGTAATTAACAAGTTAATACAAGGATAACAATAAGTAGAAGTTACAATATATTGGTAAACATAAGACAAAAAGGCATCAAAGTTTAATAATAAGTACAGGAGTTATGGATTTGACCTGATGAGAGACAGGATTAGGTCCGAAAATATATATGAGAAAGACTGAGAGAGAGAGAGAGAGAGAGAGAGAGAGAGAGAGAGAGAGAGAGAGAGACTGAGAGAGAGAGAGAGCGAGAGAGACTGAGAGAGACTGAGACTATAATATAAGATAGGAAAAAGGAGGTATTAAATGAAAGAGGAAACAATTAAGGAGCAGGAGGGAAGATGTTAAGAAGATTGGGGTCAATAGGTCTAGGGTGGTTTGAAACAGGAGCATTTACAGGACAGGATTAGGTGATTCCAATATGCCTTCTTGAAGGCATCATGGGATGAGGCCTGGCGAATGTTTAGGGGTAGGGAGTTCCAGTGTTGGGGGGGGGCAAGACAGGCAAATGTGCTGGCACCTTTAGAGGTAGAGTATCTGGGGACGAGAACAGGGCCAGAAACTGCCGAGCGAAGGTCATAGAGGGATGACTGTGTTTGAAAGAGGTCTGCAAGGGATTTAGGAGTTTGTGATCTGATAATGCTATCAATTATGGATCCAAAGGCATAAGACCAAGACTCATGGGGCGGAAGCCATCCAAGGTCAGAGTAGAGGGTACAGTGGTGTTTCAGATGGTGGGAGGAGAGCGCATACCGACAGATATTATTGTAGGTGACATCCCATTTCTGGAGACTGGATTTGCTTGTAGTTGTATAGGTGACAACGCCATAATTTAGAGAGGGCAGTAGAACTCCACGGGCTATAGCAAGTCTAGCTGAGGGGGTGAGAGCATAGCTGGTTTGATAGACAATACCAAGTTTGGTATTCACCGACTTACAGGTTTGAAGGATGTGGGTATCGAAAGTTAGAGAGGAATCAAGTGTAATACCCAGATATTTAAAATAGCTGACCACCCCAATGGATTCCACTTAAGGATTCTAAACTTTAAAATCGTTTTGGGCTTGTTTGAGCTTACAGCTTGAGCCGAATAGCATGGCTTGACTCTTTGACTCATTTAAGACGTGTTTGTGAGAATTCAGCCACTGTTGGATGAGTTGAAAGTCATGAAAGATTCGTTCATTGATATCAATACATTTGGCACTGGTGTACAGGACAATGTCATCTGTGTGCAGCAGAGAGGCGGTTTGTGGCAGGTTTGAGTTGATATTGTTAAGAAAAATAGAGAAAAGCAGCGAGCCTAATATAGACCCCTGGGTGACCCCTATGTTAATTGTGGTCGTATCCGAGGAGGTAGAGTTATATTTTATGAATTGAGTTCGGTCAGATAGATAGATAGCTACTGAACCCTTTTACCACATTAGAAGAGAAACCAAGAGATCTGAGTGCAGCAACGAGAAGAGCGTGGTCAACCAGATCAAAGGCCTTGGTCATATCGATGAAGATCGACCCAGTAAGGAGAGCAGAGTCCATGGCCTTAAGGACATCAGATGTAAGCTTGAGTAGGGCAGTTGTGGTGCTGTGTCCCTTTCAAAAGCCATGCTGAGCTGGATTTAGGAGGTCATATTTAAGGAGACATTCAATAGTTTGGGTAGCTACAAAGTTTTTCTAAAATTTTACTAAGAGCAGACAGGATTGCAATGGGCTTATAATTGAGTGGGTCTTTGGGGTCACCTTTCTTGAGAACAGGGGTTATCCTTGCCCTCTTCCATATATCAGGGACATAATTTTGACTCAGCGAGAGAGTAAAGATCTTGGTTGGGGGGCAGCAATGATAGGAGCAGCTAGTTTTAGTAGCTTGGGCTCAAGATTGTCCGAGCCCACTGCCGCATCCTCAGGTATATTGTTAAGTAATTTGAGTACCTCCTGGGATGAGACAGACTTGAAATAGAAGGTTGGGTGATTAACATGTGGAGGAATAAGAGGAGGCAACTTGGCAGGGAGGGAGGAGGTATATTTTGTTAGGTCAGAGAATTGATTATTGAAGAAATTAGCTATGGTGAGGGGGGATTGTTGCAGTGGACACCATTGAGAGACATGTCATTAGGGGAGTATGACATATTTGAGCCCATAAAGAATTTAATGTGGGACCAGAACTTCTTTGAGTCTCCATAGGAATTGGTTAAAAGATCTACAATAAGAGCTTTTGGCGTGTTTGATATCCTTTTTACAGGAGTTACACAGGGCTCGGTAGGTGTTTAGATCTTCAGTATGGCCAGATCTCCTGTAGTGGATCCAGCTTTTATCTCTTAAACATAGCTTTCTGAGGAGTCCTGATTTTAGCCACCTAGTTTACCTGTTTTTTACTCTGCATGTAACCAGCTTGCAGTGTTGCTCCTGCAGCCCTAGGAAGCGGGATAAGAAGTTGTTTAGAGAGGACTGAGCATCACTAGCTCCTATGAGAGAGCACCAGTCAGTACAGGCAACATCTTGCAGATAAGCTTGGGGCTTGAACTTAGTAAAGTCACAAAAGGTAATGAAGCGGGGCTGCGTAGGTGAAGGCTTCCCTTTGCCCCAAATGCAGAAGGTGGGGGAATGGTCAGTAATAGCATCAGCTAGTACACCTGAGCTGACAATGTGCTCTGGGTGGTTAGTCATGATCCATTCGAGCAGGGTGCCAGTGTTAGAGTGGGGGAAATTCTAGTAGGTTCTAGGATAAGCTGGTGGAGATTAAGGCTTTGGATGCTTGACAGGGATGTGGGTTGAGAGTTACCCAACCAGTTTAAATTTAAGTCCCCAAAGATAAGGTCTTCATTTCTTCCAGAGTGAACGGAAGTTTGATCCAGCAGTTCCTCCAGACCTTTATGACCACTCCTGGGGGGGTTGTAGAGACAGACTATATGTAATTTCTTAGAGACGAGGGTGATGAGGGTATAAAGCAAGTCACAGTGGTTGAGAGGTGACAAGCTAATAGCAGAAAGTTGGAGGTGACTTTTAAAATAAATGGCTGTGCCCCCACCCTCTTTGGGGGTCTATCAAGTCGCAGGAGGTTATAGGATGGGATTGTATAGAGAGTCTAGGGTGGACGTCTTGAACCAGGTTTCCGTGAGGCAGATTATATCTGGCTTGTAGAGGGAGGTCCATGCTTGTAGTTCAGCAAGGTGTTTCTCCAGGCTCCTTATATTATGGTGGACAATTGTGAGACCTTTAGCATTCAGGCTGGGGTTGGTTATACAATTTATTGGGCCAGGGTTAAGTTGGACATCACCTGAGAGCAGTATGGCTAGTAAGAGTAAATACCACAGCCTTTTGCGCAAAAAGGAGCTTAGGGTGTTTAAAGGAGGGGGGCGGCAATTTTAATGGGCATGTGTAATCACAAGGATCCAAGTTCTGCTTACTAGAAGGGAAGTAGTGGCATAGTGAGTTGTAGGCACAACCAGGAGATTTGAAAAATAAAAATCACTGGGTGTGTAGTGAGGAGGGGCTTTGGCAGCGCTGGGGACAGGTGACACAGTAAATAGAAACAGTAGCAGTGCGGGGACAAAGACAAGTAGTAGGGCGACTGGCTTCATGGTAGACTGCCTAAGGTTAAGAAAGTAGGTCAAAGAGACAAGTGAGGATGCAGAGGGGGCAATGGAAGGAGCAAAGCAACACACTAAACATAGGGTCCAGTCAGGAGTATTTGCCAGGAAGAGAAGATAGTAGAATACTGAGCTACTGCCCTGTGGGAAAGCCAATAAAACAGGAGCTGACAGAGAGAGGAGGAGCTAGATGTGTATTTAAAGGAGGCCTGGGCAGAGGGGGTGGGAAGAAAATGCAGGCTAGTAGGTACAGGCTGGCAGAGAGAAAAACAGCTGTCTGTAGTGGGGGAAGAAAGTGCTCCAATCAGCTTAGGCAAGCAGGAAGGGAGGACCAATCACAGTCCAGCAGCCAAATGCTGCACCAAATGGAGAAGGGATGGTGGTAAGCAGCTACAGCAGTAGTACCTGCTTGAGGGATCCGATGCGGTGATCTCCAGAGGCGGGCAGAGTTGCCGGTCCAAGTCGGGCGCGGCCACAGGGGGTTCAGTACTGTGGTGAGGGCAGGGACTCGAGGGACAGAGAGAACTCACGGTCCTCTATCTTCCGATGGGTGCGCAATCCATGGGGGACCAGATTGGGAGGTGGATACCTGCTGGAAAGGGGCAGCATGGCCCTTTTTCTTCTGGATTGAGGGGATAGCCCTGCTTCTCCTGACTGGAGGTGGTGGCCCTGTTTCTCCTGGCTCAGGGTGGGAGGGGAGTGGCCCTGCTTCTCCTGGCTGGGGGTGGTGGCCCTGCTTCTCCTGGCTTGGGGTGGGGGGCATGGCCCTGCTTCTCCTGGTTCGGGGTGGGGGGGATGGCCCTGCTTCTCTGGCTGGGGGTGGTGGCCCTGCTTCTCCTGGCTCGGGGTGGAGGGGATGGACCTGCTTCTCCTGGCTGGGGGTGGTGGCCCTGCTTCTTCTGGCTTGGGGTTGGGGGTGGCCCTGCTTCTCCTGGCTCAGGAGGGATGGCCCTGCTTCTCCTGGCTAAGGGGAGGTGGCTCTCCTTCTCCTAGCTTCGGGAGATGGCCCTGCTTCTTCTGGCTTGGGGGGCCTACTTCTAGCTTGGGTGACCCTGCTTCTCCTGCCAGAAGAAGGGCCATTTCCCACCCACCCCGAACCAGGATAAGCAGAGCCATCTCTTTGTAAAAAAAAAAAAAAAAAATGGGAATGACATTTTTATTTCAGAAACATAACATTCATCATTTGCTCAAATACCCCTAGAGGCAGGGGTGCATGCTTTCCATGCAGGTTTCTACAGATGCCCTGGCTGCCAACTGTAGTGCCCACCAGTGCCCTGGTAACCAACAGAAGCTGGAGCCGACACATATTGGAAAACACAATGGCCCTTTTAAAGCAGCAGTACTACAAAATCAGGAAGTGACTTATCAAAATTCTGTTTTTCGGCTGTAAGCATGTGGCCAAAGTTCCAGTTTCCATACCTGTAAATGTTTTTTTTTCCAGTTGTCTTTCATTTTTTAGATATTTGCAATTTATTTGAAGTGTTGTAGCCCTACAACAAATATGGTGGCTGATTAATTTCAGCTGCGCTTTTTCTTCAGGTCGCATCACATCTTTTGACAATAGCAGAGGGACTCTCTGCTGACCATTCCCGATGCTCCTGCAAGTTATTCACATGTGCAGTTGGCAGCAGAGGGGGTTCCAGTGCAACATGCTGGGTGGCAGGCATGTAAACAAAAGCAGAGAATAACTAAGCAAATTACTTGGCGATAGTACGAAGCCGGCGAGAAAGAGTACCAGGTATATGATTAGCAGGGCACGGAATAAACTGTCAAAAAAGCGCAACATTTTTTTTCATAGTACTGCTGCTTTAAGGGCCACCCACCTTATCTAATGAGAGCTGTGAGCACAGAAATTGTATTTTATTGAAAGGCAAAATGTTTCCTGTTTTCTTCATTCTCTGTAGTGGAGTGGGATTGCAGGATAGCCAAAGTACATCTCTATAAACAGTGTCCCATAATACTAGGTCAGAATACATTTTTTTCTTGAATGAGCTGTGGTATAATTACCAGGAGGGTTTACCAAGCATCCCCTTGTTGACAGGTTTCCTAACACTGTCTGGATTTGTGAAATACTGCAGTATAGCATGTAGAGAATACATTGTACATACACACGGTAACTTGATCTCTTTATTTAACTTACTTTATTTCAGTTCATCGTAGAAGTAGAGGTGAAGTTGCCATGAAATTCATTTCGATATCAAAATTCTATGTTTATCGAGTACTGAGTAGGGTAGTCGGTAGTGCAGGAAAATGCCCTGGTTTTCCATTTTTACCGGTAACACCGGTATCAATCACGGAATCCTGCTTGGTTTGTGGATTTTGAATTCATGTACCGGTGCCTCACGGAAATTGCATGTCACTGCACAGAATCTCTAAGATGTCAGCATCTTTTTAAATTTTTTTTAATTTCTCTTTCTATATCCCCTTCTCACACCATCAGTCTCGACTTTTCAGAGATCCCTAGGCTGGGTATCCCCTAGCTTCACCCCAGGTAATGCTCAGGAGCTCCTGTGGGCCTGCCCCTATCCTGCCTGTATTGTACCTCCCCAGGTGGGAAGGGAGGGAACCCCAGGTCACCCCTCCACACACCATTACTGTGTGTCGGGCAGCTCAGTGGGTCCCTCATGGAGCCTGGTTATGAAGACTGGGGCACCTGCGTCCCTTCTGCCAGTGACCAATGTACGGTGATTTTTCCTGGTTTTCTGGTCTCTGTCCCTGAGGGCATCTGCACTAGAGGAGTTCCAAGTAGATAGGTCACATAGAGACATGCCACTGCTCCAGATCCTGGCTAGCTTCCTCCCCTTCTGATCACTCTGCAGCACCATTGCACCACCACCCATGGTCACACAGGTGGTGGTAAAGCAGCACGACCTGCAGCCCACCCTTCCCGGAGGAGGAGAGCAGTCCCCGGTGCTTGATCCTACTCCCTGGCCAGACCTCCAGCAACCAGAGTTCACTTCTGACCCTGGGTCACTGGCATTGCAAGCAGTAGTGCTACTGCAGTGCCAGTGGGCGACCAGATTTCAGCATCTTAAAATGAATGCTGATGTGCTTTGCATTCTTTCTGCTTTACTGCATATAGAGTCAGTAAGAAAATCACCCGCACTGCTTTGTTGTAATCAGCCATTCAGTTTATCACCCATGCCTAGTGGTTAGAGTAACAAACAGTGATTGAACTGGGTACATCCGGCAGACTTGGGTTTGATTCCCAAAACCTCCACTTGCATACTGTGTGACTCTAAGTAAGTCACTCCAGGGCGTCATTTAGGGGTCGCCAGGGTCAGCTGCATTACCCTGAAAATTATGCGAATTTCCTATGACAGGGGCTTGCGACCCCTGCCTGCCCTGGACTCCATGGGACCGATGATGCACTTTGCCGTCTTTGTTGAATTGCGCTACCGCGGCCGTGCGCACGATTGTGCTGCTGCAGACAGTGTGTGTGAGGACTGGAGGAGCGAGGAAGATGGGGAGGGGAGGGAGCCTGCCTGAGCTGCGCCTGCTTTATTTAAATTCAGGGACTCATTGGCTTCACGCCGAGGCACCGACTGCTTAGTAGCTAGCCCCGAAATTGGAAGTGATTCAGGAACAGAACACTTCGGGCAAGGCAGAAGGCAACTTAGTCAAGTTAGTTAGTGAGGCAGTAGTGTCACTTTTTTACTTACTGGGGCTGGCTCTGGCTGGTACTACTGCAATCATTGGCTGCTGGCTGGCTGGGAGGTGGGGACTGGCGTTAGGTGCGAAAATCCGCGATACACGCGTGCGTGGGGAATCGGCTGGATTTGAATGGTGGGGTCGTCTGTCATCTCTGGTCTCGTCGGCTCACCGGTCACCAGTCGTGGTTCAGCAGGCAGGAGCAGCCTAGAAAAACAAGTGACAAGAGATTGAGAAGAGTCAAAGACTAAGAGTTGAGACTCGCTAGTCAGAGTCGTCGGAGTGGGGCAGCCAGCAGTACTAGCAAGTAAAGTTTTTTTTTTTTTTTAAGTGTGAGCAGCCGAAGCAGACGGTTGTCCGGTCCGAGCTGTAGCGCAGCAGCTAATTGCATCCAGGCGGGCGTCTGCGGGGCGAATCGGGCGATCGATCAGATCTCCCTCACAGGCAACCAGGCATCCATCCACACAGATCAGGCAGAGAGAAGACAGAGAAGAAGACACAAAGACTGCAGTAAGTAGTAGTACAACTGATGCTCTGTGTGATTTGGTCACATCCTGCTCTGCTCATTTATTTGTAAGGTCTGAAGTTAAAGTAGGAAAAGGCTGTGCATACTTGACACTGAGTTTCACTGCTGGGTACCAGGTAACTTACCGGTAACTCCCTTAAAATGTTTTAATGGGTTAAATACTGGTACCACTGGGGAGAGGGTGCTGCTTCCAACACAGGAAAGTGATACTGTACTGTGCACTGCAATGGGGGGAGTGGGAAACGTGTTTCAGGGTATGCTGGATGGGTGTTTTTAGCTACAACCCAGGAATGCATGTAATTCAGCTGCACCAGGAAGAGCATTAAAAAAAGGTTATGTGTTATCAGACTGGGCCTACGTAGGGTACTGGAAAACCAGCCAGCTGTGTACTTCACTAACTCATATCTAAGCTGCCTCTTCTCCTGTTTAGTGTCAGCCGACAGCTGCCCTAAATAAAGTTCACTGTTTGTTGTTTGAATCCTTAACTGCTGCAAATCATTGAAAGTGTTTAAGTGCATGCTTAGTGGGGGACTTGCTACTGCATTGAGACAGTTCATGGAAGAAGTGACTATAGTGGGCAGGTGGGGAGGTACTGCATCCCAGGGAGTTGTATGCACTGTCACCACGTCTACTAAAATGTTTTCTGAGTGGAGGCACCACACAAACTAAAACAACTGGATGTGAACCCAGCCAGGAGAGCAAAATATCCTAGGCCCCTCACCCTAGTACAGCCACACAAGGCAGGGTAGTGACCATACGATCCACTGTGACCAGGTTACAGTAGGTGTCGATTGTCCTGGTTGTTCCATGTTAACCTACTACATGGGAAACATAAGTTTGTGCCATGATCCTGCAGTCTACTTGGTGGCATGGCAGGAGGCTGTAGCAGCATCCATTAGGATACTCTTAGCCTCCAGGATGGGTGGGAGTATGCATGTTACACTCAGCTCATCTTTGGTGGCTCATGGGTGAACTTTGTATGATTCTTTGTGACATCAGCAGGAAGGAGAGGCCAGGTTACGCCATTCTGTGAGATTCATGGGCGGTCTGCCCTCAAATGTCCCTCAAGAACAGTGGTGCCAGTAAGGGCAAAATGTAAATGATTAGCTGCCCCCAATGCCTGGTCCCACCCCAAGCACCTACCCACTGGACACTGGTAGATCCTATTCCACAGTCTGTCTTTGGCTTGATATCACATGGACTTGTCATTCAGATGTGGAGGCAGTATAACGCAGTGGTATAAGGCTCTGAGCTGCAAACCTGGAGACCTGGGTTTGATCCCCACAGCTCCCACTTGCATACTGGTAAACTCAAGGTGCCCAGGGATCCTGAGCCAGATTTTGCAAGATGAGGGTCCCGTGCCAAAGTCTCGATTTGCTGCAAGCCAACCTGTGAGCCAAAGAAATGGTGCACGGGACTAGGAGGGAATGCCACAAGCTGTGGGACGGACTTGCCGCAGCAGCAGCCAGTGATAGTGACCCACCAGCCAGTTGCCTAGATGGCATGTGTGTCGCCATGGGTATGACATGGCTCACATGGGATGGGATGGACTGGCCTGGGATGGGGAGGTTGGCACTGCACCCAATGGAGCTACTGCATGGCCCACTGCACAGTGTGGGTTCATGTGGTGGGCAGTCACTCCAGTGCTACCGGGGGCTTGATGGGCACATACCTGCCATTGACCACTGGCTGTGGTCTGGCAGGTGTCAGAGGCTGTGAGGTACCTTCCCAGGGTGCAGTGGTCATCCACACCCCAGTGATGGCTCCAGGAGTGGCGTCTGGCATGTTGGACCAGCTCTGGGCTGGTCTTAACAGCTGAGGACCATGTGCCTTTGGGGGCTTCTAATATCCCATTTGTGGATACTGCAGTGCTGCCCTGGTGCAAGCCCCCTTCCACCATGGTGCACCATGGCACAAGCCCATTTGGTGCGGGCGTTCACCCCCGTGGTGCAGGTGCATTACAAATTGGGACTGGTGCAAGATGTGGCACAAAGAGCCCATTGTGCCATTTCTCTTTGATGTAAGCTCCTTGTGTCAGTCCCAATGGTTTGAAATGTGTATATTGATACACATCACTACACATTAATATATATAGTAAAAAAAAATAACATGTCAATACAGCAAAAGTGTTTTTTTTAGCATACCAGTGCACTAAAATATCTTATTTTAATTATTTGTTAACCAAGTAAGAAGATTGGGCTAAAAGCCAGTTTACAAGATTGACCCCGGCTATAGGCAACACTGAGTTACATGCAAGAATACAGAGTGCAGGTGCAAATTACACAAGTCAGTGAGATCAGCTATTTATTTACTTATTTAAAAGTTTTAGCAGGAAAGGCAAACTGCTAATTTCCAGATGCATCTGGGGCATGGAAGGGAACAAACAATAATAAGTATTACACAAATAATACAAATTATAAGTTTTACAAGTTCAGATGCATACAGTTAGGCTACTTAGGCATCTGTTTTGCCTGAATGTTATCTGTGTGTGTATATATAGCTATACAGTTTAAAAATAGATATTCTGTTCACAGAGTACAACTAAAAACAGGAACAAGAGTATTTATTGTTTAGATACATCCTAGATTTGTTTCTGAACAATGAGTGATTGGGATCTCTACATTAAGTTACTGGAGGGGGTGCAGCGCAGAGCGACAAAGATGATCAAGGGGCTGGGGACTTATACGAGAGGAGGTTGAAGGAGTTGAACATGTACTCACTGGAGGAGAGGAGAGACAGGGGTGACATGATTGAAACCTTTAAATACATGAAAGGAATAAACAAGACGGGTACAGAGGGGCTGTTCAAAGTAAGGGAGGAAAGGGCCACCAGGGGCCGTGATATGAGACTGGAGCAAGGAAGGTTCAGGAGGGAGATGAGGAGACACTTTTTTACAGAGAGGGTGGTGGCTGGGTGGAATGCGTTACCTGCAGAAGTGGTGTGTAGTAGAACAGTGGACTGCTTCAAAAGGGGATGGGACAGGACAAGGGGGAGGGTTAATGAAGGGGAAGGGTGGAAGGGAGGGGCAGCTGCAGAATAAGGGGTGCTAGCTGCACATTCGAGCAGACTTGATAGACCTCTAGGCCTTTATCTGCTGGCAAATTTCGTATGTTCATAAGTGTTAGCTCAATCATTCCAGAGTTTTGGGACATGGCAGTGAAAAGCTGTTTTTTCCGTAGTAGTGGAGACTGGATCTGCAGTAAGGAGGTGATGGTTGGATGACTTCAGCTTTGTAGCACAAGGTTTTGGTGGCACTTGTCTCATTTTTTTTTCTGTAGTGTTTAATTTATACAGAGATCTCTCCATACCTTTCAGGATGGAGGAAATTGTTCTGAGGAGACATCCGGATTGGCCAAATAATGGAGGAGATCATCCGTGATATGAAGCCATGCAATGTTCCCTATCCCCAAGTTGTATCCCCTGCACTGTGGGGCTTTCCCGATGGCCTGGGAGAGAGACTCGGTATACAAGGCAAACAGGAGGGGTAGGGACAATCTGCTGGTCGCCCCAAAACAAGCGGAAACTCTGCAAGATATGTCCATTCATCTTAATGAAAGTTTGGGGTTGGGACAAAACAAATCCTCTCAGCAAGACAATGAAGTCTGCCAAGAAGGCCATTTTCTGTAAAGCTGCAGACAGGGCCAGGAGAACTTATCAAAGGCTTTCTCCATATTCAAACTCACCAAAAGGAAGGTGGTGGCAGTCAAGTGCACTTGATGTAGATATGGAGTATGTGACCAGGTGTTATAGTTCATCTGGAAAGCACACAAATCCATCGGATCAAGGTGGATCAATTTTGGCAGCAGAATGTCCAGCCAGTTTGGCAGCACTGCATGAACAATTTATAGTCCGTATTCAGGACTGACAGTGGTCTATAGCATGGTACCAATGGGATCCTTTCCTAGCTTTGGGATTGCAGAAACGGTAGCATATTGCCATGTTCTGGAAATTTCTTTACCCATTGTATAATAAAAGATTAATATAAGACTGTTAGAATGTTTACAGCCCATCAGAAAGCTTCATTTGAGACCATTGTTATAATTTTATTTAATAAACTGAGGAATTAGCTTAATGGTGCTTCATGTACACTTATCACATTACATGAACTATATTCTGAAAATGAAATTTCTTCAGAGTGATGCTGTAGGCAGGCAGGCAGCATTGGTGCCCCCCCCCAAAAAAAATACCCACTAAAAGAAGAAAAAATCTCACTGGTGAAGAGGTTGACAAACTGATGCATTTTATGACTTACTGGGAGACCGCTCAGTGGCCCAGTGGTTAGAGCACAGAATGTGATCCTGAGATCTGGTTTGAGTCCTGGAACTGACACTTGCTGTGTCACCCTGAGTGAGTAAGTTAACGTCCCTCTGCTTAGTGGTCTCTCACTGTTTTTTCTGTGTGCTCCTTCTCAGTCTCCCTGTGTGCTTAAAGTGGCAGCAACATTATAAAATGAAAGGCACCATTTAAAACCCAGTGGCTTCAAACAAGCTACAGTTTTGAGCTGCTTGCAAACAAATTGGATGCTGGTAGTTTGTAACCACTCTGTGCTGACCATTTATTAATAAGACACTGATGTGTACAAATGTCTTGGTAGAGTGGACTGAGGACTAAATTTATTTAAAAAATATCGTTTTTTTTTTCTAGATAAGAATTTCAGGTGCCAACAATGCTCCAAATAATGTTGGCAATTTACTCACCAGTTTTAAAACATAGTGAGTAAAACAAAAGTGGGATACATACAAGTGTAAATCTGGCAAAAAACTGTTACTTTTTAATCACCAATTATGTTATGAAGCACTATTCTTTGGTGTGTGGAGGAGTATTGACAAATGTTGGGTGAGTACAGGTACTCATTTAAAAAAATTTCTGCAGAGTAGTTCCTAAAATGACGTGAGTAAAGACTGGTACACACCTTATCTGGAGCCGTGGTGGTCACGACTGTGTGGGTAAATGCCATCTGTCACTGACATCATGACTGTAGATAAATGTATTTATTCAATGGCTCGCAGATCTGTTACACAGTGGTGAGAATATATGTCTATCCAATGGTTTGACCACCGCCTATTGTATAAATATAAATAGATATTTTATTTAACACCACCTGAGGTTGTAGGTATTGTACAATTGACAAGGACTCGAAAGTCAAAAACAAACCAAACAGACCGTCCGATACCATCAACATCTTTAAACATAACCCCTTCTACTGGTTACAATAAGTACTCCTAAACTGACAAAATTAATCTGCAAAGGCCAATTGGAAACATTAAGGTTTTAAGAGTCTTAAGCACTCTAAAACGTGGCTAGGCTCCAGATAAGGTCTGTACCAGCCTATTTACTCACCTGTCCTCATCTGAGAAATACGCTCAGAAATTTTTGATGCATACCAGTACTCACCCAACATTTGTACATACTCCACAGGCCAAAGAATAGTGCTTCAAATCATAACATAACTGGCAATTCAAAAGTAACATTTTGACAGATTTACAGCACTTGTATGCATCCCACTTTTGTTTTGTAACAGATATGTTTTATGTCCTGCATTTATAAGATTACTTTTAAAATTCAGAATTATAATAGAACTTTTTTTTAGGTTCATAGGTACAGTTAAATGTAAAATTTACACCCATATGTTAATGTTTTAATTCTGATGTCATCACTTTGCAGATTTTGTAACGCACACTGGTGATTTCTTTAGACTGTGTGCACATTTGAATTCATAGCTGTTTTCAGGGTTTCAAACTGATATCTGATTTGCTAATCACTGGGCATAGCTGCTGGCAGGCTGTACATTGCTAAATTTCTTCTTTAGTAGTCTTCACTGATTGAAATTTCTTGAAGTTGGCTGCAAACAAGTATTACTGAAATGTCTCTGTCTAAGAAGAAGGCATCCAGTGATCCTAAGCAACCATCGGTGCTTCAGTTATTTGCTAAGAAAAGAATTACAGCAGATACTGCACATGCTGAACATACAGTGAAGAAATCAAGACCTGAAGATAGTGTTCTGTCAGCTGGCATGCATGAATCTGATAGTAGTAGTACAGTTTCAGAGCCGAGTTCTGCTACAGGCCCATTACTTGTTGCTTCACCACCCTCTGATGCATGTGAAAGCACATCCTGATGCATGTGAAAGCACGCCATTGCCATCTAGTGAAGGCCACTCATTTTCAATGGGTGAGTGTGTTGATCACGATACTGTGCCAAGTGACATATCTGCAGTCCTTACCAAGCTCCAGTTCAGCTAAAGTGTGTTTTCCTGTGACAAAATCATGTAAATTTAATGGTGATTACAAAATCATAAGTAGGTAGAATATTCAGCACAGAGAGTGCTGTAACTGTTTGCATGCAGGCATTTTACTAGCACTGCATTGCACCTGGAGGTGGAGGTCTGAACGTGAAACGCCTTTGTCGATATTGGTTTCTGTGAATGGAAAAAATTGGTCGTGTTTTCAGAAAGCTACAGCTGAGTCTGAGAAACACAAAGCATCTGTTGTAGCATGGTGAATTTAACCGATACAGTCTTCATCAGACATCAGTCAGTTACGTAGACGGCTTGAAAAAATAGGGACATTGAAATTGAAGAAAACAGACGCCATGTTGAATTACTACTACATGCAGTAAATATTTAGGACGGCAAGGTCTTGCCTTCAGAGGTGTGTGATGAGTCGACAAATTCGATAACAAAGGCAATTTTATTGAGTTCTGGAAACATTATCTGCACATGACTCAAAATTAAAAGAAAAATGTCTAGGAGATACGGTCATTATACTCTCCAGAGTATCAAAATGATTTGATTAACATAGTTGCAACATTAATACGAGAGAAATTGTAAGTAAAGTTACAAAATATTTCTGTTTTAGTCGATGAAACAAAGGATGTATCACGCAAAGAGCAGCTCAGCTTTGTAATCCGCTTTTGTTGACAGAGATGGTAATATTTAGAAAACCACTTGGCTGCTACCACATGGATAAACTGGATGCTGGTAGTTTGGCTGGTGCAATCAATCAGGCAGTATGTCAGGCTGGATCATGAATGGAAGCACTGTGTAGCACAGTGCTATGATGGAGCCTCTGTGATGAGGGTGCTTCAGTGGCGCATAAACAAGAATAAGAGAGATTGCTCCTCGTTGTTTATATTCATTGTCATGCACACAGACTGAATCTTGTCTTGGTGCAAACAATTAATAATATATCAGAAGTGAAAGAATTTTTCAGCATCTTACAGGCTGTATATGTATTTATTTCTCAAAGTTCACCGAGACATGAGTTGTTTGTTAAAGCTCAGAAAGAAGAAGGTCTACAAGTTCTGGAACTGGAACGACTGTGTGGTACACGGTGGTTTTACTGGTACAACTGTGTCAATAAATTTCAGTTGCTTCTAGAGTCCATTATTATAACACTTCATGCTATTCAGTCACAAAACACTGACAAAGAGGCAAGTAGTGAAGCAAAAGGTCATCTGTTTAAAATTCAGAACTCACCTTTGTAGTAACACTGTACAGCCTAGAAACAATTTTAAGGAAGATACAATCGTGTCGAGGAACTTAGAGAAAGATCTGGATTTGCCAAGTGCTTGTAATCTTGTCCAGTCTTCGAAAAGTGAGCTCTTGTCTCTAAGTAATGATTCACAGTGGCAGAAGATTTACAAGGAGGCACAAGACGCTGATCACTGTGGCATTGATTATGATGTAGAAGCCACCAGCACACAGGAAGGCCACTGGCAAACATCAGTTGAGTCAAAGCTGACAGAATTTTTTGTTTCATCCACTTTGGGAAACGGATCGCAAATATAGAAATTCAGGACATTTCTGCAAGATCTAACAGTGATAGGCTTAAACAGGAAATATATCTGGCCTGCATTGACAGGGTTTGTTACTGAACTTGATTCACGCTCACAAGTAATCTGACCTCTTAAAAGCTGTTGCTGCTCTCAACCCAAAGGATGACAGTTTTCGAATTACTCTGTTTTAAAGGTCCTAGCAGAATCTTACCCAGGAGCAAATATAGACATAATTGTGTTAGAATCACAGCTGAATCAGCAAAGGCATACCTACAGAACAAAAATATGCAAAGTATTCATTGTGTCAGACAACAGTTGCAATGCCTTTGTAATGCATTTCAGAAGTCCTGGAGATTTTGAACCTGGTGCTGGCACCCCTGTGACCACAGCTTCAAATGAACGTTTCTTCTCATGCATGAAAAGAGTGAAAACTTACTTAAGAAACAGTTGTGGTGACAGACGTCACTCAGTGACTTAATGATGATGCATGTGAGCCACTGAGGTGAAGCTGCTAGACCTGTCAGTACATAGACAGATTTGCTCAGATGGCTCAAGAAGTATACCATTACTAAAGGTAACTTTACTATCTACCGTCAGCCATCAGTCATGTGTGCTACCAGTGTCTCCAGTCAGCCACCAGTCCTGTGTTCCAGTTCTGTCCCAGTCAGCTCAGCAATGAGTCCTGCTTGCAACTTGTTCCCAGTCAGCCTCAGCAACCAGTCCAGTATGCCAGCAGTGTTACCACCAGTCAGCCAACCAGCAGTCCCATCTGCCAGTAGTGTCTCCAGTCAGCCAGCAGTCATGTGCCAGTCCTGTCCCAGTCAGCTCAGCAATGAGTCCTGCTTGCAACCCCAGCCTCCCAGTCAGCAACCAGTCCAGTATGTCAGCAGTGTTACCACCAGTCAGCCAACCAGCAGTCCCATCTGCCAGTAGTGTCTCCAGTCAGCCAGCAGTCAGTGTGCCAGTCCTGTCCCAGTCAGCTCAGCAATGAGTCCCGCTTGCAACTTGTGCCCAGTCAGCAACCAGTCCAGTATGTCAGCAGTGTTACCACCAGTCAGCCAACCAGCAGTCCCATCTGCCAGTAGTGTCTCCAGTCAGCCAGCAGTCAGTGCACCAGTTCTGATCCCAGTCAGCTCAGCAACGAGTCCCATTTGCAACTTGTGCCTCCAGTCAGCAACCAGTCCAGTATGCCAGCAGTAGCACCAGTCAGCCAACCAGCAGTCCCATCTGCCAGTAGTGTCTCCAGTCAGCCAGCAGTCAGTGTGCCAGTCCTGTCCCAGTCAGCTCAGCAACGAGTCCTCGTTGCACCTTGGCCTCAGTCAGCAACCAGTCCAGTATGCTCAGCAGTGTTACCACCAGTCAGCCAACCAGCAGTCCCATCTGCCAGTAGTGTCTCCAGTCAGTCAGCAGTCGTGTGCTCAGTTCTGTCCCAGTCAGCTCAGCAATGAGTCCCATTTGCAACTTGTGCCTCCAGTCAGCAAACAGTCCAGTATGCCAGCAGTGTTACCACCAGTCAGCCAACCAGCAGTCCCATCTGCCAGTAGTGTCTCCAGTCAGCCAGCAGTCAGTGTGCCAGTTCTGTCCCAGTCAGCTCAGCAACGAGTCCTGCTTGCAACTTTTGCCTCCAGTCAGCTCAGCAACCAGTCCAGTATGCCAGCAGTGTTACCACCAGTCAGCCAACCAGCAGTCCCATCTGCCAGTAGTGTCTCCAGTCAGCCAGCAGTCAGTTTGCCAGTTCTGTCCCAGTCAGCTCAGCAACGAGTCCAGTTTGCAACTTGTGCCCAGTCAGCCAGCATTTTCTCCAGTCAGATGCCAGTCCAGTGTGTAGCAGTGTCTCCAGTCAGCCAGCAGTGTGCCAGCAGTCTCAACTCAGATACCAGTCCAGTCAGCCAGCATCCATTGTGCAGCAGAGTCTGCAGTCAGATATCCGTGTGCCAGCAGTGTCACCAGTCAGCCAGTCCAGTGCCAGCAGCCAGTGCTCTCCAGTCAGCTTAGCTACCAGTCCAGAGACAGTTTGCTGTTTTGTCTCCAGTCAGGTCACCTGTCCAGTTTGCCAGCAGTGTCTCCGACTAGTCGGGAGCAGTCTAGTGTGCCAGTGTCACCAGTCAGCTTCCAGCACTTCCAGTCACCTACCATCCCAATCTCCAGTGTGCCAGCAGTGTTCCAGCCTCCAGGCAGGTAATAACACTCTATGTCCTTTGCTTTACTACTTTATCGGTGTTTGGGAGGGAGTTTATGCTCTTTTAAATTATTGTAAGAGGGTAGTAGCCTTGGTGTGGAGAGTTAGAGTACTTTCATTTGTTTGTTGCAGTAATTGGAAGTCTGAAGACTTTCTTTGTAACCTCTGGACTCAGTTCTTTTCCTTTTACAGTTTTTCTTACAGGTTTTTGGTGTACCATTTTACTTAGGATCTTTTCTTTTCTTTACTTTTTCTTTATAGGTTTTTGGTTGGTGAGTTTTAATTTGTTTTTTTCCTTTTATTTTTTTCTTTACAGGTTTTTTGGTGTGATTTATTTATTTTTTTCATCAGTTCATTTTCTTTTTTACTTTTACAAGTTTCTTTGATCATTTTACTAAGCTCTTGTTTCAACAGAGAAGTAGTAAGTTCTCTCCATGGTTCAAGGTTCAGAGTATGCTTTCATAACAGTATTTGTTTCTTCTGTTTTGATGTGTGTTTTTATGTACTATCAGGGTATTGGTTTTAGACGGCTCCTTATTTTAGCAATGTGTGCTCTTAGCTTGTATAGTACCTTAGTCATTTGACATGAACAGTGTGGTAATATTTTTTTGAAACAGTGTGGTAATATCAGAGGATATCGATCGATGTACAGGTGATAAATCATGGTATTATCACTTGCAGTGTCTGGCATCAGTAAACCTAGAATGCCAACCTTGAGAAGTTTATGCATTGCCCTAGCAACCACAAGAGAGGATTACACCCTGGTTATCACCTGTACATCATGTATTGTCATTTATAGTGTATGGGACCCTACATGAGAAGTCCCCCCACAACATAAGTAATTTAGCCTTACTTTATTAATGGATCTGCACTACGCCTACATGATTGTTTAGGAAAACAATTTATTAGGATACACAGATCGAATGACAGTGGCCAAAATAGCACCAGAGTTAAAAATTCTATCAGACATAGTGATTGCTAGACAATAAACTGTACAATTGGAATGTTATTTGAATACTGTACTGAGATCAATAATCATCACATTCTAGGTATGTAGAATACTGAATAACACTGGTATTCCATTTTGTAAACCCCATTGCTATGACATAGAGAGATAGGTTTATAAGGTTCTGACATCACAACAGGGACGTTGGTTGTAACTGTTTGATTTCTCAATGGGTATTATAATAGCCATGCATTAGCTATTGTTTAATATTTGTACAGTTGAGGAATGGGACTTTCACTATACTGATGATTCCATAATTTGATGAAAACTAGCTATTTGTTGAATCAACATCTGTAATGGCCTATTTCAGATTTATACCAGACTTTACCATCCAATTGGGTCATTCCATTTTTATTTTAAATTACTTGGTAACTAGCTCTATGTCACATTGACAAATGCCACTCTCTGGCTCCGCCCACACCTTGGCCCCACCCCCACCTTGGCCTCACCCACACCGTGGCCCTGCCCGCATCATGCCCACCCCATCTTGCTACCCCTATGATTTTGCTGAAATGACGCCCCTGAAGTCACTTAACCTTTCCAGTGTTTCTAGGTCACTCCTGAAAACAGATAGTTCTGCCTATTGGCCTTACCTGCTTTACAAAGAATATAAAAACACTACCATATGTTTATTACATCATTCGATTAGTAGTTAGGGTACCATGTAATTTACCTGCATTTACTTGGGCTGCAATGATTTTGTATAGGTAAATGTCTGGGATACATTTTATGTTTTATAAGTTTGTTTTTAGATTTTAGTCAGTTTTCATTGTATTTCTTTGTGTATGAGCATTCTAGTTGTAGACTGCTAAACACAGGATCACTGTTACCAACTAGCTTATTCAAGTTTATACTGTAGACTGTAGGGCCATCCAAAATCCTCAGTTGTTTGAATGAAAACTAGTCTGAATATGTTCACAAAGAAGTGAAACTGCCTTACCACTTATGAAAAGACTTCATACACACCCCATTTAGGTGAATTGATGATTTGCACCTGTTATCCACCCTGCTGTTTCAGTCCTGTGACAACAAAGTTTTCTGATGACTGCTTCAACAAAAAGCAAAAGTTAAGTATTTTAAGTGTACTTATATAGCCAGTGGATTTTGGAGTTAACAGTCAATGATGTACAGAAGGTAAAATCTCAGGGGCCAAGGATGCTGGTGGGCAGAGGTGCCAATTCATTCTGAACAAAGACATGAAACTGGGAGACACCTTTTCATGGACACCAAATAAAAAAAACATCCACTTGTCTGGGAGATGTATGAATCCATTTGAAGGTCCTCCATTAATCACTTGTGGATTTTTAGGTGAAGACACTTATTTTTCAAAGAAGCAAATTCAAGTCATTTTTTTTCTCCTCCTACCCTCTGGCCATCCACTCCTTCAGGCCTGCCAAGGCCCCATACCATGCTGTGTGAGTCCCAACCACCATCCACTGCCTCTCACTGTTGTGCTACCGATAACCCAAAGTAACCCTTCATTGAGTGGGCCCCTACTGTGTGGAGGCTACTGGGAGTGAGAATTCCCCCAAGAGCTCCTGTGTATCCTGAGCATGGTAGGCCAGAACGACACATGTCTGGGGCTTCCAGCTTATGGAGGGTCAACAGTCATCCTTCAGTTGGCCAGTGGGTGCTTTCACATTTTCTGACAGGCCACATGATGTCAAGGCACAAGCCGACGCCCATCACGCCCCCTCCTGCAGTGAGGACTGACATGTTGTTGTGCCTGTCCTCCACCAGGGGCCAGCAAATGCTGAGCCGTGGTACCCACCCTCCTCCCTCCCAGGAGAAGGTGTGTATCATTGGACAATCAAGCTTCACCCACCAGCTGGCCCTCCAACACCCAAGTCTATTCCTAACCCTGGTCAGCGGTGTCAGGCAGAACCATTCAGGTGTTAAATTATAGATAGGAAAATAAAGGTAGTCCACCTTAGTGGTGATGGTTCAGATTAATTCACATGTGAATTCTAACAAGCAAGAGACCAAGCTATTTGTAACTTGTGCATGGGGTGGGTGTTGAAGAAATGGATCTATATTGTTGTCACCACTGCCATTACCCCAGAGGGATGTGGACTGCATTGTTGCTACTGCCATCACAATCAAGGGGTGGAGCTGTAGTGATTCCGCCATCACCACTGGTGGATGGGGAATGTAGTACTGCTGCCATCACACCTAAGGGATGGGGCCACAGTGCTACTGCTTCTGTCACATCTGGAGGGAGGGAAGTCATAGTGATGTTGCTGCTGCCATCACACCAGAGGGATGGGGCCGATGCGGATGGGTGCTGCCATCGCACCTGAGGATGGGGCCATAGCTGTTTGCTGCCATATCACACCCGAGTGGATGGGGCCATAGTGCTGCTTCCATCACACCCTTGTATGGGGTTGTAGTGTGTTGTTGCTGCCATCACATCTATGCTTAAAATAATCTCGAAATTGGGTGCCAAGGATGAAGGATGTGCAACAGTGAGGTTGAAACCGCTAAAATGCATGTTAGTGAAAGTTAAATATTGTTAAATAAAGTACAGAGAACCAAATACCGTAAACTGGATTTTGCTTAGCAGACAATTGGTGACAATACCATTTTTATAATGCAAATTGAATATGCCTTTCTTAATCCCGTAAACCAGTGTCCTTGGTAGTCGGTAGTGCTGTAATGCCTTGATAGCCCACCTTTCTCATGAACTGTGAGCATGGAAATGTTTGTGATTTATTGTAAGGCAAAATATTTTCTTATTTGTGGATTGCAAACTTTGTCAAATCTATTTTACTGTAATAAATCTAAAACTAGGCTACAGTACAGTAATGCAATGGGTTGTGACATCACACTAATCGACAGTCACTGTCTTAAATAAGAGGGGTGTCTCAGAAGGTGATCGTAGCTTTGATTGGTTATTTTGAACACCAGTTTGTAAATATCTAATTACATTTTTTTTTCCAATGTCCATTTACAGTTTGAAATCCTTATGTGCTTTTGAAACTATTCAATCCTGGGAAGCCTCTCATAACAACTGTATGTCCGGAGTGCTGTCTGTATGCTTTCTGTGATCCCTTCTCACCCGAATCTGAATTTGAGAAATAAAATGTGGTGGTCGGTACTGTTTAACAACCACCATCAGGGACATATACTGTACTCAGTGTAAGCTGCAAAGAACAATCAAACAGCATATTTATATCAGTTTCAGATTCCAGAGATTCGCTTCAGTGTGTGCATCTTCTTCAGCTTGGAAAAATGAACGATATATTTCCACCTTCGTGATTAAGTCCCAAAATAACCTAATGAGAAGGCTTGTTTTGTTGTTGTAGATCATATCCTTGGGACTGAGATGGTATCTACTAACTAACTAACTCACTAATTACTATTAGAACTCCGTGTCTGTCCCAGGAGATGTCTACCTTCTCCGAAAAACGTGTTTAACTTTTGGTTTGTTTTATTGGTTGGAGGGGGGTATTTTTAGATAAACAGGGAGGCAAGCTAGCAACAAGAACCAGTTTTGAGGGTGACCGTTAGCACTTTCAGAGCAGCACTGTATGTAAAAAATGCGCTTTTTCAACAGTTTATTCCTGTGCCTTGAGCATTTCCGGTACTCTTTCCTGCGGGATTGTACTATCACTGGAGTAATTTGTTCAGTTATTCTCTGCTTTTGTTTACATTTCTGCCACCCAGCATGTTGCACTGAACCTTCTGCTGCCAACTGCACGTGTATGACTGGCAGTACTATACCGGGAATGTTCAGTACAGGGTCCTACTGCAGTAACCAAAGATGGATGATAGAATGTAGTGCAGCTCAAATTGAGATAGCCACCATATTTATTAGCGCTACAACAAACGGGTTAATTTCAAATATGTAAAAAAAGTAAAGATGGCCTAAAAAATATTTATAGATATGGAAACTGAACTATGGGTGCATGCTTACGCTGAAAAGCAGAATTTTGATAAATCACTCTGATTATCTAGGATTGCTGTTTTGATATAGAAAAGAGTTATACACTTTGCTCCTTTACAATTTAGATATGTGGTGGTCTTTGCTGTGCATGGACGATATTTAACCAGAATTTATAGTTCAATTCTGTTTGCAGTCCATGCAATATAGTTTCTTTCCATACTGTTAAAAGCAATTTAAATTCTCATCAATACATTTTCAGTTTTTTCTAACTTTTCACTGATGCTAACTTTCTGTATGGACTGCATCCACATCGAAACTAGCTGGCCCATTGGCAGCAGTAGTATACACAATACACAAAGCATATACAGTACCGCCTGCTGGATGTTGTTTCAAATAGGGCCCATTGGTACAGTGGTACCACCCAAATATTGAACTCACTGATGTTGTTCAAATGGGTTGCCTAGCTACACTGTGCACTACCCAAATACCACTTATGTGCTCCAAACTGGGCTGGCCTATCGGTACAGTGGTAGCACTGCCTGTAATACCACTCACTGATGCTGCTCCAAATGGGGCTGTTCCATCGTACAGTGTAGTACTACCAAAATACTGCAATCTCTGATACCGTTTCAAACTGCTGGCCGACAGTGCCAGTGGTAGCACTACCCCAAATCCCACATCACTGATGCTACCCAAACTGAGCTGTCTATCCATTCAGTGGTAGCATACTCCAAATATTACCTGGGAGCCTATTTAATCTCAGAGAAAAGTAAGGAGATAGAAGTATAGGAAGAAATAATTGTGTTTGGGGGGAGAGAGAAGGCAGAGAAGTTAGAGAAGAAGATTGTGGAGGTTGCGGACCGCTAAAATCAAAAGGCGGTGTGTGGGGGGGGCAGATGGCTATAGGCAGCTGCCAAAAAAGATAATAGATGAAAATGGCTTTTGATTTGACTGAGTGTGTAGGCATGAAATACAGACTTGATGGCAGATAAGGACCGCTGGCCCATTTAGTCTGCTATTCTTACCTATAGGATAAGCTGGAATTGTATTTAACTAACAGCCTATTTCTTCCTACTCCTCACAAAATTGTTTTGTGTCTGTCCCATGCATTTTTGAATCTCCTGTTTTAGGACTCCCACAGCCTCAGGAAGGTGTTCCATGCATCACCACCTCTCTGTGAAAAATACTCACATTTCTGAGTCGTTCCTCTATCTTCAAATGTGTCCTTGTTCGCACAACCTGTTTGAAATATGCTACCCTCTAATACTTTGTTGATCCACTGAGGCACTCAAAGTTTCTCATGTGTCTCCATAGAAAATATAGAATTTGATCAGATATGATCGCTTAGCCCACCCAGTCTGCCCATTTCCTGCCTATGGACAAGTTGCAGATCCTATTAACCAGCAGCCTACTCTTCCTAACCCTATCCCCAGAATTGCCTTATGATCCCATGTATGTTTGAATCTCCTCTCCTCCTTTCCTCAAGGGTATACATATTAAGCTCCTCTTTAGTCTCTCCTCAGATGGCTTCTGTTGCAGACCCTGCAACATTATAGTTGCTTCCTTCTGGACTGCCTCCATCCTGTCTATCTCTCAGAGATGGGTGTCCTGCACTGATGCAGTACTTCGATGAGTCCACCAACTGTCTAAGTGGGATAAACCTTTCCTGTTTTCTGCTGTTATGCCTCCATTCATCCCAGTATCTCCCTGCCTCCCTACGCTCTCTCACATTGCTTGCTAACCTATGTCATCTATATGATTACCCCTGGATCCTCTTTTTTTTTACACTCCCCATTGTAATCTCCTTGGTTTGTTTGTTGTGCATATTTGCAATTTATTTGCATTGAATCCAAGCTGCCATACTTGACCATTCTCCAACCTCAAGTCCCTTTTTCTCATCCTTTCCATGCTCTCCTCAGTATCAACCCTATTGCAGATCTTTGTGTCATCTCCACAGAGTATACTTTTTCATTCCAGTCCCTCTGCAATGTCACTTATAAAGATATTAAAAGGACTGGACCCAGTATGAACCCTGTGGTAATTCCCACTAGTAACCCCTCTTCAGGAGGACCCAATCATTACCTCAGTGTCCGTTGTCCAGCCACTTTTTACCTAGGCTACCACCGGACCCACCCGCTGGTTAATTTGACTATTAATCTTGTGGGATTAACAAAGACTCTGAAGTCTAGGTGGTAATGTCCATGTTCCGCCCGGTCTACTACTTTTGGCCTCACCCAGTCAAAGAAATCAATGGACGGTCTGACATGACCTTCCTGTTGTGAACTCATGCTGCCTTGGTCCTGCCCACTGGCCTCTGGTACTCACCAATTTTTTCCTTCAGAAGGATTCCATCACTTTCTTACCAGAGGTCAAACTGATGGGTCTGTAGTTTCTGCCCTGCTTGGTTCACTTTAGTGAAGAGGTATCACATCCGCTTCCTCCAGTCCTCCTTCCAGCACCATCTCCCATGGTTTGTTAAAAGGGAGTCAGTGGCTGTACTAGTTCTTCCTTAATTCTTTTTAGAATTCTGGGGTGAATCTCCATCAGGCCCCATTGTTTTTGTGCACCTTCAGTTTAGGAATTATTTAGAACCTTTCTATGAAAGGACTGGATTGACCTCCTCACCCAGAGTGCTTCTGTTAATTGATAGGCACTCTATTTCTCTTTGCAAATACTGAGCAGCATTTTGTTCCGTATCCTGTTTTTCACTGTCCTCTGCCCACCCACCGCTCATTCTATTCAGCCTCACTATCCCTCCCTTTGTCTTTTCACGCCTCCTCTGATGCCTCCGGCAAAAGTTTTATCCCCTTTTCTAACTAAGTTGGCAATCTTTTTCTCAGTTTGGCCTTTTGTTCTGACTAACCTCCTTCTCTCTGCTTAACTGGCTGTCTGTCCTGTTCTCTGTGTTTCCACTTCCTAAATGCTATATTTTCCCTAACCTTACCGCCACCTCTTTGAGAACCATAGTGGCTTTTTTCATTTTGATTTGTTTATTTGTTTACATAAAGGCGTGCAAGGCTCTGTGATGGTAGTTGATGTTTCCTGTTGTCTCTAGACTTCAGGTTTCAAGTCTCCATTTGCCGTGTTAGCCTCCATGTCCATAGCCTTTCTTTTTTATTACTTGACTATGTAGCTGAGTGCGATTATGAACTATACTGTTTGGTGCTACTTGTTCACAGATGGATACCCACTCTGGATTGAGATCCTCTACCGTCCCTATTTGAGTGTATGAGGTCTAAGATTGCTCCTCACGAGTGGGTTGCAAACTAGTTGTCTGAGGCATGCACCGAAGGCACGAATGGTCCTGTGGGTGTAGCCAAAAATTTGTTCCACATCTGTTATATTCAGGTCCTCCATCAATAGTTTCTCCTTCTCTGCCATCCTAAGGATGCATTCTATTATATCCATGTCCATTCCCTCTCCTGATATGGGAGTCTGTATAACCCCTTGTATCTGGGCTGTATTTTCAGTCTCTAAGGTACCCGCAGTTCCTCTCTCTGTTTACTCTTTTGTTAGTTGTTTTATCCTCTCACAGAGAGCTACCTCATCTTCTCCACCCTGTCTCCTGTAGGTTGTGTACTTGGTATGTTAACGTCCCAGTCATGGTTCTGTGTACCATGTTTCTGTGACTGTTACAATATCCAGATCCCTCTTCCACTGGCCACCAGTTCAGGAGCTTGCCTGACTATGGGCATTGGTACTCATTCTCCATTTCGATGGCTCACCTTTTGCCCCATCCTGTCCTTATGTGTTTGTTGTTTTTTCCATTTACCCTGCCCTTCTCCCTATCAACATCTCTATTTGGTGTTTACCACTTACTACCCTGATCTTTTTTGGGGGGCTTGATTTTCTGCTCCTTTCCAGTGCCCTGACTAGTTTTGCATGCCAATGAAGCATTTAAACCTATCACCTAGATCCTGGTTCTCCTGACAGATGCAGACCATCACACCAGTCCCGTGGTGGAACTAGTCAAACTGAACAATTCAAATCTAAACAAAGTACTAATATCATTTATCCAATGAGGTGGATGCAAATACAGAATTAATTGTTGAGTGTTATTTACCTCATGTTTCCTACAGTTGCATCAGCAATGGAGATCTTACTTTTGCATACCAGAGATATTAGGTGCACAGTATCAAGGTGTTGTGTCATGAGGGACCACTTTGGTCCTAGAGTGGAGAAGAGGAGTTGTATTGGAGGTTGCATATAATATAGTTTGTGAAAATTTTACCTAAAGTTCCTGTATTATTTAATCAGAAGGATCATCAAATTGTGTTTTTTAGCTGTAAGCATGTACAAAGTTCCAGTTTCCATACTGTAAATGTTTTTCCAGTCGTCTTTAGTTTTCAGATATTTTCAATTTATTTGAAGTGTTGTAGTGCTGCAACAAATATGGTGGTTGACTAATTTCAGTCGTGCTTTCTTCAGGTCACATCACATCTTTGACAACAGCTGAGGGACTTTATGACCATTCCTGATGTCCTTGCAAGTCATAAACATGCAGTTGGCAGCAGAGGGGGTTCCAGTGCAACATGCTGGGTGTACATGTAAACAAAAGCAGAGAATAGCTATGAAATTATTCGTGATACTACAATACGAAAGAGCCCGTATATGATTAGCAGACAGGAATAAACCGTCAAAAAAGTATACTTTTTTCGTAATACTGGTTTTGTGTTCAGATTCTGACTGAAACTTGAGTAGAGTGGGCAAGCTATTTTTTTTCACTTGAGCCAGTGAGTTTTGCTAGGATCTGGTTTGACTTACTAACCAAAACACTGTCAGGCTCCTGGCTACTGCAGGCTGTTTTCATATAGGATCTGAATGTTTGTGACACTACACTACTACTCAGGCTGGCAAAATGTTACTTTGTCATGATTCAGCTCTGCTTGACCTTGGCCTCACCAATAGAGAGTTTCAAGCTCAGCTAGGCACTAAGCCTGGCCAACAGGCCCCAGAGAAGTGGAATGATCCTGCGGTATTAGGCAGGAAGACCCATAGATCCTGCATATACTGTAATTAGGAGCAGTATTCCATCGCCCTGTTTGTATCCCCATAATAGCTTACACATGCTTATTTGCAGAACTGCGTTGGTACCCCCGTGTCTGGGTTTGTGTGCATCCATCCTTAATTTATATTTTTTTTACAGAACTGTGTTGGCACAGTCTGTCAGGGCTTGTGTGATATACTAGGGGATTATGCCTGTACAAATTAGGTGGTGAATGGTGTAAATATTTGATATTTGTTTAAAGGTGACTGACCCAAGACTAGTTGCAGTAGGTATAATGTCCTCATTGACGCTATAAAACTGACTATTCCCACCCCTGCCGCGCCCACTACAGCACTAGCAGGATCTCTACTAAAAAGAGGAGTTTCTTAAAACACAAAGGCGCCTCGATTACCCATTGGGAAACTAGCTGGCCCATGCTTAACACTTTTCCCCCACCGATATGACACTCCAGCAACCTTCACCCAATCGTAGGTTCCGCTAATATTAAAACTATGCACAGTCAAACTGCACCTACTGATTGTCATGCAATTTAAATAGTGGCATACAATGTGGGTGATGTTTCACATTTAGCATAGTCCTGTAAATGCCTCTTATACATCCAGACTGATTGATATATATCAGGTTTTATTTAATTCAAAGAATTGATTATGTTTTGCTCATAAACAGCTAAACATTGTGAAATGTATAGGACTTGGCCCACCGCAGTTAAACAAATATGGCACTCTAGAAAACTGATAAATACTGTACAGTTAGCATTGTCCCAAGGAAACAATTAAATTGATCTGAACAAGACAAACCTGTGAAGGCAGAAGGAGGATGAAGCATAGCCATGCCCAATTGACATACTGTACCCAGCAGCATCAAAAACAGGATATAAAATGCACTTGCACCACAGCAACTAATTAATGCAGACTTTTTCATAAGGCAGATAGCATGACAAGGGACATTTGTTTGTTTTAAGTGTCCTGGCAACTAGTCTATATATTAGTTATGAATGTTGTTGGATGTTAACCAAAACACAAAGCGTGTGGTAGAATGTGTTGAAAAATCAGGAACATATGAAGCTTAGCAACTGCATCACATATTTAATTAACCAAACCTTGTCACACTTCATTGTGTGAAGTGAATTGTGTATATTTTTGTGGCCATTGTTGCCTGCCACCCATCCAAAAGGGTCTTTAATCAGAACATGTTGGTTAAGATAGAAAAATAAAGCCTACAGAACAGAAACAAACATGCAAAAAAAAAAAAAAGACGAACACATGAATGCTGTTCAACCTGGTTGATCGCCATTTACAATACATGTACTGCTACATTAAGAAAATCAGCAAAAGGGTTACATGAGGGTCGATGTGTCAGATGCTATTAAGGAAACGGTAGTTGGATGGAGAATATGGCGAAGTCGCCTGTCTGCCACCCAACAGCAGCAACAGCTTGCTGAACATCTGCGGGACCGCCGCATATGTTTCTACCAGGGTTCAAGGGCTCACGCTGGGCACTTATTAACACACTTCCACGCTGGCCTTATTGCATTTTAATTCCTACTCTGAGATGGGTGAAGCATGGTGGCAGGGACTCCATCCCCGTCTGCCACCATCTTTCCCCAGACAACCATTTGGTGATGGGGTGCTCAGGGCTTGAACATAGCATGCAGCAGCAGTAGCAAAGATGGTTACTGCCGCAAGCAAGACAGCGGCGTGATGTCCCTACTGCTGCTATCGCAGCCACTCTCTTCACTTTCATGGACAATAGGAAAGTTCTTGGTAAAGTAGTGCCATGCAAGCAGGAGAATACTATTGTACAGTACCTGCCACCTTTATTTGAAAATGTATGCACCTGTTTACTAGATTGCTGTCAATTTTGCAATCAGAAGCAATTAACAAAAAAAAAAAAAGCTTTCTGTGTGTTTGTTTGAATGACTAGTCCCTTCTTAAATCATTTTGCAGAATAGCAGAGCCTTAGGGAGGAAACAAAAGGATGAGAAGAAAACCAAAATTTGCCCATTCTGGACAGTCTCTTTTTAATTCCTACTTTGAGATGGGTAAACATGGTGGCATGGACTCCGATCCACATCTTTTGGCTACTATCTTTTCCCCGGACGATTTGGTGATAGGAGCACTCAGGCTTGAAACTGGCATGTAGCAACAGCAATAGCAAAGATGGTTACTGCCACAAAGGGACAGCGGCGTGATAAAACTCCACTGCTGCCATGCAGCCTCTTCTACTTTCTGCGTGACAATAGGGAAAGTTCTGGTACAAAAAAAGCCAAGCACAGGAGAATTACCTGCTATTGTACAGTACCTATCACCTTTATTTGAAAATGTATGCACCTGTTTACTAGATTGCTTTGGTATTTTGTACAGAGACAATTAAAAAAACTTTTCTGTGTGTTCGCTTGAATTATTAAGTCCCTTGTCTTAAATCATTTTGCAGTATAGCAGAGCCTTCGAGGATCAAAGATGAGAAATTATCCCAAAAATTTTACACATCCTGGACAGTCTCTTGGATGGTTATGACAACAGGCTGTGACCGGATTTGGGGTATGATCTGAAACAATGAAGTGTCCTCCGTGTTTGTGCTTCAAATGTCATTTGTATGTATTATAGCTCATGAAACCCAACAATAAAATTTTAGCCTGCATGTTAATAAGAACTAGGTTATGAAAATGGTGATATAATTTTGAACAATGCGGAGCCACATTATACGCCTATGTGGTGACAGGAAAGAAGATCACAGCTTCAACTGTTTACATCTAATTGCCCGCCAGTCTAATAAACATTGTGCATAAAGAATGCAGAAAAGTTCAAGATCTGTATGGAGCAGGTTTATGAAACCCGATCCATAATTTATGTTAATTCACTATGCTATTCTTCACAAATGACCTTTGATGCTTTTATATAACATATATGCGTGCCTGTGTTGTGTGTGTGTGTGTGTATGCGGAAGCGCGCTCACTGAAGCAGAGCCTTTCAACTGTACGGCACCAGATTAACTGCTGTCATAGACAGCTGCAGACCATTGGAATTGTACGCCTGCCAACACACTGACTGAATTGAAGACAGGGTGCCACACCCAAAACTCCAATGATACACTATGTCTTGCACATGCAAGCACATAAAATAAGAATTTCTTGTGATAAATATGAAGGTTGATTGAACATTTCAAGAATACCTTTGAATAACAGTGCTGTTTACAAGGTCCCATATCAACAACAGAGATTACAAAGCAACATAACAAATACACTTAGCCGTTCTAGTGGATTAATCAATCATACAAAGGTATCAGGAGCTGAAGTAATTAGCACTCACGAACCCCAAAGTAGGATAAATTCAGATAGTTTCATGTATATGTCGCCAGACAACAATCTCCCAGTGCTTCAACCCCTAACCAGGATCTTCTCAGGATTGGGTCACAAAAGCAGCAGAATCATTCAACAGCGATACAGAATCCTTAAAGTGACACCCGCCCAATAGGTGATAAAATGAAGCTGCATAAATGTAAACAAACACACACAGTTTCTGGCAAAGTTACATTCAACATAGGTATAAATTAAACATGTGTTCTTTAATGCAGCATTTAGTAATTATTATTGTTGTTAGTTGTTTTACCAGGAGACACCAAACAGAAGCTTGTTTACAAGTAGACCCAGGGCACAAGGAAGTTAAGGACTTGCCAGGATCACACAGTGCAAGCCATTTCCAGCAACAAGTAGGGGAGCAATATAAGTATCCCTAAGTGATGTTGAAAGATTAAGCAAACAATACCCATAAGAAGGAATACTAAGTATTACTTCTGACCCCTTAATAGGAAGGTGTCTCTATTAAATAAAGACATTTTACAGTGGTTAAAAACCAGGAAGCATGCAATGCAGGAATACTGGTAGACCAAAAACGGATATTGTCTAATAATTCAAACAGTTTACTTAAACTAAACAACCCCTAAACCCATCTCAAGCTTCAGGTGAAAATTTTGAACACTAAACACAACAAAGTTGTTTAAAATTGGAAGGGAGGAACAGAGAAATGGAGGGAGCTTAAGGAGTAGGGGTCACTAATAAGGAGGAAGACAGAATCAACCATGAGACCTCACCCTCTTAGATAGTGAACTAGTTTGCCATATGACACAAACATGTAGCTCTCCATAAGCATAGTCCAGAATTGGGGTCCAAGGTGATTCTCTATACCCGTGATCTCTGATATCGTGGAAAGAAAGAAAGAAAGAAAAAGATTTCCATAAATATGGTGTGCAATCTACTTCATCATTTAAACCATCTGTTCCAGCAAAACCACAACCATAGGAGGGAGTGGTTCTGTGGTGTGTGCATGCTCACATGCAGTACCTACACAACACCACTGTGATGGAAAATGGGAAGAAAATAGAAAGGAGCCCATGTCATTCAACATTAGTCAAAACCGATGAGACGATGTGTTTATAGTTATGGCAACCAAACTAGCCATTGTTCTGCAATTGCACAGGCAACAGTGTAGAACCCTGTTTAAAAAAGATTGTGTTAAAGCAGTAGTGTTAGTGGAAAAAAAATCAATATATATTTTACACAAAAATGTGCTTCTGACATTCTGGACTCATACCCATGTAGTTCTACTTTCTCAGATATTTTTAAACAGATTTTACTATTAATTTGTAATTAATAACTCGCCTCATTAACCTTGCCCTTTCCACTCCTCCATGCCTGACCAATGGAAGATAGCTAGGCTATCCCATTCTTAAATCTGGAGCCCCAAATCCTTAAACAATTACTGTCGACATCCATCCTCCCTCATCTCAGTAAATCCTCAAAGAGCAGTCAAGAATCAGCTCACTGAGTACATAAGCAAATACACCTCCTATGCAACCAACAGCATGGCTTTCGCAAGAATCATTCACTGCTGCTGCTCCTCGCCTTCTGACTGACCATGCTACCTTTCTAACATGGATAATGCAGAACCCACAGGGCTATATTCATCACCTCTCAAGGCTTTGACATGGTTAACCATGTTCTCCTTACCTCAAGCTAGCTCCTTGGTTCTCAGAAAGTCAAGCTGGTTCATAACCACCTTACTGATCACCAATTCATGTGTATTGGTCAAACCTGCCCCCAACTGCCTATCTCTGAGGGGGCTCACGAAACTCAATCCTGGGTCCCCTTTTCTTTTATTCATTAATAAGCCACATGACTGCCCCACCGTCACTCTCTCTATACCAAATGACCTTGTCCTTCCACGGTGACAACCTGGTGCACCTCCTCACTTCCTCGCACAACTATTTGCAGCCCACAGCTGGTTCTCAAAACCTCTCTAGTAAATGCAAAATACTAAATCCATGCTGTTCAGATCTAAGCCCTTCCTGGCCAAACTAAAACCATACCCATACATTCTCACCCCAAACGGCCCAGCCCTGAGGATGTCACACCTACAAACACTAGGAGTACTGCTCAACCCTCCCTCACCTTACTGACCATGCAAATTCCCGCCCCAAAGGTTCTACCAAAATTAGTTACCACCTATAAATTTAGGCAATACCTTACTCCTGAAACCAAACTAGCCATTGTCCAGGGTAATCTTCTCCCTATTCTTGACTACATAGAAACATAGAAGTTGATGGCAGATAAGGATCGCAAAGCCCATCCAGTCTGCACTTTCCTTCTACCTTATGAATGTGCCATTGGCCTTTGATCTGTCAGAGGCCCATTATTCATAGTCATCTGTATTGCTCCCCTTATGCCCATCCCTGCCCGTTTGAACCACTGTATTCATAACCACCACTTCTTGGATAGGCCATTCCATGCATCCACCACCCTTTCAGAAAGAATTTCACATTCCCTCAATAGGCCTCTAGTCTCATGTGTGCCACCTTGTCTGCTATTTTTCTTATATTTAAACATGTTAGACTCTTTCAATTGTTAATGCCCTTAAGGTGTTTGAATACCACCAAATCACTCCCTCCTCCCTTGCTCAGTGGTATACATATTGAGCTCACAATCCTCATATGTCTTCACTACAGTCCCTGCACCATTTGGTCGCCCTTCCTGGACTGCCTCAATTTGGTTAATGTCCTGTGGTGTGGCCTCCAACCACAGACAGTAATCAGATGGGACTAACCAGTGTCTTGAAGAGGGATTATTACTCCTCTCACGACTTGTGATACCTACTAATACACCCTAACATCCCCTAGCCTTATCTACTGCTTTAGAGGTCAGCTTGATGATTTCAGGTCATGGTATGATGATGCCCAAGTCCTTTCTTCCTAGACTGCCAACAACTCCCCTCCAGCCTATAGGTGGCTTCAGGGTTTCTCTTCCCTATGTATGATCTTACACTTTGTAATCAGTTGCCACTCTTCGACCATTTTGCTGGTTATCAGATTCTTCTCATTCTGCCACCCATCTGGATATCTACTCTGTTGCAGATCTGGGTGCCATCTAAACAGACAAGCCTTACCTTCTAGTCCATCTGCAATGTCACTAATGAAGATATGAAGAGGATTAGCCAGGACTGATCCCAAAGTACCCACTTAAAACCCGCATCTCTTCGACTGTATACCATTTACCATCACTTATTTTCGCCTGTCAACCAGTTTGCCACCTGTTGACCGAATTCAGCCACCCGAGCACAGCTTATTTACCAATCTTCTATTACTACTGTTCTCCCATCATACCAGGACCCAGCTACTGCCATGGCTAAACTTTCCACTGTCTACAACACCTGTCACTTTATTGGCCCCATTCTCCACCCACCAATGTACCTATAATACCCTTGATAAAGCAACTGCAAGGTTGCTTGACCCCAGCCCTCTGCTGCATGGTGGACAATGTCATCCACATGGCTCAGAATCCCCAGAACTACCACTTCTGAAACCCAAATGCTCCAATTCAACCACCACCCAAATGGGACTCCTCTTGTTGTTCCTAGGAACCACCAACATGGCAGAGCTTGGTCTGCTGCAGCTCCCCCTTCAAGGGAAAAACCACCGCCTGAACGTGTTCCATTGACACTACCCAGTTTCAAGTCCCGACAAAGTCCGGTTCCTGGCAAACTCATCCTGCCACTGCTCAGGGTCAACACACCTACCCACACTGCAACTCCCCAGCCCAGGGTGCCACCTACCCACACTAGTCAACTCCCCAACAACTGTTATATTGCATTTTCACAGTAATATTACTCTTGCCTGCACATATTGTATATAACTTTTTACTGATATTCTGGTATTACTTGCTCACTGACGTACAGTCACATTGTACACTGTACCTCGTTGTTTGTTTTGCACCAACTCTCCTCATGACCCAATTGAAACCTTGTATTCACTGTTAACAAATGAACCTATCATCAAGCCCAGATATTGTGTACTATTGTTGCTTGTATCAAATCTGTTCATGTATTACTACTTTGTACTCCACTGTCACCTTGACATGTGTTATAGCTCAATATGCAAAACAGTCCCTGGGAATCAGTGCGCCAACCGGTTATCAAAGTCATAAATAAATTAATAAAACTTGTAAGTTCTAAAGCCATGTTGTTTATCTACTGAATATATATACCAGGTTCATAAGGCAGAAGTATTAAGATGGTATTACATAAATTTTAATGAAACATACCGCAGGCCACAATATTTAATTTTTTTCACAACTATGGCATGGGGTAGGAACTTCATTCAGAACAAAAAGAACACAAAAAACAATGGGTATCTTAATATTTACCAGAAAATATTACTACTTATATAAACTGCATACAACTAAAACAGTCAAGAAGACCTTTCAATGTTTAATAAAATAACATGTATGTGGTTACAACTCTCTTTAGATAATGTGGTTACCCTTAAAGAGCCATTGTTTCTTAATGTGTGCTGCCCTCCTCCATAACTCCTTTACTTGGTGCTGCTGGTGTGGCTGGTGTGACCTAATTGCCCCTCAGACACGCATGCCTAGCACAGCTCCCGGCAGCAGCAGGCACCATGGCATTCTGGATCCCACAGGAAGATGGCTTGGCACTCTGTTGTAGTGAGCCATGGGAGACTTTGGCTGCGATGCGCTCGAAGATGTCATTCACAAACGAGTTCATGATGCTCATGGCCTTGGAAGAGATGCCCGTGTCTGGGTGAACCTGTTTCAGCACGCCAGGCCAGAGATCTAGTGACTCTCCTTGGCGGCTCTTTCTTGTGTGCTTCTCGCCATCCTTTTCATGGGCTTCTTTCCAAACTTCCTTGGGACCCTTCTTGGGTGCTGGCTGGTGGTATTAGCTATGCTTCACAAACAACAACTGCAAGTGCAAAAGCAAGAAAAAAAGGTCAGATATTTATAGTCTATATAACCTCACCCACAGATCTCCACAAATTGTGAATGACACGCAAAATAAGGGCTTGAAATTCAGTTGTCAGTGGCTGTTTTATTTCCAGCAATCAGAGGTGAGACATAGTTTATCATGACAACCTCTCCTGCCATCTCTCTCTTTCCACCAGTAACATTTAACATGCTATTTTATCATCTGCAGTTTCCATTTTAAAGCAACAGTGCAAAGAAAAGATGTAATTTTGCAGTCTCCTATGATTTTAGTTTAGTAATATACTTTGTTTGATGTCCGTTTCAAAGTTAATCTAAGGGTTCCTTTGGTTACTTTATTAATTAATAAAACTGTAATTAATATTTGAGGCCCCATCTAAGAAAAACACATAGATGGCATGGAAAGGGTGCTGCAGAGAAGGGCCACTAACATGGTGCATGGGCTAACTGGGAAGACATATGATGAGAGGTTGAAGGAGCCGGATTTGTATCCTCTGGAGACAAGAAGGGAGAGAGGGGACATGATTAAAACATTCAAGTATGTGAAGAGGATCAATAAAGTGGGGCAGAGCTTATTTTCAGGGAAGGTAGATACAAGAACTAGGGACATGGATTGAAAGTGGAAGGGAGAAGGTTTAGGGAAACATTAGGAAGTATTACTTCATGGAGAGAGTGGTTGAGCCCTAGAATGGACTGCCAGAAGAGGTGGTGAGGCCAGTATAGTGGAAGGTTTCAAGAAGACCTTGGACAAACACAAGAGGTTGACAAAGGAGGGCACGGATCTTCCAGGGGGTGGGGCAAGTAAGGGGGATGAACAGACTCAATGGGCCAGGAAGGTCCTTTCTCATGACACATGTCTATGAATCTATGAATCTGTTCACCTTGAATTAATGCACTGCCCAATAGGTCACATAAGAGAACAAACATGTCGCGCCAAATTAATTACACTGTAATAAAGAACCAAAGAAAACTCTTAGAAACCTAAAGCAGTGCAATGAAAAGTTGTCATTTTACAGCAACCTGTGATTTTAGTTTAATAAGCAAACACTTGATGTACATTTAAGTTACTCTAAGGGTTTCGTGGTTCTTTATTCTTTTTTATATTATTTCAATAAAAACTGCAATTAATTACAAATTAATGTTCTGCCTGACAACTCACATCAAGAAAGAAAACAAATATGTCATGCAGGTTAATTACAAAATAATAAAAGCCAAAACCCTTAGAACAACTTAAAACAGACATCAAGCAACATTGTTAATAATTAAAATCACAGTGAAAAATTACAACTTTTCATTGCACTGCTGTTTGAAAACATCTCTGTCATATCCCCTCTCCCAGGAGGGTGTACATATTTAGGTTCATAAGTCTCTCCTTATGGAGCTTTTGATACAGACCTGCACCATTTAGAATTGCCCTCCTCTGGACCACCTCCACTATGTCTATGTCCTTACGAGATGTGGTGTCCTGAACTGGATGCACTACACTAGGTGGGGTCTTACCAGTGATCTATACAGAACACTACAGCTCCCTTTTTCTGTTAGTGATACCCCTCCCTTTGTACTCCAGTATCCACTAGTCCTCTCGGCTGCCCATTGCTTTCGCTGCCTGGTCACCTTTAGGTTACCCAGTATGATTACATAGAAACAACAACAGAGATCTGGATGGTAGATAAGGACCGCTTGAACCACCTAGTCTGCCAATTTCCCTACCTACTTAACTCCTAGTCCTAAATGATCTGAAGCTTACCCTCTCTTTCCTATTGCTAGGGTTACCTTCTCTCAATCCCATGCATTCTTGAACTCATTTTAACCTCTATGACCTCTGTTGGGAGGCTGTTCCATGCATCCACCACCCTTTCTGTGAAAAAATACTTCCTCACATTATTCCTGAGTCTCCCACCCCCTGCCTCATATTGAGACCCCTTGTTCTTGTACAAAGCTTTTTTGAAAGATGTTGCCCTCCTGGACCTTGTTGTTTCCCCTGAGGTACTTGACTGTCTCTATTATATCCCCTCTCCTAATTTCCTCCAGGATATACATACTATATATCAAGTCTTTCAGACTTTCTAGTATATTTTCTGGTGCATTCCTTTCACCATTTTTGTTTGCCTTTCTCTGGATCGCCTTGATTCAGTCAGTGTCCTTCAGAGATCACGGTCTCCAGAACTGAACACTATTCCAGATGTGGCTGACCAATTGTTTGTACAGTGGCATCATCAGCTCCTGTTTGAATACTAATGATGTCCTCCCTATACACCCAATAATCCTCCGGCCTCCCTAATTCTTTCTACATTGCCTGGCCACCTTCAGATCATTCATTATGTTTAACCCCAGGCCTGCTCCAGTTTTGTTGTTGTTAGAAGCTCTCACACTTATCCTCCTCCAGATCTTCATCACCACTCCCAGTGATTTGCCACAGGGCTGTCAGTGGTACCCCACCTCCCTGAGTTTTCAGTACTCTGGATGCATCCCATCTGGCCAAATACCTTGTCCACTTGTAGTTTATGAGCAAGTATTACTAGAATTTCTGCTTTTCTAGATCCCACACACACTCCTCCCCTTATTCAACTTCAGAATCCCTCCATTAGTCTTTTCCTTTCCCCAATATACCTGAAGAAGTTTTGTCACCATATTTTACTGATTTTGCTATCCTTTCTTCAGTTTGCAACTTTGCACACCTGACTGTCTTCCTCACCTCCTGCTTTGCCTGGTACATTTCCCAGTCTCCCTTCCTCTGTGTTTCCTTGTTCTTTCTGAATTCCTGTTTCCTAACCTTCCCTGCCACTTCTTTTGAAAATCAGAATTTTTTCTTTCTTTCTGCTTTGTTTACTAGCGTTACACACAGACCTGTTGTTTGTGCTGTGGCTCTTTAAGTCTCTCACTGTTACTCACTCCTGCCTCTCTCCCTTCACCAGATTCTCTGAGAGTGTTTCCCCATTTTGCAAAGTCTGCCCTCTTGAGTCCAGGACTTTTACCTGGCACAGGTGACCTCTACTACTACTGTCTATATCTTAACACACACTATACGGTGATCATTGGACCCTAGATGGCTGCCCACTGATGGATCCATTATTCTGTCACCATTTGTGAGAACCAAGTCTAATAATAATAATAATAATTCTTTATTTATAATCGCCTTTCGAGATGCCAAGGTGCCTTGCAAAACAATTAGATAAACACCAATACAATAATAAGTACATTATAAATATGATAAAATGCTGGTAAAAACACAATCTAGTCACTCAGAATATGCCTGATTCCACAAAAAGGTTTTGTGGACCTGTTTAAATCCTTCCATGGTCGTGCACTCCTATAACTGATGGGGTAGAGAATTCCAAATGGTTGGGGCTGTGTGTGTAAATGCACAGGCCCCTGAAGATTTTAAACAAACCCTTGGAATCCCTAGTAACCCCTCATCAGCCAAGCGGAGCGATCGCCCAGGGTAGTAAAGAAACAGAAGCTATTTCAGGTAGTCCAGGCCCTGTCTGTGTAGGGCTTTATAAGTCAGCAGTCTGACTTTAAAGGTGATCCACTACTGTTCTGGCAGCCAATGCAGTTCATGCAGCACCGGGGAGATATGACACAACTGAGGGGTCCCCATCAATAACTGGGCTGCTGTATTCTGCACCAGCTACAAGTGGTGGATATCCACCCCAGGTAGCCCTAGGTACAGGGAATTACAATAATCAAAGCATGAGGACACAAAGACATGAACCGATGTGGGGAGATCGCCAGACAGAACAAGGCGATTAATCCTGGACAAATTCCTCAGATGGTGGAAAGAGGATTTGATGACCGCTGACACCTGTAATCGCAGTGTCAGCCCTTCATCAAAAATCACCTCCAGGTTTCACACCCATTCAGAGGTAGGGAGTAGAAGGCCCCCAAGAAAAAGTCCCAAGGGCGAATCCACCTCCAATCCCCCTATCCGGCACCCCTGGTCCACAACCAACACACCTGTCTTTTCTGAGTTCAACCTCAACCAGCATAAACTCATCCAATCTTGGATTTCAATGATGCAGTTGTTAAATACTGAGAGAGCTCTGTCCTGGTCAGGTGCAAAAGGAAGGTAGAGCTCGGGGACAACTTCAACCCCTGAGGAACCCCACTAAACAGATGAACTGGGTCAGAGGAATGAATCCCCGACACCATGCTCTGAGATCTTCCAGTGAAGAAAGATGTAAATCACCTGAGGAATGTACCTGACAGGCCACAGATGAACCTCAGGTGGTCGAGAAGGACCCTATGGTCTACTGTGACAAATGCTGATGAAAGATTGAGAAAAACCAAGATGGAACATTTCTCCTGATCCCTTGCCATCAGGAGATCATTGAGCACACGAACCAGTGCCTTCTACATACTATGCTTCCTGGATGGTCAAATGGTTCTTCAGTTGTAAGGCCACTACTTTCTCAATTACCTTCCCTATAAAGGGAAGGTTTGAGATTGGTCTGTAGTTGGCATGGCAATCGGGGTCAGAGAAACTTCCTTCAGGAGGAGTGTCACCACCACCTCCTTCTGGGGGCAAGGAAATCACCTGTTTCCAAGGAGGCCAGATTATCCATACTAGAACCAGGCCAATTATATCACTGCAGCCCATAATAGTTCTGTTGGTCCAGGGTCCAAACTACTGCATGTAGGGTACATACCCTGGACAATCCGCATGACAGCTATGAACTCCAGATGGTCGAAGGAACTGCAGGAAAACTGAGGGACTGTGACCAAGCACCGATCTAAAGCAACACCCATAGAGTGTACAGGTTGCAGCTTCACTCTGATGTCAGCCACCTCAGCTGTAAAGAACTGCGCAAGGTCTAGTATTGCTCTGTCCCGTGTGGGCTCCTCCTTCACCAACTGTCTGAGGCAGGCTTCTTCCAGGGCATCCAAGATGTTTCTGCTCCTGGTAGTGGCTGCTGCATATGTATTCCAGTTAACATCTGGCATGTTTAGGTCCCCCACCAGCACACACCTTTCTCTGCCATTTTGTCTGTGGGTTCCACAAATACCCTGTCTATTCCTTCCCCTTGTGCTGGAGGTATGTAGACAACTCCAGTAGAGGTCTGTAGACAACTCCAGTGTGGATGGTGGTGCCATTTCCCATCTCTAATGTGACCCATAGTGCCTCTTCCCCTTCACAGAGGATCACAGATGTAGAAGTGGGTAGCCATCTGGGAACTAGCGACCATCAAACAGTATGATTCACAATAAACACAGCAATAGAGTCAAGCCATACAAAGACAAAAGTACTGGACTTTAGGAGGGCTGACTTTGCCAAAATGGGTGAGAGCCTAAGGAATGCACTAGCAAATGGGCAGGAAGGAGGGTTGGAAGAACAATGGGGAATAATAAAAACTGCCATCACAGAGGTAACGAGCCTATGTGTGAAGCATATAAACAAAACAAGATGATGTAAGAAACCACTATGGTTCTCAAAGGAAGTGGCAGGGAAGGTTCAAGAGAAAAAGAAAGCATTCAGGAAGTACCAGGAATTGCAGAAGGAGCAGGATAGAGAACTGTATCAGTTAAAGCAAAGGAGGCTGGGAAGGCAGTCAGAACAAGCCCAAACCGAGGAAAAGATAGCCAACTCAGTTAAGAAGGGGATAAAACCTTTTATAGGTACATCCAGGAGCAAAGGAAGACCAAGGGAGGGATAGTGAGGCTTAACAAAGGGAGGGAGGGTGAGCAGAGGAGACTGTGAAAAGGCAAAGATACTAAACAAATATTTTGCTCAGTATTTACAAATGAAGAGGAGGAGGCACATAAAACAAACAGTAGTAACACTCTGGATACAGAAGTTGATACCAGCCCATTTACAGAAGAAAGGGTTCTGAAAGAACTCTTAAAACTGAAGGTGGACAAAGCAATGGGGCCTGATGGGATTCATCCCAGAATTCTAAAAGAGCTAAGGGTAGAACTAGTGACACCACTGACTACCCTCTTTAACAAATCATGGGAGGATGGGGTGGTACCCGAGGACTGGAGGAGGACAGTTGTGATTCCCCTTCACAAAAGTGGGAGCAAGGCAGAAGCAGGAAACTACAGACCTGTTAGTTTAACCTCAGTGATAGGGAAAATGATGGAATCACTGCTGAAGGAAAGAATTGTCAAGTATCTAGAGGCCAGAGGGGCACAGGACCCTAGGCAGCATGGATTCACAGCGGGAAGGTCATGCCAGACTAATCTGATAGATTTCTTTGACTGGATGACCAAAGTAGTAGATCAGGGAGGGCTATGGACATGGCCTACCTAGACTTGTAGCAAGGCATTTGACACAGTCCCACAAAAGATTAATATACAAGTTAGCCAGCCTGGGAGGGTCCCAAGATGACAGCCTGGGTAAAGAATTGGCTGGAGAATAGGACACAGAGTAATAGTAAATGGAGTCCACTCAGAAGAAAGGAGGGTTACTAGTGGGGTATCGCAGGGTTCAGTATTAGGACCGGTCCTCTTCAATGTCTTTATAAGCGACATTGCAGAAGGACTAGAAGGAAAAGTATGTCTCTTTGCAGATGACACTAAGATCTGCAACAGAGTTGGTGCACAGGGTGGGGTGGAAAGGATGAGAAGGGACTTGGCAAGGTTAGAGGAATGGTCAAATGCATGGCAGCTTAGATTCAATGCTAAGAAGTGCAAGATAATGCACCTGGGAAACAAAATCCCAAGGGAAGAGTACACAATAGGGGTGAGATACTAACAACAACAAAAATGGAAAGGGACCTGGGAGTAGTTACATCAGATGACCCAAAGGTGGGCAAGCAATGTGAGAGGGCAGCAAGGAGGGCTGGGGGATACTGGGATGCATAGGAGGCATCACCTGTAAAACAGGAAGTTATTATCCCTCTGTACAGACAGCTGGTGAGACCCCATCTGAGTACTGTGTGCAGTTCTGGAGACCAATCTCCACAAAGACATAGACAGGATGGAAGCTGTCAGAGGAGGCAACTACAAATGGTGCAGGGTCTGAACGGAAGACATATGAAGAGAGACTTAAGGAGCTTAATATGTATAGCTCGAGGAAAGGAGGGAGAGGGGAACATGATAGAAACTTTCAAGTACCTCAAGGGAATCAACAAAGTCCAAGAGGGTAGCATCTTTCAAAAAGAGGTGTGCAAGAACAAGAGGGCACAATTTAAAGATGGGGGCGGCTCAGAGGTAATTTAAGGAAGTATTTTTTCACAAAGAGGGTTGTGGATGCATGAAACAGCCCTTCGGAGGAGGTTGTGGAGTCAAAATCAGTGGTGGAATTCAAGCATGCATGGGATAGTCATAAGGCAATTGTGGTGGGTGGGGGTAGGAAGAAGTAGGCTGCTGGTTAACTAGGATCTGCAGCTTATCCAGTAGGTAGGGAAATGGGCAGACTGGGTGGGCCAAGCGGTCCTTATCTGCCGTCAAATTCTATGTTTCTATGTTTCCTGTCTTGCCCCTAACTCCATTGCTTTGATACCATCTCTGATGTACATAACCCCCCATTTTTCCCTCCCTGTCTCTCCTGGAGATTGTGTATGGTGGTATGGTAGCATTCCAGTCATGGTTTCCTGTGTACCATGTTTCAGTGACTGCGACAATGTCTAGGTCTTCCTCCACCATAAAGGTTGCTACGTCTGGGATCTTGTTTTCTAGGCTCTGAGCATTTGTACACAAGGCTTTCCATGTTTTTTTTATAGGACTCTCCACCAGATTTCGGCCCTGGTCACAGCTCTGGTCTTCCACCATCTGCCTATTGCCATGATCCCTCGTTTCACCCCGACTTTCCCCCTGGAGGGCGGGGCCACGGAACTGGTCCCCTATCCAGCCCACGGGACCAATATCTAGTTGGGGGATCTGGTGACAGAGGCTAATTGAAGCCCAAGAGAGCTTCATAGAAGCAGATACACCCTAATTATTCCAATTTGAACCCCTGAAGAGCTGGTCATGCAATGATGTCAACGCACTGATGTGCAGACATCTGCTGGCTCCCAACCCCCTGTAGATGCCTGCAGCTTGCCGAAAAACCCAGCCTCAGCTGGGTGTCACTGCAGCACGGTTCATATCCAACACCCACCCTGAAGGAAGAAGAGCTGTCGCAGGATGCTCAATCCTTCCTTCTCACTGCCAGCCGCCGGTGGCCCGAGTCCATTCCTGAAACCGGGTCACCAGCGCGGCATGAGGTGTGGCATCCAGCACCTCAACCCTCAGTGCCACCAGGCCAGCCTGGCTTTCCATGTTTTGATGCCCCACGCCTGTACCAGCTTGCCCCCCCATTCCCATACCCATGCCTGTGCATTCCTCCATGCCTCTCCTGCTATTACCTCCCTTTGTGTTTTTTTTGTATCCAAGATCACAGTATCAGCCTGTTTGGGAGTGGGAAGGGAACATTGTTTAACCAGGAGTAGCAGACTAAGCCAAAGCTTGTTTTCAGATGTGACCTGGGAGCACAAGAAAGTTAAGTGACTTGCTTGGGATCACACAGTATGCACTTAGGTGGCCGTGGAATTCAAACCCAGGTCTCCAGATCTGCAGCTCAGGGCCTTAACCCACTCTGCTAGACTGCCTCAAATTTTGTATTCCTTTGAGTGTGTTGTTTTTTCCTTGCTTAATTCCACCATCCCCATTGGCTAGTTTAAATGTTCCTTTCTTGGCGCTAGTATCTGTTGTCTACCTTAACCTGTGTGTGTGTGGGGGAGCAGTTGATTACCCTCATGTCTCTTTCCTGCTTGGTGGTCAGCAGTACCACTTCTCCCATTTAGCAGTCTGCCTGGGTTTCTGTGCCCCTAGTGCATTACTCTCACTTTATCACATTGAAGCCCTGCTATCATACTGTGGACCACTCCTCTAGTTTTCTCAGATGTCTGCTCATCTCTGCCCCCAGTGTGTCCACCTTACTGCAGATTTTTGTGCCACATGCCAAGAAGCAGACCTTCCTCCCAGCTCATCTGAGATGTTCCCTTATAAAGAAATTAAAGAGGACCAGTCCCAGTACTGATCCCTGAGAAACCCCATTCACCCTCTTAAGCAACTCTGTTTACCACCACCTTCTACCTACCTGTATCCCTAACCACCTAATCAATTTCTCTCAGTTTACCACCTTTGGACCCACTCCTATATGTTTCAGCTTGCTTGCGAGCCTCCTACGTGGAATGGTTTCAAAAGCCTTACTGAAATCTGGGTAGACCATGTCCACCGCTCCACACTGATCTAATTCCTTAGTCAGCCAGTCAAAGAAATCTATCAGATTTGTACATGACCCCCCAAGTGAATCTGTGATGCCTCAGGTCTTGTAAAGAACTGGATTCAAGATAATCCACAGTCCTTTCTTTCAGGAGCTACTCTATTAACATTCCCACCACCAATGTCAGGCTACCTGCCCTTTTTTAACTTTATGTTTATTGTTTTTTATAAGTAAAGCATAAAAATTTGATCCACAGTACAAGAGCATGGACATAAAAGATATATATACTACATTACAATAGGATGTGTAGCACACTGCGCTCAGATTGTTACATCTGGAGGGTAAATAAATGCAATAAATTGATTTCAAATGGATTCAGCTAGAAAATACATGAAGATAGTCAGCATACTACCACCAAGCAAGTAGCTGCTGATTCAATTTTGGAGTCTAGGATAAGCGTGAAAGTGCTCTACAGCTGCCATCGTCCTGTATCTGCGTGGAGTAAAAACTTAAGTCAATTTTTACCATATCCTGTGAACTCCAACAATAGCATTGAATTAAAGTAACCAGCACAGCAATACAGAGTTAACGATATAAAGATAGTTACCAACATGTAATGTCTAACATTATCAATCAATCAATCAATCAAAATCTTTATTTATCCAGGCGGACACCGTTGAGCAAGCTCATTTGCAAGGTGGACCTGCGTCGCACAAGTCATAAACAATTATACATAGTCATACAGATATACAGGCATTGTAACAGTATGAGAAACAACAAAAAAGATAATATCAACAGTGAAAAACAGTAGGGTCAGGGAAATAAGGAGAGACGTTATATACAATACGCATAGAAGTTCAGGCAGTATTGGAGTACATATTGCTAGACCAGAAGAAAGTAAGCTGATAGGGGCAGAAGAGACTGTGATACGGTGTGTGCCTGATGGTATAACCGGGTTTTTTATACTTGACAGGTGGTGGGATAGGTAGGAGAATCAAAAGCTACAGAGTTTCAAGAAACAGGGTACCGGGGGTGGCTGTAGATCTTGGGGCATCTTCCCATGGAGATCTGGGGGCAGTTTTGCATAGTGGGTAGTGGTGAGAGGAGGAGGTGAGGAATAGGGTAGATGGAGTGAGAACCCAGATTGGTTGTCCATGACAGGTGCTAGTGCTGTGATGGGTTTATTTATTTTAATTTTTTTATTTTTTTGGAGAGATCAGTTTTTACAACCTTTGAGTCAAGGACTTGTTTACAAAGGTACCTCGTCAATTGGGGGGGAGACAACAATTAAGTGATGTTAGCACAGGGATGACGTACGGGTGAGCGACATAAATACACAACATGGAAATTACAGGCATGGAAATTACAGGCAGTAATTATACTGGTACAAACTTCCTTAAGGTTACACGCAATTGTTAAATAGCAAGAGATATATCATTCAAATAAACAAGAAGTCACAGTCAGAAATGTAGTGTCAAAACAGGTAGACAAGGGCATGATGGGCTAAGGGGGACCGTTAGGGCAGCTACAGGCATTTACAACATCGGCTGTCAAGAATATGTTGGGAGGAGGTGTTTAGGCGGCCAAGTCCTGGGATCTTGGAGATAGTTTCGGGAAGGGAGTTGAACCAAGATGGGGCTAAGTGATGGAAGGATCTTTGGCAGTGAGAGGTCCTAGCTCTGGGAACATTGAAGGTGGCTGTGATGGAGTTGTGGGTGGGTAGGGACCGGGCAGCCAGCTGCAGGGGTCCAGAGACCCCAGGAGGGCAGAGACCTGACATGGATTTTTTGGCCAGAAGGCAGGTTTGATATCTCAGTATTTCCTCAAGGGTGAGTATTTTTGTGGCGGAGTATAGCAGACAGGTGTTGGTTCTGCTGTGGGCACCGGTAAGGAGCCTACAGGCTTTGTTGATGGAGGTCTGGACTTTCGACAAGTGGGAGGCGTCGGCAGCAGCATAAATTGGGAGTCCGTAGTCAGCCAGCGATAATACCGATGAGGTGATGGCTAGTTTTAAGGCGGGTTCGGGGAGGCAGTCTTTGTGGCGGTAGAGGAGCCCGATCCTGGAGTTCATGGCAGATGACAAGGCTTTAATGTGGGCATGGAAAGTAAGGCTGGAGTCAAAGGTGATGCCCAGGTACTTATAGGAAGTTACCTGTTCAAGTGGGAGGGGCGTGCTGGTGGTGATGTGGAGAGGAAAGTCCTTGGCGCTGTTTTGCCGATGTGAAAATAGCATGGACTTAGTTTTCTTTAGATTCAGTACTAGACAATGATTATTGAACCATTTTTCGGTGTGGAGGAAAGCGCCTTGCAGCATGACTTGGAGGGGGAGTGGGTCAGGGTGTGATGCTAGGATTACAGCGTCATCCGCATAGAGTAATATTTGCTGGAACAGGGCTGGGGAGGGTGTTCAGGAATAGGCTGAAAAGGGTTGGGCCAAGGATGGAGCCTTGAGGGACCCCAGAGAGTACCGGAAGGGAGGAGGAGAGGGTCCCATTCAGCTTGACTCTTTGGGACCTGTTATGTAGGTAGCTTGTGAACCACTTCAGGGGGTCGGATGAGAAACCCAGTTTGCTTAGGGAGTTTAATAGCAGGGGGTGGCACACCGTGTCGAAGGCCTTGGATAGGTCTATAAAAACTGCCCCTGTGAGCTGACCTTTGTCGAGTGCAGAGTGTATGTGGTGGGAGAATTCTAGAAGGGCGGTGGATGTGCTATGGCCAGGACAAAACCCGTGTTGCTCCGGACATAGAAGGTTGTATTTAGTGAGGTATTCCGTGAGCTGTGTGTTTACTATTTTTTCTAAGGCTTTGGATGGGGGGGAGGATGGAGATGGGCCTGTAGTTATTTGGCAGAGTACGGTCCCCAGACTTGTGGGTGGGGGTTACTTCAGCGTGCTTCCAGACCTCCGGGAATTGGTCGAGGCATAAGGATTTGTTTATGATAAACGTGAGGGGAATAACCGACATCCAGCGAGGCGGAGTATCTTGGAGTCGAGGGTCATTGCTAGGGTTCTGGGAGGCCAGGGACCTTATTAAGAAGGGTTTGGCATCATGGGGTGAGATCATTCGGAAGTGGAATTGTGGCCTGGAGATGGGAGTATGAGTGGGTGTGGCAACCGGGTCAGAAAAGTGGGCAGGGAGGATAGCACTTAAATCTGTGAAGGTTTTATTAAGGCAGTCGGCAATACATGTTAGGTCCGTCGAGACAGCCCCATTTATGACAATCTAGGATGGAGGGGGGGAGCAGGTTTTACCATTCAGTTCTTTAATGTTGTCCCAGAAAGCTCTGGACGAGCCCCAGGAGGATGTCAAGGCAGCCTGGTAGTATTTAGCTTTAGCCTGCTTGATGGTCCAGGTGCATTGGTTGTGGGCTGCTCTGTAGGCTTGTCTGTCAGCCACTCTACCGGAGTTATTAGCTAAGTGCCAAAGGTTATCTCTCTTTTTTAGTTGTTGGATCAGTGCAGGAGTTATCCATGCAGCAGTCAGTTTTTTATTCCTTGGTGTGTTGAAGGGGGCAAACAGATCACAGGCATGGTTGAAAGCCGTGGTGAGGTAGGTTAGGGCAGCATTAATGTCAAGTGCGAAGGCCACAGGGGTCCAATTGATTTGGGCGAGGTGACGTTTAAGGTTGACGAGACCTCTGGGGAGAAATCGGGCTCGGGGGTCCTGCTATACACCGGGCAGATTGTGGGGGAGGACCAAAAACAAATGACAGGGGAGTGGTCACTGAGAGAGTCCGCAAGGACTTGTACAGATGCTACTTTATGTGGTCGGTTAGAGAGGATTACATCCAGGAGGGAACTAGTTCCTGTTACTTTAAGTCTAGTAGGCTGAGTGACCATTTGGGACAGGTCAAGGGCTGCAAGCTCATTCTTCAAATTATCAGATGACGGGCTGAGCCAGTTGGTGTTTAAGTCGCCCATAATTAATTGTTCAGCCTTCTGGGGTAAGGTGGATAGGTAGTCAAGAAGGGAGGAGACCGCAAGATCTTTTTTAGGGCCCGGGGGTAGGTATGCCGTGGTTAGGTAAAGGGGGCCACGTCCAGGGTAGGGTGAGATTTTTAAAGTAATGGCATGCGCCCCGTGGTTAAGCTCAGGGTTGGGGAGTGCATGCCCGAGGATCGAGTCGCGCAAGTAGATAGCACACCCCCCTCCACGCCTGCTCATCCTATCGGCCCTGAAAAGGGAAAAACCTGGGAGGAAGACAGCTGAGTCAGGCGTGAGGGAGGAGAGCCAGGTTTCAGCAAGCATGAGAATGTCGGGGGAGTGTTAGGTGACCCAACATTGGAGGGCTGCAGTTTTTTTGGGGAGACTACATATGTTTATGAAGGCAATACGGAGGCCTTTAGCACCGGTGGGCTTGGGCATGGCTGAGATGGCGGGCCCGGGGTTCGGGTGCACATTGCCGGAGAGCAGGAGCAGCAGAAGAATTAGGCGCCTCGCATGGTGTGTGTTGCGGGGGGTGTGGTGAAGATGTGGGCGACGAGACCTCACCTGGGAGGTGCATGGGATCGGAAGGGAGAAGAGAAGCGAGGGTGCAAGCATGGAGAGAGACCACTCGTGATAGAAATCACAATACTGAGAGAGGCACATTGGTGGTGGTGGGTGGGGTAGAGTGGTAGTCCAGGGTTTGGGAGTGATTTGGGGATGCACTGAGAGTTAGGTGTAGGGTAGTATTGAGAGTGGGGGATAATGTTTTAGTAGGTGGCAGGTCAATGGGGGATAAGGGGGGGGTTGTGAGTAAGCATAGGGAGCTGTGGCAGGAGTAGAGCCAGCATAGCAAGGTTCATTTTAGCGTGAGACAATTCCCTGTGTAGAGCAAGAAGAGGGAGCAGACTCCCTCTAGTGCTGGAAAGATATAACCAGCAAATGGGAAAGTAGGCTGATTGGTTCTGGCGCCTCATGTGACAAAAAGTCCCTATATAAGGGAGAGCCGACCAAGGGTGGTGGTGGGGGCGGTGGGGAGCTGAGCCTTTGGCATTGAGAACTTCTCAAACCCCGACTGGTAGGACAATGGTCGCGATCCTGAAAAAGGCGCCAAGCGAGCCGCGCTTCAAAGTGTCCACAGGTAGGCTGGCTCATTAACAGTCGCGACTGCAGAACGGCAGATTCCAGGAGTAATTTACCTTGATAGCTTTTGCAGGGCAGGAGAGCTCTATCAAAGAGGCCCACGACCAACGGCTCCCTCGGGGGTGGGGTGTCCCAGCCGTGCTGTACTCAGGCTGCAGGAGGGCACACCGTTGAAGCCCTCGCGACCAGCAGCTCCTCGGGGTGGGGAGTCCCAGCGGTGATGGAATCAGGCTGCAGGAGGGCACTCAAGAGAAGCCCTCGCAGGCCTCCGGCTCCTCGGGAGGGGGTAACGAGCTGTGGGAGAGGGAGAAAGAACAGAGATTAAGTAGGCAGGTAGGGGGGATTAGCGTTGGGGGGCGGGCAGTACTGGGGCGTGAGTGGCTAAAGCATGAATCAGTGTCCCAAGAAGGCTAAGGCTGCACAGTAGTAAAATATATATTCCTAAGGCTAAACAGTAATAAATATATTTTTTGCAAAAATAAAAGCTTCCTAAACAATGAGCAGGCTGGCAATGGCTACAGAAATGATGGGGTCATACATTGGTGAGAGAGAAAACACAGAATTTACACAAATGCAATGGGTTAAGCAAAGAGAGAGAGGGAAAGAGAAAAAAAACAAAACAACAACACTCTACTCTGCAGCAAGGCAACCACGTTAGAGCAAGCCAACCGTGTTCACATAATCCATTCAAGGTATTGCTGCATATATTTATTTTTTTTTTGAGAGTTCAACAGTGCCTCCAGAGCCCCGACTGGTAGGACAATGGTGCGCGATCCTGGAAAAGGTGCCAAGCGAGCCGCGTTTCAAAGTGTCCACAGGTAGGCTGGCTCATTAACAGTCGCGACAGCAGAACGGCAGATTCCAGGAGTAATTTACCTTGATAGCTTTATGCAGGGCAGGAAGAGCTCTATCAAAGAGGCCCTCGCGACCAACGGCTCCTCGGGGGGTGGGGGTGTCCCAGCGGTGCTGTACTCAGGCTGCAGGGAGGGCACACCGTTGAAGCCCTCGTGACCAACGGCTCCTCGGGGGGTGGGGGAGTCCCAGTGGTGGTGGAATCAGGCTGCAGGAGGACACTCAAGAGAAGCCCTCGTGACCTCTGGCTCCTCGGGGAGGGGGTATCGAGTTTGATAACTTTTGCAGGGCAGGAGAGCTCTATCAAAGAAATCTCGCGACCTCGGCTCCTCGGGGAGGGGATCGAGCCGTGGGAGAGGGAGAAAGAACAGAGATTAAGTAGGCAGGTGGGGGATTAGCGTGGGGGGCGGGCAGTACTGGGCGTGAGTGGCTAAAGCATGAATCAGTGTCCCAAGAAGGCTAAGGCTGCACAGTAGTAAAATATATATTCCTAAGGCTAAACAGTAATAAATATATTTTTTGCAAAAATAAAAGCTTCCTAAACAATGAGCAGGCTGGCAATGGCTACAGAAACGATGGGGTCATACATTGGTGAGAGAGAAAACACAGAATTTACACAAATGCAATGGGTTAAGCAAAGAGAGAGGGGGAAAGAGAAAAAAAAAACAACACTCTACTCTGCAGCAAGGCAACCATGTTAGAGCAAGCCAACCGTGTTCACATAATCCATTCAAGGTATTGCTGCATATAATTTTTTTTTTTTTTAGAGTTCAACAGTGCCTTCAGAGCCCCGACTGGTAGGACAATGGTGCACAATCCTGGAAAAGGCGCCAAGCGAGCCGCGTTTCAAAGTGTCCACAGGTAGGCTGGCTCATTAACAGTCGCGACTGCAGAACGGCAGATTCCAGGAGTAATTTACCTTGATAGCTTTTTGCAGGGCAGGGAGAGCTCTATCAAAGAGGCCCTCACGACCAACGGCTCCTCGGGGGGTGGGGGTGTCCCAAGCGGTGCTGTACTCAGGCTGCAGGAGGCACCGTTGAAGCCCTCGCGAACAACGGCTCCTCGGGGAGTCCCAGCGGTGGTGGAATCAGGCTGCAGGAGGGCACTCAAGAGAGCCTCACGACCTCTGGCTCCTCGGGGGGAGGGGGTATCGAGCTTGATAGCTTTTTGCAGGGCAGGGAGAGCTCTATCAAAGAGTCCCTCACGACCAACAGCTTCTCGGGGGGTGGGGGTGTCCCAGCGGTGCTGTACTCAGGCTGCAGGGAGGGCACACCGTTGAAGCCCTCACGACCAACGGCTCCTCGGGGGTTTTCGGCTTTACTGCAATTCAAGGAGGCTTGAGTCCGGGCTTGTGGTCTCAAGTTTTGGCTTGTGGGGTGCCGCTACTCAGTGACTGTTTGACAAGCGATGATAGGGCAGAGAGTTCTTGGAGGGTGGTGAAGTCTTAGTATGGTATAGTGGGGAGGGGGGTAGTGGCAAGAGGAGGAAAAAAGAGGATGGGGTGGGTGGAGTGAGGAGCTAGTTTGGGTGTCGACGGCAAAAAGTGCTTGTGCTGCAAAAGGATTACAGCTTTACCAAGGTTTTACCAAGGCGTTATTCAAGGTAACTTGAGTCTGGGCTTGCGGTTTCAAGCACCGGCTTCTTGGGCACCGCTGCCCGGGGACCGTTGAAAGAGCAGTGGTTGGGCAGAGAATTCTTGGAGGGTCAGAAAGACTTAGATCAAGGTTGGTGGAAGCAGTAGCATATCTCTCTGACATTATAGTCCTTTGTGTGAAAATCCTGCAGACAGTGAGAATAAATCATATCTCATTAATTTCAGAGATTCTGAGAACATCTAACAAAGTTATTTATTATTTGTGAGAAAAAAGAAAAAACACAAAGACAGCCTAGAGGTTAGAGTAATGAACTTAGAAACATAGAATTTGAAGGCAGATAAGGACCGCTTGGCCCACCTAGTCTGCCCTTTTCCCTACCTAATGTATAAGCTGCAGATCCTAGTTAACAAGCAGCCTACTTCTTCCTACCCCCACCCCCTAGAATTGCCTTATGACTGTCCCATGCATGCTTTAATTCCACCACTGTTTTTGACTCCACAACCTCCTCCGGAAAGACATTCCATGCATCCACAACCCTCTCTGTGAAAAAAAACTTCCTTAAATTACCTCTGAGCCGCCCCCCATCATCAAATTGTGCCCCCTTGTTCTTGCACACCTCTTTTTTTGAAAGGTGCTACCCTTTTGGACTTTGTTGATTCCCCTGAGGTACTTGAAAGTTTCTTTCATGTCCTCCCCTCTCCCTCCTTTCCTCGAGGCTATACATATTAAGCTCCTTTAGTCTCTCTCTTCATATGTTTTCTGGTGCAGACCCTGCACCATTTTAGTTGCCCTCCTCTGGACAGCTTCCATCCTGTTTATGTCTTTGTGGAGATTGGGTCTCCAGAACTGCATGCAGTACTCCAGAGGGTGTCTCACCAGCTGTCTGTACAGAGGGATAATACCTTCCTGTTTTCTACTGGTGATGCCTCTCCCTATGCATCCCAGTATCCCCCCAGCCCTCCTTGCTGCCCTCTCACATTGCTTGCCCACCTTTAGGTCATCTGATATGACTACCCCCAGGTCCCTTTCCATTTTTGTTGTTGTTAGTATCTCACCCCCCATTGTGTACTCTTACCCTGGGTTTTTGTTTCCCAGGTGCATTATCTTGCACTTCTTGGCATTGAATCTAAGCTGCCATACATTTGACCATTCCTCTAACCTTGCCAAGTCCCTTCTCATCCTTTCCACCCCACCTTGTGCATCAACTCTGTTGCAGATCTTTGTGTCATCTGCAAAGAGACATATTTTCCTTCCAGTCCCTCTGCAATGTCGCTTATAAAGACATTGAAGAGGACCAATCCTAATACTGAACCCTGCGGTACCCCACTAGTAACCCCCCTTTCTTCAGAGTGGACTCCATTTACTATTACTCTCTGGCCCAGATATTCAAACTGCGCCAGTCTGTGGAGCAAGCCTGTGCGCTGCTCAAAATAGTTGCGCAGGGGTGTGGCCAGGCGATATTCAACGGAGTTGCGCTATGGCACAACTGCTTTGAATATCGCACCCTGGCCACCCCCACTGTACATGGCATAGTGGAACTGTGCCAGCGCAAGTGGTCAGAGTGGAGCATTGAGATGAGGTGGCACGAGTTCCATTGTGCCATGCACAGTACCTGTGATGTTCAAAGGGTGACTGCAAATGGGGCCATAATTTATGCAAGGCACACGGGGGGGCCATTTGAATCTGATTACGACCCCATTTGCATGCCATTAGCATGCAGGTGTGCCGATCCCCAATGACTTGCACCTGGCGCCCTGCCAGGCAGCAACCATCGAGGACCATCGCCCCCTGCATCCCGATCGCAGGATGTCCCATAAGGGACAGAGAATGTCTCTCATCCCTGGTGGCCCAGTGGACCGCGAGTAGCCTGATCGCTGGCATTACTGACCCCCCAAAGTCCAATATCCCTGGTGGTCCAGTGGACCGCGATTAGCCTGATCGCAGGCGGCATTCCTCTATCCCCCCAAGTCCGAACTCTCTGGTGATCTAGTGGACCCCCTCCACCCCACCCGCCCACTGAGTCCCACCACCCTGCTCCCTCCCCGTCATGCGGAAGGCGGCAGCACCCCACCCGCCTGCCACCCTGCCACCTGAGAGCTCAGTATGGCTGCACACCCATTGGTTCAGAGCATGAGCCAATGGGCGTGCAGCCCATACCATACTAGTCAGTCCAGATATGTGAATGAATTGGAACTGGTTTGTTGAAAATGGGGAAGGGGGAGAGACTGGTATTGTGTTTAGGAAAACAAAAAGCAGTTTAGTATACGAGTTGTCAGCTCAGTTACGCAGGCAAGCATTTTCCAAACTGATACGACACATTCTAGCCATATGTGGACCCCTGAGACAGATCATTATTACAACCCGATATCATATAGTTAATACAGTATTTAACAATGAATAGCAGCTTTTTTATGAAAGTGTTGAGTGGCTCTGAAAACAGCTTTTGGGTCCCAGTTTACTGCTGTCCTCTGTATTTTGGGCCTCTTTTACTTTTCCGCCTTTGCTGCTGCTTTCTTGCCCTTTGCTGTTGGTTTGGGTCTACTAGTCATGGCCTTGGCTGCCTTTGACTTGGGAGGTTTAGCCTTTTTTGGGGTTTTTTGGTGCATTTTTGGCCTCCGCTGCTGGTTTTCTCACCTCCCTTGGATCCCTTTCCTTGCTGCCAGCTGCTACCTTCTTGTTCCCTCCTGCTGCTACTGCCTTTTTGTGGCTGCTGCTGCTGGCTTCTTGCTTTTGGTTGCATCATTCCTCTTAGCTGCCTTCTCCTTGTTCTGTAGCTCCTGCTTCTTCATTTTATTACTATAACCGAATACAAAGATTCAGACAATGGCTTTTAACACTGGCTTTTAAAACTAATGGACAGACTGATCAGCTTTTCCTGCTGCAGAGGCTGGATTAGTATTTTGTGATTTCTGTTTAAGGTTCCAAATTATTCACACAAGAAAGTTATTAAGGACTCACTTCATTTCAATCGCAGTGATTGAGCTATACATTTAGATTTATGTATTTGCCTCATCCATTTAATATTAAAAATTATCATATAACCAAAAGACTAACACAGCACAGAGAACCTGCAGCTGCTTGAGTTATGATGACCTTGTGGTACGCTGGCCAGCTAGGGAACCGGCAAGGTATCTGCTTGTGGCACTGACATCCTGAGTTCAGGAATGGACTCAGTAGTCAGAGGGCTGGCCACTGTGAGAAGAACTGAGTGTTCCAGGGACTACTCTCCTTCTCTGGGGAGGGGGAAGAGTGTCTAGTGCATTGCAGACCTCTGGCAGAGTCTGTGGGCACTGCCTCTGCTGGCTCCTCTTGTAATGGGGGTGGGGTGGATGCTGGCATCAGTACACATCCCTGCCCTCAAGTAATTTAGCACCACAAAAAGCTGGCCCCCATCTATGAAGCCCTGCCTGCCACTGTTCATGCTTAGACCCATGTCCACTGGAGGGGGGCCCGCTCCCGTGGCCTCACCCTGGGGGTTTAGCCAGGGCTTGAGACCTGTAGTCTATTGGGTGGGCTGCCCACTTGGGGAGGTAAGCCTGGGCATGGGGTTATGGTGTGTGAGGTAGGACTGATCCCTGGTAGGGGGGTGGGGGGTTGGGACCGAAACAAAATGATGACCTTGTGGTTTACATTTGTTTTTCTGTTTAATATGTATCTATATCAATATCTATTTATGGATCTGTATATCTATCTAAAACTGTCTGTCTGTCTATCTATCTATCTACCTACCTTTAAGTACACATATCATATATTATATCGGGGGCACTGGTCATGATGCAGGAACCTTACTGGCATTGGAAGTATAAGAATGGATAGTAATTCTATGAAATGAAAAGATGATCCACTTATAATGATCATTATTGTTAGGTCAATATTGGTATCGGGAACTGCAGAGGAAAACAAAAACAGTGCCCTCTGTCATCACTGTGAAGTAGTGTACATGGGTTCACAGAGTAACAGAAACACAATGTTTGAAGGGTGAGGGTGATGGACACATAGAACGGTCTTTCTGAGGAGGTTGTGGGTTCTACAGTGGGGGAGTTCAAGAATGTATGGGACAGACATAAGGCAATTCTGGTGGGGGTTAGAAAGAAGTAGACAGTTGGTTAACTAGGATCTGCAGCTTATCCAATAGGTAGAGAAATGGGCAGACTGGTTGGGTCAAGTGGTTCTTATCTGCCATCAAAGTCTATGTTTCTATGTTGATATATTATATTCATATTAGTAGAGTACTGGTCTCGGTTTACAGAGTGCCTCTTTTTTTGGGGAGTTACAGAGTGTGAGAACAAGACATAGGAAGCATTTTGTAATGAAACAACAAATATAAAATAAGGGTTAGTTGATATTATTGTTATGTTCTAGTATGGTTTACTTGTTGTGTGTATTAGAACTCTTAGAATTGTGTCAGATCATGGGAAGCTGTATATGGTGTATCACAAGGATTCATTGAAGCAAACCAATGGAAAAAAATATATGCAGCTTTCTACATAAATAACAGTGTATGCATTAAATGGACAGCACATAATTTACCACCATCACAGAAAAATCATATTCCCTGAACTGGCTAACAGAAGTGCAAATAATCTACTTATTTCTGACTACAGAAATCCATGCCTATAATCAGTCCACGCTCAGAAAATAAACAACACAGATGACACAGGCATAACAAAATACAATGAAATGCAGGTCTGTTTTTGTAAAATGAAGGTTACCACTTCATACACTGACTGCCGGACTACAGGACAAATGGCGTTATTGTACTTGGTGCCGCGCTGCATGTCGCCACTAGATGGCGCCAACGCTCCACGGATAGAACAGCCTCCCGCACTCCAGTTCTAAGGGAGAGCCTGCCGTCAGAAGGGAAAGGGGCGCGAAGAGAGAAATACCGGGGTGCCAGATGGAGAAACGGATTTCTAATAGTTCAACCTATTGATACCAGTAACATCAGGGGGAAATGTAGCAGTAGATCGAAAGCTTTGTTTTGTGAAGTAGTTCTGTGTGACTGTGCCCATGTAGATTTATTTATTGAGAACCTCCCTACACTGCAGATTAAACTGCGCTCAAACAGCTGACTCAGTAACAGCAGAAATAAAAATATGAATGCTGACCAGTATGTGATTCATGTAGATGTTGTTTTACACTCCCTTTCGTTATTTCTGGCTCTGATCAGCAGCAGTAGGGGCATTTGACAACTGACCAATCAGCGAACAGCGCGGGCTTTTTCAAATGAACCGTTACTGCAAGGGGCGCGTGCAGCTGTGTCCCTCCCTGCCGAGGTAACCCCGAGATCCCGGCCCTCTCGGATGGCAGAGCACTCAGCGCCTCTCGGTTCATGGTTACGACTCCCGCTGTTCCTCTGACAAACGCTGAGATGATCCCCGGGTTGCAGTATAGCGCTACTCAGGAGGGTGTATCTTGAAATCCAGCAGAATGTAAACTGCAGAGCTGGAAGTGTTTGTAAAGTAACGAATTACTGAAGCGCTGGCATTTGGAGTTTAAACGAAGACTCTCCCATTTCAAAACTGTTGAAAGGGATCTGTTGTTGGAGACTGGGTGGCTCAGTGTCTGTGGGCGTTTCTTTTACTTACACAACCGAAATGGTAGCCAGGCTAGAAATTAGCATGTCGAGTGTTATTGGTCCAGAAGCAAATGATTTGATACCTTTCAATGGACCAACATAGATGTAACAACAATAACAAAGTGCTTTAGCTTTCGGACCAACCAGTCCTTCTTCAGAAGCTCATGGCAGTTGTTTAGAAAATACAATACTTATAACAGCTAGATAATGCAGAGAAAAACAGAAAAAATTCCCCATTGGTTTAAAATACTCATTTAAAAAAAAAAAAAAACAAGATGATGTCAGAGAAGTTCAACAGTACAATACTGCCTTCAGCCAGAAAAAAAAAAACCTTGGGTTCAGATGTACTTGGTGGAACCCACATACAAAGAATCCTACTGCATATAAATTTAATTGACATAAGATAACACTGCTGAAGCAGATAACTCTTAAATCAAGCTACGAGTGTCACAGTTAGTATAAGGATGTGAGTGTTATTGGTGGAACGAGAGGCGGGCACAAGAGCTTGGCGTAGAGAAACTATAGCTGGTCTCTGATAGGTGGAAAGAAAGGCCAAATGAAAATGGACCTTCTCAAGCCCTTATTTGCATGCCGTCTGTGATTGGTGGAGGTTTGAGGGCGGGTTTAAACAGTTGTTATATATACTGGCGCTTTTCTTATTTTGGCATTTCATTTTGAGTTGGTGTTGAAGTTTTATTTCTAAGCAATGCCTGACCCCGCCAAGCCTGCAGCGCCCAAGAAGGGCTCCAAGAAAGTGGTGAAGAAACCCGCCAAAAAGGACGGTAAGAAGAGCAGAAAGAGTCGCAAGGAGAGTTACTCGATCTACGTGTACAAAGTAATGAAACAGGTTCATCCGGACACGGGCATCTCTTCCAAGGCCATGAGCATCATGAACTCATTTGTAAGCGACATCTTCGAGCGTATCGCGGCCGAAGCCTCCCGCCTGGCTCATTATAACAAGCACTCGACCATCACTTCCCGGGAGATGCAGACTGCCGTGCGGCTGCTGCTGCCAGGGGAGCTGGCCAAGCACGCCATGTCTGAGGGTACCAAGGCGGTCACCAAGTACACCAGTGCCAAGTAAAGGGGGCCGAAGGGGAGCGGCGGCACACATCGGAAACCCAACGGCCCTTTTAAGGGCCACCCACCTTCTCTAAAGAGAACTGTAAGCGCAGAAATTGTGATTGCTGACATTTTCCTTTATTTTAGCATTTTATTTAATGGAATTGTATGCTTGCCAGAAGTGAAAATTTGTAACCCAAGTAGAACTGTTAGCGATATTTTATTGAGATTAAATAACTGTGTTTTTAATAATCATTGAAGTTGCGCTTTTGCTAAGAAGTACAGCGGTATAACCAAGTAGTTTAGTAAGTTCTAACTGGATCAGAAAGTATCTCAAATAGCCACTGTGACGGTACCTCATGTATACTGTGCTGGAATTATAAGGTGCTTTACCAAGGATCGCCACCGTTTCCAAAAGTCGTCCTAACACTATAGGTCTGTGAGATACTACAGGATGGTGTGCAGTACATTCTTTTTATAGATAAAACGATAATGTTTTCTCTTCCATTGATTATTTCTTTGCTTGGTGCTAGAGGTCAACGTGGGCATTTTTTCCCTAATACACACGGGGGGAACTACATTTCAAAGTCTGGTTCCTTTATAGGGAAATCGTGTTCTGAAATTCGGCATAACATCTTGGCACACTATGCGGGGCCGCTTTTGACCACAGGGTGGCGCCAGAGCGCCACGGAACGAGCAGCCTGGTTAATTTCTTTGTTCAGCAAAGATTTTTAAATGTTTTTTTAAATTGTTCCAAATACATTGCACAAACACCATAAATTATCCGATTACGTACAAAGGCACAGTATTAACTTGGACAATAATTTTCAGGATGACTTAAATGCATTTAAAACTATCCGGTGCTTCACAGAGAGGCAGTATAGCGTAGTGGTTTAATGCTCTGAGCTGGAGACCTGGGTTTGAATCCCACTTGCATACACTGTGTGACCCTGAGCAAGTCACTTAACTTCCCTGTGCTCCCAGGTTGCACCTGTTTTAAAAAAAAAAAAAAAAAAAAAGCTCAGTGTGTCTCGCCTGGTTAAACAATTGGGGGAAAATAGGTTCAGAATCTGCCTTGGAGAACATGGGTGAAATTAAAATTAAGCAACTATATAATGCAGTTTACTGGAACTGCTACACACAAGGAAATCCCTTAGATAAGTCCCAATTGCTGAGTCCTGTGATCCAACATAATGATGCCGGGTTAATGCTCTTATGTATGGTAAGTGCCTATTAACCACCATAATCAGCAGCCACACAGCTTTGTTACGCACTGTTTAGAATCTTAAAAGTTAGACACTTCGGAACTTCCAAACAGTGGCATAAGAAACAAGCATTTGACAATGCCAAATGTTTGCTTGCTGGCATTAGCAGTGGAAGTGCAGGAGTTAGACAGATGCAATATAGGAATAGCATTGAAGTATTGAACTGATGCCAACTCCGCCCTCAGTCTGCAGAGCTGGACAGGCATTGGGGTGTGCCTTTGGGTCATCACCCATGATGGTCACATTTCACCTCAACCTATCCTGCAGACACTGACAAGTGTCGAGGTGTGCCTTGGGGTGTTTGGGCCTTACAGTCACCTCATTCCTTAAGGAAATATGCTGAAGTGGGTGCAGTATAGGAGAATGGGGTGAACTCTGTGGGCAAAGGGTCCAAGGTGCACCTCGATGCCTGTCACTGGCTGCAGGGTGGGGGTGGAATGGCATGAGCATTACTGTCAACAATCCCAATTCACACCCGATGATGCCTGTCAGTCCCTACAGCGTAGGGCGTTATCGAAAACCCTAATGCCCTGGATGTTTGGTATTTTTACTCCAAGTTTTCCACATGGGCAGTTTGTGACCCCACCACATGAATAGTGACACTATCAGTTTGTCAGGTGAAAGGTGATTTTGCACAGCGACTGCGCCATTTGGTGCCACAGATACGGAAACACATTTTAAACAGGATGTGAAAAGTGAAGGTGTATTGTTCACGAGGAGGTGTAAAAAATGGCATTGTTGAAAATCTGGAGTGAAAATATACAATAAACTGGTGAAGTTATTAGCGTGCGTAGAAACTGTGCAAAGTACATCCGTAATGTAATTAGTTTGGCGATTTTTTACAGCAGATTTTCAACACAGGCATTTTGGGACCTCCGCTCATGAGCAGTGTCACTGGGATTTTCGTAATCTGTCCTGAACACTAATTTCCCACAGTGACTGCTAGTCTGCGCTGGAAGTCCGAAACACGGGTGTGAAAAATGACAGCTGTACTGTTCATAAGGAGGTGTGGAAAAATGTCAATGTTGGAAATCTGGAGTGCAAATATTACAAATTCATGAACTTATGAGGGCACATGGAAATTGCACAAGACACTCTCCTAACAGTCATTTTATGGGCTTTTGCAATATGTTTCTTGCACATGCGTGCAAGCAAACATAAAAAACTTGTTTTGCTTCCTTGCAATTTTTTTTAAAATTCCAGTAAACTTTCATACATGTCTGATCTCTCACTCCAGTTCTCCACAGTCAAAATCACACCTCCCTCCCCTTTCTCTCTGACCCCAACTCACAGAGTCACTCACTCTGCTTGGCAACCATGAACGTTGAGGTTTTTTAATTAAGCTGCAATGTGATGAACGTTGAAGTTTTTTTTTTTAATTAAGCTGCAGTGTTACTCTAATAAATCTGCAGAGACTGAGGGACTCACATGCCTAACAGGAGCCACCCTGACAAAAAGAAAAAATAAAAAGCTGTTTTGTTTTCTTGCAGTTTTATTTTAAAATGCTGGTCCACTTCAATACATGTTTGATCTTGTGCTCCAACTGCCCTGATTTGTGGCTCATCCCACTTACTCGCTTTCCTTTGTGCTCTTCTATGTTGGTGAAACTGCTGTTTATTTTTTTTAAACAAAAGATAAAAGATTCAATAAGACATGTTTTCTTCTGCGGAGGCGGACCCCCTCAACACACACACACACACACACACACACACACACACACACACACACATATACACTGTACAGGTGGCAACTTATAACAATAACTTTTACTGGTACATCAAAGTCCAGAATCCATCTCCCTTCAGATTCATATTGCTGACAACTAAGCATTTTATACCTGTTCTTTTATTATTATTAATGTATATAATTTTGAATCTAGTTTTGCTATGTTGACTGACACCGATGTGATTTCCATGATATGGCAACTTTGACAAACAGCTGATTATTTTCAGAAACTGCTGGTCTGAATTTTCCTTTACAAAAAATAAATAAATAAAGAGATTTGTTTTACCGTGGGTTCCATTACATTGTTATAAATACACAGACAGTACATTAATTGGTTGGCATCTGCACAAAAATGTACAAATGTATCCTTCCTGCCTCCATAGCAGTACAGTAGTAGCAATGTCATTACTACTCCATCTTGAGGTTATATTTAAAGATGTAACTCGTCTGGATGCTGTGAACTATTCACAGTGAGAACTGAACTAATTATACCATAACTGGCATAACTGAGCAACTGAAATGATGAGTAAATATGTAAAAATAAAGTTACATTAATCCCCCTCCCCCCACACAGGAGACAACACACTGGAGGGAAAGAGAGACGTAAGTTGTCCAAAGCTACAACATAAAATCTGCATGCTTGTAATAATTTAGCCGAACACAAGCTAAAATGAATCTACTTTATTTTTCTTTTAAATGAAAATTCAGACCGACAGTTTCTATAGTTAGCTGTTTGCCAAAGTTGCGATCTCATGGAAATCATGTTAGTGTCTGTCAAGATTGCAAACCTTGATGCAAAAATGTAAACAACACAAACAGAAAAGGTACTGTCTAGTTAGCAGAAAAACTGATTGCATTTTGACCCACAGGAGAGTGAATCGAGATCATGACCGGAGAGTGAAATCGGAGTGGGTTGGGTGGAGAGAGCAATGAGCAGGGTCAGTGGAGTCGGGAGTGACAAATGGATGTAAAACATAATAATAAAAAAGGTAAACTATCTAATGCATTTTTTATGTAATCATTGAGTGACGGTGCAGTCATAACTTGATGAGCACTGTTATATGCTGGCAGCAAAACGAAGCATCATATAATAGTGGCCATAATGAATGACATATAAAGCAGTATCCAAACTGTGAAAGGTTTACTGCAAGAACAGATGTAAACATCAGAACAGCATGCCAGCAAGCATGTTCTTTGCCTGTATGTCCTGCAAAGTAGTATCAATGAAGGGAAGATGCATAATGCTATGGTTGCACATGAGGGATAGATGTTAAAAGGAAGCTAGGATTGGCTATAAATTAGCATACTAGGTGTTTTTTTTAATCTGCCTAATGTAATGCAATAATCTCATTAGTTGAATTGTCGCAAAGTAGCAATATCAACTACATATAATAGGCACGAATCATACAACGAGCAGAAAACATTGGATGTGTCTTCAAATATATGTTTCTGCTTGTTTTCGATTGTTTGTATGACACAGAAAGATAAACGGGTGTGCATAACTGTACATTGCATTTGACCATGGCAGCCCTACATATGTTCTGACAATCTGCGATGTAACATCACACATGTAATGGCTTCATAAGTGCAGGAAACATGACAATTCACATAGGGTTTTGTTCAGTGCATAGGGTTTTGTTTACTGCATCCTGGCTAGCAGGACGTCAGTTCAATACTGTCATATTTGTCAGCACGCTATTGTTTGTAGATGGAAGGCAAATGCAATAGCAGCAAGATAGCAAACATGCTGTCATATTCCTTTTTTGACAATATGTAAACATTTCTATCTAGTATTGATGTATTTGCAGCACAGTAGTTCATCTGCTAAAGGTACATATACGACAGTCTCACTTATATCAATACTGATGCAATCACTTCATTTAATTCAATATATTCGGGCCTGTAGTACTTTGGAGAGAACAAGTATTGAAGTTGCAGCACTGCGGTATCTACATTCATGGCAGCTGTTTATCTGCTTCAGTTCCGTAGGTCAAATGGCTATTCATCATAAGGCACATGCACTGGAGAACTAGGTGTAATATACAGTATATGTAGGAAACACATTGTCAACAAGACAATATTGTGATATATTGCTGACATAGACATTCTGTTATTTCACAAACATGAAGAAACAGAATGATGATTTCAGCAAACCATGAAATATCTGTGTCATAGCATGAATAGTCAAGGTGGTTCTTTACTTGACCACACCTGTACATCATGGTGGCCTGCTTTCTTACGCTGCTTGCACGGTTACTGACTTTAGAATATCATAAATAGAATGAGCAAAAAATAAGAAATACAATAAGTGGTAAACATATGTATTACTGCAGGTAAATGGCCATGCTGACCCTTTAATAGTAGGGACGTGTGCATAAGTAGTCTGTGTTCTGTTGTGCTTCCCAAGATGCTGCGTTTGTCATTTTTTGAGATTCAGTCGAAGCACAGAGGTACCATAGGAAATCATAAAGATAGGTGGCAGACAGAATAAATCACTCCGGGCTCCGTTTAGCTGCAGGGAGGGGTAAAGGACTGCAATGCCTTCTTTGATACTATCTTTTTTCATTAGATAAGAGTTAGATTCCTCACTGCTGCCAGACAATGAGACAGTCACAAACGAAATGCTAATTACAGGGTTGTTGTAACACCTTAGCTTTTGCCATACAGATTGATAATGCCCTTGGGAATGTAAACATCTGTACCACAACAAATGCTGCCTAGACAAAGCAAGAAAATATTGGCATGCATGTGAGAGTTGTAAGAATGTATTCGCCAAGGCAAACAGCACACATGTGTGAAAGTAAATTGCTGTGTTGTGATATAATGCAAAGACTTACTGCAAACTGAGCAAGACAGTATAAGATACTTGCATATGTGAAATGTCATTAATTAAAAACCATCATCAGTAGTACGGAACAGAAGTGCAACAAACAAAGAGGCCCAATATTTGAGATCATTCTTAGGTGTTATTTATGTATGTAAAATAGACTGCAGGGACTTCTCACATGATTGTATGTATTTATAGACTGCAGGGACTTCTCACATGATTGTATGTATTTAGCTTTTGTTGACAGAGTAGGTGCAGTACCCAAATCGATGTAAAACTAATAAGGCATTTCAAATGAGGAGAAACTGTGTGCATGCTGTATATGCTGTCTTTCACGGTGCCTCTCAATGCATGCAGAGAAGTGCAAAGGCTGCTCATAGAGAACTATGAACACAACCAGTGTGATACGTTAGATGCACTGCAAGGCAAACATTGATAGGGCGGCATTCTACATATAGCAATAGTATAAGCAAAACACAAAATGAAATGTAAGGCTTTATTGCTGACAATATAGCTGCTGTTTTGATCAGTATGATAGTAGCACTGATAGTACTTGTAGTGATAGAGACAGGCGGGGGGGCAAAACATGTATCCAAAGGCAAAATGTACTTAGCTGTTTGCGATCGTCCGCGGCCGTCCAGTGTCGCAAATCCACATGTTTACCTGTCGACCTGGTCATATAATTAGGGTGGCATTTTATGGAGTTAGTGTGCCATTTCATGAACAGACTGCTGCAGTTTCCTAGGCAGCATAGCATCATGAATCATAGCTAGTGCCTGCACATGCATGCCACACAATTCCTGTTCCATAGTTATGCAATTGCATATTGCATGATACCAAGAAAGCTATTCAACTAGCTGTTGGTCTCAAGTGGCTTAGATCATAGAACCACACTGTGTATGTGTAAAGTTGTTTCGTGAAATGCATCTTACTAGCATGTCAGTAGTGTCAACTATAGGCAATGGTCAAGGCAGTCTTCCTAGCAATGTAGCCCGCAATGAAGATTTTTGCCTACTGCATGAGCCGGTGACATCCACTGCATTTACTTAGGTATGATTCGCACAGAGGGTACACAGAGTATGCACACTTGATGGAAGCCAAATAAGCCATTCCAAATAACATCATACTGAAACCAAACTATAGGTGTTCCCTGTCAAGGTAGAAAGCATGTACATGCACTCCAGGATGTTCATGAACGGAAATAAGCAGCAAGCCTACATGTCACTAAATTGTGCGGGTTGAATGGACATGCACCTCGAAATGTCAGCAACCCCTAACATGAGCACATTTGTTGCAGTCAAGGCACTGTTCGAATGCAGACATTTCTTAAAGCAGAGGTGCTCATGGAACCCAAATAATTGAGCGCATTAAATGTAAATCTTGCCATAGGATCACTTTTTATGTAGCCTGACGGCTTATGATTTGCTAAAAATGTACGCACATTCACCAACTGCAATGCTGCACATTCACCCGCATAATAGATGTCTACCTACCCGACAGGCAACACATAATGCATTTCATGACTGTATTACATGTAGGTTGCCAGTCTACATGTACTACACACTTGTTGCCTTTTTCCACTCACGGGGCAGGTGACCGGGATACAGTTGAATACCGACTGGCCATGACACTGGTATGGCGATATGTGGCCTGTTAAACCTATAGACATATTTACCAGCTGCACTCCTGCAGCTTATGGCACTGTTCTACATGTGACTCAGACAACCCACACAAAGGTGAGGGTCCTGGCTTGATTTTGGGAAGGCTCCTGTGGTCCCGTGATCATCAGGCAGTGTGGTTCAATATGAGAACTATGACACAGACAAGCCACACAAAGCTGAGGGTTCTGCCTTGCTAGAGGGCAGGCACCTGGGGTCCAATCACCATTGCACAGTGTGGCTTAATATGAACACTACGACACAGACAAGACACACAAAAGTGAGGGTCCAGCTACCTGGAGGGCTGGCACCTGGGGACCAGAGATCAGCACACAGTGTGGTTAAATATGAGCAGTATGACACAGACAAGCCACACAAAGATGAGGGTAGTGGCTTGCTGGATGGCAGGGCATCTGGGGTCCAGTGATCATCACACAGTATGGTTCAATATGAGCACTATGACACTGACAAGCCTCACAAAAAGTGAGGTTCCCCGCTCTCTGGACGGCAGGCATCTGGCGTCCAGTGATCCTCACACCCTGTGGTTCAATATAACCACTATGATTGAGACAAGCCACTCAAAGTTGAGGGTCCTGGATTGATGGAGGGCAGGCACCTGGGGTCCAGTGATCATCAAACAGCGTGGTTAAATATGCGCACTATGACACAGATAAGGCACTCAAAGCTGAGGGTCCTGTCTTCCTGGAGGGCAGGCACCTGGGGTCCAGTGATCAACGCACAGTGTGGTTCAATATGAGCTCTACAACAAAGGCAAGACACACAAAGATGAGGGTCATTGCTTGCTGGTGGGCAGGCACCTGGGGTCCAGTGAGCATCACACAGTGTGATTCAATATGAGCACTATGACCCAGACAAGCCGCTCAAACTTAGGGTCCTGGTCTGCTGGATGGCAGTACCAGGGTTCCAGTCATCACCTTTTCATGTGGTTCAATATGAGCACTATGACACAGACAAGCCACAGTAAGGATAGGTTCCCAGCAGGCTGGCGGCAGGCACCTGGGTTAAAGTGACCATCACACAGTGTGGTTCAATATCCGCACTATGACATGCAGAAGCCACTCAAACAAGGGTCATGCATTGCTAGGGGGCAGGCACCTGGGGCCCAGTGATCATCACACAGTGTGGTTCAATATGAGCACTTTGACACAGACAAGCCACACAACGATGAGGTCCCGGCTTGCTGGAGGGCAGGCATCTGGGGTATAGTGATCATCACACACTGTGGTTCAATATGAGCACTGTGACACCCACAAACCACTCAAAGGTGAGGGTAATGCATTGCTAGAGGGTAGGCACCTGGGGACCAGTGATCATCACACAGTGTGGTTCAATATGCGCACAACGATACTGGCAAGGCACACAAAGGTGACAGTCCCAGATTGCTGGAGGGCAGGCACCTGGGGTCAAGTGATCATCACACAGTGTGGTGCAACATAAGCAGTTTGACACAGACAAGCCTCACAAAGGGGATTGTCCTGGCTTGCTGGAGGGCAGGCACCTGGGGTCCAGTGTTCATCACACAGTTTAGTACAATATGAGCAGTATGACACAGACATGACACATAAATGTGAGGGTCCTGGCTTGCTGGACTGTAGGCAACTGGGGTTCAGTGATCATCACAAACTGTGGTTCAATATGAGCACTATGACACAGAGAAGCAACACAAAGGTGAGGGTCCTGGCATGCTGGAGGGCAGGCACCTGGGTTCCAGTGATCATCACACAGTGTGGTTCAATATGAGCTCTACGAGAAAGGCAACACACACAAAGATGAGGGTCATTGCTTGCTGGTGGGCAGGCACCAGGGGTCCTGTGAGCATCACAGAGTGTGATTCAATATGAGCACTATGACCTAGACAAGCCATACAAACTTAGGGACCTGGTCTGCTGGATAGCAGTACCAGGGTTCCAGTGATCACCACTCCATGTGGTTCAGTATGAGCACTATGACTCAGACAAGCCATAGTAAGGAAAGGTTCCGGTCAGGCTGGCGGCAGGGACCTGGGTTCCAATGATCATCACACAGTGTGGTTCAATATCCACACTATGACACAGACAAGCCACACAAAGCTGATGGTCCTGGCTTGCTGGAGTTTAGGCACCTGAGGTCCAGAGATCATCACACAGTGTGGATCAAAATGAGTACTATGACACAGACAATCCACTCAAAGGTGAGGGTCCCAGCTTGCTGGATGGTAGGCATCTGGGGTCCAGCAGTCATCTCACTCTGCGGTTCAAAATCAGCACTATGTCACAGACAAGCCACTCTAAGGTGAAGGTCCTGCATTGCTGGAGGGCAGGCACCTGGTGTCCAGTGATCATCACACAGTGCGGTTCAATATGAGCACTACGACACACACAGGCCACTCAAAGGAGGGTCATGCATTGCTAGAGGGCTGGCACCTGGGGGCCAGAGATTGTCACACAGTGTGGTTCAATATGAGCACAACGATACTGGCAAGGCACACAAATGTGAGGATCCTGGTTTGCAGGAGGGCAAGCACCTGGGTTCCAGTGATCATCACATAGTGTGGTTCAATATGAGCACTTTGACACAGTCAAGCCACACAAAGGGGATTGTCCTGGCTTGCTGTAGGAGAGGCACCTGGGGTCCAGTGATCATCACACATTGTGGTTCAATATAATCACTATGACACAGAGAAGCAACACAAAGTTGAAGGTCCTGGCTTGCTGGAGGGCAGGCACCAGGGGTCCAGTGATCATCACACAGTTTTACTCAATATGAGCACTATGACACACACAAGCAACACAAAGGTGAGGGTCCTGGCATGCTGGAGGGCAGGCACCTGGGTTCTAGTGATCATCACACAGTGTGGTTCAATATGAGCTCTACGACAAAGACAAGACACAGAAAGGTGAGGGTCATTGCTTGCTGGTGGGCAGGCACCTGGGGTCCAGTGAGCATCACACAGTGTGATTCAGTATAAGCACTATGACCCAGACAAGCCACACAAACTTAGGGCCCTGGCCTGCTGGATGGCAGTACCAGGGTTCCAGTGATCACCACTCCATGTGGTTCAATATGAGCACTTATGACACAGACAAGCCACCGTAAGGATAGGTTCTTGGCAAGCTGGCAGCAGGCACCAGGGTTCCTGTGATCATCACACAGTGTGGTTCAATATCCGTACTATGACACAGACAGGTCACACAAAGTAGAGGTCCCGTCTTTCTGGAGGGCAGGCATCTGGGGTCCAGTAATCATCACACACTGTGGTTCAATATGAGCACTGTGACACAGACATGCCACACAAAGGTGAGGGTCCCGGATTGCTGGAGGGCAGGCACCTGGGGTACAGTGAATGTCACACAGTGTGGTTCAATATGAGCACTATGGCACAGACTAGCCACTCAATGGTGAGGGCCCTGGGTGGCTGGATGGCAAGCCACTGGGGTCAGTGATAATCACAGAGTGTGGTTCAACATGAGCACTATGTGACACAAACAAGGCAAAAAAAGGTGAGGGTCCTGGTTTGCTTGCGGGCAGGCACCTGTTGTCCCAAGATTGTCATACAGTGTGGTTCAAGAAGAGCACTATGACACAGACAAGCCACACAAAGCTGAGGGTCCTGTCTTGCTAGAGGGCAGAGACCTGGGTCCAGTGATCATCACACAGTGTGGTTCAATATGAACTCTACGACTTAGACAAGCCACACAAAGGTGAGGGTCCTGGATTGCTGGAGGGCAGGCAACTGGGGTCCAGTGATCATCACACAGTGTTGTTCAATATGAGATCTACAACACAGACAAGGCACACAAATGTGAGGGTCCTGGCTTGCTGGTCGTCAGTCACCAGGGGTACAGTGATCATCACACAGTGTGGTTCAGTATGAGCACTATGATTCAGACAAGACACACAAAAGTGAGGATCCCGGCTAGCTGGAGGGCAGGCACCTGGGGTCCAGTGAACATCACACAGTGTGGTTAAATATGAGCAGAATGACACAGACAAGCCACACAAAGATGAGGGTCCTGGCTTGCTGGATGACAGGCACCTGGAGTCCAGTGATCATCACACAGTGTGGTTCAGTATGAGCACTTTGACATTGACAAACCACAAAAGGGTGAGAGTCCAGAATTGCTTGAAGGCAGGCACCAGGGTTCCAGTGATCATCACACAGTATGGTTCAATATCCGCACTATGACACAGACAAGCCAGAGAAAGTTGAGGTCCCAGCTTGCTGGAGGTCAGGCATCTGGGGTCCAGAGATCATCACACACTGTGGTTCAATATGAGCACTGTGACACACACAAGCCTCTCAAAGGTGAGGGTCATGCATTGCTAGAGGGCAGGCACCTGGGATCCCACGATCATCACTCAGTGTGGTTCAATATGAGAACTACAACACAGACAAGCCACACAAAGCTGAGGATGCCGGATTGCTGGAGGGCAGGCACCTGGGGTCCAGTGAACATCACACAGTGTGGTTCAATAAGAACACTATGACACAAACAAGCCACTCAATGGTGAGGGCCCTGGGTTGCTGCATGGCAAGCCACTGGGATCCAGTGATAAACACAGAGTGTGGTTTAACATGAGCACTATGTGACACAAACAAGGCAAAAAAAGGTGAGGGTCCTGGCTTGCTTGTTGGCAGGCACCTGTTGTCCCATGATTGTCACACAGTGTTGTTCAAGAACAGCACTATGACACAGACAAGTCACACAAAGCTGAGTGTCCTGTCTTGCTAGAGGGCAGGCAACTGGGGTCCAGTGATCATCACACAGTGTTGTTCAGTATGAGAACTACAACACAGACAAGACAGAAAAATGTGAGAGTCCTGGCTTGCTGGTCATCAGTCACCTGGGGTACAGTGATCATCACACAAAGTGGTTCAATATGAGTACTATGTCACAGACAAGCCACACAAAGGGGATTGTCCTGGCTTGCTGGAGGGCAGGCACCTGGGGTCCAATCACCATCACACAGTGTGGCTAAATATGAGCACTACGACACAGACAAGACACACAAAGATGAGGGTAGTGGCTTGCTGGATGGCAGGCATCTGGGGTCCAGTAATCATCACACAGTGTGGTTCAATATGAGCACAATGACACTGACAAGACACACAATGGTGAGGGTCCCGGCTTGCTCGAGGGAAGGCACCAGGGTTCCAGTGATCATCACACAGTGTGGTTCAATATCCGCACTATGACACAGACAGGACACGCTAAGTAGAAGTCCCGTCTTGCTGGAGGGCAGGCATCTGGGGTCCAGTGATCATCACACACTGTGGTTCAATATGAGCACTGTGACACAGACACGCCACACAAAGTTGAGGGTCCCGGATTGCTGGAGGGCAGGCACCTGGGGTACAGTGAACGTCACACAGTGTGGTTCAATATGAGCACTATGGCACAGACTAGCCACTCAATGTTGAGATCCCTGGGTGGCTGGAAGGCAAACCACTGGGGTCCAGTGATAATCACAGAGTGTGGTTCAACATGAGCACTATGTGACACAAACAAGACAAAAAAAGGTGAGGGTCCTGGTTTGCTTGCGGGCAGGCACCTGTTGTCCCATGATTGTCATACAGTGTGGTACAAGAAGAGCACTATGAACCAAACAAGCCACACAAAGCTGAGGGTCCTGTCTTGCTAGAGGGCAGAGACCTGGGTCCAGTGATCATCACACAGTGTGGTTCAATATGAGCTCTACGACATAGACAAGCCACACAAACGTGAGGGTCCTGGACTGCTGGAGGGCAGGCAACTGGGGTCCAGTGATCATCGCACAGTGTTGTTCAACATGAGAACTACAACACAGACAAGCCACACAAAGGTGAGGGTCCTGGATTGCTGGAGGGCAGGCAACTAGGGTCCAGTGATCATCACACAGTGCTGTTCAATATGAGAACTACAACACAGACAAGACACACAAAAGTGAGGATCCCGGCTAGCTGGAGGGCAGGCACCTGGGGACCAGAGATCAGCACACAGTGTGGTTAAATATGAGCAGTATGACACAGACAAGCCACACAAAGATGAGGGTCCTGGCTTGCTGGATGGCAGGCACCTGGGGTCCAGTGATCATCACACAGTATGGTTCAGTATGAGCACCATGACACCGACAAGACACACTGAGGTGAGGGTCCCGGCTTTCTGGAAGGCAGGCACCTGGGGTCCAGTAATCATCAAACAGTGTGGTTCAATATGAGCACTATGACACAGAGAAGCCACACAGTGGTGAGGTTCCCGGCTTGCTCAAGGGAAGGCACCAGGGTTCCAGTGATCATCACACAGTGTGGTTCAATATGAGCACTATGACACAGACAGGACACACAAAGTAGAGGTCCCGTCTTGCTGGAGGGCAGGCATCTGTGGTCCAGTGATCATCACACACTGTGGTTCAATATGAGCACTGTGACACAGACACGCCACACAAAGGTGAGGGTCCCAGATTGCTGGAGGGCAGGCACCTGGGGTACAGTGAATGTCACACAGTGTGGTTCAATATGAGCACTATGGCACAGACTAGAAACTCAATGGTGAGGGCTCTGGGTTGCTGGATGGCAAGCCACTACGGTACAGTGATAATCACAGAGTGTGGTTCAACATGAGTGCTATGTCACACAAACAAGACATAAAAAGGTGAGGGTCCTGGTTTGTTTGCGGGCAGGCACCTGTTGTCCCATGATTGTCATGCAGTGTGGTTCAAGAACAGCACTATGACACAGACAAGCCACACAAAGCTGAGGGTCCTGTCTTACTAGAGGGCAGAGACCTGGGTCCAGTGATCATCACACAGTGTGGTTCAATATGAGCTCAACGACATAGACAAGCCGCACAGATGTGAGGGTCCTGGCTTGCTGGTCGTCAGTCACCTGGGGTACAGTGATCATCACACAATGTGGTTCAGTATGAGCACTACGATTCAGACAAGACACACAAAAGTGAGGATCCCGGCTAGTTGGAGGGCAGGCACCTGGGGACCAGAGATCAGCACAAAGTGTGATTCAGTATAAGCACTATGACCCAGACAAGCAACACAAACTTAGGGCCCTGGCCTGCTGGATGGCAGTACCAGGGTTCCAGTGATCACCACTCCATGTGGTTCAATATGAGCACTATGACACAGACAAGCCACCGTAAGGATAGGTTCCCGGCAGGCTGGCAGCAGGCACCAGGGTTCCAGTGATCATCACACAGTGTGGTTCAATATCCGTACTATGACACAGACAGGTCACACAAAGTAGAGGTCCCGTCTTGCTGGAGGGCAGGCATCTGGGGTCCAGTAATCATCACACACTGTGGTTCAATATGAGCACTGTGACACAGACACGCCACACAAAGGTGAGGGTCCCGGATTGCTGGAGGGCAGGCACCTGGGGTACAGTGAATGTCACACAGTGTGGTTCAATATGAGCACTATGGCACAGACTAGCCACTCAATGGTGAGGGCCCTGGGTGGCTGGATGGCAAGCCACTGGGGTCCAGTGATAATCACAGAGTGTGGTTCAACATGAGCACTATGTGACACAAACAAGGCAAAAAAAGGTGAGGGTCCTGGTTTGCTTGCGGGCAGGCACCTGTTGTCCCATGATTGTCATACAGTGTGGTTCAAGAAGAGCACTATGACACAGACAAGCCACACAAAGCTGAGGGTCCTGTCTTGCTAGAGGGCAGAGACCTGGGTCCAGTGATCATCACACAGTGTGGTTCAATATGAACTCTACGACTTAAACAAGCCACACAAAGGTGAGGGTCCTGGATTGCTGGAGGGCAGGCAACTGGGGTCCAGTGATCATCACACAGTGTTGTTCAATATGAGACCTACATCACAGACAAGGCACACAAATGTGAGGGTCCTGGCTTGCTGGTCGTCAGTCACCTGGGGTACAGTGATCATCACACAGTGTGGTTCAGTATGAGCACTACGATTCAGACAAGACACACAAAAGTGAGGATCCCGGCTAGCTGGAGGGCAGGCACCTGGGGTCCAGTGAACATCACACAGTGTGGTTAAATATGAGCAGTATGACACAGACAAGCCACACAAAGATGAGGGTCCTGGCTTGCTGGATGACAGGCACCTGGAGTCCAGTGATCATCACACAGTGTGGTTCAGTATGAGCACTTTGACATTGACAAGACACACCGAGATGAGGGTCCCGGCTTTCTGGAGGGCAGGCACCTGGGGTCCAGTAATCATCACACAGTGTGGTTCAATATCCGCACTATGACACAGACAAGCCAGAGAAAGATGAGGTCCCAGCTTGCTCGAGGGAAGGCACCAGGGTTCCAGTGATCATCTCACACCATGGTTCAATATGAGCACTACGACACAGACAAACCACACAAGGGTGAGAGTCCAGAATTGCTGGAAGACAGGCACCAGGGTTCCAGTGATCATCACACAGTGTGGTTCACTATCCGCACTATGACACAGACAAGCCAGAGAAAGCTGAGGTCCCAGCTTGCTGGAGGGCAGGCATCTGGGGTCCAGAGATCATCACACACTGTGGTTCAATATGAGCACTGTGACACACACAAGCCTCTCAAAGGTGAGGGTCATGCATTGCTAGAGGGCAGGCACCTGGGATCCCACGATCATCACTCAGTGTGGTTCAATATGAGAACTACAACACAGACAAGACACACAAAGCTGAGGATGCTGGATTGCTGGAGGGCAGGCACCTGGGGTCCAGTGAACATCACACAGTGTGGTTCAATAAGAACACTATGACACAAACAAGCCACTCAATGGTGAGGGCCCTGGGTTGCTGCATGGCAAGCCACTGGGATCCAGTGATAATCACAGAGTGTGGTTTAACATGAGCACTATATGACACAAACAAGGCAAAATAAGGTGAGGGTCCTGGCTTGCTTGTTGACAGGCACCTGTTGTCCCATGATTGTCACACAGTGTTGTTCAAGAACAGCACTATGACACAGATAAGTCACACAAAGCTGAGTGTCCGGTCTTGCTAGAGGCAGGCAACTGGAGTCCAGTGATCATCACACAGTGTTGTTCAGTATGAGAACTACAACACAGACAAGAGAGAGAAATGTGAGAGTCCTGGCTTGCTGGTCATCAGTCACCTGGGGTACAGTGATCATCACACAAAGTGGTTCAATATGAGTACTATGTCACAGACAAGCCACACAAAAGGGATTGTCCTGGCTTGCTGGAGGGCAGGCACTTGGGGTCCAATCACCTATCACACAGTGTGGCTAAATATGAGCACTACGACACAGACAAGACACACAAAAGTGAGGGTCCCAGCTACCTGGAGGGCAGGCACCTGGGGACCAGAGATCAGCACACAGGGTGGTTAAATATGAGCAGTATGACACAAACAAGCCACACAAAGATTAGGGTAGTGGCTTGCTGGATGGCAGGCATCTGGGGTCCAGTAATCATCACACAGTGTGGTTCAATATGAGCACAATGACACCGACAAGACACACAATGGTGAGGGTCCCGGATTGCTCGAGGGAAAGCACCAGGGTTCCAGTGATCATCACACAGTGTGATTCAATATCCGCACTATGACACAGACAGGACACTCTAAGTAGAAGTCCCGTCTTGCTGGAGGGCAGGCATCTGGGGTCCAGGGATCATCACACACTGTGGTTCAATATGAGCACTGTGACACAGACACGCCACACAAAGGTGAGGGTCCTGGATTGCTGGAGGGCAGGCACCTGGGGTACAGTGAACGTCACACAGTGTGGTTCAATATGAGCACTATGGCACAGACTAGGCACTCAATGGTGAGATCCCTGGGTGGCTGGATGGCAAACCACTGGGGTCCAGTGATAATCACAGAGTGTGGTTCAACATGAGCACTATGTGACACAAACAAGACAAAAAAAGGTGAGGGTCCCGGTTTGCTTGCGGGCAGGCACCTGTTGTCCCATGATTGTCATACAGTGTGGTACAAGAAGAGCACTATGAACCAGACAAGCCACACAAAGCTGAGGGTCCTGTCTTGCTAGAGGGCAGAGACCTGGGTCCAGTGATCATCACACACTGTGGTTCAATATGAGCTCTACGACATAGACAAGCCACACAAACATGAGGGTCCTGGACTGCTGGAGGGAAGGCAACTGGGGTCCAGTGATCATCGCACAGTGTTGTTCAATATGAGAACTACAACACAGACAAGCCACACAAAGGTGAGGGTCCTGCATTGCTGGAGGGCAGGCAACTGGGGTCCAGTGATCATCACACAGTGCTGTTCAATATGAGAACTACAACACAGACAAGACACACAAAGTGAGGATCCGGCTAGCTGGAGGGCAGGCACCTGGGGACCAGAGATCAGCACACAGTGTGGTTAAATATGAGCAGTATGACACAGACAAGCCACACAAAGATGAGGGTCCTGGCTTGCTGGATGGCAGGCACCTGGGGTCCAGTGATCATCACACAGTATGGTTCAGTATGAGCACCATGACACCGACAAGACACACCGAGGTGAGGGTCCCGGCTTTCTGGAGGGCAGGCACCTGGGGTCCAGTAATCATCAAACAGTGTGGTTCAATATGAGCACTATGACACAGAGAAGCCACACAATGGTGAGGGTCCCGGCTTGCTTGAGGGAAGGCACCAGGGTTCCAGTGATCATCACACAGTGTGGTTCAATATGCAAACTAGGACACAGACAAGCCACACAAAGTGACATCAGAGACACAACTGTTGAGCAAATAAATAGCTTTTACTTAACAGAAAGTGCAATGAGCATTTACAGGAAATGTATTTACAACACAAGAGAATAACACTTATACAGGAAGAGTAAACAAATGTTTTTAAACAACAGATGGCAAAAGAAGAAGGCTATTACTGAAATATACTATCACTAAACTTACCCTTTCCTGTCCTTACAAGAGACACTGGACCCTGTTCTAACTGCCAGATCCCACGGACATACCAGGTATGCTCCAAGCTTATGTCTCCCCTCACAGCTTCCAAAGGCAACAAGAGAGTTCTCTGTCTTACAGAAGCTTATATAGTCTATGGAGACTAGGTCATTCCTATTCTCCCCTTAAATGCACCAACCAACTAACATGTATGTATTTAATTGTCCCAATCAGAGTGAACACCTATTGGTGACCAATTATATTCCCTTTTCACCTTAAGTTTATATTTGAATGATCCAATCCATTCAAACTGCCCTGTGTCCGTGTCTGCAAGGTCTGTGTGTGTCTGGAGATGTCCACTTGAGATTTATGACCCAGCTCTTATCTAGCAGATAGGAATTCCACCAGCTGGTTGCTGCTGGAGGATTTCAGCCTCAGTGTATTTTTTTCACACTGCTAAAAAAAAATAAGGCATCTACAGAATCCAAACCATTAACTCTTTCCTTCCCATTTCTGTCACAGTGCTCATATTGCACCACAGTTTGATGATCACTGGACTCCAGGTGCTTGCCCTCCAGCAAGCCAGGACCCTCACCTTTGTGTGGTTTGTCTATGTCATAGTGCCCATATTGATCCATACTGTGGGATGATTTCTGGAAAACATGTTCCTGCCCTCCAGGAAGCCAGGACCCTCACCTTTGTTTTACTTGTCTGTGTCATAGTGCTCTTATTGAACCACACTGTGTGATGATCACTGGACCCCAGGTGCCTGCCAACCAGCACTCCAGGACCCTCACCTTTGTGTGGTTTGTCAGTGTCCTAGTTCGCATATTGAACCACACTGTGTGATGATCACTGGGGACCCTTCCTGCTTGCCCTCTAGCAATGCAGGACCATCAGCTTTCAGTAGTTTGCCTGTGTCACAGTGCTCATATTGAACAACACTGTGTGATGATCACTGGACCCCAGGTGATACATAGAAGCAAACCATCACTCTCACCTTTGTGTGTGTTGTCTGTGTCATAGTGCTCATATTGAACATCACTGCATGATGATCAGTAGACCCCAGGGTGATTGCCCACCAGCAAGTCAGGACTCGCACATTTGTGTGTCTCTTCTGTGTCATAGTGCTCATATTGAATGACACTGTGTGGTGATCACTGTACCCTAGGTGACTACCCTCCAGCAAGCCTGGACACTCAGCTTAGTGTGGCCTGTCTGTGTCATAGTGCTCATATTGAATGACACTTTGTGATGATCACTGGACCCCAGGTATCTGCCCTCCAGTCTGCCGTGACCCTCACCTTTGTGTGGCTTGTCAGTGTCCTAGTTTGCATATTGAACCACATTGTGTGATGATCACTTGACCCTTCGTGCATGCCCTCTAGCAATGCTGGACCCTCAGCTTTCTGTGGCTTTCCGGCGTCATAGTGCTCATACTGAACAAAACTGTGTGATGATCACCCGACCCCAGGTACCTGCCCAGAAGCAAGCCATCACCCACACCTTTGTGTGTCTTGTCTGTGTCATAGTGCCCATATTGAACGATACTGTGTGATGATCACTGGACCCCTGGTGCCTGCCCTCCGTGAAGCCAGGATCTTCAGATTTGAGTGGCTTATCTGTGTCCTAGTTTGAATATTGAAACATACTGTCTGATGATCATGGGAACACAGCTGCCTGCCCAAAAGCACTCCAAGACCCTCACCTTTTGGGAGTTTGTCTATGTTTTTCTGCTCATATTGAACCACATTGTGTGATGATCACTGGACCCTGGTGCCTGCCCTCTAGCAAGGCAGGACCCTCAGCTTTCTGTGTCTTGCCTGTGTCATAGTGCTCATAATGAACCACACTGTGTGATGAACACTGGACCCCATGTGCCTGCCCCGAAGCGAGCCAGGACCCTCACCTTTGTGTGTCTTGTCAGTGCCATAGTGCTGAAACTGAATCACACTGTGTGATGATCACTGGACCCCAGGTGATTGCCCACCAGCAAGCCAGGTCCCTCACATATGTGTGTCTTGTCTGTGTCGTAGTGCTCATATTGAATGACACTGTGTGATGATCAAGGGACCCCAGCTGCCTGCCCTCTAGCAAGGCAGGATCCTCATCTTTGTGTGTCTTATCTGTGTCGTAGTGCTCATATTGAACCACACTGTGTGATGATCATAGGACGACAGGTACCTGCCCACAAGCAATCCAGTACCCTCTCCTTTGTGTGTCTTGTCTGTCATACTGCTCATATGGAATCACACTGTGTGATGATCATTGGACCCCTAGTGCTTCCCTCCAGCAGTCCAGAACCCTCACCTTTGTGTGGCTTGTCTGTGTCTTAGTGCTAATATTGAAACACACTGGGTGATGATCACTGGACCCCAGGTGCCAGCCCACAAGCAAGCCAGGACCCTCACCTTTGTGTGGCTTGTCTGTGTCATAGTGCTCATAATGAACCACACTGTGGGATGATCTCTGGAACCCATGTTCCTGCCCTCCAGGAAGCCAGGACCCTCACCTTTGTTTTATTTGTCTGTGTCATAGTGCTCATATTGAACCACTCTGTGTGATGATCACTGGACACTTCATGCTTGCCCTCTAGTAATGCAGGACCCTCAGCTTTCTGTGGCTTTCCTGTGTCAAAGTGCTCATATTGAACAACACTGTCTGATGATCACTGGACCCCAAATGATACATAGAAGCAAACCATCTCCCTCACCTTTGTGTGGGTTGTCTGTGTCATAGTGCTCATATTAAACTTCACTGCGTGATGATCAGTAGACCCCAAGGTGATTGCCCAACAGCAAGTCAGGACTCTCACATTTGTGTGTCTTGTCTGTGTCGTAGTGCTCATATTGAACCACACTGTGTGATGATCACTGGACTTCAGGTTCCTGCCCACCAGCCAGCAAGTTCCCACACCATTGTGAGTCTTCTCTGTGTCATAGTGCTCATATTGAACTACCCTGTGTGATGATCCCGGGACCACAAGTGCCTTCTCAGAAGCAAGCCAAGACCCTCAGGTTTGTGTGTCTTGTCTGAGTCATAGTTCTCATATAGAACCACACTGTCTGATGATCATGGGACCACAGTTGCCAACCCAAAATCAAGCCAGGACCCTCACCTTTGTGTGGCCTGTCTGAGTCAAAGTTCTCACATTGAGCCACACTGAGTGATGATCACTGGACCCCAGGTGCTTGCCCTCCAGCAAGCCAGGACCCTCCTTTGTGTGGCTTGTCTCTGTCATAGTGCTCATATTGATCCACATTGCGGGATGATCACTGGAACCCATGTTCCTGCCCTCCAGGAAGCCGTGACCATCACCTTTGTTTTGCTTGTGTGCATCATAGTGCTCATATTGAGCAACACTCTATGATGATCACTGGACCCTAGGAGCCTGCCATCCAGCAAGCCAGGGCCCTCATCTGTGTGTGACTTGACTGTGTCCTAGCACTCATATTGAACCACACTGTGTGATGATCACTCGACCCCAGGTGCCAGCCCACCAGCAAGCAAGTACCCTCACATTGTGTGTCTTGTCTGTGTCATAGTGCTCATATTGAACCACCCAGTTGGATGATCATGGGACCACAAGTGCCTTCCGAGAAGCAAGCCAAGACCCTCAGCTTTGTGTGTCTTGTCTGTGTTGTAGTGCTCATATTGAACCACACTGTCTGATGATCACGCGAACACAGGTGCCTACCCAAAAGCAAGCCAGGTCCCTCCCCCTTTGAGTGGCTTGTCTGTGTCATAACGCTCATATTGAGCAAATCACGGTGATGATCCCTGGACCACTGGTGCCTGCTCTCCAGCAAGCTAGGACCATCAGCTTTGTGTGGCTTGTCTGTGTCATAGTGCTCATATTGAAACACACTGTGTAATGATCACTGGACTCTAGGTGCTTGCCCTCCAGCAAGCCACTAACCCCACCTTTTTGTGACTTGTCTGTGTCATAGATCACTTGACCCCAGGTGCCTACCCACCAGCTAGCTAGGCCCCTCACCTTTGTGTGTCTTGTCTTTGTCGTAGTGCTCATATTGAACCACACTGTTTGATGATCACTGGACTCCAGCTGCTTGCCCTCCAGCAAGCCAGGACCCTCACCTTTGTGTGGCTTGTCTGTGTCATGGTACTCATATTGAACCACAATGTGGGATGATCTCTGGAACCCATGTTCCTGCCCCTCCAGGAAGCCAGGACCCTCACCTTTGTTTTACTTGACTGTGTCATTGTGCTCATATTGAACCACGCTGTGTGATAATGACTGGACCCCAGGTGCCTGCCCACCAGCACTCCAGGACCTTTACCTTTGTGTGGTTTGTCTGTGTCCTAGTACACATATTGAACCACACTGTGTGATGACCACTCAACACTTCTTGCTTGCCCTGCAGCAATGCAGGACCCTCATCTTTCTGTGGCTTACCTGTGTCAAAGTGCTCATATTGAACAACACTGTCTGATGATCACTGGACCCCAGGTGATACATACAAGCAAACCATCACCCTCACCTTTGTGTGTGTTGTCTGTGTCATAGTGCTTATACTAAACATCACTGCGTGATGATCAGTAGACCCCAGAGTGATTGCCCACCAGCAAGTCAGGACCCTCACATTTGTGAGTCTTGTCTGTGTCGTACTGCTCATATTGAGCCACACTGAGTGATGATCACTGGACCCCAGGTGCCTGCCCACCAGCCAGCAAGTTCCCTCACTATTGTGAGTCTTCTGTGTGTCATAGTGCTCATATTGAACTACCCTGTGTGATGATCATGGGACCACAAGTGCCTTCCCAGAAGCAAGCCAAGACCCTCAGGTTTGTGTGTCTTGTCTGTGTCATAGTTCTCATATTGAACCACACTGTCTGATGATCACGGGACCACAGGTGCCTACCCAAAATCAAGTCAGGACCCTCACCTTTCTATGGCTTGTCTGAGTCAAAGTGCTCACATTGAACCACGCTGAGTGAGGATCACTGGACCCCAGGTGCTTGCCATCCAGCAAGCCAGGACCCTCCTTTGCGTGGCTTGTCTCTGTCATCATGCTTATATTGAAACCACACTGAGGGATGATCACTGGAACCCATGTTCCTGCCCTCCAAGAAGCCGTGACCCTCACCTTTGTTTTGCTTGTGTGCGACATAGTGCTCATATTGAGCAACACTCTATGATGATCACTGGACCCTAGGAGCCTTCCATCCAGCAAGCCAGGACCCTCATCTGTGTGTGGCTTGACTGTGTCCTAGTGCTCATATTGAAGCACACTGTGTGATGATCACTCGACACCAGGTGCCTGCCCACCAGCAAGCAAGTAACCTCACCATTGTGTGTCTTGTCTTTGTCATAGTGCTCATATTGAACCACCCGTGGGATGATCCCAGGACCACAAGTGCCTTCCCAGAAGAAAGCCAAGACCCTCACGTTTGTGTGTCTTGTCTGTTTTGTAGTGCTCATATTGAACCACACTGTCAGATGATCACGTGAACACAAGTGCCTACTCAAAAGCAAGCCAGGACCCTCACCTTTGTGTGGCTTGTCTGTGTCATAGCACTCATATTGAACCACACTGAGTGATGATCACTGGACCCCAGGTGCTTGCCCTCCAGCTAGTCAGGACCCTCACCTTTGTGTGGCTTGACTGTGTAGTAGTGCTCAAATTGAGCAACACTCAGTGATGATCCCTGGACCACTGGTACCTGCTCTCCAGCAAGCCAGGACCCTCAGCTTTGAAGGGCTTGTCTGTGTCATAGTGCTCATATTGAACCACACTGTGTGATGATCACTGGACCCCAGGTGCTTGCCCTCCAGCAATCCATTAACCCCACCTTTGTGTGGCTTGTCTGAGTCGTAGACCTCATATTGACCAGTACTGTGTGATGATCACTGCACCCCAGGTGCTTGCCCACCAGCAAGCAAGGACCCTTACCTTTGTGTGTCTTGTCTTTGTCGTAGTGCTCATATTGAACCACAGTTTGACAATCACTGGACTCCAGGTGCTTGCCCTCCAGCAAGCCAGGACCCTCACCTTTGTGTGGTTTGTCTATGTCATTGTGCTCATATTGATCCATACTGTGGGATGATTTCTGGAAAACATGTTCCTGCCCTCCAGGAAGCCAGGACCCTCACCTTTGTTTTACTTGTCTGTGTCATAGTGCTCTTATTGAACCACACTGTGTGATGATCACTGGACCCCAGGTGCCTGCCAACCAGCACTCCAGGACCCTCACCTTTGTGTGGTTTGTCAGTGTCCTAGTTCGCATATTGAACCACACTGTGTGATGATCACTGGACCCTTTCTGCTTGTCCTCTAGCAATGCAGGACCCTCAGCTTTCTTTAGTTTGCCTGTGTCACAGTGGTCATATTGAACAACACTGTGTGATGATCACTGGACCCTTTCTGCTTGCCCTCTAGCAATGCAGGACCCTCAGCTTTCTGTAGTTTGCCTGTGTCACAGTGCTCATATTGAACAACACAATAGGATTATCACTGGACCCCAGGTGATACATAGAAGCAAACCATCACTCTCACCTTTGTGTGTGTTGTCTGTGTAGTAGTGCTCATATTGAACATCACTGCGTGATGATCAGTAGACCTCAGGGTGATTGCCCACCGGCAAGTCAGGACTCTCACATTTGTGTGTCTCTTCTGTGTCATAGTGCTCATATTGAACGACACTGTGTGGTGATCACTGTACCCTAGGTGACTACCCTCCAGCAAGCCTGGACACTCAGCTTAGTGTGGCCTGTCTGTGTCATAGTGCTCATATTGAATGACACTGTGTGATGATCACTGGACCCCAGGTATCTGCCCTCCAGTCTGCCGTGACCCTCACCTTTGTGTGGTTTGTCTGTGTCCTAGTTTGCATATTGAACCACATTGTGTGATGATCACCTGACCCTTCGTGCATGCCCTCTAGCAATGCTGGACCCTCAGCTTTCTGTGGCTTTCCGGCGTCATAGTGCTCATACTGAACAAAACTGTGTGATGATCACTCGACCCCAGGTGCCTGCCCAGAAGCAAGCCATCACCCACACCTTTGTGTGTCTTGTCTGTGTCATAGTGCTCATATTGAACATCACTCCATGATGATCAGTAGACCCCAGGATGATTGCCCACCAGCAAGTCAGGACCCCTCACATTTTTGTGTCTTGTCTGTGTCGTAGTGCTCATATTGAATGATACTGTGTGATGATCACTGGACCCCTGGTGCCTGCCCTCCGTGAAGCCAGGATCTTCAGCTTTGAGTGGCTTATCTGTGTCCTAGTTCGAATATTGAAACACACTTTCTGATGATCATGGGAACACAGCTGCCTGCCCAAAAGCACTCCAAGACCCTCATCTTTTGGGAGTTTGTCTAAGTTTTTCTGCTCATATTGAACCACATTGTGTGATGATCACTGGACCCTGGTGCCTGCCCTCTAGAAAGGCAGGACACTCAGCTTGCTGTGTCTTGCCTATGTCATGGTGCTCATAATGAACCACACTGTGTGATGAACACTGGACCCCATGTGCCTGCCCCGAAGTGAGCCAGGACCCCTCACCTTTGTGTGTCTTGTCAGTGCCATAGTGCTGAAACTGAATCACACTGTGTGATGATCACTGGACCCCAGGAGATTGCCCACCAGCAAGCCAGGTCCCTCACATATGTGTGTCTTGTCTGTGTCGTAGTGCTCATATTGAATGACACTGTGTGATGATCAAGGGACCCCAGCTGCCTGCCCTCTAGCAAGGCAGGATCCTCATCTTTGTGTGTCTTATCATGTGTCGTAGTGCTCATATTGAACCACACTGTGTGATGATCATAGGATGACAGGTACCTGCCCACAAGCAATCCAGTACCTCTCCTTTGTGTGTCTTGTCTGTCATACTGCTCATATGGAATCACACTGTGTGATGATCATTGGACCCCTAGTGCTCCCTCCAGCAGTCCAGGACCCTCACCTTTGTGTGGCTTGTCTGTGTCTTAGTGCTAATATTGAAACACACTGGGTGATGATCTTAGGACCCCAGGTGCCAGCCCACAAGCAAGCCAGGACCCTCACCTTTGTGTGGCTTGTCTGTGTCATAGTGCTCATAATGAACCACACTGTGGGATGATCTCTGGAACCCATGTTCCTGCCCTCCAGGAAGCCAGGACCCTCACCTTTGTTTTACTTGTCTGTGTCATAGTGCTCATATTGAACCACTCTGTGTGATGATCACTGGACACTTCATGCTTGCCCTCTAGTAATGCAGGACCCTCAGCTTTCTGTGGCTTTCCTGTGTCAAAGTGCTCATATTGAACAACACTATCTGATGATCACTGGACCCCAAGTGATACATAGAAGCAAACCACCTCCCTCACCTTTGTGTGGGTTGTCTGTGTCATAGTGCTCATATTAAACTTCACTCGATGATCAGTAGACCCCAAGGTGATTGCCCACCAGCAAGTCAGGACTCTCACATTTGTGTGTCTTGTCTGTGTCGTAGTGCTCATATTGAACCACACTGTGTGATGATCACTAGACCTCAGGTGCCTGCCCACCAGCCAGCAAGTTCCTCACCATTGTGGGTCTTCTCTGTGTCATAGTGCTCATATTGAACTACCCTGTGTGATGATCCCGGGACCACAAGTGCCTTCTCAGAAGCAAGCCAAGACCCTCAGGTTTGTGTGTCTTGTCTGAGTCATAGTTCTCATATAGAACCACACTGTCTGATGATCATGGGACCACAGTTGCCAACCCAAAATCAAGCCAGGACCCTCACCTTTGTGTGGCCTGTCTGAGTCAAAGTTCTCACATTGAGCCACACTGAGTGATGATCACTGGACCCCAGGTGCTTGCCCTCCAGCAAGCCAGGACCCTCCTTTGTGTGGCTTGTCTCTGTCATAGTGCTCATATTGATCCACATTGCGGGATGATCACTGGAACCCATGTTCCTGCCCTCCAGGAAGCCGTGACCATCACCTTTGTTTTGCTTGTGTGTGTCATAGTGCTCATATTGAGCAACACTCTATGATGATCACTGGACCCTAGGAGCCTGCCATCCAGCAAGCCAGGGCCCTCATCTGTGTGTGACTTGACTGTGTCCTAGCACTCATATTGAACCACACTGTGTGATGATCACTGGACCCCAGGTGCCAGCCCACCAGCAAGCAAGTACCCTCACCATTGTGTGTCTTGTCTGTGTCATAGTGCTCATATTGAACCACCCAGTTGGATGATCATGGGACCACAAGTGCCTTCCCAGAAGCAAGCCAAGACCCTCAGCTTTGTGTTCTTGTCTGTGTTGTAGTGCTCATATTGAACCACACTGTCTGATGATCACGCCAAGCACAGGTGCCTACCCAAAAGCAACCAGGTCCCTCCCTTGTGTGGCTTGTCTGTGCATAGCGCCTATATTGAGCAAATCACAGTGATGATCCCTGGACCACTGGTGCCTGCTCTCCAGCAAGCTAGGACCATCAGCTTTGTGTGGCTTGTCTGTGTCATAGTGCTCATATTGCAACACACTGTAATGATCACTGGACTCCAGGTGCTTGCCCTCCAGCAAGCCACTAACCCCACCTTTTTGTGACTTGTCTGTGTCGTAGATCACTTGACCCCAGGTGCCTGCCCATCAGCTAGCTAGGCCACTCACCTTTGTGTGTCTTGTCTTTGTCATAGTGCTCATATTGAACCACACTGTTTGATGATCACTGGACTCCAGCTGCTAGCCCTCCAGCAAGCCAGGACCCTCACCTTTGTGTGGCTTGTCTGTGTCATAGTACTCATATTGAACCACAATGTGGGATGATCTCTAGAACCCATGTTCCTGCCCTCCAGGAAGCCAGGACCCTCACCTTTGTTTTACTTGACTGTGTCATTGTGCTCATATTTACCACGCTGTGTGATAATGACTGGACCCCAGGTGCCTGCCCACCAGCACTCCAGGACCTTTACCTTTGTGTGGGTTTGTCTGTGTCCTAGTACACATATTGAAATACACTGTGTGATGACCACTCAACACTTCTTGCTTGCCCTGCAGCAATGCAAGACCCTCATTTTTCTGTGGCTTACCTGTGTCAAAGTGCTCATATTGAACAACACTGTCTGATAATCACTGGACCCAGGTGATACATACAAGCAAACCATCACCCTCACCTTGTGTGTGTTGTCTGTTCATAGTGCTCATACAAAACATCACTGCGTGATAATCAGTAGACCCCAGGGTGATTGCCCACCAGCAAGTCAGGACCCTCACATTTGTGAGTCTTGTCTGTGTCGTACAGCTCATTTTGAGCCACACTGAGTGATGTTGACTGGACCCCAGGTGCCTGCCCACCAGCCAGCAGTTCCCTCACTATTGTGAGTCTTCTGTGTGTCATAGTGCTCATATTGAACTACCCTGTGTGATGATCATGGGACCACAAGTGCCTTCCCAGAAGCAAGCCAAGAACCTCAGGTTTGTGTGTCTTGTCTGTGTCATAGTTCTCATATTGAACCACACTGTCTGATGATCACGGGACCACAGGTGCCTACCCAAAATCAAGTCAGGACCCTCACCTTTCTATGGCTTGTCTGAGTGAAAGTGCTCACGTTGAACCACGCTGAGTGAGGATCACTGGACCCCAGGTGCTTGCCATCCAGCAAGCCAGGACCCTCCTTTGCATGGCTTGCCTCTGTCATCGTGCTCATATTGAAACCACACTGAGGGATGATCACTGGAACCCATGTTCTTGCCCTCCAGAAAGCCGTGACCCTCACCTTTGTTTTGCTTGTGTGCGACATAGTGCTCATATTGAGCAACACTCTATGATGATCACTGGACCCTAGGAGCCTTCCATCCAGCAAGCCAGGACCCTCATCTGAGTGTGGCTTGACTGTGTCCTAGCGCTCATATTGAAGCACACTGTGTGATGATCACTCGACCCCAGGTGCCTGCCCACCAGCAAGCAAGTAACCTCACCATTGTGTGTCTTGTCTGTGTCATAGTGCTCATATTGAACCACCCTGTGGGATGATCCCAGGACCACAAGTGCCTTCCCAGAAGAAAGCCAAGACCCTCACGTTTGTGTGTCTTGTCTGTTTTGTAGTGCTCATATTGAACCACACTGTCAGATGATCACGTGAACACAGGTGCCTACTCAAAAGCAAGCCAGGACCCTCACCTTTGTGTGGCTTGTCTGTGTCATAGCACTCATATTGAACCACACTGAGTGATGATCACTGGACCCAAGGTGCTTGCCCTCCAGCTAGTCAGGACCCTCACCTTTGTGTGGCTTGACTGTGTAGTAGTGCTCAAATTGAGCAACACTCAGTGATGATCCCTGGACCACTGGTACCTGCTCTCCAGCAAGCCAGGACCCTCAGCTTTGAAGGGCTTGTCTGTGTCATAGTGCTCATATTGAACCACACTGTGTGATGATCACTGGACCCCAGGTGCTTGCCCTCCAGCAAGCCATTAACCCCACCATTGTGTGGCTTGTCTGTGTCATAGGCCTCATATTGACCAGTACTGTGTGATGATCACTGGACCCCAGGTGCCTGCCCACCAGCAAGCAAGGACCCTTACCTTTGTGTGTCTTGTCTTTGTCGTAGTGCTCATATTGAACCACAGTTTGACAATCACTGGACTCCAGGTGCTTGCCCTCCAGCAAGCCAGGACCCTCACCTTTGTGTGGTTTGTCTATGTCATTGTGCTCATATTGATCCATACTGTGGGATGATTTCTGGAAAACATGTTCCTGCCCTCCAGGAAGCCAGGACCCTCACCTTTGTTTTACTTGTCTGTGTCATAGTGCTCTTATTGAACCACACTGTGTGATGATCTCTGGACCCCAGGTGCCTGCCAACCAGCACTCCAGGACCCTCACCTTTGTGTGGTTTGTCAGTGTCCTAGTTCGCATATTGAACCACACTGTGTGATGATCACTGGACCCTTTCTGCTTGTCCTCTAGCAATGCAGGACCCTCAGCTTTCTTTAGTTTGCCTGTGTCACAGTGGTCATATTGAACAACACTGTGTGATGATCACTGGACCCTTTCTGCTTGCCCTCTAGCAATGGAGGACCCTCAGCTTTCTGTAGTTTGCCTGTGTCACAGTGCTCATATTGAACAACACTGTGTGATGATCACTGGACCCCAGGTGATACATAGAAGCAAACCATCACTCTCACCTTTGTGTGTGTTGTCTGTGTAGTAGTGCTCATATTGAACATCACTGCGTGATGATCAGTAGACCTCAGGGTGATTGCCCCACCGGCAAGTCAGGACTCTCACATTTGTGTGTCTCTTCTGTGTCAAGTGCTCATATTGAACGACACTGTGTGGTGATCACTGTACCCTAGGTGACTACCCTCCAGCAAGCCTGGACACTCAGCTTAGTGTGGCCTGTCTGTGTCATAGTGCTCATATTGAATGACACTGTGTGATGATCACTGGACCCCAGGTATCTGCCCTCCAGTCTGCCGTGACCCTCACCTTTGTGTGGTTTGTCTGTGTCCTAGTTTGCATATTGAACCACATTGTGTGATGATCACCTGACCCTTCGTTCATGCCCTCTAGCAATGCTGGACCCTCAGCTTTCTGTGCTTTCCGGCGTCATAGTGCTCATACTGAACAAAACTGTGTGATGATCACTCGACCCCAGGTGCCTGCCCAGAAGCAAGCCATCACCCACACCTTTGTGTGTCTTGTCTGTGTCATAGTGCTCATATTGAACATCACTCCATGATGATCAGTGAGACCCCAGGATGATTGCCCACCAGCAAGTCAGGACCCTCACATTTTGTGTCTTGTCTGTGTCGTAGTGCTCATATTGAATGATACTGTGTGATGATCACTGGACCCTCAGGTGCCTCCCTCCATGAAGCCAGGATCTTCAGCTTTGGTGGCTTATCTGTGTCCTAGTTGAATATTGAAACACACTGTCTGATGATCATGGGAACACAGCTGCCTGCCCAAAGCACTCAGACCCTCACCTTTTGGGGGTTTGTCTGTGTTTTTCTGCTCATATTGAACCACATTGTGTGATGATCACTGGACCCTGGTGCCTGCCCTCTAGAAAGGCAGGACACTCAGCTTGCTGTGTCTTGCCTATGTCATGGTGCTCATAATGAACCACACTGTGTGATGAACACTGGACCCCATGTGCCTGCCCCGAAGTGAGCCAGGACCCTCACCTTTGTGTGTCTTGTCAGTGCCATAGTGCTGAAACTGAATCACACTGTGTGATGATCACTGGACCCCAGGAGATTGCCCACCAGCAAGCCAGGTCCCTCACATATGTGTGTCTTGTCTGTGTCGTAGTGCTCATATTGAATGACACTGTGTGATTATCAAGGGACCCCAGCTGCCTGCCCTCTAGCAAGGCAGGATCCTCATCTTTGTGTGTCTTATCTGTGTCGTAGTGCTCATATTGAACCACACTGTTTGATGATCATAGGATGACAGGTACCTGCCCACAAGCAATCCAGTACCCTCTCCTTTGTGTGTCTTGTCTGTCATACTGCTCATATGGAATCACACTGTGTGATGATCATTTTACCCCTAGTGCTCCCTCCAGCAGTCCAGGACCCTCACCTTTGTGTGGCTTGTCTGTGTCTTAGTGCTAATATTGAAACACACTGGGTGATGATCATAGGACCCCAGATGCCAGCCCACAAGCAAGCCAGGACCCTCACCTTTGTGTGGCTTGTCTGTGTCATAGTGCTCATAATGAACCACACTGTGGGATGATCTCTGGAACCCATGTTCCTGCCCTCCAGGAAGCCAGGACCCTCACCTTTGTTTTACTTGTCTGTGTCATAGTGCTCATATTGAACCACTCTGTGTGATGATCACTGGACACTTCATGCTTGCCCTCTGGTAATGCAGGACCCTCAGCTTTCTGTGGCTTTCCTGTGTCAAAGTGCTCATATTGAACAACACTATCTGATGATCACTGGACCCCAAGTGATACATAGAAGCAAACCACCTCCCTCACCTTTGTGTGGGTTGTCTGTGTCATAGTGCTCATATTAAACTTCACTGCGTGATGATCAGTAAACCCCAAGGTGATTGCCCACCAGCAAGTCAGGACTCTCACATTTGTGTGTCTTGTCTGTGTCGTAGTGCTCATATTGAACCACACTGTGTGATGATCACTAGACCTCAGGTGCCTGCCCACCAGCCAGCAAGTTCCCTCACCATTGTGGGTCTTCTCTGTGTCATAGTGCTCATATTGAACTACCCTGTGTGATGATCCCGGGACCACAAGTGCCTTCTCAGAAGCAAGCCAAGACCCTCAGGTTTGTGTGTCTTGTCTGAGTCATAGTTCTCATATAGAACCACACTGTCTGATGATCATGGGACCACAGTTGCCAACCCAAAATCAAGCCAGGACCCTCACCTTTGTGTGGCCTGTCTGAGTCAAAGTTCTCACATTGAGCCACACTGAGTGATGATCACTGGACCCCAGGTGCTTGCCTTCCAGCAAGCCAGGACCCTCCTTTATGTGGCCTGTCTCTGTCATAGTGCTCATATTGATCCACATTGGGGATGATCACTGGAACCCATGTTCCTGCCCTCCAGGAGCCCGTGACCATCACCTTTGTTTTGCTTGTGTGCATCATGGTGCTCATATTGAGCAACACTCTATGATGATCACTGGACCCTAGGAGCCTGCCATCCAGCAAGCCAGGGCCCTCATCTATGTGTGACTTGACTGTGTCCTAGCACTCATATTGAACCACACTGTGTGATGATCACTCGACCCCAGGTGCCAGCCCACCAGCAAGCAAGTACCCTCACATTGTGTGTCTTGTCTGTGTCATAGTGCTCATATTGAACCACCCAGTTGGATGATCATGGGACCACAAGTGCCTTCCGAGAAGCAAGCCAGGACCCTCAGGTTTGTGTGTCTTGTCTGTGTCATAGTGCTCATATTGAACCACACACTGTCTGATGATCACCGAACACAGGTGCCCACCCAAAAGCAAGCCAGGTCCCTCCCTTTGTTGGCTTGTCTGTGTCATAGCGCTCATATTGAGCAAATCACAGTGATGATCCCTGGACCACTGGTGCCTGCTCTCCAGCAAGCTAGGACCATCAGCTTTGTGTGGCTTGTCTGTGTCATAGTGCTCATATTGCAACACACTGTCTAATGATCACTGGACTCCAGGAGTGCCCTCCAGCAAGCCACTAACCCCACCTTTTGTGACTTGTCTGTGTCGTAGATCACTTGACCCCAGGTGCCTGCCCATCAGCTAGCTAGGCCACTCACCTTTGTGTGTCTTGTCTTTGTCATAGTGCTCATATTGAACCACACTGTTTGATGATCACTGGACTCCAGCTGCTAGCCCTCCAGCAAGCCAGGACCCTCACCTTTGTGTGGCTTGTCTGTGTCATAGTACTCATATTGAACCACAATGTGGGATGATCTCTAGAACCCATGTTCCTGCCCTCCAGGAAGCCAGGACCCTCACCTTTGTTTTACTTGACTGTGTCATTGTGCTCATATTTACCACGCTGTGTGATAATGACTGGACCCCAGGTGCCTGCCCACCAGCACTCCAGGACCTTTACCTTTGTGTGGGTTTGTCTGTGTCCTAGTACACATATTGAAATACACTGTGTGATGACCACTCAACACTTCTTGCTTGCCCTGCAGCAATGCAAGACCCTCATTTTTCTGTGGCTTACCTGTGTCAAAGTGCTCATATTGAACAACACTGTCTGATAATCACTGGACCCCAGGTGATACATACAAGCAAACCATCACCCTCACCTTTGTGTGTGTTGTCTGTGTCATAGTGCTCATACTAAACATCACTGCGTGATAATCAGTAGACCCCAGGGTGATTGCCCACCAGCAAGTCAGGACCCTCACATTTGTGAGTCTTGTCTGTGTCGTACAGCTCATTTTGAGCCACACTGAGTGATGATGACTGGACCCCAGGTGCCTGCCCACCAGCCAGCAAGTTCCCTCACTATTGTGAGTCTTCTGTGTGTCATAGTGCTCATATTGAACTACCCTGTGTGATGATCATGGGACCACAAGTGCCTTCCCAGAAGCAAGCCAAGACCCTCAGGTTTGGGTGTCTTGTCTGTGTCATAGTTCTCATATTGAACCACACTGTCTGATGATCACGGGACCACAGGTGCCTACCAAAAATCAAGCCAGGACCCTCACCTTTGTGTGGCTTGTCTGAGTCAAAGTGCTCACATTGAACCATGCTGAGTGATGATCACTGGACCCCAGGTGCTTGCCCTCCAGCAAGCCAGGACCCTCCCTTGTGTGGCTTGTCTCTGTCATCATGCTCATATTGAAACCACATTGAGGGATGATCACTGGAACCCATGTTCTTGCCCTCCAGAAAGCCGTGACCCTCACCTTTGTTTTTTGCCAGTAACGACATAGTGCTCATATTGAGCAACACTCTATGATGATCACTGGACCATAGGAGCCTGCCATCCAGCAAGGCAGGACCCTCATCTATGTGAGGCTTGACTGTGTCCTAGTGCTCATATTGAACCACTCTGTGTGATGATCACTGGACCCCGGGTGCCTGCCCACCAGCAAGCAAGTACCCTCACCATTGTGTGTCTTGCCTGTGTCATAGTGCTCATATTGAACCACCCTGTGTGATGATCACGGGACCACAAGTGCCTTCCCAGAAGCAAGCCAGGACCCTCAGGTTTGTGTGTCTTGTCTGTGTTGTAGTGCTCATATTGAACCACCACTGTCAGATGATCACGTGAACACAGGTGCCTACTCAAAAAGCAAGCCAGGACCCTCACCTTTGTGTGGCTTGTCTGTGTCATAGCACTCATATTGAACCACACTGAGTGATGATCACTGGACCAAGGTGCTTGCCTCCAGCTAGTCAGGACCCTCACCTTTGTGTGGCTTGTCTGTGTCGTAGTGCTGAAATTGAGCAACACTCAGTGATGATCCCTGGACCACTGGTACCTGCTCTCCAGCAAGCCAGGACCCTCAGCTTTGAAGGGCTTGTCTGTGTCATAGTGCTCATATTGAACCACACTGTGTGATGATCACTGGACCCCAGGTGCTTGCCCTCCAGCAATCCATTAACCCCACCTTTGTGTGGCTTGTCTGAGTCGTAGACCTCATATTGACCAGTACTGTGTGATGATCACTGGACCCCAGGTGCCTGCCCACCAGCAAGCAAGGACCCTCACCTTTGTGTGTCTTGTCTTTGTCGTAGTGCTCATATTGAACCACAGTTTGACGATCACTGGACTCCAGGTGCTTGCCCTCCAGCAAGCCAGGACCCTCACCTTTGTGTGGTTTGTCTATATCATTGTGCTCATATTGATCCCATACTGTGGGATGATTTCTGGAAACATGTTCCTGCCCTCCAGGAAGCCAGGACCCTCACCTTTGTTTTACTTGTCTGTGTCATAGTGCTCTTATTGAACCACACTGTGTGATGATCTCTGGACCCCAGGTGCCTGCCAACCAGCACTCCAGGACCCTCACCTTTGTGTGGTTTGTCAGTGTCCTAGTTCGCATATTTAACCACACTGTGTGATGATCACTGGACCCTTTCTGCTTGTCCTCTAGCAATGCAGGACCCTCAGCTTTCTTTAGTTTGCCTGTGTCACAGTGGTCATATTGAACAACACTGTGTGATGATCACTGGACCCTTTCTGCTTGCCCTCTAGCAATGGAGGACCCTCAGCTTTCTGTAGTTGCCTGTGTCACAGTGCTCATATTGAACAACACTGTGTGATGATCACTGGACCCCAGGTGATACATAAAGCAAACCATCACTCTCACCTTTGTGTGTGTTGTCTGTGTGTAGTGCTCATATTGACATCACTGCGTGATGATCAGTAGACCTCAGGGTGATTGCCCACCGGCAAGTCAGGACTCTCACATTTGTGTGTCTCTTCTGTGTCATAGTGTTGATATTGAGCGACACTGTGTGGTGATCACTGTACCCTAGGTGACTACCTCCAGCAAGCCTGGACACTCAAGCAGTAGTGTGGCCTGTCTGTGTCATAGTGCTCATATTGAATGACACTGTGTGATGATCACTGGACCCCAGGTATCTGCCTCCAGTCTGCCGTGACCCTCACCTTTGTGTGGTTTGTCTGTGTCCTAGTTTGCATATTGAACCACATTGTGTGATGATCACCTGACCCTTCGTGCATGCCCTCTAGCAATGCTGGACCCTCAGCTTTCTGTGCTTTCCGGCGTCATAGTGCTCATACTGAACAAAACTGTGTGATGATCACTCGACCCCAGGTGCCTGCCCAGAAGCAAGCCATCACCCACACCTTTGTGTGTCTTGTCTGTGTCATAGTGCTCATATTGAACATCACTCCATGATGATCAGTAGACCCCAGGATGATTGCCCACCAGCAAGTCAGGACCCTCACATTTTTGTGTCTTGTCTGTGTCGTAGTGCTCATATTGAATGATACTGTGTGATGATCACTGGACCCCTGGTGCCTGCCCTCCATGAAGCCAGGATCTTCAGCTTTGAGTGGCTTATCTGTGTCCTAGTTCGAATATTGAAACACACTGTCTGATGATCATGGGAACACAGCTGCCTGCCCAAAAGCACTCCAAGACCCTCACCTTTTGGGAGTTTGTCTATGTTTTTCTGCTCATATTGAACCACATTGTGTGATGATCACTGGACCCTGGTGCCTGCCCTCTAGAAAGGCAGGACACTCAGCTTGCTGTGTCTTGCCTATGTCATGGTGCTCATAATGAACCACACTGTGTGATGAACACTGGACCCCATGTGCCTGCCCAGAAGTGAGCCAGGACCCTCACCTTTGTGTGTCTTGTCAGTGCCATAGTGCTGAAACTGAATCACACTGTGTGATGATCACTGGACCCCAGGAGATTGCCCTGAGCAAGCCAGGTCCCTCACATTGTGTGTCTTGTCTGTGTCGTAGTGCTCATATTGAATGACACTGTGTGATTATCAAGGGACCCCAGCTGCCTGCCCTCTAGCAAGGCAGGATCCTCATCTTTGTGTGTCTTATCTGTGTCGTAGTGCTCATATTGAACCACACTGTGTGATGATCATAGGATGACAGGTACCTGCCCACAAGCAATCCAGTACCCTCTCCTTTGTGTGTCTTGTCTGTCATACTGCTCATATGGAATCACACTGTGTGATGATCATTGGACCCCTAGTGCTCCCTCCAGCAGTCCAGGACCCTCACCTTTGTGTGGCTTGTCTGTGTCTTAGTGCTAATATTGAAACACACTGGGTGATGATCATAGGACCCCAGATGCCAGCCCACAAGCAAGCCAGGACCCTCACCTTTGTGTGGCTTGTCTGTGTCATAGTGCTCATAATGAACCACACTGTGGGATGATCTCTGGAACCCATGTTCCTGCCCTCCAGGAAGCCAGGACCCTCACCTTTGTATTACTTGTCTGTGTCATAGTGCTCATATTGAACCACTCTGTGTGATGATCACTGGACACTTCATGCTTGCCCTCTGGTAATGCAGGACCCTCAGCTTTCTGTGGCTTTCCTGTGTCAAAGTGCTCATATTGAACAACACTATCTGATGATCACTGGACCCCAAGTGATACATAGAAGCAAACCACCTCCCTCACCTTTGTGTGGGTTGTCTGTGTCATAGTGCTCATATTAAACTTCACTGCGTGATGATCAGTAGACCCCAAGGTGATTGCCCACCAGCAAGTCAGGACTCTCACATTTGTGTGTCTTGTCTGTGTCGTAGTGCTCATATTAAACCACACTGTGTGATGATCACTAGACCTCAGGTGCTTGCCCACCAGCCAGCAAGTTCCCTCACCATTGTGGGTCTTCTCTGTGTCATAGTGCTCATATTGAACTACCCTGTGTGATGATCCGGGACCACAAGTGCCTTCTCAGAAGCAAGCCAAGACCCTCAGGTTTGTGTGTCTTGTCTGAGTCATAGTTCTCATATGAGAACCACTGTCTGATGATCATTGGACCACAGTTGCCAACCCAAAATCAAGCCAGGACCCTCACCTTTGTGTGGCCTGTCTGAGTCAAAGTTCTCACATTGAGCCACACTGAGTGATGATCACTGGACCCCAGGTGCTTGCCCTCCAGCAAGCCAGGACCCTCCTTTGTGTGGCTTGTCTCTGTCATAGTGCTCATATTGATCCACATTGTGGGATGATCACTGGAACCCATGTTCCTGCCCTCCAGGAAGCCGTGACCATCACCTTTGTTTTGTGTTGTGTGATCATAGTGCTCATATTGAGCAACACTCTATGATGATCACTGGACCCTAGAGCCTGCCATCCAGCAAGCCAGGGCCCTCATCTGTGTGTGACTTGACTGTGTCCTAGCACTCATATTGAACCACACTGTGTGATGATCACTGGACCCCAGGTGCCTGCCCACCAGCAAGCAAGTACCCTCACCATTGTGTGTCTTGTCTGTGTCATAGTGCTCATATTGAACCACCCTGTGTGATGATCATGGGACCACAAGTGCCTTCCCAGAAGCAAGCCAGGACCCTCAGGTTTGTGTGTCTTGTCTGTGTTGTAGTGCTCATATTGAACCACACTGTCTGATGATCACACGAACACAGGTGCCTATCCAAAAGCAAGCCAGGTCCCTCCCTTTGTGTGGCTTGTCTGTGTCATAGCGCTCATATTGAGCAAATCACAGTGATGATCCCTGGACCACTGGTGCCTGCTCTCCAGCAAGCTAGGACCATCAGCTTTGTGTGGCTTGTCTGTGTCATAGTGCTCATATTGAAACACACTGTGTAATGATCACTGGACTCCAGGTGCTTGCCCTCCAGCAAGCCACTAACCCCACCTTTTTGTGACTTGTCTGTGTCGTAGATCACTTGACCCCAGGTGCCTGCCCATCAGCTAGCTAGGCCACTCACCTTTGTGTGTCTTGTCTTTGTCGTAGTGCTCATATTGAACCACACTGTTTGATGATCACTGGACTCCAGCTGCTAGCCCTCCAGCAAGCCAGGACCCTCACCTTTGTGTGGCTTGTCTGTGTCATAGTACTCATATTGAACCACAATGTGGGATGATCTCTGGAACCCATGTTCCTGCCCTCCAGGAAGCCAGGACCCTCACCTTTGTTTTCTTGACTGTGTCATTGTGCTCATATTAACCACGCTGTGTGATAATGACTGGACCCCAGGTGCCTGCCCACCAGCACTCCAGGACCTTTACCTTGTGTGGGTTTGTCTGTGTCTAGTACACATATTGAAACACACTGTGTGATGACCTCAACACTTCTTGCTTGCCCTGCAGCAATGCAAGACCCTCATCTTTTCTGTGGCTTACCTGTGTCAAAGTGCTCATATTGAACAACACTGTCTGATGATCACTGGACCCCAGGTGATACATACAAGCAAACCATCACCCTCACCTTTGTGTGTGTTGTCTGTGTCATTGTGCTCATACTAAACATCACTGCGTGATGATCAGTAGACCCCAGGGTGATTGCCCACCAGCAAGTCAGGACCCTCACATTTGTGAATCTTGTCTGTGTCGTACAGCTCATTTTGAGCCACACTGAGTGATGATCACTGGACCCCAGGTGCCTGCCCACCAGCCAGCAAGTTCCCTCACTATTGTGAGTCTTCTGTGTGTCATAGTGCTCATATTGAACTACCCTGTGTGATGATCATGGGACCACAAGTGCCTTCCCAGAAGCAAGCCAAGAACCTCAGGTTTGTGTGTCTTGTCTGTGTCATAGTTCTCATATTGAACCACACTGTCTGATGATCACGGGACCACAGGTGCCTACCCAAAATCAAGTCAGGACCCTCACCTTTCTATGGCTTGTCTGAGTCAAAGTGCTCACATTGAACCACGCTGAGTGAGGATCACTGGACCCCAGGTGCTTGCCATCCAGCAAGCCAGGACCCTCCTTTGCATGGCTTGTCTCTGTCATCGTGCTCATATTAAAACCACACTGAGGGATGATCACTGGAACCCATGTTCCTGCCCTCCAGAAAGCCGTGACCCTCACCTTTGTTTTGCTTGTGTGCGACATAGTGCTCATATTGAGCAACTCTCTATGATGATCACTGGACCCTAGGAGCCTTCCATCCAGCAAGCCAGGACCCTCATCTGAGTGTGGCTTGACTGTGTCCTAGCGCTCATATTTAAGCCACACTGTGTGATGATCACTCGACCCCAGGTGCCTGCCCACCAGCAAGCAAGTAACCTCACCATTGTGTGTCTTGTCTGTGTCATAGTGCTCATATTGAACCACCTGTGGGATGATCCCAGGACCACAAGTGCCTTCCAGAAGAAAGCCAAGACCCTCACGTTTGTGTGTCTTGTCTGTTTTGTAGTGCTCATATTGAACCACACTGTCAGATGATCACGTGAACACAGGTGCCTACTCAAAAGCAAGCCAGGACCCTCACCTTTGTGTGGCTTGTCTGTGTCATAGCACTCATATTGAACCACACTGAGTGATGATCACTGGACCCAAGGTGCTTGCCCTCCAGCTAGTCAGGACCCTCACCTTTGTGTGGCTTGACTGTGTAGTAGTGCTCAAATTGAGCAACACTCAGTGATGATCCCTGGACCAGTGGTACCTGCTCTCCAGCAAGCCAGGACCCTCAGCTTTGAAGGGCTTGTCTGTGTCATAGTGCTCATATTGAACCACACTGTGTGATGATCACTGGACCCCAGGTGCTTGCCCTCCAGCAATCCATTAACCCCACCTTTGTGTGGCTTGTCTCAGTCGTAGACCTCATATTGACCAGTACTGTGTGATGATCACTGGACCCCAGGTGCCTGCCCACCAGCAAGCAAGGACCATTACCTTTGTGTGTCTTGTCTTTGTCGTAGTGCTCATATTGAACCACAGTTTGACAATCACTGGACTCCAGGTGCTTGCCCTCCAGCAAGCCAGGACCCTCACCTTTGTGTGGTTTGTCTATGTCATTGTGCTCATATTGATCCATACTGTGGGATGATCACTGGAATCCATGTTCCTGCCCTCCAGGAAGCCAGGACCCTCACCTTTGTTTTACTTGTCTGTGTCATAGTGCTCTTATTGAACCACACTGTGTGATGATCACTGGACCCCAGGTGCCTGCCAACCAGCACTCCAGGACCCTCACCTTTGTGTGGTTTGTCAGTGTCCTAGTTCGCATATTGAACCACACTGTGTGATGATCACTGGACCATTTCTGCTTGTCCTCTAGCAATGCAGGACCCTCAGCTTTCTTTAGTTTGCCTGTGTCACAGTGGTCATATTGAACAACACTGTGTGATGATCACTGGACCCCAGGTGATACATAGAAGCAAACCATCACTCTCACCTTTGTGTGTTGTCTGTGTCGTAGTGCTCATATTGAACATCACTGCGTGAATGGTAACCCAGGGTGATTGCCCACCGGCAAGTCAGGAATCTCACATTTGTGTGTCTCTTCATTGTCATAGTGCTCATATTGAACGACACTGTGTGGTGATCACTGTACCCTAGGTGACTACCCTCCAGCAAGCCTGGACACTCAGCTTAGTGTGGCCTGTCTGGTGTCATAGTGCTCATATTGAATGACACTGTGTGATGATCACTGGACCCCAGGTATCTGCCCTCCAGTCTGCCGTGACCCTCACCTTTGTGTGGTTTGTCTGTGTCCTAGTTTGCATATTGAACCACACTGTGTGATGATCACTTGACCCTTCATGCATGCCCTCTAGCAATGCTGGACCCTCAGCTTTCTGTGGCTTTCCGGCGTCATAGTGCTCATACTGAACAAAACTGTGTGATGATCATGCGACCCCAGGTGCCTGCCCAGAAGCAAGCCATCACCCACACCTTTATGTGTGTTGTCTGTCATAGTGCTCATACTGAACATCACTGCGTGATGATCAGTAGACCCCAGGATGATTGCCCACCAGCAAGTCAGGACCCTCACATTTGTGTGTCTTGTCTGTGTCGTAGTGCTCATATTGAGGATACTGTGTGATGATCACTGGACCCTGGTGCCTGCCCTCCGTGAAGCCAGGATCCTCAGCTTTGAGTGGCTTATCTGTGTCCTAGTTCGAATATTGAAACACACTGTCTGATGATCATGGGAACACAGCTGCCTGCCCAAAAGCACTCCAAGACCCTCATGTTTGGGAGTTTGTCTATGTTTTTCTGCTCATATTGAACCACATTGTGTGATGATCACTTGACCCTGGTGCCTGCCCTCTAGCAAGGCAGGATACTCAGCTTGCTGTGTCTTTCCTGTGTCATGGTGCTCATAATGAACCACACTGTGTGATGAACACTGGACCCCATGTGCCTGCCCCAAAGTGAGCCAGGACCCTCACCTTTGTGTGTCTTGTCAGTGCCTTAGTGCTGAAACTGAGTCACACTGTGTGATGATCACTGGACCCCAGGTGATTGCCCACCAGCAAGCCAGGTCCCTCACATATGTGTGTCTTGTCTGTGTCGTAGTGCTCATATTGAATGACACTGTGTGATGATCTAGGGACCCCATCTGCCTGCCCTCTAGCAAGGCAAGATCCTCATCTTTGTGTGTCTTATCTGTGTCATAGTGCTTATATTGAACCACACTGTGTGATGATCATAGGACAACAGGTACCTGCCCACAAGCAATCCAGGACCCTCTCCTTTGTGTGTCTTGTCTGTCATACTGCTCATATGGAATCACACTGTGTGATGATCATTGGACCTCTAGTGCTCCCTCCAGCAGTCCATGACCCTCACCTTTGTATGGCTTGTCTGTGTCTTAGTGCTCATATTGAGCAACAGTGGGTGAGGATCACTGGACCCCTGGTGCCTGCCCTCCAGCAAGCCAGTTCCCTCAGCTTTGTGCTGCTTGTCAGTGTCATAGTGTTCATATTTAATCATACTGTGTGATGATCACAGGACCCCAGGTGCCAGCCCACAAGCAAGCCAGGTCCCTCACCTTTGTGTGGCTTGTCCATGTCGAAGTGCTCATATTGAACACAGTTTGATGATCACTGGACCCTTGGTGTCTGCCCTCTAGCAAGGCAGAACCCTCAGCTCTGTGTAGTTGTCGGTGTCATAGTGTGAACCACACTGTGTGAGGATTACGGGACCACAAGTGCCTGCCCACAAGCAAGCCAGGACCTACAGCTTTCAGTGTCTTGTCTGTCTCGTAGTGCTCATATTGAACCACACTGTGTGATGATCACTGGACCTCTGGTGCCTGCCCTCTAGCAAAGCAGAACCATCAGCTTTGTGTGGCTTGTCTGTGTCATAGTACTCATATTGAAAAACACTGCTTGATGATCATGAGACCACAGGTGCCTGCCCGTAAGTAAGCCAGGACCCTCAACTTTGAGTGGCTTGTCTGTGTCATAGTGCTCATATTGAACAACACTGTATGATGATAACTGGACCCCAGGTGCTTGCCCTCCAGCAGTCCAGGATCCTCACTTTGTGTGGCTTGTCTGTGTCATAGAGCTCATACTGAGCCACACTGTGTGATGATCACTGGAACCCATGTTTCTGCCCTCCAGTGAGCCAGGACCCTCACCATTATGTGGCTTGTCAGTGTCATAGTGCTCATATTGAATCACACTATGTGATGATCACTGGATCACAGGTGCCTGCACTCTAGCAAGGATGGACCCTCAGCTTTGTGTGGCTTGTCTGTGTTGTAGTGCTCATATTGACCTGCTCTGTCTGATGATCATGGGACCACACGTGCCTGCCCAAAAAGCAAGCCAGGACCCTCAGCTTTGTGTGGCTTGTCTGTGTGGTAGTGCTCATATTGACCCACACTGTCTGATGATCATGGGACCACACGTGCCTACCCAAAAAGCAGGCCAGGACTCTCACCTCTGTGTGGCTTGTCTGTGTCATAGTGCTCGTATTGAACCACACTGAATGAGGATCACTGGACCCCAGGTGCTTGCCCTCCAGCAAGCCAGGACCCTCATCTTTGTTTTGCTTGTCAGTGTCATAGTGCTCATATTGAGCAACACTGGGTGATGATCACTGGACCCCTGGTGCCTGCCCTCCAGCAAGCCAGTTCCCTCAGCTTTGTGCGGCTTGTCAGTGTCACAGTGTTCATATTTAACCATACTGTGTGATGATCACTGGGCCCCAGGTGCCTGCCCTCCAGCAATCCAGGACCCCCACCTTTGTGTGGCTTGCCTGTTTCCTAGTGCTCAGATTGAATCACACTATGTGATGATCACTCTACCACAGGTGCCTACCATCCAGAAACCCGACGCTCATCTAAGTGTGGCTTGTCTGTGTTCTAATGCTCATATTGAACCGCACTGTGTGATGATCACTGGACCCCAGGTGTCTGCCCATCAGCACTCCAAGACCCTCACCTTTGTGTGCCTTGTCTTTGTCGTAGTGCTCATACTGAACCACACTGTATGATGATAACTGGACTCCAGGTGCCTGTCCTCCAGCACTCCAAGACCCTCACCTTTGTGGGGTTTGTCTGTGTTATACTGTTCATATTGAACCACACTGTGTGACAATCAGTGGACCCTAGGGTGATTGTCCACCAGAAATCCAGAACACTCACATTTGTGTGTCTTGGCTGTGTCGTAGTGCTCATATTGAATGACACTGTGTGATGATCACTGGACCCCAGGTGCCTGCCCTCCAGGAAGCCAGGACCCTGACCCTTGTATGGCTAGTCTGTGTCCAGGAGCACATTTTGAACCTCACTGTGTGATGATCACTGGACCCCAGGTGCCTGCCCTCTAGGAAGCCAGGACCCTCACCTTTGAATCGCTTGTCTGTGCCATAGTGCTCATATTGAACAACACTTTGTGATGATCACTGGACCCCAGGTGACTACCCTCCAGCAAGCCTGGACACTCAGCTTTGTGTGGCTTGTCTGTGTCATAGTGCTCATATTTAACCACACTGTGTGATGATCACAGGACCTCAGGTGACTACCCTCCGGCAAACCAGGACCCTCACCTTTGTGGCTTGTCTATGTTGTAGTGCTCATTCTGAACCTCACTGTGTGATGATCACTAGACCCCAGGCACCTGCATTCTAGCAAGGCAGGACCCTCAGCTTTGAGTGGCCTGTCTGTGTCATAGTGCTCACACTGAACCACACTGTAAGATGATCTCTGGACCCTAGGTGCCTGGCCTCCAGTCAACCAGGACATTCTCCTTTGTGGCTTCTCTGTGTCATAGTTCTCATATTGATCCACACTGTGTGATGATCACTGGATCCTAGGTGCCTGCCCTCTAGCAACAGAGGACCCTAAGCCTTGTGTGGCTTGTCTGTGTCATAGTGCTCATATGGAATCACACTATGTGATGATCACTGGATGACAGGTGCCTGAACTCTAGCAAGGCAGGACCTTCAGCTTTGTGTGACTTGTCTGTGTCATAGTGCTCATATTGAACCACACTGTCTGATGATCATGGGACCACAGGTGCCTGCCAAAAAGCCAACCAGGACCCTCACCTTTGTGTGTCTTGTCTGTGTCATTCTGCTTATATTGAACCCCACCATTTGACGATCACTGGATCCGAGGTGCTTGCCCTCCAGTAGTCCAGGACCCTGACCTTTGTATTGCTTGTGTGTGTCTTAGTGCTCATATAGAACCAAACTGTGGGATGATCACTGGAACCCAGGTGACTATCATACAGCAAGCCAGGACACTCAGTTTGTGTGGCTTGTCTGTGTCGTAGTGCTCGTATTGAACCACACGGTGTGATGATCACAGGACCCCAGGTGCCTGCCCATAAGCAAGCTAGGACCCTCAACTTTGCGTGGCCTGTCTGTGTCATAGGGCTCATACTGAACCTTACTGAGTGATGATCACAAGACCCCAGGTTCTTGCACTCCAGCAAGCCTGGACCCTCACCTTTGTGTGGCTTGTCTGTGTCATAGTGCTCAATTTGAAGCACACTGTGTGATGGTCACTGGACCCCAGGTTTCTGCCCACCAGCAAGCCTGGACCCTCACCTTTGTGGGGTTTGTCTGTGTCACAGTGCTCATATTGAACCACACTTTGTGATCATCACTGGACCCCGGGTGCCTGCCCTCCAGCAAGCCAGAAGCCTCACCTTTGTGTGGCTTGTCTGGTTCATTGTGTTCATATTAAACCACACTGCGTGATGATAACTGGAACCCATGTTCCTACCGTCCAGCAAGCCAGGACCCTCCCCTTTGTGTTGCTTGTCAGTGTCATAGTGCCCATATTGAACCACACTGTGTGATGATCACTGGACCCCAGGTACCTGCTGTCCAGCCAGCTGGGAACCTCACCTTTGTGTGGCTTGTCTGTGTCATAGTGCTCATATTGAACCACACTGAGTGGTGATCACTGGACCACAGGTGCTTGCCCTCAAGCAAGCCAGGACCCTCATCTTTGTGTTGCTTGTCTGTGTCATAGTGCTCATATTGAGCAACACTGTGTGATTATCACTGCACCCCTGGTGCCTCCCTGCAGCAGGCCAGGACCCTTAGCTTTATTTGGCTTGTCTGAGTTGTAGTGCTCATATTGAAACACACTGTGTGATGATCACTGGACCCCAGGTGCCTGCCCACCAGCAAGCAAGGACCTTCCCATTTCAGTGTCTTGTCCTTGTTGTAGTGCTCGTATTGAACCACACTGTTTGATGATCACTAGACCCAAGGTTCCTGCCCTCCAGCACTCCAGGACCCTCACCTATTGTGGTTTGTCTGTGTCGAAGTGCTCATATTGAACCACACTGTGTGATGATCAGTGGACCCCAGGTACCTGCCCTCTAGCAAGGCAGGGCCCTCTACTTTGTGTGGCTTGTCTGTGTCACACTTCTCATACTGAACCACACTGTGTAATGATCACGGGACCAAAGGTGCCTGCCAGAAGCAAGCCATGACCCTCCCCTTTGTGTGTCTTGTCTGTGTCATGGTGCTTATATTGAACCACACTGTGTGATGATCACTGGACCCCAGATGCCTGCCCTCCAGGAAGCCAGTACCCTCACCTTTGTGTGGCTTGTCTGTGTCATAGTGTGCGTATTGAACCACACTGTTTGATGATCACTGGACCCCAGGTGACAACCCTCCAGCATGGCAGAACAGTAAGCTTTGCATGGCTTGTCTGTGTCATAGTGCTCATATTGAAACACACTGTGTGATGATCACTGTAACCCATGTGCCTGCCGTCTAGCATGACAGGACCCTCAGCTTTATGTAGCTTGTCTGTGTCATAGTGCTCATATTGAATCACACTGTGGGATGATCACTGGGCCCTAGGTGCCAGCCTCTAGCAAGGCAGGACCCTCGGCTTTGTGTGGCTTGTCTGTGTCATAGTTCTGAAATTGACCCACACTGTCTGATGATCACGGGACCACAGGTGCCTACCCAAAATCAAGCCAGGACTCTCACCTTTGTGTGGCTTGTCTGAGTCAAAGTGCTTACATTGAAAAACACTGAGTGATGATCACTGGACCCCAGCTGCTTGCCCTCCAGCAAGCCGGGCCCTCCTTTGCATGGCTTGTCTGTGTCATAGTGCTCATATTGAACCACACTGAGGGATGATAACTGGAACCCATGTTTCTGCCCTACAGGAAGCCTCGACACTCACCTTTGTTTTGCTTGTGTGTGTCATAATGCTCATATTGAGCAACACTATATGATGATCACTGGACAACAGGTCACTGCCCAAGCAAGCCAGGACCCTCACCTTTGTGTGGCTTGTCTGTGTCATAGTGCTCATATTGAATCACTCTATGTGATGATCTCCGGATCATAGGTGCCTGAACTGTAGCAAGGCAGGACCCTCAGCTTTGTGTGGCTTGTCTGTGTCATAGTGCGCATATTGAACCACACTGTGTAATGATCACTGGACCCCAGGTGACTACACCCAAGCACTCAGGACCGTCAGTTTGTGTGGCTGTGTCTCGTCATAGTGCTCATATTGAACCACACTGTCTGATCACGGACCACAGGTGCCTACCCAATCAAGCCAGGACCTCACCCTTTTGTGTGGCTTGTCTGAGTCAAAGTGCACATTGAACCACACTGAGTGATGATCACTGGACCCCAGGTGCTTGCCCTCCAGCAAGCCAGGACCCTCCTTTGTGTGGCTTGTCTGTGTCATAGTGCTCATATAGAACCACACTTTGGGATGATCACTGGAACCCATGTTCCTGCCCTCCAGGAAGCCACGACCCTCACCTTTGTTTTGCTTGTGTGTGTCATAGCACTCATATTGAGCAACACTATGTGATGATCACTGGAGCCTAGGAGCTGCCATCCAGCAAGCCAGGACCCTCATCTATGTGTGGCTTGATTGTGTCGTAGTGCTCATATTGAACCACACTGTCTGATGATCATGCGACTGCGGTGCCTCGCCCACCAGCAATCCAGGACCCTCGTTATTTGGGTGTGGTTTGTCTGGGTGTCGTAGTGCTCCTATTGAACCACTGTTTGATGATCACTGGACTCCAGTTGCTCGCACCCTCCAACAATCCAGGACACTCGCCTTGGGTGGTTTGTCTGTGTCATAGTGCTCCTATTGAATCACACTGAGTGATGATCACTGGACCCCTGGTGCCTGCCCAGAAGCAAGCAAGGACCCACACCTTTGTGTGTCTTGTCTGTGTCATAGTGCACATATTGAACCACACTGTGTGATAATCACTGGACCCCCAGGTGCCTGCCCTCCAGGAAGCCAGCACCACCACCTATGTGTGGCTTGTCTGTGTCCTAGTGCGCTTATTGAACCACACTGTTTGAAGATCACTGGACGCCAGGTGACTACCCACCAGCAAGCCAGGACACTCAGCTTTGTGAGGCTTGTGTGTGTCAAAGTGCTCATATTGAACCACACTGTGTGATGTTCACTGGACACCAGATTCCTGCCGTCCAGCAAGCCAGGACCCTCAGCTTTGTGTGGCTTGTCTGTGTCAAAGTTCTCATATTAAACCACACTTTGTGAAGATCACGGGACCACAGGTGCCTGCAAAATCAAGCAGGACCGTCACCTTTGTGTGTCTTGTCTGAGTCAGTGCACACGTCTGAACCACACTGAGTGATGATCACTGGACACCAGTTGCTTGCCATCCAGCAAGCCAGGACCCATCTTTGTGTGGCTTGTCTGTATCAAGTGCTCATATAGAACCACACTGTGGGACCAGTCACTGAACCCATATTCCTGCCCTCCAGGCTGTGACCCTCACCTTTGTTTTGCTTGTGTGTGTCATGGCGCTTATGTTGAGCAACACATATGATGATCACTGACAAGGAGCCGCCATCCAAAGCCGAGACCCTCATCTATGTGCGGCTTGACTAGTGTCATCGCAGCTTATATTGAACCACACTGTCTAATGATCACGCGACCACAGGTGCCTGCTCAAAAGCAAGCCAGGACCCTCACCATTATGTGGCTTGCCTGTGTCATTGTGCTCATATTGAACCACACTGAGTGATGATCACTGGACACCTGGTGTCTGCCCTCCAGCAAGCCAGGACCCTCATCTTTGTGTGGCTTGTTTGCGTCATAGTGCTCATATTGAACCACACTGTCTGATGATCACTGAACCCCAGGTGCCTGCCAACCAGCACTCCAGGACCCTCACCTTTGTGTGGTTTGTCAGTGTCCTAGTTCGCATATTGAACCACACTGTGTGATGATCACTGGACCCTTCCTGCTTGCCTCTAGCAATGCAGGACCCTCAGCTTTCTGTGAGTTTGCCTGTGTCACAGTGCTCATATTGAACAACACTGTGTGATGATCACTGGACCCCAGGTGATACATAGAAGCAAACCATCACTCTCACCTTTGTGTGTGTTGTCTGTGTCATAGTGCTCATACTGAACATCACTGCGTGATGATCAGTAGACCCCAGGGTGATTGCCCACCAGTAAGTCAAGACTCTCACATTTGTGTGTCTCTTCTGTGTCGTAGTGCTCATATTGAACGACACTGTGTGATGATCACTGGACCCGAGGTGCCTGACCTCCAGGAAGCCAGGACCCTCACCTTTGTGTGGCTTATCTGTGTCCTAGTTTGCATATTGAACATCACTGTGTGGTGATCACTGTACCCTAGGTGACTGCCCTCCAGCAAGCCTGGACACTCAGCTTAGTGTGGCCTGTCTGTGTTATAGTGCTCATATTGAATGACACTGTGTGATGATCACTGGACCCCAGGTATCTGCCCTCCAGTCTGCTGTGACCCTCACCTTTGTGTGGTTTGTCTGTGTCCTAGTTTGCATATTGAACCACATTGTGTGATGATCATTTGACCCTTCATGCATGCCCTCTAGCAATGCTGGACCCTCAGCTTTCTGTGGCTTTCCGGTGTCATAGTGCTCATACTGAACAAAACTGTGTGATGATCACTCGACCCCAGGTGCCTGCCCAGAAGCAAGCCATCACCCACACCTTTGTGTGTCTTGTCTGTGTCATAGTGCTCATATTGAACATCACTGCATGATGATCAGTAGTCCCCAGGATGATTGCCCACCAGCAAGTCAGGACCCTCACATTTGTGTGTCTTGTCTGTGTCATAGTGCTCATATTGAACGATACTGTGTGATGATCACTGGACCACAGGTGCCTGCCCTCCGTGAAGCCAGGATCTTCAGCTTTGAGTGGCTTATCTGTGTCCTAGTTAGCATATTATACCACACTGTCTGATGATCATGGGAACACAGCTTCCTGCCCAAAAGCACTCCAAGACCCTCACCTTTTGGGGGTTTGTCTGTGTTTTTCTGCTCATATTGAACCACGTTGTGTGATGATCACTGGGCCCCGGTGCCTGCCTCTAGCAAGGCAGGACCCTCAGCTTTCTTTGTGTGCCTGTGTCATGGGTGCTCATAATGAACCACACTGTGATGAACACTGGACCCCCAGCTCCTGCCTCCAAGCGAGCCAGGACCCTCACCTTTGTGTGTCTTGTCCAGTGCCATAGTGCTGAAACTGAATCACACTGTGTGATGATCACTGGACACCAGGCAATTGCCCACCAGCAAGCCAGGTCCCTCACATGTGTGTGTCTTGTCTGTGTCGTAGTGCTCATATTGAATGACACTGAGTGATGATCTAGGGACCCCAGCTGCCTGCCCTCTAGCAAGGCAGGATCCTCATCTTTGTGGGTCTTATCTGTGTCATAGTGCTCATATTGAACCACACTGTGTGATGATCATGGGGCGACAGGGTGCCTGCCCAGCCACAATCCAGACCCTCTCTATGTGTGTCTTGTCTGTCATACTGCTCATATGGAACCACACTGTGTGATGATCATTGGACCCCTAGTGCTGCCCTCCAGCAGTCCAGGACCCTCACCTTTGTGTGGCTTGTCTGTGTCTTAGTGCTAATTTTGAAACACACTGGGTAATGATCACAGGACCCCAGGTGCCAGCCCACAAGCAAGCCAGGACCCTCACCTTTGTCTGGCTTGTCCATGTCATAGTGCTCATATTGAACCACAGTTTGATGATCACTGCACCGCTGGTGTCTGCCCTATAGCAAGGCAGAACCCTCAGCTCTGTGTAGTTGTTGGTGTCATAGTGTTCATGTTGAACCACACTGTGTGATGATTACGGGACCGCAAGTACCTGCCCACAAGCAAGCCAGGACCTGCAGCTTTCTGTGTCTTGTCTGTGTCGTAGTGCTCATATTGAACCACACTGTGTGATGATCACTGGACCCCTGGTGCTGAACACTAGCAAAGCAGAACTGTCAGCTTTGTGTGGCTTGTCTGTGTCATAGTACTCATATTGAAAAACACTGCGTGATGATCATGGGACCACAGGTGCCTGCCCTCCAGCAGTCCAGGACCCTCACTTTGTGTGGCTTGTCTGTGTCATAGAGCTCATACTGAACCACACTGTGTGATGATCACTGGAACCCATGTTTCTGCCTTACAGCGAGCAAGGACCCTCACCATTATGTGGCTTGTCAGTGTCATAGTGCTCATATTGAATCACACTATGTGATGATCACTGGATCACAGGTGCCTGCACTCTAGCAAGGATGGACCCTCAGCTTTGTGTGGCTTGTCTGTGTCATAGTGCTCATACTGTCCATTTTGCAATCCTGATGATCATGGGAACCACGTGCCTGCCCAAAAAGCAAGCCAGGACCCTCAGCTTTGTGTGGCTTGTCTTTGTGGTAGTGCTCATATTGACCCACACTGTCTGATGATCATGGGACCACACCTGCCTGCCCAAAAAGCAAGCCAGGACCCTCACCTTTGTGTGGCTTGTCTGTGTCATAGTGCTCGTATTGAACCACACTGAATGAGGATCACTGGACCCCAGGTGCTTGCCCTCCAGCAAGCCAGGACCCTCACCTTTGTTTTGCTTGTCAGTGTCATAGTGCTCATATTGAGCAACACTGGGGAATGATCACTGGACCCCTGGTGCCTGCCCTACAGCAAGCCAGTTCCATCAGCTTTGTGTGGCTTGTCAGTGTCATAGTGCTCATATTTAACCACACTGAGTGATGATTACTGGACCCCAGGTGCCTGCCCTCCAGTAATCCAGGACCCCACCTTTGTGTGGCTTGCCTGTTTCCTAGTGTTCAGATTGAATCACACTATGTGATGATCACTCGACCACAGGTGCCTCCCATCCAGAAACCGGATGCTCATCTAAGTGTGGCTTGTCTGTGTTCGAATGCTCATATTGAACCGCACTGTGTGATGATCACTTGACCCCAGGTGTCTGCCCATCAGCACGCAAGGACCCTCACCTTTGTGTGCCTTGTCTTTGTCATAGTGCTCATACTGAACCACACTGTTTGATGATCACTGGACTCCAGGTGCCTGCCCTCCAGCATTCCAAGACCCTCAACTTTGTGGGGTTTGTCTGTGTCATACTGCTCATATTGAACCACACTGTCTGATGATCACTGGACCCCAGGTGTCTGCCCCGAAGAAAGCCAGGACCCTCACCTTTGTGTGTCTTGTCTGTGTCATAGTACTCATATTGAACCACACTGTGTGATAATCAGTGGACCCTAGGGTGATTGCCCACCAGAAAGCCAGAACACTCACATTTGTGTGTCTTGGCTGTGTTGTAGTGCTCATATTGAACGACACTGTGTGATGATCATTTGACCCCATGTGCCTGCCCTCCAGGAAGCCAGGACCCTGACCTTTGTATGGCTAGTCTGTGTCCAGGAGCGCATTTTGAACCTCACTGTGTGATGATCACTGGACCCCAGGTTCCTGCCTCCAGGAAGCCAGGACCCTCACCTTTGTATCGCTTGTCTGTGCCATAGTGCTCATATTGAACAACACTTTGTGATGGTCACTGGACCCCAGGTGACTACCCTCCAGCCAGCCTGGACACTCAGCTTTGTGTGGCTTGTCTGTGTCATAGTGCTCATATTTAACCACACTGTGTGATGATCACAGGACCTCAGGTGACTACCCTCCAGCAAACCAGGACCCTCACCTTTGTGGCTTGTCTGTGTCATAGTGCTCATTCTGAACCTCACTGTGTGATGATCACTAGACCCCAGGTGCCTGCACTCTAGCAAAGCAGGACCCTCAGCTTTGAGTGGCCTCTCTGTGTCATAGTGCTCACACTGAACCACACTGTAAGATGATCTCTGGACCCTAGGTGCCTGCCCTCCAGTCAACCGGGACATTCTCCTTTGTGGCTTGTCTGTGTCATTGTTCTCATATTGAACCACACTGTGTGATGATCACTGGACCTCAGGTGTCTGCCCTCTGGCAATGCAGGACCCTAAGCCTTGTGTGGCTTGTCTGTGTCGTAGTGCTCATATGGAATCACACTATGTGATGATCACTGGATGACAGGTGCCTGAACTCTAGCAAGGCAGGAACTTCAGCTTTGTGTGACTTGTCTGTGTCATAGTGCTCATATTGAACCACACTGTCTGATGATCATGGGACCACAGGTGCCTGCCAAAAAGCAAGCCAGGACCCTCACCTTTGTGTGTCTTGTCTGTGTCATACTGCTCATATTGAACCCCACCTTTTGACGATCACTGGATCCGAGGTGCTTGCTACCCAGCATTCCAAGACCCCAACATTTGTGTTGCTTGTGTGTGTCTTAGTGCTCATATAGAACAAAACTGTGGGATGATCACTGGAACCCAGGCGACTATCATACAGCAAGCCAGGACACTCAGTTTGTGTGACTTGTCTGTGTCTTAGTGCTCGTATTGAACCACACGGTGTGATGATCACAGGACCCCAGGTGCCTGCCCATAAGCAAGCCAGGACCCTCAACTTTGCGTGGCCTGTCTGTGTCATAGGGCTCATTCTGAACCTTACTGAGTGATGATCACAAGACCCCAGGTTCTTGCACTCCAGCAAGCCTGGACCTCACCTTTGTGGCTTGTCTGTGTCATAGTGCTCAATTTGAAGCACACTGTGTGATGGTCACTGGACCCCAGGTTTCTGCCCACCAAGAAGCCTGGACCTTCACCTTTGTGGGGTTTGTCTGTGTCACAGTGCACATACTGAACCACACTTTGTGATCATCACTGGACCCCATGTGCCTGCCCTCCAGCAAACCAGAAGCCTCACCTTTGTGTGGCTTGTCTGGGTCATTGTGTTCATATTAAACCACTGCGTGATGATAACTGGAACCCATGTTCCTACTGTCCAGCAAGCCAGGACCCTCCCCTTTGTGTTGCTTGTCAGTGTCATAGTGCCCATATTGAACCACACTGTGTGATGATCACTGGACCCCAGATGCCTGCTGTCCAGCCAGCTGGGAACCTCACCTTTGTGTGGCTTGTCTGTGTCATAGTGCTCATTTTGAACCACACTGAGTGGTGATCACTGGACCACAGGTGCTTGCCCTCAAGCAAGCCAGGACCCTCATCTTTGTGTTGCTTGTCTGTGTCATAGTGCTCATATTGAGCAATACTGTGTGATTATCACTGCACCCCTGGTGCCTCCCTGAAGCAGGCCAGGACCCTTAGCTTTGTTTGGCTTGTCTGAGTCGTAGTGCTCATATTGAACCACACTGTGTGATGATCACTGGACCCCAGGTGCCTTCCCACCAGCAAGCAAGGACCTTCCCCTTTCAGTGTCTTGTCCTTGTCATAGTGCTCGTATTGAACTACACTGTTTGATGTTCACTGGACCCAAGGTTCCTGCCCTCCAGCACTCCAGGACCGTCACCTATTGTAGTTTGTCTGTGTCGAAGTGCTCATATTGAACCACACTGTGTGATGATCACTGGACCCCAGGTACCTGCCCTCTAGCAAGGCAGGGACCTCTACTTTGTATGGCTTGTCTGTGTCACACTTCTCATACTGAACCACACTGTGTAATGATCACGGGACCAAAGGTGCCTGCCCGCAAGCAAGCCATGACCCTCCCTTTGTGTGTCTTGTCTGTGTCATAGTGCTTATATTGAACCACACTGTGTGATGATCACTGGACCCCAGATGCCCACACTCCAGGAAGCCAGGACCCTCACCTTTGTGCCCTACGCCGGTCATTAGTGCGCATAATGAACCACACTGTTTGATGATCACTGGACCCCAGGTGACTACACCCAAGCACATCGGGACCGTCAGTTTTGTGTGGCTGGTCTCTGTCATAGTGCTCATATTGAACCACACTTTGTGATGATCACTGGACCCCAGGTGTCTGCCCACCAGCAATCCAGGACCCTCACCTTTGGGTGGTTTGTCTGTGTCGTAGTGCTCCTATTGAACCACACTGTTTGATGATCACTGGACTCCAGTTGCCTGCCCTCCAGCAATCCAGGACCAAGTCTTAGGTGGTTTGTCTGTGCCATAGTGCTCCAATTGAACCACACTGATTGATGATCACTGGACCCTGGCGCCTGCCCAGAAGCAAGCGAGACCCACCTTTGTGTGTCTTGTTTGTGTCATAGTGTGTATATTGAACCACACTGGTGATGATCACTGGACCCCAGGTTCCACCACCTCCAGGAAGCCAGGACCCCGTCACCTTTGTGTAGCTTGTCTGTGTCATAGAGCGATATTGAACCACACTGCTTGAAGATCACTGGACCCCAGGTGACTACCCTCCAGCAAGCCAGGACACTCAGCTTTGTGTGGCTTGTGTGAGTCAAAGTGCTCATATTATACCACACTGTGTGATGATCACTGGACACCAGATGCCTACCATCCAGCAAGCCATGTCCCTCAGCTTTGTGTGGCTTGTCTGTGTCATAGTTCTCATATTGAACCATACTGTCTGATGATCACGGGACCACAGGTGCCTACCCAAAATCAAGCCAGGACCCTCACCTTTGTGTGGCTTGTCTGAGTCAAAGTGCACACATTGAACCACACTGAGTGATGATCACTGGACCCCAGGTGCTTGCCCTCAAGCAAGCCAGGACCCTCAGCTTTGTGTGGCTTGTCTGTGTCAAAGTTCTCATATTAAACCACACTTTGTGAAGATCACGGGACCACAGGTGTCTACCCAAAATCAAGCCAGGACCCTCACCTTTGTGTGGCTTGTCTGAGTCAAAGTGCACACATTGAACCACACTGAGTGATGATCACTGGACCCCAGGTGCTTGCCCTCCAGCAAGCCAGGACCCTTCTTTGTGTGGCTTGTCTGTGTCATAGTGCTCATATAGAACCACACTGTGGGATGATCACTGGAACCCATGTTCCTGCCCTCCAGGAAGCCACGACCCTCACCTTTGTTTTGCTTGTGTGTGTCATAGCGCTCATATTGAGCAACACTATGTGATGATCACTGGACCCTAGGAGCCTGCCATCCAGCAAGCCAGGACCCTCATCTATGTGTGGCTTGACTGTGTCATCGTGCTCATATTGAACCACACTGTCTGATGATCATGCGACCACAGGTGCCTGCCCAAAAGCAAGCCAGGACCCTCACCATTATGTGGCTTGCCTGTGTCATTGTGCTCATATTGAACCACACTGAGTGATGATCACTGGACCCCTGGGGTCTGCCCTCCAGCAAGCCAGGACCCTCAGCTTTGTGTGGCTTGTTTGTGTCGTAGTACTCATATGAACCACACTGTGTGATGATCACTGGACCCTTCGTGCATGCCCTCTAGCAATGCAGGACTATCAGCTTTCTGTGTCTTTTCTGTGTCATAGTGCTTATATTGAGCAACACTGTGTGATGATCGCTGGACCCCAGGTGCCTTCCCAGAAGTAAGCCATCACCCTCACATTTGTGTGTGTTGTCTGTGTCATAGTGCTCATATTGAACATCATTGTCTGATGATCACTGCACCCATGGTGGCTGCCTCCAGGAAGCCAGGACCTTCACCTTTGTGATGCTTATCTGTGTCCTAGTTCATATTGAACCACACTGTGTGATGATCACAGGACCCTAGTTGACTACGCTTCAGCAAGCCTGGACACTCAGCCTTGTGTGGCTTGTCAGTGTCATAGTGTTCATATTGAACGACACTGTGTGTTGATCACTGGACTCGAGTTGCCTGCCCTCCAGCAATCCAGGACCCACATCTTTGGATGGTTTGTCTGTCTTATAGTGCTCCTAATGAAACACACTGAGGGATGATCACTGGACCCCTGGTGCCTGTCCAGAAGCAAGCCAGGACCCACACCTTTGTATGTCTTGTCTGTGTCATATTGCGCATATTGAACCACACTGTTTTAAGATCACTGAACCCCAGATGACTACCCTCCAGCAAGCCATGACACTCAGCTTTGAGTGGCTTGTCTGTGTCAAAGTGCTCGTCTTGAACCACACTGTGTGATGATCACTGGACAACAGGTGCCTGCCCTCTAGCAAGGCAGGACCCTCACCTTTGTGTGGCTTGTCTGAGTCAAAGTGCTCACACTGAACCACAGTGAATGATGATCACTGGACCCCAGGTGCTTGCCCTCCAGCAAGCCAGTGCCCTCCTTTGTGTGGCTTGTCTGTGTCATAGTGCTCATATAGAACCACACTATGGCATGATCACTGGAACCCATGTTCTTGCCCTTCAGGAAGCCGCGACCCTCACCTTTGTTTTGCTTCTGTGTGTCATAGTGCTCATATTGAGCAACACTATGTGATGACCACTGGACACTAGGAGCCTGTCATCCAGCAAGCCAGGACCCTGATCTATGTGTGGCTTGACTGTGTCATAGTGCTCATATTGAACCACCCTGTGTGATGATCACAGGACCACAAATGCCTTCTGTGAAGCCAGACAGGGCCCTCAGCTTTCTGTGTCTTGTCTGTGTTGTACAGTAGTGCTCATATTGAGCCACACTGTCTGATGATCATGCGACCACAGGAGCCTGCCTGAAAGCAAGCCAGGACCCTCACCTTTGTGTGGCTTGTCTGTTTCATTGTGTTAATATTGAACCTCTCTGAGTGATGATCACTGGACCCCAGGTGCTTGCCCTCCAGCAAGCCAGGACCCTCACCTTTGTGTGGCTTGTCGTGTCATAGTGCTCATATTGAGCAACACTCGGTGATAATCCCTGGAACCCTGGTGCCTGCCCTCCAGCAAGCCAGGATCCTCATCTTTGTGTGGCTTGTCTGTGTTGTAGTGCTCATATTGAACCACACTGTGTGATGATCACTGGACCCTAGGTGCCTGCTCACCATCACTCCAGGACCCTCACCTTTGTGTGGTTTGTCTGTGTCCTAGTTCTCATATTGAACCAGTCTATGTGATGATCCCTGGACCCTTCGTGCAAGCCCTCTAGCAATGCAGGACCCTCAGCTTTCTGTGGCTTTCCTGTGTCAAAGTGCTCATATTGAACAACACAGTGTGATGATCACTGGACCCCAGGTGCGTGCCCTGAAGCAAGCCATCATCCTCACATTTGTGTGGCTGGTCTCTGTCATAGTGCTCATATTGAACCACACTTTGTGATGATCACTGGACCCCAGGTGTCTGCCCACCAGCAATCCAGGACCCTCACCTTTGGGTGGTTTGTCTGTGTCGTAGTGCTCCTATTGAACCACTCTGTTTGATGATCACTGGACTCCAGTTGCCTGCCCTACAGCAATCCAGGACCCTTGTCTTAGGGTGGTTAGTCTGTGTCATAGTGCTCCAATTGAACCACACTGATTGATGATCACTGGACCCCCTGGTGCCTGCCCAGAAGCAAGTGAGGACCCACTCCTTTGTGTGTCTTGTCTGTGACATAGTGCACATATTGAACCACACTGTGTGATGATCACTGGACCCCCAGGTTCCTACCCTCCAGGAAGCCAGGACCATCACCTTTGTGTGGCTTGTCTGTGTCATAGAGCGCATATTGAACCACACTGCTTGAAGATCACTGGACCCCAGGTGACTACCCTCCAGCAAGCCAGGACACTCAGCTTTGTGTGGCTTGTGTGTGTCAAAGTGCTCATATTATACCACACTGTGTGATGATCACTGGACACCTGATGCCTACCATCCAGCAAGCCATGTCCCTCAGCTTTGTGTGGCTTGTCTGTGTCATAGTTCTCATATTGAACCACACTGTCTGATGATCATGAGACCACAGGTGCCTACCCAAAATCAAGCCAGGACCCTCACCTTTGTGTGGCTTGTCTGAGTCAAAGTGCACACATTGAACCACACTGAGTGATGATCACTGGACCCCAGGTGCTTGCCCTCCAGCAAGCCAGGACCCTTCTTTGTGTGGCTTGTCTGTGTCATAGTGCTCATATAGAACCACACTGTGGGATGATCACTGGAACCCATGTTCCTGCCCTCCAGGAAGCTGCGACCCTCACCTTTGTTTTGCTTGTGTGTGTCATAGCGCTCATATTGAGCAACACTATGTGATTATCACTGGACCCTAGGAGCCTGCCATCCAGCAAGCCAGGACCCTCATCTATGTGTGGCTTGACTGTGTCATCGTGCTCATATTGAACCACACTGTCTAATGATCATGCGACCACAGGTGCCTGCCCAAAAGCAAGCCAGGACCCTCACCATTATGTGGCTTGCCTGTGTCATTGTGATCATATTGAACCACACTGAGTGATGATCACTGGACCCCTGGGGTCTGCCCTCCAGTAAGCCAGGACCCTCAGCTTTGTGTGGCTTGTTTGTGTCGTAGTACTCATATTGAACCACACTGTGTGATGATCACTGGACCCTTCGTGCATGCCCTCTAGCAATGCAGGACTATCAGCTTTCTGTGTCTTTTCTGTGTCATAGTGCTCATATTGAGCAACACTGTGTGATGATCGCTGGACCCCAGGTGCCTTCCCAGAAGTAAGCCATCACCCTCACATTTGTGTGTGTTGTCTGTGTCATAGTGCTCATATTGAACATCATTGTCTGATGATCACTGCACCCGTGGTGGCTGCCCTCCAGGAAGCCAGGACCTTCACCTTTGTGATGCTTATCTGTGTCCTAGTTCACATATTGAACCACACTGTGTGATGATCACAGGACCCTAGTTGACTACGCTTCAGCAAGCCTGGACACTCAGCCTTGTGTGGCTTGTCAGTGTCATAGTGTTCATATTGAACGACACTGTGTGTTGATCACTGGACTCGAGTTGCCTGCCCTCCAGCAATCCAGGACCCACATCTTTGGATGGTTTGTCTGTCTCATAGTGCTCCTAATGAAACACACTGAGGGATGATCACTGGACCCCGGTGCCTGTCCAGAAGCAAGCCAGGACCCACACCTTTGTATGTCTTGTCTGTGTCATATTGCGCATATTGAACCACACTGTTTTAAGATCACTGAACCCCAGATGACTACCCTCCAGCAAGCCATGACACTCAGCTTTGAGTGGCTTGTCTGTATCAAAGTGCTCGTCTTGAACCACACTGTGTGATGATCACTGGACAACAGGTGCCTGCCCTCTAGCAAGGCAGGACCCTCACCTTTGTGTGGCTTGTCTGAGTCAAAGTGCTCACACTGAACCACAGTGAATGATGATCACTGGACCCCAGGTGCTTGCCCTCCAGCAAGCCAGTGCCCTCCTTTGTGTGGCCAATCTTGTCATAGTGCTCATATAGAACCACACTGTGGCATGATCACTGGAACCCATGTTCTGCCCTTCGGAAGCGCGGCCCTCACCTTTGTTTTGCTTCTGTGTCATAGTGCTCATATTGAGCAACACTATGTGATGATCACTGGACACTGAGGCCTGTCATCCAACAAGCCAGGACCCTGATCTATGTGTGACTTGACTGTGTCATAGTGCTCATATTGAACCACCCTGTGTGATGATCACGGGACCACAAATGCCTTCTGTGAAGCCAGACAGGACCCTCAGCTTTCTGTGTCTTGTCTGTGTTGTACAGTAGTGCTCATATTGAACCACACTGTCTGATGATCATGCGACCACAGGAGCCTGCCTGAAAGCAAGCCAGGACCCTCACCTTTGTGTGGCTTGTCTGTTTCATTGTGTTAATATTGAACCTCTCTGAGTGATGATCACTGGACCCCAGGTGCTTGCCCTCCAGCAAGCCAGGATCCTCATCTTTGTGTGGCTTGTCTGTGTTGTAGTGCTCATATTGAACCACACTGTGTGATGATCACTGGACCCTAGGTGCCTGCTCACCATCACTCCAGGACCCTCACCTTTGTGTGGTTTGTCTGTGTCCTAGTTCTCATATTGAACCAGTCTATGTGATGATCCCTGGACCCTTCGTGCAAGCCCTCTAGCAATGCAGGACCCTCAGCTTTCTGTGGCTTTCCTGTGTCAAAGTGCTCATATTGAACAACACAGTGTGATGATCACTGGACCCCAGGTGCGTGCCCAAGCAAGCCATCACCCTCACATTTGTGTGTGTTGTCTGTGTCATAGTGCTCATATTGAACATCACTGTGTGATGATCAGTAGACCCCAGGGTGATTTCCCACCAGCAAGTCAGGACCCTCTCATTTGTGTGTCTTGTCTGTTTCATAGTGCTCATATTGAATGACACTGTGTGATGATCACTGGACCCCAGGTATCTGCCCTCCAGTCTGCCATGACCCTCACCTTTGTGTGGTTTGTCTTTGTCCTAGTTAGCATATTGAACCACATTGTGTGATGATCACTTGACCCTTCATGTGTGCCCTCTAGCAATGCTGGACCCTCAGCTTTCTGTGGCTTTCCGGCATCACACTGGACCCCAGGTGTCTGCCCACCAGCAATCCAGGACCCTCACCTTTGGGTGGTTTGTCTGTGTCATAGTGCTCCTATTGAACCACACTGTTTGATGATCACTGGATTCCAGTTGCCTGCCCTCCAGCAATCCAGGACCCTCGCCTTAGGGTGGTTTGTCTGTGTCGTAGTGCTCCAATTGAACCACACTGATTGATGATCACTTGGACCCCTGGTGCCTGCCCAGAAGCAAGCGAGGACCCACACCTTTGTGTGTCTTGTCTGTGTCATAGTGCGCATATTGAACCACACTGTGTGATGATCACTGAACCCCCCAGGTGCCTGCCCTCCAGGAATCCAGGACCGTCACCTTTGTGTGGCTTGTCTGTGTCATAGAGCGCATATTGAACCACACTGCTTGAAGATCACTGGACCCCAGGTGACTACCTTCCAGCAAGCCAGGACACTCAGCTTTGTGTGGCTTGTGTGTGTCAAAGTGCTCATATTGAACCACACTGTGTGATGATCACTGGACACCAGATGCCTTCCGTCCAGCAAGCCATGTCCCTCAGCTTTGTGTGGATTGTCTGTGTCATAGTTCTCATATTGAACCACACTGTCTGATCAACTTGAGACCACAGGTGCCTACCCAAAATCAAGCCAGGACCCTCACCTTTGTGTGGCTTGTCTGAGTCAAAGTGCACACATTGAACCACACTGAGTGATGATCACTGGACCCCAGGTGCTTGCCCTCCAGCAAGCCAGGACCCTCCTTTGTGTGGCTTGTCTGTGTCATAGTGCTCATATAGAACCACACTTTGGGATGATCACTGGAACCCATGTTTCTGCCCTCCAGGAAGCCATGACCCTCACCTTTGTTTTGCTTGTGTGTGTCATAGCGCTCATATTGAGCAACACTATGTGATGATCACTGGAGCCTAGGAGCTGCCATCCAGCAAGCCAGGACCCTCATCTATGTGTGGCTTGACTGTGTCGTAGTGCTCATATTGAACCACACTGTCTGATGATCATGTGACCACAGGTGCCTGCCCACCAGCAATCCAGGACCCTCGTATTTGGGTGGTTTGTCTGTTTCGTAGTGCTCCTATTGAACCACACTGTTTGATGATCACTGGACTCCAGTTGTCTACCCTTCAGCAATTCAGGACACTCGCCTTTGGGTGGTTTGTCTGTGTCGTAGTGCTCCTATTGAACCATACTGAGTGATGATCACTGGACCCCTGGTGCCTGCCCAGAAGCAAGCCAGGACCCACACCGTTGTGTTTCTTGTCTGTGTCATAGTGCGCATATTGAACCACACTGTTTGAAGATCACTGGACCCCAGGTGACTACCCACCAGCAAGCCAGGACACTCAGCTTTGTGAGGCTTGTGTGTGTCAAAGTGCTCATATTAAACCACACTGTGTGATGAGCACTGGACTCCAGATGCCTGCCGGCCAGCAAGCCAGGACCCTCAGCTTTGTGTGGCTTGTCTGTGTCAAAGTTCTCATATTGAACCACACTTTGTGAAGATCACGTGACCACAGGTGCCTACCCAAAATCAAGCCAGGACCCTCACCTATGTGTGGCTTGACTGTGTCATCGTGCTCATATTGAACCACACTGTCTAATGATCACGCGACCACAGGTGTCTGCCCAAAAGCAAGCCAGGACCCTCACCATTATGTGGCTTGCCTGTGTCATTGTGCTCATATTGAACCACACTGAGTGATGATCACTGGACCTGGTGTCTGCCCTCTTGCAAGCCAGGACCCTCAGCTTTGTGTGGCTTGTTTGTGTCGTAGTGCTCATATTGAACCACACTATGTGATGATCACTGGACCCTTCGTGCATGCCCTCTAGCAATGCAGGACTCTCAGCTTTCTGTGGCTTTTTTGTGTCATAGTGCTCATATTGAGCAACACTGTGTGATGATCACTGGACCCCAGGTGCCTTCCCAGAAGTAAGCCATCACCCTCACATTTGTGTGTGTTGTCTGTGTCATAGTGCTCATATTGAACATCATTGTGTGATGATCAGTTGACCCCAGGGTGATTACCCACCAGCAAGTCAGGACCCTCACATTTGTATGTCTTGTCTGTGTCGTAATGCTCATATTGAACGACACTGTGAGATGATCACTGCACCCATGGTGGCTGCCCTCCAGGAAGCCAGGACCTTCACCTTTGTGAGGCTTATCTGCGTCCTAGTTTGCATATTGAACCACACTGTGTGATGATCACAGGACCCTAGTTGACTACCCTCCAGCAAGCCTGGACACTCAGCCTTGTGTGGCTTGTTGTTGTCATATGTGTTCATATTGAATGACACTGTTTGATGATCACTGGACTCCAGTTGCCTGCCCTCCAGCAATCCAGGACCCTCACCTTTGGATGGTTTGTCTGTCTTGTAGTGCTCCTATTGAACCACACTGAGCGATGATCACTGGACCCCTGGTGCCTGTCCAGAAGCAAGCCAGGACCCACACCTTTGTGTGTCTTGTCTGTGTCATATTATGCATATTGAACCACACTGTTTCAAGATCACTGGACCCCAGGTGACTACCCTCCAGCAAGCCAGGACACTCAGCTTTGTGTGTCTTGTCTTTGTCGTAGTGTTCATACTGAATCACACTGTTTGATGATCACTGGACTCCAGGTGCCCACCCTCCAGCACTCCAAGACCCTCACCTTTGTGGGGTTTGTCTTTGTCGTACTGCTCAAATTGAACCACACTGTGTGATGGAAGGAACTAGAAGGGGGACAGGATCAGACCTACAGTACAGTAGCTTCTTGTTGTTTTTTACATTGTTTTTTTGTGGATTCTACTTGGTAGAAGGTTATTTCTTTTATTTCTTACTACTAAGGGGCTAGCATGGTATTGTTTTGGGCTGTTGGAATTTTGAAACCTGTTTTGGTAGCTATAAGTGGGCTCATTTGTTTGATTCACTGTGTGGCAGGCTGCATTTGTAGAGGCCTATTTCTTCTGTTTTAAAACATAATTGGTGATTTAACTGGGTCTGTTTCTTTGAATTGGAGACCTATATCTTCTAATTCAAGCCTATTTTGATGTGTTGTTGGTGAAGCTGTTTGAATTGGAGTCCTGTTTCTTTGGGTAGCAAACCTATTTTGGGGCTTTGAGTAGCATTGTGATTCATTGTTGCTGGCTTCACTAGCTGCAAAGTTTTAGTGCAGAGTGGGGAAGGGTGCTAATGGTCTGACCAGAGGCCTCAGCTACCTGATTGTTTCTGGAAGACTTGGGCTGGTCCCACCACCCAACCCCTCACCCCACCACCCTGGTCCATTATTTCCTTTATACCAGGGTTCTGACATCACTTCCTCAAACAGGCAAAGGATATGCACCTGTCATAGCAGAAGCAGACATCCAGGAAAGGAACAGCAGCAAGTGAAGGGTGACTGCTATCTCAGTGGAAGGAAGTAAATGCAAATCTAGGAGCTTTCATTATTACTTTTTGCATTGATATTGCATTGGGGAAAGGAGGAGTAGGAGTTTGAAGAAGGTTGTGCAATGGCTACTTAAAGTCTCTTTTTGAGTGTGGATAGGAAGGATAGGAATATAAAAGCAGTTGCTCAATATATCTAAACGTGTGCAACAAAGGAGGTAAGGGAAATAAAGAAAATGTTTTGCACTGATAGAGGGGGAGAGGGGAGACTTGGGGGAGTGTTTGGTATCCTGCATCTGGAAGGGTGGGGGGTCGCTGGTGGGCAACGACAGCAATGGGTAGGGTGGTAGGCTGCAACAACTGCGGTGCACCAATCTTTCTAAAAATTGCCTGGAGTGTGGGAGGATGTTTAGTGTGCAACCACATAGAAAAACTTAGAAAGGAGATTGAGGGTCTGCAGGAGGAACTAAGACAGGCAAGGCAGATTGGGGGTGGGTTTAGCCCAATACTGGAGGGAGGAAGAAGGGGAGATGAGGGAGGGCGATTTAAGCCAACAGTGGTGAGGAGAGGGTCAGAAGAAGGGAAGCAGAGACAAGGGGCCCAGCCAGGAAGAACGATTGCCAGGAAACCAGGTCAGGAGACAAAAGACAAATGGAAGGAGGAGATAGGGACTTGTGAGGGAGGCGAAGAAGTGGCAAAAGTCATGGAGTGGAAAGGAGAGAACAGGTTACTATGAAGAGAGAGGAGCGGGCATTTGTGAAGGGTCTTCAGAAAATAGTTTTGCACTGCTAGAGAGGAAGAAGGTGGAGGAGGAAATGATGAAATTAGAGGAGTAATTGATAAATGCCTGGACCAAACTGGAGTGGGGGAAGTTCTGCTGGGAGAATTGCAACAGGGGTAAAGGGAAATAATGTGCAGGAGGAAGAAGAGGAGCTGGAAATGAGAGAGGGAGATGAATGGAAGCAAGCAGGGAGTAAGAGGGTGGAATCTTAGTGCTGGGGACTCAATACTAAGAGGAGTCAGGTGGGGTAGCAAGGGGGAGAGGCATAGTCGCATTTGGGTGGAGGCCATGCCAGGAATGACAGCGGAAAGGGTGGGACAGTCTGTTCTGAAATATGCTAGAAGGGGTAGGGACAAGCCTCATTTAATTATACATCTTGGGACAAACGACCTGGCTGACAAGACAGTAGATATAGTCCAGAGGAGGTTTGAGGAACTAGCACAATTATGTGAGGGGGCAGGAAGATCAGTAACTTTTTCAGAGATACTTCCAGTGCCAAAGGCAAGCACAACAAGAAAGCTGAGAATAGAGGAATTTAATGGATGGCTAAGAACCTGGTGTTGTGCTAAAGGGTATGGGCTGTTGGGGGTGGGGAGGGACCTGGGAGGACAGTAGTCTCTATGCCAAGGACAGACTACACTTGAGTGAGGAGGAAAAAGTGTTGAAACAGAGGATGGAGGAGTACATAGAGGAAGTTGGAATTTAAACTAGGAGTGGGGGGTAGCAGTTGGGGAAGAGATATGCAGAGACCACAGGTTGGGAAACCATATGAGCTTACCCCCCATAACAGTGACAAAGGACAAATGGCAAGTACTATTGGTGATGCTAGGAAAGGAGGGCAGGATGGGAGGAGGGGAAAGGGTGGAAGGTGGTTACCCTTAATGCTAGGAGCCTTGGGAGGAAAACTGCAGAGTTACAGGTTCTCATGGCAGAGGGAGAGGTGGACATTGCAGCCATCACAGAAACATGGGCCACCCAATACAATGACTGGGACCTGTCTGTACCAGGGTACAGGTTATTTCGTAGGGACAGGGTGATTGGGAAAGGAGGGGGGGTGGCACTATATGTGAAGGAAGGACTGAAGTGTGTAAGGGAGGAAGGGGAGGAGGGTAGTACAGAGTCACTTTGGATGCAAATCCAGGATTCCAAGAATAGGATTCTTAGAATGGGAGTGGTGTACAGGCCACCATCTCAGACGGAGGAGTTAGACAGGGAACTAGCGGGACAGATCAGGAGGACCTGCGAGAAGGGTAATGTGGTGATTGTGGGGGACTTCAACATGCCAGGAGTGGACTGGAGCACACCAACAACCAGGAACAGAAGGGAGCAGGTACTGCTGGATGCCTTCCAGGACAGCTTCCTGCTGCAAATGGTCAGTGAACCAACCAGGTTAGAGAATACCCTTGACCTTGTGCTGGCAAATGGGGACTTTGTGAGAGAACTTACAGTGGAGGAACGCTGTCAGGGAGTGACCACCACTCAGTATGGCTCACATTGGATATGGGCAAGGAAGGAGTGGAATCTGGCACAAGAGTGCTGGACTTCAGGAGGGCCGACTTTGGGAGGATGGGGAAGTGGTAAAGGGTACCTGGCCAGAATTCAATCTAGTATGGACACTAACCAGAGGTGGGAGCTCATAAAGCTGGGGATAGTGGAGGCAACCAAAACCTGCTGCAAAGCCCAGAGCAAGAAGGCTAGGGCTAAGAAACCAGAGCTGGTTGAGCAAGGAGGTCATGGAAAAGGTAAGGAGGAAAAGAGCTGCCTTTAGGAAGTACAAGAAAACAGGGAGGGGAGGACAGGGAGGAGTACTTGACAGAATCGAAGGAGGTGACAAGGGCAGTAAGGGAGCCAAAGCATCTACGGAACTCAGGCTGGCACAAGGCATTAAGAAGGGAGAAGGACTTCTTTAAGTACATCAGGGAGAAAAGGAGCTGTAAGGACCACATAGTAAGGATTAGGAAGGAGGGGGGTTGGGTGGAAGCAGGGTGCGATAAGGCAGAAGCACTAAATGAGTACTTCTGCTCAGTATTTACTAAAGAGAAGAGGGGGGTGACACCCAAGGTGGGAGAAATGGCAGAAGCAGGGGGGAAGGGGTGACAGATGGGGAAATCATGGAGGGCAGAGTTCGAGAGGGTTTGAAGGCACTGAGGGTGGACAAGGCACCAGGCCCAGATGGCATCCACCCCAGGGTACTGAAGGAGCTGGCAGAGGTCCTTGCAGGACCTTTGGCAGACCTATTTAATGCCTCACTACATTCGGGGTGTGTACCTCAGGACTGGAGGATGGCTCATGTGGTGCCCCTCCACAAGAGTGGCCCCAAGGATGAACCAGGAAACTACAGACCAGTGAGCCTCACATCCATCGTGGGTAAGCTAATGGAGACTATCCTGAAGGAGAGGCTGGTGGCCCTCCTAGAGGCCAAAGGACTACAGGACAGCAGACAGCATGGCTTACACATGGCAGATCCTGCCAAACCAACCTGGTCGAGTTCTATGACTGGGTAACTAGGCAACTGGACAGGGGCCATGCAGTGGATGTCCTGTATCTGGACTTCAGTAAGGCATTGACTGGTGCCACATGGAAGGCTGGGAAGGAAGTTAGTAGGCACAGGGGGGTGCAAAGCTGGTGAGATGGGTAGGGAAACTGGCTGCAGGGAAGGCAACAGAGGGTGGTGGTGGTGGGAGCTCTCACACCCAAGGGCAGTGATGGCGGTGTTCCACAGGGCTCAGTGTTGGGACCAGTGTTGTTTGGGATATTCATTGCAGACATATCATGGGACATCAAGAGCAAGATCAGTCTGTTTGCTGATGATACCAAGGTAGCGCGGTGGTGGATGACCTAGGGGATGGCAGGGGTTGCAGGATGATCTGGCAAAGCTTGAAACCTGGTCAGACACCTGGCAACTGGGTTTAATGCCAAAAGTGCAAGGTGCTGCATTTTGGGATGAAGAACCCAAGGAGGAGTTACCAGCTGGGGAGTGCAGCTAGCCCAGACAGAGGAGGAGAAGGATCTGGGTGTGCTCATTACAGGGTCAATGAACAACTCAGCACAATGTAGGAAGGCAGCTGCAAGGCCAACAAAATGCTGGGTTGTATTGCAAGGGTATATCCTCAAGGAGGAGGAGGTGATTCTGCCACTGTATAGGTCATTAGTTAGACCACACCTGGAGTACTGCGTGCAGTACTGGCGCCCGTATCTGAAGAGGGACATTAAGTTACTGGAGGGGTGCAGCGCAGAGTCGACAAAAGATGATCAAGGGCTGGGGACTTATCATACGAGAGGAGGTTGAAGGAGTTGAACATGTACTCACTGGAGGAGAGGAGACAGGGTGACATGATTGAAACCTTTAAATACATGAAAGGAATAAACAAGATGGGTACAGAGGGGCTGTTCAAAGTAAGGGAGGGAGGCCACCAGGGGCCATGATATGAGACTGGAGGAGGAAGGTTCAGGAGGGAGATGAGGAGACACTTTTACAGAGAGGGTGGTGGCTGGGTGGAATGCGTTACCTGCAGAAGTGGTATGCAGTAGAACAGAGGACTGCTTCAAAAGGGGATGGGACAGGACAAGGGGGAGGGTTAATGAAGGGGAAGGGTGGAAGGAAGGGGCAGCTGCAGAATAAGGAGTGCTAGCTGCACATTCAAGCAGACTTGATAGACCTCTAGGCCTTTATTTGCTGGCAAATTTCATATGTTCATATGTTCACTAGACCCTTGATGCCTGCCCTCTAGCAAGGCAGGACCCCTCAGCTTTCTGTGTCTTGCCTGTGTCATAGTGCTCATATTGAACCACACTGTGTGATGAACTCTGGACCCCAGGTGCCTGCCCTGAAGCAAGCCAGGACCCTCACCTTTGTGTGTCTTGTCTGTGCCATAGTTCTGATATTGAACCACATTGTGTGATGATCACTGGACCCCAGATGATTGCCCACCAGCAAGTCAGGACCCTCACATTTGTGTGTCTTGTCTGTGTCATAGTGCTCATATTGAATGACACTGTGTGATGATCTCCGGACCCCAACTGCCTGCCCTCTTGGAAGGCAGGATCCTCAGCTTTGTGTGTCTTACCTGTGTCGTAGTGCTCATTTTGAACCACACTGTGTGATGATCATGGGACCACAGGTGCCTGCCCACAAGCAAGCCAGAACCCTCACCTTTGTGTGTCTTGTCTGTGTCATACTGCTCATATTGAACCACACTGTGTGATGATCACTGGGACCCCTAGTGCTTCCCTCCAGCAGTCCAGAACCCTCACCTTTGTGTGGCTTGTCTGTGTCTTAGTGCTCATATTGAAACACACTGGGTGTTGATCACAGGACCCCAGGTGCCTGCCCACAAGCAAGCCAGGACCCTCACCTTTGTGTGGCTTGTCCATGTCATAGTGCTCATACTGAACCACAGTTTGATGATCACTGGAGCCCAGGTGAGTACCCTCCAGCAAGCCAGGACCCTCAGCTTTCTGTGTCTTGTCTGTGCTCATAGTGCTCATGTAGAATCACACTGTGATGATCACTGGACCCCTGGTGCCTGCCTCTACCAAAGCAGGACCCTCAGCTTTGCATGGCTTGTCTGTACCATAGTACTATATTGAAAACACTGCGTGATGATCATGGGACCACAGGTGCCTGCCCACAAGCAAGCCAGGACCCTCACCCTTTGTGTGGCTTGTCTGTGTCATTATGCACATATTGAACAACACTGTGTGATGATCACTGGACAGCAGGTGCTTGCCCTCCAGCAGTCCGGTGTAACCCCCCTGCAAATGGGGGTTCCCAAAAGACTTCCAGGAGCTTGCTTGAATGCTCCAAGCCTGAATGGTGTTTGGCGTTTAAGCCATTTATCAGTGAGTGTTTTTAGAGCCTCTGGTACTGTCTCTTTAAGAGCTGTCTGCTTGCAGACATAATTAGTTTGTATGGGGGGACTGTGTGCTTCTCTGCTTGAGTACCACTCGAGCTGCTGCCAATTCACTCCATTTTGCAGTCACTAGGAGTGCAAAGGGAACCTATCTGAAAGATGTAACTGTTTGCCAGAAATCATTTAGAGTAATAATGAAATTACAGTTTGTCTAACCTGCTTTCTTTGCAGTCAGAACTGTGTTTGCCTAGTTCCCATTCTAGTTTTGAACTGCTGAACTGGACCAATCAGTGTGGGTTAAGGTAGCTCTAAAATGGTGCCTTGGACGAATCAGAACTTGGACTCGTAATCTGAGCCAGCCACAAGAGGATTGTATGGGCAGTGACTCTGGGAGATGTAGTTTAGACTTGGCGCTTTTTGGACCAACAGGGCAGTCTATTGTGAGTGACAGCCAATCCAGCCAAGAACTGGGAGGAACTCAAAGGAAGTGCCTGGTTTTGTCTGCTGGAGTTTCAGTTGAGCTCTGGCAGTGAAGAGGAAGGAGCCCTGTGTTTTTCGGTGTGCAGTTTAGTCGGAAACGTGTGAAGGCCCAGAGTTCCGGTCTGCAGCTTGTGTAACTGCTTGTTAGGACTGAATCCGTCCTGTAAGAGAGAATCAAAGGATATCTGAAGAGTAGAAACCAGGCTCACCCTGTAGAAGACTGGAGAAATTGCTGAATGCACTCGGTCTGTCAGGAACTGAATCTGCTGTGTGTTCTCCCGGGTATTGTGCAGTAATTGCGATCGGGATAGAGAAGCAGCCTGCCTGGTATAGTACTTTCTTTTTACCATATAAATGTGTGAGGAGGCTTGTGTGGCTCAAGTGAATCCTGCTGCCATTAAAGGACTTTTGCCTGTTACTGTTTACCATATAAATGTGTGAGGAGGCTTGTGTAGCTCAAGTGAATCCTGCTGCCATTAAAGGACTTTTGCCTGTTGCAGTTTGCCATATAAATGTGAGGAGTCTCGTGGAGCTCAAGAGTAGCCCTGCTGACATTGAAGGACCCTATCTTGTTTGGAGGTCGTGAGTACTAATTCAGGGTCGCTCCCTGTTGAATTGCCACATTGAATCCAAATGGAATTACTGTACTGCTGACTGTTTAACTAATTTTCTTTTCTCTGTGAAAGGGCCCTACCAGCTGCCACGGTTTGGACTAGCCACTAGGGCTTGGGTACCCAGGGACAGTAACTGGTAGGATAGGCCTGTGCACAGAGCCATAAATAGATGAGTAAAGTGATAAGCTAATTAACCTGATTTCCCCTGTCCTTGTTATATTCCCTAAATAAATCAGAGCTGCTTGTTTCAGCAAAGTTATACTGCCTGAGGTATTTGTCTATGTTAAAGTATTGTACTGTGATTGTTGCACTGTATCTTATTTTACAGGAGGTCCCAGTGCCTGAACCAGTCCTGGGGGTAAGTGTATACTGTGAAGGTAATTCTGATATATTGTGTGGGCCACTAGTGGGAAGAAAGGGGGGTTGCAGTGTCCCAGAGGGCTGTGACCAAGTTAGTTTAACTATTGCAAACCCTGACCTCTGGGTGGAGGCACCGCCATTGGATCCAGGCCCCTCAACCTGTTAGTGGCAAATCAGGCAGGGTAGTAGCCCCTGGGATAGCGCCATCTAGGGGTTACATCTTGGAGGCTCACCGCTGGGATTGTGTGTCCTCTAGTGGCCATATTCACGAACCACTGTTAAGAAAAAAATGGGTACCCGACAGAAGTGGCTGTGCACCGGCTGGTGGAGTGGTGTACTGGGAGAGATCGACCCCAAAATGCTATGCTTATCCTGGACATCCCCTGGGTATCAATACGGACACTGTACAGGAGTACTTTCCAAGGTGGAAGGTTTACAAAACCCTGTGGTGGTGGGTCGGCATGCTAATCTGCTCACCCACACTTTCCTGGCCCTAGTAGAGTTTAAGGATCCCATAGATAGCTCCAAAGTGCCACAGACCATTACCCCAGAGGAGCCCTCACTGCCTGGAGAGTGATAACTAAGGACAGTAAAGACCGGGGGAATGAGCCCCACCACTATCTGAAACTTTTGAGGAGAAATTTGCTAAATGGTTGCTGGGGAAGGAAAACTGTGGAGGACTTGAAGAAACTATTCTTGCCACCTGGGGTGTTCCTCCCCAACACCCTCTCCGCTCCAGTACCCGTAATGGTGGCTGAACCAATGCAGACTCCTATTTCTGCACCTGCCATTAGTCACGACTCTTACGAAGGTTGAGGATCTTCTCTGGCACCCTCCCCACCCCCAAGGGAGGATGACTGGGAGACCTGGATAGACTATGTTGCCCCAAGTGCTAGAATGGCAATGCTCGGGAAGCAAGCGAAGAGGGTTAGTGAGAGCCTCGAGGTCCTGCCCTGGCTACCATCCGTGCTAAACGGGCCAGTAACCCTGAGTGACTGCACAGGCCTATCTTGAGGCCTTGGAGAATGTGTATGGGAGCCCAGATTCTGATGAGGACCTATGGTGGAGAGTAAGAAATGCACAACAGTACCAAGGGAGTTGTTGTCTGTGTATGTATCTCGGCTGGAAAAATTGTTGCAAGAATGCCTCAGAAAGGGTAGTTTGCCAGCGATTGAACTGGACGAACCAGGCTGGACAGGATCCTTAAGTCTGCCCCTTCTCAGAACTGCTGTTGCTTCAGTTACGCCTGGCAAATCGACTGGAATCCCACCCTCCTATGATGAGTTAATGAGAGAATTCGAGGAGTTGAGAAAAGGCGACCTCGGGAGGACCTGCACCAATAGCTGCTGGCTACGACCAGTGACTGAGGGTGGCCCATCAAGTGAAGTTCAGGGGCAGAGGTTGGCAGTCAATGAGTGCTCTGACAAGGAAAAGATATGCCACAATGGGGCGAACTGTTGAGAGAGATCCGGAATTCAAAAACAGTCCTTTATGAAGGCCACGCCTGCAAATGCAGGCCCTGACCTATATCCGACTGCATCTGCTATGGGGTGGGGTACCCACCATGTATCTCCTGCTGATAACAGCTCCAAACTCGATTCCTTGACCATGGAAGTGGAGAAACTGACGAGATGTCTCCAAATGCTTATCACGCGCAGACAGAGATGGCACCAAGGTTTCCAGTTAGTAATACCCCGCCCTGGCTCCCAGTGTGGCGCCTCGGCCAGCTCAAACTCCAAAAGTATGTTTTGCTATAATTGTGGGAAGGATGGGCACATGAAAGGGAATGCGGTCCCAAAGACACTGACAAAGTTGCATATAGGCTACAAGGAGAGCTTCGGAGAACAAATCAGTGGTTAAGAGGTGCACAAAATGATCCCAGTGAGGGCACCAAAAATGCTAACTCACGTCCTTTGTGGCAAGGTCAGTTGCCCAGGCCCCCACTACCGCCTCTCCAGACTGGTCCAGAATAGTGGGTCCTCCATGGAGACCACTGTAAAGGTGAATGGAGTGTCTACAAGAGCTGTATAGACAGTGGCTCCCAAGTGACAATTATGTTCCAGGATTGGTATCAGAAGCATTTGTCAGACTACCCTTACAACCATTAGAAGGACTGCATGTATGGGGTTAAGTGAGAAGGCCTACCCTATTCGGGTATATCCGAATTTGGCTGTCTTTCCCCACCTCCGTGGCTGGAGTGGCCGAACAAGTAGAGACCCTAGCCTTGAGTGTGTCCCCCACTGGACTGTATGATGGTGTCCCTTTGTTGATTGGAACAAATGCTCATATGTTGGAAGGCTGGCACAGTTGTGTTATGAAAAACAGGGGTCAAAGACTAGTAGAGCTTTAAGAGTTCGGCTTTAATTAAGAAGGCCTATGAGGCACAGAGAGATGCTGAAAAAATAGAACCAGAGGAACCAGTCGGAATTGTATGGAAGAAGGATCCTGAGTCTCTGATCCTGGCGCCAAATGCCCAGTGTACCTTACAGGAGAGGTCCATATCAGAAAGGATGTTAAGAATAAAATATTAATGTTGGATGCACCAGGCGATGGAAAATTGCCAGAGGACTGCTGGTCAAGCCTAGTATTTTGCCCGCTAGAGCCCATGCTTATGCCAGAAGGGTAATGGTCCAAGTTCATAATGTGTCTGAAAGAGACATTCGAGTAAATAGAGGTTGCATCCTGGCTAATGTGCATTGTGCAGACACTGCAGTGCTACCCAGCAGCAAGAGTTCGAGGAAGAATGACAGAGTAACGCCTGACTTGTTTGATTTCGCGACTCCCGCTGCCAGCTGAATGGAAAGTGAGGATCAGTGAAAGCTTGCCCAGAGAGCCAGGTGTTTTCTTTAAAGGAATGGGGCGTAGGATGCGTGCAGGAGCTGGTTTATACTTTGGATCTCTATGTTATTTCCATTTCTTCTGCATTGTTATTTCCAGCAAGTCCCAATCACCCCAATGTACTCATTCCCAGTGATTATTGTTTGTTTGGTGCTGTCATTCCATCTCCTTGCCCTTTGCTATTCTTGCTTTCACTAGTCAGTGGGCAATCCAATCAAAGCTTCTTTCCACTGCCAATAAGACCTCTTAACTACAGCAAATTGCTTTTTTATCTCATTTCCGCCTTCTTTAGTACGCTAATGAAACTGGACATATGGGGTGCAGTGAATGCTTGTCTGGGAACTGGATGAGAATTCAGAGACCGCCTCCCATTACTCCATTGTGCCAGTATCCGCTCAGCCAGATGTAATTTTTTTTGAAGTGGTCATCTGAAACCTATTTGGGGTATGTAGGGTTTAAACACAGGATTGTTGATAATATTCAGGATAACCTAACATAAACATATCTGTGGTGCTTTAGCAGCTAATTCTATCTGCAGGGCTGCTAAGGACCAAGGGATGATATGGATAACAGACAGACGAGGAGCCACAATGAGGGGGAGTTACTTAGCTGCACGACATAAGGAGCCTATGACTGTCAGTCTTCCTGTTGACTTACTTTGCCCTGCACAGTATTAAATATTTAAAATATAAAGAAATAAAAAAAACAATGGGACGCTCAAAATCCTGGAGCTTACATGCTGCAGTGGTTACAAGTACAATAGTACTCATTTGGGCATCAAGCCATCATGTTGTGTACTGCTTCTTACTGAGTACCAAAACAACTCAGAGCTACCCCTGATCTATGATTGGTTAGGGTGAATGGGCAGAACAGTAAGCTCAGTGCATGTAATATAACCCCTCCACCCCCCCAAAAAAAAGTAGTTTGTGCAGACACTGATCACTGGGTCTGATGAAGGAGTTAGGGCAGCTCTCCCTTTTACTTCCTCCAGCACACAAAAGAATTAGCCATTCTCCACTTTATTTGTTTATAAGGAGTGTAAAAAGACCAGACCTGGCTCTCCCAGATAATTTTTTTTCCACACCCTAACATACTGCTAGCCAGGGAGTGTAGAAAGAAATGGGAAATTAGTGATCGCATTCACAAACGTGCACATACTAGTAATCTAATAGGACACATCTATCAGCAGTGTAATGGTTAGATTTATGAATTATATTAAGAAATTTAACACAAAAACCGGGTCCTATATGACCTAAATTATGAAATCAGATCCATGAAAGAAAGAAAAATCTGCATAATCTGGTACTGAATACACTTCTAGACTGCGTTGTTAGTTCAGGGTACCAGTTTTGCAAAGATGGTGTGCCTGGGAGTTGGCAGAAAGCATTGAGTAACACAAGCACAGTGCACGTTTTTTGTTTCTTTATTTCACAACACATACTAAAAACAAAATGGATCCCGCTTTATTTAATTTTTTAAGATCAGCACAAAAAAAAAAAAAAACTTGTTCAATTTCACATCCCATTAAATGAAACTGGGGAAACAAGGACATAGCAACACAGCGTGCCTATTGATCACCAAAAGCAGCAATGTCAAGACTTTGTCAATGACACATTGTCACTATCACAACTAAAGTACCCAGTAAGGCTGTGAGTAAGAAGCTGAGTTTTTTCCCTGCATTTCAAGATTAGCCTGCAGCTGCACAGAGCCCCACCGACTGAAGACATACTGTAACACTTTGGCTTCACATCCGTTCACACGCTCTCGAGCCTGCTTAGAATTTTAGGCATCGTAACTGCTCTAGCAGTAGCAGGTATGAATAAAACTTGAAAATCTTGAATAAATGTCATAGATTACAAGGGGAAAAAGTGTTATTCTGCCATTCATGACCTAAATTGACCCCAAAAAAGGACAAAAATAAATTCCTGTCCCCTTTAATATTTGGCAAGGACTAAAGATTTCAACTAAATACGCTGAATATGTTTTGCTGTTAATATGTTCGATAACGTTGGAAAGAATACATTAAGTAAAGTCAATAATCAACTTGTAACTGAAGTAAATTGTATTCAACAAATTAAGAATGGCTCACTTCCTGGTGTGTATTTTTTCCAAATGTTCAAAATTTAAAATCCTGAAAAGAAAACGGTAAATAGTTTTACATCAATTTTTCATATAATTTTTATCTTCAAAAAATGATTTTCTTGTTAGAAGACACAGGTAGTTAGCTTTGCCTTAACCATCAGGGCTGCAACCCCCGTGGAAGAGGAGCATTTATTGCTGGCACAATGCATTGTAAATTTAAATGTTTTACGCAAATTTCGACGTATGAAGCAAGGGTCTGAATGTCAATAGTCTAGTTAGGTCATTCACTTTAACTGCGAGTGGCCTTTTCGGGATGTCTGCATCACTTACAATATTAATTTCAGAATATACAGGACTTCACCATTTTGATAATAATTGCCAACACTGTATTCTTTATTTAGTTTTAAACTAAAGAGAGTTTGCCTTTCAACTATGTCCAAGTGTTTTCGGCTTTCGAGTTTCATTTTAAAGCAGCAGTATTTGTAGTTTTTTTTTCTCCCTCAGGAATAACAATTTTCTGGCAGAAATATCAATGTTCCTATTATTCTTTTTCTCCTTCTTCTTCTCCCCGCCATATTCCTGAACTAATATGTGGGATTTGGGAATCTTAAAAAACCACTCCAGTGCCATGGTCCCAATGAAAATTAAATACCTTGGCACAGTGTTGTGCTGTTTACAATCAAACAAATGTGGTAACACAGTCGCATAGATCCACAGTAAGAATATAGTACCATACTTACATTCAACAAGTAACCTCAATGGAAGAGTTTTTTGTTTGTTTGTTACTGCCCGTTGCGGTCATCTTTAATGAGGCGAGTCATTAATTACAAAATTCGGTATATAAGATGTTTTTCAGAAATTAAAAATATTCTGAAGATGAATATTGCTAAAATTAGTTATAAAGGCTGTTTCTCAAAAGAGTTAAAATATTCTGATGATGAATTTAAGGATGTGAGAAATACATTTTTGCTGAAAAAAAACCCGATATGATGACGTTTTACCGACTAACAAATGCTACTGCTTTAAATACAATTTTAAGTTCAACTAAAATGAAAATAGCCAGAAGTTATTTTTATGAGTAGAATTTAACATTGCTGCTTTGCTTTTCTGAACCAACAAATGCCTAATTTACAATGCATACAGTTCATTTACACAACATAGCCCATCTGAAAGCCAGTATTTCCCTTTTCTGTGGAGTCCTGCTATTCCCATATTTTTAAAGTTGGGTGGACTGATTAATTGACTAGTTAGTGACTTGTGTCAAACATTGAGTAAAGGGCATCTTACAGTTTAGTAATAAAAAAAAGCTTGCATTTTTTATCTCCTTATGTCGAAACCCAAAATATGACTTGAGGTATTTATTTCTAATGGGATTTATGCCGATAGAAACCACCAGCCTTCAAAATAACTATTTGCTTTGAAGTTCTGCCTCATCATTTTGCACAGGAAGTATTATCAATGAAGTGAGCTGTACTATATAAATATATACAAATCAATCTTTTCGGCAAGTGAAGTACAGCCCTCATAGCATTAACTTGACCCCACATCTGTTTTTATTTTAATCCGTTTTTTTATTTCCTGTTTTCTCACACATTTAAGAAATTTACAGTGACCAATAGACCTATAATACCATACGTACATGTTTTGATGGGGAAACCTAAACCACAACCTTTCATTGATAAAGGGTCATAAAACTCAGAAATTAGTGGACAACTATCAGCTGCCACTGGCCATTAAAGCAAACCCACTCTGTGGGCAATGGTTAGAGGAGCCAGCACTGGCAGCATCAAAGCAAACCACTAGGTAGTCAACAGAGGTGCTACTAGTGGTGGCGGTAAAGCAAGCCTGATCAGCAGGCAACAGCTGTTGGTTGCATGGTATTAAAGTAGCTGCTTTAATCTTCAATACTACCAAAAAGTCAACCTTTTTGTAAAAACTGCCATCTCCTGAAGAAAAGCTTTTTGTAAAAACTGTCATCACATGTCAGAGGAGCACGGTATTGCCTGAAAGTGTGTGTACCGAAAACTACTTTTCCAATAAAATGTATTACATCACGGACTTTATCATTTAAATTGTGATGGCTACAGACGTGCGGCATTGTGTTAGTCACTATTTCAAATGTTAAATTCATTTGACAACTTCTGCAGAAGGTTGTATTATAGTAAATTGATCAGTATAAATGAATTAAACAGTTTAAACCAACATTTAAGCAACCTAAACAGGCTACTGTATACAGTATAATGGATAGGTTACTGCCTAGAAACACCGAACAAACCTGTAATGCCTTTACTCATCTGCTGTATTGACCGAGGCCGTCCTCTCTTGGTGAATCCCTGGGAAGCGCAAAATGTGAATGAGCATGTCAAATCCAATCAAACATCATGGGAAAAGATCGTTGTTTTGCTAAGCCACACCGGTAGTCCGAATATGTAAAAAATAAGGTGTCTATAAAGTTCTTTTTTAAATCGGATTATGCACTGAGGTTGCCTTGTGTTAGGTGGGGGGGTGAACACGCATCATGGGTGCTTGTGTGTGTGTGTGTGTGTGTGTGTGTGTGTGTGTGGGGAGCTGAGCATGAGCAGGCGATATCTTATCGCTGCTCACTGAAGTGTAGCTCCCCCTTTCAACTGTATGCCACTGCATTTTGGAGCTTGTCATAGACAGCTCCAGCAGGCATTGGAGAACTGTGGCCACGCCTGCAAACACACTGACTGAATTGGAGGAGGAGATGACACACCTCCAAAAACTCCGATGATGGCACTATGTTTCTTGCACATGCGTGCAAGCAAACATAAAAATTAAAAAAAAAAATTGCAATACATCATACAGTCATCATGTTCAATTAGATTCAGTGACTCAGTCCTGAAATGCTTGAGAAAATAGGAGGGCCTTCAGGCGGGCCTTGAAAATCTCCAAAGTTGGGGCTCCCCTAACCCTCAATGGCAATGAATTCCAAAGAACAGGAGTGGCAACGCTAAAAGCCCTGTCACCAGCAGATCTCAGCCTCATCCTAGGAATTGCCAGGGGTCCCTATCGGAATAGCGGAGGGGGCAGACAGAGAGAGCAGGTGCAAGAAGGTCTAACAGATAACCAGGACCCTGCCTGTGCAGGGCCTTTTAGGTGAGAAGGCCTACCTTAAAAGAATCCTCCACCTAACTGGCAGCTAGTGCACTTCACGCAACACCGATGTACTATGGCAAAATTTTTGTTACCCAGTAAGTAATCAGGCAGCTGCGCTTTGCACTAGCTGCAGTCTGCAGAGAGATCCTCCTGTGACCCTGAGGTAGAGCGCGTTACAGTAGTCAAGCCCTGATGTAACTAAGGCATCTATCGAGGTAGGGATGGAGGTCCAGAGGCTGCACAAGGGGCTTTATCCTGGCAATATTTCTAAGATGGAAGAAACAGGAGTGGACCGTGGAGGATATTTGCACCTCCATAGTCAATTTCCTATCAAGAATAACACCAAGATTTTCCACCAAGAAGAGGCCTTCAATGAAACAGATCCCAGAACAAGTCCAGTCACTGAATCAGAGGCCAACCTATCACACACTCTGTTTGACTCCACCACCAATACCTCCATCTTATCGGGGTTCAGTCACAACCAGCTGGAGGCCATCCAATCGTTAATCTCGACAAGGCAGCTGTGTAGCATGTCCACCGCATTGGATGTTCCTGGGGCAAAGGAAAGATATAGCTGGGTATCATCAGCATAGCAATGAAAACCCAAGCCATACTTCCTGATGAGCCCTCCCAAGGGTAGCATGTACACTGCGAACAACATTGGGGCCAGTACTGATCCCTGAGGAACTCCACAAGATAGGAGGCTAGGTGTGGAGGATAAATTCCCCATCACAACCTGCTGCTTTCTGTTGTTAAGAAAGGACTGAAACCAATGGATGACAGTACCAGTGAGTCCACAGAGCTCCCTAAGGCAGTCAAGCAACACACAATGGTCCACAGTGTCAAATGCTGAGGAGAGATCGAGGAGAACAAGAATTGTCTTATCCCCATGATCTCTCACCCTGAGGACATCATTCTGCACCCAAACAAGTGCAGTTTCTGTGCTATGCTTAGCCCAAAACCCTGATTGGAAAGGTTCATACAACTCATGGGTCACGAGGTGCTCTTCCAACTGAAGCACCACTGCCTTCTCAACTACCTTTGCCAAAAAAGGAAGGTTGGAGATAGGTTGGTAATTTGCCCTGACTTCCGGGTCCAAAAATGGTTTCTTTAAGAGGGGTCTCACCAATGCCTCCTTCAAGGCATCAGGAATGACCCCTTCAGATAAGGAGCACTGGACAATCAGAGCAAACACCGGGACAATGGTGTCAATGCAACCTCATCAAGAAACACGTTGGCACCGGGTCCAGTTCACAAAACATGTGCTTCAGATTGGTTGCCACCTTGGTCACCTCACTTACCTCCACTGGTCTAAACTCCCCCAACCAGGAGGAGTGCACTCAGAACACTTCAGGTGACCACTGCCAGCTACGACATTGCTAACTGAAGAAACTGCCTGCCAGATACCTGACACTCTGTCCGAGAAAAACTGAGCAAACTCTTCACATTCTGCATTAGTAAAAACCTTCTTCAGCTGTAGACTAGCAGGATGAAGTAGCCTGTCCACAGTCTGAAAAAGTATAGCTGGTCAGTTCTTCCTGGCAGCAATCTCCCTGGACAGGAACACTGCCTTCTTATGGTTGATTGCCCCCGGTATGCATTATAATGCACAAGCAGGGCCAGTTTGTCCCCCTCCAGACTGGATCTTCTCCAACAGTGCTCTAACCTCTGACCCTTCCTCTTCATCTCTCTGAGAGACCCATCATACCACAGGGACCTCAGGTAGGAAGATTTGGGTCATACACGGACAGGTGCGAGGGAGTCAATGGTGTCAGATAACACCTTATTACAGGTATCAACCCCAACACCAATGCCGCTGACGCATACATCACCCACACTAGAAAGATGAGCTGCCGAAAGAAAACCCTCAGGGGTCAATCCCTGTAAAGGGCGACAGCTCATCATCTCAGTAGGGAGAGGGGTTTCCAGTGGGAGCCCCAAACATGAACTGCACCGTGCAATGATCAGACCAAACCACCTGATCAATCCTGAGATTGTCAATTTCAAGCTCCAGTAAGAACACCAGGTCCAACATGTGGCCTTCCTGATGTGTCGCAGCAGTAATAACTTGTGTCAGGACCAGAGAAGATATAATCTGGAGGAGGTTACGACCACACCAAGAGGATTCGTCGTCAGCCCAAACATTGAAATCACCCAGAATAATACATCTGAGGGCTTCCAGTGTTTCGTTGACAATGAATTCAGCAACCTCCTGCAGGAAATTCCCCATCGTCCCTGAAGGGCGATAAATAAAGAAAATCCTGCAGCCTGCACCCGGACCCCCACGAACAGCCACATATTCAAAAGAACCTGGAGTTCCCACTGGGTGCATGGTGAAGGCCAAGTTGGATCTAAAACAGATGGCTACACCACCACCCCTACGTTCCTCTCTGGGGCAGTGCACCATGGTATACTCGTGTGAGGTGGCAGCCTCAAAAACTGGGCTCGCATCATCCCCAGCCCAGGTCTCCGTAATGCAAGCCAGATTTGCCGAGGAGATCATGTCCACAATAATTGCGGTCTTGTCCCTGATCAATCTAGCATTGCATAGCACCGCCCTCAGGGGATAGGTGGGTGATGCAGCCCCTGAGGTTACCTGACCACTCGGTCTGGTGGATTCCCTGGAGACAGGCACCAAACACATCTGGCCTCTCCCATGTGCTTGTCGTAACCCAGGGTGCCTTCTAGATCTGACAACCCTATCCTACCACCCCACTGCCCATGATCACCCCAGCCCCTCCAAATCCCCACCTCACGGCAGCGTCTCACCTTGGTGTCTGAAACCAGGAGGGAGGTGAAGGACCGCAAACCATGCAGCAGGGATTCCTTGTACGTTATCCTGGCCCCCAGGCCCTCCCAAATGACCCTGACACATCACTAAATATAAAAACCTAAATTAATAAAGAAATAATAAACTAATCTAGCCAATTAACACCCTAAACATTTCCACATTAACACTAACAAAATAAAAAGAAAATACAATTTACATTATTACACAAAACAAATTCTAAAATCCATACCTAGCCTAATTCCGTAAAACAAATATAAAATAATTAGGAACATCTAACTATACTCTACAACTGGATGTGACAGTTAACACAATAGACAGTTCTCACTTAAACTGCAGTTATACAAACTAAAACTAATATATTAAAATTACCTCACATTTAGAACTTAGACAGCTCAATACCCCCAGAAGGGAGCACAAACTCAGGCACTAAGCCTGAGGTAAATAAAACTCCGAGGCCACTTTCCTTACCTATTCTCTTAGCTTCACATCAGCTGCTTTTTCTTATATCGACTGGCGCCGCACCACCTCACCATGCTCACCCTACACTCACGCTTATGAAGGCACTACAACATAACGCCCCACAGTCCCCCGCATCTTCAGCTGAAATCAATCAGCTCCCCCCGAGCCCCCTTCACACAGATAACAGAAGGAGCAATGCAGTCTCTCACACCACAATGTCCTTGTTGCGAGGAGGGGAATCCTCTCGGAGCAAGGATGTGAGGCAGCACACAGCATTCACCAGCAGTTTAAAAATTATAGCACATCCAGCCGCTTGCGAGCGGCACTGCAATATAATGCCCCACAGTCCCTGCCTCTTCAGCTGAAATCAGTCAGATCCCCCGACCCCCTTCACACAGATAACAGAAGGAGCAATACAGTCTCTCACACCGCAATGTCCTTGTTGTGGGGAGAGGAATCCTCTCGGAGCAGGGATGTCAGGCCCATCAGGGATGAAAGGGAGACTAGACCACCCCAAATATTCTTAGGGGAGTGGATAGTCTGGGTTGCGTGTGCCCATAGATAAGGCTGGATGGCACCTGTCAGTGCCCCTAGTCTCACCAGAGGGAGTGACGGAAGTTAAACTGTAGACCCCAGTGAGTGCAGTGTATTTTCTCTGTGTCACCCCAGTGTTGTGTGACAAGTACAGTATGGGACCGCTAGCATTTCAGTGGGGAATGGGGACTTCAATAGCGTAACCCTGAGGCATGGCAGAGTCTGTTGGCTGGGGCCAAGGGTGGGAGGAATGCCGTCTAAGTGCTTACAAGGCAGGGCTTCCTGGTGGGGACTTCAATAGTGTAACCCTGAGGCAGGGCAGAGTCTGTTGGCTGGGGCCAAGGGTGGGAGGAATGCCGTCTAAGTGCTTACAAGGCAGGGCTTCCTGGTGGGGACTTCAATAGCATAACCCTGAGGCATGGCAGAGTCTGTTGGCTGGGGCCAAGGGTGGGAGGAATGCCATCTAAGTGCTTACAAGGCAGGGCTTCCTGGTTCATAAAGGGCACCAGTATTTTCACCTGAGCTAGTGGCCACACTGCAGGTAAAGGTGTGTGGCTGAGTTTTCACACATTGCACCTCTGCTCAAAAGGAGTTCTGTGTGTGTGGCTTAGATTCCACCAAACAACACTCATGGGAAAGAAGGAGGGATGCTCATGTGTGTGCCCAGTGTCCACAGATGGATTTTTGGGAATTAGGGAAGAAGATGTTTCTGTTTTGTTCATGAACTGTACAGCAATGCAAGGAGAGTTCTTGGATTTCTGTACCTGTCCAGCCTGGACTGACCCTTGGGGGTCGACGTCAGCTTTACTTGCCATCTTTGAATAAAGCCATGCTGCACAATCCCAGTCCCTGTAATGGCCATTCCGATTTATTGCTTCTGACTGTGTGGATTTACTGGGGCCCCCTCAGCAGGTTAGATCAAGCATATGCCTAGCAGCCCCCTCCCAGGACCTGAGTTGTGTTTCTACACAGGGTTCAAGTTGTTTGTTTCTGTACCCAACCCCTCTCTTCCTCTACAAAATAAGCCAGGTATACATCCTAACGCCAAGGGTGGTACCTACATTTACAGTAATGTAAATAGTATGCCAGTACCGGGTATACATCCTAACGCCAAGGGTGGTACTACATTTACAGTAATGTAAATAGTATGCCAGTAGCAGGTATATATCCTAATGCCAAGGGTGGTACTACATTTACAGTCATGTAAATAGCATGCCAGTACCAGCTATACATCCTAACGCCAAGGGTGGTACTACATTTACAGTAATGTAAATAGTATGCCAGTACCAGGTATACATCCTAATGCCAAGGGTGGTACTACATTTACAGTAATGTAAATAGTATGCCAGTACCAGGTATACATCCTAAGGCCAAGGGTGGTACTACATTTACAGTCATGTAAATAGCATGCCAGTACCAGCTATACATCCTAACGCCAAGGGTGGTACTACATTTACAGTCATGTAAATAGTATGCCAGTACCAGGTATACATCCTAATGCCAAGGATAGTACTACATTTACAGTAATGTAAATAGTATGCCAGTACCAGGTATACATCCTAATGCCAAGGATAGTACTACATTTACAGTAATGTAAATAGTATGCCAGTACCAGGTATACATCCTAAGGCCGAGGGTGGTACCTACGTTTACAGCCATGTAAATAGCATGCCAGTACCAGGTACACATCCTAACGCCAAGGATAGTACTACATTTACAGTAATGTAAATAGTATGCCAGTATAACGGCATCAGTTTAGCTGGGTGAGCGTTACAAAAACTGGGGGTGCACACTAGTTAAATAAGTGGCCTGGGGGTTAGACTGACAACACAATTCTGGGATTGCCTTCACCTTATCCTGTGAGGGAGGCTCAGGGTTTCGCATGGCCACCCATGATGACTGTGACACAGTCCTTTTCCTTACTTTCAGCAGGTTGACAGACACAACACTTTTTTGCAACCAATCTGTTGTGAACTCACAATGTGCTGTTCCCTTCTCATCCCACACATGCACTTGTTCGCTCAGTTCAAGGCCTGGACATAGGAACCCCTATTTGCTTAGTCACTCCTCGCCCTTCTTCAGTATTCTGTATTTAGAGCAGTCTCACTTTGATTTGGTTATGTGCCCCTTGAGAAAAAACAAAGTGGACGGGACACTGTGTTGTGTTAGCAGGATAGCATCAGCAGAGGGCCTAGCTGAAATGCCCCGGGGTAGAAGAGAGCAGTAGCCATCTTTCGGGATTGCTCTGGGAGCACGGTGCCTGCCCACTATGTAGGTGGTTTGCAAAGCTCACTTCAGAGATAGATGCTGCACGGGCCAAAATATACTTGTTGCACAGTGGAATGGAGTGGAAGCTGTGGTGCCTACTACCACCCCTCTCCTGCAGCAGCCCGCAGAAGTTCGCCATGGAAGATGGAAGGTAAGGGCAGGGGGTGGGGGGTGCAGCGTAGTGGGCAGGGGGCCAGACCTGTATGACCATGTAAAGGAAGGAATGCTGGACATTTGATTGAGAATTACGTCACTTTCCTCTGAGAGACTGTCCAGCCAAGAACTCTTCAAGGCAAGGCAGAATAGTGCAGTGGTTTAAGGCTCTGAGCTGCAAATTTGGTGGCATCCAGTAAACCAGACCTGGATTTGAATCCCACAGCTTCCACTTGCATACCGGGTGACCCTGATCAAGTCACTTAACTTCCCTGTGCTCCCAGGTCGCTCCTGTAAACACGCTTTCAGCTTAGTATGTCTCACCTGGTTAAACAACTAAGTTAAAAAAAGGAAAAGGCAATTTTATGTATAAAGCAGGGCTTCCCTGGGGCTCAGGGTGCTGTACCAGTTAAATTTAACAGAACAAAATAAATACAATTTCACATAAACAGATATTTTCAAGCAGTATATTCCTCCTGCAATTTAATTTCAGAATTAAATAATAACTTATATTGCAGTAGGTCAGGCAGTACACAAGTTTAAACAGATGACATCTCAAAGCCCCTTTGAAGACTCCCACCATGCTGGCAGATCTAATCAAAGCAGACAAAGAATTCTATAACATTGGAGCAGCAACCAGAAAAGACTTGAGCCCCTAAAGCTTTGACCTAGATCATGAGATCAAGAGCAAGTCAACATCAGTGGCACATAGAAGGCAGACAAAAGTAAGTGAAATCAGGAGATCTTTTAGATAGCCAGGACACAGACTGTGTAGGGCCTTGTATACTTACAAGCATAATCTGAAGCTGGCTGAAAACTGAATAGACAGCCAGTGCAGTTCACGGAGCACAGTTGTAAGCTGAGCTTTACAGGAGGTCCCACAGATCAAACCTGCAGTTGCTTTCTGGACCAACTGCAGGTGGTGCATCAGACTCCCTGACAACCCTAGGTAGAGCTCTTTACAGTCATTCACCCTAGATGTGATGAACATATGGACTGTTCTCAACAGGTCACTGGACACAAGACATGGTTTGATCCAGGCAATGTTTCAAAGATGGAACAAGCCACTACAAACAACCGCTGATACCTGATTTTCCAGAGTCAGCTTAGAGTCCATAGTTAGCCCCGGATTCCTAACTGCAGCCACAGCTTGAGGGGTACACCAATTAATAATGGAAAGCAAGTGTCCCTCACTACTAAAGCTGACCATCTGTGGCCCAGATTGCTAAACATCACCGTAGTCTTGCCTGCGTTGAGACTTAACCGGTTGAAGACCATTCAGCTGTAACACTGAGGCAGCATCCTCCAGTGCACAGGAAAAACAAACTTTTATTTATTTACTTATTTAGTTATTGAGTTTTCAGAAACACCATTGAGCAGAGCTCATCTACAAGGGTTCTACATCAAAAAAATTATACAGTGCTACAGACAGTGTTCGGACAATTCAACAGATCATTGATTCCACCGCAGCTCACCTGCTCCAGAACGGGGACAGGGACAACCACCAAGGGCTTAATAGGCCTCTGTGAATCCTCCCCTCCCCACCAAAATCCACTGCAGCTCACTCACTCCACATCGTGGACAGGGACAGCCACCAAGGGCTTAATAGGTAAAGATCCTACCTTCTCTCCTGGCTTGTTTCAGAGGGGTGTTTGATTGTTTGCCCCCACACTGCAACAGATACTTTTTCAGCCTGACAGCAGGAATTCAGCGGGCACTACGGGACACCTTAAGAGACTTTCACTGCTGTACCTCCGCTGTATGCCTGATCTGTGTCTAGTGCCTGTATCTAGTTACTGTTCCAGCAATATTCTTTGCTAGCCAGTTAGCCTATTGTACCTCGGTAGAGTTAACAGAGACAGTATTTTGTGCATGTTTGTGATTCCTAACTTGGAGCCTCTCCAGGATGCCATTACTCCGCGCATTCGCACTAGTGCCTTATCCCGATCCTCCGACACAGAGTGTGCGCATGCACAGTGAGGACCGCTAGGCCCCAAGCCACCAGCTGCATATTAATGTCTTTCTTTGTTCTCCCTTCCCTTATAGGTCTCTGTGAATCCCCCCCTCCCCACCAGAATCCATTGCAACTCACTCGCTCCACATCGGGCACAGGGATAGCCACTGAGGGCTTAATAGGTAAAGATCCTACCTTCTCTCCAGGCTTGTTTCAGAGGGGTGTTAGCCTGTCAATGCACTGCATGCGTCGACTGACCCACCCGCCGCAGCCACCCTCCCACCCAAGCTTAGTCCTTAATTTATACACCTTTTTCTGTCACATGGCTTCCTGTATGCCTCTGAACTATCTCCCTACTTTCCCATTTGCAGCTTATATTCTGTAATCACTAGAGGGAGCTCCCTCCACTCTGCACACTCTCGTCCTATACTCCCCTGACCTCCTCTACTCCTAGGCATTCTAGCCACTCTAGCTACTCCTCTGCCCTATATCCTGCCCAGTACCCCCTTCACCCCCTCCATCTCCCAGCCACTCACCTCTCTATCCTCTCTCGGCCCTCTCCTCCCCACCGACCTCCAGCAGTACCTAGTGTAGCTACTAGGAGTCACTATTTCCACCCCCAAGCATCTCTCACCTGCCCTCACCAGCCTCTCTTGCACCCAATTCCACCTCTCCTAGACCCGCAAGCCACCCTCTGCTGACAGTCTCAAACCCTGTACCTATAGCACCAGAGGTGGCAATGCTACCCCTGCACCTTACCTCTACCCCCTTATACTCCAGGCACCCCTCAACCATGGGCATGTTGGTTCGTATGCTTAGTCTTCTTATGATCATCATGCTCGTTCATCCCCCACCCTACCTGACCACATCCACCCCCACCCTGCATCCCACCTCCCACTCCCATCCCAAATTCACCTCTCACACTGGACCACCGTGTCACCCCACCGCACCCACTGCCAACACCGACCCCCACCCCCAGAACAGGATGGCCTCACCCCACCCTAGCCACACCCACCCTTAGCTCCCTACCCACCTCCTGCACCCCCACCACCAGATCCTCACAGCAGTTCCAGCATAACAACCCCAACCACTGCATCCCACTCTACAGACTTATCACCTTACTTCTCCTGTGCTCTGGGAAAGTCCACCCCAACCCTGGTCCTGGATCCTCTACCCTCCTATCGCACCCAGCTGGGTGTGGCCTCTGCATTGCCTCAATGAACATCTGTAGCCTCCCGAAGAAAACCGCTGCACTCCAGTGTTGGGTCTCTCAACACAGTCCCGATATCACTGCCATAGTAGAGACCTGGCTCTCTGCATCACCCCCTGACTCAACTGTCTCCCTCCCTGGTTTCACCCTGTTCCATGAGGATAGAGCCAGTAAGCGTGGAGGAGGATGTGCAGTCTATGTTTGTGACTCACTCCTTAATCATGCTCTCCCTGCCCCCAAGCTCGATCATGGTGCCCAAGCCATCACTTTAAAAATCTCCCCCAACCTGGGCAGGGGCCTGCTCTATCTAACAACAACATACATATCCCCACGGGCCCAGAGACCTGCAATCCACACCCTTGCGGACTACCTCTCCTCCCTGCCCCATAAAGCTGAGCAGCTTGTCTTAGGTGACCTCAATGTAAATTGGCTTGACTCCACCGCTGCGCACATAAAGGACTTCTTTACTGCCCTTGACTTAGCTCAATTAGTCACCCTTCCTACCAGATTTAACCTGTCAAGTGGCACCAGCTCCCTCCTCGACATAATACTTTCCAACCGCCCCATAAAATCAAGTCTGTTAATGTCCTTGCTAACTCCCTCAGTGACCATTCCCCTATCCTCTGTTTCTGGTCCTCCCCCATGCAAAAACCCAAATGCCAAGCCACCTCCTGCCACCGCTTTTACCCAGGAGGCCTCAGTAAACTGAAGCAGTACCTTGCCCTGCTCGACTGGTCCCCAATCTCACTCGCATCTGATATAGACACTGCGCTAGCCTACCTCACAAGTGCCTTCTGCAAGGCTTGTGACCTCTTTGCCCCCTTTACCAGAACCCACTCCGAAAGACATAACGCCGCCTGGATCTGCCCTTCCCTTATTCAACAACTGAGGCAGAGAGACAACCTCTGGCATGTCGCAGTCGAATCAGGCAGGACAGTGGAGAGACAGGCCTATAATGCCACTCGTAACCAGTGCACCTGGGCCATTAGGCAAGCCAAGGCCAAATACTACCAAACCACTCTGGCCTCCTCCTGGGCTCAGTGTGAGCATTCTGGGATAATATTATGGAGCTCAATGGAAAATCCCGCTCCACCCCCCCATCTCAGATATCTGAGAATGGCACTATTACCACAGACCCCCCACATATTGCTGACTGCCTCAACATGGCTTTTTCTGACCTAAGCTCAGTCTTTTCTGGCCACTTTTTTGACACAATCCCTACCTCAACCCCCCCACCATGAATCACCCTCCATTTCTCCTCCACACCATATCTCCCCATGCAGCCAAACCACTCCTATTAAAAGCCCTCTCCAGCCATAACCCCAGGTGTGACCCAATTGACTCCAGGATTCTCCATCTAACCCTAGATGTCATGCTAGCCCCTATCACTGACCTGTTAAACTGGTCTCTGTGCCTCGGTCAATTCCTGAGTGCCTGGAAATCAGATGAAATTACCCCAATTCATAAGACTGGAGATTGCACACTACCAAATAACTACAGACCAATTGCCATCCTCCGCCCACACTCTAAAGCCCTGGAAAAAATAGTATCCACCCAACTCAAGGAATACTTAACCAAATACAGTATACTTTCTCCAGAACAGCATGGCTTCTGCCCTGGAGACAGCACCACTTCAGCCCTCCTAGAATTCTCACACCCTTATACACTCTGCACTTGACTCTGGGAACATCACCGGGGCAGTGTTCATTGACCTATCTAAGGCCTTTGACACTGTGTGCCACCCCCTATTGCTGGACTCCATCCGCCAGCTAGGTTTCTCATCTGGCCCCCTTGCCTGGTTCTCCAGTTACCTCCATGCCAGATCACAAAGGGTCAAGATAAATGATACCCTATCAGCCGCCCTACCTGTTCACTCAGGTGTTCCTCAGGGCTCCATCCTGGACCCCACATTGTTCAGTCTCTTTCTCAACTCCCCCCTTAGCTCCTGCTTGGGCAGAATACTCCTATATGCTGACGAACGTGGTTCTCGTTGCCTCCCACCCCGATCCCATCACCCTCCAGAACTCTCTGCAACTTGCATTCAGCCAAGCTGAAAAATGGTTCCATGACCATTGTCTGGTTCTGAATCTCAAAAGACAAAATCTATGCTTTTTGTCCACCGTCAAAGTACCTCCAAAACGCCCCTTCTCATCTTCTCCAGCACCCTCATCCCTCTCAAACAGGTGACTGCATACAAATATCTGGGTATCACCTTCAACTCAGCTCTCTCTTCCACTCTCATCTTAATTCCCTGTCCACTGCTGTAAACACCAGATTGGATCCTCTACTGCCACAAAGACTGCCTCCCTCAGAATGCCCTCTGGCTGGCTATACCTCCTCCATCCTGTTGTTGGTCAGCTATGGGCTCCCTATCTATCGGCTGCTGACCCACTGCCCTCATCAAAGTCCAGACCTTGATCAATAAGGCTTGCAGGCTCGACCAGTGCCCACGGCAGAACACACTGTCAGCTCTACTCCTCCTTGAATCTACTCACCTTTGATGAGCGCCTGCACTACCAGACATGTATCCTGGACAAAAATCACCCTTGGGCTCTCCCCCAGGGTTGCTGCATCCCTAAAGCTGGCCTCCCACTGGCCACCACCAAGTGCAACCAAAGCCACCTTCCAGGTCCCGAGAGCTAGGACCTCTCTTGCCCAAAGATCATTCCACTACAGAGCCCCATCTGGGTTCAACTCCTTCCCCACCCACATCAGAAACATCCCCAAAATCGGGCCCTTCAAAATCACCCTCTGAAACCACATCACTGACTCTCGGAGATGTAAATGCCCCTGACTGGCCCATACCTAGAGCTCTGCCTGGTCCACTTACAAACAACGTCCTTCCTGGACTGCCTTTCTCCCCTAGCAACCCCCTTCCATCATTATCGCCTCCTATAACCCAAGTGGTATCTTGGTATCTAAATGTACGCTAGACTAAATGTAATTAATTGAAGCCTTTGTTCAGACTTGCACTACTAAACTGTTCTGTGCATTCTTTTATTGTACCTCACCTGTAATGTACTCCATTGTTGTAGCTCACCACCAATTGTTGTCTACCCTCCCTGTGACAAGATGCCTTTGTAAATGAGTCTTTGACTCAAAGATTGTAAACCGAATAATGAAATAAATAAATAAAGTATTACAGCAAAGAGTAGTATATTCCTGATACATTGTGCTACAATAGTAATATCTGAACAACATTCACAGTTCACTGGGTTACAGCGTACATTCTTGTCTGACAAAAGGCTACTTCATAGAAGTGACGTCCGGTTGGTAGGGGAGGAGGAGGAGGAGGGAGGATGGGAGGTGGGGAAAGAGACTGTGTGGGGATGACAGGGGGCAGGAGTGAGAGAAGTAAATGCCCTAGACAGAGGAGTTTGTGGAAGTTAAGTGCAGGTAAAGGTGGATTTCTTAGTGAAGTAGCTTTTCAGAGCTGTTTTGATTTCAGTGGGGTTGATTATCCTCATGATAGAGGAAGGGAGCTCATTTAACCATGATGGGGATCTTAGGAGAAGGTGCGTATAGTCAGGCTAGTCTTTCAGAATAAGATTTGAAAGGGGTTCTTAAGGGTGCTATGGGTGGCGTGCTTACTTTGGGCAGGGAGGAAGAAGGACATAAGGGTGGAGGAGGAGAGGCCTTGGAGAGCTTTAATTCCCAGCATGCATGTTTGGTGCTTGATGCATTGGTCCAGGGTAGCCACAGTGCCGCAGTAATGGGGGAAAGTGTGGATGCTGTCCAGGGCCCCGAGCTCAGGAGGGGCCCACCTGAGAGCTGGCATTACCCTGGCATTTACTGGTTTGGGAAACAGGCCCATTTCATGATTTGTCCTGTGCCTCAAAATTCAAAGCTGCAGCCCTGGGTAGCCATCCATATTATTATAGAGTAGCAGGTGTGTGTTATTCTGTCAGCTCTTAGGGGAGTTGACATGCATTATTCAATGCTACTCTTACTCTGCTTTGGGTAGAGTCTGCAGTTATCAGGAATATTGAGGATGTGATTGCCAGATGCATAGCTTCCTCTGTAATAAATGATTTGTGATGGTAAAGGCACCCATTTTTATGTTTGCTGCAGCACAGCACAAGAAACATTATGTGGCAGCTTAGAGAGAAGCGGGTGTGGAGGTGTTGCACTGTGGCGGCCAATGCCGGCACTGTATTTGCAGGCTTGGTCCTCTTTATCCAATGCGCTGGCACGCTGCTGCTGACACTAGTTGAGCAAGTGTGCCACCAACTTGAAAGAAATTGGCCGCTGCAAAGAGGGAGCACCCCATCATTGCAGGGCATGCCTGAAAGAAATTGGCCACTGCAATGAGGGAGTGCCCCGTCACTGCAGGGCATGCCTTGCCCGCTGAAACAGTTCTGTTCACCCACCTCCCTCAGTTCTCCATTGTGGCACCAGGAGTGGAAGTAAACCCTCCCACTCCCTCCCTCTGCATGCTGTCTGCTCCCCGCCTCCATTTCCCATCCTGGCACCAGGAGTGCAAGTAAACCCTGCCACTCCTAAGCCATTCCCCATTATAGTATCTTTGACCAGCCCCAAGCCTTCCTTCCATGAAAGTTTTTGGGCTGGAAATAGAGTCTCTTTGTTTAGTTTACTGCTTGGATCAGTCTGTGACAGTTATCAGATTTAGCAGTGCTGCCCTGGCCTTGCATGTGCTGCCGTGCTTCATGCTCCCCACCCCTCTTCTGTTCCATCTTGCCCCTTGAATCTGTCAACTTCTGCAGCCTCACACACCTATGCCCCCACCACCACTAAACCAAAAATGTCATAAACAAGTTAAAATAAAGAAGCACAGCTGCTGTGCCATCTCAGAGAGATAGCATGTCACTGTTGTGTTGACAGTGTTAAGTGCTTTTCTCAGATGAGCTGTAAAGAGAGCCGTTATCTTAAAGAGGACAGGAAACAAAATCCGTATGAGAAAAGCACTGCATTTTGCATTTCATATGTCTGGGCTGTGTGATTTGTCAGCAATATAGACCTGGTGAAGTGTTTTTTTTTTTTTTAATTTTTATTACGTGTATAGGGACTTTACAACATGGACAATGTAGAGCCCCTTTCAGGCTGAACTCCGTTTTCATCTTGATACAAGACAGCGTGCCATAATGATCCGTGATGTTCCTGTTGGAGAGTTTGTCACCATCTAATGTCCCTGCTCTAGTCTGACATCAGTACTTTGAGCTGTCAAGATACCACCCCTTTTTTCCCCTGTTTACAACTGACTCAAGCCCTTTTAGTATGTTTTATTAAATTCCAAATGTTATTTCTAAATGTTCACAGCACGAGTGCAAGTAGTAAGAATTGGTCTCATTAATATGTCCCCTCAGTTTGTTTATTTATGCATGAAAACCATATGGACTGATTATTCTCAGCTGTCATATCTGTTATAAAGTTTGATAATCCTACCTTATCTGAATATTTCCTGTTGTATATTTGATACTATTTGAAACGGTGCAATCTTGAGAAAGGAGTGAATCAGACACCATTAAACACCTGAAAATACAGTGACAATTCCCATAACACCCACAAAGAACTATATGTAGTTTCCAACTTTTTTAAACACTAGGGTGTATAGAATGGTTCAAGCTAAACAACAAAACAACACAAGTTATTATTATTTTGTTGAAATACGCGTGCATTTTTTGTAATGGATCCTAAATGGGATATCTAAATACAGTAAATATTCTCATATTTTTTCAAGATCATTCTCTTTTGATTGGTTTACGCAATGTGAGTTAGAGCTAATTCCATACAGCTTCCTTATTACAGTCTCACCTTGGCATAGCCCAGTTTTTTTGTTATAGTGAAATAGAATAATGTCATGTGAATGTGTAATGCTGGCTATACATTGCATGTTCTGCTGAATTTCAATGCCTGCTCAAAATCATTTTTATGTTTGCTTGCACACATGTGCAAGAAACATAGTGCCTTCATCGGAGATTTCGGAGGTGTGTCACCTCCTCCTCCAATTCAGGCAGTGTCCTGGCAGGCGTTTCAGTTGGTCGCATTTTGGAGCTGTCTATGACACGCTCCAAATGCAGTGGTATAGTTGAAAGGGGAGCCACGCTTGAGTGAGCTAGCGATAAGAAGTTGCTCACAAGAGCTCCCCCCAGCCGCAGCGGCACGCCTCTGCACGCAAATATAGCCGATGGGTGCTCAATCCCGCCGGGCCGCGCTGCATCGCTCCCCGCCCCCTTCCCAGTATTTTGTGCCACGCTGGAAGCCCACCCCAGTGTGGCAATCGAATGATGTAGCCGACGGGTGCCTAATCCCCCATCGGCTAAACGCCCCCCAAGGTCCTTGTGCTACGCTGGGAGCCCACCCCAGAGTAGCAAACGTACAAAGTTTTTTGCCGACGGTGCTCAATCCTGTCGGCTGAACGCCTCAAAGTCGTTGTGCCATGCTGGGACTACCCAGCGTGGCAAGTGGTCCCGCCGACGCCTTTTTTTTTTTTTCCTGTAAAATGAAAACTGTCCCACGCGCATCTCCCGAGCCCCCTCCCACATCCCGCACCCACCACTGCGCACTCCAGCTTCCCACACCCCTTTCACCCCCATATCACTCCCAGACTGCCGATGATCTTCGTGGACCGGGAACACGTCTGCACACTTCAAAGCCGACTCGCGAACTGAGGAAATGCCGTAGGTGTATAATGGGCTAGATAGAGGTTCAACTTTATTGTGTCTCAGATTTTTGATTTCGTAGTGCCAACATGTTTTGGGACCCTTCATGATGCACATGTCATGGCGCAGCTGGTCGCGGGTGATTTCACGCAGTGATCAGAACGTCTTCGGACCCAACAACACCATGACAGTGACATTATTCTTGGAGAAGGGGCTAAAACTCATGTTGAAAATTTGGGCCAAATTCTAAAAATGACTGTTTGACGACTGCAGGTTGTATGTTCTCACGCAGGCTCGTAGTTCATGCCTTTTATTTTACCCAGATTAACATTATCAACACCATCTTATGAGCAGTACAGCTGTCATTTTCACATCTCACCCAAATGTGTTTCCGCCCAGCGCAGAGTGGCTGTGAAAATCAATGTCATGGACAAATTAAGAAAATCACAGTGATGCTGTTCATGAGCAGAGAGTCTTGAAATTGCTATATGTTGAAATTTGTGAAAAAATCCTAAAATGGACTGTTTTGATGAGAGCGTGCTATGAGTTAAGTTACTCACTATAGGTTTGGCGACTTTTCAATATTTCCACCCAGATTTTCAACATTGCCATTTTTCCACACCTTCTTATGAGCAGTATAGCTGTCATTTTCACATCTCACCCAAACGTGTTTCTGCCCATGTAGCGCACAATGGCGACAGTCGTGGCGAACTCGGTGCTTATGGGACATTAAGGAAATCACATGTCACTGTTCATGAGCAGAGATCTTGAAAATGGCAATGTTGAAAATTTAGGACAGAATTCCTAAAATGACTGTTTTATTTAGTGTGTGTTGCAGTTCCTCACTTCTTGTCGTAGGTTTTGCGTATTTCAATATTTCCATCCAGATTTCAACATGTTATTTTTCCACACCTTTCATGAGCAGTACAGCTGTCATTTTCACATCCTGCCCAAAACGTGCTTCACCCATGTAGCGCACATTGGCGCAGTCGGTGTGCAAGCTCAATGTATGGGACACATTAACAAAACCACAGTGACACTGTTCATGAGCAGAGGTCTTAAATGGCTATGTTGAAAACTGGTGAAAAATGCCTAGAAATGACTTTTACAAGCTGCGCTTGCACAGTGTTCCTATGCATGCTCGTAGTTTGCAAATTTAATATTTTCACTTCTAGATTTTCAACATGTCCATTTTGTTAGTCTTCTTATGAACAGTACAGCTGTGTTTTTCATATGTCACCTCAAATGTGTTATCGCATATGTAGCTTATAATGGTGCTGTTGGTGCTTGAAAGAATGTTTAGGACACATTAAGAAATCACACTTACACTGTTCATGAGTTAGAGGTCTTAAAATGGCTATGTTGAAAATTTGGTGACAAAAGTCCATAAAATGACTGTGTTACGGAGTGAGCATTGTGCAGTTTCCACGCATCCTCGTTGTTCATGACTTTGTAATATTTTCAGTCCAGATTTTCACCTAGTGGCATTTTTCAACACTTCCTCATGAACAGTACAGCTGCCATTTTTCACAACATGGCGGTGTGTTTTCACACTTTCAGTCAGAGATCGCGTGGTCGCTGTCGGAAATCATTGTTCGGCACAGATAAAGAAAATCACAGTGACACTGTTCATGATCGAGGCACCAAAATGCCTTGATTGACAATCTGCTCTAAACCATCCTCTTACCTACTTATAATGTTGTGCGTTGTACAGTTCTCTGCTTATGCTCATGACTTCACTATTTTTTAAATATTTTTACTACATATCATAACATAGCTTCATTTTTACACCTCCCCATGACAGAATACAGCCATCATTTTTACAGCCTGTTGGAATATTTTTTACCTGTGGTGCTAAATCCCGTAGTCACTGTGCATAAGCAGCCACAGTTACTGACCTGATATTCTCTCCTGTTCTGATGAGGTCACAAACAAACATGTTGAAAATTTGAGTTAAGTACCAACGAATGCCTGAGGATTAGGTTTTCAACTAAATCACCCAACCCATAGAGAATGACAGGAATCAGGGTGTGACTTGGGATTCTTGCCTGTGATGCTCATACCATTCCACACCCTGCAGTCACTGAGAGGCATCGAGTGCTCCAATTTTCACCAAATCTCACCCCATTCTCCTAGTTGCACCCATCTCACCAGTATTTCCTAATTGAAATGGGGTGCGTAAGGGCAAAGCCCCCAAAGGAACATGTGACACTTGTCAGTCTCTGCAGAGTGGGGTGTGGTGAAATGGGCGTAACACGTTAAGCCTCTTGACGACAAATGCACCCACCCTGTCACTCTCTGCAGGAGTGTTGGTGGGTTGGTTTCCAGTTCAATACTTCACTGCCATTCCTATTACGCAGCTCTGTAACTTCTACACTACCACTGCCAATGCCAGTAAGCAAACATTCGGCATGGACAAATGCTTGTTTCCTACACCTTGGTCTTGTGGGGTTGCTGCATGTTCAGATGATTTGCATATCTTTGCATTCTTATGAATAATGAACAATATGTGGACCTCTGTTTAATTACAGACATTTGCTTCATGCCTTTTATTTTACAAACTACATGTATTTTCTAGTCACTAACTAAGCATGAAAGCTTTGAATTCTGACCGAGCCAGTTACTAGCCGAAATCACAATTGGACCCTAAGTGATTCAGTTCAGAATAGCCATGTAACTTCACTTGAGATAATGTGCTGCATGACAGATGCACACTAGACAGTATTTTTCTGTTTTTATTTTTCCATTTAATTGACATTAATTCTCAGTTAGAAGTTTCTTGTGAGAGGTCACTATGTTTGACAGACATCTGTGCAAAGTTTACATCAGAGAACCTGTCATATTTAGACTGCATGAAACATAGAAATATAGAAGTTAATGGCAGAAGGGGACCACAAGATCGATCTAGTCTGCCCAAGAACTTACCCCCTCTCCCTCATCACCTACTCAGTGTTATCTTATGATGCCCATGTATTTATCCCATGCATTCTTGAATGGCTGTTTTTGCCTCCACCACACTTTGGAGGAGGCTGTTTGAGTCTGTCTAGCTTCCTCACTAGGGGCAATAGATGTACTGTATATAGCAATAAGAAAAACAGGTATACTCAAGGAAATAAAATCAGCTTAATGTACACTCACTCCCCTTCCAGCTCGACAGTGTTCCTTGCTAAATAATAGGTACAGAGTAAAATTAGGCAGTGTAAGATAAACACACCTCCCTCCCAGCACAAGGGTGCTCCAGGAAAGCAGGTACACTCAAGGAAAGGAAACCGTTTGTTAAACTCACTCCCCTTCCACCATGAGCCGTTCCTTGCTGTTTATTACCTAGGTGTAAACAGAGTTAAAGAGGCAGTTCAAGGTAATCACAATTTCCTTCTCAGCAGAATGGTGTTCCATTCCGATACCTCCCTCAGCCAAGCCAGGTTAACTGCCACCTGGACACCTTCTACACCCCGCCCGCCCCTGCCAGAGTCCTTGTGTAGCAAACACCTAACAGTCGACCGCCACTGGGTGTAGTATGTTATTCCCAGGGTTCCAATGACTGCTTAAAGAAAAGTTGGTATCACTGATCTCAGTAATGAACATGAAAAGACACTGAACTTAGATGGTTCTGTGAGCAGGGAGATCGGGGAGGAAGAGGGTGGTTCAGGGGGCTCCTCAGAATCCCTGTGGTTGAGCGGCAGTATGGATCGAGATCACTTTAAATTTAGTTCTAAAGCAAGACATTTTAGATATAAAAAGAAAAAGTTCCAATACTTTTGTTTTTAGAAATGTGAGTCGATATTACACCATGGTAAAGTGGAAAATTAAAACAGGAAAACTAAAAATGCTGTGTTCAGCCAGGGTCACACAGATAATTACAGCCAGGAGAAACAGCCATCTTTATTTCTTTCAGTCTTCTAATAATTATTTTAGCTTACTTACCAGTAATATGGCTGGATATCAAGTAATAAACTCTTGATAATGAAATGTTAGTCTGAGAATTTTCTAACCAAGGAATCCGCCAGAGGTTGTATATGGCAATTAATGCTTTATTCAGATACCTGTACCTACCTAAGCGCTACAAGATCCCAAGGGTCAGTGTGTTGGCTGTAGTCACAGGCTCCACAGAGCAAAACTAAAACATGATGTAACTGCTTCAGCCTGTTTTATCTCTTCTTTTGTTCTTTTTTTGATACTCCCACTTACATTCTGTCAGCCTTTCCCTTCTTAAATGCAGTAGCAAATCTACGGTTCCGTTCCTCCACCCCCCCATCCCTGTCAGCATAACTTAAAAATAAAGAGATCGAAACTGCACCAAACATGTTTGGTCTGTCCCTCCTACTCAGATGTCACTCACATCAACAAATCTATCCTTCTGTTATTTTTGAGAGAGGGATCAAAGTTAGGTAAAACTAGTACTGCTGCTTACCTTTCTTTCAGCAGTTGTTTACTCACTTTCAAAAAGGTACAGGAGGATTCTGACCCTTGTGTAGCCGCTGCTGTGGCTCGAACATTTGGAGAGTGGGGTTTCTAATATGGGACGGACTGGTTTTTAAAAGAAACATACATATTCTTTTATTAAAATTCTCCTAACCATCACCTCAACTCTACCTAGCCTGCATCCTTCCAAGAACAAACTTATGTGATTTGCATACCAGCGTAGTGGTTTCAGCTTTGCAAACATCTCTACACCTGGAGTAGTATGTATTAGTAAATGTCTTGCCCTTTGTATAACAAATCTGTAGTATTAGTTCCTCAGTATGCAGAATGTTTTTGCACAGAGACAGTATTTGTTGATGAACTAAATCTAACCTTTTATTTGTGCTTATAAATTCATAAAACAGTTAACATACTAGTTTGAGTCCCTTCAAAAAAAAGAAAAAAATAAATTAATGCAGGCACTACATTAGAAAAAAATGGGATAAAAAATATTTAACATAATAATGCCTTATTTGAAGTTTCTTTCAATCTGTTTGCCTTAATGCTGCCTGAAATGAGGACATCATTTAGAACTACCATTTTATCAAGTTACTCTCATGCCGTACAAAGAATACTCAGCATCAGAGCAGCACCAGGACTGTGAAAAAGTGAAACAAATCAGATCAAAATAAAGACAGGAGCCATAATGAGATAAAAACATAATTTTACTAACAATCTAGACATCATTCAGTCTAAAGAAGAGGTCTGAACCTTTTCCTGTTCCCTATAAATGACTCTGTAAGCGGCATTACTTTACAGCCTTGTCACTGGATTCCAGCCCACCCCTGCCCTGCCCTTAACACCTCTCGTTGTTCTGGTGGGTCGGGATTTAACACCTATCTAAGTTTGTCCTTGTCCTCCTGCCTGTGTTGACACCTGCAGGTCTTATCTCTCCAGAATCTTCAAACAGGATGGAAACAGCAATTTGAATTGGTGTGATAGCTGCCACGTGGGAAGTTCCAACTTCTGAGCCCAAGACTGAACTGAGAAGCCAGGTGGTAGCAGGGGCATGGCGGCTAGCTGGGGGGTTAGGTAAGTATGCAACATAATTTCTAATTCTGTTAAGTCTAACAATAAAGCTGCTCTTCCTGATTGACTTGCTCCATGTTTGCTGCCTTGCTGAGAGAGAGACTGAGTTGACCAGCATGGCACTGACTCCTGCAAAGGCTTTGTTTGTTGGGGTGAGCTGTTGTTCGGACTTCACTTTGGACCGGAAAGTTTGTGGACTACTAGTCAGTGGCTCAGGCTGGACTGACAGTGACAGATGGTCTGGTACATAACTCAGGGTGCTGCTTTTTAGGTTTTTGTCCTTTAACAATTATGGGTGAAAACCAGACTGCAGATAGCCTAAGTTAGCAGATGGTTGGGATTCGGGACACAAGAGGACTTCAGAATAAGAACCCACCCACTAGACATGGAAGACCTCTGTCTGCTGCTGCTGCCTGTAGCTGCTTCTGTTCCTATTCTGCTTTTCTACTTTGCAAGTTAATTGCAACACAGAAACCAAAAGCCAGGTACGATTTTTTTTATTATTATATATTTCTTCTTTCTGGTACTGTGGCGGGGACAGGTAAGGTTAGGAGGAGCTGGGAGGGAGGTCAACAAGGTGGGTGACAAGGGGCAATATGTCATTCACTGAAAGTTAGTTTACAACATTTTGCGTCATGATGGCTGACTGCCTCCATGGCATTGTAAGTGCAGACTGCAGTGTGGCACAGCTGAATATTGCCACCACTGTTCTGCTACTTAAACAGTTACAAAGCAGTTCTGCAACTGAGCGCTAGTGGAGGCTTCAGAATATGCTGGGTTTTGTTTTGTGACCATGTCCACACATGACTGATTTAATTAATGGCCCCCCCAAAACATTTTCGTGATCGGTTCCCAAAATATTGTATGTGTGGAGGCATGTCAAAAGAACCATGCTAAATAAATGTGTAAAAAAACAGTTGTCCTTTAGGTGTACTGCAGAACAGAATGTCACATTAAATGCTGTTATTACTGTATTACAAAATGAAAGGTAAAGCACAGAGGTGAGACTGAAGACTTATAAGGGGTTTTAGGCAATGATGGACTCAGATTTGGACTTCAGAGCCCTACTCTGTCTTCCATGCTTCCTATCCTTTTCTTGGCTTCATCCTTGACTGGCCATCTGGAGGAGATTTCATCTAGGTCACACCCAACCCCTCCCTCCCCCCAAGACCAACCAGCTACACTCCATGCTGGTGGACAACCCTTCAGTGCTATGGATGGACCTACCCATCTCCAAACCAGCACTACTCTTCCCAGTCCTATGCCCCCCCCAAGCTGAGAACTCTACCTGGAGCTACACCACCCCACAGCACCTGGACCAGCATCTAACTCCATATGACCCCCCCACACACATGGATCACCTTTCATGCCTATGGACCAGCCCACCACTTGCTGACAAATCTCCCTGAAACACTCCCAACCACCCTCCTTGCAACTGGACCACCCTTCCTGCCCCAAATACAGTCCACTAATGGATATGACACCCACCCACCCTGTGCCAACCACCTTCCCTGTTGCTAGAACCCTCCCAGGTGACCACCCTTACCCAAGCTGAGCACCATGCTTTACCAAGTAGAACACCTCCCTGGAGCCCTCTCACCTTGAACTAACTAGGTTCAATTTGGCTACTACATCTAAATCATCCCATTCCAAGGCAAAAATATGGGACTTCAGAGGAGCTGACTTTGATAAGATGGCCAACAGAGTTAAGCTAGCCTGGCAAAAGAAACACAGGTGAGGGGTACAGGCAAAGTGGGCAAGCATTAAGGATGCAATACTTGAAGCAACATCCCATTGTGTTAGACAGAAAAGGAAGTGCAAAGAAGAGGAAACCACTTTGGCTCTCAAATACAGTAGCAGAAAAGGTCAGAGCCAAAAGGCTGGCCTTCAGGAAATATAAGGGAACACAGCGGGATGAAGATAGGGAGGCATACCAAACTGCCCTAAGGGAAGCAGGGAAGGCAGTAAGGCAGGCAAAGTCCCAAACTGAGGAAACACTAGCACGAACAGTAAAAGAAGGTGACAAGACTTTCTATAGATACATTAGTGAAAGGAGAAAGTCCAGAGAGGGTATTGCTAAGCTCAATGGAGAAAAGGGAGCATGTGAGGAGGAGGACCCTGTAAAGGCATCTATCCTAAATAGATACTTTGCTCAGTATTTACTGAAGAGAAGGTAGGGCAGGGCCCACGGCTCAGCATCATGGACACAGGGGAGGGAGGTGAGCACTACTCCTTCACAAAAGAAAGGGTCCTACAAGAGCTTGCTAAGCTCAGGGTGGATAAGGCAATGGGACCTGATGGCATACATCCCAGGGTACTTAAGGTGCTAAAGGTGGAACTAGCAGAGCCATTAGCAGAAGTGTTTAGTGAGTCTCTGAGCACAGGAGAGGTCCCAGAAGACTGGAGAAGGGCTCATGTGATCCTGCTCCACAAGAGTGGTAGCAGGGAGGAGGCAGGGAATGACAGACCAGTCAGTCTTACCTCAGTAGTGGGCAAGATTATGGAGGCACTCCTTAAGGAAAGGATAGTGCAACACCTGGAATCCATAGGGGCACAGGATCCAAGACAGCATGGGTTTACAAAAGGAAGGTCCTGTCAAACTAATCTCATAGATTTCTTTGACTGGGTAACCAGAGTGGTGGACCAAGGGGGAGCAGTTGATGTCACCTACCTTGACTTCAGCAAAGCTTTTGAAACTGTTCCACATAGAAGATTGATAAATAAGCTGGGTAGGCTCGGGGTGGGTCAGAAGTTGGTCAACTGGGTGGCAAACTGGTTGACAGGCAGAAAACAGAGAGTGGTGGTAAATGGTATACAGTCAGAAGAGATGCAAGTCACAAGTGGGTACCTCAGGGATCAGTTCTGGGGCCAGTCCTCTTCAACATCTTCATTAGTGACCTTGCAGATGGACTAGAGGATAAGGCTTGTCTGTTTGCAGATGACACCAAGATCTGCAACAGAGTAGATGATCCAGATGGGGTGGGCAGAATGAGAAGAGATCTGGATAAACTAGCAAAATGGTCAGAAGAGTGGCAACTGGGATTTAATGCAAAGAAGTGCAAAATCATGCACATAGGGAAGAGAAACCCTGAGGCCACCTATAGGCTGGGAGGGGAGTTGCTAGCAGTCACAAAGGAAGAAAGAGACTTGAGCATCATCATCACTGATGACCTGAAATCATCCAAGCAGACCTCTAAAGCAGTAGGTAAGGCTAGGGGGGTGTTAGGGTGTATTAGTAGGGGTATCACAAGTCGTAAGAGGGAGGTAATAATCCCTCTTTACAAGACACTGGTTAGGCCCCATCTGGAGTACTGTGTGCAGTATTGGAGGCCACACATTCACAAGGACATTAACCAAATTGAGGCAGTCCAGAGAAGGGCAACCAAAATGGTGCAGGGACTGCATCAGAAGACATATGAGGACAGATTAACAGAGCTCAATATGTATACCCTTGAGCAAAGGAGGGAGAGAGGTGATATGATTGAGGCATTCAAACACCTTAAGGGCATTAACAAGGTGAAAGAGTCTAACATGTTTAAATATAAGAAAAATAGCAGGACAAGAGGACACAGCATGAGATTAGAGGGGGGCTGATTAAGGGGTAATGTGAGGAAATTCTTTTTCACAGAAAGGGTGGTGGATGCATGGAATGGCTTACCACAAGAAGTGGTGGCTATGAATACAGTGCAGGGCTTCAAACAGGCATGGGATAGGCATAAGGGAGCAATACAAATGATATGAATAGATAGGCCACTGACAGAGCAAAGGCCGATGGCACATTTATAAGGTAGAAAAAGAAATGGGCAGACTGGATGGGCCTTGCGGTCCTTATCTGCCGTCAACTTCTATGTTTCTATGTTCTATGTTTCTATGTCCTGCAGCTGGACCAGCATCCTCCCTCCCTTCCTTCAGCTGACACACCCCACCACAACCACCACCTAAAGCAGCCTACACCCTTTGACCACCTTCCCTCCAACCTGCTGGATCACCCATCCATGTTCTGGACCATCCTGCCCCAGTAGACAACTCTCCCTGTAGCTGTACATCCCTGGGACCAACCTTCCCACCCCTAGACTGCCCCCCAAGCTGAGCACCCTCCCAACAGCTGAACAACCCCACATCCCTGAACCAGCATCTCATCACAAATGACCACCTTTGCTGGAGCTGGATCCAACCTAATCAACCTTTCTGCCTATGGACCAGACCCACCCCCTGCCCACAAATCCCCCTGCAGCTGGATCATTCTTCCAGACCCCAGTAAATCTCCCAGCAATTGGACTTCCACTCCCCAGCTGGACAGATGAAAAATGATAGTTGTGTGCTCCCCCGCCACTGTTTCCAGTATAGAATAGGGCCAGGGAGCAGCATATATGTGTGGCTTTCAGCCATACAGAATAGATACTATGGGTACTCCTTGGCCCCTATCTGCAGTTTGAGGGGCCAGGAGTGCAGGAATATGGGCTGCATGTGGTTTGGGGGTAACACAGCATTGCAAAGCTATCAAAACCACATGCAACCCAGAGGCAACTCCTTGGAGACATTGCAATTTTGCCATCCACACAATGGGATGTACTTCATGTGAGGTAATATGGGAGCTGTCAGTCTAACTTCTTTTTAATTCTGTGCTTACTGCAGGAAAGCACTGCGATTCCAACCAACTTCCATGAGGTGACACCTCCAGAAATATGGCGGACGCACAGCTTCAGCTGAGCCAATAGGCTGATACCATCAGTCCGCACTCTAGCCTCTATTACTTATTGAACTCTATGGGATGGAGCCACCTAATCATTTTTTTACTCCAGTCTCACGATCCAGTAGTTCATTAGTACAGTTGTTAATATCAAACCTCCAATTTAGTTTTGTATCAGTGAGCCGCAGTGATCGTTACCATTTGAAACCAACTAATCGGTGGACAGTGCTGGCTTTTTCACTCTATGGAGCCTGTGCTGCTCACTGTTTCAATCCATGTTGTAACCCCTATATTCCGGCCCTTGAACTGTCTACGGGCAGTGTGGGCTGTTTCAAACTATGTAGCACACGCTGCTGACTGCTTCAGCCCATTCACTGTGTCTGCCATAATGTTTTATTTTTATTTTATTTTGTTTTTGTTTACCGGGTAGGTGCACTAGCCAACAACATGACTATTTTCAGGCACAACCTGGGAGAGTGCAGAACATGATGAAAACAATATCCAACATGGAAGGAAAGAAACATTATATGTGTGGGTGGCAGAACAAAGTATACAGATTTCAACACGTTTAGATGGCAAGACTTTATCCTAACAGGAACCATAGGTAGCATTATATGTTTAAGGTAAAAAGTAATAATAACCGGCTATTGGTACAAGGAGAAAACTAGATCCCGGCCCTCTCTGACTGCTCCCCGCCTCCCAGTCTTTTCCTTACAACAGAGTGTTCTTCGTAGACATCCTGAAAAATGAGAGCCCTGAGTAGATTAACTTACTGTTCTGCCTTTGAACAAAGCCCTACTCATAGACTTGTCCTAATATTACGTATTAAAAATAGAAGTGACCCTGCTCCATCAGTGGTTGTGGGTGGCTCTGAGAAGAGCCTTTGGGTTTCAGTCCATTCCTCTGGCAGTTATGCATATCTCGGTTGCTGCTGCTGCTGTTTATTTTCCTTTGGCAGTTTTCTTGGGCAGCAGCACAACCTGAATGCTGGGCAGCTCCCCACCCTGAATGATGGCAGTATGTACCAGTTAAATACTTAGGGAAAGGGAACATTGTTTAACCAGGAGTAGCACACTAAGCTGAAGCTTGTTTCCAGATGTGACCTGGGAGCACAAGGAAGCAAAAGCAGCAATACTACGAAAAAAAAATAAGTGCACTTTTTTCACAGTTTATTCCCTGTGCTCTGCTGATCATATAACTGGTACTCATTCTAACCGGCATTGTACTATCATGGAGCAATTTGCTCAGTTATCCTCTGCTTTTTTTACATTTCTGCCACCAAGCATGTTGCACTGGAACCCCCTCTGCTGCCAACTGCACATGTGTATGACTTACAGGGACATCGGGAATGGTCAAAAGACGTGATGCGACCTGAAGGAAAAGCAAAGCTGAAAATTAGTCAGCCGCCATATTTATTATAGTGCCACAACAATTCAAATAAATTCCAAATATAAAAAAAAAAAAAAAACTAAAGATGACTGAAATAAAATATTTAACGGTATGGAAACTGGAACTATGGCCGCATGCTTGCCGCCAAAAAGCAGGATTTTGATAGATCACTTCTTGATTTGGTAGCACTGCTGCTTTTAGTGATTTGGTGTGGTTCACACAGTATGCATCTTGGCGGCTGTGGGATTCAAACCAAGGCATCCACATCTTCAGCTCACAGTCTTAACCCAGTGCACTATGCTGCTTGCTTAAGATAAGTAATACCGCAGCCAGAGCATGACAGCACAAGTTATAGTAAGAGAAAGACGTCTATTCAGATAGCTTCAACTTTGTCCGAGGGAAGTTCGGAGTAAATAAAATCTAGCACGGGAAGCTTCCAGATAGTGAGAAGGAATGCAGCCAGTTACTGTACAGGTTAGCAACCTGCAGCTGTAGAACTCCCTTCTGACTTAATCCTTTTCTGACCTCGGTTCCCTCCGTTTCTATTTCACTAACAGTTCGTTCATCCCATGGAGCTCTGGCCCAACCTTGTGGTCAAAACCAGCTCTGCACAGTGTGGCAGAAATATGTTTTTTGCAGAATTTCAGAAGAGGAATTCTGTAGTAAATAATCAGACTTTTTAATGCAGCCCGGTGACTTCAGGGGATATAGCGTCTCATTATCAGTGTTTCCATTTTACTGTATTTCATCACAACGCCATCTGTATTTCACCACAACACCATCAGCTATCCTGCTCAGTACTTTATATATAAATGCAGAATTGTTTCCATCACAGACCTCCCTACAACATTAATGCAATGAGGAATTGCATGCGAATAATGAGTCAATACAGCTTACTGTTTAGTAGCCGAGCACAACCACCAATCAGAGTAAAACATGCTTCCTACGTTCCCGTTTAGCCCTGCCCATTCCTTTCTACCAATTAGAGTGTATGCAAATTGTGAGATCGTAAGTCAGTGATTTTATTGGGTCAAACTATATTTCTTTGTTGTGATTGGCTAGTCCTTGTATCCACCAATCATAACTCAGGGTCGGTTACAAACAAAAGGAATAAAATACAGTTTCTTCTCCACTTCTCGCAATTTCTATTTAGAAGAAAGATTTTTGAAAAGTCATGTCTGGACCTGGAAAGACTACAGGAAAGGCTCGTGCTAAGGCCAAGACTCGCTCCTCTCAGGCCGGGCTCCAGTTCCCTGTCAGCTGGGTACACAGGCTGCTGCGGAAGGGAAACTACGCGGAATAGGTTGGGGCGAACTCCGGTCTATCTGGCCGCTGTGCTCGAGTACCTGACGGCCGAAATCTTGGAGTTGGCTGGTAACGCAGCCCAGAACAACAAGAAGAACTGCATCATCCCGCGGCACCTGCAGCTGGCTGTCCGCAATGATGAGGAGCTCAACAAGCTGCTGGGAGGGTGACCATCGCTCAGGAAGGGGTGCTGCCCAACATCCAGGCAGTGCTGCTGCCCAAGAAAACTGAGAAAGCCACTAAAGGAAAGTAATCACGATAGAGAGCAGCTTGGCCCTTGACAAAAAAACCCAAAGGCTCTTTTAAGAGCCACCCACAGCCCTTGATAGAGCTGGGTCACTTTCCTGTACAGTATATCTGATACTGGTATAAAGGGTGCAGTTTGTGAAAAATGGAGACCGAGATCTCGTATAATGGGTGATGCTATAACTGGTTTCATAGAAAGTGGTGGTTACTCAAAAGCGGGGCTCGGGTTGGGACAGGCGGGGGAGCAGTCTGACACCCGGGATCTAGGCGTTGGAGCAAAGAGACGATTAATGGGCAGCCGCGGTCCCCAGTGCGTGCTCCTGGCCTTGCAGCAGAGTGAGACAATTGATAAACAGGTGGGTACCCAGCGCGCTCTCTCTCCCTAGTTTGAAAAAGCCCGCGCTGCCCATTGATTACTTTGTTTCCAATGGTAACGGTCGCGGCTACTGCTGCTCACAGATCCAAAACTAATCTGAAGGTTCACAATGCATCAGCCATGCAATAAGTTACTGGTTTGTGAGGTGGCTGGAAACCTTAAATATGCGGAGAACACAGTATAGTGCAGGTCCTGGCTGGAAATAGAGTCTAGAAGTTAAAAGTAAGGAGCTGAAAAAGCTTCGCGCATCCAGCATACCTGGGTTTGATTCCCCTGACTCCACTTGCTTATTGTGGGACTCTGAGCAAGTCAGTTTAAAACCCTGTCACCCCTCAAAAGAGGCACTTGTACCTTATGGGTCTTACCAGCGAATAAAAAAGGTTTACCCCCTTTTTATATGGCCACTTCGTTCGATTGTAAGTGAATAGATTCACATTTTTCAACTGATTGAAAGGGACACTCAGCTATGAAAAGGGTTTTAGTTTAGGGTGCAGTGGGGTAAGGCTCTAATCTGGAGACCTGGATTTGAATCCCACAGCCACCTTGGTGCACATACTGTGTGATCCTGTGCAAGTCGCTCCAGGTCACATCTGGAAACGAGCTTGACAATGTGCTACTCCTGGTTAAGAAGGGAAAGGCTGACAGAATGTAAGTGGGAGTATAAAAAAAAAAGAACAAAAGAAGAGATAAAACAGGCTGAAGCAGTTACATCATGTTTTAATTTTGCTCTGTGGAGCCTGTGACTACAGCCAACACACTGACCCTTGGGATCTTGTAGCGCTTAGGTAGGTACACCATATACAACCTCTGGTGGATTCCTTGGTTAGCAAATTCTCAGACTAACATTTCATTATCAAGAGTTTATTACTTGACATCCAGCCATATTACTGGTAAGTAAGCTAAAATAATTATTAGAAGACTGAAAGAGATAGAGATGGCTGTTTCTCACGGCAGTAATTATCTGTGTGACCCTGGCTGAACACAGCATTTTTAGTTTTCCTGTTTTAATTTTCCACTTTACCATGGTGTAATATCGACTCACATTTGTAAAAACAAAAGTATTGGAACTTTTTATATCTAAAATGCCTTGCTTTAGAACTAGACTGAGCCAAATTTAAAGAGCAGGTACCTACTGTCATACACCCTGCTCCCCTCAAACATATATAATAGTAGAAAATTCTATGCGTTTCTCTCTGGTTAAAAGGTTATAGCACCCCAAAGTTGCACCCCCATAAAAACAAAGCCTTGTGTGATGTCAGAAAATGAAGGCTGCTTGTGTGTGCTCCATAGCTCTATATTGGTGCCATTTGTCAGTGACGTTTAGTACTATTTAGAGTTGCCACTTGGAACAATGAGAGTGACTGCTCCAGTAAACAGGGACTTAAAGTAATTCTTTTGATTGTTTAATTGTTATATTATAATATTGTTTTATTTAGTTTTATGGTGGGCGGTAGTGTTCCTTATTTGTTGTTTATTTGTTTTATTTGGTTTTAATTTTGATAGCAGCCTGATGTGCTTGCCAGTTCCACCAGTTGTCCGTTACTCGGCCTCCGCTCTCCGCACCCTCCGCCCCTTCTTCTCTCCCCCCTTACCAACTCAGGTTTATCATCATTGCCAGGCTTTGGGGATTGCGCGAAGGGGGAGGGGGAGGCGAGGGGGTGTTGGAGGTTGTGGACAGCGGAGTGAGCGTTGCTCTCCCATTGGGGTGGTTAGACCTCGAAGACTCCTTGGGGCGAAATGGGTTCTGGAGCATGGTAACCCCATTCTAGTTCCCATACCCAAGGGCACCTCTTCTTTTAGAGGGCAAGTGGTTGGGACAATTCGTCACCCTCGTCCAACTCGGGCGCTGTTGTGCAATGCCAGATCTGTCTGCAATAAGACTGCTCATATTGCGGACTTTGTTGCTAGGGCAGATCTGGATTGCATTACCGAGACCTGGTTGGATGGGAATGCGGCCCCAATTTTAGAGGCTGCTGTTCCCACCGAGTTCTCGGTTATACATCGCCCGAGATTGGATCGCGGGGGGAGGGTGGCGGTCTGTTTTAAGACCGAATTGGGCCTAACTGAAGTTCCAGTTGAGGAGACCAGATCATTTGAGTGCACTGTGGTAGCTGGGGTGTGGTGCAGGATTGCTCTCATCTATCGTCCACCCGGGGATGAGAAGCTTTTCCTGCAGGAAATAGCAGATTTTGCCACCAACATGGCCTTGGAATCGCCCAGATTGATGGTGCTGGGCGATTTCAGTGCTTGGGTCGATGACAAATCTTCGCTTTTTGGTCAACATTTCCTCCAGGTGATGTCATCCCTTGGCTTCACTCAGGTTGTTTCCACAGCTACTCACAAGGGAGGTCACTCTCTTGATCTGGTCTTCCTCCTGGGGATCGAGGCTTCCGACTTGGTGGTGGAACCGGTTGGTTGGTCTGACCATTACTCAGTTAGATTCAATTTTGTGGCCCCTGGGTAGGTCAGCCCCTGTGGAGTTGGTCAAATACCGTCCATTGCGGGATGTTGTCCCTGAAGACCTGATGGCAGTTATTGACCTCTTGTTGTGTGACGAATTGTGCTCTGATCCTGAGTGGCTGGTGGTGGCCTATAATGGGGCCATCTCGGCTGCTCTTGACCAGATTGCTCCAACCCGTGTTTGCCCCCTTCCGTGCCGTCCCGTCACCCCTTGGTTTGATGGGGCATTGAGAGGGTTGTGGAGGTTGGGGCGTAGGTTGGAGCGTCGCTGGAGGAAGACTGCCTCGGATGTCGACCATCTTATTTTGCTAGAGCATTATAAGCTCTATCAAACAGAAATTTCCCATAAGAAGGCAGAATTCCTGTACAGGGAAATCTCTGTCACCTGGAATCAACCAGCTCAGCTCTTCAGAACTGTTGACAGACTGTGCAACCCAGCCTGTCGGCAGGTCCGTCGAGTTTTTACGCAGATTGACTGCGAGGAGATCACTCAATTCTTTGCGAACAAGGTGGAAGACATTCAGAGACAGTGTCCCCAACCTCACTCCAAGGCTGTTACAGTTGATCAGTGTGCTGTCCCAGAGCTCGGAGTTTCCTGGAGTTCCTTTAATCTTCCTGACCTCATGGGCACTATGAGGATTGTCTCTGAGATGTGCCCAACTTGTTGTAGTTTGGATCCGGGTCCCACTTCCTTGATTATAGGATGTAGTGAACTTATTGGCCCGGTCCTTGCTCGGATTATTCGGTGTTCTTTGGAGACGGGAGTTTTCCCTAGCTCTGAAAGAAGGGGTGGTGACTCCCCTTCTGAAGAAAGCTTCCTTAGACCTGAATGACCTTGCCAACTACCGTCTGATCTCTAACCTCCCTTTTGTGGGGAAGGTTATTGAAAAGGTTGTGGCGGCTCAACTTGATAACCATTTGACCATCCATAGTTTATACGAGCCTCTCCAGTCAGGTTTTCGTAAGAGGCATAGCACCCAGACTGCTCTGGTTCGGGTGCTCAATGATCTCCTGATGGCAAGAGATCAGAGACACCGCTCTATTCTGGTTCTCCTTGATCTATCATCAGCCTTTGATACTGTGGATCATGGGGTCTTGCTCGAACGTCTGAGGTCCATCTGCGGGCTTTCAGATGTTGTCCTCAGATGGTTTTCATCTTACCTCCTGGGGAGAACTCAGAGAGTGGTTTCCGGTTTATATTCATCCGGGGCTTTCTCTCTTTCTTGTGGGGTACCTCAGGGTTTGGTACTTTCCCCCATGTTATTCACAGTATATATGCTACCCCTCAGAGACATTGTAAGATGGTATGAGCTGAGGTTTCATTGCTATGCCGATGATACCCAGCTCTACTTGTCTTTTGCACCTGACCAGGTTAGTGCTATCTCGGTGCTGAATGATTGCCTCACTGATATCCAAGACTGGATGAATACCAGTGGTTTAAAGTTGAACCCGGGAAAGACTGAGGTTATGGTGGTGGACCCCGGTCACAGGGTTGAGGGCCTAGGGATAGGGTCTCCCTCTGGATTAGTTCTTGGGGTGGACCAGATCCCTACCTCTGAACGGGTGCATAACCTGGGTGTGGAGCTTGACACTGGCTTGACCCTTCGTTATCAGGTGTCTGCAGTAGTCAAGACTTCATTTTTTCATCTCAGAAACATCTCCAGGATTAGGCACCTGGTTCCACCAGGCGATTTGCCGGTTTTGGTCCATGCCTTTGTGACATCTCATTTTGATTACTGTAACTCCCTATACCTAGGGCTTGCTGGGGTTGATATCCACCGCTTGCAGCTAGTGCAGAATGCTGCAGCACGTTTGTTGACTGGGGTGTCTAGAAGGGCTCATATTACCCCTGTGCTGTGCACTCTGCACTGGCTGCCTATACAGTGGCAGATCACCTTCAAAGTGGGTCTTTTGACCTACAAAGCCCTACATGGGTTAGGTCCCGACTACCTGAACGTGCTTCTGGTGCCTAACATCCCTCTGAGACAGCTTCGCTCAGCTGACGAGGGGTTGCTGGAGATTCCGAGGGTGAATTTGAAGTCTTCTGGAGCCCATGCTTTCGGCTTTGCAGCTCCCACCCTCTGGAATTCTCTGCCCCGCCAGCTCCGAGAAAGTACAATGGTGGATAGATTTAAGAAGGCCTTAAAGTCATTTTTATGGAATCAGGCATTCCCTGCTGTATTTTAAATTGTTTATTTTAAATATTTTATCAGTTGTACTGTTAGTGTATGTATGGTTATGTTGAATGTTATGATGTTTTGTACAGCGCCTTGAAATATTTGAAAGGCGCTTAATCAAATAAATTTTATTATTATTATTATTATTATTACTCCAGCGACTGCTTTGATTTGTCTACATGGCACCTCTAAATAATACTAAATGCCATAGACATGTCGCATATATACAGGTTAATGACCTGTACCCTCAGTATTCATTTTCTGACATCACAAAAGGAGGTGTGTCAGACAAGGCTTTGTTTTTATGGGGGTGCAACTTTGGGGTGCTATAACTTTTTAACAAGAGGGAAGCGCATAGAATTTTTAATGCCCCTCAACAGTAGAGCAGATCTACTATTATATATGTTTGAGGGGAGCAGGGTGTCTGACAGTAGGTACCTACTCTTTAAAGTGATCTCGATCCATACTGCCGCTCAACCACAGGGATTCTGAGAAGCCCCTGAACCACCCTCTTACTCCCCAATCTCCCTGCTCACAGAACCATCTAAGTTCAGTGTCTTTTCATGTTCATTACTGAGATCAGTGATACCAACTTTTCTTTAAGCAGTCATTGAAACCCTGGGAATAACATACTACACACAGTGGCAGTCACCTGTTAGGTGTTTACTAGCAAAGGACTCTAGCAGGGAGCCGGGCTGAAGGTGTAGAGGGTGTACAGGTGGCAATCAACCTGGCTTAGCTGAGGGAGGAATCGGGATAGAACACCATTCTGCTGGGAAGGAAATTGTGATTACCTTGAACTGCCTCTTTAACTCTGTTTGCACCTAGGCGATAAACAGCAAGGAATGGCACATGGTGGAAGGGGCCTGAGTTTAATGCACTGTTTCCTTTCCTTGAGTGTACCTGCTTTCCAAGAGCACCCTTGTGCTGGGAGGGAGGTGTGTTTATCTTACACTGCCTAATTTTACTCTGTACCTATTATTTAGCAAGGAGTGCTGTCATGCTGGAAGGGGAGTGAGTGTACATTAAGCTGATTTTATTTCCTTGAGTGTACCTGTTTTTCTGACTGCTATGTGCAGTACATCTGTTGCCCCTAGTGAGGAAGCTAGACAGACTCAAACAGCCTCCTCTAAAGTGTGGTGGAGGCAAAAGCAGCTATTCAAGAATGCATGGGATAAATACATGGGCATCATAAGATAACACTGAGTAGGCGATGAGGGAGAGGGGTAAGTTCTAGGGCAGACTAGATCAATCTTGTGGTCCCCTTATGCTATTAACTTCCATGTTTCATGCAGTCTAAATATGACAGGTTCTCTGATGTAAACTTTGCACAGACGTCTGTCAAACATAGTGACCTCTCACAAGCAACATCTTGCTGAGAATTAATGTCAATTAAATGGAAAAATAAAAACAGAAAAATACTGTCTATTGTACATCTGTCATGCAGCACATTATCTCAAGTGAAGTTACATGGCTATTCCGAACTGAATCACTTGGGGTCCAATCATGATTTTGGCTAGTAATTGGCTCAGTCGGAATTCAAAGCTTTTATGCTTAGATAGTGACTAGAAAGAAAGCACGAAGTTTGTAAAAGAAAATGTATGAAACAAATGCCTGTAATTAAACAGAGGTCCATGTATCATTCATTATTGATAAGAAAGTAAAAATATGCAAATCATCTGAACATGGCAACCCTACAAGACCAAGGTGAAGGAAAAAAAGATTTTGAGCAGGCATCGAATTACAGTAGAACATACAGGCCCAGATATTCAAAAGGGAAAAGTGCACAGCACAAATCCCGATGCACAGGAGTGCATCAGTAATGTATGTAGGCACAGGTAGGGGGGCATGCCCATGCATACTCTGCACAGCCCGATATTCAGCCCTGGATGTGCAGAGCCATGCATGCACAACCCCTACCTGTGCCAGCAGAAAGTTACACCCAAAAAAAAAAGGAACAACTGATGGCCACCCACAGGTGAGCTGCCACATTGCAGGGCGCAACAAGGCAGCTGCCACCTGTGGGTGGCCACCCAAGCTCTGGCTGCACCTGGCGGTGGCCCCCCCATGCCCAATCGTGGGCATTTGTATAACAAAAAGAAGAAATCTGTCCAATATCCCTGGTGGTCCAGTGGACCACTGTCTGTCCGATCGTGGGCATTTGTATTATAACAAAGATGAATTATGTCCAATATCCCTGGTGGTCCAGTAGACCATTGTCTGTCTGATCGCGGGCATTTGTATTATAATAAAGATGAATACTGTCCAATATCCCTGGTGGTCCAGTTTACCGTTGTCTGCCTGATTTCCAGGTACTTTGCAAAATTTCTGAAGAGTTTCTCTCTGCTGCCCCTTTTGTGGAAATGCAGAAAGCATCAGATATTTCTGGAAATATCACAGAAATTTCAGGAAATAGCTGGCAGTGTCTGTGGCTGCTACTGTAGCTTCTGAACCAGCGGGCTGAGTCTGGTGTGATGCCAGCAAGGAGTAGTTGGTCATACAGCAGCCGATGGTGGACCGTGTCAAATGCCTTCGAGAGGTCAATGAAGACAGCCACAGTAAGAAGACCTTTATCAAGGGAACTATGCACTGCATCGGTAAATTCAAGCAGGGCAGTGGTGGTACTATGCCCTTTTCTAAAACTGTGCCGTTGTGTGCACAGAATGTTATATTTGTCCAAATAATCAGTGAGCTGGTCCGCAACTATACACTTTAGGGCCTTGGATAGTGGTGGCAATATGGAGATCAGGCGGTAGTTAGAGTGGCAGGTCTTATCCCCACTTTTGTGGACCGGGGTCACTGTGGCAGTTTTCCATATTTCAGGGAACGTACTGGTGTGGAGAGAGAGGTTAAGAATTTTAGTTAGGGGACTGATGACCTCGTCAGGTGTAAGGAAGTATTTTTTCACAGAGAGGGTTATGGATGCAGGCCAGAGAAAATCAGTACAAAGTAGAAAGTACAAGGGGGCACAGGCCAGCCCAGAGAAAATCAATACAAAGTGAAAGTACGAGGGGGGGCACAGGCCAGCCCAGAGAAAATCAATACAAAGTGAAAGTACGAGGGGGCACAGGCCAGCCCAGAGAAAATCAATACAAAGTGAAAGTACGAGGGGGGGCACAGGCCAGCCCAGAGAAAATCAATACAAAGTAGAAAGTACGGGGGGGGAGCTAGGACACACAGAGAAAATAAAAAGTAGAAAGTACAAGGGGGGGGGGCACAGGCCAGCACAGAGAAAATCAGTGATAAAGTATCACCACTGCTACTGTAATAAGAGCAGTGGTGGTAGTGACGTCACTAAATGGGTGTAATAGCCATGACTCTTTGCACCCGCTCGTATGGGAACCCACGGCGCTTCCGTGTTCGGCTGAAAGTTTCAGCATTTTATTACAAAAAACATGCTGGATTAAAACTGAAGCTCACTACCACCCCAGACTCCAGCAGCAGCATTTTAAGGTATCTGGGAATGGAAGCGGGCTGCAGTCTTTCTTTACAGGTCACCTCTAAGGGGATCAACAACAGAAGAAAGGTTAAAAAGAAAAGCCTCTCCAACATTCAACATTAGCATTATAAAATGTTAACATTATTTTAATAGGCAGACGCTTTTTAAAATGTGTGCTGTTTGTTCTTAGGTCTCCTGTTGGATGTATTTAAAGAGCAGAGCAGTTTGCCTGAAGTATATATACAATTTTTTTAATCTCTGGGGAAATGTTTCAAGACTTATTATTCAGACACAATTTTGCTTTCACTTAAAGGGTGCATACATCTTGCTTGTTTTTTACTTTTTTCAATATAGTTAGAAATTAAGACAATCTGAAGTCTGTTTCTAATACTGCCAGTATATTGGTTTGTGTGTTTTTATTTTGTAATGGAGCATTGTTGTTTCCATATTCAGAGTTCCTCATTAATGCTTTTTTCCAGCCCAATATTCACTGCATGCGCGCAAGAAACACCTTGCTTCAGTAGCGGCAGTTAATGAGCATGCCACTATGCACAAAGAAACTGGCCGCTGCAGTCAGAAAGCACCCCGTCATGATCAGCTGTGTTTGTGGGGCGGTCCCTGACTGCAGCAGCCAATTACAGCCGGTTTCATTCATTCCCGATAAATCCTATCACCAAGTTAAAAGGCAGGAGGTTGAAAGACGGGTCCAAGATGCGAGCCGAGACCACAGTGAAAATTGACATTTCAATGCGGATCGCAACTGTGGGGAAAAAAGCAGCTTGCTTTATTTTTTCTTCCAATGCCAGCTACCAGGCAACCAACTTTATAAATCAAACTATAAACTCATGTTCTTCTTTGTAATAACTCTTGTTCTGATTTACAGATCCCCAACAAAACAAGAAAAGTGGAACCTACCAAAATATCACACAGTGCCGCCCCAAGGTGATCCATGACCCTCCCCTCGCCATGGGGGTCCCTTTCTGCTTCCTGTGGCTGTCCTGCTCCCCCTCGTCCTGCAGTGCTGCCACCTCTTTGGGACTCCCACTCCTGCTGTTAGCCACGGTTGGATTCAGGACTTATTCCAATCATCACAGCTGTGATGCTTCTCGCTGCCATCTAGCGCTTCGACTGGGTGCTCAATCGCGAGTGCGGCTCTCTATTTGGTAGTCTCCCAGCCCCGCTTCTCCTCTTCCCATGCCCTTCGGGGCACTTACTGTACATTGGCTCAGGTAGATAGAGGGAGGTACACCTATACTGCTTCCCTTCTCCCAAGGGGCTTCTAAGTTCTGTCCTGAGGGGCTCCCCCCCTAATCCACACACAGCAGGTCGCAGCCTGAGCTCTGTGCAGGCTAGGAGTAGTGAGCATCACCTGGCATCTTTACTTTTATTGCGGGGACTCGCACTACCAGCAGGTCAAAGCCTGAGCTCCGTACGGGCTAGGAGTAGTGAGCATCGCCTGGCATCTTTACTTTTATTGCGGGGACTCGCACTGCCAGCAGCAGGTTGCAGCCTGAGCTCCGTATGGGCTGGGAGTAGTGAGCATTGCCTGGCATCTTTACTTTTATTGTGTGGACTTGCAGCAGCAGGTCTCAGCCTGAGCTCCGTATGGGCGGGGAGTAGTGAGCATTGCCTGGCATCTTTACTTTTATTGCGGTGACTTCGCACTACCAGCAGCAGGTCACAGCCTGAGTCTGCACGGCTGGGAGTAGTGAGCACGCCTGGCATCTTTACTTTTATTGCTGGACTCGCACTACCAGCAGCAGGTCACAGCCTGAGCTCTGTATGGGCTGGGAGTAGTGAGCATCGCCTGGCATCTTTACTTTTATTGCGGGACTCGCACTACCAGCAGCAGGTCACAGCCGGAGCTCTGTATGGGCTGGGAGTAGTGAGCATCACCTGGCATCTTTACTTTTATTGCGGGACTCGCACTACCAGCAGCAGGTTGCAGCCTGAGCTCTGTATGGGCTGGGAGTAGTGAGCATCGCCTGGCATCTTTACTTTTATTGTGGTGACTGGCACTACCAGCAGCAGGTCGCAGCCTGAGCTCTGTACGGGCTGGGAGTAGTGAGCATTGCCTGGCATCTTTACTTTTATTGTGGTGACTCGCACTACCAGCAGCAGGTCGCAGCCTGAGCTCCCTACTGGCTGGGAGTAGTGAGCATCGCCTGGCATCTTTACTTTTATTGTGGTAACTCGCACTACCAGCAGCAGGTCACAGCTTGAGCTCCGTATGGGCTGGGAATAGTGAGCATCACCTGGCATCTTTACTTTTATTGCGGGGACTCGCACTACCAGCAGGTCGCAGCCTGAGCTCCATACGGGCTAGGAGTAGTGAGCATCGCCTGTCATCTTTACTTTTATTGCGGTGACTCGCACTACCTGCAGCAGGTCGCAACCTTAGCGCCGTATGGGCTGGGAGTAGTGAGCATCGCCTGGCATCTTTACTTTTATTGCGGGGACTCACACTACCAGCAGCAGATCGCAGCCTGAGCTCCGTACAGGCTGGGAGTAGTGAGCATCGCCTGGCATCTTACTTTTATTATTGGGTGACTGCGAGCAGCAGGTCACAGCCTAAGCTCCGCACGGGCTAGGAGTAGTGAGCATCGCCTGGCATCTTTGCTTTTATTGCGGTGACTCGCACTACCAGCAGCAGGTCGCAGCCTGAGCTCCGTATGGGCTGGGAGTAGTGAGCATCACCTGGTATCTTTACTTTTATTACGGTGACTCACAGCAGTAGGTCACAGCCTGAGCTCCGTATGGGCTGGGAGTAGTGAGCATCGCTTGGCATCTTTACTTTTATTGCGGGGACTCGCACTACCAGCAGCAGGTTGCAGCCTGAGCTCTGTATGGGCTGGGAGTAGTGAGCATCGCCTGGCATCTTTACTTTTATTGTGGTGACTCGCACTACCAGCAGCAGGTCGTAGCCTGAGCTCTGTACGGGCTGGGAGTAGTGAGCATTGCCTGGCATCTTTACTTTTATTGTGGTGACTCGCACTACCAGCAGTAGGTTGCAGCCTGAGCTCCGTACTGGCTGGGAGTAGTGAGCATCGCCTGGCATCTTTACTTTTATTGTGGTGACTCACACTACCAGCAGCAGGTCACAGCTTGAGCTCCGTGTGGGCAGGGAGTAGTGAGCATTACCTGGCATCTTTACTTTTATTGCGGGGACTCGCACTACCAGCAGGCCGCAGCCTGAGCTCCATACGGGCTAGGAGTAGTGAGCATCGCCTGTCATCTTTACTTTTATTGCGGTGACTCACACTACCAGCAGCAGGTCGCAGCCTGAGCGCCGTATGGGCTGGGAGTAGTGAGCATCGCCTGGCATCTTTACTTTTATTGCAGGGACTCACACTACCAGCAGCAGATCGCAGCCTGAGCTCCGTACAGGCTGGGAGTAGTGAGCATCGCCTGGCATCTTTACTTTTATTGCGGTGACTCGCAGCAGCAGGTCACAGCCTAAGCTCCGTATGGGCTGGAGTAGTGAGCATCGCCTGGCATCTTTACTTTTATTGCGGTGACTCGCACTACCAGCAGCAGGTCGCAGCCTGAGCTCCGTATGGGCTGGGAGTAGTGAGCATCGCCTGGCATCTTTACTTTTATTGCGGTGACTCGCACTACCAGCAGCAGGTCGCAGCCTGAGCTCCGTATGGGCTGGGAGTAGTGAGCATCACCTGGCATCTTTACTTTTATTGCGGTGACTCACAGCAGTAGGTCGCAGCCTGAGCTCCGTATGGGCTGGGAGTAGTGAGCATCACCTGGCATCTTTACTTTTATTGAGGGACTCGCACTACCAGCAGCAGGTTGCAGCCTGAGCTCCGTATGGGCTGGGAGTAGTGAGCATCACCTGGCATCTTTACTTTTATTACGGTGACTCACAGCAGCAGGTCGCAGCCTGAGTTCCGTATGGGCTGGGAGTAGTGAGCATCACCTGGCATCTTTACTTTTATTGCGGGGACTCGCACTACCAGCAGCAGGTCGCAGCCTGAGCTCCGTACGGGCTGGGAGTAGTGAGCATCGCCTGGCATCTTTACTTTTATTTCGGGGACTCGCAGCAGCAGGTCGCAGCCTGAGCTCTGTACAGGCTGGGACTAGTGAGCATCGCCTGGCATCTTTACTTTTATTGCGGGGACTCGCACTATCAGCAGCAGGTTGCAGCCTGAGCTCCGTATGAGCTTGGAGTAGTGAGCATCACCTGGCATCTTTACTTTTATTGTGGGGACTCGCACACACAGCAGCAGCCCCAGAACAGATCATTTTTATCAATTGAACTGCAGGACTCGGAGCTGTGAAAGAGCCGATCTGTTAGTTGTAAATAGTAACAACTGATGTAATTCACATTAAGTTACAGGCCTTACAGCGAGGACTACGCGACTCAGAGCAAAGGTTTTACTTGTATTCATTTACAGGACCGGCACATTTAGAGATCAGGGATTTTATATTATTAGTTAACTCACATTGTTACATGCCATACAGCTGTTGTTTGCAACCTCAAACTGCCTCTCCAAGTTCTGAATGTACTAAATGCCTCAGATTCACACAGTGCCCCTGTTTAGTTAGCATATTCCCACCTTTCTCTTTTGCAGTCTCCATTACTCTGGCATCTCTGCCTCCCCCAATCTGCCATCTATCATCTAAATGATCTCTGTCTCCTCACCCCCAACCCATCCCAGATTGTCTTGGCAGGAATGTTTTGTTATTCAAACACAGTTGCATGTGACCTCGCTCTCTGATTGCCCAACTCACCTTTATACTTTCCTCCACCAGGCTCTCCTCAGACTTGCAGAGTTCTCCTTGGGAGGTTGAGAGGGTAGCTCATGCACAACCCTCCCCCACCCCACTCCTGTGGCTGCCCTGACCAAAAGAGAAGAACTATTCAAGGTACAGAAACTCCATGCTTCACAAGCACACACTGCCATTACCCAGGCTGAGCTACGCTGCATTTTCTACAGGCAAACTGGTCTGATAGTTCACCTCAGACTGCTGCTGTGGCATTGTGGTGTATCCCATCATCCTGGGCTGCTGCTGCAACACTGTGCTGTGTCCCACCTTCCCCACACCTTCCCCCCACCCACCCAGCTGCTGCTGCTGTGGCATTGTGGTGTATCCCATCATCCTAGGCTGCTGCTGCAACACTATGCTGTATCCCACCTCCCACACCCACCCAGCTGCTGCTGCTGTGGCATTATGGTGTATTCATCATCCTGGGCTGCTGCTGCAACACTGTGCTGTATCCCACCCTCCCCACACCCACCCAGCTGCTGCTGCTGTGGCATTGTGGTGTATCCCATCATCCTGGGCTGCTGCTGCAACACTGTGCTGTATCCCACCCTCCCCACACCCACCCAGCAGCTGCTGCTGTGGCATTGTGGTGTATCCCACCATCCTGGGCTGCTGCTGCAACACTGTGCTGTATCCCACCCTCCCCACACCCACCCAGCAGCTGCTGCTGTGGCATTGTGGTGTATCCCACCATCCTGGGCTGCTGCTGCAACACTGTGCTGTATCCCACCCTCCCCACACCCACCTGGCTGCTGCTGCTGTGGCATTGTGGTGTATCCCATCATCCTGGGCTGCTGCTGCAACACTGTGCTGTATCCCACCCTCCCACACCCACCCGGCTGCTGCTGCTGTGGCATTGTGGTGTATCCCATCATCCTGGGCTGCTGCTGCAACACTGTGCTGTATCCCACCCTCCCCACACCCACCCAGCTGCTGCTGCTGTGGCATTGTGGTGTATCCCACCATCCTGGGCTGCTGCTGCAACACTGTGCTGTATCCCACCCTCCCCACACCCACCCAGCTGCTGCTGTGGCATTGTGGTGTATCCCATCATCCTGGGCTGCTGCTGCAACACTTTGCTGTATCCCACCCTCCCCACACCCACCCAGCAGCTGCTGCTGTGGCATTGTGGTGTATCCCATCATCCTGGGCTGCAGCTGCAACACTGTGCTGTATCTCACCCTCCCCACACCCACCCGGTTGCTGCTTCTGTGGCACTGTGGTGTATCTCATCAACCTGGGCTGCTGCTGCAACACTGTGCTGTATCCCACCCTCCCCACACCCACCCAGCTGCTGTGGCATTGTGGTGTATCTCATCCTGGGCTGCTGCTGTGGCATTGTGGTGTATCCCATCATCCTGGGCTGCTGCTGCAACACTGTGCTGTATCCCACCCTCCCCCACACCCATCCAGCAGTTGCTGCTGTAGCATTGTGGTGTATCCCATCATCCTGGGATGCTGCTGCAACACTGTGCTGTATCCCACCCTCCCCACACCCACCCAGCAGCTGCTGCTGTGGCATTGTGATATACAATGTACAAAATAACATTTTACGTTATTACGGTGTGGCTCTCCTCTCCTCCCTATTCTTTCTCCTCCCCTCCACTTTCCCGTCCACACCCATTTCTCACCTGTCAGCTAACAAATCCCCCAACTCTCGCCTGACTTCCCTCTCCTTCTGCCCTATCCATCAAACCTTGGCCACCTTGCACATTCATACACCCCACCCCTACTACCCTGCTTGCCACCTTACAATTGTCCAAGTTCACACTCATATTACACCCCCAAATCACCCCCTCCATGTCCTACATCTTTAAAATGGACACATGTACTGTCTAAACTACTGATCACAGCTGGTGATACTGAACTCAACCCTGGACCTACCCCCTTCCCCACACACCTCCCAAAAGAACTAAAAATCATACTCCTTAATATCCGAAGCCTACTCCCAAAAACAATGGAGGCAGTGTGAGAAGGTAGCACTAAAAGCCAGTTGCATGCTGGAATGCATAGGGAATGGTATCTCAAGCAGAAAGAGGAAGGTGGCATTGTCACTGTACAGGGCGCTGGTCAGGGAATGCATAGGGAGGGGTATCACAAGCAGAAAAAGGAAAGTGGCATTGTCACTGTACAGGGCGCTGGTCAGACCCCACCTGAAATACAGTGTCCAGTTTTGGGGAACCCATCTCTGAAAGGACAGGGAGTGGAAGGAAGCAGTACAAAGAAGAGTGTCAAAAATGATTGAAGGATTGCACCAAATGCCATATGAGGACAGGTTTAAAGAACTAAACATGTACTCACTGAAACAGAGGGGCGAGAGAGAGGAGACATGATTGAAACCTTCAGATACATCAAGGGTGTAAATAAAGTACCAGTGCAGGAACTCTTTCAATTCAAGGAAAACAGAAGAAGGGTACATGCCTTGAGAGTGAAAGGGAAGGGGGGAGTTCAGGATGAATGTTAGGAAGTTCTTCTTTACCGAGGGGTAGTTGACACCTGGAATAGCTTACCCTCTGAGGCCGTGGAAGCTGAAACATTCAGGGGTTTCATGGCAGCTTGGGATAGACACAGAGGACTCTGGCTCCATAAAGGCAAAGAGGGAGGGGAAGAAAACTTAAACATGGGCAGACTAGATGGACCTCGAGATCCCCTTCTGCTGTCACCTTCTGTGTTTCTGCGTAATAACCCTCCTCCTGACATTCATACAAGACATACTCCCAGATATTTTAGTCCCCTCAGAAACTATGCTCTCTCTCTCTCTCTCTCTCTCTCTCTCTCTCTCTCCCCCAAAATACCCAACAACAGCCTCATCATTCCCTGCTACACACTTATCCAGCAAGATTATAATAACCCAACCAGGCTCTGGGGAACTGTAAAGGGTATCTTGGGCCAAAACTCTACTCCTGCCTTAACCTGAAAACTGCTACTAAATAACACAGAAATTACGGATAAACAAGAAATTCTAAATACCTTCAATGACCACTTCACCACAGCTGGACTAGCATTTGACTCTTCACCTGCAAATCTCCTGAGATCTTCCTTGAATCTTCAATCCACCGTGGGCCAAAGGCTACATCAACCTTCTCCTTCAACCCAATATCATTGAAAGAAGTGGAAGATCCTCTCCAATTTGGATACTTCAAAAGTGCAGGTACAGACTCCTGGACCCCTACTTCCTCAAGATTGCATCTCAAGTCTTATCTGCCCCTCACTCATCTCTTCAATCTTTCCTCACCACTGGATCCATTCCTCCATTTGGAAAACAGCTCAAGTAGTTCCTTTACTCAAATCTGGTGATCCCATGGATCTCAATAATTACAGGCCCATTTCCATCCTATCAGTTCTGTCCAAGATGCTCGAAAAGTTAGTAAACTCACAATTAAGGGTCTACCTGGATAACAATAACCTCCTAAACACAGCATAATCAGGATTTAGATCAAGGCACAGCACCATTTCAGCCCTAGCCAAAGTAACCAACGACTGGCAGACTGCTATGGATAAGAAGAATAGTACCTGTGCTGTGTTCCTGGATTTGAGCAAAGCATTTGACACAGTGGATCATGAATCACTGATCACCTCCCTTGGCTCAATAGGGTTGGATTCCCCTTCACTCAATTGGTTCAAGTGCTATCTATCAGACAGATCACAACTGGTAAAAAATGGAAACTACCTATCCACTTTAAAACCACTGCTAAGAGGTGTACCGCAAGGCTCTATTCTTGGCCCCATCCTCTTTGCCATCTATATTAATAATATTTGATGCTAACCTCACTCAATCAAACATCCATCTGGTTGCTGATGATACTGTGCTATATGTTAGCAATCCTTCATTGTCTAAAGCCTGTGAACTGCTACAATCTGAATTCTCCATCCTACAACACAACTTACTGGATAAAAACTTCTTCTAAATGCCAAAAACAAAAGCTATGCTCTTTTCCTCACAAAGTTGCTCTGCCACTACCCATCATCTACCACCCTACAACTAACCACCTTACTTGAGAGAAGCTGGAATTCGTTGATAACTTCAAATATCTTGGTGTCTGGATTGATAACAAACTTGACTTTTCTGTCCATATTGAGGAGCTACTAAAGAAACTGAGACAAAGGCTTGGTTTATTTTTTAGAATAAAACTACCTCAACAGAGACTCCAAAAAGATTAATCCAGGCTTCATTCCTATCCCTCATTGACTATGCTGACTTTCTGTATGGGCACTGTTCACTCCTCTTAAATAAACTGGACACCCTATACCACAGGTCCATCAGATTCATTACTGACCTTCCTTCAGCACCCACCATTGCTCCCTTTATAAGGCAGTTAACTGGTCATCATTACAACACAGAAGAAATAGGAATGCTGCAATTTGGATATTCAAAGCCTTATCAGGCAAGCTACCTACCTACATCTCGGACTGTTTTACTCAAATCACTTCTAGGCCATACAACCTAAGGATCAGCAAAATTATCATTCTTAAGGTCCCCAATGCCTGCACCCAGCTTGGGAGGGCTGCTATCAGCTACTCACTAGCAATTGTTTGGAACTCACTCCAAAACACCATGAAGCTAAATAACCTCCCACCCTTAATATCCTTCAAAAGATTATTCACCACCCTATTCCCAGAACTCTGCAACTGCTTCCACAAGGCCTAATTCACGGCCTTACCCACCCCCTTTTCTGCTCGTGTTTCTATATGCTGAAAAAACTCCCATTCCCAGTCTCAAGATTCACCCTCAAAATGCCTGCTAGGTCCTATAATCTACATATTAACTCTGATGTGCCAACTGCCTACTGTCTCCCAGGTTAAAAGTGTTAATGCCTTGTACATATGTATATTGTTATATACTAGCACTTATGTCATTGTATTACTGTTTTTTGTTACCCCTGTCATTGTATTACTGTTTATGATACCCTTGTCAATGTAATAACACTTGCACTTCTTGACCACTCAGGTCCATCTTGTAAATGAGCTATGCTCAATGATGTTCGCCTGATTAAATAAAGATTTTGATTGATTGATTGATTGTTTGAAGATTGACCCAGAAAAGACAGAGGTGTAGCTACTGCATGTACTTATCTACCAACCTGTCCTCCCCGTCTCAATACAAACTCCTCCTTATCAAGCTTCTCCCTGCCATACGCACTCCCTGTATTCACAGCTGGCACATATTGCTGCCCTGGCTTCTCTGCATCTACAGTACATCAACCGAACTCATGACAAACATTACCACTCACTCCTCCTCCAGGGAACTAGATATTCTGGTTGTTACAAACCTGGACTGGCTCTCTCCCACTAACTCCAAAACATGCTCAAAGGTAGAATCACTAACCCTAACCCAACTACTTCAACTAGACTAAACCCCAGATCACTCAGCCACACACACGCCATTAGATTGGGTCCTCACCTCACATCCACATCGCATCATTGATTTTTGCACCCTGCCAGACTCTCTCAGTGCCCCATCACATGATTTATTGCATCCACAAAGTCCACTGACCTGAAGCACTCCCAAACGTATTCCTTTATAATCATTTCACTCACTAAACCTTCCCCCCGTCATAGAGTGTATCACATTCATATCTCTCCATGGCTTGTCTATGCTCTCGCCACTGTATTTTCTCTATGTTAACCTATTTTCCTCTTTACTTTAACAGGTATGAAAGGATACAGACTCCTTCCCCATCAGATAAGTATCACTCTGGATTTAACCTGCTATGTCCTTCCTTTTTGATCCACAAGAACTGTAAGTCCTTTGTGATCCCTTTCCAATAATTTATTTTACAGGTCTGACAGACACCGTCCCTTCAAGATTCCTACCTCTGGCTCCATATTACTCAGGTAAGAGACTCTCTACATATTACCTATTTGGCTACTGTGTCGATTATGAGACCTACTCTGTTGGCGTAGAGCTCAAGTTACGCTACTTGGACAAATCGGACTTTTGGTAATTTTTTATTAGTTTATTTGCATTGAGGTGTTTTGCCCCCCACAACCCCCTTTAAAAACAAAGCAAAACAAGGTGTGGGGAGTCCTCCAACTCAAATAAATGGACAAAACCAAAATTAACAGGACGTGATGAAATTACGCTGTATTTATAGCTTTACGCTACGCTAACAGCAGTGATCTGACAATCGAAACAATGGCCACCAATAGCTGGTGAGTTTACTGTAACTCTGCGGCAGCTCCCACTACTGCGTGTGTGTGTGAATGTGCGTGTGTGTGTCTGTGTGAGTGTGTGTGTGTGTGTGTGTGTGTGAATGTGTTTCTGCATGTGTGTGCGTGTGTGTGTCTGTGTGAGTATATGCGTGCGTGTGTGTGTTTATTGAGGTGATACATATTGCAGCAGCATTTTTGTTTTCTTACCTTAAATCTTTCTGGCCTGGCATTCAATGCAGGCAGGCTTTCATCCCTTCCCCCATCTTCCTTGGACCCACTGAGCCTGAAGTGCTGCATGGATTGCCTCCTGTTGCAGGGCTGGCATGGCGATGGGCAGTTCTCCCCACACTCTGTGACTCACATCCTGAATTTGGCTGGTGACCCAAGTGGTGTGGGACAGAGGTAGGTAGACAGGCAGGGCTTCATGAAGCCTGCACTGGCAATTTCTTCCCCTTGGATCCCCTGATGTGGTAGCAAGTAAGCGTCTACACGTGGACATGCACACATGCTACTGAACGACAGTTCAATGTCACTATAGTTTCTTTTTTTGGCTCCTCCCTCCTCCGACCAGCCTCTCCTTGGGGCCACCATGGACACCGCCAGCACTTAACCCTGCCATCAGCCACCACCTCAGATTGCAGCCTACCCCGGGGTAACCCAGCATAACCCTTTTTTCAGATGGGTCCTCCCCTCCAAGGGGCAAGTGCCGGTGGAGGTGGACTGCACACTCTACGATTGGCCCAGGGTGCTGCTCAAGTGGTCCAGCTTTCCAAGACTTTTTGCAGTGATGGGGCCAGTGACCTTCATCTGGTCTGTTGGTTTTCTCCACATGGCAGCATGATGTGCCACTGATGTCAGGGTATATGCCACCATCCATCAAGCTCCTTAGGCAATGAGGCCCGCCATATTGCTGTTCTCCCGGCCACTGCCAGGAGTCCACAAATGCTGGACCACAGTCCTTCCTCCCCTGGGAGAAGGGGGAGCAGTCATTGGATGCTGAAGACGTCTCCCCCCAGCAGGCCCTCCAATGCCCGAGTCAGTTTCCAAACCCAGGTCGCCAGCATCACAGCTATGAATCTTTCTGCTGCACTGGTGGGCCAGCTGTCACTATAGTTTCTGGTGCTACCCCCAGGCCTCCAGTTGCGGACAGTCAAGGGTTGAGCCAGCGTGCATCCCCACCTCAGGAGAGGAGAGCTATCTGATGGATGCTCAGTCCCCCCTTCCCAGATGACACCCAGCAACCTGAGCTTGTTCCCGAACTTGGTTTGCCAGCATGGTGGAGGGTAATGCACATAGCATTTCATCTGACTTTGCCACTGGACAAGCCATAAACCGCATCAGTTTTTTTAATGCATGAAAGTAAGCTAGCTGTTAGATGGGAATGTATGCAAGGCTGAATGCTCAATAGTTGTTACAGATGTGTGTGTGTGCGTGCGTGCGCACATGCGCACGTGTTGAATGCCTAGTCTGCAATGCTTTGTAAATCGCCAATACTGTAATTCTCCAGCTGTGATGGGAGAGGGGAGTGTCATTGTCAATACCTGCCATGAAAGCTTCTTCTGTGTGTGTTTGCAGTGTGAGATGCATACATGTCAAAATTTGTCTTATACTTGAACTGCTGTCTTTGATGGCGGGCAGTACTGTGTATAATAGCTGTTTCTCTTCAAAGATGTGTGTGTGTCACAGTCCTCAACATTTTGTTGATACCAGCAAGGGGGCAGAAAGTGGTGCATTAGATAATGTCAAATGTTCACTGTGTGTGTACGGGTGGCAAAGTCTGTATTATATTGTTGATATCCGGTCAGTTGATGGCTGGTAGTGGGGGGGGGCTGGAATGTGCTTCGCAATAGTCAATACATGAATTCCATCACTCTAGCAACACTATTCAGCATCTCATTGGAGATGGAGATGTGCTAGTTCCTGAGCACTGGATGAGGGCCAGTGTGGTCTCTATGCACAAGAACAGCAGTAAGAAGGAGGCTCGCAGTTACAGGCCATTCATTCTCACATGCCAGTGGTGTGGAAATTGTTGGATACCCTACTGATGGAGTACCTGGGGGGCAAAATTGGCTTCAGGACCCCCAGCAGCATGGTTTCACAGGGGGGCATAATGTCCAACAAATCTCCTCGATTTCTGACTGGGTGACCATGGAGGGGGATCAGCTGAAGGCAGTGGATGTGGCCTATCAGGGTTTCAGTAAGTCTTTTCACAATGTGCCACCCAAGAGTCTAATAAAGAAACTTAGTAACGGGGGTCAGTAGCAGTGTGCAAATCCTGTTGCCCCTGTCTGGGTCAAGTAACATTTCTTTGAAGGACAAGTAGAAAAAGAGAGCTAAACTGACTGTAATAAATAGGGGCAGGGGAAAATTCAGCTACAGTCATGGCTGGTCAAGTCCTAAAAGTTTGGCTCTGAACACCCCTGGGGTTGGGGAGAAAATTGTAAGCTGGGTATCAAATTTGTTGAACAGTCTGAGACAGACAGTGTTGTAATGAAAGTCACTTAGGGGGCAGGATAGTGACCAATGGCATACCCCCAGGATCAGTATTGAGTCCTGTCCTTTTCAAAGTCTTCATAAGTGACAGTGCTGAGGAATCAGACAGGAAGATGTGAGTGTTTGCGGATGACACAGAAATCTGTATACGGGTTGATCCCCAGAAAGGGACGGAGAGAATGGTATGTAATCTGGGGAAACTAGGGGAGTGGTTTACAGAGTGGTAGCTGGGTTTCAATACCAACAAGTCTGTAGTCATACACCTGGGGTGGGAAACCTGGTGGCTGTGTACAAGACTGGAGGTGGGTATTACAGTTATCCAAACAATAAAGGGACCTTGGAGTAACTCTATCTGATCTCAAGTTGGCAGACCAGTGCAACAGGGCTGTTTGCAATGCTAGTGAGATGCTGAGGTGCACAGTGAGGGAGATTTCTAACAGGAGAAGGAAGTTGGTATTTTATCAATCGGTATGCCACATCTCTGCAAGGACATTGACAGAGTGGAAGCAATCCAGAGGAGGGGTACCAGAATGGTGCTGGATTGAATAGAAACCTTACAATGAGAGGCAATGAGAACTCCACATGTACTCCCTTAAGGAGAGGGGACATGATTGAAACCTGTAAGTACATCATGGGAGTTAACAAGGTACAAGTGGGGAGTCACATTGGACCACAGTGGGCTCAGGGAGGGTGAGGATGGTGGAACAGAGGCACACCCAGTCAGTTGTTCCACTCCACAATCCATACACCATTCTGGGGGAGCATAGCTCCCCTATGGATGCACCTGCAGAGGAGACTAAGGAGGCTGAGGACATCTGTCACAAGGGAGGCCCACAGGAAGGAGGCAGAGGACACCACAAGGAAAGGAAGCAGCTGCTGGTGGGGGACTCATTTATTAGGGGGATAGAACTGGGGGGAGCAGGGAAAACTGAAGTAAGGTGCCTGCCTGGTGCCATGGCTTGGAGGGACAGGAAGCACATCCTCAGGATCACGAGAACAGCTGCACGGGAGTCTGAGCTGGACATCATTGTCCACCTTTGGACAAATGACTTGGCTCATTATGAGATTAGAGCAGTGCTGGAGGACTTTGTAGAGTTGGGAAGGGGCCTAAGACAAGTAGCACACACAGTATCCTTCTCTGAGGTGCTGCCTGTCAATGGCATGAGTGAGGAGAGAGTACTTTGCACCATGCAGTTTAATGAATGGTTGAAAAAATGGTGTGGAGCACAGGGGGTTGGCTTCATTGGGGATTGGGGTTCCACCTGGAAGGACACCAGCCTATACTGGCAGGATGGTCTGCATCTGTCCAGGAAGGGAACAAGTCTTTTGAGCAATCGGTTTAAATGCTTCATTGGCAAGCTTTTAAACTAGTCAAAGGGGGAGGCACTGATAAGCAGCAGGAAAATCCCAGCCTCTCCCTACAAAACAGGGTACTAAATGAGAAAAAGACTGGAGGTAGACAGGTGAGAAGGGATGCTGCAAAAGAAGGTAAAACCATCAAAAATGGAGGGCAATGAGTACCAATGCCCATAGTCTGAGTAACAAGCTTCCAGAATTAGTGGCCTTGATGGAGGAGGAACATCTGGATATCGTGGCAGTCACAGAAACATGGTACACACAAAACCACGACTGGGATGTAAACATACCAGGATACACTATCTACAGGAGGGACAGGGAGGGTAAAAGAGGAGGAGGAGTAGCTCTTTACATAAGGGAAGGAATAAAAGCAACAGAACAAAAGGGTGAACAGGGAGTAGAAAAAGCACTGTGGTTAAATTTGGAGACAGGCAATGGCACCACAATCCGCACAGGGGTTGTATACAGACCCCCTTCTCAGGGGGAGGACATGGACAAGGAGGTGATAGAAAGTATACTTAGAATGGCAGAAAAAGGGGAGATATTGCTGATGGGCAATCTGAATATGCCAGATGTTAACTGGAGTGCAGTTGCAGCAGCCACTTCGAAGAGTGGGGTTATTCTAGATGCCCTACAGGGGGCATGCCTTAGACAACTAGTATTGGAGCCCACTCGAGAGGGAGCAATCTTAGACCTGGTTCTCTCAAATGGAGATGGAGAGAGGATCACAGATGTAGAAGTGGGTAGCCATCTGGGAACTAGCGACCATCGAACAGTATAGTTCTCAGTAACACAGCAATAGAGTCAAGCCATACAAAGGCAAAAGTACTGGACTTTAGGAGGGCTGACTTTGCCAAAATGGTGAGTGCCTAAGGAATGCACTAGCAAATGGGCAGGAAGGAGGGTGGAAGAACAATGAGGAATAATAAAACTGCCATCACAGAGGTAAGAAGCCTTTGTGGAAGCAAATAAACAAAACAAAGCGATGTAAGAAACCACTATGGTTCTCAAAGGAAGTGGCAGTGAAGGTTCATGAGAAAATAAAGCATTCAGGAAGTACAAGGAATCACAGAAGGAGCAGGACAGAGAACTGTATCAGTTAAAAGCAAAAGGAAGCTGGGAAGGCAGTCAGAACAGCAAAGCCCAAACCGAGGAAAGATAGCCAACTCAGTTAAGAGGGATAAAACCTTTATAGGTACATCAGGAGTGAAGGAAGACCAAGGGAGGGATAGTGAGGCTTAATAAAGGGGAGGGAGGAGGGTGGGCAGAGGAGACTGTGAAAAGGCAGAGATACTAAACAAATATTTTTGCTCAGTATTTACTGAATGAAGAGGGGAGGTACCTAAAACAAACAGTAGAAACACTCTGGATACAGAAGTTGATACCAGCCATTTACAGAAGAAAGGTTAAGAAAGAATTCTTAAAACTGAAGGTGGACAAAGCAATGGGGCCTGATGGGATTCATCCCAGAATTCTAAAAGAACTAAGGGTAGAACTAGTGACACCACTGGCTACCCTCTTTAACAAATCTGGGGAGGATGGGGTGGTACCCGAGGACTGGAGGAGGGCAGATGTGATTCCCCTTCACAAAAGTGGGAGCAAGACAGAAGCAGGAAACTACAGACCTGTTAGTTTAACCTCAGTGATAGGGAACATGATGGAATCACTTCTGAAGGAAAGAATTGTTGAGTATCTAGAGGCCAGAGAGGCACAGGACCCTAGGCAGCATGGATTCACAGCGGGGAGGTCATGCCAGATGAATCTGATAGATTTCTTTGACTCGGTGACCAAAGTAGTAGATCAGGGAGGGGCTGTGGACATGGCCTACCTAGACTTTAGCAAGACATTTGACACAGTCCCACACAAAAGATTAATATACAAGTTCGCCAGCCTGGGAGTGGGTCCCAAGATGATGGCCTGGGTAAAGAATTGGCTGGAGAATAGGACACAGAGAGTAATAGTAAATGGAGTCCACTCTGAAGAAAGGGGGGTTACTAGTGGGGTACCACAGGGTTCAGTATTAGGACCGGTCCTCTTCAATGTCTTTATAAGAAACATTGCAGAGGGACTGGAAGGAAAAGTATGTCTCTTTGAAGATGACACAAAGATCTGCAACAGAGTTGATGCACAAGGTGGAGTGGAAAGGATGAGAAGGGACTTGGCAAGATTAGAGGAATGGTCAAATGCATGGCAGCTTAGATTCAATGCTAAGAAGTGCAAGGTAATGCACTTGGGAAACAAAAACTCAGGGGAAGAGTAAACAATGGGGGGTAAGATACTAACAACAACAAGAATGGAAAGGGACCTGGGGGTAGTCATATCAGATGACCTAAAGGTGGGCAAGCAATGTGAGAGGGCAGCAAGGAGGGCTGGGGGGATACTGGGATGCATAGGGAGAGGCATCACCAGTAGAATACAGGAAGTCATTATCCCTCTGTACAGACAGCTGGTCAGACCCCATCTGGAGTACTGCATGCAGTTCTGGAGACCCAATCTCCAAAAAGACAGAGAGGATGGAAGCTGTCCAGAGGAGGGCAACCAAATGGTGCAGGGTCTGCACCGAAGACATATGAAGAGAGACTAAAGGATCTTAATATGTATAGCCTTGAGGAAAGGAGGAAAGGGGGACTTGATAGAAACATTCAAGTACTCAGGAATCAACAAAGTCCAAGAGGGAAGCATCTTTCAAAAAAAGGAGGTGCAAGAACAAGGGGCACAAATTGAAGATGGGGCAGCTCAGAGGTAATGTAAGGAAGTATTTTTTCACGAGAGGGTTGTGGATGCATGGAACGGCCTTCCGGAGGAGGTTGTGGAGTCAAAAACAGTGGTGGAATTCAAGCATGCATGGGTCAGTCATAAAGCCATTCTAGGGGTTGGGGTAGGAAGAAGTAGGCTGCTGGTTAACTAGGATCTGCAGCTTATCCAGTAGGTAGGGAAATGGGCAGACTGGGTGGGCCAAGTGGTCCTTATCTGCCATCAAATTCTATGTTTCTATGAGTCAGGACAGTCTCTTTCAGAGGAGGAGGAACACCAGAACACAGGGGCATGCAGTGATACTGGAGTGGAGAAGAGGAATGTGAGGCAATAAGTCTTCTCAGAAAGGGTGGTGCATGCTGGGAACAGCCTGCCAGAGGAGGTGGTGGGGCAGAGACAGTGAGGGCCTTCAAGCGTGCATAGGACAGGCACATGGACATAATAAGTAGGGGTCAGGGAGACGGGAAAGACAGTGTGACCAAATATGGTCTTGGGAGTAATACAGGTATAAAAATAGACTGCATAGACCTACCAGTTTTTTTCTACCAACAAATTCTACATTTTAAGAGTACCTGGGGGAGATGACTGGGATCCTTATCCCTGAATAGCACATATTCTACTCCTCCTTATGGGGAAATGCATAATAAATACCCGGGTCTATCAGCAACAGCCCTCTTTTGAAATGTGGCATAACCTGGTTTTAAATGTTTTACCTATGGAAAGACTGACATATGACTTAAGGGACGGTGACAAAAATTTGAAACGCAGTGTGACCAATTTATATCTTCCCTTCCTCTGCAGGGAGCCACGCTGATATGCAGAGGGTGTTGAAAGAGCTACAGTGGTGATAAATAAATAAATAAATAAATACACCAGACACTGTGAGACAAAATGAACTCCTGTTTATTATGCAAGCATGACTGACAGTATGATGAAAGCTGTCATTGGGCCCCATCGCCACTGGTGCATTAACCTAGATTGCACTGGTTGCTTTACTTGAGGGAGCCGCTGATGGCTCCCAGATCTCTCTCTTCAGCTGTTGTGGCCAACCTGCCCTTCACCCTGTCTAGTGTTCTGTAGGTGTCTTTATTTTCATTAAGTGCATCACCTCGAACATTCAGCATTTAGACTGAAGTGTATCACATGCTTACCAATGTCTTTTAGAATAACAAATATTTTATCTGCACCTTGCACCACGCCAGTGACCTGGGTTCAGGAATGGACTCTGGCTGCCGGCGGGAGAAAGTCTGGAGCATCCGACGACCACTCGCCTTCTCTGGTGGGAGGAACGGGATCCAATCCAGCATGTGCTGACCCCTGGCGGAGGCTGAGGGCCTGACAGCACATCAGCACCTCAGGAGTATGATTGGCCACAGGTAGAGGCCTGCCGACCAATCCGCTCCAGGGGGTGGACGTTGCAGATGTCGGCACTCACGCCTTGATGTCAGGGCACACAACATCAGCACAAAAAAAGGCAAAACACCCTCCAAAGCCAGGAAGATGGAGCGCTGAGTCTAGTCTGATGTGCCATCATCTGCAAGTTGCCTTGGGGCCGGATGAGACTTGAAGGTACAGGTGTGTTCTGCCCCACCCCGCCCCCACCCTGGAGCAATCTGCTACACGATGGAGGTACCCAACCAGCAGGTAAGATGGTGGCAGGGTCAGGCTTCACTGGCGACTCCTGATGGGGCGGCTCTGATACAGCAGTAGGAGAAGTAAAGAAGAAATATCCAAAAAATATACATATATTTTATCTGCCCCATTTGATGCAGAGGACTGAGGCACTTTCATCTTTCCCTCAGCTATGCTGGTGTCCCACGGTGTTAATTAATCCCCAATAACCACACACTCTGTTGTGGGTTATTGCTTACTTGTATCAATACACTGCACCACGTGACTCCATCAGCATTATGCAGTACCCCATGATCATGTGTATTTACTCTGCAGCCATGTTTACTGAGGCAAAGGTTGAACTAGTACATTCTTTAATGTGGATCACTATTTACTGCTGTGTAACACTCTTGCCTCAGCATATACTGTAGTTAAAAAAATTGCATGGTTAGGTATCCATCCATTTTTTTTTTTTTTTTTTTTTGTCTTTTGCCCCTACAGGTTATTATTTGCAGTTTCTACTACATTCTGCCCACAGCCAGCTTCCTGCTGAGGCACAGGATCCGAACCCCTGGATGACCCATAAAATACCACCCCTACAGCTGATGCTAGACACTTCTGCTGATTTCCCTTATTCCTGCTGTGGGTCTACCTTACATACCAGGGAGTGGGGTTCCTTTATGGGTCTGTATGCAGTCTCTGTGAACAAGGGGTTGTGCATTTGTTTTTGCAGGGATGTCTAGGCACTCTGCAACGCTCCCTCACCGTGGCTCTTCCAGATATGGGAGGATCTGGTTACCACAGCAACAACCCGAGGTTTCTTGCAGTACAACGATTCAGTGTCAGTGGCTCAGCAGGTAGCACACTCACCTCTGAGGTTGAGAGATCAGAAAGCTGTGGGTTCTAGCCCCACACCAGGCACTTGGGTTAAATCCTAATACTGACACTGTAGTGCTGCATGAGAGGGGTGCTGCACTCCTGAGGTGCCTTTTTCCAGATGAGACTATAAACCGAGGTCCCATCTGCCTGTTCAGGTGGATGTTAAAGATCCCGTGACACTTCTCCAAAAGAGTAGAAGTTTTATTATAAAACATAAGTACAAAACTGGAACATTAAACAATACACAGTAATACTCAGAGTACATGACTACAAAATGCTCCCAAAAAAATAATTGTTTCACAGTCCACGTCATAAAATACACATGAGTCAAAGACAACATAATGGAACAATCCCTCTTGGTCTTGACAATACACTAAAGAAAAGAAATGTAACAGGGGGACAAAAAAACCCCACAATAATTTAAACATTATTTCAAAAATTAAAGGGGAGGGACCACCAGGAACTGGATCATTCTTCAGGAAATAATATCCACCACACCAGTGTGTAGAGAAAAAAGCCCACTAATACACACCCTACAGTATATCACACTGTGTACACCTTAATACCCATGCATACTTCAGCATATTCTTAAATCATAGTCTGCAGTGGTACACTCTTCCACCGCTTTTTCCACTGTTCCCAAGACATCTTTTCCTTATCAAAGTTTGCATTAAGAACAATTTCCTTTTCAATCATACATACCAGAATATGGGGAGAGATGTACTTTTACTGTAGAACAAATATGCAATGAACCTCCCATGTCAAACAATGTAATACATGTAAATAGAAGGCGGATCATTCCTGCATCAATGTTCAGAGAAAGCTGTATAGAACCTGTAAGGATATTGACATAAGTAACCTTTGACCTCCCCCCATTTATGATCATGTTCCAACCATGGGTCCACAGCATATGGACAGAGCATGAAGAAATGCTCCTGTGTTTCTATCAGGTGCTGACGCTGCTCCCTGGGGCAGAACCTGTCCCAGAAGACATTTGTGCTTTGCATTCCCTTAACCGTAAGATGGCCATGTGTGCTCAACCACGCACATCCCATATCCATTGCAGAGTCCTCATCAACCAAATAGGTTTCCAATAAAGGATGGACACTACAGCTCAGAGAAGGATATGCCACTGGAATCTGGTGAGACCCTCTTGAATTGTTAAATACAACATCTTCCTGTTCGGCACAGAAAAATGTGCCTTCGTCATCTTCCAGTTACGTATCTTCTCCAAACCATGCACAACAAACAAAGGCGAAAGCTCCCGCTTCCATGTAACTAGAGAACCCTGTGTCCACATTTGAAACAATGGATCCACCCAGAGAGCCGCCACCTGTTTCCACTGCACCTCACCTAGTAGGATAAAAGCTGATTCCGTGTTAAACAAAAAGAGACTATGTAGATAACTAATCAGGGTTAGCAACTGTAAACTTCTCTCCCTAATGGCCCTATAAAGAACCTCCCTCTTAATTGGGTTCAGACTTCTCCCCCATATCAGTTGGAAAGTCTGGTTCAAAATGGTGACATCCATTGAACTCGGGGAAGGAAATACCACACCAACATATGTTAACAGGGTCAAAAAAAATTTTTTAGTAATCCACACACATTTTTTTTGTTTGTTGCCAGTTTTTCCAAATTTTGACTTTCTCTGCACTGCTATCCAATACCTTCCCCCAATTATCCCGTGCCATGTCATCAGACCCAAATGTCATACCCAAGATTGTAATACACTCATCTGCCATACGAATTTGCTGAATTTCACCCAAGGAGCAGTACTAGGCTCAATATATATCCACAACTTTTTGATATTCAAAGCAGACCCTGTAAGTTGCATCAATGCTGAATTAGCCTTAAGCACACAGTCAGTGATTCTTTATCTGCTACCAGGAGACAGACGTCATCTGCATAAGCTAACATTTTAGTTAGGGTAAATACCCCAGGAAGGTGGATACTGCTAATCTCAGGATGTTGTCTAATCAAGCGGAGCACGGGATCCAGACTAAAAATACACAAACTAGGGCTCATGGGGCATCCTAGTCAGACTCCTTGAGCAATTTGCACAGGCCTTCCCACATGTCCATTAATTAAAGGACTGGAGGAGGCAATAGAATACAATTTCATGATCCAGTCAGTAAAAAGACTGGGTATACCATAATGATCCAGTACCGTTTTGAGATACAGATGTGAAACTTTGTCATATGCCTGTTCCTGATCCAGGCTCAGCAAATATCCATGCAGTACATCCCTCTGTCCTTGAGAAACCACTTCTCTCACCAGTAGAGTATCCATTATTTTATGTCCTTTTACCATACAGACCTGACAAGGGTCAATGAGGAAGGGAGCCACCATCCCGAGACAACTCTGCAACATTTTCATTAAAATTTTCAGATCAGAATTCATAAGACTCAGTGGACGCCAGTTCTGTAAAAGACGCCTGTCCCCTTTTTTAAACACAAACAATTGAACTGAATGACCAAACTGTGGGGCCACCTCTTGTCCATCCAGAATTGTATTAAACACCACACACAAAACACCTACCAAATCTGAAATACACGCATTATAAAATTCCAAGGTCAGACCATCAGGCCCGGAGTTGTATTATTATCTAAAGTACCAATAGCCATCCTAATTTACTGTTCAGTGACATGTTTCACCATGCGCTGGTTCGGGTGCTCAATGATCTCCTGATGGTGAGAGATCGGAGAAGCCACTCTATCTTGGTGCTCCTTGATCTCTCTCCAGCCTTTGACACTGCAGACCATGGGGTGCTGCTTGGATGTCTGGGATCCATCTGTGGACTGACAGATACAGTCGTCAGGTGGTTTACATCTTTCCTCACTGGCATGAGTCAGAGAGTGGTGTCCAGGATTTTTTCCTCAGACCCATTCTCTCTGCCATGTGGGGTACCTCAGAGTTCAGTGCTGTCCCCATGTTGTTTGCAGTGTATATGCTGCCTTTTGGAGACACTGCTATGCTGATGATACCCAGCTCTACCTGTCTTTTGCCCCAACCAGGATAGAGCTGTCTCTGTATTTAATTCCTGCCTTGTTGAAATCCAGGACTGGATGAATTCAAGCTGGTTAAAGTTGAACGCTGGAAAGACGGAGGTGATGGTAGTGGACCCGGGTCACCAGATAGAGGGGTTTTGGACTGATCATCCCTCTGAACTTTTTCTTGGGGGCTCTCAGATCCTATCCTCTGAACTGGTGCAAAATCTGGGTGTAATGCTTGATGACAGACTGACTTTATGAGCTCAGGTGTATTGCATCATCAAAGGTTCCTTTATCATTTTGGGAATATCTCCAGGATTAAGCATTTGGTTCAGTCCGAGGGACTTGCCTACAATGGTACATGCTTTGTGATCACTGACTTCCTAGAAATAATAAAATCCTTTAGAAGTTGCAAACAATACATATCAGACAAAAAAGAAATATTCATTTTCCAAAACCCACGTCCCCTCCTAACTAGCAAAGGGTTCCCTAGTGTAATCCCCACTATCCTATGATCTGTAAATTCAACAGGAAAATTATCTGCCCTTAAAATAGGTAGATTACTAGAAGAAAAAGCATAGTCCATTATAGAAGTCAGGGATCCTTTTTGAAAAGTTGACACATGCTTATTCATGTAGGCATACCAAGCACCCTTCAAAGCTGTCTGGGTAATCAATTTGTTCCAAAGATTAGAGTCACAATAAGCCTTAAGGGACTTTACAACCAGAGGAGAATTTAACTCTCCAGCCAGTCTCAGGTGGTGAGGTGTGAACAACACTGGCTGAATCCTTTTCAATAAAGCACATCCAGCTCCTTAGTTTGGGGTGCACATAAAGTAATCAGCGAAAGAGCTCCCCAATATCACAAACATCCAGAACAAAGGGCCCTACCCGGCAGAAATCGACACACTTTCAATAATTTACATTCAGGTAACTGAAACAAAATCCCTACTCCTGAACAGGTTTCTGTCCAAGGACCAATAAGAAAGGCCTCACATACCACTCTCTAGTGGCCAATTGCAACTCTTTGAAAGTATGAAATCTTACATCCTGTTATGAAATAATGCCAAAGGATACAATGTTTTCAGAAAGAAAAGCAATCCTACACTACTAACCCTCTTAATGCTATTAACATTGAGGGTATAACAGGTAAAGGGAATAAGCATAAGTTAAAACAATCAGTTATATTTACCCCAACCAACATTCTGCCTTTTTAAGTTCGGCTTTCCTTTTCTGAGGACCCTTAACTGATTGAGCAGCTCAGAATCTGAAGTAATCCTCTGACAATGAAGAGACAACCGAAGAATCATCTGACCTCTCACCAGTTTGATCAGGTTGTAATATATTAAATTTATTACTAGTAGGTACAGGAATAGAAATCCTGTTCTTCAATACCAAGCCCTTGTATGATGTTAGAATTATGTCCAGCCCACTGACTTATCAAAGGCTGTGAAGGGGGCATAAGATTCTCAGCTACCTCCATCGCTAGAAGTAGAGGCCACTTCCAGATTCCTATCCACCACCATCAGAGACCCTTCATGTCGCATCAGTCATTTACTGAGACAAAAGACTCTTCAACCACACCAGCAACCTTCCCTGTGTCAGCTCTAAGCCCCATAACAGCTGAAATATGCGTAGCCCCAGAAGTAGTCACCACAGTTTGCTTCATATCCAAGAGACCCTTTTTGTTACCTAAGGTTTTCTTTTGTGTCAGGGTAATGAGCAAACGCTGCTCATCCCCCGCAGCCCTATCAGGAAGATTTTGCACTGCCCACTTGCAATTCTGGAAAGTGTGACTCAAAGCATCGCATAGGTTACATTTACATTCATTCATACAGTCAGATCCCAGATGCCCCAACTCCCCACAAACATTACACCTCGCCTGATCACAAACACTACTAATATGTGCCTCAGACCCACAACCGTAACACATCTTAGGTTGTCCCTGTGTAAACACAGATACAATCCATCTCAGAAAAAAAGGAGTTAGGCAGATGTAACTCCTGTATCTGAGGTTATAAGCAAACCTTAACCCTCCACCCCCAGTCCAAATGTTCTCTGTATCTCGAATGGCCTCTGAATCCTCTATAACAGCACATCTTTGCTTTAACCAGTAAATCAAGTCATTCATGCTAACACCCTCATTCTGAAATAGTACTGTGATAACTTTCTGCACTGGTTTAGAGAGGGGTATCGCAATAAAGGGTGCCCGTAAAGGAGAAGTCTTTAATTGAGAATACTTTATCCAAAAATGTTCCAATCCCGACACAGACTTGAAACTCGCATCAAATGTAGTTTCCCCTGAAACATGTATCAGGGCATAAATTTCAGTAGTAAAAAACTTTATTGAGTCTTTTAATAAGGTCTTTGCTACAAATAATCTATCAGGAGAGTCCTGCAGTCCACCAGTATAAGACAGATGGACCGCATTGTGCCTTTTAGCAGGAAAATTCGGCAGCTTAAATAAAGAAGAATAAGAATGAGGAGCAGCCCTCGGGGCTAAATTCAGGGACCTCTGCAGTTTGGGCAACTCCACGCTAGGTAGTGCCACAGATACAGTAGCACAGGCAGGGATATTATCAGGCTGAGCAGAACAAACCATCTGTAATACTGGATTCTGAGTTTCAGTTCCTCAGGCAATTCTAGTGCCAAATCTTTAGCTCCATTGACTAAAGGCATGCAAATAGGGGAACTCCCTGCAACCCACTGACCTGAATCGGCTGCCTTCTCCCATCCTGCATTAAGGAGAGTCTCATCTACTAACCATGGCTTCTCTTCAATGACCCAAGTCTCCGATGTAACCTCAGCATGACCTAGGTCAGGCTGCACACCGCATCCGTTAGCTATTCCCGACGCAACATCTACATGTTGTTGAGCAATAAGCAGTAAATTTAAACATTGCTCCTGCTCCACGGTTTCCGCCCAAGATTGCAATAATGGAGTTTGTTTAACAGGTGTACCCATGGGGAAGACATAACAGGCCACAGCCCCTTACCAGCATTTAAATTCTGCAGACATTTCTGGAGTTGCATTTTACAAAATAAAAATGCTCTCTCCTCTGCATCCAGAATCTTCAGCAATTCAGACTCCTCCAAGTCCGAAACACCCTGTTCCGGTGAAGACATGGTCACAGCTTCAGTAGCGACACCGTGAACCAATAAATCCATCTCCGATCGCTCCGGTTCAGAGACCATATGACAGCCTACAGCAACCATCGAAACCTTGTCTCTCACTCCCTGTCCAGTCTGAGAAGTACCTTGGCCATCCGATAATCCGGGAACAACAGAACTTTGCTGTGCATTTCCCATAGTTTCCAGTTCCATGTCTGCTTGATGCTGACCACCATCCTGCAGAGAAGCCATCTTGGACAGCAGTCCGGAGAGCAGCTCTCCCCTACTGAGCAGTAGGGGAATTTCCCCGGTGCCCTGGCCAAATTTCTGCCCATTCACTAAAAATAAAAACACCAGCAGCTGAATCTGGTTCAAGGTCAGTTGGTATTCATCTGTATCCCCTCTCCAGGTTGTGCCTGAAAATAGGCAGAATTTGTCTAGGACACTTACTCGGTCAACAAATACTAAATAAACAATAAAAATTCTGCCGGCACCACAGAGCAGGAGGCTTTTCCTTCTGTTTACCCCCTCCAGCCCCTCCATTGCTGCCTGTTAGCTGCTGTTCTTACTCTTCCTGAGGTTTGCATTCCAGTGCCTCCCATCTGCAGCACTCAACACCGCGCATGAAGAGGGAGGGATAGACGTTCTGGGGCATCTATAGGGTTGAGGTGGGCAGTCTGTTGGGGGGAGTACTTGACATCCTTGTGAGATCAGGGCTGGGGCCACTGCACTTTCTTGAAGTTGGAGTCTCCAGCACAGGAGGCTGCTTCAGTTCACGGATGACATGGTTAGCCCAGGTAGTGGTTTCTTTGGGGATTGGGGCCATCTCCAAGAGGATCGGAATGAGCTGTGAGATTGGAAGAACTTCTGATAAAGAGCTGAAATCATTGAATTTTTTTTTAAAAGGCTCAGCTCACCGCAGCGCAGATTGCCACCTGCCGCCGGAGTTGGACCAGGGTGGGTTGAGACAGCAACAGAGGTTATCTACCCATCAGCCTGAGAGACATTTCTGAGGGGTAGAAACCACAAAAATTCCAGAGGGGACTGAATTTCAAACAAAGATTGGAACAGAGGCACCTAACTACATATTTTGGGCTATGAGCCCTCCCCTGGTCCGGCTGCAGCTCGGCACTCTCGGCCGACCTGCTGCATGCCTCCTGGCCGCCCTGACAACGAGGAAAGCCAGATAAGACCTCTGGACACACCCGGGCTATTGTGGGCTACTACCATTGGCTGCTGCCATCTACAGTGTGACCTGATTGGACCCTTTTGATTTCTTCTCAGCAGACATTGGTCTGCTGGAGCCTTCCAACTTGGGGCTGCTGCGCCCAGAGACTTGTAGTGGTTGCAGCTGAAATTTTATGCCCGCCCCTCCTCCCCCACCCCCAGCCTTAATTAAATAGGCTGTTCCCATGCCCCTTTTCCTGCCCCTCCCCTTTACTTTTCTCCTATTGGGTGTCTATTTCTGGCCCTCACCTTCCTCATCCTCCCCTTCTACCAGCCCATTCTCTGTCCTGATACCTCAGTCTCACAGAATCTGTTTTTCACTTCTGCAGCATTCCTTGCGTTCTTTCCCCATCACACTAACCACTCCTGCCCTTCCTTTTCACTTTTCCCATCACCGTTCTATCTCTCAATCGCCACCCTCACTGATAGGCTACCATGCCCATACACATACTCTGTGCTCCCTCTCCTCTTCCTTATTCCTCCTCTTCTCTTCTTCACCCTCTCAAGCGCCTGCTTCCCTTCCTCCCAAACTACTACCTACTTGATCCTATGTACAAACATCTAGGTACCCTATCTCTGGAATCTAGCCCTCTGCACTGGGATCAGACTTCCTACCATAGAGCCACCCTCTCCCACCTTTGCTCCTTGGCTTCCCCATTTTCCTCTCATACTGCTCTTATCCTTAACCTATACTCACTGCCTTTGACTCACGCTAGTGGCTTAGGGGTGTACCTTGAACCTGCAATGAGGAGTGCATAAACAGGGGTCGCCTGTGTAAAAATGAAACTAGTGCTTCTTCTTCTGCTTTTATCTGGCAATGTTCACCCTAATCCTGGCCCAACACCCACTAAGCCTGCAAACTACAAAAAGTACACAGGGGCCCTCTCTATCATGTCACTCAATATCTGTAGTCTCCTATACAAACCCAGTGCCCTTCAGGCCTTTGCTAATCAACACTGTCCAGACATTCTAGGTATTGTTGAAACCTGGCTCTCTCCATCTGTCCCAGATCATGCCTTAGCCCTCCCTGGATACAATGTTTTTCAGCTTGATCGAACGACTAAAGGAGGTGGTGGATGCGCAGTATACCTAAAGAATACCTATGTGGGTTACCACGTTATCACTGCTCCCCAAACCAGTGCTGCACATATTCTCCCTATAAAAATTCTCCTTGGCACTCACAACAAACCCTTACAGTGACCACAATCTACATTCCTCCAAATGAACAAGGCTCTGGCCTGAATTTAGCCCTGGACTTTGTCAGGTCTCTCCCGCCGGACTCTGAGTCAATCCTTATTGGGGACTTTAATATAAACTGACCTGCTGCAGAGATTGCAGCCTACAGGGACTCTATAGCAGTGGCAAACCCCAGACTGGGTGTACTGTACAGTTACCAAAAACACCTAACCTCTGAAGCATTGTCTATTGCTGTTCAAAGCTCAGTTGTGAGTGTTATTGACTATGGACTCGTAGTCTATGGCTCTGCCATTACCTCCACCTCAAACAGGTCACCTCCTGAATAAAACGTAGTCTCACCACTGGAGCTCTTATCTCACCCATACCTAGAATCTCTACTCCCCAAGCGGGATGGCTCCAATTAAAAAACTGAATTCAGTATCAAACCCTGCATCTGACAAAGGAAAATAATGATGGAGGCATTGCCCCCCAAAGTCTGCTCCCTTCTCTTAAAACCAGAGTAAGAACTGCAACACCAGGAGCTCAAAACCACAGCTACTGTGAATCCCTCATTGTCATTACCCTCAAGGTCAAATGTCTTTCTCTTACAGGGCCCCAGCTGCGCTCAATAACCTTGACAGTGGCGTCAATGCCTACGCCAACTCTGGGCACTTTCAAAAAAAAACTCCAAATCTCTGGTACCTTCTAGTACCTGTGACTGCCTTGGCTGAGCACCATCATTTTGGCAGCTCCCATACCCACTGCTATTCATGCTAACCCTGCTCTTCATGCTGCTCTATCCCTACTCTTTCTTTGCTCAACATTATACTCAAATACTCTGTCCTGACAAAGCCCTCTAGGCCTGATACTCTATTCTACCCCACTCTCTCCTTTCCCCTCACTTATGTTGAAATACACCTCTTATTAATATTGTAATATGTTGTGTTACTTGTACTTGAAATCAAGTTGTTATAACTACTAGGCATTATGACTGTCTTACTCTGTAATTTCATAAACTGTCTTGCCTGTTCTTCTGATGTGAAACCTTTGTAAAAGAGCCTTGGCTCAAAGGTATCATGTAATCCTAGATTTAAATAAATAAAGACTATGAGGACCGAAGTTGGAGTGAGTGATGTTATGGGCAGAACATATAGGACTGACAACTGAAGTTGCCTACTGATAGTATTCATTATGTCACTCTCTGCCTCACTTTTTGTATATTTATAATCTGCTTTTTGGCCAGTTTTGGGGAGATTGGATTATTCCAGAGATAGGATTATGATAGACAGACTGACAGGCATTGAGGATGTGACTTGGAGTTCTCGGCCATAATGCTCACTCCATTTCACCCCCACCCTGCAACCGCTCACCAGCATTGAGGTACGCCTTGGGGTCTTTGGCCCTAACATTCACCCCATTCTCCTGTACTACGTCCATCTCACCTTATTTCCTTATGGAATGGGGTGAGCATAACAACCAAAGACCCCAAGGCACCCGTGACACCTGTCACCCTCTGCAGGGGTGGGGTGAGGTGGAATAAGCGTGAGCATTATCCCGACCCTCTGCTAACAGCAACTATTCTCAGCACAAGACAGAAGCCACCTCCCACATGCTCCTTGACAATGCCTCTGAATCACTGTAAGGGGCTGCTCCTGTACACCCTCCCCTCCCACCATCCACGTGCTCCTTGACAATGCCTCTGAATCACTTATAAGGGGCTGCTCCTGTACACCCCTCCCCTCCCCACCCTCCCCATCTCCCGCTTAGGATGGGTCTGTGCCTCCCTCGCCTCAGCCCTGCCTCCTTGAGCACTTTACTAGAGGTCCCCCCTCCCCCTACCAAAATCCTGTCCTACTGACCCTCTGCCCAACCTAACCTAACCTCTAGTGCCTCTGCACCTTACCTGCACTTGTAACCAACTACGGTTGATGTCCATATGCTGTATAGTGTTTTAAATGTATAAGAAGCTCTGTAACCTTTTCCTGATTGTTGTGCTGTTCAGTGTCTCAAATGTCCTAAAACTCTGTAACCTTCTTAACTGAAGTCTACACTCTGTTCACATGACGTGGAACCTTTGTAAAAGAGCCTTGACTCAAAGGTTATTTTCTGAATACCACATAAATAAATGAATAAATAACTAAATAGACCCAAAGGCACACCCCAATGCCTGTCAGTCTCTGCAGGGTAGGGTGGGGGGTGGGTGTTAGTTCTCTACATCACTGCCATTCCTGATATGCACCTCTCTAACTCCTGCACTATCAATGCCTGTCAGTCTCTGCAGGGTAGGGGTGGGGGTTGACGTTAGTTCACTACGTCACTGCCATTCCTACTATGCATCTCTCTAACTCCTGCTCTACCAATGCTTGTCAGTCTCTGCAGGGTAGGGGTGGGGGTTGGCATTAGTTCACTACGTCACTGCCATTCCAACTATACATCTCTCTAACTCCTGCACTACCAGTGCCTGTCAGTCCCTGCAGGGTAGAGTGGGGGTTGGTGTTAGTTCACTACGTCACTGCCATTCCTACTATACATCTCTCTAACTCCTGCACTACTAATGCCTGTCAGTCTCTGCAGGGTAGGGGCGGGGTTGGTGTTAGTTCACTACGTCACTGACATTCCTACTATACATCTCTAACTCCTGCACTACTAATGCCTGTCAGTCTCTGCAGGGTAGGGGTGGGGGTTGGCGTTAGTTCACTACGTCACTGCCATTCCTACTATGCATCTCTCTAACTCCTGCACTACCAATGCTTGTCAGTCTCTGCAGGGTAGGGTGGGGTGGGCGTTAGTTCACTACATCACTGCCATTCCTACTATGCATCTCTCTAACTCCTACACTACCAATGCTGCAAGCAAACATTCGGCATTGACAAATGCTTGTTTTCTTTGCATCTTAAATTGTTGTGCTTTGCATCTGGGTCTGTTGCTCTTCCTGTTCTGCCAGCCATTTCACTATTTTGTCTGAGTCCATCTTACCCCTTGTGCTGGCCGAACTCGGGTTGGTGATTCGTCTCTTCTGGTCAAGGAGAGGCAGGCACAATGGTTCCAACTGCAAATAGATAGCTTTTATGGGTAGCCGATACTGGTTCCACTGGAAAGTAATAGGTTAGATGTTTGTCCTGCACAAAACAGTCTTTAGCAGTAGGAGACAATTACACAGGTCAAACAGCAGTAACTATAAAAGTAAATAATCGTACATTTGTTAACAATGTACGAAATACCTCTAACAGGATCACCTAGTGCCCTATGTCTACAGACATCAATAATAATACTTTATCAAGACCTAACCACCTTGGCCAAGGATACTTAGAAAGGCACCTCAGTTATAGTTTGACAGTCCTGTAGGAAGAACAGTCTTTTTGGTGCAGTGCAGGTGGTGGCTAGCTAGCTTTGAAGAATGGGGTACAGTACCTGAGCAACCAATCGGTCTCATTGGCGGCATGAGGGCTGAAGACCACAAGATGGAGATGAAGATTAGAAGATGAAGAGGATGCAGGCTGGTCCAGAGCTGGAGATGCAGATGGTGAGAAGATGGAGGATCATTGAGGCAATGTCCTTCAATGGTGATGATGGGTCTTCTGGAAAACTCCTGATGAGTTGCCGCCCAGCCAGGGAAGGGAGCTATGGCCACCTCAAACAAGTAAAACAAAAATGGGGCAATTTTCTAATTGTATACTTTGGAGGGAACCTCACTATCATGAGCCAGGGTGGCTCCTAAGCTGACTAGACTGGTGGGGTTACTGACTACCGCCATGCTGGCTAGAGCAGGACTTCATCATCTTCGGGGGTTGCTGGCAGGCTGGGTGGGAGGCACTGGATGCTTAGCCGAAAGGCGGGTGATCTCTGACCTTGGGGCACAGGCAATTGCAGTCTTCTTAGGGCAATTAGCCGGGTGATGGGGCTATCACTGTTAGGCAGCCTGTCTACTTCCCCATGGCAACAGCTCAGACTGGGAGGGGAGAGAGAGAGAACTGATGTGTCTCAATGCAGTTGGTGGGGGCAAGCAGTTTGGTCCCCTTTCAGGACAGTGCAGGAACCTACTGGTCGAGGTGCAGGGCAGGCAAGTTCAGGCCCTGTTGCAATTGTGAGTAGACCCCAGTGCAAATAGTTCAATCAGTTAGGGTCACTTAGCATCCCGGGGTGCAATCTGGGCAAACATTAAACACAGCAAACACAATAATTACTTTTCTGTACCATGGACTGGGTTTACCTGATGGCCAGGGTCAGGTTGAGAGGCAGCACAGCATCCACCTGGCCATTTAATCGATCTGCAGGCCCCAGCAGCCACCAGCAAGCAGTCCTACTGGTACAGGGCATGGAGCTAGCCCTGCCTTTTATGCACAGCAATGGATGCCCCTTTAGCTCCTCGCCCCACCCCTGCACTCTTGGCCTGAGTGTGCTGTCCACAGCTGCATTCCCCCTATAATCCAGGAGGTAGTATAGCACAGTGGTGCCAGGGTCTGAGCTGCCAATCTGGACATCAGGGTTTGAATCCCTCAGCCCCACTCTAACTCCTGCTGATTTCCTAGCTGCTTTCCCTGTCATGGAGTGCCTGTTTGGCACCAATCCTACTCCCTGGGGCTCATGCCATGCGGTGCCTCTTGCTATACCCTTGTGGGTGATATGTCCCTTGTGCTCCTCTATGCCCCTACCTGTACTCATAAGCACTCTCAGTGCTAAATAAAAGCAATTTTGGGCTTACAGCCCACTTACCATCTGCCCAGGGTCCTACAGGGCAAAGACAATTGCAGCTGGTGGTGGTGAGGTCACCAGGGAAGCTTGCTTTTTCCCCGTTTCCGGTACCTTAATAAGCCACTAGGCAGAAGCTCAGAGCAGGGGCAGGCATTTCCACTCAGATACAAATTGCAGTGGGACACTATGGTCCAGGTGCTAAACCGCTCCCCTCTCTCCCGATGCAACACTGCCGGCCACTCGGTGAAACCAGGTCCGCAGCTGCTGTGGCACTGTGTGCGCCGCCCTGGTGATCAGGAGGCAAGTGGAGCAGGGGAGTGGGAAAGAGGATATCAGCAAGCGCCCCCCTCTCTGCCACCAATTGCAGAACCAGACTCTGCCTGCCCTGGTCTGGGGAAAGGTGGGAGGAATTCCACCGAAGTTGGAGGAACTTGCACAGAAGGAGAAGGGGGAGGGAGAGAGAAACCAAACATCCAAGGGACAGAGGTGAAATGGAACAACCCACTGGGTTGTAGCTGGCACTAAGGCCTGTCAGAAGGGGACTGATGGGGTCCATCCACCATGCTGGGCCCCAAAGCTTGCAGCTGGGGGGACAAACAGGAGGACCGCCCAGGCAGGAGAAACACCCCTGATACCCACAAAAGCAACTGAGAGGAAACCCACTAGCCCGGGGCAGACAATTAATGGGATTTACCCTATAGGGCTGGCTGCTGCTGGGGGGTGCTGCTGGATTCCACCCTGAGCTGGAGGATGACTGCTACTGCTGGAGGTGGGACAGACTGCTGGAACCCCTTCAGGCTGGAAGATTGCTGCTCCTGTTGCTGGCGAAGAACCTGGAGGACTCCTGCCTACAGAGAAGCAGCCACCAAGGAGCAGCAGACCCAAGCCTCAGGTGAGCCTCAAGGCATCCATGCCCTTGTGCTCTGTACACTGTCAGCCAACCAGTCCAGAACTGCACTCTGGCTAGAAGGGGAGACCCTTTTCTAGCCTGGGGGTGGACTTGGCTTCTGGCCAAATGATTGGGTCCCTGGGGCCTAGATCAGCCCCAGGGGCTGACTTATGGCACCTTTAGGTGTTGGCCGGAGCTCTGCCTTGGCGACAACAAAGGCCGAAGCCGGGGGGGGGGGTACAGGAGGGGAAGGGGGGAGAGGGGGACCAGGACAGGAAGTGGCAGTCAGCTAGCTTGATCAGCAAGCTAGCTGACTGGATGTGGGGAGTGGGTGGGGGATTAACCCTTTCTCTCCCTGCTGTCCTTCCTGCTGCTTTGTAGCAACCATTGCGGTGCTACCATTCCTATTTAGACAAAGGGAAGTTTAATCCTGCCGCTAAAGTCAACCACATGTATGTGTTGTAGCAAGCCAAGACTTCTGGGGAATCCTTCAGAAAAAAACTCCCAGCAAAGAAAGTTCAATTAAACAAAGAAAGGTTGCTTTACAACTGTACCAAACAAATGTTCACAGTCATTTGTTTTTGGCAGAGCAACTACAAACCAAACACTGTTCAGCTTCATTCAGCTGTACATTTCATAGCAGTCTCTCTCTCTCTCTCTCTCTCTCTCTCTCATAGATACATAGATACATACATAGACAGTGTCGGCAGATAAGGGCCTATGGCCCACCCAGTCTGCCCATTTGAGCTTGTAAGTTCAGTTTATGTTTTCCTAGAAGTCTGTTGCCCCTTACCCCTGACCTCCAGAATTCCTTTATGTCTATCCCATGCATTCTTAAATCCCGTGATTGTTTCAGCCCCCACCACTTCCTCTGGCAGGGTGTTCCATTTGTCCACCACCCATTCTGTGAAGAAATTCTTCCTCACATTTCCTCCAAATCGTCCTCCTCCAACTTCATCCCATGCCCTCTAGTCCTGGAACATCTTTTTGCTTAAAATAGTGTAGTAAGCGGCCTGCTGGCTGGCAGTTTGAGTTACACTCATGGCCAGCGACCAGGTTCGGGAGCGGACTTGGGCAGCTGGAGGGTCGGCAGGGGGGAGGAGGATTGATCGCCCAGCGGCTGCTCTCCTCCTCTGGGGAGGGAGGGGATGCCTGTCCTGCAGCTCTACCGCCACCTGGGTAACCACAAGTGGAGGTGCAGCGGGACTGCATACAGAAGGGAGGGAGGATGTGGGCGGGAGACCGGAGCGCTCACACGTCTCGACGTGCGCCACCCCTAGGTTTCCCTAGCATGCTCACGTCCTGTAGGAGGGGACAGAAAAATGGAAAAAGGAACCTGTCGTGGAGGACGGAGCCGGGACCCGACTGCCCCAGATAACCCATAACCGGGCTATCGTTGGATGCCACAGATGGACCTCCTGACACACACTAATGGACTGGAGGGGGTAAAATGCGTCTCCTCCCCGCCCGGGGGGGGTAGGCCGAGGCAGCATGGAGGTAGGTCTGAGTGACACCACGGTAGGTACCCGGGGAGGGACTAGGGGAGCACAGTCTAGGGATTCCCCAAAGAAGTTCCACCACGGCAGAGGAGAGAGGCTATAAAAAAATAAATAATGTATTCCTGCACCCTGTTCCTCCCTGTAAGATACTTGTATGTCTCTATCATATCCCCTCTCTCCCTCCTCCTCCTCCCCTCCAGGGAGTACATGTTCAGTTCCTTCAACCTGTCTTCATAGGACTTGTGATGCAATCCATGCACCATCTTTGTTGCCCTCCTCTGAACCTTCTCTACCCTGTCTATGTCCTTACGTAGGTATGGGCTCCAGAACTGTACACTGTACTCCAGGTGGGGCCTCACTAGTGTCTTGTATAGTGAATTATGACCTCCCTTTTTCTGCTGGTGATGCCCTGCCTATACATCCCAGCATCCTATTTGCTTACCTGCTGCCTTGTCACACTGTTCCCTACTTGGGGTCATCAGAGATGTAACCCCAAGATCCCTTTCCTGCTTGGTGCATGCTATATCCTCACCCCCAACTGATATATTGTGCCAGGGTTTTTGTGCCCATATGCATTATCTTGCACTTCTTTGTATTAATTTCAACTTCAATCCCTGACCATTCTTCAAGTTTCTGCAGGTCCCTTCTCATTCTGTCTACACCCCCTGGTGTGTCTACTCTGTTACAGAGCTTTGTGTCATCAGCGAACAGTGAAATTCTGCCTTCTAGGTCCTGCGCAATGTCACTGATGAAGATGTTGAATAGGACCGGTCCCAGCACTGATCCCTGTGGTACCTGTGGCAAAATGACCTCCTCAGGGCTAGAGATTGGGGGGACAAGACAATTCTTGTTCTCCTTGATCTCTCTTCAGCATTTGATACTGTGGACCATTGTGTGTTGCTTTTCCACCTGAGGGAGTTATGCGGACTCACTGGTATTGTCATCAAGTGGTTTGAGTCATTTCTTACTAACAGGAGGCAATGGGTTGTGATGGGTAATTTCTCATCTGCACCCTGCCTCCTTTCGTGTGTAGTCCCTCAGGGTTTGGTATTGGCCCCAATGTTGTTTGCAGTATATATGCTGCCCTTGGGGGGATCATTAGGAGGTATGGTTTGAGTTTTCATTGCTATGCTGATGATACTCAACTATACCTATCCTTTGCCCCAGTAACATCAAATGCAGAGGATGTGCTGAATATCTGTCTGGCTGAGATTAATGACTGGATGTCCTCCAGCTGGCTGCGACTGAACCCTAACAAGACTGAGGTACTGGTAGTGGAGTCGAACAGAGCTCGTGATGGGATGGCCTCTGATTCTGCGACTGGCCTTGTGCTAGGAGCTGTGTCATTGATGGCCTCCCCATGGGTGCAAAATCTTGGTGTGATCTTTAACAGGAACCTGTCCATGGAGGCTCAAATATCCTCTGTGATTCATTCCTGTTTTTTCCACCTTAGAAATATCGCCAGGATTAAGCCTCTTGTTCCGGCTCTGGACCTCCCTACTCTGATACATGCCTTAGTCACTTCTAGGCTGGACTTCTATAATGTCCTCTATCTCGGGGTCTCTGGGAGTTCTCTTCACAGACTGCAGCTAGTGCAAAATGCTGCTGCCCGGCTTTTGTCCGGACAAAGTAAATTTTGTCATATCACTCCAGTATTGCATAAAATTGCACTGGTTGCCTGTCAGGTGGAGAGTACTGTTCAAGTGGAGTTTTCTCACCTAAAGACCCTACACAGGCAGGAACCCTGGTTACCTGTCTGATCTTCTGGTACCATCCACCTCTGTCCGAAATCTCCGCTCCTCTAGTGGTGGCCTCCTTAAAGTTCAGAGAGCAAGATTAAAATCTGCGGGGGATCGAGCTTTTGGAGTTGCTGCTCCCGCTTTCTGGAATTCGTTGCCATCTGAAGTGAGAGAGGCCCCCACTATAAAGGCCTTTAAGAGTCATCTAAAGACCTTCTTATTTGTGCAAGCTTTTGGGGATTAAATTTTTGTGTGTATTATATTTTAATGTATAATGTATATGGTATGACATACTGTACAGTTTCTGTGCAGCGTCCAGAGCCTGTGGGATTGGGCGTCTTTTTAAATAAATTTGACTTTGACTTTATCCCACTGGTCACTCTTCCCTCTGTGGAGTGACAGCCATTTACCACCACCCTCTGTGTCCTGCCACCCAGCCAGTTTCCTACCCACCACACTACTGTCCTGCCCACACCCATATTCCCCAGTTTGTGTAATAGTCTTCTATTTGGCACAGTGTCAAAGGCCTTGCTGAAGTCCAGATAGGCCATGTCCACTGCCCTCCCCTGATCCACCTCCCTAGTCACCCGGTCAAAAAATTCAACAAGATTGGTCTGACATGACCTCCCCCTGGTGAAACCATGCTACCTTGGGTCCTGTAGTCCATTGACAACCAGATGTTCCATCAATCTCTCCTTCAGTAGTGCTTCCATGATCTTCCCCACTACCGAGGTGAGGCTGACTGGTCTGTAGTTCCCTGCTTCCTCTTTGTTCCCACTTTTGTATAAGAGGACTACCTCTGCTGTCCTCAGTCTTTGGGTACCTCCCTCTTTCCAGTGATTGGCTAAACAGGATAGCCAGAGGTTTCAACCACCACCTCTCTTAGTTCTCCTAAGGACCCTGGGGTGCACCCATCTGGCCCCATTGATTTATCAACTCTTATTACTTCCAGTTCCTTCAGGACCCTTTCTGTGTAAAGGAACTTGTGTCCATTTCTGCACCATTCTCACCCTTGTACTCCTTGGACCCATTACCCTCCTCTTCCTCAGTAAAGACTGAGCAGAAATACCTGTTCAATATGTCAGCTTCACTGTTGTCATTCCACCAGCCCGATCCTCCCCTTCAGTCTCACTATCCCTCCCTTTGTCTTTCTTTTTTCACTTATGTACCTGTAAAAGGTTTTGTCCCCTTTACCCACTGATTTTGCAATGTGTTCTTCTGTCCGAGCTTTGGCTTCCCTTACTGACTTCCCTGCCTCCCTTTGTTTCTCCTGGTACTTCTCCCTATCCCCTTCTGCCTGTGTCTTTTTGTATTGCCTGAATGCAATCTTTTTGGCTTTCACTTTCTTTGCTACCTCTTTGGAAAACCATAATGGTCTCCTCTTCCTTTTCTTCTTGCTAACCTGCTTAATGCATAATTCTGTTGTTCTTATAATCCCCATTTTAAATACTGCCCACTGTTCCTCAACCCCTGATTCCTGTCCCATTCCCCTTAATGCCTCTTTCAAGTATCTCCCCATTTCCCAAAGTTTGCCCCTAAAATCCAGGATACGTGTTTTTGTGTGGTTTGGTTCTGCTCTTTCTGTAATTTCAAACCACAATGACTGGTGGTCACTGTTCCCCAGGTGCTCCCCCACCGTTACCCCCATCACACAGTCCCTGTTTGTGAGCACAAGGTCCAGTATTGCCTTCTGCCGGGTTGGTTCCATGACCAGTTGCTTGAGGAAGGTACCCTGAAGGGAGTCCAGGATAAATCTGCTCCTAGTTGATGCCGCTGCTGGGATGCTCCAGTCCACGTCTGGAATATTGAGTCTCCAACCAGTACTACCTCACCCTTGTCTGCCATCCTTTGGATGGCTAGCATCAACTCTATCTGTTTCTTCCTCCTGGGCTGGTGGTCTATAGACCACACCTGCTGAGATGGCTGTCCCATTTTCCTTTCCAGCTTAACCCACAGTATCTCCCCCATTTGTTCCTCCTGGATCTCTGTGGCCCTTATGTCATTTTCACATACAGTGCCATTCCTCCTCCTTCCTGCCTGCTCTGTCTCTTCTGAATATGTTGCAGCCAGGTATGGCCATCTCCCAGTCGTGGTTATCATTGCACCAGGTTTCAGTGATGGCCACAATATCCAGGTCTGACTGCACCATGACTGCCTCCAGATCTTCCATCTTGTTGCTAAGGCTCCTGGCATTTGCACACATGGCTTTCCATGATTTGACTTCCGTAGACTGTTTCGCTGTTCTACTCCAGCCCCTTCCTTGGTTGTCATTTATCCCTGGTTCTTCTTGCTGTCTGCCCTTCTGCTGAATTTTACCCCTTTTCTGCCTATCACCTCTTGGGCACTAATCTCCATCTTTTGCACACTGCTTTTGAGATAGCCTCCTCTGGTTCACTGGTTCCACTGCTAGCTGTGGGGGTGAGCAAGTAGCTACCCTCCTTGCTGGCCTGCCACCCTCCTTTGCTAGTTTAAATGCTTGTCAATGTAGCATTTAAACTTATCATTGAGTCTTGGATTCCCTCCAGGATGGATGCAGGCTGTCGAGCTTGAACAAACCTCCATCCCTCCAGGTGGGTCCCTAGTCACTAATGAATCCAAACTCTTCCTCACAGCACCAGTTCTTCAACCATGAGTTAAAGTTCCTGGTGCATGCACTCCTATGCTCTCCCTTGCCTCTCGCAGGTAGTACTTCTGAGAAAGTGACAGAAGTAGCTACTTGCTTGAGACCCCTCCCAAATTTCCTAAACTCTTCCTGAACTTCCTTTGGCTTCCCATTTGCCAGATCATTAGTATCTATGTGGATAATAACATCCAGCTCACCCTCCCGTCTTGCATTCCTAGTGATCCCCAGGATCTTCCTTCCATCCCTCCATGCCGTGGCACCTGGTAGGCACCTCACCTCCCTGTCCTTCCCCTCCTGTGTTCCTAGCTGGATCCCTCTTATGATTTAGTCCCCCACCAGGATTTGCTTCCTCCTCCTTTGGGGTCCACTGCTTTCCCCACTGAGGTCACCTCCTTGGCTAACCTCCACATCCTTTCCTTCTACTTCTCCGGGTACCTCTATTTGGTTGTCCCCATTTGCCAGTGTGGCATATGAGTTCTTGAGTGGAATAGGATCTGGGATGTGCCTCTGCCTGACCACTCTAACCCTCCCTGAGCCCACTTTCATCCAAGTTCTCCTTGTTCTTGGCATCTTTTGAGGCAGTAGCATTGGACTGGGTGGTCTCTGGATAGGGGTGATGGTACTCCTGACCCAGTTTACTTCCGCTATGAGTCTGGCTGCCTCATCCCACAGTCCAGAGAGATGCATGCAGATAGGGCAGCACCTCAGTGTCCAGAAGGTCTGCCTGAATATGGCTGCCCCACAGCCACTGCATTGCACCACTCCCCACATTATACTGCAATTATACTGCTATTCCACTACTTGTCTGCTTCTGAAGCTCTCCTAGTTCCTTTCTTATTAATTTACTGTCCTAAAAATCCTGCCACTGATCCTCAGATAGTTTGCTTTAAAAAAAAAAAGAGAAAAGAAACCAATAAATAAATAAATGAGTCAAAACACTTGTGCTGAGGGTGGGCTTCTTCCCCCTTATGCCCCTCCTACTTCATACCCCTTACAATACCCTGTGTTTAGTTTCTGTCAATCAGATTTAACAGAGCATATAATTAAGAGTTGGGGAAGGGGGAATTGCAACAATTAAAGACAGCACAGAAATACACCACCACTACGTTTTAAATTTTCAACAGCTCAAAAACAATTCTAAGTAAAGACAACAAAGAAAGTACAGTGTCACTAAAAATCCACAATCTAAGTTTAAAAAAAAATAGCAATTACCAGTTACTCTAAAGCACTGGCTTGAATATGTTTCCTTCCTTCCTCTTCTGGCTTCTCTCTCTCTCTCTCTCTCTCTCCCCCTCTCTCTCTCTCTCGCTCCCTCTCCCTACAGCCCCAAAATCTTCCCAGTTGCTTTTTCTTGTTTCCCCTTAAAGGGGCACTGTCAGCTTTACCCCTCAGTTTTTTCCTACATCCCATCAGTGTACATCTTGTCACCCTCCTATGAAATGAGTACTCTAGAATCACCCTCTACGTCTGAAAATTAAGACTTTTTACCAGCTTTGCTGTTTTACATTGTATGTTTATTGTCGGGACGAGCTGAAATTGCACAACTACCGGAAGTAGAGAGCTCAGGAATGCGCATCTGCCACGGCGCTGTTCCGAACTGCATATTTTCACAAGCATGGTTTAAAAACATGCTCTGCTGGTCTACCACAGTAATCCAAAGTGTTGGTGGGGTTACAAACATGCAAGCCAACACCTCAGCCCTTTCACAGTTTTCCCATGCAAATCCACTCAGGATTGCTGCCCAAAATATACTTGAGCTCTTCTCATTTCACTTCCCAGCTCAGAACTAACTGAAAACTGCAATCAGCCCAGGACTTCCCAAGATCCAAAATATTTGGTTTGCTTATTTGGCTGTCAGTCAAAGCAAGAGCTCCCCTTCAGTTGCAAAAAGGCGCAAAAGTTCAAAACTACAATTCCTACAGATTTTGACTTCAGACAGCTCCTGTAGTCTGACTACATTTTAGGTCCCACCAGAACTGATTGGTCCAATTTGCAATTCAGGACAAAGACAGTGGAGACAAATAAAACAGTCCTTGCTGCAAAGAAAGCAGGTTAAACAAACTACATTACCATTATCACGCTAAATGATTTTCAGCAAATAGTTACATCTTTCAACAGAGCTCCCTCTCAGATTACTTAGGCTGCAATAGTAATAGCTTGGCAGAAGACACCAGGAGAAAGGACTGCTGTGTGACTGGACTTCTCTACTGGGACTATATTGCCTCCTCCTCCTCCACCCAAAGCTAGTTCTACTTTTTCTAGGCACAGGATTTGACTGACAACAGGAACTTCCTGTTTGGGAGCAGGAAGTGAGTGATCACAGAGCCACCAAAGACCCACCATCCTAGAAGGGCAGAGAGCTCTCCAGCACACTCTAGCTGCTGGAGGTCTGCCTCTGAGCAAGTAAGGGGTCTACTGAGAAATATAGGATATTTTGTTTCAGAACAGGACAACCAGGAGCTTAAAGGGCACACAGGCAGAAATTAGAGGAGAGAGAGAAAAAAACAGAGGAAAGAGTAAGGATTGCAAACAGCTAAAGGGCCAGAAATAACACATGATGGGGTGGGGCAGTGCAGTGGCTGTGGAGCAGCAGTCTTCCAGGAGATGTTCTGGAGGATGCGGTGTTCTCCCATCTGCAGGCACCTCTGGGCTGAGGGAGGAGGTTGCTCATCTCGAGGCTGAGTTGGCCAGGATTTGTGGGACCTCCTCTTCCATCCATGGACCACCAGTGCCACTGCCGTTGCCTCAGAGGTTGCCAAGAAAGAGGGCGATTAGACCACAGTGGGCTCAGGAGGGTGAGGTGGTGGAACAGAGGTACATCCTCTGGTTGTACCTCTCCACAATTCCTATGCCATTCTGGCAAAGTGTGGTTCTCTCTGGAGGCACCCGCAGTGGAGACCAAGGAGGATGCTGGGAACCTCCACAAAGAAGACCCACAGGAGGGTGGCAGAGGACCCCACAGGAAGGAAACAACTCCTGATGGGGACTCCATTGTTAGGAAGGCAGAACTGGGGAGGAAGGAGAGGAGGTAAGGTGCCTGCCTGGCGCCATGGCTTGGAGGACAGGGAGCGAATCCTCAGGATTGCTGAGCAGCTGCACAGGGAGGGAGCTGGATGTCATTGTCCACCTAGAGACAAATGATCTGGCTAAGAAAGGGATTAGAGAAGTGCAGGAAGAGTTTGTGGAATTGGGAGGGCCTTAGACAAGTAGCTGCACGGTAACCTTCTCAGGTGCTACCCATCTATGGCGTGAAGAGGCTAGGGTGCTCTACACCATGGGATTCAATCAGTGGTTGAAAAACTTGTGTGGAGCTCAGGGATTAGCTTCATTGGGGACTGGGGTCTACCTGGGTGATGCAAGCCTATACTGGTATGATGGGCTGCATCTGTCAGGAGGGAACCAGGATCCTAGGCTATAGGTTTAAATGCTTCATTGGCAAGCATGTAAACTAGCCAAAGGGGAGGCACTGGAAAGGAGCAGGGAAATCTTAGCACCCAAAAAATCATGGTAGTAAGTGCGGTAAACTCCTACATAAAGGTGTCAATAGGAGAAGGGCAAGAGTAAATGGAGAAAGTGACAAAGGCAAGAAGGACAGGGATGGGCAAAAGGAGTAAGGCCATCAAGAAATGGAGGGTAATGTGTCCCAATGCCTATAGTCTGGGCAACAAGCTCCCTGAGCTGGTGGCCTTGATGGAAGAGGATGCCTGGATATTGTAGCAGTCACAGAAACATGGTACACAGAGAACCATGACTGGGATGTTAACATACCAGGGTTCATAACCTACAGGAGAGACAGGCATGGAAGAAGTAGGGAGGAGTAGCTCTCATGTAAAGGAAGGATAAAGCAACTGAACAAAAGAGTAAACAGGGAGGAGAGGAGGCGCTGTGGGTCACCTTGGAGACTGGAAAGGGCACCACAATCCGCACAGGGTTTGTACTGGACCCCATGTCGGGGAGGTAATGGACAAGGATTTGATAGAAGGCATTCTTAGAATGGCAGAGAAAGGGGATACTGTTGATGGGAGACCTGAATATGCCAGATGTTAACTGGAGCACATTTGCTTCAGCCACATCCAAGAACAGGGCCATTCTTGATGCCCTACAGGTGGCAGGCCTCAGACAGCTAGTTTTGGAACCCACTTGTGAGGAAGCAATCTTAGACCTTGTACTCTCAAACGGGGCAGTGAGAGGATCTCAGATCTAGAAGCAAGTTGCCATCTGGGAACAAGTGACCATCAAACAGTGTGGTTCAAGTTAAATTCAGCTACAGAGTCAAGCCATACAAAAGTGAGGATACTGGACTTTAGGAGGGCTGACTTTGGCAAGATGAGAGAGAGCCTCAGAAAAGCACTAGCAAACAGGCTAGAAGGAGGTGTGGAGCAACAATGGGGAATCATCAAAACTGCCATCACAGAGGCAATAAGCCATTGTGGGAAGCAAATAAACAAATCAAAATGAAAGAAAAAGCTACTATGGTTGTCAAAAGAGGTGGCTGTGAAAGTCAGGAAGAAAAGATAGCATTCCAGAAGTATAAGGAAACACAGAAGGAGCAGGACAGAGAGCTGTACCAGTTAAGGCAGAAGGAAGCAGGAGGGAAGTCAGAATAGCAAAGGCCCAAACTGAGGAAAAGATAGCCAACTCGGTTATGAAGGGGATAAACCTTTATAGGTACATCAGCTAGCATAGAAAGACAAAGGGAGGGATAGTGAGGCTGAATAGAAGGAACGGTGGGTGGGCAGAGGGGACAGTGAAAAGCAGGAATACTGAACGAATATTTCTGCACAGAATTCACAAATGAGGAAGGGAAGTGCCTAATCCATTAACAGAAGCACTCCTGATAGGGGGTCGATCCCAGTCCTTTCACAGAAGAAATGGTTCAGCAAGAACTCCTAAAACTGAAGGTGGACAAAGCAATGGGGCCTGATGGAATTCACCCCAGAATTCTAAAAGAATTAAGGGGAACTAGTGAAATCACTGGCTACTCTTTTAATAAACCATGGGAGGATGGTGTGGTACCCAAGGACTGAGGAAGGCAGATGTGATTCCCTTCACAAAAGTGGGACCAAGGCAGAGGCAGGAAACTACAGACCTGTCAGTCTGACCTCTGAGGAAAGTGATGGAGTCACTCTGAAGGAAAGAATAGTTGAGTACCTAGAGGCCAGTGGGGCACAGGACCCAAGGCAGCATGGGTTCACAGCGGAAGGTCACGTCAGATGAATCTAATAGATTTATTTGACTGGGTGACCAAAGTAGTAGACCAGGGAGGGGCTGTGGACATGGCCTACCTAGACTTTAGCAAGGCATTTGACACAGTCCCATACAAAAGATTAATAGTCAAATTAACCAGCCTGGGAGTTGGTCCCAGGGTGGTAGCCTGGGTAAAACATTGGCTGGACAACAGGACACAGAAGGTAATTGTAAATGGAGTCCACTCTGAAGGAAGAGGGTTACTAGTGGGGTACCACAGGGTTCAGTATTGGGTCCAGTCCTTTTAATGTCTTCATAAGTGACATTGCAGAGGGACTGGAAGGAAAAGTATGCCTCTTTTCAGATGACACAAACATCTGCAACAGGGTTAATACACAAGGAGGTGTGGAAAGGATGAGAAGGGACTTGGCAAGGTTGGAGGAATGGTCAGAAGTATGGCAGCTAGGATTCAATGCAAATAAGTGCAAACTAATGCACCTGAGAAACAAGAACCCTGGGAAGAATACACAACGGGGGAGGTAGTAACAACAATAAAAAGGAAAGGGACCTGGGGGTAATCATATCAGATGACCTTAAGGTTAGCAAGCAATGTGAGAAGGCAGTAGGGAGGGCTACGGGTATACTGGGATGCGTAGGGAGAGGCATCAGCAGCAGAAATCAGGAAGTTGTCATTCCTCTGTACAGACAGTTGGTGAGACCCTCTGCAGTATTGCGTCCAGTTCTGTAGACCCCATCTCTGCAAGGACATAGACAGGAGAGGCAGTCCAGAGGAGGGCAACTAAAATGGTGCAGGGTCTGCAACAGAAGCCACCTGAGGAGTGACTAAGGAGCTTAATATGTATACCCTTGAGGAAAGAAGGAGAGGGGACATAATAGAAAGTTTTAAGCACCCAGTGGAATCAACAAAGTCCAAGAGGGTAGCATCTTTCAGAAAAAGAGATGTGCAAGAAAAAGGGGACACAATTAAAAGATGGGGAGGGGGCAGTTCAGGGCAATGTGAGGAAGTATTATTTCACAGAGAGGGTAGTGGATGCATGGAACAGCCTTCCTGAGGAGGTTGTGGGGTCTAAAACTGTGGGAGAATTCAAGAATGCATGGGACAGACATAAGGCAATTCTTGTGGGGGTAGGAAGAAATAGGCTGTTGGTTAACTAGGATTCATGCCTATCCTGTAGGTAGGGAAATGGTAGACTAGATGGGCCAAGCGGTCCTTATCTGCCACCAAAGTCTTGTTCTTTGTTTCTATGCAATCAGGCAGCTCTTAAAGAGACAGTACACAGAGGCTATACAGACTCTAGTAATCACATTTAAACTGCTAAAATGCAGGACACCAGCCTGGCAGTGAGCATTTAGGGAAGTTCAAAGAAGACTTTTGGGAACCCCCATTTGTAGGGGAGGTTACATTTGAAACAGATGTTGTCATATTATTCATTGTTTCAGCTACATGTCCAGGTTTCAAACAAGTTCTCTTATCAATATAGCCCTTTGTTTGTGAAAGCAGTCAACCTGGGAGGTGTAAAGTATGGCCATTAACACCATTAGCACTTACTACTAATCTTTTCCACTGCAGCAAAGCTGCCCCCACCTTTGTAACAGTAACAGAGCCAGTTGTCTTCCACTTTCATTTGCAGGTGAACATTTTCATCTATAATGAAATTTAGGCATAAGTATGGGCCCCCAAGGTGGGGGCACAGTTTGCACCTAGCTAAGGCCGGCCCTGCTCATGCACAGACCTTCTCCAGTCCACCTCAATGGCTGCCCTGACCACAAGAGAACTATTCAAGGTACAGAAACTCCATGCTTCACAAGTACACACTGCCATTACCTAGGCTGAGCTACGCTGCATTTTCTATAGGCAGACTGGCCTTATTTTTCACATATGGCTGCTGCTGTGGCATTGTGGTGTATCCCATCATCCTGGGCTGCTGCTGCAACACTGTTCTGTGTCCCAATCTCCCCACACCCACCTGGCTGCTGCTGCTGTGGCACTGTGGTGTATCCCATCATCCTGAGCTGCTGCTGCAACACTGTGCTGTATCCCACCTCCCCACACCCACCCGGCTGCTGCTGCTATGCCATTGTGGTATATCCCATCATTCTGGGCTGCTGCTGCAACACTGTGCTGTGTCCCACCCTTCCCACACCTATCCGCTGCTGCTGCTGTGGCATTGTGGTATATCCTATCATCCTGAGCTGCTGCTGCAACACTGTGCTGTGTCTCACCCTCCCCACACCCATCCGCTGCTGCTGCTGTGGCATTGTGGTGTATCCCATCATCCTGGGCTGCTGCTGTAACACTGTGCTGTATCCACCCTCCCACACTCACCCGGCTGCTGCTGCTGTGGTATTGTGGTGTATCCCATCATCCTGGGCTGCTGCTGCAACACTGTGCTGTATCCCACCTTCCTACACCCACCCGCTGCTGCTGCTGTGGCATTGTGGTCTACAATGTACCAAATAACATTTTACGTTATTGCAATGTGGTTCTCCTCCCTCCTGTTCTTTCTCCCTCCTCCACTTTCCCTCCACACCACCTCTCTCACCTGTCAGCTAACAAATCCCCCAGCTCTCGCCTGACTTTCCTCTCCTTCTGCCCTATCCATCTAACCTTGGCCACCTTGTGTATTCATACACCCCACCCCCACTACCCTGCTTGCTACCTTACAATTGTCCAGGTTCACACTCATGTTGCACCAACTCCCCAAGTCAACCCCTCCACATCCAACATCTTTAAAATGGACACATACTGTCTAAACTACTGATCATCCTACTACTGATCACAGCTGGTGATATCAAATTAACCCTGGACCTACTCCCTCCCCACACACCTCCCAAAAGAACTAAAAGTCACACACCTTTATATCCGAAGCCTACTCCCAAAAACAAGAGAGGCAGTGTGGAGAAGGTAGCACTAAGAGCCAGTGGCATGCTGGAATGCATAGGGAATGGTATTCTGAGCAGAAAGAGGAAGGTGGCATTGTCACTGTACAGTACACTGGTCAGGGAATGCATAGGGAGGGTATCACAAGCAGAAAGAGGAAGGTGGCTTTGTCACTGTACAGGGCGCTGGTCAGGGAATGCATAGAGAGCAGTATCACAAGCAGAAAGAGGAAGGTGGCATTGTCACTGTACAGGACGCTGGTCAGGCCCTCCTGAAATACAGTGTCCAGTTTTGGAGAACCCATCTCTGAAAGGACAGGGACTGGAAGGAAGCAGTACAAAGAAGAGTGTCAAAATGATTGAAGGATTGCACCAAATGCCATATGAGGACAGGTTTAAAGAACTAAACATGTACTCACTGAACCTGAGGGGTGAGAGAGAGGAGACATGATTGAAACCTTCTGATACATTAAGGGTGTAAATAAAGTACGGTGCAGGAACTCTTTCAGTTCAAGGAAAACAGAACAAGGGTACATGCCTTGAGAGTGAAGGGGAGTTCAGGAAGAATGTTAGGAAGTGCTTCTTTGCCGAGGGTAGTTGACACCTGGAACAGCCTACCCTGTGAGGCTGTGGGAGCCGCAACATTCAGGGGTTTCATGACAGCATGGGATAGACACAGAGGTCTCTGACTCCATAAAGGCAAAGAGGGAGGGTAGAAAACTTAAACATGGGCAGACTAGATGGACCTCGAGATCCCTTCTGCTGTCACCTTCTGTGTTTCTAATAACCCTCCTCCTGCCACTCATACAAGACATACTGCCAAATGTTTAAGTCTGCTCAGAAACTATGATCTCTCTCACAAAATACCCAACAACAGACTCATCATTGCGGCACACATTATCCAGCAAGATTGATGCAGAAAAGACAGAGGTGTAGCTATTGCATGTACTTATCTACCAACCTGTCCTCCCCTCTCAATACAAACTCCTCTTTATCAAGCTTCTCCCTTCCATACGCACTCCTTGTATTCACAGCTGGCACATATTGCTGCTCTGGCTTCTCTGCAACTACAGTACATTAACCGAACTCATGACAAACATTACCACTCACTCCTCCTCCAGGGAACTAGATATTCTGATTGTTACAAACCTGGACTGGCTCTCTCCCACTAACTCCAAAACATGCTCAAAGGTAGAATCACTAACCCTAACCCAACTACTTCAACTAGACTAAACCCCAGATCATTATAATGCATATGGGGCACAAAACTCCTAGCACAATATATCAGTTGGGGGTGAGGATATAGCATGCACCAAGCAGGAAAGGGATCTTGGGGTTGTCATCTCTGATGACCTCAAGGTAGGAAACAGTGTGACAAGGCATCAGGTAAAGCAAATAGGATGCTGGGATGTATAGGCAGGGGCATCACCAGCAGGAAAAGGGAGGTCATAATTCCGCTATACAAGACACTAGTGAGGCCCCACCTGGAGTACAGTGTACAGTTCTGGAGACCATACCTACGTAAGGACATAGACAGGGTAGAGAAGGTTCAGAGGAGGGCAACAAAGATGGTGCATGGGTTGCATCACAAGTCCTATGAAGATAGGTTGAAGGAACTGAACATGTACTCCCTGGAGGAGAGGAGGAGGAGAGAGGGGATATGATAGAGACATACAAGTATCTTACAGGGAGGAACAGGGTGCAGGAAAACACTATTTTTAAGTGAAAAGATGTTTCAGGACTAGAGGGCATGGGATGAAGTTGGAGGGAGGATGATTCAGAGGAAACATGAGAAAGAATTTCTTCACAGAACGGGTGGTGGACAAGTGGAACACCCTGCCAGAGGAAGTGGTGGGGCTGAAACAATCACAGGATTTAAGAATGCATGGGATAGACATAAAGGAATTCTAGAGGTCAGGAGTAAGGGAAATAGACTTCTAGGAAAACAAACTGAACTTACAAGCTCAAATGGGCAGACTAGGTGGGCCATAGGCCCTTATCTGCCGACACTGTCTATGTATCTATGTATCTATGTATCACTCAGCCACACGCACTCTATTAGATTGGGCCCTCACCTCACATCCACGTTGCATCATTGATTTTTGCACCCTGAGACTCTCTGAGTGCCGCATCATATGATTTATTGCATCCACAAAGTCCACCGACCTGAAGCACTCCCAAACGTATTCCTTTATAATCATTTCACTCACTAAATCTTCTCCCGTCATAGAGTGTATCACATTCATATCTCTCCATGTTTTGTCTATGCTCTCGCCACTGTATTTTCTCCATGTTAACCTATTTTCCTCTTTACTTTAACAGGTATGACAGGATACTGACTCCTTCCCCATTAGATTAAGTATCACTCTGCATTTAACCTGCTATATCCTTCCTTTTGCTCCCCAAGAACTATGATTCCTCGATCCCTTTCCTATAGTTTATTTTACAGGTCTGACAGACACTGTCCCTTCAAGATTCCTACCTCTGGCTCCATATTACTTAGGTAAGAGAATCTCTACATATTACCTATTTGGCTACTGTGTCAATTGTGAGACCTACGCTGTTGGTGTAGAGCTCAAGTTACGCTACTTGGACAAATCGCCTTTCAGTTATTTTTTATTAGTTTATTTGCATTGGGTGTTTGCCCCCACAAAAACAAAAGCAAAACAAGGTGGGGGGGAAGAGTCCTCCAACTCAAATAAATGGACAAAACCAAAATTAACAGTACATGATGAAATTACACTGTATTTATAGCTTGACACTACGCTAACAGCAGTGATCTGACAATCAAAACAATGGCCACCAATAGCTGGTAGGTTTACTGTAACTTTGCAGCAGCTCCACTACTGCGTGTGTGCGTGTGTGTGCGTATGTGAATGTGTGTGTTTATTGAGGTGATACATATTGCAGCAACATTTTTGTTTTCTTACCTTCAATCTTTCTGGCTTGGCATTCAATGCAGGCAGGCTTTCATCCCTGCCCCACCTCCCTGGAACCACTGAGCCTGAAGTGCTGCATGGATTGCCTTCTGTTGCAGGGCTGGCATGGCGATGGGCAGTTCTCCCCACACTCTGTGACTCGCATCCTGAATTTGGCTGGTGACCCAAGTGGTGTGGGACAGAGGTAAGTAGACAGACAGGGCTTCATGATCCCTGCACTGACAATTTTTTCCCTTGGATCCCTGATGTGGTAGCAAGTAGCGTCTACACGGACATACACATGCTACTGAATGACAGTTTAATGTCACTATTGTGTCTTTTTGCTCCTCAACCAGCCTCTCCTTGGGGCCACCATGGACCACGCCAGCACTCATCCCTGCCCTCAGCCACCACCTCAGATTGCAGCCTACCCGGGTAACCGGATAACCCTTTTTCAGATGGGTCCTCCCCTCCAAGGGAAGCGCCAGTGGGGTGGCCTGCACACTCTACAATCGGCTTGGGGTGCTGTTGAGGTGGTCCAGCTTTCCAGGGCTTTTTGCAGTGACGGGCCGGCAACCTTCATCCAGTCTGTTGGTTTCTCCACATTGAGCATGATGTGCCACTGACATGGGGCATATCATCGGGAAGGAGGAAGGGGCCACTAGAGGCATGGGTGGAAGCTGGAGGGAAGATTCAGGGAGAATGGAGGAGGTGCTACTTACAGAGAGGGTGGTGGAGCCATGGAATGCACTACCTAGGGGCTGGTGGAGGCAGAGACAGTGGAGGGGTTCAAGAGGGGTGGGACAGAGTGAGGGAAGGGTTCTGGAAGCAAAATCCAATGCAGCAAGAATATCCGAACTGGGAAGGAGAAGCCAGAGAAGGCGAGGGATAGCAAGGTCAGCACCCAGGGTGGGGCTGACCAACAAGCAGACACGAAAGACCATTAGGCCTATTTTGCTGGCATTTTAGTATGTTAGTATGTTAGTATATGTCACCATCCATCAAGCTCCTTAGGCAATGAGGCCCACCATATTGCTGTTCTCCTGGCCACCACCAGGACTACACAAATGCTGGACCACAGATCTCCCTCCTCCCTCCCTGGGCCCCTGGGAGAAGGGGAGCAGTCATCAGACACTCAAGACATCTCCCACCTTTCAGCCTTCCAATGCCCAAGACCGTTTCCAAACCCAGGTCGCCAGCATCACAGCTATGAATCTTTCCACTGCACTGGTGGGCCAGCTGTCACTATAGTTTCTGGTGCTACCTCCAGGCCTCCCATTGGGGACAGTCAAGGGTTGAGTCAGCATGCATCCCACCTCAGGAGAGAGAGCTATCTGATGGATGCTCAATTCCCCCTTCCCAGATGACACCCAGTAACCTGAGCTTGTTCCCGAACTTGGTTTACCAGCATGGTGGGGGTAATGCACATAGCATTTCATCCCTTTTGCCACTGGACAAGCATAAACCACATCCATTTTTAATGCATGAAAGTAAGCTAGCTGTTAGATGGGAATGTATGCAAGGCTGAATGCTCAATAGTTGTTACAGATGTGTGTGTGTGCATGCGTGCGCACATGCGCATGTGTTGAATGCCTAGTCTGCAATGCTTTGTAAATCGCCAATGCTGTAATTCTCCAGCTGTGATGGGAGAGGGGGGTTGTTGTCAGTACCTGCCATGAAAGCTTCTTCTCATGGTGTTTGCATTGTGAAAACATACATGTCAAAATTTGCCTTATACTTGAAGAACTGCTGTCTTTGAAGGCGGCAGTACTGTGTGTAATAGGTGGCAGTGCCTCCTGTTCACCTTTGTGGGTTGGTCGGGCAGCCCTGCAAGCTGGCACTGCCCATGCCTAGGATAGCGCAAATGGCCCAAATATATTCAAAAATGAGCTGAGGATGTGGGAGAATGGGCTTGAATGTGCAATGAGGCCATTTGCATATCCTGCTGAACTCAGCAATTTTGCACACTGTGCATATGGCCAACAATCACATATTTCCTTATGCTCTGCATAGGTCTTAGGTCAGTAAATGCAGAAATTAGAACAACAATCACCATTGCAGTTACCAGAATTTCAAGTCTTGAAATGGAATTTCATTACATTAATCACCATAAGCATAGCCTTGCCAGTCACTAGCGGAATGCTGTCTAACCCAATAACAAGAGGAGAAGATGGTAATTTCACAACCAGATTTACAGTATATTGTGGATTAACAAAGCAAGTTAGAAAACTGTACCGGGATCTGACTGGTGAAAATGAATCTATCCAGTGAACAAGTTACTGTAATTATATTAGAGTCCTTATCTGCTCATGAGCCAAGACTGGTGGAGACCTACAGGTGGGGTTCTGTATTTTCTACTGAAGTCAAAGCCTTCCCTCACCAGGCACTTTCCCTCAGAGATCATGTAATTGGTTATTCTAAGTGTGCCTGAACTCAACAAGCCAGGATTGAGGAAGGGTTCAAAGAGAGTTGTGAAAGCAGCAGGAGTACATGAAAAACAGTTGCACTTTTTGACAGTTTATTTCCTGTGCTCTGTTGAGCATGTACCTGGTAATCTTTCCCGCGGGCATGGTGCCTTCGCCCAGTAATTTGCTCCATCTCCCTTTGTTTTTGTTTATATTTCTGCCACCTGACATGTTGACAGCAGCAGTAACAAATAGTCAGCTGTCATGTCTTCTGTAAATCTACAACAACTGGAATCCGATCACTTCCTGATTAGGCAGTACTGCTGCTATGAGAAACCCTTGAAAAAGAACATCAAAAAGAGCCATGAAAGAGCCTCAAGGAGAGTTTTTTTAGTTTTTGTTAACCAGGTAGGTACACTAGGCAGAAACTGACTGTTTCAGGTACAGCCCAAGATGGTTACAACAAGGGTGATGCAACACCAGCATGTTTACAATCAATAGCAATATACAACATGTTCACAGGTAATGGTAACAACAGACAGGATGCAAGCAATATGTATCACAACAACAGGCAAAGAGCTAAGTATAGTATGGAGAGTCACATGGTAACAAAACATCATCGACTCCAAACCTTGTTTGCACTTACTGTGCTTTTATTCTTGTTTCACACATACAGGAGGGTGATGGGTTCATGGCCACACCACTTCCTCAGGCCCACGCTGTACTGTAACTTTGTGTTAACAAAATAATGAATGTTAATCTTGTTTGCCACTATCTGGTCTGCCAAGTTAGGGAACTCTGCAAGTCAGTCTGCACATCTTCAAATTAGATGGCACAGAAAGGTATATTAAAATAGTTTGGCTTTAAAACATCGGCAATTCATTATATAGATTTCTTTTTTTTAGCAAAAATGTATTTCTAATTGTTAAAGCTGATGCCATAAGACTGCTTATTGTTTGTCTAAGGCTGATCTGCTGCTAACAAACACTCAGGTAGTATCTATAATGTCTCACATGCTGTTGAATGTACTGTAACATGTGGCAGTTCCCTTTTGTGAAAAATATTAATTAAATATATTTACAAAGAAAAATCTCTTCTGCTGAAGTTATTTGTTGAATGACTATGTTAAATTCATGCTGTAGCTGCACTAGGATGGTGCTACCACATGTTTCTGATGGTAAACAGCACAGTACCAAGACCATTAATATTTGTCATGCCAGGCATGGTGTGGGAGCAGAATCTTTTAAAAACTTACAAATCCTGCATCTTTGCTGACCTGGAACTGAGGCTGGAGTGCTGGACATCACACCTCGTGCAATGCTGGTAATTGTGTTCCTGACCACAGAATGCCAGAGATTGGCCAGCGAGGGAGATGTTTGATCATACCTGGGACTGGTCACCTCTCCTGGGGAAGAAGTACTACTGGCTTCACTGAAAGATTGCTACCCGGTGAAGGCCTGGTGGTGATGTAGGTTGGACGTGGCAGAAGTGGGAGATACTGTGGAACTCTATGGTGTTCATGTGCCTTCACACGTGCACTTCTATGTGTGCACTCCATCAGTGGGACCTGGAAAAAAAAGAGTAGAAAATGATAGCAGGGCAGACATTCATGAAGCCCTGTTCGATGAGCTGTCATCCACCATACCACCAGGATGCCAGCAGCTGAAACCACATATTTTAATTCAGCAGGGGGACCTTCATCTCCCAACCACACCACAGGAGAAAACTGTGGGAGTACTTGGGCTAGCGTGTAAGTCCTGGAGTGGTTGGGGATGGTGGGCTTCAGTGGAATGCAAAGGAGGGGAGCCTACCCTGTCCCAGCCGAAAGCTCATAAATTATGAATGAAAAAAAAAATCCAGTCTCTTGGTTCAGGGATAAAGGCAAGCCATTACCCACACCTTTGTGTGTGTTGTCTGTGTCATAGTGCTCATATTGAACATCACTGCATGATGATCAGTAGACCCCAGGGTGATTGCCCACCAGCAAGTCAGTACCCTCACATTTGTGTGTCTTGTCTGTGTCGTAGTGCTCATATTGAACGACACTGCATGATGATCAGTAGACCCCAGGGTGATTGCCCACCAGCAAGTCAGTACCCTCACGTTTGTGTTTCTTGTCTGTGTCGTAGTGCTCATATTGAACAACACTGTGTGATGATCACTGGACCCCGGGTGCAGGCCCTCCAGGAAGCCAGGATCCTCACCTTTGTGAGACTTATCTGTGTCCTAATTCGCTTATTGAACCACACTGTGTGATGATCACTGGACCCTAGGTGACCACCCTCCAGCAAGCCTGGACACTCAGCTTTGTGTGGCATGTCTGTGTTGTAGTGCTCATATTGAACCTCACTGTGTGATCAATGGACCACAGGTGCCTTCCCTCTAGCTGGACAGGACCCTCAAATTTGAGAGGCTTCTCTGTGCCATAGTGCTGATATTGAACCACACTGAGTGGTGATCACTGGACACCAGCTGATTATCCACCAGCATGGCAGGACCCTCACATTTGTGTGTCTTGTCTGTGTCATAGAGCTCATATTGAATGAGACTGTGTGATAATCTCCTGATCCCAGCTGCCTGCCCTCTAACAAGGCAGGATCCTCAGCTTTGTGTGTCTTATCTGTGTCACAGTGCTCATTTTGTACCACACTGTGTGATGTTCATGGGACCACAGGTGCCTGCCCACAAGCTAGCCAGGACCCTCACTTTTGCGTATCTTGTCTGTGTCATACTGCTCATATGGAACCAGACTGTGTGATGATCACTGGAGCCCTAGTGCTTCTCTCCAGCAGTCCATGACCCTCACCTTTTTGTGGCTTGTCTGTGTCTTAGTGTTAATATTGAAACACACTGGGTGATGATCACAGGGCCCCTGGTGCCTGCCCACAAGCAAGCCAGGACCTTCACCATTGTGTGGCTTGTCCGTGTCATAGTGCTCATATTGAACCACAGTTTGATGATCACTGGACCCCAGGTGACTACCCTCCAGCAACCCAGGACCCTCAGCTTTGTGTGGCTTCTCTGTGTCACAGTTCTCATACTGAACCACACTGTGTAATGATTACTGGACCCCTGGTGCCTGCCCTCTAGCAAGGCAGAACGCTCAGCTCTGTGAAGTTGTCTGTGTCATAGTGCTCATATTGAACCACACTGTGTGATAATCATGGGACCGCAAGTGCCTGCCCACAAGCAAGCCAGGATCTGCAGCTTTGTGTGTCTTGTCTGTGTCGTAGTGCTCATATTGAACCACATTGTGTGATGATCACTGGACCCCTGGTGCCTGCCCTCTAGCATAGCAGGACCCTCTGCTTTGTGTGGCTTGTCTGTGTCATAGTACTCATATTAAAAAACACTGCGTGATGATCATGGGACCACAGGTGCCTGCCCACAAGCAAGCCAGGACCCTCACCTTTGTGTGGCTTGTAAGTGTCTTAGTGCTTATATTGAACCACACTGTGTGCTGATCATTGGAACCCATGTTCCTGCCCTCCAGCGAACCAGGAACCTCACCATTATGTGGCCTGTTAGTGTCATAGTGCTCATGTTGAACCACACTGTGTGATGATCACTACACCCAGGTGCCTGCCCTCCAGCCATCAGGGACCCTGAACATTGTATGGCTTGTCTTTGTCGTAGTGCTCATATTGAATCACACTATGTGATGATCACTGGATCACAGGTACCTGCACTCTAGCAAGGCCGGACCCTCAGCTTTGTATGGCTTGTCTGTGTCACAGTGCACATATTAAAACACTGTCTCATAATCATGGGACCACAGGTGTCTGCTCTCCAGCAATCCAGGACCCACACCATTGTGTGGCTAGCCTGTTTCATAGTGCTCATATTGAATCACACTATGTGATGATCACTCTACCCCAGGTGCCTGCCATCCAGCAAGCCAGACCCTCATCTATGTGTGGCTTGTGTGTGTCCTAGTGCTCATATAGAACCACACTGTGTGATGATCACTGGACCCCAGGTGCCTGCCCACTAGCAAGGCAGAGCCCTCAGCTCTGTGAAGTTGTCTGTGTCATAGTGTTCATATTGAATCACACTGTGTGATAATCACGGGACTGCAAGTGCCTGCCCACAAGCAAGCCAGGATCTGCAGCTTTGTGTGTCTTGTCTGTGTTGTAGTGCTCATATTGAACCACACTGTGTGAAGATCACTGGACCCCTGGTGCCTGCCCTCTAGCAAAGCAGGACCCTCAGCTTTGTGTGGTTTGTCTGTGTCATAGTACTCATATTAAAAAACACTGCGTGATGATCATGGGACCACAGGTGCCTGCCCACAAGCAAGCCAGGACACTCACCTTTGTGTGGTTTATGTGTCATAGTGCTCATATTGAACCACACTGTGTGATGATCGCTGTACCCCAGGTGCCAGCCCTCCCAGGAAGCCAGGACCCTCACCTTTGTGTGGCTTGTAAGTGTCTTAGTGCTCATATAGAACCACACTGTGTGATGATCACTGGAACCCAGGTTCTTGCCCTTCAGCGAGCTAGGACCCTCTCCATTATGTGGCCTGTCAGTGTCATAGTGCTCATGTTGAACCACACTGTGTGATGATCACTGCACTCAGGTGCCTGCCCTCCAGCCATTCGGGACCCTGAACTTTGTGTAGCTTGTCGGTGTCGTAGTGCTCATATTGAACCACACTGTGTGATGATCACTGGAACCCATGTTTCTGCCCTCCAGCGAGCCAGGAACCTCACCATTATGTGGCCTGTCAGTGTTATAGTGCTCATGTTGAACCACACTGTGTGATGATCACTGCACCCAGGTGCCTGCCCTCCAGCCATCCGGGACCCTGAACTTTGTGTGGCTTGTCTTTGTCCAAGTGCTCATATTGAATCACACTATGTGATGATCACTGGATCACAGGTGCCTGAACTCTAGCAAGGCCGGACCCTCGGCTTTGTGTGGCTTGTCTGTGTTATAGTGCTCATATTGAACCACACTGTCTCATAATCACGGGACCACAGGTGTCTGCCCTCCAGCAATCCAGGACCCCCACCATTGTGTGGCATGCCTGTTTCCTAGTGCTCATATTTAATCACACTATGTGATGATCACTCTACATCAGGTGCCTGCCATCCAGCAAGCCAGACCCTCTTCTATGTGTGGCTTGTGTGTGTCCTAATGCTTATATTGAACCACACTGTGTGATGATCTCTGGATCCCAGGTGTCTGCCCACCAGCAAGCAAGGACCCTCACCTTTGTGTGTCTTGTCATTGTTGTAGTGCTCATACTGAACCTCACTGTTTGATGATCACTGGACTCCAGGTGCCTGCCCTTCAGCACTCCAAGACTCTCACCTTTGTGGGGTTTGTCTGTGTCATACTGCTCATATTGGACCACACAGCATGATGATCACTGGACCCTTGGTGCCTGCCTTATAGCAAGGCAGGACCCTCTGCTTTCTGCATCTTGCCTGTGTCACAGTGCTCATATTGAACCACACTGTGTGATGATCACTGGACCCCAGGTGCCTGCCCCGAAGCAAGCCAGGACCCCCACCTTTGCTTGGCTTGTCAGTGTCATTGTGCTTATACTGAACCATACTGAGTGATGATAACTGGACCTCGGGTGCTTGCCCTCCAGCAAGCCAGGACTCTCACCTTTGTGTGGCTTGTCTGTGTCATAGTGCACATATTGAGCAACACTCAATGATGATCCCTGGACCCCAGGTGCCTGCCCTCCAGCAAGCCAGGACCCTGACCTATGTATGGCTAGTCTGTGTCCTGGAGCACAAATTGAACCACACTGTGTGATGATCACTGGACCCCAGCTGCCAACCCTCCTGGAAGCCAGGACCCTCACCTATGTATCGCTTGTCTGTGTCATAGTGCTCATATTGAACAACACTGTGTGGTGATCACTGGACCCTAGGTGACTACCCTCCAGCAAGCCTGGACACTCAGCACACTCAGCTTTGTGTGGCTTGTCTGTGTCATAGTGTTCATATTGAACAAGACTGTGTGATGATCACTGGACCCCTAGTACTTCCCTCCAGAAGTCCAGGACCCTCATGTTTGTGTGGCTTGTCTGAGTCTTAGTGCTCATATTGAAACACACTGGGTGATGATCACAGCACCCAGGTCCCTGCCCACAAGCAAGCCAGGACCCTCACCTTTGTGTGGCTTGTCCATGACATACAGCTCATATTGAACCA